>OY740769.1:130539459-131994969 GCA_963513935.1 Aphrophora alni | reverse complement strand
TTTACAAGACTATAAAAGATGAGTTAACATTATTTGACTACAATTCATATATTCAGAAATTAAGCTCTAAATTTATTATTTATCAATAATAAGTTACAAAACGTTAAAAAATAAACTACAAATTGTATGTATTTTTTTACTTCTTTCATTGAAAAATTACATTTAATATATTTCAAATAATTATATATACTTCAAGGAATATCAATGTAAGCGACTTTAACCTTGATATACTGTGAATTAAAATTAATAATGAAGAAAGTAAATTTGTATTTGTTTGTTTGTGATTTAATCTAATAGAAATAACAAGAATTCAAGTTTTAAATCAAACAATATTGAAATAACTCAATTAAAACTTGGATGCGAATTCAAACTTTCTATGTTAAAAATGAAGTTAGATGAGATTTTAAAAGAGAGGTTTTATATTTAGGATAAATTTCTGTCTTGCACTCAATTGTAAACAGAAAATAAATATTCCATCACTATATGGAGAATGAATTTCTGATTTATTAAAGAAATGAATAGAAATATACTATATCTAAGAATTGAATTAATAGTATAGTTCTTTATATGTAACATTGTTATTTTACCTACAAGCTAAGTATAAAAAAAAATCGTTTAACACTTGCTCTCACTACAGCGTGTACACTACTTATTTTATTGTTTTCTATAGGCTAAATTAAGTATTATAAGTTAGGTCACACATTTACTGTCGTAGATTGAATGAAGAATTTAAGTGTACTTAAAACATATAAGGGCGCGACAAGACCTTTCTGTAAAGGGTTATATACTAGTAGTGAGTGCCTATAATATGAGTTTAGTGATTTCGTAGATATAATTATGTTTATACAAATGGACGGGCTTGACTCCATTTGTTTGTTTTAACTTAGAGTCTGTTATATGGTCGGATACTATTTGTTTTTCAAAACAGTAGTTGGTGATTTATTATTTTTAGTTCAAAGGGCCCCATTCTTTATTGAGAAATAAGGTAGTAATAATAGGTACTTTAATACTTATTAAAAGAACAATTCAAAAAAAAAAATTCACTAAGAGCGCATAAAGAGATTTAAGAAGGGGGTAATAGGAAATATATGTTAATGTGAAATAATTTTAGCGGGGTCTCTTACTTTTTATAAAATGGGTGTAACGGTGAAAACAATATTGCATCATATTTTAAATAAAACAGAAGTATTTTTAAATAAAACTATTTTATTTTGTTTTTAAAGATTATTAATTAATATATTAAGTATAATATCTGTAACAGAATTTATGTTTTTTACTATTAATTTTAAAATTTACAGTTGTTTATTGGGACAAATTGGTTAATGTGAACCAATTTTTGTTTCAAAAATAATTTTAATGGGTTATTACAACTTGCTAAGTTTCATTACATGAATGCAAGTGCTACATCGTGCTACTTGTGCGCTGCGTTAAATTAAATAACTCAATTTTGGAAAAGGTTAAACGCCCGCTTCAGCTCTTAGAGTCGTGGAGTTAACCACAAGACGTCGTTTGACACACATACAACTATTACTGTGGTCAGGTTTTTTACAAGTAAATAAGGGAAGTGGAAATTATTTAATTACGTCATTATAATTAACTATATTATGTGGGAAGTTAAGATTGCTTGTAAAAGCCGCCTACAATCTTTTTCTTTCTAAAAGATTTGATCCCCTTTTAAAATTGTTCATCCAAATGATTAAACTACTTTAGCACTCGATTTGTCACGTGTAATTTTCGAATGCCCAACTTTTATTTTGCAAAATAACTTTATAACTCTTTATATAATTTTTAAACGTTCCTACCCTATTTTATCATACCCTATCATGTTTGTAAAAAATAAAAACATGCTGTGTCTTTTAAATACTTAATTATACAAATTATAGTATCGTTAAATATTAGCCATCGTACCTTGGTTATTCGTTAACTATTATCCTTCGTACCTTGGTTAAATAGTCCAATTCAGTTAAGTGTTGAATTGCTTTGGTTTTATCCTAGTAATGGGTAAATATTCCACTATAAATATCTTAAATATAGTTAGCAAAACGTGTGGAGTATTCGTAGGTATTCATTATAAAAAAGGAAAAAAAAACTTATGTTTATAAATGTTTCAACTAATACATCACCATACAATAAATACAATAAATAAATACTAATGAAGTAGGACCATTCTATAATGTTAACATGTGTCATTAGACGAAATGAAAATTTGAAAATGATTACTACTTTAGGAGGCTGAACTTGTTTATAACACTGATTTTTTCTCTCCTCGGTTTCAATTAAATTATAAATTGACCCTGTTAGTATTTCGTTGATTTACAGCCATGTAGTATTTATTAAAGAACATTGCATGCTTTATATTACTAACTTAAAACAAAAATACAGTATTTGTAAAATTGGTAACAATTTTTAAACTCAAGTACTCTTTTTAAAAGAAATATTGTAGTAATGGAAGGTTCGTAAAGTTAATATTGTTTTTTCAAATACTTGATATTAATACAGAAAACGCTTGGTTCAAAAATGATAAAATGAATTAAATAGAAGCCAAAATAATATGTTGTATGCAAAATACTTGAAGTATCATATTATACAATGTCAAAGGCAACAGTAGATCTTTAATCTTA
The DNA here is from genome assembly GCA_963513935.1 of Aphrophora alni. Lineage (NCBI taxonomy): Eukaryota > Metazoa > Arthropoda > Insecta > Hemiptera > Aphrophoridae > Aphrophora > Aphrophora alni. Next base: position 131,992,348 of record OY740769.1, on the reverse strand, counting down.
ATTTATCCCAATTTACGTTCGACGATTATAAGCGAAGTCATTCTGCATAGTAAGGTTATTTTCGAGAAGCCTTTCTCTGAAACTTTTACAGATTTAGTTTGTTTAACTTTTTGAATGTTTTGTTAATTTGTTATTGACCTGGTTTGTATTTGCGGTTATTTGTATATATTTAGATTTTTTGTCACCAATGCTGCTTAGTTTTCAACCCTCAATTTTTCCTTATCCTATTTATCGTAGTTTTCAATCATACCATTTTAGGTTTGAGGCTTATTTGATTACTTTAGTTTTTACGTTGCGATTTTACTTTACAATACGGAAATATTTAATGACGGAAGAATTAAGATTAGGAGCATTAAACCACAATATTTCATAAATGTCTCTAACGTAATACTTGCATCAAAGAATTACATCCACTAATAAGTTTATGCTTTATATAAAATGTATTTGATCATTTATATTTCTCAGATATTATTTACCTTGTAAATTACGCAGTAACGTTACGTAAATAAAGTTATACAATAACATTTTTTATTGAGTTACGAAAATCATATTATTTGTTGTACATAATTTAAGTTTCGAGTTTATGTTTTAGATTTCATTTGTAATAAGATTTCTTCCTAACAAACTTTTGTCTTGAGCTTAATATATTTTAAATCTCTCTGAAAGTGGTTTCCAAGTGTAATGAAGATTTTTATAAAATATCCACAAATGTATTAGCAAGTTTATAATTAATTAAATCAAAATATTATGCTTTTTTACTGTATCATGCTTCTAATATATTATCTTAATCCAATACATCTTTTATTTATGTTTGTTGATATAGCTTGAGTGCTCTCCTATAGATAAATGTAAGGCACAAAGAGACTAATTTCTAAGCAAGTTTAGAAATGCTATTCGATTTTAGACTAAAGGAAAATTAATTTGTTGATATAAGTTAACCGTTACTCTATATATTTTATGATAATAAGCTGTAAAAAATTGCTTGACATATTTGGTACCACCAATCTTACAGCTTCTTTAGTATAATATAGTAAAGTATCATATTTATTAAATATGTAGAGTACTGATTTTAATGCCATAAACAAAAGTATTTTCGTTCATATTATTATAGCATTTAGTTATTTTAAATCATAACTCTATTAAATTGAGTAAAACAAAGTTTCAATCCTTCACATAAATTCCTATTGTTATTACACAGTAAGGGGTGAGTATCTTGAATGTACGAAACAATGCATATTTAGCATTTCCACGGTTCTTCAAATTTCGAGTATTTAGACCATTTTCTGTTTAATATTTTTCAGTGGCATTTTTGTTACATGTTTAGGTTTCGGTTTGATAATATTTATATTTTATTTTAGAAAAAAAAATTACAACAATAATTATTTCTTATTCTTTTAAATATCCTATATCTGGAGTCGTTTTTACAAAATATTCCAAAGTCTGTTTTCCAGTTTTGTGATTTCTTTTCAAAATTGAGTTATATATTGTTCCCTGTCATTTTAAATATTACACTTAAGTTATTATTGCCAAGTTTATAATTATATTATGTACACCCGTCCTCTAAATAAATAAATATAAATTGTGAAAGTTATTAAATTAAAAAAAAATATATTAGAAAGTTAAATATTTTCTAAGATTTGACGTTGTTTAATGCTGTTCATTTTTAAAAGTAAGAAACTTTCATCCACAAAAGTTTATATATAAATTATTATGTAAAATACCTAAATGTTTTTTGGAACATTAATCATATATATTAAAAAAAAATTAAACCGTATAATGTTTTGTTGATACGGTTAATCATATATATATGTGGAATGGAATCCACTATTTTTGAAGTTTTCAAGAAATTTAACTCTCCTATTTTAGTAAGAAATTACAAATATTTATATGGTATAACAATTTATAGTTATAGTTATAGTTATACTATATAATTAACTATATATAGTGGTTTAATTTAACTATATAGTCTATAACAACCACAAAAATAAGGAGTCTAAAACGAGTGGGAGAGCCTATTTCTTTATATTAAGAAATAAGCTCTCCCACTCGTATACTGTATATGGATAAATTCAAAAATTTTAAAAAATCACATTTTTGTTGTAGTTTTTTTATATTTAAATGGGTATTGAACCATTAAAAAAATTACCGCTATCTTTCTCTTTTTTTAAATATAAAATATCCTCTTTATTATTCTTGACATCCTAGTCTATACTGCACGTATTGAATAGACGTACGAGATACGTATATTCATAAATTTATAAAAACCTAATAAATAAAAATTTTGGAACATATTTTTAATTTCGGACATCGCACATTATTTGAAATTAAAATGTTTTAATTTTATAAAATGTTATAATTGTGTTCGTAAACAATTTTTTCCCCTTATAAAGCTTACATAAATATATATTCAAATTAATTTCCACTAGAATTTCGTTCTTCAAAATGAATTGTAATTTATGGGCTAAAACTTTGTTTGGGGTTAAAAATATTAGCAGAGAAGAAGGTGATGTTTAAATTTATGTAAATTGAAATGCTTAAACTTCTAAACAACAACGCCAGTTTTATTTATCTTTTGATCCTGTAAGTTGAAACTGTATTCAGATTATAAATATATTCCTTTAAAACATCTAAATAGATGATATTGTTTAACCATACATTTAACACAGTTCAGTATTTAAAGAAATCTTGTGCTTCCTCAAAAATGGCTACTTTTTATACATAAGTGCCTCATTTATTGATACGGTTTTGTATAATTTAAGTATAAGACGATTTGTACTTTAATTGATTCTAGTTTTCTTCTGACAAATAGAGAAGAGAGAGAGAGAGAGAGAGAGAGAGAGAGAGAGAGAGAGAGAGAGAGAGAGAGAGAGAGAGAGAGAGAGAGAGAGAGAGAGAGAGAGAGAGAGAGAGAGAGAGAGAGAGAGAGAGTGAGAGAGAGAGAGAGAGAGAGAGAGAGAGAGAGAAAATGTGACGAGGAGATAAAAGGATTAAAAAGGGATTGGGAAGATAAGATAGAGAGTAAAAAAAAATAACTGGGTGTGCTTAAGACCACACGTTAGAAGTGAAAACTTGTATGAACAGTATATAACGCTTATAGATTTGGGGAGAAAGTTAGTGCAATATTTTTCGTAGATTTTTAGTTTTAATATGTATGGGTATGTGAGAAAGTTTGTGCAATATTTTTTGCTTTGATTTTAGTTTGACTATGTATATGAGTTTGAGAAAGTTAGTGATATATTAGATTTTTAGTTTTAATATATATGGGTATGTGAGAAAGTTTGTGCGATATTTTTGCATTGATTTTAGTTTAACTATGTATGTGATTTGAGAAAGTTAGTGCAATAATTTTTCGTAAATTTTTAGTTTTAATACGTATGGGTATGTGAGAAAGTTTGTGCAATATTTTTCGTAGATATATGAGTTTATATATACGCTGTGCGCGCGTATCCGTTGTCTATATACAGTATATATTAAAGTTGCATTACGGTACGGTACGGTGCGTGACGCGATTTCTATTGAAAAATTCCATCCCAAAAGTTGCATTACGGTAGTGTGCGTGACGCGATTTCTATTGAAAAAGTCCATCCCAAAAAAGTACCCAACGCGCCAATAGAAGTTTTCACTTCAAAAATTGTTTCTGATAAATCGCTCTACTCAAGTTAGTGGCTATAAATTAGTCTTTTAGAGATATAAGTGCGAACACAATACATCTATGCGTAGTCAGCCAATAAATAATATAAAAAATGTAAAGTTCATTAAAAATAGGGGATAGTTGCAGTAAAACGTATATAAGTTATGTTATTAAAAAATAATTAATTTAATTTTCCTTAATATAAAATGTGTTGAGATACTTTATCAGAATTATTTTGTAAAGCCATACTAAAGTACTAAAGTGTATGTGCTATTATGTTAATGTGTATTTGTATATTCACCAAAGTAATTATAATTGTTCACGTACTTTTTTCGGTAATATGATTACATTTTATACTTAGATATTAGTTAAATATATATTATATTGAGTGTTTATGTTGGTTTTTGTCAGTTGTCGAACGTTGTTTATGTAAAGCGCTAAATTAGAATTATAATTATGCTTTATGTAATACTTTTTGTGAATAAAATGTGATGTAATTAAAAAACAAAGGTTCAATAGAGTGTGCCCATTCTACTGCTGGCACCCCTACATTCGAAGTGCCGCAATAAAAAAATAATTACTAGAAAAACCAAAATTAGTTTTGATTAAAATGTACAGATATCATTGCAGAGATTTTGTAAGAATTGAGGGATTTATTTTAATGTTTGCAGATTTCGTTCTGATTAGAGGAATTTTGTTATGATTACAAGGATTACAGTCCAATTACAGAGTTATTTTGATACATTTTTGAAATTTCGTATCATTAAAAGAATTTTGTTATAAATATATTATAGATTTTCTCTTAATGTTAGGGATTTTAGTTACAATTAAAGGGATTTAATTTTGTTATTTTGAGTATGTATATTATTCTTCCTCTCATAGCATTGTATAAACACCTTCTGACGCATTTGGATAAACTACATTTTCAAATCAAATTTTTATATACTTAAAAGTATATCCGAAACTCGTCACGACAATGCAGGGAGAGACAGAAGAATGAATTCAATTATGTATGTACTAGCAAAAATATAGATTATAATAATGATTTTATTCTGAATCCAGAAATTTAGTAATGATAGCTGCACTTTTGTTAATACTGGAATTACTGATTTTATAGTTTCAATTATCAGTATTTTTATGGAACCTAAATTTACAAGTTGTGACAAAAAAAAATAAAACTTTCCATTTATTCATAATAATGAACTTTTAGGTTAAATTAATATTTAATATACACATAAATATACAGTGAGCAGAACACTTGTGTGTGTTCTTATATATATATATATATATATATATATATATATATATATATATATATATATGTGTGTGTGTGTGTGTGTGTGTGCGTGGTAATATGTAGGAAAATGACAATTGTCGGTTTTTCAAATTTTACTCAGGATAATAACTTGTTCAAAGTAATGAACTCTGCTCATCGTTAAAACAAATCATAAATCGTTTATATATATGTTCAAAGAACTATTAACTTTAATATGTTTTAATTCTGTCTTGAACATATTACCATATCAAAGGTATTATACAAAATCATATAGGGTTTATTTATATTTTTTATTGTAGGAATATATAATATATTTTGTAAAATTACATGCATAATATATAATCTACATATTACTACCTAATTTAGTTTGTTTTGCGTTCTGCTGCTGAAACAATAAAGAATAGCTATATTCATTTCATTTTGAAATTATTTGAGTGTTTTTAGTGTCAATTTTGGATAATTTACTTTAACATGTAAGGAAACCAAATTATTAAAGTTGATCATAATTTTCACTTGTAAAAAAAAAAAAAAAAAAAAAAAATTGTAAATTATAAAGAATAATCCTGGCTTCTCTTCTATAACCACCTCAACTAGCTTTGCATCTGATACAGAAGCCTAAAGGCATTAATACTACAACTACGTTTCTCGTATTATTATGTACCTGCTATGTAAACATCTGTTAATTTCCCTTGGGATAATGTTTTGTTATTTTACTTTACAAATTTTAAGGACGCTTTTTTAAACAAGGATTCTACAATTCAAGTGATATTTAATATATATGTAACATAATTAAAGTCAGAATTTCAACACGACTTTCAATCTCTATATTTATTACTTATAATTACAAAACCGAAAGAAATAAAACTCAAAATTTTAATGAAAGAAATCATTTTCTTATAAGAAGTTAATGAAAATCTAGTTACTTTGAACAACAATTTACAAACTAATTAAATTTAATAATTACGTAATAGATAGTTTAAAGTAACAAGTTGTTTATAATCTATTAAAACTAAAACGGTGTACAGGAAGAACTGAATACTGAGCTTTAAATAACCAAAAAACAATAGTTATAAAAAAATAAGTAGTAAGAAAGATCTTCCAAAAATCAATAGACAGCACATGGAAGATAAAATTTAAGTTTCATTTAAATATTTAAAAAGGAATTTCAAAACGTAGTCGTACATATATGGATGTTTTAGGTTATTTTACCACTGGTTTTCTAGTAATAAATTACATATACTTTATTCGGTCACAATACTTATTTTTCCTTCATGGATTCTGGACAAGTAATAAAATATAGATAAATTCTTTATGGATCATTAGATAACAGAAGTTGAGTTGTGTCGGTCTACATCAGGAGAAAATATATAAAACAGGAGTTTTATAGCGACTAATTCGGTTATTCTGCTGAAAACTGTAAATCTTTATTTCCAAGATTTACGACCCCACTCTTTGTTGAATCATAGATTTTGCCTTTAATGAGATCTTTGTTTCCTAAAAATACACTTTAACCCTTTTTTTCTTTTAACCCTCTTTGAGTCCAGTAGAATTAAAACTAACTTTATTCGTTTACAATTTTCATCCATCCATAGTTTCTTCTTCTCATTGTTTTTCTCAGTTATTTTTTAATAATTAGTATTTAAAGATGTATAAGCTCCAGAAAGCAACTCAAAAATACTTAATTAAAATCATGACAAATAGAATGATAAAATATTTTACTAAAACCAGTAATTTATTCCTATCATTGAATAGTTTTCCGTATGTAGCTAACTTACTTTTGTTAACCCTAAATCAATATATTTATATATTTTTGTAAGCCTGCCTTTTCTACTTCAAATATTATTCTTGAAGTGTGCATACTATTTTTATAACTAAAACTATATTGGAAATATGGCTATTGCTGTAATTTAAACCCTTGCCCATGAATATGTAAACCATTTTAACGTTTGTAAATTTTTTGATTATTTACCACAATTAATTATTAGTTTAAACGGCAATTATTATTTTTAATTTTAAGGGAGTGACAGAAATTTTTACCATACTTATATTTTAAGAGAAAATAAGAGCCATATATAGAATTACAAGCCCTTATATGTGCATATTATAATCAACATACGTACTGTGCTGATACAATGTGACACTAGAGCAATGCTGCTTAAGTGTAAAATACTAAAATTCCCAGCTCAGTTGGGTTTAGGTTAGGACGGGTTACTAGAATTTAAACTCTGAATAACAGGTTATCTCAAATACGCTTAAGACGTGAGCAGGTTAACATATTATGTTTCTAGCGACTTGTGGAAAAGATAGACCAATACGAATTGAGCTAAGGAACTACGCACAGAAACACGCCTAATATAGAATTGCAAGAAAATAGATCTAGTTCTGTCTCCTTCAATCCCAATAATAAATTGTATAAAAACAAATTAACCGAATATCTCTCATAATTATTGAAAATAAATACAAGGTACTACCAAGGACGTTAAAGCGGAAACTGAAGATAGCAGATGTACAAGGGGCTGGTATTTAAACTCGTTAGAACCAACCTTGATTGTTTTGGAAGACTAGTTATGTTGTCTTTATTAAATTTTTGATTTCCTCTATTCAACAGTAAAGAAACTCTGAAAGTGATTATATTATTTGCGGAGAAGTTGATAACCTTCAGAAACAAGAAAAACCTTGCATAGAAAACAAAGTTGATAAGAACCACGGTTGGGGAGTATTTAAACATGAAAGCTTTCAAGATAATCATAGTATCTGCTTTTTAGAAACATCGCTGATTCAAAAAGATTCCTAAGTAATAATGTTATGTCCTCTTCTATGAAAAAGAGAAGCTAGTACTGAAATTTCTTTTTCTTCTACTTTTAAATAGACGTACGTTTTGCAAAAGACATCCTTAGATGAATGTTGGAAGACGTCACTCAAATTTAAGCAGAGTTTTTCCAAATACTAGATTACTAAACTTTATTAGATGGGACTCAGGAACTAACATATGAGGAAGGATAAATCTTGTTGTAGCACTCTGATGGTTTTAACATCATAGAGAGAACAGGTGACGAAAGTATGGACCGAGACCAAGATGAACAATTCATTTCCCTTGGATGGTCATGTTATCGTGTTCAAGGCTGAACTATTGTTAGTTACCAACTCGTTTCAGGAAAATTTGCAGTGGGACTAGAACTTAATAAACATTAAATCTAACAGCGCGACAGAAATTAAATAACTGTTATTTACCAAAGTAGCACTTAACATTTAACATTTACTTAAACAAAAAAATTATAGATTTACAATATAGATATTCCAACTGGTTATAAATGTGTTAATTTTTAACGATCTGGCCAGCAAATCAAAGTAATATTTTTTTAAATATGAATTTGTTGTTTTAACACATGCTGTAACTCCGTAACGGGTGCGTTTAGAGAACATTACTAAAGAACAAAAGTGTCCTAAAATAATATGTTCAATCGATAAATGTTATAAAAATATAGTGTTTATATTAAAAAAAATAAAGATATTGGAAAAATGACGTTGTTAAAATACGGCAACACCTTTATTCGGCACGTATAAATCCAGGGAAGGTTCCTAATTTAAAGTTTTTCGAGATCCCAATGGTGGCATCTTGAGTTGATCACTCTATATACTTTTAACATTTACCTGGCTTTCATGGTTCTCTCTAAAGATAATACCGACCATGTGTTTTAGATGGAAATAGGATGAAACACTTCAGGAATTATTTACTGAATTAAATGTGCTAGTTTTAAATTTTACTAATGTGGAATATGTATCTAACTTTATGTTTTTCTAAACAGTTTTTATTGTTTACTACTTAGTTTATACAGTTTCTAAAAATAAAAGTTACCTTCTAATAATCTTACCTTTCACTAGAAAGCCACTTCACTTTATGGCTAGTTCAGAGGACAATCAGAGCTATGAAGCTAATTAAACATTGTAGGGAAATGTTTCATTTAATATCATTTAAAAATAATTTGTTGCATTTTATGAACTGACATACGCAATTAAGTTTTTCGGCTGCCATTTTAAAATAGTAAGAGATAGAAAAAAATATCAAATACAAAAAAATGGTCGTTTTGAATAGCCCTTTTATTTGATATAAACTTTTTTATTAGTTGCTATTTAAGAATTTTCAGTTTTAGGCTTTTTTGTAATCTTCAAGTTTGAGCATTTTAAAAATTTATAAAATCCAGTGATAAATACCTCTACCACACGTTTCCTTATTGAATAGCTCAATAATAAGCTTGGAAATAAATCTGGTGCTCTTCAGTATTGTAGGTAGCATAACACTGTACTTTATTTTAAAGTCCTATTTTAAAACGTTTTGTTACACACTATACATACGGTTAAAGATAATTAACTTATGTTTGCGCCAAAATGTTCAGGATAATTAGACCTTTAAATTGATGAATCACACAACCCATGTTTACATTTGAAAATCCCTCAAAAAGCACCCCTACCCCACAAATTGGGCCCTTTTGGGGCATTTTTAAAAATTGAAAATAATTTTATTGGATTCTGTGAGGCCAAATTAAGGGGAAATGAGAAAGAAAAAGTGTTAAAGTAAGTTAGTAAGACAGCTATAAATAGTGCACGGGTGGTCTGCCTCATTCTGTATACAACATAAATTCATAATATCTCAAAAACTTTCATTTTATCAAAGTTTACAAAAGAAAAATATTTTTGCATAAATTAATTAGGCTTAATATTTAATTTTTTTTAATTACCAAGCTTGTAATGATTGTAACACAAACATTTTGACCGTGTTTGGTAAACACTTTGATATAAACGTCAATCACATACGCATTTGTAAAATACTTTCCGAAACATTATATTTCTAATTTGAATATCTTAAATTCAAAGTTATAAATTCCTGAAATAAAAAAAATATATATATAAAATGTAAAAATGTTCTCCGGTATTTATTAATCACTTCATGGTAGAAATAACGCTTTCATAGTATACAAATACCAATAAATTGAAAACAAATGTTTTTAAATAACGCAGTCTGTACACACACTTATATATATGTGTAATATTTGATTTGAAATTTGTCAGTATTTGTGTTTAGCGGCAGAAATATTTAGCGTCTTGGTAGATTCACTTAGTTATTAAACTACTTCGTGAGTGTATATAGATGTAAGGGGAAACAAACACAACAGTATTTACTTGTACTACCTTGTATTTATCCAAGACTTAGTACGCATCGTGTAAATATTCCTTTACAACTTCAAGTGTATGTACTGCAACATATTGTAATCTATCTTCTGCACTGCATTACTGACTCTGCAGTAGAAAAGTTGCAACTTTTCGTTATTAAATGTTTTATACGACACGGTGAAAAGCATGTGCCATCTGTGCAAAAATTAATATATCATTAGCTTTTCGTCTTTAAATGTTCAAAATCAGGAAAGTGGAAAATATTTTAGTTTCATATTTAGAAATCAAACTTTATAGGCTGTATGTTTACATTGATTTAAAACGGGGGGAAAATCTCAAAAGCAAGCCAACCTGAATTTTGAGGAATTTTTATTTACCAAATGTAAATTGAGGGATGAGGTTTACCTGTAGACGCAGTGCATGTCAAATGTAAAGTAAACTGTCAAATATTAGTCCTTTGTACAAAAATATTAAACATTGAACTTCACAAATAAACAATACTGGCAAAATAAAAAAATTAAAAAAATAGTTCGAAATCCAAAATAAGATTAAACCAAATTTATATAAATTTGGTTATATATATATATTTTTAATTTCAAAGAATGAAAAATTACGTTAATTTCTTCATTTTTGAAAGTGTTATTAATATTTCGTCAAATATCTTAAGAGAAATTATAAACATATATTACCCTAAAAATCAAACACCTTATTAAAGCTACAACTAAGCCAACTATACAAAATTAACTACACAATTGATAAACAAAACTATTATTTAATCAAACACGCTGAAATATATTTAATATATGTTTCTCATAGCTAACATACAAAATATTATAAAAAGTAATTATTAGCTCTCAATTGTCTATATACATTTCTTAGCGCTGTTTAAAAAGTTACTTCTTTAATTAACATTAGAAAAAGGAGTTTCAACTTCCTTTCAACAAGAACGCTTTAACAAGAAGGTAAAAAAAAAATTCTTAACAAAATTATTTAAAATTAAGATTATTTTGTAGGGAGACTAGTGAAACTACAAAGTAGTAATTGAAATGGGTATCTTAATGTGAAACGGAACAAAGGAGTTAAATTCAACTTGAAGTTATTAAATTGACTATCCTTAAAAACTTAACTAAAATCAATGACTTATAACCAGTAAATTGAAACATTAAAGTTACATTCATAGGAATAAACCAAAAAAGATATATTTAAAAATCAGAAAAGTTATTTCACATAAACAAATTGCTTCGATACATTTGTCAACTGTAAATAGTATAAAATAACTCGTAATTAATAAATGTAATAATTAAATTAATTCGTTAATTTCAAAAGTTGTTATCAAAATCTTTAGATTTAACAAAACGTCATAGAATATACAACTGAATAGAGTACGTCATAAAATAATTAAATTTAATAGTTTTCAATTGTTTAACCATTTTTTATAAGTATAACTAGGTTAACACTAGTTTCTAAATAATAATTGGTACATAAATGGTATTCTATCATGAATACAATTTTTGTATTGTATTCCGTCAATGATAGACTTTTTTATAGACCATTTGATAATAGAGAGTGTTGCTTGAAGGTATAATGTATTAAGTTATAAATTTAGGGCTTTATAATAACCAATTATCAAATATTACTCAATGCTGTCAAATATTGTGTGTCAAAATTTAAATAGGTCTTTGTTGTGTTAAATTTCTACTAACAAAATATATTACAATATTATCTGAAGAAAATAAAGTGCACAGCCTAAAAATCTTAAACACAGCATAAATCTAATAATAGAGTAACCTATACTTTGTTAATAAAATAGTACTTAAGAAGAATATATACACACATGTTAATTTGGTAACTTCAACATATTAAGAGGAAGTGACAACAATTGTTCTAGTTATTAAAATAAACAAAATGTTGTATGTTTTTCCTAAATATATATACTAAGAAATTAGTATATGTTATACTGGCCTATGTTGTTCATAGGAAGACATAAATATAGTACTTGATGTGTCCAGTAATTTACATAAAATTGTAAGTAACCATTTTTCTTGATATTACCTTATATATTTTACATATTTACATATTTATTATAATATATATATATATATATATATATATATATATATAAATTAAATTATTATTACCTTAAATATTTATACATATTTTATAAAAAAAAAGTTAACTTGATTAACAAAATATATCCGATGTTCGCACCAATCCAAACAATATTTTTAAGGTGGTTTAATGGGCGGGAAATTTAAAAAAAATTACTTTTGACTAATCAGAAAAATAAACTAGAAATTATAAATTCATAGATAATTTTTACTTTCTTTTACCACGCTTATTTATAACTCATTAAAACTAAATAAGTAAAATTAGATAACATACATATTTAAAAAGTAAAATAATCTTAATAATTTTGTGAAATTTAAATTATTTGAATTATAGAGAGCTAACAGAAAAACATATATAGCAGGGGTTTTCTACGGTTATTTAATAATACTTATATGTCAAAAAATACTATAATTGCTTCTCTTTGAATACTAATTCTATTTATTCCCCTATTGTAATACAAAACATAAAATATTTTGATTACAAAGCAGCAAAAGTTTTAAATAAAAAAATATATATATTCTACTAATTAGGCTACTTGAAGTATATGGATTTTTACAATTACTTCGTCTGAACTACTGATTTTGCTTTTTTTCTTTTGTTTAAGCCAGATTTTCTTCTACCAGTTTGGTTTAATACAAGTTTTTAAAAAAAATGCTGGTGCATATATTGTTAAATAAAGAAATAAAATGATATTTTATTGGCACGTTTTGTTTGGGTGGTATATAAACTGTTTTCAAGAGATTTTAATTAAATATCCGATAGAATAATGTTTTTAGGAAATAAAAAGTAGGAATCTTTTTTTTCCCAAATATTGCCGATTGATAAATTCTTATATAAAGAAAGTGTTATTGTCTAATTTTAAAGAAAGAGTTTAATATAACAAATTGAGCTCATTAATAATTTGTTTTCATTATAACTTCAAGATAATAAAGGGAAAAGTGTCATTAAAAGAAGATTTTATGTGAAATTTGTGTAATTTCGCGAAAACGCACATTTAAGCTGCGAATTTCAATTCACTGAATATTTAGTTGTTATAATACTATTATTTTGATAGGGATATGTGTTTATTTAAACGAATTACTTCTCAAAATATCTTTATAACATCAAATTATAGTTTCTGTACATTGGAATACCTTGTTAGATGACAAACTGTAACTTGTCACGACATCACTTATCTAAACACATTAGACATTGTTATTTATAACTTTCTCATTGATTACATTAGGTGATATGTAGGCTTGCACGCAATACAATTTACATCATACATTATCAGAACAAATCTATTTAAGTTTCAACACGTGGCCATTGTCTGTTATTTACTTACTACACGTACAAAAAAATATAGCTGTTTGTGCAATTTTATAGTTATTTTACTTTCACACATCTAATGAATGTTTTTTAAATGATGACGGACAAACTATAGAAATAACCACCATTTCCCTTCAGTATATATTGTATGAATTAAGTGATTAGTATTTATTTGTAGCGAATTTATAATTTATTACAGCAGAGTCTAAAATATAGGAGTAATGAAGAAATATTTAAATATTGATGAAAATGTGTGTTAGTATAGGTTAGAGAGCATTTTAAAATAATTAAAGGATACGAAACTGGGATACACAGATTGTATATAGCAAGTATATCAGACATTATATATATTTTACTAAGCAATCTGCTATTAAAATGCTTTCATTTTCTGTTCCTCCCACAATATGAACTTGTCTATAGCCTATCTAATGACTGATTAATTTTGTAATGATGACAATTAAAATTAAAACAATATAATCAAATTTATTAAGCGACTTTTTGTTGAAAAGGTAAAAACAAGAAATTTTATTTATAAACAATTCAAAATAAACGGAATTCTAAATATCCCTAGTTTGAACACAGCAATTATCAAAAGATTTAAAATGACCTCTAATCTATCTGAATATAAAAATATCTGCTGTACAAAAAAACAAAACAATATTCTTAATAAAACTAAGCTTAATAATCTATAAACATATTTGAATTGCCTATTTATTTCTTCCTTGAATTTTGAGACGACTGAAAGAATTCTTAAACGTGTAAAATTAAAAGGCGATAGCTTCCCAATTTAGAGGTATTAAATGTCCTCAAATCGTATCCACAATGAATTACAAATTTTTAACCAATATTTTTTAAACAAGCATATTTGAAGAGATTGAGACCATAGTGGTTTATATTTTTAAGACTTATATGCAAAAAATATGATAAGAAATGTTAGTCCCCAATAGAAATAGTCTTGCTAGAATATTGTAAAAATAAAATATTTTTATAATAAATAAAACATTTAAAACATCTGATATCCAACTCAATAAATAAATCAACATTTCGTAAAGTAATATTTGGGTAGTACCTAAATTTTATAAATAAATTATTTATGATCGTTTTGCTTAGGCCAAAATAAGAAAATTTAACTTGTTTAATATTAATATTAACATGGATTGTTATTGAATCGACACATAGTTTTTTTATTTGTTTAATTTTTTTTAAGAACTGAGTTAGAAAGTCTTAACATTCTCCCCAATAAATATTTATTATTCTAAATAGCTGACGGTGTTTCACAGTTTCTGTATATACGGCAACCACATAATATAGAGCTTAAAATTTATTTATTTTATTTATTCTATTGTAGTAAAAAAATTATAATTGAATTAAATTAAATTCTATATTTAAGCATATTAGTAAGTTCATAAAAAGTACCCAATTATTAGACCTTACTAAAATTCCCATATTAGACCTTTGATTATAAATTAATTTACATTTTTATTTATTTATTACTTTTTCTTGTTTAGCTGGAGGAAAATTATTATTCATAATGACGATTTGTGTTTATATTTCTTCTTATATATAAAACTTGAAATTTTGATCAAATTGATTGTGATGAAAGTAATCATTCCAAACAGGAGCAAATCATGTCTGTATTATTAAATAAAAAGTATTATATATATATATATATATATATATATATATATATATATATATATATTCAATAAAAATAAATACTAATTCTTTTAAATTCCATGTCACTAAAAAAAAATTACCATGTATTTATAATTGATGATATTTTTGTGTGTGATAAAGCTTCTAACGTGTTTTAGTTACAAAATTCGTGAAATAACTCAACTGTATTTACTAAATATCAATTTATATAGTTTAGTTTTTTATATTTTGTGGGTTAAGCTGGTCAAGGGCAACAATACTATTTTGATTTGAAGTCTATAAAGCGCTATTATTTTATTTGTAAAATTTGTGCTAGGGAAACAGATGAACAAAACAATAAATCAATTCAAATGTATTTAATGTAATTGAAGGTGAAATTCTTAGTATTTATTTCGTGTTCAAGTGACCAAATAATAATAATAACAATGATAAAACAATTAATAGGTCGTGCTCAACTTTGGACCGAGATCCTTTAATGACATTTAAATAATACAATTGTTAAAGGCCTCCATACAAAGAACCATACAGTGAAGCATTGTCTCCAAATGACAAAAACACCGTAAATATCCCAGAAAGCTTATAAAGCCACCTCCTTTGCAGCCAGACTGCTCATAACCCTGCCAACTAATTAATCAAGAGTAGTGTCATGGGACGTATTACAGTGATAATTTATCAGATCGGCTACAATTTAGTCAATTTCGGAGCACAACAAAACTTTTTCAGTCATTGACCCCAGCATGCCAGTAAGTTACTCTCATAAGATAATCAATCTTCAATCAGGTATTCTTGACTTTGAGGGAGTTTCTGATTGGTTTTGATGTAGAAAAATACTCGTACATAAGTGAAAAAGAGAGATTAGAAAAATGTCACCAATCTGTAGCATTTAAATTCAAAAAAGCACTTCCGCCATATAACTTAACTCATTTCGTAAATATACATTCTACCTTCCGTCGCTTGACAGATGCTGGCATCTAGCGGCCCGCTCCTAAACCAAGCATCACCTGATACTTGAAACCAAAGTACATTTCGCCGGTCAAGCTAGCTTCTCGATTACCAGTCCACAGTCTGCATGCGATAACAACATGGTCTACATTTTTCATAACTCCGCTAGTTAAAAGTTTTCTTCTTCTCTCAAAATCACCGTCTTTCAAATACATCATGTTAAATTACAGCTTGTGCGCCTTAGTCTAATAATCTGGTTCAAAAATGTTAAAATTAACCATCATTTTCTCGGTACTACCTCACGTGATCTGCGACAGGATTTACCAGGTATTTCAACCTTACAGATTTTGTCATATTATAAATTTTGTTAATTTTTAAAATAATTTGTTAATTATCATGTATTCTTTAAAATATGTATTTCATGTTTTATTCAATATTCTATTTCCTTTTGAAACTAAATGATTATAAAAATTTTCTTTTCTTAAAACATCATTTACAAAATCTTGCAAAGGCACATTTTACGTTTTGAACATTTTTGTGAAATAAGTGCAAACTAGTGTTGAACATTAAATGATCAGAATATGAACATGTCAAATATAAAACAATTGAGGAAATTTCTTCTAAATCAGAAAATTTCGTTTTGCAAGCTTTTGCAAAATCTTACAAGTCTTATACAAGCTTTCTTTTAAACAAAATTAAAATATATATAAATAGATTTATAATAATCTAAGAAGCTTTTAAGTACCATCTTAACGAATTTCTGTTATACAATCAATTTTCTTTAATTTTGGCAAATAATCAGATATTTCTTTAATGATGAACATTAATGCTAAAACATGTCTGATTTTGTACAGACACTAAAAGAACATGTTTTTTGCTCACAGCTAATATGCTGGTAGGACAAATAGGAGAAATTGGAGAAATAAAGAAATTCTTGTCTCACATTGCACAAACCAACGAAACATCCTAACAAGTTTCGTCCTGTTGGCAAAACACGTTTTTTTTTGTATAACGTAACCTCACATTTTCAAGTGCATAAAAGTGATGTCTTTTTCTACAGCTGACTTTACAGAACTTTAACTAACTCATTTTGTATATGTGCCTAAATTTACTTTCGCAAATATGTGTTCCTTAAGACTATTTTCTAAATGTAGACCTGTGTAGTTAATTATAAAATATATATAAAAAACAATTATTGGGTGGAGCCTGCATGCAATTTTCGGTCCTAACAACCTCCAAGAGGTTAATTTCCAAATTAAAATAATTGACGTCAATTAACAAAATTTCAAAATTCTAAATTTTTTTGTTTGTTTAAAATATATAAATTTATTTGGCCAATATAGTTTTTAAGAAATTTTTCAAACCAGTTATATTATGTATCTTTAGTTTAGTGATAAACATGTTAACTATAGATATGATTTTTGAACTTAAAATATCAAACTCTTTTATATTTTGTTAAATTCTGTAATTGTTTAAAAAGAAACTATCATCTTATAAACTAAAAAAGGGGGGATAAGTTTTTTTCTTTTTTTTGAATCTTTTGATTAAATTTTTTTTTTTATTATTATACTTTTACATTAAGGGCGTATAATCTTTTTTTTTGATTAATTATAATTCTGTGAATTATTAAGCTGTGCTCATTGTTTTTTTTGTTAAATTTTTGTAACTATAAATATACATATTAAAAGGGGGGATAAATTTTTAGAATCTGTTGATTAAATTTTTTTTTCTAAATTATTATATGTTACAATTAAGGGCTTATAACTTTTACAATTTATGATATTGTTAATCATAAGTTTTTTTTATTGATGATTTGTGTCAGGATGTCTTTTGTTGTAAATGACAAAGTCTGAAGCGCCGAAATTTCCTTCTGCTTTCAATAAACTTGAGCCTTGTTAATTACTAAATTTGTCTTTGTCTTTTTTTATTTTTTCTTTTCAAACATTGTTACCATTTTGGTTCCGCCTTTATTAAATTTAAGTCCCCTGGTAACATGTTTTTGGTAGCAGAGCGTGGTTGATTCTAGATTGTAGTGTGGTTAAATTAAATTATAGAGTTGTTAATTTAAATTCTGGAACCCTAGTTAATTTTCAAAATTTTGCATTGGAACTATCTAAATTTAAATTCAAAATTTTCTTTGCTAAACAAGGCTCATTTTTATGTTTCGCAGCTTTTCAAATACTGCACAACTGTTGCTGATGAAATTTTTTTTTAATTTAGTTTAAATATTTAA
This sequence comes from Aphrophora alni, assembly GCA_963513935.1. Lineage (NCBI taxonomy): Eukaryota > Metazoa > Arthropoda > Insecta > Hemiptera > Aphrophoridae > Aphrophora > Aphrophora alni. The sequence goes on along the minus strand of OY740769.1, from coordinate 131,974,024 downwards.
ATCTCTATAAATCTATAGTCTCTTTTTTATTATTGATTTATTTTATTAACACATTACACAAAAACTTCTAAACCAATTTTGATAAAATTTTTTTTTATTATTATTATTTTGTCTACTTAATTATTTTTTTTTCATATATATATATATTTACATACACTGCACACTAAACATTCACTGAATTTGATCCATACAGCGGGCTCATTCGGGAATCCAAAAAAAAAAATTTAAATAAATAATAAAATCCAAAAATAGTTAAAAACAAAAAAAAAACAAAAAAAATTCAAAAAATTTCATTCAAAATTTTCTCGAGTTTTCTTTCGCTTGTCTGTATCAATTCATACTTACACACACACATATATACACAACAACTACACTACATTTAATTCTTGAGTCTTTCTCTGGCTCTTTCACCTTTTTTACATCATCTTAAAAGAAATTTTTTTTATTTAAAAACACTTGATTAAATTTTTTTATTTATCAGCAACAGTTAAGATGGCAGTGGATTTGCTGCGATTAGTGGATTCGTTAAAGAACACGGAGCTTGCCTTTGAATTTTTTTTGTTTTCGTCATCTTGAAAGGAAAATTATTTTTATTTATTTTTTTTTAATTTTATCATCATGGCGGTGGACTGGTTGATGCAGATGGTGGCATCTGTTTGATAGTAAATTGAAATGTTGAACACCCTTTAATAATATATCCTTGTGAGCTAAATTTTCTTTTCCAAATCATGTTTCCAAATCATGCAAAATTTTTTTTTTTCTTTTCCAAATTATAGGGGCCCAGTTTTTGTATATAGGACGACATGGTTGGCCTGTTTGTTTTGATTAATTTGTTTGTTTGTTAGTTAGCAGGTCAACATGTTTGTTTCCTGATTTAGTTTTTTTGTTAGGGTTGAGAAAACCGGAGTTGGGTTTTCCTCACCATGGGTCACCTTTTATTTACATATTTACTTTGCTACACCTTTTCTTAATACATCTTTCTTTGTACATCTTTTTTTTTAGAACACTTATCTTATTTTGATGAAATTTTTTTTTTTTTTTACACAATTTTTTTTGATTAAATTAAATTCCTTTTTTTTTGGGGCACATGATACACATATAAGACCTTAAGTCAAACACCACATGCCCTGCCTTGTGCAGTAAAACAATCTTGACTTCCCAACGTTTCATACTGCTTCTTTGTTTATTTTTCAAATGGATTATTTGTTTAGACCCTTCAAAATTCTTTTTTTTCTCACGGAAATTGTTAAGAGCCGTGAATAGTTTAAATTTCTCTTCGTATGGGAGAAGAGGAATTTAAAAATAACGACGCTGAGCATGATCTGACCCAAAAAGGCTTCAGGAGTTTTTCTTTTATTTTTATTTATTTTTGTAATTAAATGTTAAGGTCGGCTCAGAGGATACTCCCCCCCGTCTGAGTCCGACCTTTCCTGAAGTCCTTAGTGCTATGCACTTTTCCCTCCCCTGGTCCCCGGAGTGGTCACCTCCACTTGGTTTCCCGAGGTGCCACTCCACCCCTTTTCCCCACGTACCTTAGAGTACAAAGTCAGTTCATGCACAGCAATGTCGACCTTTGCGTCACCCTTCAGCTCTTTCTGTCGGGGGCTTGTCCTAATGATAGATGGGAAGAGCTGAGACGCTATAGAAATTTCAAAATTGAATAAGTAAGTGCCGAAGGAGGCTACACCCTAGAGTGGTGATTATAAAAGCATTATGAAGCGTTGTTTCTATCAGGTGCCCCGTTCCTAAATTTTGCAGGAGGCCCTTCTGGCCCCTTTCTTCGGAAGTTTGTAGGAGGCCCTTCTGGCCCCTTCTTTAGAATCTTCTGGAGGCCCTTCTGGCCCTTTGCACCTTTTTCAAAATTTTGCGGGAGGCCCTTCTGGCCTCTTTTCTGACTACACCCTAACTCCGTCTTTCGGGGGGGGAGAGCTGTAGCATTTAAATTCAAAAAAGCACTTCCGCCATATAACTTAACTCATTTCGTAAATATACATTCTACCTTCCGTCGCTTGACAGATGCTGGCATCTAGCGGCCCGCTCCTAAACCAAGCATCACCTGATACTTGAAACCAAAGTACATTTCGCCGGTCAAGCTAGCTTCTCGATTACCAGTCCACAGTCTGCATGCGATAACAACATGGTCTACATTTTTCATAACTCCGCTAGTTAAAAGTTTTCTTCTTCTCTCAAAATCACCGTCTTTCAAATACATCATGTTAAATTACAGCTTGTGCGCCTTAGTCTAATAATCTGGTTCAAAAATGTTAAAATTAACCATCATTTTCTCGGTACTACCTCACGTGATCTGCGACAGGATTTACCAGGTATTTCAACCTTACAGATTTTGTCATATTATAAATTTTGTTAATTTTTAAAATAATTTGTTAATTATCATGTATTCTTTAAAATATGTATTTCATGTTTTATTCAATATTCTATTTCCTTTTGAAACTAAATGATTATAAAAATTTTCTTTTCTTAAAACATCATTTACAAAATCTTGCAAAGGCACATTTTACGTTTTGAACATTTTTGTGAAATAAGTGCAAACTAGTGTTGAACATTAAATGATCAGAATATGAACATGTCAAATATAAAACAATTGAGGAAATTTCTTCTAAATCAGAAAATTTCGTTTTGCAAGCTTTTGCAAAATCTTACAAGTCTTATACAAGCTTTCTTTTAAACAAAATTAAAATATATATAAATAGATTTATAATAATCTAAGAAGCTTTTAAGTACCATCTTAACGAATTTCTGTTATACAATCAATTTTCTTTAATTTTGGCAAATAATCAGATATTTCTTTAATGATGAACATTAATGCTAAAACATGTCTGATTTTGTACAGACACTAAAAGAACATGTTTTTTGCTCACAGCTAATATGCTGGTAGGACAAATAGGAGAAATTGGAGAAATAAAGAAATTCTTGTCTCACATTGCACAAACCAACGAAACATCCTAACAAGTTTCGTCCTGTTGGCAAAACACGTTTTTTTTTGTATAACGTAACCTCACATTTTCAAGTGCATAAAAGTGATGTCTTTTTCTACAGCTGACTTTACAGAACTTTAACTAACTCATTTTGTATATGTGCCTAAATTTACTTTCGCAAATATGTGTTCCTTAAGACTATTTTCTAAATGTAGACCTGTGTAGTTAATTATAAAATATATATAAAAAACAATTATTGGGTGGAGCCTGCATGCAATTTTCGGTCCTAACAACCTCCAAGAGGTTAATTTCCAAATTAAAATAATTGACGTCAATTAACAAAATTTCAAAATTCTAAATTTTTTTGTTTGTTTAAAATATATAAATTTATTTGGCCAATATAGTTTTTAAGAAATTTTTCAAACCAGTTATATTATGTATCTTTAGTTTAGTGATAAACATGTTAACTATAGATATGATTTTTGAACTTAAAATATCAAACTCTTTTATATTTTGTTAAATTCTGTAATTGTTTAAAAAGAAACTATCATCTTATAAACTAAAAAAGGGGGGATAAGTTTTTTTCTTTTTTTTGAATCTTTTGATTAAATTTTTTTTTTTATTATTATACTTTTACATTAAGGGCGTATAATCTTTTTTTTTGATTAATTATAATTCTGTGAATTATTAAGCTGTGCTCATTGTTTTTTTTGTTAAATTTTTGTAACTATAAATATACATATTAAAAGGGGGGATAAATTTTTAGAATCTGTTGATTAAATTTTTTTTTCTAAATTATTATATGTTACAATTAAGGGCTTATAACTTTTACAATTTATGATATTGTTAATCATAAGTTTTTTTTATTGATGATTTGTGTCAGGATGTCTTTTGTTGTAAATGACAAAGTCTGAAGCGCCGAAATTTCCTTCTGCTTTCAATAAACTTGAGCCTTGTTAATTACTAAATTTGTCTTTGTCTTTTTTTATTTTTTCTTTTCAAACATTGTTACCATTTTGGTTCCGCCTTTATTAAATTTAAGTCCCCCTGGTAACAAATCTATGAACTCAGAAACATAATCTGAGAAAAATTAATATTTATAACCTCTCGCTTACCTTTATTCGAGAAATTAAAACTCTTACCGACAATACAGATATGAAAATTTTGTAATATGGCACACATAATGAAATTGAGGATAGACTCAACTCTAGTGTTTTTATCTGAACTACCTTTCTACTGGAATGATGTGTGTATAACCTATTATGATTTCAATCAGTAAAGTGTTCCACAAGTAATTCAAAATCTCTTGATGGGGCATGTGACCTCGGGTTTTAACAAAAGTAGATGGAGGTTACAGTGAGTTCCTCTCTCCTGCTTTCAAGTCTCCAGGTTGTTGTTACAGTAGTGATGTCTCTTGAACATAATTAAAATAAATATAGGTACTGCACTTCTCATCTGGCACTAACACAAGTTCTAATAATAATAAATGTAAAGTAAACCAACCAAACTTAGAATCGCCTAGAAAATCAAATACAACAAGTTGGTTTTTGGATAATATTACTTTTTTTGTGAATTTAAAAACAGTATTGAAAAATAAGTAAAAATGAAATGCAATAGTCCTACCACTTCTAGGGTTTTAACAGAGACTTTGGGCTAAGGAGAGTATATGAGCGCTTTTGACGTTTTCATGTTGGAGAAGATGTTTCTATAGGACACCTCACTCGACTTTTAGTGACAGAATTAGGAAGCGTTTAAGCATAACTCCTATCATTTTCCCTTGGCGCCCCAGCATAGTAGGTTTCACAGAGTTTCATCTAGGGCGTTTCTGTGATCTACAACTCCACCAAGTTCGTCATATATGTCTGGTGTGATGGAAGATTTCTTATATTCCCGCCATTCTAGATCTTGAGATCCCATTCGATTCCCTGTTCATCAAGCTTGGCAATAATTGCTTTCTTTTTGCTTTATCGAAAGAGATTGAAGGGTTTTAGGTTCTACTCTTACTCAGAGCACCATAGATGAGATAGCAGCAGGACTTCTCAGTATTTCATCCTTTCTCTCTAGGAGAAAATCATTATACTGATCCATCCAGTAGCTGTCCGCACATCTAGAATTCCATTCAGAGAAGGTTGTTGCCACCTGGGAGAATGGTTGACCGTTTCCTTGAAAATTGTTTTATTAGAGGTTAATTTGTTAATAGAATCCCCACGAGAACTTAGAAAATTATTTACAACCGTAATTCGAGAATTTTAAATAGTTTAATATTTTTTTGTTTACAGAATATTTATAAATAAAAATATTCAATTGCCATGATCATTTCATGAAAAGGCTAAGCTTTTTATGGTGGATACAATGAAATATTATAATTAATTATTAATCAGTCAATCCAATTCAATGTAATTATTAAATTCATAATTACTGTTTAACCAATAAATTAAATTTTTTAAATTACCAAGAATTAAGACAAGGAAGAGACATCCTATGTTACTTTTTTCACCTTTAGTATTTGCAAATTATATAATTACGAAGATTATTTTGTAGCTTTCAGACAAAAAGTTACTGTAATCGTAGTTTGATTTATTCAAAGGCTTCATTTAAATTACCGCATTTAGAAGGTCAGTTCGTATTCTGGTCACGTTCGTTTAATACGAGGAATATAGAAACAAAGCGAATTATAATTATGACTGCAAATTTCAGAATAACTTAAAATTCAAGTAAATATGTACATATGTATTTATTACACATGCTATATGAGCAATTCGTTTCATATCCTGCAAGGGTTAGTAAAACAAATTTTAAATACGCCGCGCACAAAATTACGCCAGGAATAAAATATTTTGTTCTAACAATTATTCCTCAATAACAGGATCATAAAATATATAATTTGCAGCTTATATAGAGAAAACATGCAAATTTATATATAACCGTATAACTTATATACTGTTTCTCATTGAATAATCCTTGAAATAACACTTTTTTTAATGTGTGGGGAATAAATAGAGCTTTAACGTTGTATTAAGACAATCTTCCTTTTATTTGTATTACGTAATTAACTTACGATTTGTATATTCAACCTATATTTATTTATTCCGATAATTTATGTGTTTTAAATTTTATTGCGTGTCGCTAATGAACGAAATAAAATTATAAATGACATTACCCCAGGTGATAGATAAGAGGCGTCGTGACTGGTTAATATTTGTCATTCAACCAGAGTTGTTAATGTACAAAAATAATAATTTACTCGAAAAAATATTTTTAAATTTATTTATACTACAAAAATGGGTTTTCGGAAATAATTTATCCTTAGATGTATTACGAGAAAATAAAATTTAAATTCTTTGACATTGGCAACTTATATATTTTTCTTTTGTAAATGATTTTTTTCTACCACACAAACGTTTTCCTAAGTGTATCTGAAATTAAGAAAGCTTTCAACTGCAATAAACACTCAAAATATTCGTCTTTTTATACTCCTATTAAACAAGAAAACTACTATATTGAATCAGTAAAACAACAAAAACTTCATATTTTTCTTCCCCGTAAGTTTTTGTGGGACATAACTTTGAGTTTTTGTTATACTTTTATTAATATTCATGATTGTTTCTTTTAAACATCTTTTTGTAATGATTTTATTTAAATTGTATTTGTCATAAATTAAAATTATTGTAAACTTATGCGTATTATTTTTATTTTTTAGTGATCTAGTTGCTTTCCTTCCGATTTCACTTATATAGCCTTGAAATGTTCAACACATTATTGTTTTTCTCTTCTATTCTTTTTGAAACCTTGTTTCTATTTCTGATGGTTATTGAAATTTTTAATCTCTTTTTAAATCTGAATTTTGTCAATGTGTATCCCGTGTATCTAATACTTTTTATGGTGTATCTGTATTTCATTGCTAATCCTTGTGTTTGTTCTTATTGAATTCTGCTATGTACTTTTACTCAAATCCTGGAATTCAATTTTTACAATATCTTCTCTAAATAATTACTTGTATAGAGTCGCTTTATTCTTCAGACATTCGGAGAGTTTTAATTTCGCACTATCTGATGACGATGTAAGGAAATGTCTCCCCCTTTTTGAAGCTTCTCTTGAATAATAGAAAATACGATTTTTCCACCTGATTGTGTATATCTGGTTTTATATTCTACGATTTGAGTTGACACATGGATATTTTTATGTGTATTACTGACCACAGAATAGTATTTCGCTCAGTCCAAGTTTTTGCATAAACTTCCTTTAAACGGTTGACTATAAATAATTCCGACGCTACTTTCGTGCTTCTCGTTTGAAGTTTACCCGAGTATATCACAAGTTCTCCATCGTGCGTGAAATATTGTCCATTAGCATTCGATAGGATAATTTAATCAATACTTCTTTAGTTATTTGCGGTAAAACAGTGAATTCCCTCATCGTTCGCGTATTTGAAATACTGGTATTTTTTTTTTAAATTTAAAATTTTATTTTTTTTTGCCATTCTATCTTTGTATATGTCTTTTTAATATTCATTGTTTCGAGATTAGGAATATCTCCATCTTAGAAACAGTTTCAGTGAAATTACTCCGAAAGGGATTAATGCGTTTGAACACAATTAATTAAGAAATGTATTCACAATTCGATTGGTCGCTATGTTGGGTAAGATGAACTTAGATACCTCTAGTTTGCGCCATTATTCTTATTTTTAAAAGACCTTCAAAATGAGTTATCACTCAATAGGAGTTGCTATTTAAAATTCTTGACTTACCCCCAAACTACCCCATTTTGGGGGTAAGGGTTGACAATTTTGATACTTCAGAAAACTCCTCCTTTGGTTATCTAAACTTACCCCAAAGCAAATCTGTCTATTTCCATTAATTAAAAAAAATAATAATAGGGGGGGGACTTTTGGGACACTTGGTATAGTAAACTATTAATCTGTTGAAAAAAATTAAATAGCGGACCGTTGTTATTTCATATAATATAAAAAGCGTTTTGCAAACTATGAAAATTGGTCGCGTGTTCCCAACATATATGCTAACTTTTTGATTTCTTACTGGAACCGATATTTTGTATCATGTTTTAGAATTTTGTACACAATGTTAAGATATTTTTATTCTTGGTTATTGATTATTTAACCTATTCATTTAGGAATAATATTGATCAGTAATAATTATAATAATAGTAAGGAATTTTTATTGTTATAATTGTATATCTCTTTAAAAGGAGAGTGGAAACGTCATGTATGTTTACATACAGAATAATAGTAAGTGTTAAAAGTAACAAAATTATTATAAAACTATTATAATTAATAGTTATTTATAATTAATTCATATATAATATATTTATATTAATATGAATTATTATATATTTATTAATTATAGGAATTACTTGGTTAATAGATATCTAATGATGTATCAAGTGAAATCTGTATATTATTATACAAAAATGTATTTGATAGCTTTAAGTTTTGAAAAAATTTAATTACTGACTAAAGTGCAGTAGTTAACACTCTATAATAATTATCAAAGTTATAATTAAGTTAATTATACCGTTTTGACTAATTGCTTTCAAAGTTTGGACTTTTTTTTTTTAATAACGTTGTTTTCATTAAAACTAACTTTTATCCAAACTTATTTGAAGTTTTCATTAGTTAAAACAAATTCTCTTTGAGGTTTGTTGGTAAGTTTTATAACAGTTTTGACATTATTAAAGTACAGCGATTAGACAATTTTTAATTAATTGAAGTAAGGTTGTTTATCTGGTGTTGTATAAAAGTTTGTAATAACTTACGTAAGAAACCTTTTATTTTTCCATAGTAAATATTTGTTGATTTACTGCTTTCTTTCTCTCTTACATATATCCAATAAACCCATATGAAACTAATAAAATTTTGATTTTCAGGAGAGTTATATGGTAAGTTACATATGTTTAACGACTGGATGGTTCCTTTAAACAATAGTTTATAGAGGTAAGGAAATTTAATCATCAATCATATAATTTTTGTTTTAAAAGTTGATTATAAGCCCATGTATGTTATTGGAATTAGTTTTACAAATTCTTTTTCATTATTCTATAATAAAATCAATAATTTTTAGTGTATATGTTTAATAATTTAGTCGGAGGGTAAATTTGTTAAATGTTGTAGATGATACTTTAAGAAGACTTTTACGAATGGAGACAAGTGATTGAGGAATCATGAAAACATAGAGTTTTTGATTGTCCTCGTTATTTAATCCATTTTTGAAATGATGTCTCCTGATTTACTCAAGTTGAAATTATACACTATTTTACATATAATAATTGCAATACGGTGACAGGTTTGTAAAGGATAAGAATTTATACCACGATTGTATTATACACGAATTATTACAGAATGCGATGTAACAATCAACTCTAAATTATGACTTTCAAATAGATATAAATGTCATAGTGAATTATTCGAATTTTTGCAACATAGCTCAAGATATAGTGCTCGCTGTATGTACTATAAAAACAATATATTGAGATAAGGAAAAGTCAATAGTCTAATTTTCCTATATCAAAAAATATATTTAAAAAAATATCTGTCTGCCAAACTCAACGTCTTACGGAATACAAACTTTTAATTTTTAATAAAAATAATTATTCTAGAGGACGTAGGAAATTTATATGTAATATAATATAAATGAGAAAGTAAACAAATTGAAGGAAGGCATCCTGTCATACCTTTTCTGAATTCCTAACAGCTTGACCACATTACCAAACTCTCATTTGGTCATTTAATTGAGAGGTAGAGAATATTTTCGACCTTATAAAATTTTCCAAATAATTTGGTAAGAAGAAAGATATCTTATACCTCATATTGCTTAATATAATAATGTCTTCTGATCATAAAATTAGTGAATTGTTGATGTTGTAATCTGGATGCATCATTCAACTTACAATGAATAAACGTTGATTGCGTGCTATCAATGGTCTTAAGATGTTTAATAATGGTTAGACAACTACTTAGCTGACATCTAATTTAGGTCTTAAGTTTATTAAACTAAACGGGATTTAAGTTCAGTTTTTACCTGTAATTTCCACATTTAATGTTGTTGGTGGAAACTCCCTGGTATGTAGAATATTATAGTCTGGATAAACTATACCCTCAAGTTTTAACTTTTAGAGAATTTTTAACGTAGGTCTAATTTAGTCCATACTGTACCTGGAATCATTATAATATGTGTACCAATTCTTTTATTTTACAGACTGTGCCATTTGTTATATATTACTCAAATGTATGTGTTAATATTCTACAAGTCATATGGAAATTATCGTCTTAATGTAGTAGTTGGATCTATAAAATCCCTGCGAAAACAAATTGTATGCATATGACAATCTATAACTCAAGAAACTAAAACAGTTACATCGTGTTTAATTAATTGTGTTCAGCATTACTCCAGCAAGTTTGAACTTAATTATTACCTTTTCAATTGGTCGTCTTACTTCTCTTAAAATAAAATTAAAACATCTTATGAGTTTATCCTTAATACACCAATTAAACAACAAAATACCTTTGATTACTGATTAATCTTTAAATCATATTTAATACTCATAATGTTATAAAATAGAGGCTAAGTTTATTAATTTTACTTAGGTGTTTAGTTTATTAATTAAAATGAGAGAGAAGGGCAAGATTTATAGGGAGTTAAGTATTTTATGTGTAATACCGAGCAATGAGGGGTTAATTTCAAAGCAAAAAGGGGTCAGACGTGTTATCCTTATTACTATGTAAAAAGTAAAAACCTATTTCAATTTTTAATAAAGTTCAACGTGAACAAGTTATGTAAAAATGCGTCACAGTTTAACAAAGAAATAAACCCTTGTCCTTTTAAGTTGATATTCCCTAACTTTTGATAAAATATATCAGTTTCATTGTTTGTTTTGTGTGTTTAATTTTTATCATCAGAAACACAATATATGCATAATATTATAACTTTACAGTATAATATAATAACACTACTTCCTTTGCACGTTTTTACGTTTACGAGAATTGAACAAAGCAATTGATTTATTTTACCAATTGAACTTGTTTTACACAACAAAGGGGGTCTTGGGTGATAGATCAAATATCAGTTAACTTTAACTGAAAGAGAGATCCTGTGTTTTGAGAAAACATTTCGGTACAACAAATCCATATCTACATAACTGATACTCGTTGTTAACTCATCGAAACACAACCAGATTGGTGATAAGTACACATTTCTATTTTACAGTATATAGTAATTTTGGATATTTTAGTTATTCGCAACGAAGTACGTACGAAATTAAGCCAAATTTTAAATGATCGCTTGAACGCAAAAAATATATAAATATTGTATATTAATAAAACGCGGTTTAAATTCAATATTTTGAGCGTATAAATAATATCATTTGGATTTGTGTCCTCTTTCCTAAAACACTTTTGACCAAAATTTCACCTATTTCTCTGAAATAACTATTTCACATCAAACGTGAATAGTTTACTTTCTTGTAAATGTGTACTCTAATAATAGCACAGACGAAATTCAACAAAAATTCAGCCACAACAGAAAATAACATCTGTTAAAAATTTATATATTTAACTGAACTTTAAGATCACCTTTAGTTTATTAAAATAAATAACCCTTTTCAAACAGTAGAAAATAAATATCTTGGATTAACAATTAGAGAGAAAATGAAGTTGAAGAACCAAGGTAATTATGTTTTACATTTAGTTTCATTTTGTTTACCGTTTATTTGTATTATAGTTATAGTAGGCTATAATATTTGTAAACGTTATAGTAGGCTATAATATTTTTAAGTGTCTGAAAGAAAAGAACTGTAGTGATTATTTGTATAAAGTTGGTCAACGTATATATTTAAATTTTCTAACTATTCTCAACACACAATTATATTACACTAGGGATTTTCTTTACAGCTTAACTTTAAAGATAAGCTTGTAAATATTTCTCTATTTAGTTTATATCTAGTACACAACTATAACCCCGGCTACGGTTTTAATTTAATCTATGGTTACTAATATATATATATATAGACTATCTCATAAATTATATAACAAATATATTCAATTATATAAACAAAATAACGATTGACTATACACTGGTATAGAGACTAATTGAGTGTTAACCAATTAATAGCATATAGAACCACTTTAAATAACAACCTCCCCCTTGATTTCATGGTTAGATACTAATTTACTATTAATGATTATTACTATTACTATTAAATTACTACTACTAACAGATTAATAGTAATATTATTACTATTAATATGTTAATCTCGTCAGGCAATCTTGTTTTTCATGTTTATATTGTGTTAATGAAGTTTTTTTAAACAGCATTTTCGTAAGGTTTTGTCATTTGTTAAAATAGCTTTAAAATTATTGTTTTTATAAATAGTTCTTTACTACTTTCATATTAATTTGTTTAAATTATCAATAAAAACTAACATTCCACCTAAATTTAAAAGTAGCATTTAAATAAAAATATATTTTGAAATAATTTCAATTTATTTGGTTTTTTATTTCGAATTTAAGATATTTTACCAGTGTTATTTACTGCGTTTTTTTTTTTTTTTTTTTTTTTTTTTTTTTTTTTTTTTTTTTTTATAGAGGGGGGAATGCATTAGGCACCATCAGGAGACTAGTCTCCCGGTGTGTGGGACTCCCGGTTCATCCGGTTTACCCACTAAACCCTAACCTCTTTTCCAGGATCCTAGTCCGGAACTACTCTCGCATTGCATCAGACCAGGTCATCGTGTTTAGTGTGTAAGTACGTTTTGTGTCTCTACGGTAACGCAGGCTTGTCCTCTTCTAGTCCTCTAAGCATGTATCTTCTTTCTTACTTAATAGTACGTCTCTTACATATTGTGCTATAGTTCTCCAGCCCGACTCGTCTGAGATCATTCGTGAGACGATATTTCCAACAGTTATTTTACCAATAACGTTCTCCACTTGGTTTCGTTTTTCATCCCATCGCGTGCATTCAAAAAAGGAGTGAGCAGCGTCATCCTTCTCAGCTCCACACATCTGACATTGCGGTGTTTTGGCTTTACCTATTTTATACAGATAGTTTCTGAAGAAACCGTGTCCTGTAAGAAACTGTGTGATGTAAAAATCTACTTCTCCATGTTTTCTCTGAAGCCAGGGCTCTAGGTCCTTGATAAGACTATGTGTCCATCTACCTTGTATATCCTCATCCCATCTCCTCTGCCACGATATCATGGTATCCGTTCTAGCTTCAACCGCTGCTAGCTTTCGTCCCAGTATTTGGCTCCTGTCGTATATCTTCTTTTTTTCAATGGCTAGCAAATCCACAGGAATGGTTCCGGCGACTACTAGAACCGCAGCTTCGGATACTGTTCGGTAAGAGGAAGCAATCCTCAGGGCACTTCTGCGTTGTACCGCCAATAGTTTCTTTCTGTACTTGGTCTTTGTAACAGACTCTGCCCATATCTCCGCTCCATAGAGCAGAATTGACTGCACTGTTCCCATTAACAATCTTCTCTTGGTCTGGCTGGGTCCTCCAAGGTTACACATAAGTCTGCTCAATTTGGCAGAAACAACTGAGGCCTTGTCAGCTGCCTTCTGGATATGGTCCCAGTAGGTCAGTTTATTGTCGAGTGTTACCCCCAGGTACTTGACTGTTCTGGTTGTCATTATGTTTTCACTTCCTACTTGCACATTTACTAAGGTGGGAATTCGTTTCCTTGTAAGTATTACTACTTCCGTTTTTGCTAAAGCTAGTTGCAGGCTGTGTTCCTCCATCCACTTGCCCACTCTCCTCATAACCTGGTTCAGTTTTAGCTGAGCCAGTTCTGTGCTACGGGCCTTGATCAATACCGCTACATCATCAGCGTACGCAACAGTACAAGTTCCTTCCGGCATCTCTATTCGGAGAAGGGTATCATACAGAGCGTTCCACATGTCCGGTCCCAAAATTGACCCTTGCGCTACTCCAGCTGTAATTATTCTTCTTTTTTGACCTACTTCGGTGTCATATAAGAGCTGTCTGTTTCTTAAGTAATCCCTGGCCATGCAGAGCAGGTACTCCGGAATTCTGAACGAATGTTCAAGAGCGCTAAGAATATCTGTCCACCTCGCAGAATTGAAGGCATTTTTAACGTCCAATGTGACAAGTAAAACAATTGGTCGGGCTCCATGGCAAATTCTGTCCGTTTCCTCGACTGCTAGGGTCACTTTTCTAACTGCCCCGATTGTTGACCGTCCTTTTCTAAAGCCATGCTGGTTGTTCGAAAAATCTCCCGCTTCCTGTATGGCGATGAGAAGCCGTGTTTTGAGTAGCTTTTCAAGGACTTTGCCAGTGGTGTCCAACATGCATAGTGGTCTATAGGTAGATGGCAACTCTAAATCTCCTTTCCCTTTTTTAATTAGAACTAGCCTGGCTTTCTTCCATGACTTGCTAAAAACTCCTTGCTTCAGGCAGGCGTTAAACATATTCAACAAGAGTTGTGGAGCTATTTCTACCACCTCCTTAAGTACTTCTGCTGGGATACCATCTGGGCCTGGAGCTTTTCGGTTTTTCAAAGAAGATACTGCAATCTTCAATTCCTCAATGTTAAAGAGTACTATGTCTTTACATTTTCTATTTTGAATAGGTTCTGTCCTGATGGGATGTGTTGGAAAAAGTCCGTCAACAATGACTCTCATTTGAGTTTCTCCGAGAATGCTTGTTGGTCCTCTGGCCCCTAATCTCTGAAGTACTATCTTATACCCGAGTCCCCAGGGGTCTGAATTAACTTCGTCGCACAGTGCTCTCCAGCATTTTTCCTTGCTGTTTTTTATGGCATTCTTCAAGTTCTTTCTTGCTGCCCTATGGTCATTTGATGTTTCTGACCTAACTAAACTGCTTTGTGCCCTCTGAGCTCTCCTCCTAAGCTTAAGGCATTTCCTTCTCAGCTCTGCAATCTCTTGTGTCCACCAATATGCAGGCTGTCGTCTAGATGCCTGTTTGGTAGGCATGCTCTCATTGCAAGCCTTCGTCAGTAACTTAGTACTTAAGTCCACTAAGGCTTCAGTTTGTTTCCGTGTTTTGGGTTCACGATTTCCCTGTTTGAACCACGGCTCCTTTAAAATAACTTCTCGTAGTTTTTCTTTATCCATTTTTTCTATGTGAAAGCGTCGCCTTCTGGGGTTTGGTGCTTTCTCTTTTCTACTCCAGAGCTGATAGCTTATATACTGATGATCGCTGCCGGTATAATCTTCTAGAACTTTCCAATCATCCACTTTTGAAACAAGTCGCGACGAAGCCAAAGTTAAATCTGGTATGGAATATCCAAAACCAGGCCTTCTATATGTTGGTGTAGTTCCTACGTTCAAAACAATCAGGTCTTTCCTGGCTGACATTTCTAATATAGCCCGCCCTCGGGTGTTCGTAGTTGGCATTCCCCACTCCAGAGCTCTTGCATTAAAATCTCCAGCCACTATAATGTCGTTTGACAGATCTTGCAATAAATCTTCGAGTTCGGCCAGCTTTCCCCTGAAGGTATCCATGGTATCATTCGGGGAGAAGTAGCAACTTAAGTAGGTGGTGTTGTCTACCGTTATCCACACATAGTGCTGTCCTGAACCATTTTTTTGAACGTTCAGCTTTCTGCTATTGCATACCCATATTGCCGCCTTATTTGAAGAGCTCGAGTACCAGTTTCCATCCTTCTTGTTCTCATATTGCTCGCTGATTATGCATATGTCCACTTTCATTTCTCTGATGATCTGGGTCAGGAGATTGGAAGACAACTTGCAACCGTTCATGTTTCCTTGTAGAACCATCACCATGATGTTGGTTTTTTCTTGATTTTAAGCGCTTTTCTAAAGACGAAACACAACCCTGTACCTGGGGCGTGCTCTCGTTCTGGTGCATCGGTACAATTCGCACATAGCATGCAGAAAGGTTTATTTTTGCACTCTTTTGCCTTATGGTCTGCTTTACCACATTTCCAACAAAGATTTGCTCTATCTGGGCCGTCGCAGTCCTTCTTGAGGTGACCGTATCCCAGGCATCTAAAGCAGCGTGAAACGGTCACTCTTTTCCTAATCCTGCAGCGATTTATGAATCCTATTCTTAAGGAATTTTTTTGAATTAACTTGTTGGCGTTGTCAATGTCCAACTCTGCCAAGGCCATCCTCTGCTCCCATCTGTTTGGTTTTAGTAAAGTGACCTTTACTCGTCCCTTATTTTCCTCGCCAATGACTCCTCCGATAGCTTCTAGTACCTCTTCCGCGGTTGCTAGGCAGTCTAAGTCCATTATTTCTAAGACCGTTCTTGGGGTTACGTCGCGAACAGCTCCTTCATCTCCAACTGCGGCACATATCTTTTCGTAAAAAGCTACTGGATTTTCACATGATTTTTCCAATTCGAGAAGAATCTTTCCGTTTTGGGTTTTCCTCACTGCTCTTATATCCACATTTCCGTCTCCTCCGACCTTTACACGTAAGCTGTTGACAATTTGTGCATATGTTTTTCCCTCCGCTGGTTGGATCAACAAGGCATTTGGTCGTGGTCTTATCCAATGATTGTTTTCGGGCGTTTTATTTGGTACGTTGTTCCTAGGTGTCACTGATTTCATTCCTTTGGCTTCTACGCTCCTTTCGCTACGAGGGGTTTGGATTTTCCTTTTCCTTACCACTTCAGTCCAATTGTGTGGTATGCTGTGTTGTATCTCTTTTAGTTTTTTCAGAGATCCTGTTTTTTCATTTGGGCTTATTATTTCCGCCCTTCCTCTTTTTTTTGTCGATTCCGGCAATTGAGTTATTGCTGGATCCTGGCCTAGTTCTGGTATTTGCTGTATCTGTAGGGTAGCAGCCATACGAAGGTCTCTGCTTTCTCTTAGTGCATCAAGAGCTTCCTCCAGTTTGTGGAGTCCGTTCTTTATATCCATGCTGACATTCTTCTGCCGAGCTGTGGCTTGTTGCATGGCACATATCAGCTTCGTCATGCTATTTAGCTGTGCCTCTTCGTTTTTCTCTGCTCTTTCCACTTGTGACTTCAGTTCTGCATATGGAATAGCCACGCGCCTTAGATCTTCTGGCGCACTCTCCAACAGCTTAGTAGTTATTTACTGCGTTACTCTCTACTCTTATTAAGTATGTAAAAGTACCGCATTTCCACAAATTTATTGCTTTTTAAATTCAGAAATCCGTTATTATTAATCCCGACTTACAAAGGTAATTTCCTATTTGCCATCAGTTTGTTGTTGTTCACCACTTCTGTTCTTAAACACTGCAAACAAAGTCTACTTATGAGTGAAAGTTTGTGTCCAACAAAACCTACTGAAAACATAAAAATCCAGCACAAATATCAAAATAGTTTCCAATTTAATTAATTTTGTCTTTCACTTTTTCTCTAATTAAACCTACAACACAGCATGTCTGGAAAATTTGGGATTCAAGTTATGCGTGTAACAGTGGCAATATTAACTCTCTGCAATGACAAATATTGAAGATATTGACAAAATCTGCATTCGATATATCACGAAAGTTTAATATTCGGAATATCGACAGTTGATTAATGGTGGCACAAAAATGAGTAAATTATTGTTTCCATTTTTACAAGTTCGAGATCCTAAAAGTACAAACATTTCCATATACGAGATTCTGTTTCTATTATACTCCAAGAAAAGAAGGTTTAAGGATATATGATTTTGATCGTTAACTTGTCAAGTAAGAAACTCAAAGAAAAAGAAGTCGATTCGTGTCGATGAATGAAAATTACAATAGATTTACTTTATTTGTGTTCTTAGCTAAAACAGATAAATAATAGCTTCTGAACTTTGACAATTTTAATAAATAGCAAAATAGTTCAGTCGGTTATTAGGCAAAGCTCAGATGAACAATATTATTTGGATAGGTTCAAATTTTGAAATATAATTGTTACTTAAAGTAAATAGGGTTAACGTAAAGTACTTAATGAAGTTTTATTGGTCTTGAATTAATTTATCAGAGAGACAAAGATTAATAAGGTGATACATCGATGAGGAGGGGAGAAGGGATATCAAGACGACCGGATAGTCGATATAAGATAAAGATGAAAGACAGAGTCTCAATATTTCTTAAGTTAGTACTGATAAGGCTTTCAGAGACATGTGGGTTCTCAGGATAATCTTTGTAGTTAGTCAATAAGTAGTATAAATGAAAAGTCGGATTATCTACGTTTTGTAATATTCAGAGAGTATAATAAGAAATAATTAATTATAATATTACATTATAGTAACAGTGGTTCAATTTCCTTAACAAATAGTGCAAAGCCTCTGATACTTTCATTTAATTTAAATTCAGGTACCTACTTTAACTGAGAGTGCTAACCACAATTTATATAAACAATGTAATAAAAACACTCGAAATCATAAATAAAGAGTAATGTTTAGTATTTCCACTAGCGGGGAAGTCTGTAATGTTATTTACAGCTCTGAACATTGTTTGGTTAAATTGGCAACTGGTGGGGGTAGCTACCTATTGAATGGAAGGTTACAGACTAAAAAACTACTCAACCGTCTCAAGGCAATTTGGAGTAGGTCGTATTAAAAGGGGAAAATAATTATCACTTAGACATAAGAAAACGATCTCTGTTGTCAAGGTTCAATGTAATCGCTGCCTTCATCCATTTTCAAAATTTAGAAGATATTTTGAGAATCTGTTCAATTTATTTTATAGACGATTTGAAACCATTCATAAAGAGAAATTATTTTATTAAATGACACTATAACATACTATATAAGGTTAAGTAACAAGGTTAAAAATATATACTAAATATTTCTGTTGCAAACATGGAACCTTTCAAAACGAGTGGATCTAACACGACGGAAGGCAGTAAGCGAAGTTTATGTACAACATTCATTAAATGGAAAACAAAATTACTTACATAACTTCGAAAGGAAATTGATACATATGTTGAACTATCTACATGAACGTAACAGTAGGAAATACCTACAACAAAGTTTCTTTCCTTTATTCCATTTATTTTCAATATATGTGGCAATCTAATATTGAGAAACTGGGTTTCGTACAATCACATGCTTGGTTGAAAACAATTTTCTTAATAGGTGTGCCATTTGTATCACTCTCGTTTGTCTAAAGCTATTAATCTGTAGTATAACAACTACTTTATGTCGGTTTTATGATATTAGTTTATATCGTATTCGTTAATGAACACATACTTCGTATATGAAAAACAAACACAATATTTAGTAAATTCTACAATTTATTTGAGTCTTGCCGACCATGGTTTCGCCAACAACGGCATTTACAAGGCAGCTTAACAAAGACTAAGGAAAAATATAGAAACTAACATACTTCGTATATATTTAATTATAAATAAACATTTGTAAAACGTACTTAAAATTATCAATAATAACGTAAAGCAAACTATCAAGGTTTAACATCTCAATTAAACGCAAAAAAATATTTTAGGGAAAAAACTTTAAAGGAGGAATGAAATATTGCAACTTATATGTGCTTCCTTGTTTTGAGACTAAATATTATGACTAATTAAATAAATACTTAACTAAAACAAACAGAGAACAACGGGTTTTTCGGGAATATTTAAACAGAATAAAATTAAAAGTAAACTAAACATTTTTTATAAAGTGGAGTAAAGTACATAATAAAATATTTTATGATTGAGAAAAGAGTATATATATATATATATATATATATATATATTGCATGGGAGAAAATATAAAAGAAATAACATATACCATATAATCCTATCTTTCTTACTTTTTTGTCTATCCGCAATTGTATTTTTTTTTTTACAAAAAAGTGAAAAGTTTGTAAATAGTTAGGATATTGAGTTCAGATTAGGCATGTGTATTTTTGATGTAGTGTTTTACACGGTTGCTAAAAAGAAATGATTTATTTAATATATTTTCAAAATTGCTGATAGTTAATATTTAAGTTGAATATATCCAAAATTGTTAACTTTATGCAGTGCTTGGTATTTCGGGTAATATATATATATATATATATATTTTAAATTTTGTTTTTATTGTTTTTCATTCAATTAAGGCCTAAGTACTGTAACAATCAAATAAAAAGTAGTTGATAAGAGCAACTGTTTTGTGAATATTATTTACTTTTTTTTACTAAGACTAAGTTTCTGTAATTTAAAATATATGCGTGGATTTGTCGTTGAAAACAGTCACAATTAAAAATATTTTCGTTTTAGCCTAATTTTGTGTGTAGACAATGACGAAGGAAATATGTTTTTATGGTTTTGTCTCGATAAATCGATTATCCTTTGCGGTACAGTGAAAATACCAAAACCATTTTGTATTTCATTAAAGAGGAAAAATGTTTTGTCTGTTGTAAATGTTTTAAATTTAACGTGTTAAATGAAATTAATTTTTAAAAAATCCATAATGACAAATAGACTTAAAACTAAGCAAGATAGTTTTATACGTTACGACTGATAGTAATCAGTATAGTCGTATATGTTTTATGCCATACTTCTTTTATATGTTTTCCTTATCAATCAGTTCCTAATATAACAATTTTATTTATATGTATACTGATATAACAATTTAAACAAAAGCACATACTTACACAGTTACGTGAAAATACATACATACTCAAATACAAATATTTACATTGTAACAAGAATGTTATACTAATTTATAAAGTGAGTTAAAATATTAATTGAAAAGGTGATAATATTAAATAATATTTTATTTGTGTTGTGTGCTGATGTGTTTGTAACAAAAAGTTTCCCTTTTTAACAGTGGAAACAAAATCATGAACCACACTTTCAATTAAAACTTTTTTAAATTTCTTAAATATTTTCATTTGTTGACAGGATAAAGGGTCACCTAATATTTCACTAAAAGCAGAAGTAGTTTTGATAAACAAATTTATGATAAAACGTCGAACCACCATTGTAAATATAGGTTTTTGCCTGAGCAAATAAGTTAGTCTGAACGTTGTTTTCCTAATATATTTTCCTTGTATCAAAAGTTTCTACTTAAGTTTATTCAAATACAGTCTTGAATATAAATCACAAACAATAATATTTTCATATACTCCGTGGTTTGCATACATTTTTCTTTCTCTTCTTTTTTTTCTGATATTTCGTTTCCTATATTCTTAACAATATTTTTTTATTGAGGAGACTATTCTGATCTTACGAATATCGGTAGTTACCGATAATTGATCCTCTATTAACATATTTTTAAAATTACACCTGTAAATACTGTAATTTAGGTCAGGTTTTAAAGAACGGATTATTTTAATTGACGTAAAATCTTCAAGTGTAATACGATATCGACATTTCACGAACATTGTAGTATTGTATGAAAGAAATTCGCAATCAAACAGACTAATGAAGGAGAACACTACTGCATGATAAATATTTACTAAGCACGACAATCTTAAAAAATCTCGAACTATAAATTACAACTCATTAAACTAAAGACAATTAAAAAAAAACGGTACTGAGGTGTTACTATGTGAATAGATAAATCTATTGATAAAAGTTTAAAAATATATTTGTGTATGTTTTCTAATCGATTATTAATAACATAAACTATGCTCAAACACTGCATATCAAAATAATTATATTTCTTGATCAAACACTTAAAACATGTAAATTTGTTTGTAAGTGTCAATAAATGAATAATTCTTGTAAATATTACAAAATTAAATTTTAAGTGTTTGTTTCTGATATTTTTCACTATACATTCAATAGGTATTAGTAAAGTTATCAATAAGAAAACAGAGGTTCTAGAAAACAATCACCATATATTTAGAGTCTGTGTAAACAAAAACATAATGATATTTAATGTAACACAAGATATTTCTTGTTGAAATTCTATATTATAGGATTAAATAAAGTAATAAAGCTAAAGTTTCAAAATATATTTAATAACATAAATAAGATTCAATTGTTTTGCCTTGTAGCATCTTCGGGCAACTCTTTGACATTTTAGCTTAATTGCTTTACTGTATTTAATCCTTTAAAAACATAATGCGCTGTAAAGGCACTTCTAAAGGTCACATGATTTAGAGTGGTCCCACTCCTCCTCGTTGTCCAGCTTTGTTCTTCTGTCAGCTGCTCCCTATTGTATGAATAATTGATTTACCTTTGAACTAATTGCACCACTATTCTTTTTTCCCTGGTTACATACAAGAATATAACTCTAATAAACCCGAGGTGATTTTTACAGAGAATCAATGTCTCTCCGAATTTCATTATCTGTTTTATGTATTAAATATTTTTTTAAATTTTGACTTTATCTAGTGAATATTGTTAACACACGATCAAAAGTCAAAAATTAAAATCAGTTAATGGGACGAAGACACTTCTCCAATGAATATCTACTGGACGTCGCAACTACACAACATTAAATTTAAATTCTGTCTACCAGAATTTATTTAATTATTAGCACTATTTATTGTTTATTTTCTCTTTAAGGACCATGTTTATCATTCCATAAAAAGATTCCACATAGAAAATTTGATCAAATCACGCATAAATGGCAACTTTTGTAGTTTTACCAAATTTAACGCACATTGCCACATTAAAGGAATAGGAGAGATTGGCAGAGATGCACTAGTGTAAAATCAAAGGTTACGCAGGTGTAAACTTCTAGTATTGTTGATGTTGTTGTTGTCGTGTTGTTGTCGATGATGTTGTTGATGTTGTTGTGTCTTCCTGCGTATAACGTCATATCTCAATCTTCATTAATCTAACTGGTATAAAATAAAGACATTCACAAAGAAAAGAAAAATACATTGAATAAAAATCGGTGTCAAACTCTACTTATTTTTAAGATCAGGTGTTGGCGGTATCATGAGTTTGCGAATGTTACTCATTTTCCCCCTTCATACTGTAATCTCACATTCTACATTATTTTCATATAAAAAAATATAGTTTCATATATCTGTACAAAAATTCCGGTTAAAATCAATTACACATGTCGCAATATGTGGACTATATTTAATTTTATATGTAATAGTACTATCCTTAATATCGAGAATGATATCACCGAAGTTGTTTTAATATTCAACGACTTCCCAAAGTTAACATCGGTAGTTAAAATATTAAGGACTGAAATGCTACAGAATGAATAATACTTATCAGTTAATCGGCTGAAAGTTCAGTACTGATATTCAATAGAATTACACAAAATATCCTTCAGTCTAAGTATTAGTCTAGAGGTTCATATTTTGTAAAGGAACGAGACACCACGTTACCTCTCTAAGCTGCTTATTGTATTTAAAACTTGTTTGCGTTTTATCAGGTAAGAGGAGTAAAAATAAAATGATCCAATAACTGAAGTACACTCAAAATGCCATTAAAAAGTATCATCTAGAAAATAAGAGCATGTATGTTTAAACATATTTCTAAAGTTTAAATAACTAATTAAAAAAATCACTCTATAGGAAAAATGTTATTATTATTTACTTCGCATAAAAGATTATTTGACGCTATTACCTTATTTTACGGAAAATTGATTTTATTTATAAATTTTAATCTAAGAAAATTAATAATTAATTACACAATTGTTTTATTCAATTCCTAAAATAGAGATTAGACTTATTACGATCATCTTTATGTAAACTATTACATCTGAGACATATCCCAAAAAACATTTCTCTCTAAATCGTAACACGTTCAATGTGAAAAATTTATTTTTGTTGTTCACAGGAATTTCGCTCACTTTAATGTTGTATATTTTGTTTATTCACAAAATCACAAAGTTGATAAAGATCTTCATCTAAATGATAAGAAGATCTATAAAATGCTGATTTAAATAATTTTAAAAACGAAACTATCATCTTGCCATACAATTACTTTTAATTAATAGAAGTATATGTTCCGCAGTTTCTATGTGCTGATCACATAGTCTGCATTACAGGTTTTCTCAGAATAATCCCATGGTGTTAAGATGCTTCTTGAAAGCGTAATGGCTTGATACGAAATTTAAGATTTTCCTCAGATTTCGTTTACTTTATGAAGTGTAGAATTTAGAGAGTTTTAGATCTGGTTGGACCAGTAATCCGTACAGTTTTCCCTTGGAGCATTTTGTCCATCTTTCCTCAATTTCTAAATTTAGCCATTGTTTTTGACTATCTTATGCTACGACGTTAGTTATTCCGCATAAAACCTAGCATAGGATCCCAACTTATACCGAACTTTTTTGCAGATTATTTAAATGAGAACCAATAATGAAATTTTATTTTAAAAACAGATCAAATGATTTTAGTGAAATTATATATTTTATGAAATTTGAGATTTTATGTTATTTGTGCAAAGCTTCTCCTTTCTCTGCTTTTTAGGTTAAATTGACGAAGCCGACACAATTATGATCTCAAAAATTTATATATAACAAAATATAATATATATATATATATATCATATATTATATAATATATAATATATATCAAAAATCCTTCAAACAGAATACATACATCTTATAACAAACAGTAATACAATTAATCACTCTTGATAATATTTCATGAATGAACAACTTTTAAATTTCTTTAATGTAGGCGCAGAGCAAAGGAGACTTTAAATAAAAAACAAAACAATTTTCTTTCAAATTAAGGAATATTGAAAAAAAGATTATTTTAAAATTTGCAACTCTTTTCTCAAAACGATATTACTGTAAAATTGACAAATTGTATTCATACAAAGAAAAATAGTGTAAAAACGACAAATCCTAATTATAAAAAGAAGATTGATTTAAAATTGAGAAATTCTACCCAACTCAGAAATTCTAAGATATTTTTTATAGAAACTTTGATTTACGGCACACTTGTGAATTTGTGGATTAGTTATTGCTTTTCTGGAAACTCCCATATCTTCCTTCAGGATTATCGGATTTCCTCCACACAACGTTTTTCGTATTCCTGGCGTCGATCTTTGGAACTTCGGTTGATTCCCTTGAGACTTCTTGTTCCCATGAAATTTTACTTTTTGTCACAACCCATTCTAGTAATTTTATTTTCACACCTTTATAGTTTTGGTTTTGAAAGTCGCTTCATTTTAGTTATTGTATGTAAGAAAGTTTATGCCCGCACCGCGTAACTCGTATTCAACACACTTGGACGATTTTGGCACCTGCGTTATTGTATTTTTCACTCGCGATTTTTTAGATTTAGTAAATTAAAATTTAACACCTATTCTCTTCTACATACTATTTTATTTCTAGTCATATTTTATTGTTACCTTAATTTAATTATTTATCTGCGTTATTATGTAATTTATCTCCACTAATTTAAATTCAATTATTATTAAAGTTTTCCCCTTTATTTGACCTCAAGGATTAACTTGTTTTAGATTTTCAAAATTATTTTAATTTTTTGGTTTATGTACTTTGAAATTTATTCTTTTTCAACCAACCTTTTATTTATTAATAATTGAAAAAAAAACTTCTTTCCTCAATTTTTCATCGTAATGTTTTCCTGATTTTCAAAGGACAGGACTGTACTACAGTCTGGATCACATCCGCCGTTATTATGTTTTTGGAAAGTTCACATAATGAACGTTCTGGTACTATCACCATAATGAACGTTTTCAGGGCTTCTCTTCCTTACAAACCTTTGTTTTCTTGTCCACTGTGCCATTATAGCAAGGAATTTTTCTGTCTTATTCTCTTGTAGTACTCCCAACAGATCTTATTATCTTGGATTTGAGTGACCCACACGGATGTTATGATTCCCTTGCTTTCCCGTACAATATGTTGTATGTTTCTCCACAAAGATTTTAATCTCTATATTTATGATAGTCCATATCTGGGTTTTGTCAGAAGACCATTTGACACTTCCTCTTATTTTTTTTTAGGTTTTTTCGTTCTCGAAAGACGGGTTCTACTGATATTCAGATGTCCTATTCCATCTCTCACTCGTTCAATCGCAGTTATGATTTGTCTTCATTGTGTCACTTGGTCTTGCTACAAAATTAGAAAGTGCATTCCACGAAGTTCGCCAAACAGCCAATTTCCTCCACGGGTTGTCTTTTTCAAGTTCCTGAATGTCGGTTTTGTCCACCGTTAAATTCCCACTAGTAACTAATGAAGTAACTGTTCATACATTCAGAACACTGTATGCATAGGTAAGGCTAATTAAAACTGCAGGTTGTCTGGTGTCCAGAGTTTGCATATTAAAACCTAAGCTCACCCTTAGCCACACAGTCCTCGGTATGGGATTAATAGTGTCTTACGTTTCCACCCATAGATGTCGCATCCAAAAACGTCGTCCACCCACCATCGCAAGGAGGCATCTAACTCCGCAATTGAAATTGCACAGATCCCCACATCAACACACCCTTGAAATATTGGAGATACAAGGAACCTATGCACAGTCTCCACGCAGAGCCCCGGTTACCCTCAAAACATCACTGAAACCGAACGGTTTCACCATGAAGATCCTCTATATTGTAAAATATAAACTCCATCTAATATATTGTGTTTATTAAATTGAATCTTATTTAGTACGAATATGAAAATATATATTTATAATACTTGAGTAATTCAAAAATTAATGCAAATTTAATTTCATTATCATACATTTGATACAATAAAGTAGGACAATTTTACCTCATTAAAATGTCTTTCACTTGACTTCCACTACCTTTTATTATGCCACCCTATATATTATCTCCTATGACGTTCCAATATCGGCCTTTTATTGTTAACGGCAAATAAATAATCTCCCCCTACGTTGTTAAATTAGTATATGTATTATCTCCTATCATCTTCCAATATTGTACTTTTATTGTTAACAGCAAATAAATACCCCCCCTCCTACTATGTTAAATTAATTAATATTCCTAATTTTTAATTCGAAATTAAGTACATTTTGATTTATTTACCGAAACAATAACTAAATATGTAATACGATTGTTGAACTTATCTGACTATATTGTGAACTTTGTAGAAGAGAATGGAACATATTTGTCTGTCTGTTGTTTTTATTATATATGTAGATTTTTTTTTAACTGTATTACTTGCATTATCAAAAAGTAGCTATATATTAATTTACTACCAATATTAAATTAATTAGCTTAGAGTGTAGGTCTGAACACAAAGATCCTGCCCCTTCAAATTGTTTCTAATCACTGTACAATATTAATTCTAATTTATAGAAGTTGCTGTGAGTTTACCACTTTGTCAAAACATCGTCATGTTGTGTTCGTTTATTTGTGGAAATTGGGGATTTTATTATTAAAATTATAACAGTAATTGTTGTAAGGTTAATTATAATATTTTCGAAATTGAAAGGACACTGGAATTTTCTTTTAAGTTATGATAGTTGAGATAGATTGATTTTTGATATTCAGTTAAAATAATATTTAAGGATACAATATCATGTACGTCTATAATCTGTTGATGAGTTCCATCCTTAATATGTCAAGGTGTTTTACTTTCACTTGAGGTCAGATTTCAGCTTAGCTTTGACGTAAACACGAAATGATGTGTAATGATTGATGTGAACTAATTAACGAGAGTTAAAAATGGTTATTACAAATTATATCGTTTACAATGACCAAAATTACATTAAATAGATTTTATATTTGAAGGTGAAATTTAGGAATGGCTCTAAATAGATAAATATTACTATTAAATACTACTCTTGCTTTAATAATAACTATATATATTTTGTTAAAGTTTGTACCTAGTACTAAACAAGTTCAAAATAATGAAAGTAACATTTTGAAAATATTATATTGATCCATGATGATAAAATTTTAATATCTGAGTGTTTAAGGTGGAACTATAGTTTGTCCTTATATAGCCGAAAGATTGGTGGTTAAAAGCAAAAGTAAACAAAAATCACATAATAATAGTTTTTAATGTGTTTGTAAAAGTAAAGTAAAGTCATTTGCTAGCCACATACACTTTTCTCAATTATCTATAGGGTATTTATATCACATATTGCATGAAAATCATGGTTGAATTAAGGCATAATTTTGAGGTTGTATGTGAAGTGATTGTCCCAATGAATCACTATACATTACAATAAATCGTTTAAACGTTGGGAAAGGAAATGGGGCGATGGGTCGGTTAGGTAAAAACGTTATCGACAATAACTATCCCAAGGTGGTTGAGATATAAACGACTTAAAATATAGTTCGTAATTTATTTGTATTTTCTAATAAGAAATCATTAGATTAAAAAAAAAATCGTTGACGTGATTGAACCATATGTACATAAACAAAATATAATTTTTAGAATTTTTACTAAACTTATAACATTTTTGAATTTTGGATTACTGATTTTATCTTTGACAACCTAAACGAACACCTGAAATGGGTGGATTTGATGGATTGTTTTATATTCATTTGATTACGAAAAGGAGATATAATTAAATATAGTTTATAATGTACCGGTAAGTATTTAATTCGAAAGTTTTGATTTTATGAACAACTCAATTTTGTACTAAACAACTACCTTAATACAGTCGATTTCTAATCTTGACTTAGTCATGCAAGTTATATATTACGTTATAAGCTTGTAAACTAAAACAATTTCATCTTGATTAATTCTATGAATTAATTAATTGTCTCTTATAACCCTGAGGTTTAAGCCTTACTACCTCCAACTTGCATTACACGTGCGTACACTAATATGACAGGTTGAAATATTAAATAACTAACCTGGATATTTGTGTATTGAAGGAAACACAAAGATAATAAGGATAAGATTAAATAGATAAGGACATCTATCACGATATAGTATGCACACCTATCACCTGGATCTTACAGTGATCGTACAGTTTGCACTTAATGTCAACCTATTACAAATGAATATATCTTCAACATTTATTTTAACTGAATTAAAAATTATTAAGAAAATTTTTTTTTTTTGTAGATCAGAAATAACTTAGCCGAATTTCATAATAGTGACTGTTTGGAACAGTTTATTTGAAATTAATTTCATTTCTTGCTTGTAGAGTAAGGCGACTGCTATAATCATATAAATTAAAGATTAAAATAATTATAATTTATTAATAACGTGAATGAGGTACCAATACAATTGTGATTGATACAGTAGGCCAAAGTCTGTAATCAACGTAATACGTTTCAACAAAATATCATGTTTGTCAATATAATAATTTGATAGGTTCTATTTAATTTATTATAGTCTCGTCATCTAAAAACTGAGGCTGGAAAGTTAACACTTTAAAGAAAGGATAAAATGGCATACTATTGGTTTATAAAAGAAGCAGGTAAAAGTAATATATTTTAACTGAAATTGTGAATATTTAAAAACCGTTTTAGTGAATAAGAAAGACAAGATTGGAAAATAAAATTTGTGTTCAGTTTATAATAGCTGTTTATTTTTTTTAAACTTATTCTTGGGAGATTAACTCCTCCTTAGTAAATGATGGAATATTTCTGAATTCTATTAAATCCTTTGAAAACAAAATATCGGGAATTAAAAAAAAAACTTTACAAAAAATCATGATCTTGCGTGAAAAAAACGAATTTATGTTTTTGCATTCAATAGAATTTATGATGGAGATTAAACATTCTATAGCATGTCGTGAAGTAACAAGAAACAAATATTTATGTACATATGGATCGTTATCATGTAATAAAAATAAATGATTATGAATTAATTTAGACAAAATATTTTGTAAAGGATATTTAGATAAAACTAGATATCCATTATGTCATTGAAATGCAAATATAAATTTGTATGTTCTATGACAACTATGATTGAAGGTTTTGTTTTGAACTCTGGTTGAGTAGAGATTCCAAAACACAGAATCCCGTTGGTTGGAGAGGAAGCTAGTATTGTGTAGTAAAACCTATTCCTTAAAAATTCATCAGAAACATTTCACTCAAACTATGATCTCACCACTTTCCACCTATTTATAGAAATACACTTTCATCTGTTACATCATCTCTAAATACTTAAATAATTGTAAATAAATACATTTTGTTTAACTAAATGAACCTTTAAGAGACAATATCGTAGAGCTTTTTCGTCCAGTATATGTTTGCTAAACCAAAATTATGGACATTATGTGTGATTTTTTCTTATAGCGACAAAACGGTAATTAACTTCTTATCCGTTAAAATCAATATCCAATAGAATCAATATTTAAAAGTTAGTTATTACAACCTGAGATGAAAAATCCCTTTTTAAGTATAGCGGATAACATGAAAACTAATGATTACAAAAACAATTTGACTTTTATATCTCACTCCTCTTTCGGGTTCTGTTACAATTCAGGAAGATATAATGAAATACCATAAGGATTAGATTTCACACAAGACGAGATAAAAGATACAGTTTTCTGAAGAATGAAGTATTTGTTATGATTTTACTAGTTTTGTAAATTATTATATTTTTAAATATGTTATCTTTTGATGAGGCTCAAGCATAGCAGATTATCAACAATACATATTTTTTAAACACATTTTATATTTCTAAAAAAAAAATATCGGATGACATTGGAATGATCAAATATCATGTTGTACAAGTTTCAAATATGACTATTTTGTAATAACTAACAATATGAATAAATATAGGAACTCACGTCATAACTAACTGGATTTCAGTTAACATACCTGGTACTGGAGAATTGCACATTAAAAAAAGGTAGAGCGTTTATTAAAAATTATGTTTTAAATCAAAAATCTGTTATTGCTGAAACAGAATTTACGATTAAATAAATGCGCAATACTGTGTGTTCTACATACTAAGAAGTAGTCCTAAAATACAATTTAAAACTGCTTTCATTTAAAAAAAATTAAAACTAGTTTGACGATTGTTGCAACCTATCATCCTTAACTCTAAACCGTTTACTAATAACTTAAATTATATTTACTATTATTTTATTTATTGATATTTGAATAATATATATATATATATATATATATATATATATATATATATATATATATATATTATTTTATTGCAAAAGGATTTTTACAAGTCTATGCTTGTCAGTTTAAATAAACCACTAAGATGGTTTAAATTTAGTTTTACTGTATTTATTTAATTTCTTTTAAGGTCTATTTGTACACCATGATAGCTGATTTTTAAGTGTGGTTTATACTATGTTTGTACTTGTGTTTCTAGATGTTGAATACAAAATAGAATTTTAGAAATACAAAAACCGTATTTTCATTTAGCTATTTATTTAAAAAAAAAAGAAACAGATCTTAAGATATACAAAAAAAAATATTGCATATTTATATTTCCTATCAAATAGAATTATCAGAACGTATATTTTTATATTTATTTATTAATCAATAAATTCATCCAACCAAATGGATCCTGTGACAAATTACTTCTATAGTTGGATATTTTTATATCTCTAGTGTTGGGGGTTTCTATCAAGGAGCTATATTTATCAATAGCTATAATTTCAGTATTAAAAATTCATCGATACGGCTACATAAATATAACTTTACTCCATCAATATTTAATCATCCTTTGAATAATGCATAAAATAAATACAGTAGTACGACTTTCTAATTCCTCTAAATTAATTCTTGTTGTGATTTTTTATTCCAACCCAATTTTAATTCAACAGAACCTTATGTAAATGTTGTAGAATAAATTGGATTTGAAGAGGTTAGGAAAACGTTTGCTGCCCTTCCTCACACGGAAATTGTTTTTATTTACAACCACTAAGGTACATTAATAAGTAAACTCTAATGCATTTTAAATAAGCTATAGTAAAAAAATCTCGACCCACTTTCTAATGTAGGTTAAGTACATGATATAATAAAGAACAAATAGTCTCTTTCAATAGCTTTGTAAATATACAGTTTTTATAGTCAATGTTTATAGCCTAAATTTAACATTTCTAAGGTTATTGATTATACAATATTTAAATTGGAAAGCAAAATTAACAGTTAATATAATAATATATAACATCACATTTTTAATTATATATGCAAATATTTGCAACAGACTTAAGTATTTTAATGTATTTTAGTGTAAACCCAAGTCAAAAAGACATGTTTATAAATATATAAATATTCCCCAATTACAATTTAATTGAAGTTCGTGAATCGGTAGAAAGGATGTGAAGAACGATTTATCATAATAATAGATCGAGTGAACACTCTCACCCTAAACGATCAAACGGAAGCCCACGTACAATGAAATACATCTTATTAATATAATATACAAATATGAATTCTAAGAATTGTACACACTCTTAATACTTTAGTATAATTTAGTGGCTACGTAAAAAATAAAAATGAAGAAACCATTTTTCGTTTTTGATTTAAACAGGAATTGAACGGGAGACATTCCTGACGCTAGTGAGAAATATTTAGACATTTATTTAAATAAGCTGTTTATGGCTATTGTATAAAATTTCCTTCTCCTACCCTAATGCATATAAAAAAAGATTTAAAACTTTACGACCAAATATTTTCTCTTCATAAAATTCAAAAAGTTTTACACTAAAATTATATATGATCTATCAAACACATACAATATATTTTTACATATATGTATATGTATATTCATATATATATATATATATATATATATATATATATATATATATATATATATATATGTATATGTATATGTATATGTATATGTATATGTATATGTATATGTATATACAGGTGATTGATTTGTGGCATATGGTTTAGTAAGGAAATATTTGATTTATTAATAGAAGCCATGTGACGAGCTCCCTGAACTTTTTATGTTAAGTTATTTGGATGTTTTCATATTTTTTGTAGCAAAATTAAGAAAAGTAAATATTGGAAAAACTACAAACCAATAAATTTCTGCTAATCATTTAATACATGCTTAAATTTGTACATTATATTATAGACTATTGATCCCTAGAACCCTTTATGATTTTAGCCGTTCCATTATATATTTGTCAGTAATAGGTATTCCGTGTAGGTGGATGTATTTAGTTTTTTCTAAATTTGGAATAAATTTGCATTGGATCAAATAAAAGAAGGAAATACATAAATATTTTTAAAAACAATCTCAATTTAGTTATCAGAGGAAGATCAACTAAATTATTGTTCTTGGTTATGAACATAAAAGTTTTCAGAATGTTGTTTTATCTTGAACCAGTCAACGATGTAGAAATTCATCTTTCAATAGATAAGTTACTTTTCAATATGCATGAACGATTCTGTTCATTGACTGTTTGGGGTTCGATATTTGTTATAATATATTTGTTCATGCATTATTATAATTTAGCCCGTTGTTCTTTTGAAGCATGCGATTTTATAAACGAAAAGAATACGAATACGGTACCTATTTCTATTTACTCCGCCATGAAATAAATCATTTCTGCACAATATAAAATCACAACAAAAATATATCTTACAAAGAACAATAATTAAGAAGAGATACAATTTAAAAATATCTTTTTTAAAAAATTAATCACTCATAGCTACTGAAAACTTACCGTATTTTGCAAAAATCAGTGTCTTGAAGTTTTAATCGAAATTCTGTAATACTGTGTGGCATAAAGTCAAGACAAATAATAAATAGAATATAAAAGATTATATAGTTAAAATTAAGCTTATAAAATACACACATGTACATCTCAACCTTATCCTAGATTGATAAATATGTTTACATTGGTGTATACAGTGTTTAAAACACTGTGTTCACTGAAAAAAAAAATATATGTATAATTATTAATTTATTAGTTTTTTAAATTATTTATTACTGAAATATATTAATTTGTGTTAAGTTTTCTAAGTGTGTTTTACGTTATGCAATGATATCCGAAATATAGGGGAAACTGCTGTCATATAAAAATGAACAAAATATCGTGATTTCTTAGGCACTGAACTCCTATATGTTATAGAAGCAATTTGCTGTGCTTACATAGCAACAAACATTGAACAATAAAGTTATTTACTCGTAAATTTTTTAATGGTGAATTTTCATATATATATATATATATATATATATATATATATATATATATATATATATATATTGGAAGGAGTAACTCCAAAACAATGAATTTTTTACCAGTTCTCAAATTATTTTGTAGGTCTATAGCAATATATTTTAACAACTATAGGAAACCCCACTTTATCAACTGTAATTATTTATTAAATTCTGTTAACACATCAGATATGCCATGATTCATTGATATATACAATAACTGTTTTAATCCTCCTGTAGAACACGGTTATTGTCTCAATCGTGTGTCAAAAATTATTAATTAGTTTTATTATGTTTTCATCTTGATTAATAATGTTTTTGAATAAGTTTTGTTAATATAGACGCTCTCAAAAACACACTATATTATAAGAAAATCTCATTTAACTGATGTTTTGTGTGTTTTTTTGTGCATCATCTTTTTCTTTGATTGTATTTACAATAAATACTGTCTTAGAATAGTTTCTTTTAATATTGTTTTAAATAGAAAACTAAATAAAAAATTGAAATAGAAAAATGCTAATAGAAATATACACTTTAATTATTTTCCAAAGTACCATTATTTTATAAAATATGTTATATGATATATAAATATACAATAAAAGTTGAGAAAAAATTCATTAATAATAGATTTATTATCTGAGACACATTTCAACGTAAATTTCACCAACATCAGTAATGCATGAGCAATAATAAACTCTAACTGCCTTAACCTCAACCATGCTCCTCATTAGAGTAGCTATAGTTATATTTATAGTTTTATTATAGTAGCTCGTGCATCACTGAAGACGGCGACAACGTCAACGAAACGCGTTTGTCGTATTATTTGTGACAAATTTGGTTTATGTTTATTTTTAATTTTAATTCATCTCACAAGTCAAATTATCTATTTATTTATAATTAGACAGATTCTTATTAAATTAATATATATATATATATATATATATATATATATATATATATATATATATATATATATATATATATATATATATCTGTATTACAATTGCAAGGTCGTAGTGTGTTTTAATGACACAACTCCATATTTTGTATATAAATATTCCTTTGGAAATTGTAATATTATTATCATTAATTGCAACAAAAAACCGACTAAATATTATCTACAGACAGAATGACAAGTTTATAATATTCATGATTGTAATATTTGCGCAGAACAGCTGTAAAATAACAATTAATATGATCAATCAAGATTGATCCGGTAAATATACACTTTAAAACAATTTATATTATACGAACTATTAACAAACAATGAATTACAAAGGTGGTACAATTACAAAAATACAAATTAATTGAAGTTTTAAGTAAATAATGAGGATCTGAGATAGGAATAAACGTTATGTAGTTAAGAAAAACTCATATAATAGAAGATAAAAACGGTATGGAAATTCAACGATTTGCATTTAAAAAATAAAATGCATCATAATGTATATACTAAGAACGCCTTAAAATGCTTTAGCGATTTCATAAAATATATAAACTAGGAAAGCCATTTCTATTTTTTATTTTTTTAAAATAAACTGTTGACATTTATAACACTATAGAGAGAGAAAGAAGCAATAAAGATACAAAATAAATATAAATAGTATATTTAAGCAGTGTATACAGTCATACCCTGCATTCTATTAGAAATGAAAATATAATACTGCTATAGGAGCAAGTATTATTTAACAAAAAGTAAGGAAAGCAGTATTTTAAACGCTAAAACGCTATAAGATTTCTGATAAACCGTCAAACTCCACCAAACCGTAAAAATAAAGGATCCTTTATGATAACATGTAGGGTTTGTCAAGGCCATTCGTCCAGGTTTTCTTCAACTGGTATTTAGTTGAAAATACGGATTCTTTTATTTCAAGTAAGAAAATAAATAACTTTTGAGAAAGTATACGATTTCATCCCAATACATACGATGGTTGGTGTCGTACAACCTCCCCTATTCATTGAAAGGTTAGTACAAATACTATTTTCTGATGTAGTTAATTGTCTCCCCATTGCTCACTTGTGGCGTCCAATCCATAATAACATATAACTTTTTATATATATTTAATTTTAGTACCATTAAATATGTACATTGAGCATATAATTCATAATAAAAACAGGTCATACGTACAACAAGACAGCGTACATTTTAAAATTTTAGTAAATATATGTAGATCTTATAACGTCTTCAATAATAGTCATATAAAATACATAGTTATTACCAAATACTTCATAAAATAAACCAAAACAGAATATTAAAAGTAAAAATAATTAATTAAATTAAACCATCAACAATACATACTGTACTTCCATACTCCTTCCTAGAACGGTACAAATGAAGTTGTTTACAAATTGTTTTAAAAACGCACTAGATCAATAACAACAATTATTAGTCTTAGTAAATAATGTGTTTATATTTATATTTATTCAAACAAATTTTTATTTGTGTCAACAATCTGAATGTTTTTAAACGCCATGTAACCGATTTATTTGTGATTAAGTTATCTGATGAAAATAAACGAAACAGTTGCCATATTATAAAATTGACAACATCATTTCAACATATTTGTACAAGTAATGTATTACAGTAAGCATATGAGTATATCCCATGCACAATCAATGAGGCTAAGACTGTAACAAACCATGAAATTAAAAGATATGAAAATATTTAAATGGAATATGTTTCAATATTTAAAAATTGGAAGATTTGAATACTAAACTGAATATCTAGCAGCTACACTAATTATATATATATATATATATATATATATATATATATATATATATATATATATATATTTAAAAATGAAAAACAAACACAATATTTAGGAAATTCTACAATTTATTTGAGTCTTGCCGACCATGGTTTCGCCAACAACGGCATTTACAAGGCAGCTTAACAAAGACTAAGGAAAAATATAGAAACTAACATATTATTACTACAAAAGGAAGAACAGTTACTTAGCTAGGGTAGGGGGGGGGGTAAGAGCAAGGGAAACATGTGGTCATACGGAAGACAATGGTTTTAACAACGGTGAATTTGACAAAAATTCCACCTGATCATTAAGTACTAGTTTGGAGTCTTTACAAATTATTCTCTTAATCTCTAACATTTCTAATAAATTTAATTTCTTACTTTTAACATTAACATGGAGAATTTCAAACTTAACATTATTCAAAAAATCAGACACTACATGAGTTTTTAAATGATTAGAAAAACTAGATTCATTATGACCCAACCGCCAATTTCTTTCGTGTTCCATTAACCTGCATTTAAAACTACGGCCTGTTTGGCCTACATAAACTGCATTACAGATATTACAAGTTAATTTATAAACACCACTTTTTTGCATGTTATCTATTTTATCTTTACAATTTAGTAACATTTTTCCTAAATTGTTTTTGCAATAAAAAGCTGGTTTACAATGATTTTCGTTTTCTAATACATTCCCAACCGCATAGCTAACCTTACCAATATAGTTAATTCTACGCCATTTTTGTAATTTATTAGACTCTACGGTTGGAAAAATAAGTGATTTAGCTTTATTTTTTAATTTAGTTTTTAAAATTTTCTCTATGAGGTTAACATCATAATCATTATTAAAAGCAATTTGTTTTATGCAATTTAATTCCGTACAATAATCGTTATTAGACATAGGAATGTTGATGAGACGATGCAACATACTATGGAAGGCGGCCATTTTGTAACTAAAAGGATGTTGTGAGGTAGAATGTATAATATTGTCAGTAAACGTAGGTTTTCTAAAAATACTGAAACTATGCTTACCATTTTCAATTTTTATAGTGAGGTCTAGAAAATTTATTTGATTTTGTAAACCGATTTCCATAGTGAATTGTATTGCCTCATTAATAGAATTCATATAATTAAACAGTAATTGAAGCTGGCGGTCAGATCCTTCAAATAAACACAAAATATCATCTACATATCTATACCAGTATTTAATGTTGGCGTTAAATGGGTTATTACTGTCAAAGAGTGTTGATTCAAATTTGTCCATAAAAATCTCAGCTAGCAATGGAGATAGGGGAGACCCCATTGCCAAACCATCGATTTGAGCAAAAACCTTGTTTTGAAATTTAAAATAATTTTGATCGAGACATACTTTAATTACATTAATCAATTCTATAGATGTGCAAGGGTCAACTTTGGTATGATCTAATAATGCTTCAACACTATTCAAACACTCTTTGACAGGAATACTTGTGAACAAACTTTTAACGTCAAATGACACAATTTTAGCGTTAAAAGGCACTTTAATATCTTTAATCTTATTTACTAATTCTAATGAGTTTTTTAATCCAAATTTAGGTTGAAATTGTGAAATTTTCTTTAAAAAGGTATTGGTAAATTTAGCCAGATTATATGAAGGGGACTGTACAAAGGAAACAACTGGACGGATCGGAATATCGGGTTTGTGCAGTTTAATCAAACCATATAATCTGGGAGCCATACTATTCATTACAGGAAGAGTTTTAGAATGAAAATCACTAAAAATACATTTATTATGAGCTACAGTCAATTTAACAATTTTAGTTTTTTCATTTGTTGGGTCTTTCTTTAATTGTACAAACGAATTGGTTTCTAACAAATTATCCACTTTTTTACAATAATTATCTGAGGGTAAAATAACTATAGAATTACCTTTATCTGCTTTAGTTACCACCAGGTTGTTATCAACTAACTTTTTCTTAATATCTTTAATTACTCTATTGTCTTTATTACTAAATTTGGTATTATCACAAGCCAGAAAATTATTTTTAATTATATTAGCACAAATGTGTTTAGTTGTAATATCATTATTTATTGCTAAATCCGAGTCTAAAGCTAGGTTTTCAAATTGAGACGCATCTGGTTGTGATACAGGTGCGTATTTAAAACCTTTGGACAACAACCCGGTTTCTACATCATTAAACTGAACATCTGATAAATTGACTACCCTATTGTAAAATTTAGGTTCTGAAATATGTGAAGATATATTTTTAAATCCAGTATGTTCCTTAACAAGCCTATCTGTTCCTTAACAAGCCTTAATGCTAAATATCTATCACAAAAACAGAAACTAGATAATAATGATATTACAACTAAACACATTTGTGCTAATATAATTAAAAATAATTTTCTGGCTTGTGATAATACCAAATTTAGTAATAAAGACAATAGAGTAATTAAAGATATTAAGAAAAAGTTAGTTGATAACAACCTGGTGGTAACTAAAGCAGATAAAGGTAATTCTATAGTTATTTTACCCTCAGATAATTATTGTAAAAAAGTGGATAATTTGTTAGAAACCAATTCGTTTGTACAATTAAAGAAAGACCCAACAAATGAAAATACTAAAATTGTTAAATTGACTGTAGCTCATAATAAATGTATTTTTAGTGATTTTCATTCTAAAACTCTTCCTGTAATGAATAGTATGGCTCCCAGATTATATGGTTTGATTAAACTGCACAAACCCGATATTCCGATCCGTCCAGTTGTTTCCTTTGTACAGTCCCCTTCATATAATCTAGCTAAATTTACCAATACCTTTTTAAAGAAAATTTCACAATTTCAACCTAAATTTGGATTAAAAAACTCATTATAATTAGTAAATAAGATTAAAGATATTAAAGTGCCTTTTAACGATAAAATTGTGTCATTTGACGTTAAAAGTTTGTTCACAAGTATTCCTGTCAAAGAGTGTTTGAATAGTGTTGAAGCATTATTAGATCATACCAAAGTTGACCCTTGCACATCTATAGAATTGATTAATGTAATTAAAGTATGTCTCGATCAAAATTATTTTAAATTTCAAAACAAGGTTTTTGCTCAAATCGATGGTTTGGCAATGGGGTCTCCCCTATCTCCATTGCTAGCTGAGATTTTTATGGACAAATTTGAATCAACACTCTTTGACAGTAATAACCCATTTAACGCCAACATTAAATACTGGTATAGATATGTAGATGATATTTTGTGTTTATTTGAAGGATCTGACCGCCAGCTTCAATTACTGTTTAATTATATGAATTCTATTAATGAGGCAATACAATTCACTATGGAAATCGGTTTACAAAATCAAATAAATTTTCTAGACCTCACTATAAAAATTGAAAATGGTAAGCATAGTTTCAGTATTTTTAGAAAACCTACGTTTACTGACAATATTATACATTCTACCTCACAACATCCTTTTAGTTACAAAATGGCCGCCTTCCATAGTATGTTGCATCGTCTCATTAACATTCCTATGTCTAATAACGATTATTGTACGGAATTAAATTGCATAAAACAAATTGCTTTTAATAATGATTATGATGTTAACCTCATAGAGAAAATTTTAAAAACTAAATTAAAAAATAAAGCTAAATCACTTATTTTTCCAACCGTAGAGTCTAATAAATTACAAAAATGGCGTAGAATTAACTATATTGGTAAGGTTAGCTATGCGGTTGGGAATGTATTAGAAAACGAAAATCATTGTAAACCAGCTTTTTATTGCAAAAACAATTTAGGAAAAATGTTACTAAATTGTAAAGATAAAATAGATAACATGCAAAAAAGTGGTGTTTATAAATTAACTTGTAATATCTGTAATGCAGTTTATGTAGGCCAAACAGGCCGTAGTTTTAAATGCAGGTTAATGGAACACGAAAGAAATTGGCGGTTGGGTCGTAATGAATCTAGTTTTTCTAATCATTTAAAAACTCATGTAGTGTCTGATTTTTTGAATAATGTTAAGTTTGAAATTCTCCATGTTAATGTTAAAAGTAAGAAATTAAATTTATTAGAAATGTTAGAGATTAAGAGAATAATTTGTAAAGACTCCAAACTAGTACTTAATGATCAGGTGGAATTTTTGTCAAATTCACCGTTGTTAAAACCATTGTCTTCCGTATGACCACATGTTTCCCTTGCTCTTACCCCCCCCTACCCTAGCTAAGTAACTGTTCTTCCTTTTGTAGTAATAATATGTTAGTTTCTATATTTTTCCTTAGTCTTTGTTAAGCTGCCTTGTAAATGCCGTTGTTGGCGAAACCATGGTCGGCAAGACTCAAATAAATTGTAGAATTTACTAAATATTGTGTTTGTTTTTCATTAAAATGGAGTTCTACCAAGTACCATCGGTCAATAGTGTAAATCGTATATTTAAAAATGTTTTAAACATATTATTTCCTACTGTATGTGATTGTATTTGTATTACTTTAACAATTATAG
The DNA here is from genome assembly GCA_963513935.1 of Aphrophora alni. Taxonomy (NCBI): domain Eukaryota; kingdom Metazoa; phylum Arthropoda; class Insecta; order Hemiptera; family Aphrophoridae; genus Aphrophora; species Aphrophora alni. Next base: position 131,933,026 of record OY740769.1, on the reverse strand, counting down.
TGTATATAAGACGTATATGTATTTTATACGTCCATAAAAGGAACAATCAGTATGTATCCAGTGATTAAACAATTTGTAACTATCAAGTCACTACTTTTCATCAGAAATAATTCATAAATTAGCAGCTTTAAAGAAAAGATGTTTCCATTTTTATTATGTATGTAGCCCAACTGGATTGTAAATAATTAATAACTATTATTACCTTATTTAGAGGTGATGAGGTGATGAGGTCGAACAATCCTTATGTAGGATATCTACATAAGGATTGTTCGACCTCATCACCTCTAAATAAGGTAATAATAGTTATTAAAAGATGTTTGTATATATTTAATATAAGTATGTTAATTTTTCAATTTGAGATAATTTAAAAAAAAATTTGATAAATGAGCTATATCGCTTATTAAATAAACTGACATACAGTTTTATAGCCATATAATAAACTATTATAAAATGGGATATAGTTTTTCTATCCCTATAACGATAAATTCATGTATTGCAATATATTAAACTTATAGAGTTGCAATCTTTTTTTAATCTCTTAGTACGAAGATAATGTTAGATAAAATAAATTTTAATCAAGGATAAAATAAAGCAAAAGATTAAAGTTTCAAATATTTAATAGTATAAATGAGCTACAATTGTTTCGCCTTGCGGCATCGTCGGGCACCTGATAATTTACAGGTATAGACAACTATTTAAACATAAGTACAGGAAACTGAAATACAATAGAGAAATCGGGGAAGGTAGGGGGATGACCTAGCAGGTAGATAAAGGATAATGAACTATGTTACGGATGGGTTTTAGAAGAGGTGACGAATTTAATACAATTTGGTCATTTAAGTTGAGAATAGGCCTAAGTGAAATAGATCTATTTATTTCTAAACATTCTAAATTATTTAATCTATTGCTATTATTTTCTATATGTAAAAGTTTAACATTCAATTTCGTATCAAAACTATGACCCGAGTCCAAAAGGTGGTTAGCAAAGTTAGAGTTTCTATAGCCATGTTTCCAGCTATTTACATGTTCTTTAATTCTAACTTTTATAGATCTACCTGTTTGACCTATGTACTCAGAGTCACAATCTTGACAAGGTATAGTTGTCTATACCTGTAAATTATCAGTTGCCCGACGATGCCGCAAGGCGAAACAATTGTAGCTCATTTATACTATTAAATATTTGAAACTTTAAGCTTTTGCTTTATTTAATCCTTGAATATGGAGTTTCAACAAGAAATATCTGCTATTACATTAAAGTTGTTAAAATAAATTTTAATGTTTGAATCTTTAACCAAATTCATTATTTTAAAGTTTTAACAAATTTAATACGATCTACACGATTTAAAATACTAATTTAAATACGATATTCTGATTTAAAGTGGCATCTTAATTTATTGACTATTAATGTTAAAGTTTAGAATAAAATATTATTGTCAACATATTTGAATAAAAATTTCCAATTTTATAGCTTAAATACTTGTACAACGGGATATTTTTATAAAATATCTTATTTCCTAAATTTATAATTAAATTTTTTCAAATTAAAAGTTCTAAGACTGGAAACATTTAAAATTGACATCCCCTTTTTACTTTGAGTCCTAAAAAATAAATTTATTACAAGACCTCATATAAATATACTTAATAAAAAGAATCGAGTCTTAGGAATACAATTTAACAGCTATTAGAGTAACACAAATTTTTCAAAGGCTATTTTATATTTCTTCTATTAACACCGGTAATCACTTTTATTTTCATAAATATAGGTTTTTTACCCCTTCCTTAGAATAAAATTTTATCATTTTGTACCTTGCTTTGAAGATGAATGTCAAAGAGTTTTAGTAAGTCTTCTTCTTGAATATTTCCTTCTTTTTATAAAATTTTTCTGAAAGGAAGGTCTCAAAACCAAACTATATTATAAAAGATGTCTTTTTCTGACGTTTCAGTACAGATTGGTAAATTTATTATAGACTCTTCAAGTGATTATTTGTTTGTACTTACTATAAAAACTGCCTTATGATATTTGCTTCAAACAAGAAAAAGAATTTTTTATTTAGTTTCAAATATAACTTTTCCTTGTATATAAAAAAAACATAAAATAAAACTAAAGAGTTTTCTATTAAAATAAAATAAACAATAATAAAACTAAAGAGCAATTATTGTCTGTTTGTGCACTTTTAATACTGTATTATACACATCAACTGTATCTTCGGTATTTCAATTTTCGTTCCGAAGATGTTTATAACATCCACATTATTAATTGGCAACTAAAACCGTGTCCATATATTCCTTCGACAAATTTTTAAACTTCTAGGAAATATAATAATTATCCATTACAGTTTTATTTCATAGCACGGGTTACTACAATTCTTGTTAGTGCAGTCAAGGCTAATTTGACGTTTCGAACAAAATCCGTCTGTAATATTCCATTGTTGTTTAGAAAACTGAGCACATTTCGTTAGTGATTCAAATTGATTAATAAATTTTAAAGCTGTGGCTGGATATATATCTTTTGCGAATATTTCCTACTATCTTCTACAATGTTCCATAACCGTTTACACTTTAAACATCTATATTTAATGATATCTATCTTTATAGGTTTTTTTTTTGACTTTATAGCTCACTAACTTGACTTGTTCTCAAAATTTAAAAGCGATTGGAAAATATCTTTAGAAGTTAGAGTGGTAGTAACAAATAAACAAAAATTAAAATCCTATTTGATTATATTAATTTGAACTTTAAATGACTAAACAGCTAAAGCAATTCTTCCATTAGAAGATTTATCTTGTTTGCAAAACATTTAGTACTGAATGTAACATGCAACTAGGTAATATTGGAGGCACTTAAAGTTCTACCTTAAGTGAAATATAAAGAGGTTTCCTGACAAGATAAGATTACGAGCTTGGACATAAAGAGCATAATAGAGCAACCATAAACTGTAAATAACAATTATACTATGAAAGCCCCGCAGGGGGTGCAGAATAACTGCACCTAATAAAAAGGGGTTGGCGTCCCTCGCTGTCCCCAGTCAAACACCAAACACTCACAACACATAGAATATCATCCATATAAACGTACACCCATTTCACCTATATACATTTTCTTACCTTCATATTTATTAGGGTTTTATTGCAGTGGGTGCGACTATCTGAACCTATTGCGAGGGTTTTAGCGACCCTCGCGGAACCCGAGCTATACAGGGGTGGTACATTAAAACATCTTCTCTGAAACTACATACACTTACAACACTCTTATATTTTTTACATTTTGTAGAGGCTGTTACACAACACGATTCACGGGGATACATAAACACTCTACATTCATATGAAGAGATTTGGAATACAAAGCATCTTCTTACCACATTTTTTGCTATCAATGGAGTAGTAAATGATGGATTTCAAAAAGAAATTCCTCTGATAAGTTATTTATTAACACGATAATGCCGGAAATCCAAAATATTCATTGACCAACTTTCAAAATTTGATGGAGCACCACCTAACTGCGCACTAACAGTTCGGCAACTCTTTGTCAAGACATAGTCACAAAAGATAATAGGCTACAGAGTGACAATTGCCTGTTAGGTCACAAGATCGGGTAACTCTTAATTATTTATTTTGAATATTTTTAAAAAGATTTTAAAATCACAAAATTCATAGCGACACTCATGGCTCCTGAAGTGACAGAGAAAGTGATGATAGGCTAATATGCACGATTAGTGCATTGTTAAAGTGCAATTATGAAACTATAAATAACTGATGTTCAACAAACATTTTGGTGATCAACCTTTCCGTGGAAAGTCATTTTTACATGTTGTGATATTAATTTTGAGTATGACCCTTTCAGCCGATATTTCTTATGGTCACTGACATTAATTAAACCTATAATAATTTTATAAGAAAAGATTATGATGTGTCAATATGCATATCTCTGTTATTTTAGAAGATAGACATGATAAAATCAATATTTAGCTTTGTAACATTCTGGACAATAATAATACGATAGACGTATTGTAAATGACATAATGCACGTTTTTCTAACTTTAGTAAAACCAGAGAGATATAAAGCTGTTTCTACCACACTGTATTTCTAGGAATAAAATATAAATAGTACCTCAAGAATATGATATAAATTCACACAAATATTTCAGGTTCGTTTTGATTAATAAAAATAGTTCAGAATCATAAAGTATTTATGTACCACTTTGCAAAATTACTTTGATAGTAATGAAATAGGAAACTGTGGATAATTTAAGGAATGGAAGAGTTGTGTTTGTTCTAAACAAACAGCATTAAATATTTGTAAAATCCTTGCCAATCCAGCTCAAAGCATAAGACGAATTTAACATCTTAAGTACCATAGTTTTTGAGGTAAGTCTAGAGCAATTTCAGAGAAAAAAAAACCATTATTATTACATTTCAACCTATAATTCTTTCACGACTAAACTGTATATCGTATTTTAATCGCAATTCATAAGATCAGTCAAAAAAAAAAACACAAAAAAACAAACAAACATAAAACACTCTTATTATTCACATAAGAGTTAATAGAATAAATAATGGTTACAAGCAGTCATGTTTCATCAAATATTTACAAATATACACATCTCGTATAACGGATGCCCGCAGAACACGCATAATTTGTTTAAAAATGATTCTAAATTGGTTTTTATTTTATTTAAACAAATTTTAATAATGAATTGAGTATTAAATATATTTCTTCGTCTAGTTGTTTCTCAGATGAGTCAAAGTTTCAAGTCAAAGATGAACATAGGAATAATATAGGATTTGATTGAATGAAAATTGATACACAACGATTGCAGTAGAGAGGGCAATGCCAGATTACACTTTTGGGTAGTGTTATTTTTTTTCGACATGGTTGAACACGATCTTGAATCTGTGTATGTTTCAGTCGTAAGTTCCACTCTCGTTATCAATTACGTCAAAATAATATTGTATTTTTTTCATACTGCTTCAAAAAAAAGGTGTTTTTAATAAATGCATTTAGATGCTAAAGTTTTTCTTTTTAGTCCTAGGATCTAAAAACATCAGCTGAGGTCGAGGTCATCAGCTGTTACTTCGTTTATACGAATTAATTAACGATTGTAAAGCATCTATAAAAACAACCGATACGTTCGATTTTAAATAACCGTTAAAACAGCTGTTACTATCGATTTGAAGGTAAATAGGTTATAACATTTTATTTTTTGTGAAATTGTTTTCTTATATTATTTGCAGTATAACGAAAAATATATTTCATCACTTGGACCAAAAGAAGCTTTTCGATCCTCGCTAGTTTTCTGGCCTTGGCTGTTAAAATTGAGCTTGTTTCGAAAAGCTCCACTTTTGGTGCTAGTAATGAAATATGCTGTTATGGACCTCTAGACAACAATATGTCTGAAGGATGGATTGTAGAACTAATTGAAATTGTTTGGTTTCCAAGGTCACCAGAATTAACTATAAAAACATGTCCACCTTTGGAGTTATATTAAAAACTTCACTCAAGAGGTCAAGATTAACGTTAAAAGTTAGCTTTTGTAAAGAACGCCGGAGCTACGGTGTTATAATAATCTTGGTCCAGATCTTTGCATACCATAAGAATATATAGCTATTTATTAAAACAATTAAAGCGAGACAAAAAACTTTGTTAGCTGTATTTAATAATGGCGTAAACTATGATACATACTTCCAAAATTTAGCAACATAAATTTGAATAGCAACAACTATGGTCTATCTATTGATTAGTCCTAACAGAAGAAACTTTTTAGAGAAATAATATAAACATCCATTATTTTGAAATGTGTTAATTTAAGTAGCAGAGATTGTGTATAAAAAAGTATTTGGAAACAAATTTTTTAACTCTTATTAAATTTTGAAGTACTTGTAACTATATTTTGGAAACATAAAAACAACACGTATTAGACCTAGTTAAGGAATTTTATAACCTGCTATTTACTGACGACTTAGTGAACAATAAAATCTTTTTAGTATTTTATTTTATTGGCAGCATGTGTATTGCAACATACGCTTATAACCTTGAAGTTTGTAATTTTGTACTGAAATACATTACTGGTAATGTAATAGAAACGTGAGGTGGAAACTTTCAGTATTAAATGTGTTTGCTTGCTTTGTTGTCATAACGTTGTAAAATACATGTTAGATATCTGAAAAAAGTATTACTCTTATTATAATTTCATCTTATCGATCAATCTTACCGACCTTTAAAGATTACATACTTCCATAAAAAGAAAGGGAAAAATAATCAAATATGAGGTTTGATTTTAAATAAACATTTTTTTATTTGCCTGAGAAATATTAGTTAGATTGAATTTAAGAGATTAGTACATATACCATCGTAAGTAAATTACCAAATTTTTGTTTATTGTGCATAAGTACTAAACATCCAAAAAGATCTTTGTTGAGGCAAAAAACTTTTGCATGTATTGCTAGTTCTTAATTTAATTATATACTAGTATTAAAGCAAATATAAGTATTTTCAGATTTACTTTATCACATATTCACTTTTAAAGAGTGATGTATACTAAGATTGTGTATATATGGTTTAGCCTAAAATAAAAAAAAAAATCATTTAAAATTAGAACTAGGCTAATTAAAGTTATGGTAAATTAATTATATGTGTAACAAGACCAATATATGGTGAAACTAGAATGATAGTTTAGAAATTCTCAAGGTTATACGAAGAAATGTCTATGGAATCTAATATAAAAATAAAGAACTACATGACGATAATTATTAATTTAATATTGGAATGTTCTAAACAGTCGATCTCAATCATAAATACTTTAGTAGATAATATAATGTTTTTAATTTTGTATAATGAAAGTTTATGTTTATTCGTATGTCATATTACGCGAATGGTTTGTTATTCAGCAGACATTCTTTAGATATGTTCTAACTAGATATGTAATGATTGTAAACCCAATAATTTTAAGTACTTGTATAAACAATGCAATTTGTATAGAAAAACAAAGTAAGTAATTGCTATGTACTGGAGGATTTTTAAATGTCAACTGTAATTTAAACTGTATACAAGAGATGCACTTGGTAGTTTCACACGGTCATTAAATTCTTTAGTGTGTGCAAACAGAAGTTGTAAATGAAGGTATCTACACGGTGAAATATATGATCTAGCTTTATAAAATAATATCTCACATTAGCTTTGATAATGTTTCGACTCAGCGAGCATAGAAGTGTAATATTTTGAAATAGACTTCTGTATATTCCAAATTTTCAATTAATTTAAAAGGGAGATATTTACTCAAATATAAGTTGACGTGAGTTTATAGGGTTGTTTATATTTCCTGAAGAATGACTTGGTCGATATTTCAGGGTTTCGTTCAAAAATAATAAATATTCAAAAAATGCTCTACAATTCTTCTATAAGTCTCAAAATTTGTTAAAATTTTAGTTTTTGGCCCCCAAAAAAGATAGTATTGTTGTAGATATAATAAAATTTGAATCTTTATTGCATGACAAAAGAGGAAATATTACAGGAGTTATTAACAAAACTATGCCAAGTAATAAATGGTAATCTCGGCACAGGCTGCTCTTTTGAGGTGTTTAGTTTATTTATTTTCAAAAAAAAAAAAAATGCTTTGAAAGACAATTATGTAGCTCATCATCATGTTAATGTTTTATGGATGTATAATTTACTTATGTTTTAAATTTGTTTATAATTATTGTATTTAGTCAAGCTTCAGAAAAAAGGAGTAGGCTATGTATTTACATTTAGAGGTAAAATATTTATAAAAACAGCTGTATGTGTGAATGAATATTTTTTGTAGGTGAATGTGTATTTAATTTTAAATCAATTATTTCTTTTTCTTTATATAAGCGGACTTTAAATTATATTTAAATATCTTTAGATTAAGTAGTTGTATTTTATGTTTATGTAAAGCAATTACATTTATTTTGTTTCTCTTTATTTCCAAAAAAAAAAAATGCAATTTATTTAAAACTATTCTATTTTTCTATCATTTTATGATGTTCATTTATTTGTTTATATCTATTGTTGATTTATTTTGTCTGGTTTTTATTTGAATTTTTTTAAAAAGGGAATACATACATTTGTTATTATCCACTCTGTACATACACTCTGAATTATCCACTTTTATTTTCATACAGGTTAAAATGTTTTAAAAATGTTGCAAATATATATATATATATATATTTTAATCTTTACACGGTTAGTGTTTAATTTAAATAATTTAAATATTATAAATTTCATTGTGGAACGTCTTGATAAAGTAGTTACGGTTTAGTTAATGTTTAACTGAAACGGTTCAAAACTAGTTTTTCATAACAAAAAGTTAACAAATCAAGCAACACTAGTAGTGGTTTGAATAGCAGTCCTCCCACTTTGGGTTTTTTGATTAATCGTTCTATAAAACATTATATTATCACTTACCACAATAAGTCACACACATAAAAATGTATTGCTCAACCAAGAACACTAAATCTATATAACCATATGTATCTAACATACATTTGAACAAAACACCAGCTCAGAGAATAATAATAAAAGTTGAAACTTAAGAGGTTTTATTCATAAAAATATAAACATGGACGTTACATTCGACTGCTCCTTATGTCTCTTTGAATACTGGTTTTTTTAATATTTACTGTATATCAAGTTGGACCCCCACATGCCTTGAAAACATCCATGAAATGTTTTGACTCGTAATTTTAAAACAAACGGAATATAACATACGTTCCATATATCGACCTAGCTGCAAACAACCTTATTCTCAATATCATAACGACTGATACACGTGTTTCTTATTAACCAATTATCATTATATTGGCAGAAAATTGGTTATCGTTGGTAAATATTGATCCAATATTCGTCTATTTGGTCATAAATATTCATCCAATATTCATCCTTTAATATTGAATAAATAATTGCCCAATAAATACTAAGTTGGTAAATAATAGACCAACATTGCTTTACCATTGATGTAAACCAATGTTGTGCTCTTTTTTAAGCAATAATTGAGAAACATCTAAACGTCATATGTCACTAATAAGGAAATTAAATATTTGACCAATACGTTATTAGAGGTTTAACACCAATGTTGTACTGCCATTTATTAACAAACAATATTCCAATATTTATTTATCCAATATTGTATTTCACTATTCGTTGAACATATTATTTATAAATACCAATATCCCACTGCCATTTGTAACCAATATTGAACAAACTTAGGAAATGTCAAATATTTACAATAATAAACCATTTGACTAATTATTTATTTTAATACCAACGTTGTACTGCCAATTATTAACAATTATTATTCCAAAATATAATTACTCCATTTATTTAATAATACTCTTTCAGTATTGGTTAAGTATAGGTTTTATAATTTACCAACTGTTTACTAAGCCTACTCTATTTGACACATATGATAAATCAACAGAGAAGATGACATATCACCACATCTTGCAGATGCGTTTGATTCGGGAGTACACGAAGTTTGAAAAACAATTGGTTAGTGAAGATACACTTAATTGAAATCTGGATTTGAAAGAAATTATTCAACAATATTGTTAATTAAACATTACTCAAACACATGTATAGAAACATAAAAGTATGTGTTGACAATATTTTACATTCCCGTGAGATTCCCTTTAAACAACAACAAAATAATCACGATATTATGTTTGACGGTTGCTGTCTTGGATTAGAGGAATAGAGAAAAATGTCTAATTTTTTTATTATCAGTTCACTTGATCCTACTACTAATGTTTTTTCATCAAAAATGTTATGGTTACATCTCCCCCTCCCCATACATATCTTGAACGAAACATGGCATTGCTAACAATACAATCTCCTTACATTATAAATATCGATATTTTATTGAAAAATATTTAGATGAGTTATACATTTTTAGTTCATACACAAGGTTTTCGACTCTATATGCAGTTTGGGATCATGGCTAGAATTTAGACGGACGCCAGACATTTTTATTAAAATACTTTAAAAACATGAGCTAACACTAGACAGGTGCTTACTTTAATTTAACCACCAATCTCCTCCTGTACACGAGGAGCACTTTAACCAAATTATTCTAATTTGTGTGGTCTCATCATACATATCGAATGCGTATACAAAATTTTGGAATCTATGACGAAAATAAAATTACAGGAACTGTGCAAAGATTTTGCTATATTCTGCATATTTGTAAGATTTTGATATATTTCTATAGCCTATTTATAAATTACCAGAATGTCAAATTTAACAAAACGTAAACAAATGGATGAAGTTTGCTTCTGCATCTTAATTTTTTTTTAATTAAAAAAAAATTGTTTTTAGCAAATATAGCTTTCTATTGATATAAATATACTTCTCTGAGTCCAATAGAGCAGTTTTGGTTATATCTGTTTCCTGTGTTGGGCTCTACAACCGAAACCAGTGAAGAGATTTTAATCAAATTTGGTATATGGTCATAATTTGGCCACTAATTATTAATATATATTTTTTTCTCTAAAAGTTTTGGGCAACAAAAAATTACTATATTCGTAAAATCACTTTTACAAATTTTACTCAAAGCAAGTCTTTAATAACCTAAATAAAACATATTGTTCGGCATCTCTACCAAACTGACGGCTGAAAAGTCATCTATAATCGACATAATTTCATAAAATCACCTTTAACAATTTTTCTCACATTTTAGTGACATGCACCAAAGCTTTATGTAAAATCGTAAGTAAATATATATATATATATATATATATATATATATATATATATATATATATATATATAAGTTAATGCAAGAAAATTACCCTGACATATGTTATTAAGAGTTCGATTGTTGTAATACAATATATTTCTACAATGATAGAAATATAAGATATATAGAAATTAAACTCAATAAAAGGAATAAAATGACTGGAAATCAAATCTAATTGACGAACAAGTAAGTCAAGCGATTTTGTTTTGTGAGAAATAAAGAGGAGAAACAAGTTTATTATTGCTTATTAACTTTTATCTGCATATTCCGCTTCAAAATTCTTTGAGACTTCTCCTCATTTTACAACAAAATTTGCATAATAATAATATGTTTAAAAATGGGTTTAAACTGATAGTCTACACTCGCTTTGCTTAAAATACGAATAAGGTTTTCAAAATTTTGTTTTTTCATAATTACCCACACTCAATATTCTCTCTACGAAAAGTCAAGAAAATTGTCAGATATAAGATTTTTATTAAGGTAAAATTAACGGCTTCCGAAAATGTTTTTAAAATACGTATATATAACAAATGTGTCTCTTAGAACCTAGTAAATTACTACTTAGCCAGTTTTGTAGAACAGAAAATAATAAAAGTTAAAGTTTTTTTTTGTATAGTAAACATATTTCTTATACAGTCCATCGAATGTTATATATTACACCATTAGGACATCCTTTAACTACCATCGCCACTAGTAAAATATACTATGGCCTTAAACAGAAGAATAAAACAGTCGTTACAGGTTATAGTGCTGCGTAACAATAAATATTGTCTTTACCTGGTAAATTCAAAAAAATATATTCCTTGGTAACCATAAGCATTTGGAAGGTCCGAAATATTCAAAAGGAAATGATAATAATGGGTAGGTTAAGTAATTATAATTAACGAGAAAGTATTTCGTACTTTAAAACAAAAACTGAGAATATTAACAGAAATCCAAGGAATGTGTTAAAATATCCCTTAAAATGTTTGTGTACAATGTCAAACAATACCGTTTAATGAATAAAATAACTTAAAGTATAGTTAATATACCGGAAATAAAACAGATTCTATAGACATTAAACACTTAAAATGCAAAATATATTGAAAACGGTAAATTTGACCAAGTATCAACTATGTTGCCTAATCTAAAATTGATATTATTTATGTTGATTTTAGTTTCACAGCATCTATAGAGTATAATACACAACAATTTAGTTTCCAAACTAGCCCAATATACACACAATTCTATTCACAAATTAAGATTAATCTTTGTGCTTTTTTAATCTAACGAATTCTAAGAACAAATTCTCATCTGTGGATATAAGTCATTCTATCATAATTTTGACTTCACTTAAACCAACAACGGATGACGTCAAATGGACGGATGGTTTTGGTGTGGACTGAAAGTATTGCTCTAAGTGTGATGAAATTATTTAATTATACAAAGTGTATATTGAATGAATGAGAGTTTTATCGAGTTTACAAGTTTTTTTGTTTTGTTATATTATTTTGTTAAATAAATATAGCGTGTAAACTTTATATTTTATTAGAATTTAATCATGACGATTATAATGGTGTTATTTTTTATAAATTATTATTGGTTATTTTCTTTAATTTTTAATTTAACTTCGTGTGTTGAAAATAATTTTTTTTCCTTATTTTCTTTTATCAATGTATTTGATGAATTAGTGATGATTTATTTTATGCCTTAATTTAGTTTGTAATTTGTTGTAAAGCTACCTTGGAAAAATAAACAAAATTATATTATAAGTTGTATAAATCTTATAAAATAAGCTAAATATGTTTGTTTTAATTCACCAAGCGAATGACCGGATTTATGACTAAGATAACATGCTTATATTTGCACTCCATTCTACATATTTTAAGTGGATCTACCTAAAATTTGAACTACTCATCATATTCCAACAAAATTGTTGACATTGAACATTTTGAAATTTTACCTAGATTACTTACTTTATAGAAATGTTTTAATAATATCAAAAAGCACAAAAAAATGAATTTACAAAAGTAATTCACCTAACACAAAGAAATCACATTAGTCTATAGATCCGCAAAAATTCTGAGTTGAGAAATATTCTTATAATACCATTATTATGTGATATTAAAAATATAAAAAAAAAAATTATATTATAGAAACTTCTCTATCTCAAAGTTTGAATACTTGATATCGATTAAAGTTAAGTGATATACCTAAGTACGTAAAGTTCCTGAGTAATATAAATCAAAGTTCTAAAGTTCCTAAGTAATATAAATCGAAGTTTTAAAGTTCCTAAGTAATATAAATCAAAGTTTTAAAGTTGAAAGGCTAAACTTAAGTACGAAACCTCATGTAAAAATCTTTAACATTTTAGCAAAGTGGTTAATAAAATAAAAACGGAACTTGATTTTTGTTGATTATAGTAATGAATTTATGTTTCACTTTGGAGACTTTGAAACACTTAGAAATGAATATATCAAAGTTTAATTAACTTAATTATAATTTATAGCTCTTTCTAAACATTGGGATGATAAATCTCATTCCTCATTTTATTAGCCTTTAATTGACTTAATGCTTAAAAGGAATGCAATACAGAACTAATAACGATAGCTTTGAGTCTTGGAGTTTTAAAGCTTTACCTCTAAAGAATTTATCTGGGTCTGTTTCCAATTTTGAAAACAAACACATTTTGAATATCTATAAATGTCTTTAGATAAAAAAATAACATCAGTTTCAACAAAAGTAGTTGTAAAGTTATGTTAATAGTTTATTTATATAAACTATTTTAATATAAAACCTGACTTTAAAACAAATGTATGGGCATTTCTTCGTAGGATTTTCTATGAATAAGTTTAAAAACACACACTCAGTTCATTGTCTTCAGGTTTTGAAAATCAGATCACGTAGGTAATGCATTCAGTCTAAGTGTTTTGTCTTTGCTATGTAGAGAATGTAAAGTCTTTGCGTCGCCTCTGATGAATGTTTTCACTCTCTTGTGAAACTATTGTCAATACCGACTCGTTTAATTTCTATTCATAAGACGAACAATACAAAATCTGATTTTAAAATTAAATAATGTTAGATAAACAAATGGAATAAATTAATTTTACGAATTGTTTAGTGTAAACAAAGGTTTATAAAAATACATCAGTGTGACATTTCGTCAATTCGTTTGAGGTAAGCGGTTTCACTGATTTCGCTATATTTTAAATTTTGCGTAACACATGCTATAATAATGTTTTTGAAGTAATTAAATAATTAATATTATAATAGTGAAGTAAAACATTTTAACAATCAATAGCACAACAGCTGATTTATCACACGAAATATAAAATGAAATTGAGGCTTTGTTTAGCAAACACAAACACAAAGCTACTCATTAAAGATTTTAATTATATTTTGACATGTTTATCGCAAATCTTTTTTCTTTTTAAAGTTACATCATAAAGATATTTGCATTAACAATATTTGTTTACAATGTCGAATTATTGGTAGCAGTTAAGAATGATTTTTGGTTTAAGTAGCCTTTGTTTCTAAATAATATGTCTTTTTATAAAAAGCATTACGTATACTAAGTCACAGATATAAGCGGCGTGAAGTAGATGCATAATTACGTGTAATTGTTAGAGCCAATTTACTAAAATCATATTTTAATAGTTTCCATAGATATTGAAAAGTATACTTTTGGAATACCCTTAGTTAATTTCTATTTTTGTTATATTTTTTAGATAACAGAAAATTTTAGAGTTCAAGATATAAGACAAATAAAAAAAAAATTGAAATTTTCACATAAGCGATTGAAATGACTTTCATCAACTTTGCAAAAAAAATTGTCTTTAGCTCCTTCACCAAAACTGATTAGTTATCACCGACATACGTGTGTCGAAGTGGAAGTTCTACTCCCGTCATAGGAAGTAGAATATCGCAAAATAGGAAAATATAATAAAAAATGAGTAATATTAGAGGAGTACACAAGCTGACATCTTATGTGAGAAGCTATAAAAGACAATTTATATTGACCAGTTAGGGGGGAAATAACTATAACTTCAGTTACACATTTTTAATATATATTTTAAATTCTTGTAAATATGTAGCAAGACATTATATTTGTTCTGAAAATCAACTGTTTTAAGAATCCTTCAGCAAAATGTTCAATACCTTCATTTTAAAGGTTTGCTTAGAGGAAGTACAGCAGTTTACTTGGATATTCACAAGACATTTTGTTTCTGTTTAGTCCAACTGTCATTTAACAATCCAACAGTAATAATTTAGGAGTTATACTTCGGTTTGCAGAAATATATTTTTGTTGTTGATGATAAAGTAAACATTTAGAGTTTAATACTTTTTTATTCAATGGAATAATAAATAAGAGTACGTTAAGCTCCTTTTTGAGATTAGAAAAATATATTGTATTTTTATGTAAATATGTCTCTTATATTTACGTATTTATTATTATTTATTTTAGATATTAAACATCTAAAATCAACTGCTGGACCAACCTTTAAAGATTTAAGACAAGGAATATATGCTTGGTCATCATATATTCTTCAAAATAATAAATATAAATTTTATTTATGTAGTTGATATGATTAATCATCGGTTTTAATTTATTCACATTTGAAATGAAAATGAAATGAAATGAAAATGAAATGAAAAAATGCTTTATTTCACAACAAAAATATTCCATTACAATATTTGTTAAATTTTATATTACTAAACTTGTTCCAAACCATAAACTTAAAATATTTATAATTGCATTTTAAAAGCATAGCTGATTAGGCTGTCTGCTTGGTTGGGTAGAAATTTTCAAACACAATCACATATTACATCAAAGAAATTAACACATTACACACATTTGATGATCTTGATAAGAAACAAATAACTTTAGAAAACATGTATTTAAAAACAAATCTGGACTACCAATATTTGCATCAAAATTAAATCTTAAAAAAATTTATATTTACGGTATTAAATTACAAAACGGAAAATATCTTACAATTTGGAAAACATGTGGAAACAAAAGTTTAAAAACGTATAGACGTCCCGATAGGGAATTAGAAATTAAATTCCTGAATTAAAGCCCATCTGTATTGCCAAGCTTGTTGAGAAAATTTTGCAAGCCGCACCCAATCGTGCCCATTTAAATACTTTAAAACCTCTTCCTTACTTAGTTCATGCGTTTTGAACCACCTAAATCTGAAATCCTTTAAAATTGGACATTTTCCGATAAAATGGTATGTATCCTCGAACTGATTTAAATTACAAAGAGAGCAATTATAATTTTGTTCCCTGACCCAAGGTTTATAATTTAAATGAAGCAAATCTCCCCTACACTTGAAAACCCATCCAATTAATTTTGAATTAAATTCCTCTCTAAAATAAGTTTTATCGCCTAGGTCATAGTCTACGTCTCTGTATAAGGCATGGTACTGACTTGTCCTAGCGGCTTGTATACATTTCTGCCTAGCATCGTCCCTTATCGCTTGCCATAAGGTCATCAGTTGCCCCCGCCATAGTCCCGCATCAGCTGATAACGGCACAGAATGCCTTTCAGCCAAATACTGCCACTCTCGAAACCAAAATAGATTTTTCCTAATTATTTCTTTTGATAAAATATTAGGTAGACGGTTATCGGCCATGTCCAGCACTTTTATTATGTATTTAAAATGTAACTTAAAAGCAAAAACAAACAATTTTTCAAAATTTGTCTCCAAATACAACATATAGTTAGGTGTGTTTTGTGGCAGACACAGAATCCGTTTGATAAAAAAACGTAACAGCTGTTCTACCGAATCATGTTCCCGATATCCCCACACTTGGGCTCCGTAACACATGATTGACCTGGCTACAGCTTTAAAACATTCCGATTTAGTTAATAGGGTAATACTTGCATTTATTCACATTTGAGTAGTATATAGAAAATTTGATTTTGTATTTTAGAAAAAAAACTGTTTGATTTGTCTAAGTTAAATTAGTGTTTTTTGATGATGTTGGATTATGTTAGTACACCTAAAACTCAAATAGATGGACCAATTTGTATCAATTTTATATGTAAGCATATTTTAACATAACAGTTTTGTATAATCTACCATAAGACCAATTTTAAAACTGGTAATCTTTCAAAATCTAGTGTAATTATTTACATTTAATTTTATTCAAAAGTGTAGGTCATTATCATTCTACGATCTTTATTTGCTGTTACGGTCTTCTTTCCTGGGTTCCTCCAGCTTTCCATTTTCAAAGGGTACAACTACCTTTAGTATCTCAAAATCCAATATCAGGCCTGGCCCTGTTGTAAAATATTTATACCATATGTAGATGTCTATTAACCATTACACATTACCTACGTTTCTGTCATTAGTTCTATCTCCTTGGATTCAACATCTCTCCAGTCTTCTAGTACTTATCGCCCATAAAATTAAAAAACCTAACGTAACCTGTCCTTTATACGTTTATAAAATCCGCTTGTTATAATTGTCCATCATCATAGTTGTTTCAAAGAAATATGAATAAACAATTATAAATATTAGAATAAAATTATTTAATATAAAACTTTATTATTTAATACATTTAGTTCATATACAACCAATGATATATCCATTAATTAATTACTTCAACTTATAATTTAAATGTTTTATTATAATTGTATTTTATTAGATTGTAAACATTTACTTAACTCTGAAGCTCCTTAAATAAAATTATACTGTTAAGAAATCACAATAAATTTCCTATAATAATTATATTTCCCGTTGTAAATAATTACTTTGCAAGTTTAGGCTTTTGTTTTAAATTACTTCGAAAACAGTTGTTATTTATTTGTCTTGAGGTTGTTATTATTATACGGGCTTTAATTTTACACTCAGTTCATTTACTATTTTACAGTAAAGTTCCAACACGCCAAGATACAAATTAAAGGGAATGTAAAGTTTTTAAAGTCAAAGGCTTAAATGTAGCTCTTACGAGATATTTTTTTTATAAGAAGTAGAAAAGAAGATGAAAAGAGGATTACAATAAAATTATCATTAGACAATGAATCAAAGGTAAATAAAATAAAAACTGTAATCATAACTAATTAGTTAACGTTTTAACATTTAGTGTCTGTTTTTAATGTTGTTTGTGTTTTTATTAGATAAGTAGTTTGACAATGTGTTGCCACATTTTTATTTATGTCAATATTTAATTCTTACACATCATGTTAAAACTAGTGTCTTCCACTAAAGATAGAACCTTTTGTGATTGTGTTGGTTTTGATTTTACAGCAAAATAATACTTATAATCTTCTAATAAAGGCGTTCATTTTTCGCATCTAGGTAAAATATGTATGTTTTAACTTGTGTTCATGTAATAGTCCTGATTCATTAGGTGTTTTAAAGATCCCAGTCTTTTTCAAATAATAAAATTTAGGTATACGTTTCGTACATTTTTAAAAAGTTCGATTTGTCTGTTAGAAATAGAATTTCAGGCAATTACATTAATTATTTTTCAAATTTTGAATTGTTATTATTTATCAGTATTTCATAATTCACTTTTAAATTGCTTCATATTTTAAATAATAAAGGTATTTCAAGATTTTGTTGTTATACAGAAGGAAAGTTTGAACAATGGTTGTTGTGTGGTTAAATTCCTTATTTAGTTTTATCAACGTAAATGGCGGGACAGGGATGCAATTAACTAAGACTTTAATTGTAATGCTAGGATTGTGCACCTTTGGGAGTATACAGAGCTAGTTATTTTTAATTACGTAATTTCATTCTTGTTTAATTGGATTTTACTATTACTTGTAGATTTGTTGATACGAAGAGGAAAATATTTTCTTGAAATGCTGGTTGTTTTGATAATATTGCATTCCTAAATTATATATTAACATTATTGACGGACTTATCATTAAATTTTAGTTTAATGAAACTCTCTTGAAAAGTCAATATTGCATTGATATTTCTTCAGTTATGTAATAATTTAAAAATTGATTTTTAATTATATTAGCCCTTTAATGGATTTCATAATCCCATCCTATAGAAATAAATTTGTAATTGTTTTAATCAGATTCAGCATTACAGACTCTAATAATAAATTCTGGCTTGTTGAATAAAATAAAATGAAAATATCAAATATTTTTAACGTTAATTGAGATCCACTTTAAGTTAAGCTCATGAGAAAATCTTCTCATAGTTTTTATAGTATAACAATGTATAATTAAATAGTATTTTATATATGTAATTAGATAGAAGTATATATTTTTTGTATTAGATTATTGTTTTTACATTTATAAAAGTCAATTAATATTTATAGACTTTGTCCTATGTTTATATTTTGAATACTAAAAATGCATTAAATTTATTATAGAATGTAAACAACAACAAGTACTCAGTATTTTCACATTAAAAGGTTAAATTTTCTAAGGGTAAAAAACTTAATTTAATTCATTAAACTTCAACTTTTCCGTGATATGTTGAAAATAATTCTAAAATATATCCTATAGAAAATGAACATTAAGATGAATTTTAGTTAAACTTGCAGGAATCCAAGACAAGTTCAAATTTGCCATAAATACACGTGTCAAGTCTATATAATTCTTGAACTTAACGTTCCTAGGAAATTGCGAATTACACATAAAACCCCAGATAATTCACGACGGTATTACATGGAGAAGAAAATCCAATGTGGATCATGCGCGTGATGTATAAACGAAAGATATTGAAACGAATCAGACATAATCAGTCTAACTGCATATTAGTGTTAGACAAAATGCCTATTAATGTTAGTGTTAGACAAAATTGTAATTGTTACTATACCTTCTAATGCTAAAATTGTATCTTTACATGTTAAAAGTCTTTTTACAAGTAGTATACCCAAAAACGAATGTAAAAACATAGTCAATGACATAATTAGAGATACCAATGGTGATATAGCACTTAGTAATTAATTATAAACAACTATAGGAATTTGCACTAGTCAATATTATTTCAAATTTAACGTTAAATTTTATTAACATATAGAAGGGTTGGCAATGAGTACACCTTTGTCACCTCTTCTCTAGCAGAAATTTTCATGGCTGATTTCGAAAATAATTTATTTGGTGAAGACAATCCTTTATTTAAGAATATAATATAGGCCTATAGGTACCGTTGTATTGACGATGTTCTGTGTTTGTTTAGTTTCACTGATAAGCAATTAGACTCTCTACTTAAAAGCTTAAATTCTGTGAATAGCAACATTCAGTTTGCTATGGAGGTGGGTATATATATAACAACATTAATTTCCTGAACCTTAACATTAATATCACTGATAGTTATCATAAATTTAAAATTTTCAGAAAACCAACCTATACAGATACAGTATATACCTGCTGATTCTAACCATCCCATCAGCCATAAACATGCTGATTTTCACAGCATTATACATAGACTTATTATTGTACCTCTCTCTTCTAATGACTTCAATGATGAACTGAATGTCGTTAAACAAATTGCTGTTAATAATAAGTATGATGTTAGTTTAATAGATATTATTTTAAGATTTATACCATATGTAGATTTCTATTAACCAATACCCATTACCTACGTTTCTGTCATTAGTTCTTTCTCCTTGGATTCAACATCTCTCCAGTCTTCTATTCTTCCCATAATGATAGCATTAAAATAGTTAAATATTGTAAATTATCTTATATTAACAGAACTAGTTATAAAATCTGTAACCTTATTTTAACTAAATGTAATCGTAAAGTCACTTTTTATTGTACTAAAAATCTAGGGAAAATGTTGGTTTATAATAAAGATAAAAAAGAAATGTTAGAAAATAGTAGAGTTTATAAAATATCTTGTTAAGATTGTGACTCTGAGTACATAGGTCAATCAGATAGATCTATACAAGTTAGATCAAGAAGTGTCTATTTTTTTATGTATCTATGTTTAATTATTTTAACATGAATCTAAGAAGGATGCCTACAATAAATATTTACTAAATAATGAATTTTGAAATAAAGTGACAGTGGGTATAAGCATGCCCAACTGACCCTAGCTGAATCTACCCCCATCATCACCTCGTTCTGGACTAGATCTCGCTTGCCCAACTCTTGATTTTGTTCTTTCCTGACCCTAACGTTGTTACAGTGGGATCTTTATTTTATAATATTTTATGCTTTTTTCAAGGTGATGATAACAGAGAGGTCTATTTTGTTCAAATAACAACAACAAAAACTTGTCTAAATATAATCTCACTCAATCTGCTTTATACCTTAAATGTTTACAGACTCCTAATATTCCTGAAAAACACATCCGTCATTTTATCATTGTCAAAAATGATATAAAATAGGCCTGAATAGGTAATAAAAATGTATCGCTTATTGATCACAGCAATTTAGGAATTGATATTCATTTTTCATGAACGCTTTCAAATTACGTGGAAAGAAAATGTTTGCTCATATATTATATATATTGTTTAGTTTGTAATTGAAAAAAAGAAAAACAGGTTTAGAAAGAGATGTTATGAAAATATATAGAGAAAGATGTTATGTGAAAATAAGAAAATATAGTTGTAGTACAACAGTATCATAAATAAGTTGTATTAACTTCGTTTTAAAATAATGAGACGTGTGTTAATTAGTTTTGTTTTCTGTACGGAGTCACTGGAACGTTTTAAAACGTTACGGGTGAACAAACTTTTAAACAAACACTTTAAGTTGTTTATTGAAATTTATATTTTATTCATTATTTTTGTGCTTTTGTTAACAAATAGATTCATCGATTTTTTAAACACACCTTAAAATTCATATTGTAAAGAATATATTTATTTATTATCTCAATAATCAGTTCGTTAGTTAAATTAAAAGACGTAATATCTTTTATAGCAAAAATTTATTAAACGTAATTATAAGAATGTTTTATACATAAACTACAATTGCACAGATTGCAAATACTTCGGCGTTCGTCAATTAGTATTTCGAAAATTGGTAAAATTAATGTAGGTATTTTTGAAATTATTTTATAAAATTTTGAATTATTTACTCAATTCGAATAATACCTTAGTTATTTATCATCTTAGGTACTGACATTCATAAAATATAGCTATAAAATAAATCGTAACAACAGATTATAAGAGTATATAAAAAATTATTTAAAAAATCATAACCTCAATACTAGATAATAATGGGAATTGAAGAACAACCGTTTTGGCTGATATTCAAGTTTAATGATATAAAGAATATTTAAGTGAGTTTTTTAGGTGGCGTCTCTAGTGATTCTTGTTTTTAATACTGTATTGGTAAATATTGCATATGAAATGAATTAGTTTTGCAATTTTCGCCCTGGGACCACAAATGTATGTTAAATAAAAGAAATATTAATACAGATAATCAAGGCGTGATCAATTCTTTGAAATCACTCGTGTTTCTAGTTTGTTGTACTGCAGTGGTAATTCCTGTACATTTAACGAAATAACTGTAACATTTTCCCTGACATCACAAATACAGCTCGTAGGGTAAAATTTAGAATTAAAATACAGATGATTAAGATGTCCATTATTGGATAATTCCTGTGCCCTATTGCAGGGTTGCAGCTACTAAATAAATTTAGAGATCTAAAATTAATTTCGGGGATGGGTATTCTTTCATCCTGGTCTGTCTGTCCGTAAGGGCAGGTATCGACTTGACGCGAAAAGCCACAAACAGACAGACACATAAATTAAAAGTTATTTTTGTAATTACAATGAGACATTAACTCTTATTTACTAAACTAAATAATAGAAGTGTCCCACCCTATGAAATACTTATTGTTCTTAACAGTGATACATTACTTTATATATGTAAATACTTCTCCTTCGAATTAAGTCAATCATTTTATCTATAATATATGTGTATATATAGTGAGAGTTTAAGTAAAACCTTTTAAAAGTTTCAACAAATAAACTTTTAAAAGAGAGAAATAAAAGCTGTGCCGTGTTCTACATTATATAAAAAAAATGAGTTCTACATCGGAAATGAGTTTGCCTAAAAATGAAAAATAAAATATAGGTATTAATTTAACAACCTTTAACACATCTAATACATTTTTCGGGCAACTAAACTATGTAAATCAGTTGGTTTTCGATTCGAATACTCTCAACAATATTATCCAATTTCCACCAATTATAATGTTAGAATAAATATTTCTCTCAATTAAATGCTTCATGAAAAGAACTCGGGTGTGATAATTGATAATTGTATGAATTATCATTCATACAGCAGTCTCCTGTAAACCTTAACACAACAGGTTCAACCGCTCCTGTAATCTTGGTGACACATTATTTACCATTGTTTATATAAATTTAATACGTAAAATGTACCTTTGCGATTGGCTTCTACAATCGATATTATTTAAAAGTAACAATCATATTAAGCACTCAATGTATAATATTTTCTTGCGAATGAAACTTCTAAGCTAGTACAAAATACAGGCTGTTCTGACCGTTTTACGAGCCATGTGGCAACACTTCATTTTCAGCCACCCGTCCGATTTCGTGCAGTGGACTATAGTAAAGGACTACAATGCACACATGGGCTATGTTGATAAAGCGGTTATGTTGAAATCAACATACTTCATTGACAAGAAGTCAAAACGTGGCGACACCGGATTTTCTGATACTCTTTAGACAACACAGTTATAAATTCTTTTATCATTTTCTCATGTTTATCAAAAGGAAAACTGCTAACACTTGACTTATCACGAAGCGTTTCAAGAGCTCTTTTTGAGTTCCTCGTGGAAAAATAGGAGGAAATAAAAAAGCTCATTGGTTCCAACAAACAAATTCAAAACCAAAATTTTGCCAAAAAGTTATGTTGATTAAAATAGTGTTTTGAATTAGGAAAATAACATAAAAGTAAAAAAATATGTATTTTTCCGTGAAACGTGCTTCAATTCATTAAAATAAAAAGAATACGTTATTTTTGAACCTTTCACGTGTTTTTCATCATATAACAAAGGTATTTCATAGCAAACTAAAAAAAAGTATGTTTTCAATTCCATTTGTGTTTTACTCCAGTTTTATCATAAACTACTAGAAACAGTTCTAAATCCTACCTTTTCCTAAGTTTCAGATCAATTGGAATATAAAATCACCAAATTCGCCCCTTAATTGGGCTCCTAGGGATTTCAGCAAGACTATATTTTAACGGAGGTTTGGAAATAAGGGTGAAATATTTTGTTAGCCGTAACTAGCTATCAAAGCGTTTTAGAAGATATGTTTACATGATTTTCTTTTTATCTTTTGGCCTGTAGAATGTGCTCAAAAAGAGTAGGTGAATACCCTGTACGGTGGAATCAGAATTGATCAGTCATGCAGTACGTAGTGGTTTCATTAGCACTACTTATGAATAAAAGTTAAAGAGTCATAAGAGGGTATTTTAAAAATATCCTCTTAATGTGTGAGTCTGTCTGTGAGAGCAGTAATCTCTAGAGTATAATCTAATATATTACGTGTAGTTTCATATTTGTTTTTTAAAACATATTCAGTAGCAAGTCCAATTACCTACATTTGTCTCTTGTAAGTGATGCAGTTTCTTTTAGAATCTTGTATGTCAAAAAAGAGTGTTTTTCTTTTTACCATTCTCCATTAAAAATCATGTAATTAGATATCCAGTAATATAATTGACTTCAATGTATGTTTCACATAACAATTTCTTTACCTGTTTTCCATTAATTTAAAAATCTCCTTACGTTTTACAACGGTGACGAAATTATTTGCGGTTATTTAGTTCAAGTAAGGCAATCAATCAGTCAAAAACCCTTTTTTGTATGCAATTTGGGAGGGGGGGGACAACTTTTTAACAAATACAATTTATGTGTAAAATAAATAAATAAAATGCTAATAATTTACATTGAGTTTGAAATTTAAGCGTACTCTAAAGGTTTATAACATATTATATTATATATAAATCGGTTGTAAAGAACTATCAATTATGTTACCAAGAATTTAATGAAATGGATGGGAGATTTCCAACGTAGGGTAGAAAAGCTCAACAGTTTTTTACTCTTAGATCACAAGATTTATTTCTGTTGTTACAGTAAATAAAATGGAGTCATCCATCACATAGCCTATTGCATACAACCATTGTTGGAGTTTCATTTCATTAAAACATTTATTTTTTGACTTTGACTGACAAATATTTTGTTGAAACAATTTGTCTTATAACGAAATCATACTACTTTGTCTAAGTAAATGGTAGTTCCTAATGTAATTAACATTCTTTGTTAAAATATTGTAAAGGACGATAGTTGAATATGTAATTTTACCTGGAGGGGAAAGTCACAAAATATTCATTTCTATTTCAGTTCCTTCAATGTTAATAGCAATAATTCATTAAGGTATAAAATAATTGCAATTCAAATAACAGAAGTGTTCAATAAACGTAGCATGGAGTAATTTATTAATTTTGTTATTTTATTAGAAGTTTTAAAATAAAAACAGCAGACTAAATTTTTAACCATTGAAAAGTCATATTTATAAAAGCTTTGTTCCGTATGTTTTTAGACAAGACATTTTTTAAAATTGATTTTTAGATAAAGACAAATCTTTATTTTATGCAGTATTGATGTCTGTAAATGTAAAAACATAGTTAATTATGATAGACTTACACAATTAATTAAGACAATGCTGTACAAGTTTACAACATACGTTAAAGCAATCGTATAGTATTAGAATATAAGGTACTATTTGCCATTCGAAATTTGACATTATTGATAAAATAAAAATAAATATTAAAAGCTATACTGAAATCTACCAATAAATAAATAAATCTGAAGATACCTCTCCGAACTAAGTTCT
The DNA here is from genome assembly GCA_963513935.1 of Aphrophora alni. Lineage (NCBI taxonomy): Eukaryota > Metazoa > Arthropoda > Insecta > Hemiptera > Aphrophoridae > Aphrophora > Aphrophora alni. The sequence continues at coordinate 131,907,501 of OY740769.1, read as the reverse complement.
CCAAAATACGAAAACATTACGTCTTAATTAGTCAATACAAGTTTAATTAATTTGGGGCTAACGCATATTTTATCTATAACTCTTTTGAAATTATTCAAAGTCTAATAATTTTTTCAGGTAACTATTTTCCAAAAAAGTGAAATATATTGATTACTTACGAGATTTACTTTATTAAATTTTGAGTTCTAAATTAATAGGTGAAAAATAGGGGACTTCATAAGACCCGATATTCTGCTAAACATGAAAACTTCCATCATTTGTTAGAAATACGTCTTTTTAAAAAAAAAATGAGTTCGTCGTTTAAATGAATTTCGCATTAACATAAATAAATACTGCCAACATTACCACTATTCACCTATTATAGAGTAGTTATTCGCCTATTGTTTGTGAGAACTCATCTTCCCGGATTCATTTATTTATCTTATGTCTTGTTTTAAATACTCCATTCATTTTTCCAATATAATAATTGTACTCTCTTAGATATACCACAAATAATGTCATAATTCACAAAAAGATCAAATTAGCAGTAGTAAAAAAGACAAAGCAGAACAAGCAAATGATACAAATGATATTTCTTTTGTCTTGATAGTTCATTTCATACAAATATAATATCTACTGAAATATTTATTTTGTAAGTATTTACCGTTTGTAATAGTCAATTTTTACAGTGTCGAATGTCAGTGTCGACTGTTCAATCAGTAAAATCCAGTTTTAATATCTATGTTAGGGACTACTAAGATTGTATATTAAACTTCTAATACAAATTGATTAGGAATAAACAAGAGGATTAGTTGACCCGAATGGTAATTTCGAATATAATTTGTTCAAATATAATTGCCAAGCATCTAACTTAGATTAGCCATGTAGATTTAATTACTTCAAACATCATAAATAATCAAATAGATTTGACAAAATACAGAATTAGAAACTTGTTAATGTTTTAAATATATTTGAAAACATTTATTTATTTAATCTGTATTTTGTAACTAGTCGTTTTACATGTAATGTAGTTTATTCTGTATAGCATACGTTATTATTTTGTTTTTATGAAAGGATGTTTTAATATAACAGATACTACAAGTCTAAGCATATTCAGTCTTCCCAAAAGAAAACCACTTTACGATAATAAAGTTGGGACGTCTAATTATCTGGTAAAAGATTAGAGATGTTTGGAAAAACGGGACAGATGAACGCCTAAGAAAAAATAATTAAATTCATCCACGTCAAACCAATATATAACTTTGAATGTGACAACCACCAGTTTACAAAATGTTACATTTATTCAGGCAGGCCATTTGTTTTTGATTTCCTTCAAAAGAAAGTACAAAATTAAAAAATAATGACTCCAGATTTTGACGTTTGAAGTGTTCTTCGTTTGATTAAAATACAAAATAATTAATAAGGCTTAAGGGAAAATATGATTGCAACTATTTTGGTTTAGGAAACTTTATCCGGTTTCTGGTAAACGACGAACTTTATCCAAACCACTTTAAATCAAATATTTGTAACAACCTTTAGGGAGGATACTAGTACACGCACACAAACAGACACATGTGTTCACTATACCTCACCCCACTCCTACACCTGTGTAGTGTCCTGAGTGTGTGTCTGTGTCCCTCTGTGTGTAATAATTTCTAAATTATATGTAAAAATTGTGTAAAAATGTATCATGAAAACGTGTTAAGGGGACTTGGCCAACTTAAAGACAATCGGTTCTGGGCAATCATCTCACCATGACTACTGTTACTATTATGGTATTAGAATATATAAATAACCTAAAATTTCGTTACTGGACTTATATTGAAACTCTTTTTCCAAAATTACGGAGTGAATGAATAAAGTAATCAGTTTATCAAACATCTAAATTAAACAACCATACTAATACTCGGAATAGTATTTCGCTGTCTGTTTTATGGGCGTGGGGTATGGGACGAATAGAGAATTGGATTTCAGACAACAATAAATGAACGATATTGAATAGAAGCTAATAGGAGATGCTGTACATAAACGGCTTTGAAATTGAATGTGATAAGCGGCAAATGAAAGGCGTCGGACCACCCTTAGTCGTTCACATATTGAAATTGGTTTCTCAGCTGGTAATTTGGTATTTACCCTTTGTTAAGCCAGATGATTAAAATTTAAACCGTTATTATCAATTAATCGCAAATATTCGTTGAAAAACTCGATTTTAAAGAACTAAGTGTAATTTTCAGGTTATTAAATACACTGTTATTATAAATTTATTTGTAATATATAAAAATGATAATATTGTTTTTTTTTTTTTAAATAAATCTCGACCATCATAAAAACAAAAAAAAAAACGTTTACTGATGATGTCTGTCTGTGTTACGTTACAAGAAATATTTAAAAAAAAAACGGGTAGTCTGATTTACAAATACTTTTAAAATTTATACGCTAGGCAGAATTAAATGTTCTGTGGAATTATTTGATATTTTATAATATCAATAAAGTGCTGAGATGAAATTAATGACAGATTAAAATGATTTTCCGTCATAATGACTAAATAATATTAAATTACATGTAGACAGATGTCTCATGGAATGGATATATTTATTTCAAATTCTGATTTTCAATTAAACTTGACATCGATTAGAGGATCGATTTCTTTCTCTGACACACAAAATGTTGTATGTGTGTATTTATTTTAAGATATCGACACTAGAAATGTATCTGATTTACGAAGTTAACATTAAATAAATGTAATGAAAGCTCTATTGAAATGAAGGATGTGAAAACAAAGAACGAGTTGTGATATTTATGAATGACTGAGAATGTTATTGAACTGTGTATTGTTGAAAAAACATTAATTATGAAAATAAGTTTGTTAATTTTATTTTGTATCTGGATATTTGTAATATGCATGTTTTTTAAGATGTTAACATAGAATGTTAAGTAAATTGTTACATCAGAAAGTTTAAGCTGTGTAATTATTAAAATTTTCGGTGACTACGTTCGTAGCTTGTTAAAAGTTTAGCATTGTAGAAGTAATGTAATTTCTTGTTTATAAAGGGTAAGAAAAGATAATACTTGATTTTGTATACGTTAAAGGACGTGTTAGTAGAAAATGTTTTAACATTTGAAATTACAATTGTTTTCGTAGTCAAAATTGATTAATTTGAAATCAGATAGTGATAAAAAGTTATTCTTAAAATAGATAATTCATATCTTTAATATAAAACGAGCCTTATGTTTATTTTATAATAAAAATAGTACTTAGGACAAACTGAAGAATATTTGAAATTGATCATCTTTAGAAATTTTTTTACAGCTCAGATACGAAGTACCAACAATAAATTTCAGTTTTAATTCAACTCATTGAAAGTTATAGTAGTGTTTGAATTTTTAAAGTTAATATCATCCACATAATAATCTATTTAATTAAGTTATATAATTCGGTGCCATTTTGACAAGACTCTAAATGCTAAGTGTATAAAAATTAATGTTAATGTAATAGTTGAAACTCGAGAAAAACTTCACTATTTTTTATATTTTGATAAATATGTAATAATTAGACCATACATGTTGAATAATCTACTGTGATGATTCATTTAGGTTATATATTTTATTCTGATTAACGATTGTATCTAGAAACTTATAATGACAAATCTAAACAGCAACTTTGGAAAAAGCGTTAAACGTTAAAAGAGAGAGAGCGAGTATAAAAATTATTATACTTGCTTATATTATACTATACTTGAAAATAAATAAAAATGTTATTACTTGCTATTGCTGCAATTGCAAGTTACAGAATTATTTCAAAAAAACATAAAAACAAAGAAGATCCTAATGAGACAATAGATGATTGAGGGGGATTTGGGATCCATATCTCTTTTGCTATTGGCCTGAAGAAAGCACTTGCATTATTCAGATTTAATATTCTTTTTGCTAATTCAGTGAAAATGTTAGAAAACATAAATAAAAAAACACTATAAACATTACATATAAATATAGCCTGACCTTTTGGGTTTTGTTCTTTTAGAGATAAATGACCTTCAAAGATCTAATAAATAATTAGTTGTCGAAACAGCTAAAATCTACTTAAATTTGGGAATACCGACTCAGTTTTCAAACAAGAGAGTCTCTAATGCGACGATTAAAGATTCAGTGACCTTAAATCTTGTTTCAAGGAAACAGTATATTATCCCACTATTGATACTATATGCTCACAACTTACCAACCGGTTTAAGAGCATAATTTAGTAACAGACGCATGCAAGTTATTTCAAATCTTCTCTTTGACTTTTCTATTGATGATGATCAACTAAAAAAAAAAAAAAAAACTGAAAAATCTGCAGAAACCTTTTCTGATGACCTTTGTTTAGATCACAAATTAATATTATCGGTTCCTTCATATCTATGAATAAAAACACGCCTGATGTGAAACAGAGTGCTAACATCTTGTCCATTGAATATAGTTCTTTGACTTCAACCTATAGGCCTACTGTTGAATGTACTGGTATGTACGTAACAGTTCCTGTTACACTGTTACAGTGGTCACAGCTAAAAAATCGTTTTCTATATTAAAATTAATCAAAAACAACCATAGAAGTTCTATACCTAGAGAACCCCTAACAAATAAAAATTTTGGCTCTATTGTTAATAGAAAATGAAAAGACATAAAAGATTATTACCATTGATATTTTTACTGATGTGAAATCAAGAAAAATAGCTTTAAATCTCAAAATTTAATCAAAGTTTTTATACTTGAATAAATAATTTATTTTACTGACAGTAAAAAAATTTGGACTTTAAGCTTGGTTAATTTTACTCTTTTTTTATTACGTTAAATTGTTCTTTTAAAATTGTTTTACGTTAACTTCATAATACTTAATATTATTTTATAAAGTATAATGTGTTGCCTTGGACTGTTTAATATATAATATAGTTAATTACCTTAGGACTGAGGACAACCTCTAAGGTAACTTAATATTATTGTTATATAAAAAATATTTAGTTATTTTAAATTAATAAAAAAATCATTTCATTTATCTATGTAAGACCAAGTTATATTTATTTTGAGAAGCCTATTATCAATTTAGTTTGGTAAGACGTTAAACCTTAAATAACGTCTATTCTTATCTTGTTATTTTTATTGTAACTATAAATGAGTGCCTACATTTTAGACAAATACAAAGCTATATCAAACAGTAAACATCTCATTATTTGATACCATAGATGTTAAAATTGTAAAACCGAGTATTATATATTTTACGTATAAGATAACAAGATAATTGTTAATGCACATGGTTAAATATAATGGGTTTATAAATTAGATTGAAAACTCCTGAATTCACGTTTTGCAATGGCAGATAGGGGCCCCATCTGGACCTTCTACATCGAGACTAACAAGAACCTAGTTACGCCATTGTTGTGTATACTTATATTATGGAATCATTTCTGTCCACTCCATTTTCACTCTTTTCCTCAATTAAAGTTCAAATTATATATTTAAATGCAAACGGAAAGTAACAAACCTCGTCATATATATCTAACAGATCTGACTTTACTCTGTTTGATATAAACTTCATATTATTCATACAACCATAAAACTTTAAATTGTTATTATTAAGACTTATTTATTTCGTTTCTCCCAACCGCCAAATAGATCAGTCACTTTCGAGATTTATTTATATCTATTGTAAAATAGTCGTACACTTATATTTTAGAAAAATATTTGTGCTTGCAGAAAAAAACGCATTGTGATCAATATTGGTAAATCCCTGTAACTGTTCTGCTAATCATAGCTAAAAAGTTCCAGTCATAAACAATTATATAAAATAGAACAAATCCTTACATTCACAACGAAATCTACCATTATTGCAAAATCACCTCAATTATAAATAATTTCCTTTCATAATATTATAATCTCTGAAATAGTATAAAAAAACTACAAAATAAAATAAAATTTTTTAATCATAAAACAAAATCCCTGCAATAATTAAAAAATGAATTGTTATAACATTTATGTAATCATAACAATGTCTATACATTTCAAATACTGCACTCGTTATTCATACTGGTATCCCGAAATCATAAACGAATTCCCTGTAAAAATTATAAAATCCCTGCAATTCACTTTATTTAAATCACAAAAGATAATTAAATATTGAGCCTGACGGTCTTAAAGCATTTAAAGACAGAGCTAGTTAGTTTAAAAAATTTAAAAAAAAGTAAAAAAATAAAACATAGTTTGTGACGAAAAACTGAACTTACTTCTATAATTCGAATTTATTAATTTGTGGCAAAGTAATCTTTTTACAAAATATTAGATTTTAGATCATTAAAAGTCACACCTGCAATATATGCTTCTAGAGAGCTATACCTATAATTTAGCAATATAACTTAACTACCTCGTAAAATAATTTAATTTTTGGGTTAACGGTATATTAGCTTCCTTAAATATTTTGTTGCGTGCCGTTGACTTTTTTTAATGTTTTACCTTCTACTTCCTAATATAAACGACGTGTTTATGAGTGCAATTTACCCTACGACGCGTGTTGAAAATAAATTGTCAATACAACTTGAAATTACAACTAAGCTATTAGCTTTATTTAATGTTTTCAACTTAACTGTTAATTTAAAGAAAGAAAGATTTTCTCTCTAAAAAATCAGGTTAACTGAAACTTCTTAATTATGTAGATATTTTTATATTAGAATATTTTTAAACGCTTATATAATGCTATAGGTATCATATTTCCAACACCTTTCTCTGTAAATATATCTTGTTGCAACTTATCGACAGTGTAATTCATGAATTAAATATATGAATATTAAGCTTGACTTGCGAAATGGTATAATTGATAGAATAAAACTTGAACACAAATTATTAAATATTTTACATTTATTTATTCAACCGCGTCAAACGACAAGGTCTCCTTCTTCAGTGATTCACGAGCTACAGTAAGTAAACTATTACTATATGTATGTATATATATATATATATATATATATATATATATATATAATCGTTGTTGTAGCTTATACATCCTGATGATGGGGATTAAAACTGTTTGAATAAATAAACATTTAATTATGAATTAATTGCGAGAATATGTATTCTAGTTTTATTCTACCATCAGTATATTTGTTTAAGTTGAAATTAACTAGTGACAAAATCTCCATCATCTGAAAGAAATAGCATAATCCAGTTTCATCAAAAACGTTCCTAATGAAAAGTTTGAATATTTCAACTAACATCATATTTTAATATAAGTATTTATGAATTTATTACACAAAATCGTAACAATAACTTGTTCAAAATAAGTTGATAACTTCTAGTTTTCTCCGTTATGTAATAACCTTTATTTAGTATAAACGTCAAATTGTTTGCCTGTTGAATCTTTCTTAAGACCAACGTAAGCGTCTAAACCACTTTCTAGCCTTTAAGCCTTGTTAGTGTGTAATTAAATTATCTGTAAGCCTTGGACGGCTAGAGAACGATGAGGGTACGGGGTTGGAGAACAGTTGCTGACAACCTAGGATCTACCAGTTGCTGTCTGGGTACTACATGTACGTACAGAAGCGCCGAGGATGTATACACAAACACAGACATATAATATGATGTGGTGTCTCGCCTAATTATATTTCACAAAATTCACGGGGCGATGTTTGGGTAATAATAAGAAAACATTATCTTGAGCCTATCTGTCATTTAGTTGGTTGATAAATAAATAAATAAAAGTAATAATAATTTTGTAAATAGAAAAGATATTGAATTGGGATTTGATGTACACATTATTTAAGTTTTTTTTTAAGTTCTACAAAAAAAAGATATGTTGTTCATGTATTTTCAAAACAACGTATAGTTGTTTATGTTGAATACATTGAGTGCTCTTAAATTCATAAAAAATATACATGTATAAGTTTCCTCTTTTAACAACAAACAATGTTATTTAAATATCATTGGACAACCGAGCTAAAAAATAAAAACATAATTTATTGTTAATTGTCTACAACACCTACAATGTTATGATACAAGTTATGTTTCGTAGTTATAAATATTAATACGAGGTTCACCTTATGAATAGAGGACATATTATTGTGAATTGTTGTGTCATTTATTTCAAATGTATATTTAACGTTTTCTCTAAGTGAAGAAATTTAAATAACATAATATTTTAAATTAAGTTCGGAACAATTGAGGTGTAATAACACAGCAGCTTATTATTTGAATACAATTTATTGATGTGATATACTTTTTAAATATCCGAATCAAATCATTTTAAAAATCTCTGTGGATTAAATTATTTGTATTTCAATAATAGTTCAAAGTAACTAAATAACGCTTTTATTAAAATAGTTTTATTTAATAATAGTGCTTAATAATATATGCGTACATAATGGAAGGTATTTGATTAATTATTGTGTTTTCCTACTTTGTAAAGGCATAAGTTGTTTAAACTTAATTTAAAATAACTTTCTGTTGTTTTTTTTTTTCAGTTCGTTCCGCTAACAAATGTTATATGTCCTTCAATTTGAAATCAATATCAACAAAATAAACACTAATATAATGATTGGTTTATTCCTGAGGTAAAACACATATTAAATCTGAATAACATTAAGGCGTAATTGGTATGGTGAAAGTTCTGGCTGTTGTAGATAATTACCCAGAAATTACGATTTTAGTTTTTAGCATTAACTTTGTTATCATTTGACTTTTAAAAAAAAGTAAAAGTTTTGTTTTCCGAGAAAATCAGAATCTATAATATAATGTTTTTAAACATATTCAGTAATTAATACGTCGGCATTTTAAAAATATGCAAAATAATGACTTTTTTTATTGGTACACTTGTAAACGTAAAATAAAGAAAATGCGTGTCTCCAATCTGAACTCAATATTTTACCTATTTCCTAAGTTATAATTTGATTTGTAAATAAATATAATGACAGATAGAAGTTGAACTCTGCGTTTTCTTACATATGTTTATAACAACATTTCTTTTCATATTGGGGATTTTTGGGAAACTTTTCTTTTCAACTCCCTTAGCAAATCACCCTTAGATGTTTGTGAACATATTTATGCAACAGTCTCTATATTAATTATTAATATTATAAATATTATATTTAGTTGTAGCTGTATTATATTTTATTCTGTTAAAAAAGACAGAAGTTAAAAACTTCCAAACAAATTATTCATATATATATATATATATATATATATATATATATATATATATATTGAAATATATATTATATTATTCTCCTTTTTGTTGACAATTGTAGGGAGCTTCAATATACTCAAGCATTTATTTACATTTTGTTTCTAATGTCTTTTATGTTTATGTTAGTTTTTTAGTAAAATCACAATATATATTATGCACCAGATATCAAAACAATTCCTGGACTATTGAGTAACTTTTAAACGTTAAAAGATATAAGCTAAAATTTTAGAAATAGTTAAAAAAATATTATGGTACTACAAGGTAATTCCACCAAAAAGGGGGTTTTGGGGTCAACACACAATGTTTAAATAATGATTGTAAATCACGTGTAGGCCTATATAGATATGTAATTTCAACAAAAGACGACCGATCAAAATATCAGACAGTAGGCAATAAATAACAATAAATTTGTTTAGTATATTTCGCCTTGCCAACAAAAAAGAGGGGATGAAAAAACATGGAACATACATATGATTATAATCTCTCTCTACTTTTTTTTCTAAGTAATAAACGCCGAAATATTTGTATTTGATTGAATAAAACTTGAACAGAAATTGTAGCAAACATTAAGTTTATTTATTAAAAAACGTTTCAACCACTTAGTAGTCATCTTCAGTTATGCACGCGCTACAATAACTAAACTAAAACTGTTATATAACTATAGTTAATTACAGTTTAGTATTGTTACACTGAAACTAGCGACTTTGTCGTTAAACCACGTTTGAACAAATATACGAACTAAATTTTAAGAATTTGTGTTTAACTTTTATTCTATCAACTATAAAATCTCACAAATATAGGTCAATATTTATTTATAAGTATATATAAATATTATTTATTGCCTGTTATTTTTCTGTTTATTATTTGGTGATAGAACTTGTTTTGAAGCCTTTGAACTAATTTATTTTTTATAGAGATTCATATTTACGATAATTTGAATTTGAATCATCACCGAAAGGGTCCTATGAACAACAGTTGGTGCTGTCTCACCATGAGAAGGATTTCAACAACTATAATTAACGAAAATATTAAAATGTGGAATTATATTGACAGTGATATTAAATGTGAATCGTATAAAACAAATTATAATATAGTATTAAAGATTGCTTTGAAAGCAAAGTGAATATTATTATAATAGGTAACGATACAAAACTACCTTTGTAAGTTATTTATGGTTCCATTTACAGGCTTTGTAAACTTATCATATTTTTCTAGTAGCGTTTCTTCTAACAGCCAAATACATCCCTCAATCAATCATACTACTCCTCCATCCTTCTATTCATCCCACAATGTTTCTCATAATATACAGAAATTTTGATTTCCTATGGGAATTATCCGGTCAAAAGCGTAGTATATTTAGTAGATGAAAGGGAGTCTGGAATTAAATTTCTGAGTTGTATCCTGCACAATTCTAGACTTCCAGTCATATATAAATAGAATTACAATGTTTCTCTCTCTTTCAAAATGTAAAAGTATAATAATGACTATGTATTCTCACTTTAAAATGAAAACTGAAACCGAGGACTAGTTAGTCCTAGCGTTTAATTTTTTTAAGAGTTTCGGCTCAATATAGACATTATTTGAACCAATGTTGGTTTAAATAATATTACATGTTTTACTATTACACTATCAATCAATAGATTTTACAATAATGTAAAAGAATACTAAATACAAATTACTTATTATTGTTGTATTTTGTATTAACCATATCATTCTTCCTAATATATTATTATTACAAATTATTAAGTTGATAGTCTGTATAATGTCAGAATTTTTTATCTTGATTTGAATTGATTGAAATCCTTTTATAATTTAATTTTAATAACGAAATATTCAGTATAAACAAAAACATATATAAAGTTATTTTAAGCCAAATATCAAACCATTTTCGGTATAGTCACAATTCTGAAAAAAAGAATGCTCAATAAGAAATTAGATTATATTTATGTCTATTATTTTTTTTAAATTGGAAATTTTAATAAATCTTACTTTATAAATAAATAAATATAAATATATATATATATATATTTAAAAAACAGAATTTATAGTTAAAGACGAATTTTAATATCTCGTCCTGTTATGAACAAACTTGTAAATGACGCTATCATAATTTGAACTTAGAAAATTGTTCAAAGTTGTATATATTATTTGAAATTTATTAATGTTATTGTTCACTGCATTTATCTTATTGAGAGAATATACCAAGTTCTGTTGACACTGAGTTTACTATTTTAGTTACTTTAAAGAAATCACTTTAATTAACTTGGAGTAACGGTTCATCAACTGCAGTCTTCTAATGTCGGGACGCCACTGTAAAGACGATATCTCGTACTGTTCAAATCTTGGCTCTTTTCTTTCCCTTCTTCTATCCACGATTTAGTTTGCGTAATGGTCTTTTGTATTATTTTGTGTAGTTGAAATCACGTGACCCTGGTCGAGATTATGATAGATTCTTATAAAGTTTTTCTTTTTATTAATTCTTATGTAATAAACAATTGTTTAATATGTAAATTTCTATTAAATTATTCTGATTTATCTAATGTTGAAATATTATTTACTTATAAAATTTTGTTAATTTCCGATCAATGAATAACTCCGGGTTCAAGATTTTATTGCATGTGGTCGAGTTCTGTCGTCTGATATACAGTTCTAACATTGAATTTATTCTACGTACTCTGACGTGAAATAATAGTGATTTACTGATAATTTAAATGTGATAAACACATCTTTATCGTAGTCTAGCGCCTACGAATAAATTTTAATAATAATGTTTTTTTAACATTAGGCTGTTGTCACTAACTTGATTTCTGATGACGTCATGCATTCAAGATTGCTGTTTTGTTTACGTCCCGTATCTACAAACAATTTGTTAATATTCGAAATGATTTAAATTTGAAAATATCAACTTGTGTTTACAGTGAAATAAAGATTATTTAAATAAATAAATGATACATCTAATCACCACCTGTTGAGTGGTTATTGTTACATTTTTGTGATAGGTTCTGTTTAGGTTAATTTTGTTGTTGTTTACACTATTTGGTCAACTTTACATACGTAAACTGCAGGTTTATAAGGCTAGCCGCTAGCCTATTAAACTAACATTATTTATTATATATTCGTCTTAATACATTAAAGGCATCTAATTGTTTACCAAATTCAGTTTCTTTCATACTTATAAATATTATTAGATTTATATGAATTTCAACCTAGGTTTTATTGGTACTTCTAATAGAGGTTAGGTTTGTTGGCCTACTCATAAAACTGTTTGTTTCAATTGGTGTGTTTTGGTTCCTTTATATGCCTTTGAGTGATAGCCTATTTACTTCAATCTCTAATGGGATTTGTACCAATATAACAACAAGAAAAAAAAGAGGGAAGATTATATTCCTTATAGCTAGGCAGCTTCTTTAATCACAGAAGGTTAAGTGCAATATATTTTCCTTTTTAGCTATTAAAAGTCATCAATTTTTTAAATGATAAAAAATAATTTTTAAATCAATTTCTTGATCACACATAAAATACAAAAATTAAAAAAACTAACTCAAAAGCAACAAAGAAGATTACATCAAAGAAGATTTCTACAAAGAAGATTTCTTCAATCCATGTTTTACCTGCATTAATTAGTAACATACTGCAAGTATTTTGTCAGCACCTCTGTATCTATAGTCGGCCACTAGTTTACGCTATCTCTCCTCCGTCTGCTCCCAATTAAAAATATGGGATTGCAACCAATACTTGTTTTAGATCAGTTTACACCGGTTTTGAACGAAAATAAAGACGCATTGTCAACAATTCAGTAAGACGAAATCAGTTGAAAAGAGTATTGACTCACAACAGAAGAAGAAGAAGAAAATGAGGAACTGAGTATCTTTCGTGAAGTCACATTAATTTATTTTATTGTATAGAATGTTCTAATTTAAATGGTAATGTTGGTTCAGTCAATTTAAAAGTATAATTGACAAATTTTGTAAGGTTTCCTATGTGTGTTCTGTTACTTATTTTGTATTCCCCCCGAATCTCTGTACAATTCACCGCTTATCAACGGCAGATTTATGCAGGTTTAATAAAGCTACATTTTCTGACCAATTGATTGGTCTCTGGCTAACAAAAGCGGAAGAATACCGCTTCTTGATGAAAACACGAACTGGACAAGCAACGCTCTAATAAAACAGACGTGGTTGTCTTATGGTTTGGTTATACACGCTGCATGTATCTATACAACGCCGCTAATAGAATAATAAGTTTTAAGCATGTAATAGTTATTTTTCTGTGATAATAAGCTCCGTTTATTTGGTCGCAAACCCGTTTATGATCCGCCTATTGTAACTATTCATATAGATTCGATGAGTATGGATCATCTCGCTCGAATTCTACGCCATGCGCTCATACTTAACTCATTTACAAAACCAAAGATATCGCGATAAACTCAACTAAAGAAACTTGTCTATATTTTTTTGTATTTATAAACATTGAACAGTGATTTAGTAATTTGTGACTAAACTGTTGTAATTACTTTATGTCAAGTGACCAAGAGCGGCCACCGGGTCTTTCCCCCGATCGGAACCGGCGGCAGAACACACCTCGAGACGGTTATCTGCGAGGGGTATTATTTCCGTTGGTTTATCCCACAGTCATGTAACCCTTGACAGGAGCCCTTACAAGGTACTATCAGCCGGGCCAGCTGAACCAGGGTTTTTGAAAGAGGTGTTACTCCTCTATCCCTCCTCCTTCCTCAATATAAGAAGAGGCCCCGGGCTTGGGACCGGCATAGCGGAGTTATATATTCTCGCTCGTAAAATCAACAGAATGTTCAAATTTTTCCCTAAGGAATAGAATTTCTTCCCTAAAACTTGGTGTTTACCAGCAGAGTAAGTTTAGCATTAAAGTGCTTTTTATACGATTTTATTATATAAACAAAATATTCTTAATCTTATTTTGTTTTCACTCCGTCACGTGATCTATTTTTATTTTTACGGGTTTCGGAAATTGTCCTATCATCAGATATCCTACTTAGTCATTAGAGGTCTCCCTTTCTTACCCCTCTATTCCTCTCTCCCATCTTTCTCTATCTCTTTCCCTCCTATCTCTCTCTCTGACCTCTCTCGCACTTTCCGTCTCTCTCTCTCTCTCTCTCTCTCTCTCTCTCTCTCTCTCTCTCTCTCTCTCTCTCTCTCTGTCTCTCTCTCTCTCTTTCTTTCTGCCTCTCTCTCAAATGATTTATTTTGTATTCACTTGTTTAAAATTTAGTAAGTAAGATTTCTAATAATAGGATAAAGTTCCGAACCCGAAAAAACAAAAAGAGATCACGTGACAGAGTCAAAACAAAATATTAAGAAAGTTTGTCTTATACAATAAAATCAATTAAATAGCACTTTAATGCTAAACTTAATCTGTCGGTAAACACCAAGTTTTAGGGAAGAAATTGTATTCCTTAGGGAAAAATTTGAACGTTCTGTTGATTTTATGAGCGAGAAGATCTTTACGACAAATTTAAGACATTCCAGGAAAGTGTTTTACTTTCTGCAACAGATTTAACGAAAATGTATAAAATTAAATAATAATAACAATTAGATAATAAGAATTGGATTACAAGTTTTAAAAAAGGAGACAAAAAATACCCCACTTGTGAAAGTGGATCTCTTTTTCGCACTAACTCACTAATTTATTTTTAAAAATAAATGTAATAATTAATCTACATTCCCCCCTCAATAACCTAACCTAACCTGAAATTGGCTGGTTATTCAGCTAAACTTACTTGATATCTTTTCACATCTTTGGCACGTTCAGTAGAGATAAAACAATCAGTCCAGCAAACATTACAATCATCATCTTCCCCAACTTCCTTCATGTCAAACACCTTGGTGATCCTTCTGGTGACATTGTATCTACAATTTACTGTACAGATTGTATTCGTTCTGAAACACATATTGAACCAAACACAATGCAATCTTACAAACACACAATACGCACATCATAAAATTACGAACTAACCCAATTTATCATATACAAACAATTTACAACCACTCAACCAGTTCACATGAAAAACCTTATATTACAATATAAATACATCAAGATTCAAACAAAACACACAATCTGAATAATATACAATTACACCCTAACCTAACTTAACTAATACAAACAATTTACAACCGTTTAAACAATTCACATAAACCACCTTATATTACAATATAGGTACTGCCAGCTTCAAAAAAAAAAATTAAAAAATAAATAAATAAAATAACACACAATACACTCATTATAAAGTTACACCCTAACCTAACCTAACCGAACCTAAAACATACAACTATTTACAACCACTCAACCAATTCACATGAAAAACCTTACATTACAATATAAATACAGCAAGATTCAAACAAAACACACACAATACACGCATCATAAAGTTACGCCCTAACCTAACCTAAACCATACAACAATTTACAACTGCTCAATCAATTCACATGAAAAACCTTACTAAATCTGGCAATTATACTTTAAAATTGATTGAACCAAACTTACAATTTAAATTAGAACATTCTATAAAATAATATAAATGAATGTGATTTCACGAAAGATACTCAATTCCTTCTTTCCTTCTTTTGTGAACCAATTCTTTTTTCATCTGATTTCTTCTTACTGCTAGAAGAACGACAATGCTTCTTCATTTTTGTTCAAAATCCGTGTAAACTGGTCTATATCAAGTATTGGTTTTATTACCATATTCTTAACTGCGAACAGAATTTGGAGCAGACGGAGGAGGGACAACGTGAACCAGTGGCCCACGATAGATACAGAATTGCTGACAAGACACTTGCAGTGCTCCGGTGAGGCCTCACGAGTCTGAAGTAGTAATGGATTTTATCAATGAAATGCTTTACACCCCAAATTTTGATCAAAACCTACCTATATATACTAGCTTTTTTTTAAATTGATATTGTAATAAATTTATGTACCCAGTCTTTCAAAAGAAATTAAAACTTTAAATAGTTGTGGTTTCAATATTTGTTGCCCAATCCCTAAGAAAAAATCTATTGTATGCAGATATAATTGAAATTTATTTAAAAGTAAATTTTATTGTAATTTATATGTTGCCATGCAACGAGTTTTCTCATTGTTGACTAACTTCAAACCCTGAAATCTATTAGATGGTATAATTAAATGTAGTAGTTTTCGATTAATTTATTGATTGAAGTCTTAAGCGAAAAAATGTATACAAAAAATATAGCGTCAAAAGTCAAGGCGCCTTGAATGGTGGCCACTTTGAACACCTGTCTTAATAACCCCAACAAGTAGGAATTTTGCTTAATTTTAAGTTTTCATTAAAAAATCTTGTTTATTTCAAACGAATATTATCAACTTTATTTTGTTTATATATATATATATATATATATATATATATATATATATATATATATATATATAACTTACTTTTGATAAACCCGATATAAAAACCAAAATGGTCAAGAAACAATATACAGGTCAATGGATGGAAGTCCTTTCCATTGTAGTGGACATTGGCTCGCGCATAGACATTCCAACCTCACAACCATATGTTTAGGTAGTAAAGAGTAACGGGTTACACCGTTAACCCGTAGTAAGGGGTTAGTTTAACTAAATTGAACATCATATTGAAATCTGCTTCACTAACCTAAACAGTCACTAATTAATTTAATACAGTAAGAAATTTCTCGCACTTATTTGGTAATCTCGCAATGCCATAAATGACTAAGATGTCTTTCGGTTTTAAACAATATTATAAACTTTGACTTTTTTTATTGTCAATTTAATATATATATCATGTATTAGTATAATCTCACTAGAAAAACTTCGAATTTGTAATTTATTTATAGTTTTTCGATTCCATTCATAAAACATAAATTATTCATTTGCCCCTGCTCCAAATCAAAAGAGAGGTAAAACTTTAAAAATGAGAGGATTTCCTAATATTGACAACGTCTCAATAACTGTTCTAATAAATTGTATTTAACAAATGAAAAGAATTTTATTTATGTAGGCTTCTTAACACCAACGGTCTTTTTTGACATTGTTAGAGAAGCTTATCACCCCTGTTTATGTTTAGTGACGTAATAAATGTTAACTTTGCATAAAGATAGAGTGTTATGGTGGCAATAAATACCATTAAGCCTATGAATGTGGTTTATAAGCACTTGCTTTTATATAGCAACACGTAAACACTTTCACCTACCTCGGAGAGAGAGGCAGAGAGAATATAACACATTTACTGTTCATAGTGCCTGAGTAACCAAGTAATAGTTAGAATTGCTCTTAAGTTTACATTTTAAAATAAGTCGCTGAAAGACTACATGGTACTTATGTGACCCTGTAATGTACGAACGTAATGTAAACGCACAGGTACTTTAAACCTAAACACTTTTTTTACTTATTCCGATAATAATAATGAACAAATTCCACATCCATTTTAAACTTTAATTAGTTTTTGAAGAATCCGAAAAAAATATTTCAACACTACTTTAGTATCGTCGTGGTAATGTTCTATAAGTAAGCAGGATTGAACATAAACACTTTTAGATGTAATTAATTAATGCAAAAAATATATTTATATGTGTGGTGTTTGGGTCCATATAGAAATGTATTATAATTCATAAAAGTACAAAAAAACTTTATATTGTTGTTATTTTAAAATTTCTTTGCCACTGTTTAGAAAATTGCGATTTGATAAATGATATTTGTATAACCGTTACTTCATTAAGAAGTAAACAGACACATACTTGTGCCATAAACACACGAAAAACCTATGAACAGAATATACATAATCAGATTACTTAATTTATATAATATAATTGTATTAATAATAATCAAATTTGATGTCTCCTTTTGACTATTTCTTAAGTTTAATTAGGTGAAGAATGTAGGAAAGCATATATGATTTTCGTCTGTTCTCGTTTGTACTTATGCAAGTTAGAGGTTACAAAAATCAACATAAAATTGTTCAAAGACATAGATATACCTACATTTAAGATGTAGTTTATTAAATTGAGAATTCGCCATTAGAACTAAATTAAATTGAATTTCTGATTCTATTAAATTAGTTTATTGTTAGTTTCGTCTTTCACAACTGCTGATAGATTTTTAAAAGGGTTGAATTTTAAGTTGAAGGAATATGTCCAAATTAAAAATATTTTACTGAGTTTTGCAAATAATCAATTGTCCTTAAATTATGCATAACTGATACAGCACACAGTTAAAACAGATATTTACTATTTACCCAGATATTTACTGGGTGATAGTTATCATCAGCAACATACAGCATCACAAATTAATAATAATTGCAATATACGTAATAATATAGTTCAAACATCTAATTCTTGTAATTTATTCCTTTGGGGTATTTAATATCACTAGTTTATCGAAATAATACCCGAATACCGCAACTGTTACATAAAAAACATGTCAGAGTTGCAAAAATTATTGTAAGTATTGACACTAGATACATTTTATTTCTTAGTTCAACCATCAAGATACTGTTCGACAATCAACCAATAGAGTGGTAATGTATTCAAAATCTAAAGATTAACTGAACATCTTTTAATTAAAAATAATAATAGAAATAAACATTTTAAATATATATATATATATATATATAAATAAATCAGTCTTATATAATTGGAATATGGTATTTTAGTGTTTATTTATGACGTTATAATAAAAAAGGCATTGCGATCAACCTCTTAGCAACACCAATAGCTGACGTCATCCACCAACACAACATGTGTACCAATAAATGGAAAAATGTTCTACCAATTTTTCTAACTGTATATTTACAAGTCTATTACCCGTAGAAATTTTGTAGGTAGTTTTAAAATGGTTTCACGTTTTCATTGTTTAAAGCAATTCGTTCTGAAGATAGTTTTTCATTATGATTTTCGACCAATTTCGATAAAATACCGTAATTAAATATTTATTTTTAAAATAAAGTCTGTAAACTGAACTATACAATTAGACAACCATCAGCATTAACCTCTATATTATTTTAGTTTTATTTAAAGTTAGAATAGAAAAATATGTTTTACTCTTGAATGTAAACGAAAAAAAAAGTCGCAAGATTTAAAACAGTAGGGCCCTTATATGGGTTAAAAGTTGAAGCCTAAATCAGAACATAATAGCAAATATCGTGCAAATGGTGATATGCATATATTCATTTCAAGATCAAAGTAGTGGTTATGCATAAATCAGCAACATAATATCAGGTTTAATCATCTCAAAGAATCATTTACATAGTCGCCATATTATATTTGTGGTTCAACTTCAAACATGAAAATTAAATTAAAATTTAGAGTTTTCAATTCTGGACTTAGAGGTATCAATTCCAACTATAAACTATCGCAAACTATTTACAATAAAACATATTTATTTAAAAAAGTAATAAAAATAAATTTTCCCCACTGGAACCTTTTGAAAATCAGTATTCACTCATTTACAAGGGCGTTGATGGCCGAATTCTAAAAATGATAATAGCTAATGAAGAGTATTTCAAATAATAGTTTTAGTATTTTGTACTGACAATAATGGCACCAATAAAATAGTTTCTATTTTAAAGCTGGTTAGATTGCAAAAATAAATTTGTAGATGTTCAACAAATTCTGTGAATAAAATTTATTTAATTGTAACTTTATAATCAATTCACGTTTCATTAAGTTCGTTAAGACTTTCAAATTGAAATGTCAGGGCTTTGGAATACCAATGTGCCCTGTCTTTCTTTTATTTATCGCCGAATAAATAAGAAAGCATTAAGGACATTTCATTAGAATTAAAATGACTTTTAACGTAATAAAACAGTGTGTCACTTCACTTAAAGTTGTTTGTGATGTTTTTATGAAAGACACATTGTATTTACCCAAAACTATTAACCGAATTTACCATTATAGTATACAAATTATATTTTACAGCGTAAATATCTTAAACCGATACTTGAATTTCAGATATTTCCCCCAAAGTGGAGATGAATGTGACAAGACATAATTAGATGCTGAATATACTGAAAAACTGAAAATGAACAATGGATACTGTCCTTGAAAAAAAAAAATAAGGTAATCTAACTATACTGAATTTCTTGGGTGTTGTTAGAGTTGTATTAAATAAAGCATTTAAGACGGCAGTTAAAGTACTTTTTCCAAAATTCTTGAACCCAAATGTTTTATTACATGGGATTTATCGCACGAGTTTGGGTTATTTATCTTTTTTATATTTCTAAAAAGTTTGAACGAAATCGGAAAGCTGAGTTTGAGAAATTACGTATTTATTAACAACCACATGGCCGATATTTTGATTATTTAAGAGTATAATAACTAATGATAGAGCGTATTTAGAGATGTAGTGAATAATACTTTTTTGAATATAATTAGAGTTAATTTTGATCAAATCATGCTTTAATGTTTGTTTTTCTTGTTTGTAATACCTTCAAAATATACGTTTGTTAAAAATGAAAAAAACGTCCTGAGATACACGGAAATTATGCACATATTACCAACTTTTATTAAAATAAATCGTAATGTTTTATATGTAGAGTACAGCAAAGACGAGAGACGACAGGAGATAAACATCATAAAAAAACTTGTTTAGACTCAGGGGACCTCAAAACGGATATATCCGATAAACTTTAAGATCTTATGTTTACCCACCACATAAGTTGTTTTTATCATACTATATGAGAAAGTAAAAAACAAAATATTACTTCTTTTCTACTAAATAATTTAAAACTGAAGATGGCCATTTTTATAGATCTTATGTTAGAACTTTATATTTTATTTTCCTTTTCACAAGTCACAATTTTTATTTTACTAACACAGTAGAAATTGAACTGTTTTGAATACCTATATGGCAACAGTAATGTGTTAAACCAATTTTAGTAGAACTTTTACTTTATATCGTTTATTTATAATTAAATAAGCAAACTTATATTATATTTCCTTCGAGTTGGTAATATATTTATTGTAATAAAACAGTGTGTTCATAACATTAGAGGTGAAAGCTCTGTTCTGTTTCAAAAGCGTATTTTAATCACTTAAAACTACTTTACCAAATTATCTTGTTATATGTAGATTACTATATATTATTATATAGATACATTACCAATGCTGTAAACCAATTCTATTGTAGAACATCACACTTTAAGCAAATATTTGAACTTTGTTTATTAAAAACTCTTTTTAAACATTAATACCTACAAAACATATGCTGAAGAATTGGATTTCTTTTTTATATTCTAGTATTTATTTTTTTACTACATTTATACAAAGTTTATAAAAAATACAACCTACTCCTTCGAAACTTCCTTCCATTGAATTCAAATTAGCGATACGAAGTTTGCAGATAAATTATAGAAAGTGACTTCTTTAAGCCAATTATTAATAATGTAGTTTTTTTTTCGAGAAATATATTGATAATGAAATATTAATAATGGTTTAGGTGCGGATAGTGGGAAAGAGGCTCAAATGAAAGTTTTACAAAAAATGACTAGTTTCAATGTTTATTTAAAGTAGAAAACAATATTTAAAATCTGAATAGTAAGTAATAAGGCAGGATTATAATCACCATATTAGCAGTTGTTTGAAATAAAACTGTCCCATCTTTAAAATTAGCTTTCCCTTTGAGCTGTAAGACCCCAAATCATTACTTAACATAACTTTGGTCATGATTCCATACTAAGATTGCTTTGCAAAATAACCTATTGCTAATGGTTATTCTCTAATATAGATTATTTTCCTCTATCCTTTAAGCAACTTGGAAAGATTTAGTATCCACTACATTTATCAATTAACATTTTGAAGTATCCACTAAAACTGTAATTCTTGTAGTAGGTTAAAATTTATTTACATGCCAAAAGTAAATATCTTTCGTCTTCTAAAGTTTCCTTTTATAAAAGATTTACATCACATATTAATAAATATAATAATCCTAGTTTCTCTAATGTAACAAGTTTAAAAACCGTTGCTTATTTATTCTTAATGAAATATTTCAGTTTAGAAGAAGAAACAATAATTTCAAATCCGATTTCGAAGACCTATATTTAAAAAAACAAACATTTCATCTATCCATTTCGTTTATATACAGTACCTTAACTCTTGGAATAAGGTAGAAATATTTACATTGTCAATGCTATCATTAACAACTCCGAAAATGTGAAGATAAATATTCTTCAATCTGTACAAAATGGCAACAGTTTATAAATAACTTTTTCCCCGCTACAGCAGGTTTTGTATAAATTAGCATACGGTATTCTAAAACATTACAAATTATCATCACCTAAAACAATAAATAAAGAATTGGCATCCTTGGAAAGGAGTTTTTACCATTAAAATTGTACCATATTACTTGATTAGGCATAAAGAAATGCTTCCTATTTTCATCTCTTCCGTTGTGACTTTGAATGTATTCTACAAGTAAATACTTGGAAATACCTCCAGATTTTTTATTTCACCGTTTATGGCTATACTACATTAGAGGGTTGAAAGCCTTGTTTATGTTCAATGATGTCATAAAATATAACTGTGTGAAGGGTGTGGTATAATGAAGGTAAACTATATTTTATAGATTGCTCAATAAAGACGATAAAGACTTTCTTGTAAATAATAGGTCATATGTAGACAATGTATCTCAGGTGAAATTCATGACGCTTTTTACCATCCATTTCCAGAAGCTATTTAGAAGGCCTAGACCCTATATTAGCTTTGAGATTCATTTGGTACAATTATTATCGATCATTCACTTGGAATAGAGTTGACGTTATCTATGATCACACTACCCATTGTTGGTATGCACACAAACACATATAAAGTTTTTATAACCTGTAAATTTTCATATAAAAAATATCCGTTTTTTTGTTGTTGAGTTAACTGAATTTTGTTTGTGGGATCCTTTGTGAAAACTCACTGAAGGAAGTTTTAAAGATGCCCAACTGCTGCGAAATAAAACGAACTGATATTTGTGGACTCACGGCAACACTGTTTCGCAAAATTGCGATGTTTTAATAAGACTTGCTAGAACGAAGCACACTGATCTCTTGATGTCTGAAATCGAACCCGTTGTCTCAATATTTTTCATTCTCCTAAGAACTGTTAACTCATTAATGTTTGATGAGGACTTTGATAGCACGAAGTTTCCGCACAGTTACTGCATTTCACTCACCATATTTGTAATGTGTTTTCACATTTATTATTCGTTGTTCCATTGTAAAGCTTTTCATGATAACTAACTTGAACCAATACTGATTAACAAAGACGTATGGTTACCATGGCAACAATGCAACAACAGATTGGAATTTAAAAGAGTTGAATCGTACTTTACTTTAGTACACTAAAAAGATAGTTCGCACAGCTGTTATTTTTCTTCACGACAATATTATAAATACTTTCTTTATTAAAACTGTTTGACAGTTGTCATGAAATCATTTTTATAATTATTAAAAAAATCTATTTGAAATTTAGATCAAATTTGGACAAATCGCTTACTCTAAATAAAATTGAATCTATCGCTGCGTCTTTTTGACCTTCGAAGTTTTTGTTTATTTTTATTGTAAATTACTGAAACAATTTTTATTGAAACTAGGATAAAGATATCACTTTCGTCAACAGCTTAATTGAAATAAATAATAAATACGTCCTTGAACTCTTTCAACCAAGCTGTTACAACGGCATTCTTAAACACTTTAAAAATAACTGCCATTTCAGTGTTTACGTGAATAACGTTTTAGACCATAAAAAATAAAGCTTGGCGGATTCTAGATAAAATTTATAATTTACTGCAATAAATAAGAAAACCCCACCTTTAAGTAACTAAATATTAACTGTTTAAACCTATAAATTAGTAAATTAGTTTTAGCCACTCAGTTAGTATTAATATTATGTTAATTTTAATAAAATTGAGTAGGGAGTGTGTATTAAAAACGTACGAAAATAGCACAAATGGATAAACTGTGAGTCCATTTCGTTGGATTTTGATTTTATAATAGTACAGTATTTTTCTCTGTAGACAAAATAAATCATTTTTATTAAGTGTTCTCTATTTTGTTTCAGTTTTTTGATTTTTCCGCTATTTAACAATATGTACTGTAAATATAAAAACAAAGGAATAAATGTTACTGTAAAAAAAAAAAAAAAAACCAACAATATATTTTGATAGCACCTTACATTAAAAATGTAAGTGTTGTAATTGTACATTGAGACGAAAATAGTTCAGTTCAAACAATGATTATAGTATATCCTGTAAAAGTACTTGTGCAATGTAAACCCATAATTATTAATGTCATATTTAATTTACCCAGGGTGAATAAAAAGATATATTTCCATTTTATGGTCATCAGTTCCAATATTGATATATATATATATATATATATATATATATATATATATATATATATATATATATATAATTTTGTTAAAGTTCTATCACTATCAAATTCCATGCATTATCAAACGATCCGCAAAAATTGGTAAAATTAAAGCTGATATTAAAATGTTAACATAAAATATTGCATTTTTTCAAAGGTTCTTTTATTTGTTGTTTTTTTCTTTACATTTCCTAATATTTAAAGACGCCACATAAACTTTGGCATTTGCCTAAAGTTTCGTATTTATATTATTGTGAATAGTTAAAGCAAAGAGCTGAAAACTGTACTTGGGCAATGTTTGTGTTATGCACTTAAAAATTGCCCTATAACTAACTAAACGGAAGTAGGGCATGAATGAAATAAATATTGGAATTGGAAAATAAAACAAGTAATTATATACAAACATTGACAATTAGATATCGCCTTTTTTGCAATATTTAATTTTTCCGATCAGAAATATGTAGTCCAGAAGTTAAGTCATATAACGTAATAGTTACAAATTTATGTCAAAGTGTGTATGGTTTGGGCTTCATGGCAAAGTTGGTAAGTACCCTGATTTTTCCAAAATAATTGCAAACTTTATTTTAAATCAAAGTGTTTTTCATTCCTAATATGATATGTGTATCAACTTCAAAGTGAATTTAAACTACAAAATTACTTTATTTTATTATCTCTACATTTTCAAATAATATGTTATAATCACAGTGTTTTTTGTTCATATTAAAATTAAAATTAATAATTTATAAAATATTATTAGCAAAATATGATTTAATAACAAGGGAGTGTACAGATGTGGTTAACTTAAAAAATCTGAGAGCTAAAACGATAAATAAATTCCTCTCTAAGTAATTTACACCGTAAACGTTTAAAGGTAAATTTTTCAGCTAAGTGTTGACAATTCATTCACGACGGTTTAAAAAAGTATTATTCTTATTTTTTGTATATCACCGTATTTATTAACGAAATCTTATAAAGTAGATTTCATTTAATTTCAGATCTATCCAAGATTAAAGCTCAAAATGCTTGGTATCCCTGAACGTTTAAATGCGTATATAGTTCTCAAACGAATGGTGACATTTTCATTCCATTCACACAAATCTTTTTTGGTTATACAGTTTAGCATTATTTTGTATTTTAGGCCTTCAAAATATTTAAGAAAACCTATCAAGTTTGGGAAATTCTTGTTTCCTCCTTTAATATTTACTTTATAGTTTTCTAAAAATTGAGATATTACCAACAGTTAAGTAGGTTGTGGCAATTTTCAAGGAATTATTAATAACGTCTCTCGTAGGTAGTTTAGTTGTGTACTATGAAGCACGACATTTAAAATCTATTTTTAGTAGTTTAAAAAATAAGCTTTGAATATACTTTTTTTTTTTATTTCGATAAATATTAGTTTTTATATGAGTAATACGTTTCCTTTAATTAACACATATTAAATAACGATCAAAAATTTATAATTTGAACAATAGAAAACTCGTAGATCATGACTGAAATATTAATTTTATAAATACTTTTTGTGTTGTGAATTGAAGTCTTTTTTGTTATTACACTTACCTACTTGTGTCGTTGCATACAGGCTTGTAAATTAATCTCGGAATAGAGCTTCCGAGATTCTCTATTCAAGATCTTATTCGCAAATTAAAAACTTTATGGAAAGTAGGAGGTGATGACTGTTAGGTAACATCTCGTCAAAACCAAACCAAAAAATGGTTCTCAGGACATTGACAACTGTAAATACATTTTAAATTTGAATGTGACATGCAATATATAGGCGAGATAATTATAAACCTAAAAATAATAACTAATGAATATAACATGAACATGGAATTTGGGATAATCGATAAGTAGAAAATAGCAAAATTCATTTGGTCGGAATATTGACTCAGGAATAATGGCTTAATTTGGTAGGAATAACGACTCAATCTCGACTAAAATTTTGAAAGTCAAGAAAAAGTTTGTTTACTCCAGTAAACAGTTAGGGCAACATTCTCTTGACATTAGCCTACCACCTTAACAGTTAGTGGTTTGCCGTTATTTACGTAGTGCAGTCTTCTGTGTTGTGTTTTTATTTAAGAACGTTTGTAGTTATTATTATTTTTTTGTTTTCACAGTTTAGATCGAGTTTTAGGCTTGGGATTCTTTTTATAAATTAAGTTTTAATTTCCAAGATGGCTCTAGGGTACTAGGCTATGTTTATGTTGTTGTTATTTTTAACTTTTATACTCTAAGTTTACCACTTAGTTAATTTAAATTCTCGAAATAGAGTGTTTTAGTTTAAAAAAAAAATGTCTGATTAAAAAAATATCAATATCAATAATAATAACAATTTATATTTCATCGTTTTAGGAACAATGGAGATTTATTAATTTTTTTTTTAACTAATTGAAAGAAAATATGGAAAAATACAAGTTTACATTATATTTTGTGTGAAAATAGATTTGTGTATGTGTGGAAATATACATATACATATACATATACATATACATATACATATACATATACATATACATATACATATACGTATACGTATACATATACATATACATATACATATACATATACATATACATATACATATACATATACATATACATATACATATACATATACATATACATATACATATACGTATACGTATACGTATACGTATACATATACATATACATATACGTATACGTATACGTATACATATACATATACATATACATATACATATACATATTGCCGCGCTCCGCCTCGGGGTCGTGGGTCCGTGCGCCTTCTCTTCGCAGCACTTACCACACTCCGCTCGCCCTTCAACGACTTTAAGATTCTTTGTTCCCTTTTTGGAACACTATTTATCACGAACTCTTAAACTCGCTGTACGATCACCACCGACTGGGCGAACCACCTTTCTTCTCAGAGCAAGCGCGGGCAAGGCCAAGATGCTCACTTTTACTTTTTTGAATCAAAGATTTTGCAACTCTTGGCTCTAATAAGTATGAGCTTGTCCTCATAAACTTACTAACTTTTAATTTACGCAAAATTCCCTGAATTTTATCTCAATGCTCGATTATTTGACTCTTTTTTAAGATTAACACTCTCTCTCCAAGGTCGTGCCTTTTGGGAGAAATCGGCTCTTAAGTTCTGATGATAACTTTTAAAATTTTCAAATTATATTACCAGAGCACATATATAAGATTTATGTTTAAACAAGGTTAATAACATATACAGAATGGATATATATTGAAAACACAACAAAATTTAGAAATGAATTATTTATGTATTCCTTTCTCTTTTGCACAGAAAAATTGTTGACTTTATAAACTTTTTTAATAACACCAAACAATTTGATTAAACACCAACACAACTATTTATTTATTTGACAAAATTTATCAATGTAATATTTTCTATATTCTAAACAAAATAAAAACGCTTGACTTTTCAGACAGAACCACAAACAGTTTTTCCTGTACTGAAAAAGTCGTATTTAATTATTTATTATTTTCAACACCAAAGCAGAGGTTTAAAAATGAATTTAATTTTTAATAATTCCCCTAATGACGTTATATCTGAAATGAAGTTAATATTTGCGAATTATTCCTTAAATATAAGATACCTTCACACTTTATTAGAAGTTCTAGTTGGATTTGGAATTTGTTGTATAATTAGGATGATGTTGATATGATGTTTTCGATCCAGAGTCTGTAAGCTGCTATGTAGTTGAATGCTGGTCTCGAATTCTTCTAAGTTGCCTTGAAGTTCGATTAGAGTTGAAATTATTCTAAGTCCAGTTAAGTAGAGTGACAGTTGAATCTTCCTCTCAGCTCAGAGTCGGTTGCAGAAGAAACGTCCACTTCGCGTCGATTCCAAATCAAAAGTGTCCTTCTTTCGAACGACAAATTACGGTCTCCCTGTCAGTGGGAATTAATCCACTTTTCTGGAGCCAATTTTCCTCCCTTTTAGGGAAAAAGGTATTTTCCATATATTATGTGTTTTCAGGCCCTTTTGGTCTGAAATATTTACACTATATATTTTATTAGTCATATTTTTTGACTAATGAATAGTTTTCTTCCTTTATTATTAATTAAAACACCTTTTAATTAATAATTTATTGTATTTTTTCTTCAACGTTATCTGTGATCCAAGTTGGCAATATGATGTTTTAAACTTTGGATTCCGGCTGAGGATGCGCACGCCACTTTTCATGTTTTTGCATGAAAATCTCTACTTTGTTCGTTTTTTCGTTCAACTCGCTATAACTATCGAACGCTCGAACCGATTTTAAAGTTCCTTTCGGATTCTTCTTCCTCTCCATCTTGTGGGTCTTGTGGAACTTGATTCATCGCTCTACTACGCTTCGTTCGCGAGTTATCGCCCTTTTCCCGAAATTCGATTTTTCTTCTTTCCAAATTTTGAGATATGTCCTTTCTCAAAATTCTTTTGACGAAATCTTGTTCCTCTTCTACTACGACGAAAAACTATGTTTGTACTTTTCACATAACTCGTTTGGTTTTTGAGTTATACGTCCTTGAAGTCCTAAAGATTGCATCGTATGAGTTTATGTTCATAAAAACCCCCCCATTATGTATTATTACTTCTGCTTTGATGTTTTACAATTTTACATACTAGATATCTATAATTACCATGTTACTTTACCCCTTTAACGTTTAATTTAACCGCTTTTGGGCTTTGAAGTTTTACGTTTTGTAATTATTATATCTCCCTTATTTTATTCTCAAATTTGATTCTAAGTACATATTATTGTGCCCTATTGTGGTCTCTTCAATAGTACTTATTATTATTTTTTAAATAATCCCCCCTTCAACTCAAAAATTCCAAAAAACTCCCCAAGAATGACTTTCTAAGTCCATTTTCACCTGTTAATTATTATTAATTCATATTTCTTATTTAGGATTATTATTAGTTCCCCTCTGAGTTATGACTCTACATTTTTTGAATTTTGAATTTAAGTTTTTGCCAAATTTTAGGTTTTTGAGCCCCTATAAAAACTTGAATAACTTTTTTGTTTTAATTGCTTTTAAATTTATTCTTCGATATTATTAATCGGTTGATTCTACTGTACATTAAGTTATTTTAATAATTTAGTATTTTAATAAAATAAGAAACAAGACAGAGCGACTGTACACGATCCAACATGCAGTGTTCAACACCTGTTGCCGTGACGTCATCGTCCCTCCTCGTCTCCCATCTACATGGCTTTATCGCGGGAATTTAAAATGTTTTAAATTGGCTTGAGACTTTTGGCTTTTCCCAAACCGTCTCATAATCCCCCCTTTTAAACTAAAATTTTCGGTTAAAATGAAAAACTCCTATTTTTCATTTTTTAAAAAACTAAAATTTTTGTATTAAACCCCTTTTTCGACATATCACATTTCATATTAACTATTTATTTATCATCTCCATTAATCATCATCATAAAATTTGACATAATAACCTAAAAATATACATAAACACATATATTTAAATTTAAAAAACATCTCCTCCATCATTTCATATATTCATATATTCAAAACACATTTTATTTATTATTGTATAATATTTATATATTCAAAACACATGTTATTTATTACTGTATACATACAAATTTGCTCAATAGTTCATTTTTGTCCATTACAGCCGTTTCTTCTAAACGTCCTTGCTGTAAACAAACACATTATCACACAAACAACATATTACATTTATATAAGGAATAATTCGTCTTATATGATTACAATTATCTGCTTTGGTTGAACTAAAACTATGCCTTACATATATAATACTTGGTAACTACAACGGTTACTATCCTAATTGCAGTTAAAAGAAAAAATATTTATTTTATTTGGAAATCTTTCTTTAATAAAAAACAACAATACACATTTATACATCCATTCATTCCTATCACCCTCGGCTAATTTGTTGAACAAGCTGTCTGTCAATATTGGTTAATCGACGTCCGGTTCACCACTTCACCTCCTCGTCTACACTTTGTTTATCCGATAGCGGATGCGTGTTACTGCTATGCTCTTGGCCTTGCTCAATTATGAATTTGTTCGAGCCTTATCCTGTTATTTACTGACCTAGGCTACATTCTCATAATCAGCTGACAATCCGTTATTTCCTTTTATCTTAATCGCTTCTACACTGTTCATTTTACAACTATTTAACACTACAATTGATACATTTTATTCATGAAATTTCTTACTTTCTATTAATATCTCCTAAGTCCCTCACATTTAAATTTTACTTTCCCTTCGGGCCTCCTTTCTTTCATTTTACATTTCGTAGAATTTTTAAACTTAACTTTCTTCTTTCGGTATCTCATTTCTCCTTTTTTCTCCTTTAGAAAATTTCGTCCATTTTGTCTCTCAGGATCCGCCATTTTGATTATAGCTCTCCATTCTCTCCCGTCTCTTGCGTCGAATTTGTCTTGTATAGGTTCTGAATCGTTTTCGGAGTTACTATGCAAATTTTCGTCGTAATTTATTATTTTATTATTTTCGTAGATCATGGCCTCTGGCCCACTATTATTTTCGTAGATTATGGCCTCTGGCCCATTATTATTTATTCCTCCCACTTTATTTCCTTTATTCTCCGCTTCTTTCAGCCCTTCGTCTTTATTAATTAATTGGTTACCTTTATCCCACGCTTTAAATAGCCCTTCATCTTTATTAAAATTTGCCTTTTTCCTCCTTATCGACTCATTGTTTACACTTAACTTCTTTCTTCGCTTTTGACCACCATCGGTTTCGTCACTACTCGGTCTAGACACGTCCATTGCTTTCTGTTTTAGGTCCGTAGGCATTTTTACGGCCAACACACAAGCCCCTTTTGCTCGCTTGTTCGAATTTGAGCCTCCATTTTTTGCAGCTGACGACGCTACCATTTTGTCGGTTTCGCCGCCATCTTGATGTTCTTTCTGCACTTTGTTTTTGCTCAATCTTAAGTTATTTTCTTTAAGAAAATCTACTACAATAAATTCGTTTTCTTTTACCAGTTGTAGGAAACCCTTTTCCATATTAATTCGACTTCGATATTTGCACATTAAATCACAACCCATTATCATTTTGCTCTCTAGCTTTGGTACCACCATAAATACCCCTCTTATTGATTGGTTATTTATTCTAATCTCCAATAATGCTTGTAATTTAATCTTCTGTCGCTGGCTTTTTATCGCCGTCACCATTTCCGTATTTACAACTGGTAATTCCAAGATTTTATCGTTCCTATTTTTTAGCACATTTTTATAAAAATCCTCTTGAACACAGGACATCTGAGCTCCGGTGTCAATGGACATATTTACTTTTATATTTTCAACTTCTATCCCTATTTCCGGACATTTTTCGTAAACTTCACTATTTAAAATTTTATTATCTCTTTCCTCCATTAAATCTTTTTTAATTTCGGTGTTTAAAATCCCCAATTTAATTTTATTTATTTTCAGATCCCCCCTTTTATGTTTGCTAAATTTGGTTTTATCCTCGATCTCAATTCCGTTTGTATTTTCCTTTTTCTGCCAAAAATTTTGCCTTGAGATCTCGTATTTTAGTTTTTTGTGACCTTGGGTGGGAATTTTTGGTTTGAAGGACCAGGGTTTTGAGGTATCTGTGGTTGAGGTTTGTTTTGGGTTTGACCATAGGATCGAAGGTTAGGGTTTTGGGATGGTTTTGAGTAGTCTTAATTCCTTTGCCTGAAATTTTGATCTCTTTGTTGTCCGTCCCTCCTTTCGAAACTATCGGGTCTTCGAACTTCTCTAGACATCCCGTCTACGTTTTCAATTGTCCTCAAAAACTTAATGGCGTCCTCCAAATGCTCACTAGCCCTACCAATACACGCTAATTGAACTTTTTGGTCAAAATGCCTCATTAGTTGGTATATAAGGAATTCTTCCGGAATTTTGGGTTCCAAATACTCGGCCTTTCGCACCATTTTACAAAAATAATCTACCCTACTCATATTTCCGTTTGGATTATACCTATGGTTTTCTATCTGATTCCTAACTACTTGTTGAGTTTGATAACCCCAATAATGTTCTAAAAATAGCAATTTAAACTGGCTATATTCTTCTGTATCTCGCTTGATTATTTCCCACCACTCCATGGCAGCTCCTTTCAATTTTTTCTCCACTACTTTTAATTTATCACTTTCTTCCATAACCGGATTTATTTCTTGAAATACCTCCTCAATTTGTTTTAAAAATTGAACAGGATTATCTCTTGAATTTCCCCAAAATTCTATAGTTTTTGATTCTAAATTTGCCCTATCTAAATAAATTATATTTTTCGCATTACCACCGGTTTCTTTAATTTTGGCGACTTCCCTAATTTTAACTTCTAACTTTTTAACTTTCTCCCCTATTTCTTTAGTCGACTTTCCCTGTTCCTTTAAACTGTCCGTCATTTTTTTAATTTCCCCTACGCACTCTTCCACTTTTTCTTCACAATTTTCTATTCGCCTCGTATTTTCGGCCATATTACTATCTATAGATTCCTTAATTTCTTCCATATATTTCCCTATTTCCTATTTTCGGGCGTCTTCCCTTTGGATACGTTTTGTCTCCATTTCTTCCTCTCTCTTCATCCTCTCTTCTCTCTCCTGCTTCCATCTAGCTTCCATTTCTTCCCTCTCCTGCTTCCTTCTGGCCTCCAACTCTTCTTTTTCTTGCTTCCTTTTGGCTTCCATTTCTTCTTTTTCCTGCTTCCGTAATTCCTCCATCTGGATCCATTTTGTTTCCATCTCTTCTTCTCTTTTCAACTGCTTGGCCTCCATCTCCTCCTTCTCTTGTCTTCGCTTGGCCTCCATCTCTTCTTTCTCCTTCTTTCGTAATGATTCCATTTCTTCCTTCTCCTGGTTTCTCTCGATTCTTTCTTCTAATCTTCTTAATTTGTCCTCGTCTTCCTTATCCTTTTCTTTTTTCAGTTGTTCCGCTTTGTCCTGTTCCCTCTCTTGCTTTCTTCTATCCTCCATTTGGTTCAGGTACCTCACCATTTTCTGCATTTCCGTCTCCTGTTCTTTTGAACCTTCCTGTTTTGCTGGATCTTTCGCTGGTCCCATTTTCACTTCACTTATTCACTTGATTTAATTAATTAAAAAATTTAAATTTCGGTTTAATTTGGACTCTACTTTTAATTATTATTATTTTTGCAATTTAGTATATTTGTCGTTGTAATTACCAGCACAACTTATTACTAACACTTATGTACATATAAATTATATCAGAACTTAAGATATTCTCGTTCGTATGAAACACTGAAAAATTCAAAATTTTGAAAATTTGTTCCAAAAATTTGCTTTTTCGTGCTCCACGCTATTGGGCGCCACTTGCCGCGCTCCGCCTCGGGGTCGTGGGTCCGTGCGCCTTCTCTTCGCAGCACTTACCACACTCCGCTCGCCCTTCACGACTTTAAGATTCTTTGTTCCCTTTTTGGAACACTATTTATCACGAACTCTTAAACTCGCTGTACGATCACCACCGACTGGGCGAACCACCTTTCTTCTCAGAGCAAGCGCGGGCAAGGCCAAGATGCTCACTTTTACTTTTTTGAATCAAAGATTTTGCAACTCTTGGCTCTAATAAGTATGAGCTTGTCCTCATAAACTTACTAACTTTTAATTTACGCAAAATTCCCTGAATTTTATCTCAATGCTCGATTATTTGACTCTTTTTTAAGATTAACACTCTCTCTCCAAGGTCGTGCCTTTTGGGAGAAATCGGCTCTTAAGTTCTGATGATAACTTTTAAAATTTTCAAATTATATTACCAGAGCACATATATAAGATTTATGTTTAAACAAGGTTAATAACATATACAGAATGGATATATATTGAAAACACAACAAAATTTAGAAATGAATTATTTATGTATTCCTTTCTCTTTTGCACAGAAAAATTGTTGACTTTATAAACTTTTTTAATAACACCAAACAATTTGATTAAACACCAACACAACTATTTATTTATTTGACAAAATTTATCAATGTAATATTTTCTATATTCTAAACAAAATAAAAACGCTTGACTTTTCAGACAGAACCACAAACAGTTTTTCCTGTACTGAAAAAGTCGTATTTAATTATTTATTATTTTCAACACCAAAGCAGAGGTTTAAAAATGAATTTAATTTTTAATAATTCCCCTAATGACGTTATATCTGAAATGAAGTTAATATTTGCGAATTATTCCTTAAATATAAGATACCTTCACACTTTATTAGAAGTTCTAGTTGGATTTGGAATTTGTTGTATAATTAGGATGATGTTGATATGATGTTTTCGATCCAGAGTCTGTAAGCTGCTATGTAGTTGAATGCTGGTCTCGAATTCTTCTAAGTTGCCTTGAAGTTCGATTAGAGTTGAAATTATTCTAAGTCCAGTTAAGTAGAGTGACAGTTGAATCTTCCTCTCAGCTCAGAGTCGGTTGCAGAAGAAACGTCCACTTCGCGTCGATTCCAAATCAAAAGTGTCCTTCTTTCGAACGACAAATTACGGTCTCCCTGTCAGTGGGAATTAATCCACTTTTCTGGAGCCAATTTTCCTCCCTTTTAGGGAAAAAGGTATTTTCCATATATTATGTGTTTTCAGGCCCTTTTGGTCTGAAATATTTACACTATATATTTTATTAGTCATATTTTTTGACTAATGAATAGTTTTCTTCCTTTATTATTAATTAAAACACCTTTTAATTAATAATTTATTGTATTTTTTCTTCAACGTTATCTGTGATCCAAGTTGGCAATATGATGTTTTAAACTTTGGATTCCGGCTGAGGATGCGCACGCCACTTTTCATGTTTTTGCATGAAAATCTCTACTTTGTTCGTTTTTTCGTTCAACTCGCTATAACTATCGAACGCTCGAACCGATTTTAAAGTTCCTTTCGGATTCTTCTTCCTCTCCATCTTGTGGGTCTTGTGGAACTTGATTCATCGCTCTACTACGCTTCGTTCGCGAGTTATCGCCCTTTTCCCGAAATTCGATTTTTCTTCTTTCCAAATTTTGAGATATGTCCTTTCTCAAAATTCTTTTGACGAAATCTTGTTCCTCTTCTACTACGACGAAAAACTATGTTTGTACTTTTCACATAACTCGTTTGGTTTTTGAGTTATACGTCCTTGAAGTCCTAAAGATTGCATCGTATGAGTTTATGTTCATAAAAACCCCCCCATTATGTATTATTACTTCTGCTTTGATGTTTTACAATTTTACATACTAGATATCTATAATTACCATGTTACTTTACCCCTTTAACGTTTAATTTAACCGCTTTTGGGCTTTGAAGTTTTACGTTTTGTAATTATTATATCTCCCTTATTTTATTCTCAAATTTGATTCTAAGTACATATTATTGTGCCCTATTGTGGTCTCTTCAATAGTACTTATTATTATTTTTTAAATAATCCCCCCTTCAACTCAAAAATTCCAAAAAACTCCCCAAGAATGACTTTCTAAGTCCATTTTCACCTGTTAATTATTATTAATTCATATTTCTTATTTAGGATTATTATTAGTTCCCCTCTGAGTTATGACTCTACATTTTTTGAATTTTGAATTTAAGTTTTTGCCAAATTTTAGGTTTTTGAGCCCCTATAAAAACTTGAATAACTTTTTTGTTTTAATTGCTTTTAAATTTATTCTTCGATATTATTAATCGGTTGATTCTACTGTACATTAATTTATTTTAATAATTTAGTATTTTAATAAAATAAGAAACAAGACAGAGCGACTGTACACGATCCAACATGCAGTGTTCAACACCTGTTGCCGTGACGTCATCGTCCCTCCTCGTCTCCCATCTACATGGCTTTATCGCGGGAATTTAAAATGATTTAAATTGGCTTGAGACTTTTGGCTTTTCCCAAACCGTCTCAATATACATATACATATACATATACATATACATATATATACATATACATATACATATACATATACGTATACGTATACATATACATATACATATACATATACATATACATATACGTATAAATATACATATACATATACATATACATATACATATACTTTCGCCGTTACGATAAAAAACGCGGATTACAAACGCGATGAAAACTTCATAACAACAATCGAGGCCTAACTACACCTATGAAACTGTACCGCTATATATTAGAAGTGGAAACGATATATAATTCCTAAAATGATAAAGTTCTTCAAAAACTTCGAAATACAAGTTGAAACGTCAATAAAAGGTCCGATAAGGTTATATTTACACAAACATAAATCACTCTTAAAAACAATAACCTTGACGTACACTCGTATTTAACGGAGCAGCCCTTAATCGAAACTTGATATGATGGTGACTGCATCGTTTATCACTTAATCGCCAGAACTTGAAAATCATGGAAATTCATTTGGTTTGAAACGCGATAGTAATTTAACTATTTACATGTAATCATTCCAGTGGATTATAAATGCTTGTTGAGACATGGCCATAATCGAAAGGTTCGCAAAAAAACTTGCGTATTGAAAAAAGGATTTCGGATTAGAGAAAAAAGGTTATTTTTCAAAATAATGTTTAATTCATTCTTAATTTCATTTATTTGTCATTTGTATCTCTCCGTGGTCCGTGAAATATCCATCAATCCAAAAGGCATATATTTAATTATTATTTTTTTATAAAAAAAAGGCTAAATTATTACCAAATATATTGTTATATTCATTTATATATTGTTTATAAATAAATCCTGTACCTTAATTTTCATATTCTAATGGAAGACATTTCAATATATTCCTTTCTTAAGAATATAGTATTTAATAATTTCATATTTAGTGAAGCAAGTAGTGTTTCTGGTATCTAGAATTTGTCAAAATGTATCTGAATCTGTTTAGCTAGTAACAAAAACTAAAATCGGACTAAGATACTTCAGGGTTACGATAAAAAATGTGTTCCTTATTTATTGTAACAAGGGTGGCTTCACAGATTTTTACACCAAATTTTCTAAAGCTGTGCTATAGCTAAATCTGTAATTAGTTTTAGAGCAAGATCATATGAAATGATATACAGAATTACTATAGATTTTGGTACCTTCCCATCTATTTTTCAAGTCGATTTTGTTTTTAGATATATGTTTTCCTAATCTGAGAAATAACAGAATAAAATATATTTATGTATAGCCTACTTGTACTCGGCCAAGCAGGACTGAAAGTATTTGTCCTGTATACATATTTTAATGCAGACGGGTTTGGAATTATTTTAAAGTGGAGACATATCTATTTTAAAACAATATGGCGGTTTAAAATAGCTCATGTACTTACAGGTATTATGGAAAACGAAGATACTGATTGTTTTTCAAAAACTAATAAAAAAGCAATTACGGTCATTTATGTAAACGTTATGTATATGATTTTTGTGTTGTCAGTTTTCAAATTAAAGGCAAAACGTTTGAGTTGTGTACTTATAAATTCAGGTACCTGGACTGAAGGGAGACTACAGGAACAGAAAAAAGGTTCATCTTGTTATAAAACCACGAATAAATAAAATATCTCTCACTTAACTGGCAGGACTTACGAACGATAATATGCTTGCTAACTGAATTATTTGCACTAAGTCATAATATTTAAAATTATTTTTGTGGAATAATTCTGTACGTTATGTACTTCTATTGTTTCAGAATGAAGACTGGGAGATAGGTGAAAGGTGAAAGGTGAAAGGTATCTTTGAGTGTGGGTTGTTAAATCCGCAGTATTTTAAAGGTACTTCGAAGGATAGGGTATGAAATTATCTGTGGCTATGATTACAAGGTCGTTAAATAATTCTTACGGTGCTTAAGTAGTGGCTGGGAGAAATCTTAATCTGGTTATATGGGTATCCCGTGTGATTTATGTTTGGTCAGAGTGGGAAAGAATTTCCTCTGTCCTTGCTAACCCGAAGGCACAAAATAAATTAGTATTGGGTAACGGTATTGATTGGTTTCACATGGGTAACAGTATTGATAGGTTTTATGAAGCATATATGAGGAACAATAGCTAAAAGATAAAAATTATGCTGGCCATAGCTATATTTTTGTGTGTCAATGATGATTCAATGATGGTTTATCCTTTTAGTAAATAAATATTTGAGCTTGACTTGTGAGATAATATTGGATAGAAAACACTCGAACACAAGATCACACGAAAATTACGTTTACTTAATCAAACGCGTTTCAATGACAAAGTCGACTTCCTCAGTGATACATGAACTACAATAATGAAACTATAAACGTAGTGGCGACTTTGTCATTGAAACGTATCTGATTATGTAAGGTAATTTTTGTGAGATCCTGTGTTCGAGTGTTTTTCTATCTATCCTTTTAGTACATTATTTGTATATTTTGAGACTAAATAAATTCTATCAACGTTTTGGAATGTAGTGAGCTCTATTAAAATGACATACTGTACTATAATATTTTATATTTCTGACAGTGTCCTTAAAGTACTGTGTGATTTTTAACTCTTTCCTCATATTATTAAGATTATTTCTCTTAAGAGATAAAAACTTTAGTAAAAATCTATTACCAACAAAATATGTTTCGCAAACATGGAACATGTAAAACACCAACTACTGTTATCATTGTTTCGTTTTATGAGACAAAGTTTTCAAGTAATTAAAAAGTTAAAATTTATGGCCCGATCTACTGTGACAAACCACAAATGAAATAAAATAATGTTACCAGGATATGATTCAAGTAAACTGAGAGATAAAAATGTAAGAGTCGATTTAATAAATTATAAATTTGTTGTTTTAATAGTTGTCAGATACCTCAAAATTTTGTTGTAAACAAAATGATAACATCTTGGTAATAATATTTTTTAAAGTTAATTAATTAATTGTAAAACATAATGTTTAACCTCAGTGAACAGAAAATAGACATTGTCTAATAGACGTTAAAATCTATTCTATTCCCCCTTCTCTTTGTCCTTATTGATTAAAGGCGAATTTTTTTTCTGTTATTACATTTAATAGAAAGGAACAAAAGAACATAAAATAAAGATTCCGAATACAATAATAATAAGATCCGGGTAGAAGAACAAGAGCTGGTCAAAAAATACCTGTTCGAAAAAATGAAAGTAGAGGATCAAAGCAAAGATAACATGAAACAAGTTTAGGGCCCTCAGGATTGCCAAGTCCGTACTCAATATATGTGAGGTACTTAAGTAACCTCTGAACCATTATATTTGATAAATATCGAGGTCGATTTTATGCCATAAATACTTTTATTTACTACACTATAAGAATGTAATTATGTGTAAGGAAATCTGAATAGCAGTAAACGTCTGCGTTTCAATGATATTTGGCTCGCTTCAAGTATTTTAGAATATAAAACGCGTAATTTATAATACATACCGGTATTAATATGTAGAAAAAAAAAGGTGAAATATTCATAAATTATAATGAATCAAGGTATATAACTATCGTTTCGAAAATATCTGTTTGTATCTAAGACAACTGCCGTAGTGAATACGAATCGATTACGGCTTCTCAGAAGGATAGACCCCAGGTGGAGGGAGGAATGGGTAATACAATCTAAATTATTGGAACGAAATCTGTTTTCCGTGTGAGACCTCCATCCAAAATGAAACTCAATAAACGTTCAAAGGTGCTCAACTCTTTATGAAGTAATTGGTTATTATTATTTACGTATTCTAATTTAAATATAGAATATAAGTTATTAAACTTATAATATAGACCCTCACAGTCGTTTATGCTTCTGTGACAATAAACTCGTTTTGCTCAGAAACAGCTTGTCTATTATAATAAGCAGAACTCCCGGATATATTTAATAAAACGAACCTAAATATAAATATTTTGATTTCAACATTTATATTTTAAAGTTTTAAATTTTTTCAACTGGTGTGTTATTTTGTCGCGTTAAATTATTTAGAGCAATGAAAGTATAGTATGGAAGCGAAGAATATTTTAAAAAAATCTTAAACTATGGATAACAGATGAAATATGTGGACGAATTAAGAGATGGAACATTTAGTATTTAAAGGTTAAAAAGCAAAAGAATAATAATAAATCTTGCAAATACCTTATATCGTATGGAAATAGATTAAATAATGATATATGTAGATTAAAAAAGTCGTATTATGTTACAAAATTTGATTGTAAAAAAGTTTATGGAGATGTCTGGACAGAAATCGAATAGCAGCAGTTTGAGTCTTGAGATAAATAATGTAATTATAAATTAACCTTTGTCTGTAGCAGATATGTTTAATAGGTATTTTGTATAAGTTGTTAGTAATATAATTAAATAAAACATACAACCTGTTGCTCTGAATGAAAATATAAAGAAGAGGATATTTTTTATTCATTGTGAGGTACTTTCGGTAATGTATATAGATTCTGCATTAACTGGTGATTTAGTTACAATTATAATGGTTATAAATGATGGAAAATCCCAGTATATTGATGGAACTTATGTATTTATGATCAAAAATATATGTTAGAATCCTTTTAGATATTACGTATATAATAAATTAAATTTTTTAAACTGGTATATTCACAATTGAGTTAAAATATGCTTCCGTGATTTCAATTTTTTTTAAAGGGAGTAAAGTGCTTTCTTAGAATTAGAGGCCAATTTACTGAACTTCCACTTTTGCACAAATAATCGAAAAAAATATGAAGTTTAATTTATGTAATTTTCTATCAAAGACTAATTTTTTCAGTATAAATAAATTTGATTTTTGTAATAAAGTAGAAAATG
Source organism: Aphrophora alni (assembly GCA_963513935.1). Classification (NCBI taxonomy): domain Eukaryota; kingdom Metazoa; phylum Arthropoda; class Insecta; order Hemiptera; family Aphrophoridae; genus Aphrophora; species Aphrophora alni. The sequence continues at coordinate 131,866,270 of OY740769.1, read as the reverse complement.
TGGAATTAATAACGAAAACCAAGTCACTCGTCTTTCCAATGGAATTTCAAAGGAATTTGATACCGTGGAACATGAAATACTGGTAAAAAAAATCATACAGTTTTGGAAATAGAAGGGTAGTATGATTCGGTTTTGTAGTTACCTTTATCAAAGGAAACAGTGGGTTAGAATTGAGGTTGTGCTCAGTGAGGAGGGTGAAATCATACACGTTGTCCCCTATGGTTCAGTGATTGGAGCTACTCCTTTAATAATATATAAACGACTTATGTATTGGAAAGTTGCATGGAGCGTTTACACCCTTTGCTGATGATACGCTCTTTGTTATGTCGGAAAATCCTGGGCGGAAAATAGAGTAGCTATGGAGTAAGACCTATTAGCGTTGCGATTGCGGTTTGCTAGGAATAAAATGAGAATCAGTGCTGAAAAGACTAAGTGGAATAACTTCTCCTAAAGAGTGAAAGGATTATGCAAGGAAAAGTAAAATATAAGTGTTTGAATTGTATTTTTATGGGGAATCTATTAAAACTGTTTACGTAAATGTGTTTCAAAACTGCATTGATATTGAAGAAACTGAAGAAATGGAATACTTTAAAATTTTTTAGATAGAAATTAAAAATAGAAAACTTTTTTGCAGCAGTTAATAATTAAACTATATAATGGTCTCAGAATCGTATACTTTATCAAAGATATATGTGACTGGAGAATAATTCATATGATATACTATGCATTGGCACATAGTAGGATACCCCAAAAAATGTTCTCTTGCAAAAGAGATTTATTCGTATAAACACGAAAAAAGGGGGAAAAGTAAAGAGAACTGATCATGCGTGGTATTTATTTCAATATTTATGTATTTTTATCTGTTTAAAATTTTAAACGTATTTCTTGTGATAAGAAGTGATACAATTGCCAATATAAATAGTTATACTAAAAAGTTGCGAAATTCTTGTAATGTTTTTGTACACAAGTCTGAATCGATCTTTTACACTAAAAGTTTCGTATATGTAGCATATTATAAGATGTACAATAATCTACAAAATTATTTAAGAAACTAAAATAGTGCAAACAGTTTCCCTAAACAGTTACGAGAGTCATTGTTTACAATGAATAAGATCAAGAGCATTTTGACAGTTGTATCCTAATTGTGCAATTATTATATTTAAACTGAATAGATAGAGATTTTCATTGTAAAATCTAGTTAGATTAGACCAAAATGATATGATTATCATTTTTGTTTTTGTTTTTGTAAAATTATTTTACACTAAAATTGATTAATTTTCAATTGTTTTCAATTTTTGTTTTCACTCAACCCTTTTCTACACATTGAGGAGGGGAGTATTGCAGTAAATTCAAATAAACTTATTATCTCTTTAAATCTTAAACTATATTTAATTATCTCTGAATGATACTTTCTCAAGGTGAGGCTATTATTACTCTAAAGCAATATGTCGTTATGCCTGTGTTGATACAATAGATACTTATTACGAGTACGTAATGGAAACCTCAGCACAGGCCAAGTTGTTTGAGGTGCCTAATTTTTACTTTTACACATCTGGTTTTATGTGCTTGAGTCGGTCTCGAGTTTCATAATATAGTGTAAAATTATATCTCAAATTTTAGTATTGTGAGATAATATTAAGGTATTGTTATAATTGACTTCTAACTGTAATACATTATATTTTTAGTTTTTGTGTTATTTGTATATTCTGATAAGGTTCTTTTATATTTGGCTTTTGATGAACTTTTGTTTTCTCTGTTATGTGTGGGACTAATTTCAGGCATAAGTAGATTTTTTTTATTTTGTAGAAAAGAGAAAAAACAAAACAAAAAATTAATTTATTTAGTTATGTGATGGATACTAACTGTATTTAAAGGTACCTATAGGAATCTGAGTGATGAGTTTTACCGTAAAATCGGTTTTATTCTATGAAATTAGAAATTCAGATTTTATTTTGTATATGGACGATTGAATTTAAAGGCCTATAGGGATCAAAGGAGGTCATATTAATAATAATCTTGACATCGTTACGATATATAAACAATAATGACATATATTGATATAAATCCAGTCATGTGTGTTAGGTTTAGAAATACCATCTGAATATTATTCATACCACAACGTTATGAGATTGGCATTTGATTTCATAACTGAAAAGTTGGAAATGATTTAAGATAAAGTAAAACCTTGATTCGCTAGCTATAAAACACACCTGTGCCCCTTATATCCCCTTGCGTGTTATTTATTATACCTAGGGGAGGGGGCTGGTATGGGGAATAATCATGTTCACTCGTGCGGAAACTGTGACAATTTTATTTATTTTACATGAAAAATGTTATTCTGGATCACCGTATTGGAACTTTGTTGTTTCAAAATATTTTTCTTCCCTCTTTTAACTTTTGTCTGTCTGTCACAATATGTATAAATTTATTTATTTACTTTAGGAGGGAGGATTTTAGTTACTTATTTTAAAAGTTTGGTTACCTTGAGGTAATTTAAAAACAGATGTGTCCGTTTAAAATTTTACCTCAGACACTTAAAATTTTCTCAACAGAAAATGCAAGAGAAATAAGTAATTGGGAGGAGAAAAGCTTTTATACTTGGATTAGGTTTTGAATATTCAATTATTCCAACAGTTATGTTTAAAGGTACGATTGTGTATTATGAAAAGTAAATTTATATTGCATTATTATTTATTTTTATTTCACACTCTGATAGTGTTTGAAATATAGCGTGAACGGTATAACATTAAATATGCTAAATATCTATTGTTAAAGATTCAAGAACAGGTAAAAACGCTTTGGCTTCTTTCAATCTTCTTTTATTACCTTATCACATATAGAGTACGTTATGTGATGGGTCAAACAATCGATATCGCGTGTCCGATACATATATATCGGTTTTGAGGTACTATGAGTTCAGAATACATATTTGTTATGGAGTTAATCTCTTGTCTATTATCGTCTTGAAGTCCTCCACTCGAAATGAGTAGACTTGATTTAAATTAAATTTATAATATAAACATAATTTGGACTTATATTGAGACACGTTTTAAATTTTTGTTCTTCTTTTAAGTACTTCAACATTACATTTAAGGGCGGCTCTACATAACTGTATACATGACTGGAAGGCTAAACAAAAGTGGTTCAATATAAATTACGGCTGCTACGTTTACTTTAAATTTCAACTCCCAATAAAAAGAACACAATATTTTATTATTGAAAGTTTTAATTTTTTTTATTTGAAAAAGGAACAACCAGAGCACATACCACTTATGTTTACTTAATTTTCAATTTATCTAGTTAAAATTCGGTTTTATATATAACGTTTTATATTTGTAGAATATGAAAACTCTGTCAATAATGAATGCAGTTTGTGGAATGTGCATAAAATAATCTTAAACGCAACATTTTTAGAACTACATAAAAACAAGTTGTTAATGAAATATCAGTTTTCTGTCTTACAATAAAATTTGTCATTTAGATTTTCTGTCTGAGGGAGGGAGGGGGTGTTATCTGTGGTTAGTTTATTGAAATAAGCATAATAGTGTTTTATAAAATGGTCGCTTGTAGGCAGATGGACGACTAGAATTAGGGATGTCGTCTTTTTCTATAAATAATAGTTTGACCGAACATCTTGTATATATATAAAATTAATGGATTATAAGAATAGTTTACCAAATATTGGAAGAATACATTTCCTTCGTTTTAGAATATTATGTATAAGACAGCAATTATAAAAATAAACTTTAATGCACAGCAGACTTTTTAGTACGAAGTTCATGACGCAGTGTCTTATTACTGTCAACGACACATATTTTCAATTTATTATCCTCAATTTTATTACTTTGTCAATTACTTATTTTAAAAATATAATTTTAATCTATTAAATATACTGTAGGTAACAATAAATATTTGATGACAGCTTTCATTGATACTGTTCACAACTCAGCTCATTTCATTACTTTCAGATCTCTAATGATTTAGAATAATTGTTGGTTTTCTATTATCTACTTAATTGTTGCAGGAAACCCTGAAAATAATTCTGTGTTGGTAAATAATGTTAAAAATGATGATCTTGAAATAAATGAAGCTCCACCTACTTTTAAGGTCTCACACGACTCTAAAAGCGACAATAATTCATTTCTTTCTTGCTTTCTTTCTTTTTCTTTTTTTAAAATAAAGAGTGGCTTTCTGCTTGATATTGTCGCTTATATAGTATAATTGATTAGATAGTATAATAAAGATTGCTTCATCAAGTCATAAAGTTGTGTTAAGAGCTAATAAAGTAATATTAAGATTAATTTTAAAATAAAAGATGATAATTTAAAACATGCAATAAAACTGAAAGGCGGTTGATGTTTACTGTATAAATATAATATATTTCGTACCAGAATTAGAAAGATAGATATTGAATAGAAGAGATTGATTGGAAACGATTTACTGTAAGGTTCAAGAGATATTTCTCAACTACTCTTCGCTATATTTATATGAAATTCAATTACTACATACTCGATCATCAACAAAACAGTTTTTTTTTCTGGAAAATATAGCGCTACAGTCATTTTTGACTTTTTTGTGACTTGTAATTCAATTACTTAAATAATTAAATAATATCAATAGAGTTATGATTTAGATTAATTGTTTTGAATGACATCATTTTCTGTGTATTAATGTAAATTTTCCCTTCATCTTAGAACACACTGTACACTTTTTTCAATTTAGTTAATAATTTAATATTCAGATTGGATTAAGAACAAATTACATTTTTCCTGGAAAGCGGAAAAAGACTTTAAAGAGAGAGAGAGTTTACCAGTAAACGTGTTTTGTAATATAAAACAAAGATAGATTTGTATGTTTTGTGTTTAGCGAATACATAAATTACAGCTGTTGAAATGTCTTTTGGGATACTATAAAACATCCATTAGTTCTTCCCGTAGGAGTAATTTCACAACATTTTTATCTCACGTAATTATTTTACAAACGCTGCAAGGGAAGCGTATTTCTTTTTCATTTTATTGATATCTGACATATCGTTTGAGATTACTAATTATTGAACAATTCTTTAACAATTAAAAAAACAGTTTGTGTGTTATATTTGGTAAATGTTATAAAACTTACCAAAACTCTGCCTTCCATTGGATGGAATGAACTTGTACAAAAATAACAGTATGTGCTTATATCACCTTTGTCAGATAATACATCCGTATGGAAGAGTTAAAATGAAATTGATAATTAATAGCATAATCACAATGTTGATTTATCTCCACAGTATAATCTGGTAAGGTAACTTCCTCTGACTCCAGTACTACCAAATACTTTGAACATAACACATTTATATCCAACCCTTAGGATATATCGATTATGTTATATAGTGATTATATACTATCTATGTGTGACAAGTTAATATATCTGTTATAATTTGCAATTATATATTGTTACGTGAATATTCTTACACAATTAAATTATTCAACTCGAACTTGTTCTAATATATACACATATTATCAACAATCTACTAGAACACAAGATCTCACAATCATTTCGTTTACTTAATCAAACGCGTGTCAACGACAAAGTGATACATGAGCTACAATACCAAAACTTTAACTCAATAGCCGTAAACGGTAGTTTTAGTTTTGGTGTTGTAGCTCATGTATCACTGAGGATGGCGACTTTGTCGTTGAAACGCGTTTGAATAAGTAAACGTCATTTTTATAAGATCTTGTGTTCGAGTTTTTTTCTATCTAATATTATCACACAAGTCAAGCTGAATATCAATTTATAACAACCATTGTGGTTTATGAAATGTTTAAATACTTGCTATGTTGTATGTGTCATGTAATATAATAAAATGAAAAAAAAAAAAAAAAAAACGGAAAAAATAAGATGTCTCCGATATATATTGAGGAAGCAACGAAGTTTTGGAGAGGAAACTGTTGGACAGGAATGTACAAAGTACAATAACGTTTGATAAGAACGTTAAACAGGGAAACAAACGAGGAAGGAGAGTCTGATTGACAGTCGCGGCGATTAACTTTTTGGAAATTAGGTATTTTAGAATTTTTATTTTTAAATTTACTTAATATACTTAAAAAAACATAAGAAGAAAATTAAAGTTCAGTTCTGTGTTTACGTGGAAGGAACATTACACTGCTTCGTGATTTTTTTCAAGGCAGAGTTCGGATTTGATTATGATGTTTAAAAAAAAAGCTTGATAATAATGTGTTAATGTACATATTTTAGTGTCTAATAACCGTATTGCAATGACAGAAAATACTTTTGACTAATATTTTAATTTAAATTTAAAACAAAAAAATTGCCGTTATTATCTGCCACTACTGTAAACGAGACAACTGCATCTCTTTGAAGTACCAATGTAAAAAAAAAAAAAAAAAAAAAAAAAACGTAAAGATTTTAATTCTTCTGAAGAGCCCACTAAATGTGATAATCTAGTAAAACCGAAATATCGGATTTTTTAATTTAAATTTATTTGCTAGGTAAAATTCTACAAGAATATAATAAAGGTGGAATAAAGTGATAAAACACCAGTATATTAAAATATCAGTGATTCTTATTTCAAAGATTTTAGTGCCAAAATATTGTTCACATGAATGTAACGGTCCCTTCCAAACGTAAAAGCGTGGATAATAAATATATTTAATACAGTGTAGGTATTGTGTAGGCATCTGGTAATAATTTTGTGTATAGTTTGATGTTTTATAAAATAGGAAATACAAGAAACTATTCAGAAATATTAAACGACAGGGACTGTTCAAAGCTATTGTCATTAACGTACCTGTTACACTCTTACTTCTTAGCAGATTATAATAAAAGTAACAATAATTTATGGATTAGAATACTGTAACTATTCTTCGTAGGGTTAATTATTTTTTTTAAATAGTATGACGATGTCAAATGCTAACAAATTATAAACATCTTTGATTTAATTTTCAATCAATAACCTTTTTAATATTCTTGCTCCTGTTTTATGTGTAAAATTTAAATGTAATGTATTTTTTATTGCGTAGCCTACTGTTTGTAACAAGTTTACATATTACCATGAGCATGTTATGAAATAATGGTAATTTTATCAATAAAACTATATTATATAAATATCCTCAGCCCGAAATCGTATTATTGCTTCATTATAATGAATGACATATCTATAATTTTACTAAAGGTATTGTGGATATCACATATAACTCATATAGTTTTGATATTATGAAATAAATATTCGATTAGTATCAAATAGCCGTCACAATTTGTAAAAATATATGACTACAAAAATCGACAACAAAATGTATATAAATTATGAATATTTTATATAAACGTAATATTTTCTATTATACGTAAGTATAAGTTTTAAATAAATCTGTTAAACAGTTTGAGAGACAAATGTGTAAATTCTGTATAGGCCCAGACGGTTTGGAAGTATATAACTGTTTGTTAAGTATCAAGAATTGTAATGTCAAAACTAAAATATTGCGAATGAATAACTAAGAGTTTATACAAGTAGAACATTAAGTACGTTTGAAAATCAAGAATATTTAAAACTTGAACATTGAGTTGACTAATAAAACAAATACGTTCTGTACTTTAAACGACTTCACATCCATTTCTCTATTTATTTGGATCAATCTTGGGTTCACTTTTCTCTGAAAATATTTTAGTAACATACATTTAATTTATTCTTGTGTTGAACAATAGAGTTAATTGTGAAAGTGGAAAAAAACATTTAAACCACTTAAAAATGTATGCATTTTAAAACTATTTTCCACTCATAGTTCTTGTTATAGCCAGATAGAAATACTTTTACTTACCCATCATTCGAAGTTTGGTAATCGTCCAAAATTTCTAACTCTATTTATTGACTGATCATGATGGAAGGAAATCAAAAAAGTGATATTCTATTTGACGCCCATAGGTCTTTTTGTTTCGATGTCATGTAAGTATGGCTGAAAATAAACATTTTAACATGAAATTTGGTGTAGGGGACTACAGTTTGCTTACTTACAAACGTATTAATATTCATAAAACTCCATTAAAAATGTCTGCCATATTCTGTTCTTTGTTCATATATTATAACACACACTAAAGTATAGAAACATGCCCATAATGAAATTTTGCTTGGTAACAACCACATCTTTCTGAGATGACAAATACTGAAGTTATGTTCAACAAATTTGTTTCTAACCTGACCTAACAAGAAAATGTGATAATCGTATAATTACGAGATCCAACAGGGCAGAGGTGCTGACACTGGCGGAACAAATTGTGGCTCATTTACAAATTTACACCTTCTAGACCCATTTCACATGAGAGAAACGCAAAGTGTTTAGGAGTTATGGCCAAGCCGACTTCAAAAAATAGTGATATACATAATTACGAGGCTCAGAATAGCTGTGTAACAACTGTTACAAACAAACTTATCTTGATGGTCAAGACTCCTTTATCTACTGATACATTGTAACATATTCTACAAGACCCTAAACATTTTCTTTTTCGTATTACAGATAGTGGATCTGGTTTCATTACCTTAGCCATGGTGGCAGCTATCAATATTTTTCTTTGTTTTATTCAAATTGACATTCTACATCAAATGAAAATGCTACCGGCCATATACGACAACAAATATAGAGTTACTTCAATGAAATGTAACTTTAAAATTATCTGATAATAACAAAGTTGTTCAAAATTTGATTTAATTTCTAAAGAGTACATATATTCGATAACATGATAATTTTATTAAGGAGGTATATGCAAATACTTTTGTAGTTTGTTGAATACATAATTCTAACAAATCAGTTATTTTAATGGAACATATGTAAAGTCATAATACATTATTAAGTAATATGTGTGAACTAAAAGTAAATTCATTCCCATCCTTGTTTGAAAGTTCAAACACTTTAGTTTACATACATTAAAATAACCGTCTACTTTCCAGGTAATGCTCAACCTGTGTTTGTCAGAGACAAAGTTTAAAGCTTTCTGAAGTTATAAGTGCTCATCAAAACTAATTCGACTGAAAACTTCACGTAAGCCTTCCAAGTGGAAATAATTTAGTACATAATATTTGCTTAAGCGAAATCATAATTGAATTATATCGCCGAGAATTTACAGCAGCAAAGTGTTATGACATATCAGTGTAATATTTGTAAAAATAAACCAACAAACAGCAAAGAAAGGAAGTTCATTTCCATTTTACGTACATAAACGAGGTGTTAGAATATATTATCGCAGATCTAACAGTCTCATCCAAACTCTAAAAAAACCAAGTAAATTTATGTCTCTTATACAAACAGCGAGATCTGCTAAACTTGATGCAATAATTTTTATTAACAAAACATGGTGCAATCAGGAATATAGTTATTTGATTCAACATATGCTAGTAGTATAAGACTAACTGGTCATTAGGTCGTTTTTAGTTTGAGTAACCAGCCTAAATTGTTACAAATAATAATAGATATTCACACATTTGAAATGTGTGACATTAAATAATTCATATTTAAAAAGCCCTATATAAAAATGAATAAAACAAATAGAAAAATTGACTCAATATTGTCAAATCATGTCAATATACTGTCAAAATTTTGTTATACTCTTAATATAATTGCTAGAAAATGGCTGAACAGCCGAAACGTCTGTTGTGTAACGGTGAAAGATGATAATTGTAGACGATAAGTCTTATTAATTATGGATTATAATCGATACTCGGAATGGCGATAACATAAGGCTCTAATGTTAATCTGTAACTAAATGGTATAAATATGGTTGGAATAATTAATCTCGTTAGAATTTATTTCAACAGAAGCATAAGAGCGCAGTGTTATTCTTTGCACAAAACATATTTAATAAAACTAGAAGTTTCCATCAAAGAAATAACTACAAAGCAATTTGTAAGTATTTTTTTTTTAAACTGCCACGATTGTATTTTCATCTATAACCTCAAGAACAGTTATTCTTAAAGTTTACGGTCTGGATATTGAAATTATTTTCCTTTTAACGAAATATATATCACCCTGAAAAGCAAAGCTCCAACTAAACTTTGAGAGGAAACTTCGTTTTAGCGCTCATATTTTCTTTTAACATTGCACTCCACTTTATTTTGCGGAATAAATAAAGTAAACAATATTGGAAACAACTATATTATACCCAGGATCATGAAATATAGAATGATCTTTGCTTCTAGTTAACGTATCATAGTTTTACTCATAGTTAAAATTTGCTCTACTTTGATTCATCTTCTTCTTAATTTGCTTATTTATTTTCAAATAGCTTAAGACGTTTGTTTATCTGAAAAGTCTGAAGGAAGTTTATAACAACTCATTCATTACTTTCATTGCTAGCTATATTAACATATATATATATATATATATATATATATATATATATATATATATATATATATACATTGTTTATTTGTTTAATGTTATGCAATCTATTTAATACCTGCTCTCAGCAAATATACCAGTAGATAGATTGTTTTTAAGCAACATTTCCTTTATAGGTTTATAACTGATAAAAGATACTTCTGTGGATTTATATTGTGGAATGTTTAGTTTATTATATATTATTTCTTTCAATCTATTGCCTGTGCGCATGAAAGTACAGGACTAGAAGTGGACTGCATCTGAGAGGTGACCATTAATAGTATCAATTGTCAATAAACACTTTGAAAAAATAAGTTAGGATTTATATCAGAGTTCCCGATGCTATAAAGTTATTAAACTTACCAACTTTAAAAATAACTCCGCTACGCCGGTCACAAGCCCGGGGCCACATTACTAAGTGATGTTGGAAGGAGGAGTGATAGAGGAGTAACACCTCTCTAAAAAACCTTGGTCCATCTGGCTCCGGATGGTAGTACCTCGTGAGGGCCCCTAGCCAGGGTTACGGTGAAGTCCTCAACGGCTGCTGCGGTGGAGAAGAAGTTCTTCGGTACAGCGGAGTAGGCGGAAGAGGCAACCCAGTTCTGCTCGGGGTAAATAATGCAGGAAAATAACTAATATGAAGATGGAGAAAGATAAAGTGAAGTTTACGGAGCAGGGGAGGGATACCCCAGTTCCGGTCGGTAGCGTGAGTGGTACTGCAGGCTCTGATCGACCGTCAACCAGCGACTGCAAATTATTATCATCAACACTACCTCATGAACTACTGCCTAATAAGGATCCTTTCGCAAGAAGTTCAACGATATCAAGATCCCCAATTAAGAGTGGGAGCTTTAACATAGAGGAAAGAAATAGACATCTAATGAGGGAAAATGAAGATCTACGTCGGAGACTGGAAGAGATTGAACTTAGTATTAAAGTAATAGGAAAAGAAGTTTTAGAGCTAAGACTTGAAAATAAGGAGCTTAAAAAGGCCAAAAATGTTGTGCTTAAAAACAAAAATGATGAATACCTAGGAAAAGAAAGTGAGGACCTTAGATATACACTGGATGAAGGTAGGCTTTCTGATGATCAAATGAGAAAAGAACTGTCTGAGTTTAGATATGATAAGGCACAGAATTCAAACGTAAATAGTTTGGCAGAAGGCAATCGGGCTTGTAGTGAAGACCAGGAATATCACACAGACGAAGAAGAATTAAGTAAAGAAACTGAATGGATTATTAAAAAGAGAAGACCAGTTAAAAAAAGGAAAGCCAATTTCTCACCGGAGGTTCAAGAATTATCCGAAAATAACGCGGAAACTCCACAATTAGCAAAAACAACAACAATAAAATCGAGAGAGCAAAAGCCTCCTCCGATCAACATTGTTGGTGTGACAGAATACAGTACTATACAATCTCTGTTAAATGCTGTCACGATTAAGGATATCAAAATTATTTCCTTGAACAACAACATCTGGAAGGTCTATACACCTGACTCTGAATCCTATAGATCGTTAGCCCCAAAACTAAATGATAATAACATACAGTGGTATTCATACGAAAATAAAAATGATAGACCGATCAAAGTTATGGCAAGAGGTCTTCATTCATCTTGCAGTCAAGATGAAATTGTTAAGGATCTACAAGAAAAAGGTCTAAAGATAATTGATGCTGTCAATATCCTTAAAAAAGAAAAAGTAGAAAATGATCAAGGTGAGATAACAATAAGAAAAATAGGTCTACCGTTGTTCATGCTAAGCTTTGACCAAAAGGAAGTCGTTAATAACATATATAATATAAAAACTATACTAAATATTGTTGTCAAAATAGAACCATTGAGAAGAAATTACACTCTGATTCCACAATGCAAAAAGTGTCAAGGATATAATCATACACAAAGGTACTGTCAAAAGGAACCAAGATGTGTTAAATGCGCTGGAAAACACATAACATTAGCCTGTACATTGAATAGAAGTAATACTCCAAAATGTGTAAACTGTAATGGATCGCATCCTGCAAACTATAGAGGGTGTGAGGTGGCTAAAGAATTACAAAAGAGAAGAAATGCTATGATAAGGGATAAAACTCAAGTGCGAAAGTTTAACGCTGCAGATCAAAATTCAAATAATGTGACTAAAAAACTAGAAGTACCGGTAACTAGTAATACACAAGACCCTGGTTCAAAAACCTATGCACAAATCGTACATAATGAGATCACTGAGAAAACAAGTATAGATAAGGCTATTCAAGGTATATTGGACAGGCTAGATGAACAAGATAATGTAAACAAGTTAATAATTGATAAGTTGGAAAAGCTGACAAATAATCACAGTAAAATAGAGTTAAAGAGGAGAAAATGATTAACACCTTAAGAATAGCAACATGGAATTCTAACGGTCTTCTTCAGCATAAGCTGGACCTGGAATCATTCCTGATTGGAGAACGAATAGACATCTGTTTAATTTCAGAGACACACTTCACTAAACATTCGTATCTCAAAATAAAAGGCTACTGCGTATATCATGTGGAACATCCAGCAGATAAAGCAAGGGGAGGGTCTGCAGTAATTATAAAACATAGTATCAAGCACTATGAGGAAACTCAAATAAAAATTGACATAATGCAAGTTACAACTGTTAAAGTGCACATGAAGAATAAGTACTTTAATGTATCATCTATATATTGTCCACCAAGACATAATTTAAAAAAGGCAGACTACATGAATCTTTTTGATATGCTGGGCGATAACTTCATTCTTGGAGGGGATTTTAATGCGAAAAACACATTTTGGGGATCTCGACTTACTAATGCAAAAGGTAGAGAGTTATATGAAGCAAGTAAGGAGGTTAAATGTGACTTCTTTTCAACTGGTAAACCAACTTATTGGCCATTAGATCCAAGAAAGGTACCGGATTTGATTGACTTCTTTGTGGTGAAGGGCGTATCTGACAACTATATCCACGTGAGTGAAAGTTTTGATTTGGGCTCTGATCACTCTCCTATTATTTTAACATTATGTCACAGCATAATACAAAGAGAAGAACCACCCAGATTAACTAATAACAGGACTAACTGGGAAGGTGTCAGAGTTGAACTTGAAAATAATATTGACCTGCATGTTCCCCTTAAAACACCAATGGAGCTCGAGGAGGAAGTTGAATTATTTGTTGTTAATATCCAGCAAGCAGCGTGGAACAATACACCTCAAGTAACTAAACGATACCATAATAGCAATACTTACCCACTTGAAGTGCTAGAATTGGTTAGTAAAAAAAGAAAAATGCGAAGAAAATGGCAGCAAACTCGAGTTCCTCATCATAAAACTGAACTAAATCGTATTAGCCAGAAACTCACAAATTTACTACAAACTATTAAAAATGAATCCATTGCTAGATACCTTAAAAGCCTTTCAGATGATAAAGAGAGCGAACTCAAGATATGGAAGGCCACTAAATATCTTAAAAGGCCTAATATCCAAATTCCACCAATCAGGAAAAATGATAACACATGGGCTAGAAGTGATAAAGAAAAGGCAGATTTGTTTGCTGAATACCTAGAGGAAACCTTCCAGCCACTTACTAGACAGACAGTTGAAAATATAACAACAATCAAGAACAAGGATGAATTTCAAATTCGTAAAGTATCATTTAAAGAACTTAAAAATGAAATTAAACACCTCAAGGATAAAAAAGCTCCAGGATATGATCTTATCACGAGTGAGGTGTTGAAAGAATTGCCATATAAAGCACTAAACAAATTTATTCACCTTATTAACGCCACGTTTAGACTAAGGTATGTTCCAAGACAGTGGAAGATTGCAGAAGTGATTATGATACCCAAACCGGGAAAAGATCCTAACGATAAATCATCATACCGACCAATCTCCTTGCTGCCAGCTATGTCAAAATTTTTTGAAAAATTACTGAAGAAACGCCTTAAGCCAATCATTGAAGAAAAACAACTAATCCCTCACCACCAGTTTGGCTTTAGAGATAAACACTCAACTATAGATCAAGTACACAGAATCACACATGTAATAGAAAAAGCCCTGGAGGAACGCAAAATTTGCTCAAGTATATTTTTAGATGTTGCTAAAGCATTCGACAAGGTCTGGCACGAGGGATTAATTTTTAAACTGCAGCGCGATCTTCCAGAGTCGATTTGTCAGATTCTGGAATCTTACCTATCAGAAAGATGTTTCAGAGTTAAGCACAAAGGGGAGTACTCAGAATTGAAAAGCATTTCAGCGGGGGTACCACAAGGAAGTGTCCTTGGACCTTTGCTCTATCTCTTGTACACCAGCGATATTCCCCAAGAAAATGGTACAATTACTGCGACTTTTGCTGATGACACAGCAATCTTGGCGACCGGTAGCAATGTGGAAGAGGCAACACAAAAACTGCAAAGAGCGATCGATAGAGTTAGTATCTGGATAAAGAAATGGAGATTAAAATTAAATGAATCTATGTCAACCTTTGTTAATTTTACAACTAGAAAAATAAATCCAATTCCTATTAAAATAAATTCCCATTTAGTAATTCCGGCTAATACTGCTAAATACTTGGGAATGACACTAGATGCCAAGCTACACTGGAAGGAGCATGTTAAAAAAAAGAAGGTAGAATTGAATATGCAATTTAGGAAAATGTACTGGTTACTTGGGAGAAAATCACAATTAGATCTACACAACAAACTGCTTCTCTATAGGCAAATATTGAAACCAGTGTGGACCTATGGGTTACAGTTGTGGGGTTGCACAGCGAAGACAAATGTTCAGATTATACAAACTTTTCAGAATAAGGTTCTACGGAGTATTGTTGATGCACCATGGTTCATCCGCAATGATAGTCTGCATCGTGATCTTAAGATGAATACCGTCGCAGAGGAAATCAGAAGGTATGCAGAGAAGCACAAACACAGACTTCAACAACACGAAAATTATGAAATGAATTGTTTACTAAACTGCTCTGGGGAGATTCGCCGGCGGAAGAGAACGAAGCCTTTTGAACTTTGATTAGTGAAAATTACACATGATTACACATGAGAGGAGTGCATCAATGGGTGATATTCCGGCTAACAGTGTTATTTAATGTTAAATGTATATTGCTTGATAGGCTCTGCCTAGTTGTAATTAATAATAAATTAAAAAAAAAAAAAACTTTAAAAATAAAAAATAAAATAATAATAGGACGCTTATGGATTGGATTCTATATGAAATTATAGAACTATTTAAAATATTAACAATCAAAATTAATTTATTTCTATAATAAATACCTTACTAGATGTTTGTAGTTATCCGACTGCGGACAACTAATGAGGTATTTAAAGTAATATTTCTAACGAGTTCAAAAGTAAACTGTAAGTAAAAAAGTAAAAATGTCAGATTGTTAATAAGTGTATATCATATTTTCACAACGTGTATCTAATTATTAAAAAATGCTTGAGTTACCAAGGCTGAAAGTGTAGTGTATAAGACACAGTTAATTATTATAAAATTACACAATTCATAAAATAATATGAAATGGTTTTCCTTTACAAGCTTTTAACATATTAATAAATAGAGAATTAGCGCAAGGTTGGATTTAACCTCTACTGACAAAGTTGTTTAGCATTAGATCATATAATTATTATTCGCAGCTGAATTTCTAACTATTTACATAACAAAATGACATTATATTTAGTTTCAGCGCCTCGACTTAATATTCATTTAAGTAAAAATCGCTCATTAAATGAATTATTATATTTTATTTTCGTGTTGTATGTACAATGCATTGCACATAAAATTTACTAATATTACGAGTTTCATAATGTTCTATCATTAAAAGCGTAATGCATATATGTTAGATCATTCACTTTCTTTATAAATTATTTTGTTTATAAGCGAATTAATTTCGAAGACTCCCTGCTCTACGTAAGAATGAAACATTTGATCTTTCTGGCCACACTTTGTCGATATATGAATAATCTCCCCACCCCTTCCTCACCTTTCACTGTTGGTTATGTAAAAAAAACTAAAGGTTTTTATGGTATACCAACCCAACTTAAAACTTGAAAATTGTCTGTCAGTTTTCCTACAGTCAATATTTTACAAAAAAACTGACTGAACAGGCAATCCGAGTAAATCATTTTTCGCTTAATAATTACTTATGATTAAGCTAATATTAAATTCAAACTCATCGCCTTTGTAAGGCAAAATTATTGTTTGAGAATGTAGTAAATCTTCTAACCAATCTTTTTTATTAACTTATGGGTCTGGCTTACACATTGCTGGAGTCCAAGTAATTTCAAACAATTATAAGACTAAATTGATTACAACATTTTTACAAGTGTCATAGAAATAACTTTAGAAATTAAAATGACCATAAATATTTAATAAATCCAATTTGTACTTTCACAAAAATAATTTTGACCAAATCTCATAATTTTGTTGTATCTATTATGAGTCAAATTGCTCAAACTAATAGGATACTGGAGTAAATCTCATTCCAAGGTAACAGAGTTTAAAGTGAATTCGATTTTCTTCAAGAATCAACAGGACTTTATACTCCAGGCACATACTCCTTGTACCGAAACTTTAGAGAAAGGTATAAATTCAATTACGTACGCATGCAATGTTCCCGCTGTAGAGGCGGTGTGAAACACGCTTGAAATCTTTATACAATAAACTGATTTATTGTTTTCTCGGACGTTCTAAGAACGAAGCAATACGTACTATGTGTACTTTTGTAAGACTAAACTTGTGTATGTGTTTATGCTATGGTCGTCACCACAGCCAAAACAGATGAACCCATTTTCTTGCACTTTTTCATCTTATTTTATTTTTTAGTTTTATTGCTCGAAAATGTTTTTTCTTAAATTTCATAACCAAAGCGATTAGAATACTGAACATGTACGACCCAAATAGAAATTTGTAAATAATAATGTTAATAGTTCTAAAACTTCTAATAGGCTATAACAATGAACTTCAACAAAAAAATACATCTTATTGAATTGCAACCTGATAAAGAATTTATTATTATGTAATATATCATTATATTAGCTAGAGTTGATGTTTTACTTTTTTGATTTACTTTAATTTTTTTGTAGGAACAATTTTATTTTATTTAAGAAGATCTTTAGTTCCATTAACTTTTAGTTACTCTATTTTTAAATCACAGACTAAATAATTACGTCATATCTTAAATAATTATATATTGTTTAAGGTTAAAGGTTAATTTCTAGGGTGTGCATTGTAGCGTTCTCCTCTTCTATTTCTGCAAATACTGACTTTTCGACTACCCAGCTTCAATCTGGTGTAGACAGTAAGTAGTGTACGTCTAGAATACTAGGTAACGACACTTTACGAAACATGTGTTTCGAAAAAAGACAAAGGGCTTATGATAACGAAAGCTACCTTGAACTCAAGTCAAGTCAGAGATAACAAGAGAGCAAATATCAGTAGAATGTAGTAGTCCGTCCCTTTATTTTAACTTATCCTAGAAGAATGTTAATCCTGCTAAAACCAGGTACATAAAATAAATTTCACCCGACTTCCCGAGTTATGTCTATGTGTCTAATTGAATATAATTTTTGCTATATCTCTTGGAAAAAGTTTTAAACGCAGTTTAGAATTTTTAAAAAATTCTAAAATTTACAAATTGTAAGGAAAGTAATCGCTGTTAAAACTTTTAATCGTCTGTCAGGACTATTTCTCAGAGCATATGTTCATCTTTAAAATTATTTTCTTTAAATCTATAGTAATTCAATTAATCGTTTTTAATTACAATTCATTAATCGCGGATCAATTCGAAATTAAAGTTTAATCATTTTAATATTTCATTTAATCTTAATTTACAATAGTGATTCGAATTTGCACCTAACCACAATCACTAGAAACTTTAAAATAAAACACAATTATATGATTAATTTTATTGTTCTTTATTTATTATTTCTACTAAATGCCCTGATGTACATTTCGATAACATAGCCTAGTTATCATCATCGGAGGGTCTTGCTTATAAACTAAATCTAAACTAACATATGTAGATGTAAAAAGGTGTAGCATATATTCCACTATTAAGTGTTAATTGTGTTTAACCTGATGAGATCAACGGTGTTGATGAAACAATTGTTGCTACAAAACAAGAAAGATTTACATTTGACACCCATAAGCTAAAATAGTATAACTAACCATCCATAGGAGTAATAAAATATTTGCTTTAAAATGCAGATTGTACTGATAAATTTATTTTCACCAAGTTATTCCATCCATCTTTTTAAATGTATCGTTGTTATTGTAATAAAACATTATATAATTTTTGAAAAAAAAAAAAAAAATCATAGTATTTACAAATCAAAAACTATCCCCCAATTAACTAATATATATATATATATATATATATATATATATATATATATATATATATATATATAATATTAAAGATTTTCAATTAAAGCTCATTAAATAATAGTCTAATTAAATTTGGAACATTTTTATATATTTATTACATTCAATATCGTTATATTTATAACACAGTAATTGAAGCCATTATAATTTCATCTTAATAATTCAGACATTCAATGTTGTTTAATAACTCGTCCTTCTACGATTAAGAGATATTTTAATTCACTGCCCACTATATATATATATATATATATATATATATATATATATATATATATATATATATATATATATATATATATATATATGTGTGTGTGTGTGTGGGGGGGGGGTGTTCTGTAACCCATGTATGGTGTTTGAAATGTTTTATATCTTAATGAAATTGAATATATAGGCTTCGACTATCATGATTTTGTTAATGTGATAATAATAGGTCAAAGAATTTTTAGTTGACTCCCATTTAAAGTGCTTTTATGTAATATTATACTCTTTTTAATGGTATTTTGTTTTCCACTGTAATAAAAGTGTTTTAACTAAAATAGCGTTACTTTTTTTGGTGTAAATTCAAAGTTTTGAACAGTTAGTAATTTATTACATTTTAACCAAACATGTGTTTGGATTTCATTAAATCTTAGAACATTTATTTAATCGTTAATACAAAAATAATTAGTAATTCATAATTGTAATAATTACACAAAAATAAGGGTTGCTAAATTACAAAATGCATCCACTTAAAACGTTTTGTATAAAATTACGTCTTACCTACAATAAATAAATGCTTACAATTATAAAAATTATCAATTGATACCAAAATTGATGTCGACGATCAAGCGTATTCATAAAAAATAAATAAATACATAAATAATAATAATAAGTAATTTCCTTGATCTGTAGGGCTTAATTTCAGGATATTAGAGTTTAGAAATAGTTATTATAATTAGATATTGATAAAAATATAATTTATGCCAAAAAATAATAATAAATAATTGGAAAGGGCTTTAAAATTATTTTCAGCAAGAGGCATTACGTTGGTATGATAATACGGCCAAGGGTGGGGAACATGCCTTGAAGTAAATACGAAAAATACAAGAACACTTCCAATAATTAAAAGAATTGCTTAGAATTCAGTGACCCAGTTTATAGTACCATTACTTAATTCAACTGAGATCACTGCCTTGACTCTGTCCTTGCGTTTTATTCACACCATTTATTTCACATTTTTTTCGATGACTTTTTGCCTCAGCTGTGGCAATTTATATATACATTAAGTGAAATAATTTACTTCAGAAAATAAAAAATAATATAGGAAGTACAAAATATTTCCTTAGAAAAGCTTAGAATCAAACAAAACTAGGTCTTTTTGAATAAATGGAATATTTGACTTTTAAATACTTATTAATCAGTTCCAAGTTTACTGTATTTTCATTTTAAATAATATATTAATGCTTTAGTATTGTAAGGAAATTGATTGTATAAGTCTCTAACAATACGAAAAATCACTAAATTGGAATATGTTACAATGAAAATGAAAATGAAGGTTTATAGATTCTTGCTACACAAAATAAAAAGTTGACGTCTTATTATACACTATAGATTTTCAAATTCGGTATTTAAAAAAAATATATCCAGGTTATACTGTAATTATTTTTAAATAGAAATATATCCGTCATTGGGTACGACTATGGAATATAAATAATGAATGGTAAAGTTAACTCACAATATTTAGTTATATTTTTAACGGCATTAAATGGTTCTCTGTATCCTCTGGTTTTTAGTTGTTAAACAAGAATTGAATAGTTTTTCTAAGATAAAGCAGAAATATAGAGCCTAGCAAGAACAAACTTAAGAATAATTTTTTACATTACTGAGTTTAAAAATATTAATTAAATCAGCATTATATGTGTCTTTATTTCCTTTAATCATACAAATTTGGTGTATAATAACAAGAACAAAATGTATAAAATGTACTCCCTACGTATTTCATTCGTTAACGTACACCAGGAATTTAGCCTTATAAAAAATTATTCGTTTATTAACTACATTTTCTGATATTAAACACGATAATGTTTACAGACTGCAGCAAAGAAAAATTTAAGAAAAGTGAGGTTGATACATTTAAAATATATGATAGTGTAAAACCGGAATCGTTTGATGTTTTCCTTTAGTTTGTTGTAAAAAAAAAAATCTGTTACTGAAATTAAATCCTACCATAAAGATTAATGACTGAAAATATAATACAATTCTTATTTTCTTCCTTGAAAACCTCGACACAGGTAACTAACTACATGCAGATAGTAAGCATATTACCACTTGTAGGTGAAAATTTATAATACAAATAATTTGAAATGACGATTGAATATTTTGAAACCGACATTACTGCTATATACCGTCTTTTAAAGCTGAGCTTGGATAATCAATTTCAAAATGTGGTCAATTTACGACGGTCAGAACGTTAACTAACAAATTTTTATAACAACAAATTTGTTTATCAATTTTTCAGTTGTCAAACATTTACGGTAAAATATATTCGTTATACTCTTTAATTATATCACCCGTCATGTTATAGTTGTGTTCTATTAAACGCGTTTATTTGTAATTTATACTGTTTAAACATGCAATTCTTATGTTTTCGCATTAAAGGTATTGCGTAAACATGTACAAATAAAAAAAATGTATCGCCTTAAGAATTTTTTTATTGTAAAACAAACAGATATATAACGGAGCAATACATGGTTTGCATTAAACTAGATCAATTAAAGAAAGTTTATCAAAATGATGTATATTCGCGTTGCCTAATAGTTCTACAAAAAGATTAAATTACAACATACACACTTGAATAAAGAACTAAAACTGACAATTATTTCTTCTTCGTTTTCTAAAATGTTCATGATTTAATTTTTATTCAAACATATTAATCGTGTGTATTCAATACGTACTCTCTCACGCCCTCACAGCGTACACTTAATTATATATCTCTCTCCAACATTATTAGAAAGCATTTATTTAGTTCTGAAATCTTACATTCACTTCAAACTCAAAAGTATTTTCTAGATATTTCCTAGGTTAATTTGTAACCTAAATTGTTCGATGAAAAAATTTTCTGTGTAACTTAGAAAACAGAGAATTTTAGAAAAGTGGAAACTCTATAGTTGTGAAACTTGATATACCTATTTTATTTATTGCCACAATAGAAGCGTACATTTTAAATAATAACCATCGTTTACCAATAACGGTTTTCTCTATCCTAATTTATAAATCTGTTTTAGACTAATTAAAAAAATGTTTTTTATCACAATAGTCGTTTATAATAATTAGTTAAGAAGTTTTATTCTTACCCCAACAATACTTGTACGGAATAAATACATTTTATTTATTTTTATAACAGAAGAAAGTGTTTTACTTTAAGAATAACTATCATTTACGCATGACAGTCTTTTATATGTCAACTTAGAAATCTGCTGTGAATTTGATTGCATTGTATATATCAATTCAGGTTGTCAAATGTTTATACCTGTAAACTTTCTATATACATGTAAGAAAGTGATTTCATTTTATTTCCTTTGAAATAAAAGTAAGACTTAAAAGGAAAGATTGTGAAAATGTGTTCTTTCTCCAACAGTAGAGATTGACTACATGTTATTTACCGTGACATCAAAACTAATCTGCGACCGTCTACCAATGATCGAGATTGACGAACTTGTCCTGCGATTTTATATCAAAATGTCGACCGTATTTACGAAAAACAATTATTGCTCTCACGCAAACAAACCCCCCACACACTTTTGAAGTGAAAAATGTGTTTTTCAAATAACCTTATGTGTGGGTTTGATAGAAAAAAATGTTGTTGTTGACTAAATTGAATTAAACTAATTCATACCGTATTTGTATGTCGTTTAATTCGTTGGTAAAATTGATTTCAACGTGAGAAACAAGAATTATTTTTTTTAATTTAAACAAATTTAAAACCATTTTAAAATGCAAAAAATGATCCCAGTTAAAAACCTTAATTCAAATCATCATCAAATATCACAAATATTCCATAGAACACACATTTCCCTCAGAATCATAAAGAATTAGATACACAATAATTTATTCACGTGTTTCAAGATTAAAATTGTTGTCACCATATCGTGATGAAATTGACAATTCATTTCGTGTCTGAATGGTTGAAAATCGTAATACAAGAAAAAGGAAAACGTGGATTGTCGTGTTATAAAATACACCTGTACACCCCATCTATCCCATGTTTGTGATTCATTATCATTTATAAAAAGCAAGAAGTTGGAATGGGGAATTATCTTTTTCATTGTTGTGAAATTTTAACAATGTTATTTCTTTTACAGGAAATATGTTTATTTTCTAGAACACGGTATTCGAACTTGGTAGTCCGTTATATAGTTATCTACTCCTTTAAATCGTGTGTGTGCTTTAGTGTGAAGATTGACACATTTATTTATACTTACACTGTGGTAAAATGACGGGTTGAAATTTTGATAGAATTACATAATCTAATACCCTGGGTAATTTAATCCAAGACTAATGGTATTTATTACATAGAGAGTAATCCGTTTTCATGGAGAATTACGAAATGTGCCATTTGTCCCATAGAAGTGCAGATTAGAACATGACATAAAGTAAGAGTTATTTATGTTTTAAATGACTTGATAGTTGAGTAGTAATGATATATTGCAATATTGATTTTAAAAACACTCTGTAAACTGTATTTAAGATTATAGGTAATATATATATATATATATATATATATATATATGTATATATATATATATATATATATATATATATATATATATATATATATATATATATATATATATATATATGGCAAACTTGATGTACAACAGGCCACTAAGAGAGTGCCGATGGGGGATTAGTGTCTATAAATTATACGTCGTCGCTCTATGGAAGGAAATATACGACAAAATACTGCCATTCCAGTTACAAAGGAGAACGGCAATTCGGATCACGAGTCCGTACAGAACTGAAGGGATGGATTCGGTGCTGGTTCTTCAGTAACCCCAACAATAATACCGAAGGAAAGATGTATGAACCAGTTCCAGTCAATATACGTGAATAAAACAGCTCATCCCAGACTTATGAATATGTATACAATGAAGACAGCGAGAGACAAACTATGTCCTAGCACAACTTCTGACAGATAATTGTGATTACGACCTACCTTTACCGTATAGGTGTGAAAGATACCGTAGTATTTAGATACTGTGGTAAAGAAGATAGAGTGGAACAGATAATCCTAGCTTGCCGGAGGAGAGAAAGCGATAGGAGAAAGACAACAAATTTATTTCGTAAGGTGCGAGACTGGAAGAGATGTTAAAATCTGACATCTGGAATATTGACACAAGTATTTAAAAAAGTTTTTTAATGAAGCAAGTGGAAAGTAGGATAAGGGGATGTAATTATGTAGATTGTCAGCCCTCATATAGAAATAATACTTCTCGATGGTAACGAGGAGAGTGGTGAGAGGTCCACACTAAGGGTGGACCTTTGGGTAACCCTTGAGCATAACCACTGGTCTTAAGATGTAAGCGCGCGTACAGGTGGCCGATAGTCCAACACTCAAGGACCTGCTGCTTTAGTTGATCGAGATTATTGATCTATCGATGGTGCTCCGGAAAAAGAAAAGAACAAAAAATTTATACATATAAGAGATAGTAGGTGATATATATTATATATTATTGTTTAATAATATTCATAATAATTCTATGAGCACATATTTACAATAATAATGCGAAGAAATATAGTTTACTATAAACATATAGTTATTCCACGGCCTTCAATTCGATTCAAAGTTTTAATTATTTAGTAACTATGACCGATAATCGTTAATTATTATTTCATTTCTGTCTTATTTTCATTCCAGGCCCTACTTTATTTTGTTCAACAAATATTCATTTCCGTAGAACACTTACTCACCATCAAACTATTAACGAAATTCAGAAATAAAAAATCACAACGTCAAACAGAAAACTTGATATAGAAATATATTTCATAACAACGCTAGTGCTCGCCACCATCCTTATAAATGAAGTAATGCGTTCCTTTTAACGTCGAAATTTATCGAAAAATAATTATCAATATTTGTACAACATCACAATACAATCTATAGTACGTAAATAAAAAGTGAAATGGTAAAATCGAAACACACACACCCACACACACACGCACACTCACAATACAATCTACAGTACGTGAATAAATAGTGAAAAGGTAAAATCGAAACACACACACCCACCTACACACACCCCCACCACACACACACACACGCACACAGATCAAACCTTAGTTCTACTAAATATATATATGGATAAAAACAGTTTAATAATATGTAGTTATTTATGTTTTGTTTTGAAGATAATTAACTTTATTGGTTACTGGTTACTCTATAATTTCCAGTATACGTACAATACAGTTCTAATAAATTATTTGATTACAATATATTAATTGACCGGAAAACCACAAAACCACATTGAAAAGCCAATTAACATTTCCATTACCATTGGACCAAAACGGAGCATAATTACTATAAATTTAATCTGTTGTGGTTACAATTGTGTTGAATCAAATGACCAATCAAATTGATATACATACTTGAAAGCATGAATGTTTTCAATACCTTTCATTTAAAAGTTGTATTTTCTACCACGACACCCTATATTTTTATTATTCCCTTTTAGCTTTTCTCGTGCTTTGCAATCCAATAACCTACCACC
This sequence comes from Aphrophora alni, assembly GCA_963513935.1. NCBI lineage: Eukaryota > Metazoa > Arthropoda > Insecta > Hemiptera > Aphrophoridae > Aphrophora > Aphrophora alni. Next base: position 131,840,772 of record OY740769.1, on the reverse strand, counting down.
AACATCTGTCTGTTACTATTTATTCAGTTAAGAGCTTAATTGAACTACGAAATAAAAAGTATTTAAGTATTAATATATTTACATAATTGAAAAAATGCTTCAAACATTGTTGTACAACCATGAGTATTGTGGAATTATCCTGAAATGGTAGTTTATGTAATGGTTAATTATAATTTTTGGAACATAATTTACTATATGAGATTATGGTGGTCTAACGACATTAAAACTTACAATATTTGCCTGTAAATAAATATGCCGGTATCGCAAGAAAATTTAAATACTGAAATGACATAAATTTATAAGGTTACTGTTTTAAAAAGCTACTCAACAAAGATGGTGCATGATATTCCGATAATAGCTAAGTATTGGAGAGATAGATTATCGGTAAGTACTCTGAGCTAAGAAGAACAGACTGCGGAGTGGGTTATATTAACAGTGAACAGATTGCAAATGAAGTATTTTTGGGAGACACTTGAATAAGAATATGGTTCCCAACACAAATTTGTAATTTCTTTTAGGTAATTTGAAGGAAAAACTTCCAAATAATAAAAAGTAGTACTATTACCAAAATATTTATAAAAATATTTACTAAAAACCATTTTGAGAACGTTGAAAATATGTTTAATAAATTGTGATTGCAATTAAGGAAGTTTACAATGTGACTATCATACATTTTTTAATTTGACTATTACTTTATTACAGTTAAAGAGGGTAAAGGGCTGTTTTTACAATAAACATATTATTTGATTACATCACGAACTAAGTAAACAAAATTTGTTATAATAAACACTAATCCGTCATTTACGATGTCATCATCAAGTGAGAGCAGTACAAGCTAATATGTGTTGTAATTTATTTAATTGTACAAAACAAAATTAGAGGAATTAGGTTTTTATCGAACAAAGTGATTGGACAATATTGTGTGTTATTGTTGTGGTAAGAAATCTGGTGGAAAAAAGATATTGCTTAACTATATAAATTGCCTGCATAAATTTTGAACTCTGATTACGTTCATAGGAAAAACATAATTGAAAAACTTGATGAGTATCTACATTGTAAATATACTATTATAGTTACTCAAAAATTTATGAAAGATACTTTTCCTACTTAGACTAAACTTTATCCATCAGTTGATGATATGGTGCAACCTGGCTTTTATCATAATGTGGGATTACATTCGAAGTTTGGCAGCATGATGAATTGAAATTAGAACATAAGAAAGGATAACCTGGCTGTATTCATGTAATTATGTAATTTATGTAAGTAAATATATATTAAATTCATTTTTTAGCCAGTACGGCAACTATAAATGGTTACACTTATAGTCTATAAATATAAATATAATAATAAAGCACATAGAATAATATACATGAAGCGAAATGAGCTGACAAAACAATAAAATACGTGTAAGCAAAAACAATATGAAAAATGAAATCGAGCAGAAGTAAAAAAATATAAGAATATAATATAAAAGTTAGTTAATTTAGCAGGTAAAAAATACATAAATTATCTCTTAACAAAAGAATGGGTGAAGAAATGATTATTATTGAATCGCAACCGGAGTATTTACATAGAAATAACGTTAACGAACCTCGTGAGTGATTATATTCTCAACAGGCAGGCAATACAGGTCATATTAACGAAATTATTTCATCACTAGAATAACTAGTTGAAGCAGGATTATTGATAAGGGTTGAAAAATGAGTGCAGATAAAGTTGGACGATATTCTTAATTTTCGATATATAGAGGATATCAGCGATGACCTGGAAGTTAAATTTGCATTAACTCTAAATGTAATTATAAAATACAATATAAGGGATTATACGTTCAAGAATTATTACATGTGTGAGTAGAGATATTGTAAAAACAACGAGAGAAGCATTTTTGTCATTTACTAGTGATATAGAAATATATGATGGTAAATATAGGAAAATAGTAACAATGCACCACCGATATCAGACAATAATCTTTTAACAACTATTTTAATATACATTCTATTCTTGTGAAAACGAAAGGAGAACATTTTTCAATTGAAAATAAAATCTACAGAACATCGCAAATCCAGAAATGGTGAAATGTAATTAATTTGGGATATTTTACAAAATGTGACTGTATGAATATCTCCTTAGGAAGCAAGCCGGAATTAGTAGCTACTAAAACAGACTCCAACTTCCGAACAGGAACAAAGCATCATGTCAGCAACAAGGATCTTTACAATATGTAAGTTCTTCGTACAGTTTGTGTAACAATATTAACTAATGTTTTGATTCTATCAACAGAGATAGCGAAGTATTTACTTCAAGGCTTTTCCTTTGTGTATCATTTATAAAACATCTATTATCTGTTATTGCACTTATTGTAATAGATTGTGTAGCAACTGGAAGATACCACGTTGAAGCGTACTTTAGAGGATGACTAATAGTAGGCAAAACATGCGCTGTCGAAGAAAACGCACCATTATGTACAAATGGTACTCTTATACCTTTGGGAACAACGTTCAGAAGCTTCCAGTGATGTTAGGAATAATTTAGATGTAACATGAAGTATTGTTAGGAGTAAGTAAGGTGTAAGAATATATTCGTTAGAATAGTGATTAGACGAGAGATAGATTTATAGATTAAGAATATAAGTAGGCCAGGAGGCTTAGTTATATGAAATGGTAGCTCAAAGTGAGAAGTTTTGGAAATGCTGACTAGGACTGCTTGACTAGTGATTATTTAATGTGAAAATGATACAGTTTAGGAGAGGGGAATAAGAGATTTTAAATAAGCATTGAGGACCAAAAGATTGGCTTTTTCTGGGGATCAGGCAAGTGGGACGGTATTTCATTACAAATATATTAAAATAATAATAATTACATAACAGTTACTGTTTTGTTTCCTATGTTTTTGTTAAGAAATATGTATAATATTAATGACCTTCAAAATACATTTTAATAACAATGAAATTAAAGTATAGTCGGATTGTTTTTGTGTATTAAATTATCAAGTCCGTCATTTAAAAACGAAAAATAAAAATTGAAAGTTTTTACATCTTTCAGTCAAGTCTTGACAAGAAATATGTTGTTTTATTTTTAGAGTAGTTTTAAGATATATTGGTATCTGTAAAATGTTTGTCGCCATTGCCATATCCAATCTACGGGTTTCCCAAGGACAGGGATTTGTAACGTTAGCCGCTTTCACCTTGGTCATTGACGTGGTTCTACTTTTATAGGACGATCCACCTGAATTGGGGTAGAGGGGAGAATATGGCAGTTTAGTTGTTTGTATTATTTCAGATCCCTCCGATGATGCTAACTTAATTACCGAAATATACATCAGGAAACTATAAAAAATAAGGCAAATAAATATTCTAGTTTAGTTTATTTGTTCATGTGTGTGTTTTTGGGTCAAAGATGTGGTAGGGGTTTTAGTGTTCCGTATAGTTATTAAAATAATGTTACAAATAAATAAATCTCAATATAGTCAGGGTGACATCATCATTTTTGTCAACGTTAGAGGGTTGTTAATCCAGTTTATAGTTAGTGACGTCATAAAAGTTAATGTTACTTGCAGTATTATGATGGCAGTAAATATTTCAACAGCTAATGAATGTCCATGATATACGCTTACATGTAAAAGTGAAGGTACGCATAAACACGTTCACCTCAAAGGAAGAATATCATGTTACTCTATAATTCCAACTATTTTTTTCAACCCTAAATGTCTAATTTGCTTTATTCTAGTTCAGTCTCAGTAATTGGAAGTGGACATCGTAAGAACATCTGGGGTGCTAATACTGCTTCGGAATATCGATAGTTAGAGCTAGATATTTTTACCTGTGTTGTTTAAAGGCGAAAACCCTTTCGATCGTCATCATCTTATAATATACAATGTAAAATAATAAAACCTACCTTTCGTATTAGGGGTACAGTCAGCCCAAACCTTTAACAACATGATAAGTTGTGAGATTATTGTTATACCCTGGTGAACCCTTAATGGTTTATAACAATTCATTAACGATTGGAATTGTGAAGTAATGTTAATGGTCGATACCAATGTACTACACATCTTTGCCATGGAAATAAAACTACCTGAAGGTATTCTAAAACTATATAACTTCATAAATAAAATATCCTACAGCCACAGCTAAGTTGATTCATTAATTTGGGGAAAACTCCACAATCGTTCTAAGAATCGTGAGTACTCAGTCAAATTAGCGACCAACTATGTGAATAGCATATTCTAGAGTCAAATTCAGGGCTTTCATATATAGGCCCTACATATATATATATATATATATATATATATATATATATATATATATATATATATATATATATATATATATAATGATCAGGCTGTATATTTGAAAGCGTAACACAATGTAATGAACTGTTGTTATTTATATATGTATTATTTACTAACCTTCAAACAATCACTTATTTTCAGATACGTCTGACTGCAATTTCGACATCACACTCTCATTGTCGAAGACAAGCCGTTTTTTTGTTGTTTTTTTTATACAATACATGTAAACAAAACTACAAAACATTCATTCCAGGATGACAGTTTTATTCTGGGAAATATTTATATTATAAACCATTGATCCTATTAAAAACTTTAAATGGGGCCCTTAGTTACTTTTTATGAATTAAGAAACACGTTTTGTAAAATTTGAAAATGGCCCCCATTTTCTAATATGGCATTTAAATTTATATTTCCTTGGTGTTTATATTGCGCTATTTTCTATGGTATTTTAGTTTAAACACCACAGTTTAGTATTTTGTTATGCTTAGGTATTTTGTTTTAGTAAACCCAGTACTTTAGGACATAAATCCACTTGAATTTTGAATTACTGTATATGAACTTTGGTGTATTTTTGTATGCGATTTTTTGTACTTACCTTTATTAAATCAAGTTAAAAATAAAATTATGTTTAGCAGTGAAAGTATAACACATATTTCCTGGGTTTAATATACAACATATTACATATAATAACTATTTATTACACTCTGTAATGTTTTAATAATTGTAATATAAAATATACTGTATAGTGTTGTATTAAATTATTGCTAACATTAGGAATAAATGTCCTTAATATAAGGTCCTAAAGAGAAGATGTTAAAGGGTCCTTAATGTTTAAGGGTATATGGAATAATGACCAAGTGTTCACATGAGGGATGGCATCGGGGTGTCTTCCTATTTGCGGTCAGTCCTATTTGCGGTCAAGTGTAATTTTATGAGGGGACGATCAAGGTCCCGGGGGTGGAAGGGTTTCCAGTTTGCGGTCACGTCTTGAGATGTAGTTAATTTCTTCCCGTGATTTGCATACCTAGCCACTAAACACATAACAGAATAATCTGACTCTAATCACAAATCATGTCTAGGTATATAGGTTAGGTTAGGTTATATATATGACCGCAAATTGGAAAAATATAATTAGGGTAGAATTAGGGAAAAATATATTTTTGGGGTGACCGCAAACTGGACGATTTTACCCTCGACCGCAAATGGGACACAACCGGCATCGGATACATATTCTATGATAAACACTCATTATAAAAGAGGAAATTACATTAGTAAATATTTGAAATAAAAATTTTACTTGTGAATGTTTCATAATAATTTTTGACATTTAATATACACAAAGTGTCAAAATACAATCACAATGTGAAAATAATAGTTAATTAATTGTTGGTTTCATTAGAATAGTAGGCATATCAGTTTTCTTTATCCACTTGATTAAATTTTATAATTTTGAAATTTCTAACGAATTGTCTAAAACTAATATTAAATTACTATTTTGAATAAAATAAATTTTAGGAGTAACATTTTATAAACACTATAATTTCAACTATTACAATATGAACAAAAATAAAAAATAAACTTATTAACACCACTACAAATTAATCAATAGCTGCAGGACTTATGTTAAAAATAAGAATAAAACAGATCTCATTGTCTACACTTCTAGTCCAATTTTAGTTTTGCTCAAATTATACATAGAACGGATTCTATAGTTCACGATTTGTTGTTCGTTTAAAAAAATAATGGTCGACTAATTTAAAAAAAAGAAAAAATAGCAAAGTTTTACATTTGATAGTTTTTATCAGTGAATCCTATATCAACCTATTTATTTTCTTCCACAGCTGGTTTATTTACATAATATATTATTACCAATATCCAATTCTCCAAATAAATAATAATTGACTAACAAGTCAATTAATGATCTTCATTAAGTCAACGTGGATGTCGAAGGTATCATTACTGTCATAATCCTTTACAAAGAGCCCATACAGAATTTAAGACTGTTGATATCTTTACAATAAATTTAAAGTATTAACACAAGATTTTATTGTAAAGCTAAATTGGATTTGAAGAGGTTTGTAAACTTGATTCACTTCAACACAGAACTTCGTTCCTTTAGAGTTTACAATGCAATTGCACTTAAACGGACAAACTTCTTACTTAAGTGTTTCGTGTTCCTATATCTTTTCAACTATTTGGATAACTGTGAAGTGTATTGGTTCAATTGTATTTGAAGACTAGAAACTATAGAGTAATAAGAAAGTATTTTGTAGTAATTCAAGTAACAATTTTGAGAGATAATTAGCAAATTCTATACTCTGTAGGAACAAATGTTAAAGCACGCCAATACAGTGTAACCCCAATCACTTTTTTCCTTTCCATATTCCACGGTTAAACACCATCCTGAAAGTAAATTGTAAACTCATGTTACGTGTGGTAGGGGGGGGGGGCTTTTTGATATCATGATTAACTTCTAAATATCAAACATGAAATTTAAACATCGATAATTGATTACTTTTGAGGCTGTATTGTTGGGTTCTGTGATATACATCATAAACTATTTATCGTAGAGAATTGTGATAGCGGACATTAACTTAAATGTTATTCACAATTTGGGATGTATCAACGATCTATTGAGTTAATTCAATTCGCGGTAATATTCTATTTATATTAATTACTTTTAAAGAATTAAAATTTCCTTCCCTATACAATAATGAAATAAATATTTTCTGATTACGATTTAGTTCTAGACAAGATTAAGCCAAAATAAAACACTTAAAAAAAATATATTGATCTATCTTTATTTTTAAACATAGGAAGTTCGAATTCGCTTCAAAGTTTTAATTGGGGTTTAATTTATAATTTTATTCCATCTATTTAAAAAAAAATCACAAAACAAACAAATACATACAAATTGACTTGTATTGTATGGATTATTAATTTAAGTTTTACCTTTCCTAAACTTTAAATAATGTTTTTCAATATAGATTAAGTATAACTTTCAATATAAGAAGTAAAAAAATGCAGACAATTTTTAGTTTATAAGAAACCTAACATAACTTTAACACCTAGTAATTTATTATAGATAAATAATAAAAGTAGAGTGTAGTTTTTAAGTTTATAAATATTAGTCAAATAATGTCCAACTTATCTATTACCATCTAAATAAATACTTAAATTCCGAATGTACTTTTTTTAATAATTATTTTTAATTACTTCTAAACACAATTTATTATGACGGGATAAATATTTCGATTCATAGTAGTGCATAATTTATAAATATTATTTGAGTAATACATTGAACGATAATCAATATCCTTTTAGAAATATGATAATCCTTCTTGTGTGAAGGTTAAATATCGTTTGGTCATCATCAATTTATACAAAATAGATGAAAAGAATATGAAATAAAAACTATTAGCCCTCAAATAATATCTTTAATACCTTCAGGGATTTAAAATTACAAGAATTGATCATTAGAGATCTATTGCAATGATTAAATCGAATTATCTAACACAAGACTATATAGAAAAATGTGTAGACCCAGCTTTGGCCCTCAGGATTGCTACAGCGTACTTACGATATGTAATCTCCAGCGGATAGAAATCTGAAACGTGTAATACAAATGAAGTTATATTTAAATATTCTTCTCCATTTTAAAAGTTTTTTATATAACCTCCGGGAAATAAAGCTAGAGAAATATAATAGTTTTATGTTTAAATATTTAGTATCTTTGGAAGATAGTAAATGTAGGTACAATTTCATTATTGTTGAAAGTTATTAAGTTCTTATTGCCATAAGAGTATGTACTGTATTATGCATAAGATTGGGTTATGGGGACCATGCGAAATATAATGTACATAGATTTATATTTTCAGATTAAATAATGACATTATGATACTCTCCTTTCTATGTAAAAAAAATTGAAAGAAAACACTTACTGAGTGAAAATTAATAACCTTGTTTTAAATTGCAAATATAAATGTATAGTTAATAAAAATTAATAAAAACGCAATAACAATATGCAGCCAACTTCAAGAATAAAATGGAGAATTTTACTAAATATTGTGTTAGTGTTTCATATAAAATGGATTTCTACCAAGTCCCTTCAGTCAACAGTATGTATCTTGCAACAAGACAACGTAAGTAGTGACACACAAAATTAAAATAATCTGAAAATAAAACATAGAAATACACAATTAAGTATAGTATACGAAACAAAAACAAAAAGAATAACTTGATATAGCCACTTGTTCTGGTACTTTGTTAAAATTTTAAAAGTTTAAGAAAATAGTTGAATTATAGGTCAGAGAAACGGATAATGATCATTTTATATAGTTATGGCAACTGACGCTAATTATAGCAGTATTTTCATAATGACTAGATTTCAATGATTACGTCTTCATCTGTAATTAATTATTTATAGGTACAAACATTGTCAACTGACCTAGAACGGATAGGCCAAAGTCTTAAGCTCATACACCGTCTCCAACCATATAAATAATAACTATTTTATCAAACGTATATTCTTGTATGTTGTATTGGACTTGTATATATGTGTGTTTTGTGTGTGTGTGTGTGTGTGTGTGTGTGTGTGTGTGTGTGTGTGTGTGTGTGGTGTGTGGTGTGTGTGTGTGTGTGTGTGCAAATTAAATAATAGGGCTAGATTGAAATTTGTTTATATTTTGAAGAAAAATATATCCTTTTAGTTAACAATTAACAATTGAAATTTTACAAATGAATGTTTCTAAAAATACGTGAAATAATAAATATAAAGTTTCGTTGACCATCAGAGTTTCTTAGAATGAGTTTATTTAAATTAAAACTTATTCCATATTGGTGATTTCTGATTGTAAAGGCCGAAATGTACTTGGAAATCCCACCCAAAATAAGAAAGTTTATCAAATAATATTTCCCAAAAAACAGTTTACCTGTTTAGCACTTGGCTTTCTTATTGTTAAAAATGGATATAAAAGCAATCCTGCATGTTTTTACGTAAAGTTTAAATAAGTTCAAACAAGATGGACGTTACGTAACATGTTTAACTGTATTTCAAATTTTAGTCATAATGTAGCAAATTAAGTTTTTAGTTCTTTATAATAGATTACAGAATCATTTAAACAATAATAAAAATGAAATTGGTGGTTCTGAGATCACAATTTAATAAACTAATAGAAATACAATTCAATACCTGGGTTTTCTATTTGTATCTGATATCAAAATTACCTATATAGTTTAAAACACAATTTTTTACGAAAGGATTAAATTGATTATAATTACATTCTTAAAGCATTGGATAAAAATTAAAATCAGGTTTTTTTCGTAAATAATTTGAAGACCATGTGATGACCATATCAAATGTTAGGATCTATTTTAGTCTTCAACTATACCTGTTTTTAAATTAAAAAAATATGGTTTCATTTAGAGCTTGTCAATATCCTAATACAACTCACCCCCAACCCATTTTTATTATAAAACACCTCTAATGGCATTTAGAAGTCTACAGTTTATTACTTCCTGTGAGATTCATAAATTAATAATTATGATAGTGTCCAAAAAAAAACCAACACAAATATTTGTTGAATATATCCTTAAATCAACAGTTTTGTACGGGATTACAATATAGCCTTTGTTCCTACCAAAGCTGTAATAACATTATTGAATTAGACATTACCGTAACCAAACATACCGTAATTATAGGACATTAGTCACTAACCAAACACTAAAATCAATTCTCTTGTTTACCTTAGCAGTGAAATAACGTCATATGGGGTAAATCACCAAGGAAATTGTGACTATGAATAGAGGTTTGTATAGAAATAGTATGAAACTATTATTATAATAAGGTTTAATTACTATATTTGGCATAATAAATGTCATTCATAAATCTATAAATTCCTTCAATGCCATTGAATTGATTTATAGATTTAGGAATGACATTTATTAGGCCAAATATAGTAGTTAAACCTTACTATAATTATAGTGTCTTAATATTTCTATGCAAAACAGTATTCTTACAGTCACAATGTATGAATTGTTCATCATTAATTTTTTGGTTGTTTTCTTATTAGTGTATCAACCTCGTTTAGTCATTAAATTAAGTGAGAATTCATGTTGTCAAGCTGCACAAAGTGAGCTAGAACTATTTTGAAATTGTACAATTTTCATTTCGTCACGAAAAACATCTTCCTCGAATAATAAAATCGAATTCAAATTTTATTAGTCAATTAAACATTTAGGTTTATAGAGAAAATGAGTCCTCATTTAAATAATAGATAGATGTTTTAATATTTAAATATCATTTTAAAAATACAAATCTAACGATAATTAAGGTAGATTTTAAATAAGGATTCAATTAGTTATTTCATGATCTATAGGAGAAAAGAGAATACTCAAATCGTTCCAATAAGGACGTCATAATGAAATGTTCAACTGATTTATCAAGATTGCAACTTGATCAACGATTCTCGAAGCCGTTCATAGAATAAAAATGGATTCTGTTTTGAATAAAAGAGTTAACATATAACCAAGAGATTCATAAAAGTTTTGGCAGTCTTTGAAGCTAAAATACCATGTTGATTTAAAAAAGAAGGCTTGAGTTATTTAATTTCTGTAATAACCTAGTTGTGTATTACAGTCAGTAGTAAAAGTGGAAATCCCCGGAAACTGGTTCCGTGAAATTTCCAAACACTTTAGGAAGGTTTTAATCTGTTAGGCTTTGCAAACTGTGTAATATTCAAGATTCTTCAAATCGTAGACTAATCTATTTCTTAAATAACTTAGTAAACTGCAACTTACTACTGGATTTGTTTAAAAAACAAAGAAAGGAAAATGTGCATGAAATGCGAAGATAAGTTGAACTAAATTTAATGATCTATGCATTTGTAACTGCAATGAAAAAATAAAACTTAAGACTGACGGAAGGCATGTACAAAACATATTGTTTATTTTATTCATTAGGTAATGAAATTTGAGGATTAGTAAAAAATTAAGATCTCGTATTTAGAATTAAAATAGTTAACTGGATTTTGTGAATATTTGATAGATAAAATTGATAAATATATTATAATTATCTCGGTTTTAATGATACCAATAATAAATTTACTCTATTATTGTCCCAAAATAGAGTATATATTAAAACAAATACGGAAGAAAGCGAATTCAACGAAAAGAATTTATAATTTTACGGTAATTGAGGGAAAGAAATAATAAGGAATACATTATTTCTAGTGTTATGTTATGAAGGAGGAAGTAGTAGAAATTCAGGAGGCTTTAAAAAAAAGTTTTAATTTATATTGCCTATTTATAGCAAATGTATACATAGGCATGTATATAATGCCTATATAGAAAAACATAATAATAATTATAGGAACAGAAATGTCCATCTAAAGCAACAGGAAAAGTTTTACATTATTATTCTAACTTCATTTACAACCAATCGCTGTACAAATTATAATTCAGGTTTACGCTCTGTGTACTCATTATTTAAAAAGGCAATAAATGAATGAAGATTTATTGTGTTTTAAACGAATTTTAAAGATGTAATTTTTGATCAATTGTAGTAGGCTCACAATTATGTGTCTTTCGGTGCCATTGGCTACTTTTCATTATAAGTTACCATAATATAATTACAAAACATTTGAAAATACATTTGTCTTGAAATTTTTAAGCTCCAGAAGAAGATTGTAGAATTGTATTACACGAAAGTGAGGAAATTAGTCTGTAAACTTGTTGTGCTTACCTTTTATATTTTATAAATATTTTAGCGAATGTTGTTTAAACGGTCTTAACTGTAGTAAGTCTTATTTTCAATTAGTTTTTTTCTTTGTATACGTTGTTAAGGTGAAGTCTTTTAAGAACTCCTTGTCTTTAAAGAGTGTCCTTTTATCTGACGTTTTTGTAGGGATTGTAAGGTTTATTGTGCCTCATCAACTCTTTTGTTTTTATTTCAGTAAACAAATCCTCGGAATTTACCTAAAAATTTCGCTGTAAGAAAGAGAGTGAATATTTTTCTTGGTTTCAGAAACACTTTAATCTTGTACGAGATTCTACAAAAATCTATAAAAGACAAAAATCAAAAGTTGATGATGGGAAATTTCGAAGGATAAATATGAATCTTTGGTAGTAATTTAGAATAATTAGATTTGATCATTTTTCGAAAAGTCTCCACTTCTAGTTAGTCCTTAAAATGCTCTAAAATGAGTTAATTAATAATGGTAAGAAAATTATTAAGAAGTAGAAAGGTAAGATGTATAGCAAGAGAAAAAGTTATTAAAATTGTAACAATAAAATTAAGCGTGAAATAGTAAAAAATAAATAAAGGGAATTTAAGGATTTGAAGCAGGTACAACGATTTTGACAGAAAAGGGCATAGACACACGTGATGCAGTAAGTTAGCACTTGGCGTATTTCTCAACTTTAAATTACAGTAATTTTACAAGTCAAATAAATGAACCTAGAATAATTTCAAAATTTCATAAATGTTGTTCAAAACGTAAATTTATTGTAAATGTCTACAATGAAACAAAACGACTAATAGATGTATATTTATCACAATGTCATGGACAGTCGTAGACAATCATTTTAAATAGACAAAGTTCCAAGGCAGCAGTCCAATACGAGACTATAACCTAGAGCAACTCTTCACGAAGTAAGACGGTAAAACAGATTCAGATTCTTCAATCAAGTTATCCAGGAAGCTACTTTACCACCTATAAATCTTTCAAGTTGCCATCTAGGGTTTCCCGATTAATTGCAGCTCGGAAATAGGCATCTTCAACTCCGTAGACCTTGCAAATAGTGGGGGTGTACTGAACCACTCAAGATTAGCTCGTCACTTTAAAAGGTACGGACAATTGAATTAATGATAATCTAAAATATTTAATTAATTTTGTTATTAATTTCTAAATTAAAATTAAATTAATAAAAAAATAATAATAATATATAAATTATATAAAATATGTAAGTTATAATAATTATATATTACATTCAAAATAAATAAAATAAAAAATTATTCCTTATTTGTGTCGTAAATTCAAAACCTGTTTTAATAATATATGCATAATTTCTTTATGTGCATATAATAGCCATTATAATAACTTTAATCTGTTTAGATATTAGACTGAAAATCGCGATATATATTTGTTGAAGTGTTCACAGTTTAATTGAAAGTAAGAAGTTAGTGGAATTTAATAAAATATTACGATAACATTTACCATTGTCAAATAACATTTAAACTATATAACGTTAAAATAATTAGTCAACTTTATCAAAAAAATAACCGTTAAAATAACTTTAACAAAAAGTTAAGAAATAATTTAGACTTAAAATCAGATGAAAAACCAACCATCCTTATGCAATTATTTAAAAAGTAGTAAAATAATTACTAAAAGTAAAATAATTATTTAACAGATAATTTAAACTAACAATAAATTTATAATCTAGTTAATTTTAACGTTCGATTATGATCCGTTTAATGGAACATATATTAGCCGCCTCTCGAAACTAAAACTAAAAAGACAAGACCTGAATACTATGTATTAAAAACCCGAAAACTATAGTTATACAAAGGACATAATAAGAAAGCTTTTCCGAAATATAAATTGGAAGGACAAGAAAGACAAAAATTGAAGTTCTATACTAGTAGTAAAAAAAAATCTCGCCATGTAAAAATCTGGATATGGAAAAGTCACATATAAATTGAAACGAAACATTAATTTTACCCTCTATCTTATTTTACCACGAGTTGTCTCGTAGCTGATTACATAAAGTGTATTCGGTTACAAAACGTCTTCTTCCTTTATAGATTCTGGACAAGTAATAAAATATAAATAAATTCTTTATGAATCATTAGATAACGAAAATTGAGCTGTGTAAGTCTACATCTGGAGGAAAGACATAAAACAGGGATTTTGTAGTGTCAAATTCCGTTATTCTGCTGAAAACTGCAAATATTTATTGCTAGGATTTATGTTCCCGCTATTTATTTCATTATAGATTTTTCCTTTAAGGAGATCTTTGTTTCCCAAAAAAATCACTTTAATCTGTTTTCACTATAACCCGCTTTATTTCCACTAGAACTTGAAACTTAAATATAATTAGTATTTTACGGTGGAAATGTTCCAAAACGCATTACCGAAAATAATGAATTCCTAATATGAAAATATTAATTGAACAAAATATTGCTAAAACCGTTAATGTACTCCTTTCATTTAAATAATTTTCTTTATGCATCTAACTTTTATTAACCATACAATAAAATTAATATATGTTTATATTTGTGTTTCTGTTTTTCCTACTTCAAATATCGTGGTGTGTGTATTCTATTTTTACAGTTAAAACTATATTGCAAATATGGCTGTAGCTGAAATTTATTTATTAACCTTCCTCCAACCTAAGAGTGGATGCGAATTACACACAGAACTACTCTCCCTCGTGTGAAAACATGATGCACAATGTACGTATTATTCTAGTGTTGTTACAATCAGTACTGGAGCAATACGATGTAACAATAAAATATTAACTGAGGGACAGAATTTCCACAAAAAAGGAAAAAAGTATTGTCTCTAGCTTTTAAATGTACTGCTGTTTTAATGTTATTATAATAAATTTTAACTTAAAAATAATTATCAGCAATCTATGGGTTTTAGACTTTGACCCTTCTTGCCCGCAGACCTTCAGTATCTTACTGAGAACGTGTTTTGTTTCCGTTTATTAAATTGACTTTCATATTAATTTATTGCTACATAACGAGTTTTTCATTTATCTTAATGCTATTAAGGAAGGAGAAGAAACTTCAATGACATTACATTATTCTAATGAAACATCTGCTGCCTTTCATAAAAATAAGGTAGATAGTTGAGCAGACAACTGTCAAATGTAATTTCATTTTATACATAATCCTGTAGCAAATATTGTTATGAGCTGTGAATTTATAAAATCGTTATTTTAAAATAACTTTACTTTTTTTTTCTTTATGCCGACAAATTTACTTCTCTATCTTTCTTAACACATTGAGATCATTTAAACAAGTACACACATTTAAAAATAAAACCATTTTAAACAAGTGTATTAAGTACAAAAGTTTAGAAATATATCAATACTGAAAAACTACTAAACCGCTTGACAGAAACAATTTAAACTTTTACTCTTCATTTTAAAAATACTCGTAATTATAAATTGCAAAATCAGAAGCTGCATTTACAATTTTGTGTCTCTATTACAACGCTGATAAGCTAAAAGTATTGATATTTTTTACAAATCTCTATTTTCGATGATATGGACAGTAAACTGCTATATCTTCTATTATAAAGCAGCCAATGTTTAAAAATTAGAATGTATTTGATTTTAAGGGAATTGGGTTACAATTTATAGTATGTTTTCACACAAAATGTAGCCTACTAAATTTAAAAAAAAATAGTGAAACAGCATTTGTTCCATCATATGAATTACCAATCAAATTTAGAACTATAAGACAAAATTTAAGAACATATATTATGTACAAAGTCTCGACCATGTTAGTTTACATGATACGTTTATTTAAATTTCATCCCAGAATATTTATGTTATCTTAAAGGAAAACAACAATCTCACTTTCGTTTTTTAATTTGTTTTTGGAATTATGAATTTCAAAATTTTAAAACGTAATATACTGGGTGTTCAAAAAGTCTAGAAACTCCTTAATATTAATTTTATTAATAAACGCAGAACAATGAAACTCTAGGATTACGTCCTCACTGTAGTTACCGACTTTTTGCTCATTTTAACTGTCATTTTTCGCTTTGGGGGAACGTCCTGTGGAGGAAGTCTAAAAAAAATCTTAAATGTAAACATAGGTCGAAATATACCTCATTTTAAAGGTCTTTGTTAAAGGAACACATTGCAGCAATCCCAACTGAAAAAGGACCATTCGTTTGGAAATGGCAGCCTCTTAAAATTTGTTTGATTTTAATGTTAATTCAATGGCAAATTTTTAGTAAGCTTTACATTAGATTACAATGCCACTTAGTGAGACAGAGCAAATAACCTTTCTGTTGATAAGGGGTTATGGGGATAGAACTCGTTCATATGAGGAGGTAAGCCGCTTGTTCAATGAAACTTGCCCCAATTGACCACCTATTCAAAAATTAACAGTGTTGAAGACCGTACAGCGCGGTTCTGCAACAGATCGGTCAAGATCCGCAAAAATCAGCAACCAATGCGACCAATCAGCTACACAAGGACACCACTTCGAGCACCTCCTGTATACCTTCCAAAGTTTGTATATTTTTTTATAATTATTGTTTTGCAAAGTAAGTATTTTAAACATAAACAACTGACATACTGTCTGTTCAATTTTATTAATAATGATAATTGTCCCGAATTACACCTGTGCACTCCTAACGTTTCTAAACAATTAAATCGACCATTACTGATATTTTCTATCCCTCCACACTCCAGCTGTGAAATTCTCATAGCTAAAACCTAACCTAACCTAACCTAACCTAACCAACACATTTTACTATTCACTTCTGCCTCCTAATCTTCGCAACGTAAAGTTAACAAATTGTAAAAGGCTGCCATTTCCAAACAAATGGTCCTTTTTCAGTCGGGATTGCGGCAATGTGTTCCTCTAGCAAAGACCTTTAAAATGAGGTATAATTCGACCTATGCTTACATTTAAGTTTTTTTAGGGATCCTCCACAGGACGTCCCCCCAAAGTGATAAAAGACAGTAAAATGAGCAAAAAGTCGGTAACTACAGTGAGGACGTAATCCTAGAGTTTCATTGTTCTGCGTTTATTAATAAAATAAATATTAAGGGGTTTCCAGACTTTTTGAACACCCGGTAGAAGTAAGCGTGTAAAAAGTCTACTCTCGTATTTCTAAACAAATAATACATGCCGCGGTTAAGAGAAGTAAAATTATAAGCTTATTGTGTTTTGATTTAGTCGGATTCTACTATATGAGAAATAAAGTCATAAACATTTTAATTTACCTTAAATATCTAGAAAGCTATAAAGTTTAACAAATAAAACTTAATGACCTCGTAAAGTATATTTAAATCTGGGATTAACTTCACGGTATACTTTCGTAAATCATTCAAAGTATAATTTTGTATATTAATGTTATACTTTCCATTTTCAATCCTAAAATAGAAATGAAATAGACATTGAAATCTGGTGAGGCGATACTATGAGTCTACCCCTACCAATCCACTTTTGTTACTGTGCTAGAGCTCCATCGTGCATAAAGTAAGGAGTTTGGTTTCTTGCAGTGATACATATTCGACAATGTTTCATAAGTCATTGATCAAGAAATATCTGTGCACAATGTCACTGAATGTTGGTGGTAAAACATGTTGGCCGCATAAAAAAAATCACCAATAAACCTTCCCAAATATTTATTTTAAATTGTTGTTGATTTGTTGTCGATATTGAATAATAATGTGAATTTAAACGGTATGCGATTTTTTTTTCTGTCCAAATATATTGGTTGTGTAAGTTACTCTGGAAAAAATTCCTTCATCCTGCAATATCACGGAAGATAAAAATGCAGACTTCTAATAGTTTTCTGAAGAAATCAGTTACAAAAAATTACACAAGTAGGGAAGTCGTCAAGACCCAAGGAATTGGACGTGCAAGTAAAAGCAAATGATAAAATTGATGTTCTTTCAATATTCTCCATTCTGTAGCTTGACCGTCCTACAATTAAAATGAGTAATGTTGTGGCAAAGTATCTAGTACTTTCATTAGGTTATTTTAGAACACATACCTAACTCTGGAGTCTGTATTTCTGTTTGGTTGGCATTACTATGAGCTATTGTTGTAAACTTACGGTTTCTGAAAGTTTTTAACAGCAGGAAAAGTTTTACGACGTGGGTGATTACGGTCTGGAAATTTTTCTTGATACAACCGAGCAGCTTCATAACTGAAACATCCCAGATCATAAATAAAAGTCATGTCTACTTGCAGAGAAAATGGATAATTTGACATGTTGAAAGTCCTAATCTTTAGAAATAAAATTCACTACTAAGAGTTCCTCTACGATCCACCCATCGTAACGGGCTAGTTATATGCTAAGAAAAACTAACCGCTTTCTCAATTCAAATGTTATTAAAACCATGAGTTTGTTGATGTTAAATTCACAACAATGCATAACAATCAGCTGATTCTCCTTTCTTTTAAATATGTTATTTAATTTAGTAGTCAAATGATGTTTTATAGTGCTCCTCCACCAATGCATATTAATGGAAGGGATTTTACTTTTATCTTTTGTTAGATAGTGTTGACAGTTATACTATTCGACTTTAAATTATTAGGCTACCAAAATATACTGTTCAATTTTTTATTAAAATCAAAACAAAACTTTTTTGAGTTCATTGACCATTTTTATAGATCGCCATTTTGAAACGGTTCTACAATACATACGGGCAATATCAGTGTAGTCAAATTTTTAAATACACTTATAATTGTGTACAATTTTATTTTCTCTGATTTCCAAAAAAAAAATGTACAGATAAACATTTTCTTTTCTTTCAGAAGTAATATATTTTATAAATTACTAAATATTACGGACATTAAATACTTCCAAAATTCCTTAAAATTATATTTCTTGCTTTTTAAGAACAAAGTAAAATGATGAAAAATGTTAAAATGTATGTAAACAATTATTTCTATAATATATAATAAAAATGCTATAGGCAACAGAAATTTATTCAATTTATACTATACATTATCAAAATGTCAAGTACTAAGAAAAGTATTTAATTTGTCCACCATTACTACCCATTCCTTACTTTGTAATAAGTAGGCTAAAGTTGGCGGGAAAAGATCTTTAGGTAGACGCTGGTGTGGCCTCTGACGGAGGCTAACACAGCCCATAACAAAAAAAAGCTAAAGTTCGGTAACAATTTGAACTTTGTAAATAGTGGAACTGCAATCAAAAGATTAGCATCAATTTTTGAGATTTTATAAACACACAGTCAACTTCAAGATGTAGCAAAACTAACAAATAACCACTGTACATACGGCTATATATAGTAAGTAAATATGTAAAAGTATAAATAAACTGAATGATATCTGTTGCTCTAAAGTGATTGTTAAATACATTTCCATTAAACACTATGGAATGATTGATATCGTGTTTAACAAAATCTTAATATTAAAAAACATTTTTAGAATTACATTAATTTAAATGGTTAGGTAAAGGGTGAACAATTGATTTTAATTAAATCAATTTTATTTAGTGATATTATTTTGTTTAGCAAAGGAAAATTAATTAGTTAAATGATTAAATCATTTAAATAGAACCATATAAATAACTTAACGTCTAAGAATTAAGATTTTGCTATTAAATTAGGGGTAAAATTTAATAAGCTTGAAAATTCATCTTTTAAAAAGATAATGTAAGAACTTCAAAAATGACAACTTTAAGAGAAATAAGTAATGCCTGTTTTAATTAAATCTTTTTAACCACAGCCTTAACTTAAAAAGTAATTATTTATCTTGAGAAATATGATTGTAACACCTGAATTAGAACTCTGTTTTTAGTGTAACTTTATTTGGGCTGTAGAAGGAAAATCCTTTGTGTAAAGTATTTGTTGAAAACTTCATAAACATAATTAGTATTAAATATATCAAATTTACGTTTACGCAATTAATCAACGTAAGTATCATTGAATGTATATTTTTAAAAAGTATGAAATAATGAGATTTTATGTAAATGATTACGGTTTTTCCGACATTGTCCATTACGCGTGTGCAAATAGTAACAGATGTTTCCATTATATTCATCAAATCTAATTATAATGACTTACTACAAACATAAACGCTGTGAATGAAAGTAAGCCTGAAGCCAACGCTTATTATTTTATTATATTTTATTACATCTAAGACGAGCAACACCAAAGGTAATGAAAGAATTCAGGTCTACAATATGGACCAGACGGGAAACAAAATGTATATATATATATATATAGGTTCCTCCTAGCCGGTAATAAAATTAAAGAATGAGGATCATATTTAAGTGTAAATTTTAAATAAAATTACTCATTACTAGTAAAAAAATATTCTTCAGCTACCAAAATATATGGGGTAGTTTCACTGAAATCAATTAAGAACAAACAAGTCATAATAACAATGGTCCAATTTAAATATTGCTTTTTGCTTGTATTAAAACGAAACTAGTTATAAAATTGTCACTAAAAAGGCATTGATTTTTGAATTTCGAATGATACAAATAAATGTCAAGAAAATCATTATGTAAACAAAAAGTAGATCATTCCAACAACCAATTCAATTTATAAGAAATATTAAATTCATTCTTAGTGAATGAGTTTTGCAATGGGGGAAAAAAAACCAATTGTGGACACAACTAGCCTTCTTTGGGAAAATAATATTAAATATTCTAAAATAACAACTAGCCGGATTTGTAGAAACGACCTAGTATTTTACCAAAAATAATACTTTTACCAAGGAAAACATTTTGAGTCTCAATTTAAAAAAAAATTCGGTTAGTAAAATTGGTGAAAATCTTATAGCGAAAGAGAGAACACTGCATAATGAAACAGAAATAATTCCAGGTACTAAAGACAACCTAGAACAACACTTACAAGCCTTAGGAAGACACACACTGTAATTTCTGAAAACATAAAAAAAATTAATCTCAAAAAACTAAAAATACCATGAGATGTTAGCATGGAAATCAATCTTTGAAAAACGTTTCCTTTTCCTTGTGCACATAATTACCGACGTGCTTAAGCCAGATGACGCTTCCGGTTAAAAAAAAAAATTCACAAAATTACCTTCAACTTTTGAAAATGGCAAGAAAAATCTTAAGGCACTCGAAAAGGGGTTTCTTCCTGTTCCAAACCTTGCAATTCCGGGGTAGGAGTTCGCATTAACCCCTCTTAACTTATTTCGGACGCAAGCAAGTGTTGATTCAGCACACTTTTCAGATTGTGGTGCAACTTTTGTACACTTGGAAAACACAAGCTCGTATTCCAGCAGTCAGTTTCTGTTTTCAATAATTCAATGTACGAAAAACTAAATAACCCAACGGAAACGCCTGTCAAATATTCTACAGTTTCATATTTTAATACTCTTATTTTAACAGTACTCCAACACCATAAATTAATTTTAGAACTAAATGTAATATATTATGTACTTATTCCTTCTTCCACTTTTTAATACCTCTTCACTTTTATCTACTGGTTTAACATTTGGTTTTATTTCAAAATTTAATCATTACATCGTCAATATTTAAAACTGATAGTTATAACTACAATCGTTCAAGTAATTCATAATATACATTCTGGAGACAAAAAATACCTATTCAAAAGAGTTCCTTTAAAATTAGGAGATATACTATGTGTATATCAAACAAGTTAATGATTTGTTAAATATATTAAAAAACTGTTTAAATGGAATTTATAATAATGATGTTGGTTTTATGTTTGTGGGTATAAATCAATGAGCACACTAAGAGATTTAATAATACAATTTCTAATGCTGAATATTTACCTTTCTATTTTAAGATTTTTTCCTTATATTTTTGTAACTTACTGTTCACTTTATTACTCTTACTAAGTATGTATAGTAATGTATTTGCACAAATTAACTGCTTTTTAAATTCAAAAATCTGTAATCGTTCATCCAAGGCTTATGAAAGTGATTTCCTACTCACAATCAGTTTCTTATTTTTATCACAGTCTGTTTTCAAAAACAACAACTAATCCTTACTTATGAGTGGAAATTTGTGTCTAACAGGATCCTATTGAAAACCACAAAAATACAACACTAATTTTATAATGGCTTGCAATTTCTTTAATATTTTGTTCACTTTTTTATGTAATTTACCTTACAACAAGATATGTCTCGAAAGATCTGAATTTGCATTACTTGTAGTGGTGGCAATATCAACTATCTATGATGACAAATATTGATATTATTGACCAATTATGCATTCTGACCTTCCAAGATTTTTTTAATATTCATTGTTTCGAGAGGTGATTAGTGATTGCACTTGAAAGATTTTGCTCTGTTCATTTTTGTTTAATTTGTTTTATGTTCAAAAGTCCACCTTGGACAGATTCGCTATCGTAAAAGTACAATTATTCACAATTAATTAAGAGATTTATTAATAATGTTTATGTTTTTCTGCAAGAAAAGATGTTTTAAGGACATATGATTTCCGATCATTAACTTGTCGTGTATGAAACCCAATTTAAAAGTTAATTTGTGTCCCGGAATCAAAATCACAATACATTTATTTTAACCAATACAGATAATTATAACTTCTAATTCTTGACAATTAAATTGCATACTTAGAAGTAGTCAAAATACTGGGTTAAGAGTTCAGTCGGTTATCAATCAAAGTCGGAACAGTATTACTTGGATTGGTTCAAATTTTGAAATACATTTGTTAGTTAAAGTAAATTCAGTTAATCTTAAGTAACGAATGGAGTTTAAATTTTATATGACTCGAAATTTTTGTGTCAGAGTAACAGAGAAAAAAGTCAAAAATTAGTGAGACGATGAAAGGATGAGTAGGGAGATTGGAAACCAAGATGATCGTTATAAGATAGAGATGGATATAGAGGGAATACTTTTTCTAATACAATGGTCAAAATAATGATGACTTATTAGCCTTTCAGAGACACATGGCTTCTTAGGATACGTTTGCACAACAAATTTTGCAGTCAATAAATAGAGTAAATTAAAATTCGGATTTGTACTTTATTTGTAATTTTTAGTGGCTAGAATAAAGGAAAACGAAAATTATATTGTAGTAACAGAAGTTTCATCGGCTTTCATTAATAAACAGTGCCATGTCTGTGATACTTTCTTTTAATTCCCCAACATTAACTGAGAGTGTTAGTGAATGTAAAATTAACTAATATATATATATATATACACTTAGGCTGCGGATTTATGAATGAGTGGAACGTAAATTTAAATAATTTACGTTTTGTCTTTTTACATGTCATATCTCTTAACGCCGTTCTCAATAATGAGGACAATGTTAATATATTTACGTATTTGTGTTTTAAAACATGTATTGTGTGTATTGTTTAACAATGTGATTCATCAATATACTCGTGTAACACTTTTTAAACACACTGGTTACGTATGTCGTTAAGAAAAAAAATTATATAAAAGGAGATTATTTTATTTCATTCTAAAATTTTTGAATTAAATTCTTCAATAATGGTTTAAGTGTACGAAACAACATTATAGATATGTTTATAGACAAACACATTGTCTTCTCAGTTTAATTTAGTTTTCAGTAGAGTAGACTAAATTATAACAAAAGTTATTTCAGTGAATTTTACTATTTATAGAGTTAACCATGAATCTGATCAAATAAATGGGAGACTTTAATTGTGAGGTAGAAAAGAAAACACTGTTTTTCTCCAGGTAAATGGATTACTTCTGTTGTCAATGCAAAAAATAGCGTCGTTCATCACATGTACTATTGTATCCAACTGCGGCTGAAAATTGTATTTCACAAAGAGATAGACTAAATAATGTATTTACGAATTAACATAACAACCAGAAGTATTATAGTGTTAACATTGAGTAGTAGTATTTCGATAAGGTTCTAGAAAAAAAACCATGCGTTTGTTGATGTTAAATTCACAACAATGCATAACAATCAGCTGATTCTCCTTCCTTTTAAATATGTTATTTAATTTAGTAGTCAAATGCTGTTTTATAGTGCTCCTCCAGCAATGCATATTAATGGAAGGGATTTTACTTTTATCTTTTGTTGGATAGTGTTGATAGTTATACTGTTCGACTTTAAATTAACAAGAGCAGCTTTTCTAACGCATAAGAAATAATCAAAGAGGACAGATCTGGACACGTAGCAGTCCACTAAATTATCATCCTGTGATGATCCATCTTTGTAGAGATGTTTTCCAAGAGTTGCCGCACTTTGTACTTTCAAAGACTTGTTTTCATTGATAGCATTTTTTTGAATAATAGAAGGACCGTAGTCTTTTGTACTTACAGTTTTTTGAAACAGCGTCATAACTTGAAAACGGCATATTTTACTATTGGTAGTTGGTGAACGAAATTGTGATTAAACAAATTCTACGGTTTTTTATACGAACGTTCCCTTTCGCCATATCTTCTCATCATGACCAAAGTAATCCTCCCAGTTTCATTCAACTTCATTGTTTTTCAAAAGTGTATTTAACTTTACTTTAATTTTTCGTTAATCTACAGAATTAGGATTTATTCATTCACTTGATTTATGAATACAGTATGTAGACATACATGTCCCAAACAAAATCCAACATAGTTTGTAATATTAACCCAAGTTCAAAAACCTGGATAAGTTTTTGGATATTCCATTTCACCAGTTTTTAAGGATTTACTTCTTTACTACTGATCTGTAGTAAACAACTAGATTACTAAAGTAATTAAATAAATACGAATAAATCAGCTTAGTGTTCTAACTGGGGAGACAACCGTAAACTTTTACAAATTCTTTGGTATTTAAATAATGTTAATAAACGCTCAATATTTAACCTCTTTCATTGAAGTCATTTATCTATGTTAGGCTTTAAGAATCTCATTAGGCCGTTGCACATTTCAAATAATTTGATTATTTTGAGGACTATACTTTCGCTCTGTATCGTGTAGTAACTAATTTAATTCATAATTTAAACCCAATTTAATTATCTTTAGATTTGTTTCCTAAATAAATAAAACATTATCGTTTAAAAACGTTATTTTAAATTTACAACATAAATATTATTTTTTAAATGAGTAACAATTTTTCTGTAAGTCTAAATTTTGAGTACCGAAAAATTAATGAAATTTTGGTTTGACTTTGATATTCGATTAAGATGTCTGTTTTCAAAATATAAAAAGGGTACCATTTCAAAATGAATATAGTTCAAGTTATTCCTTACATCGTCGAGCATGAATTCCTGCAAACTCACTAAATTTCATGACTGTAAACTAAGTTAATACAGAAATGAGTAAATACAATCAAACAATAAATAAAGAAAAAATCATGAATGTAACAGATGTGTACTGAGTATTTTCTATTTATTTTATGCATTTTAAATTTATGGAATCAATAATAGAATCATTATCAAATATATTAGTAAAATATCAATACCCTCCAAAGTACCGGTATGTAATGAATAAAGCCTTGTGTATGACCTTTATTAAGCCAGGGTTAGTAATTTCACCTTACAGTAACTATAGACCCTGGTTATTTCTATAGAAAACTCTATTCATAAAGTCATAATGGCTTTGGAGCTTTTTTCAATTACACAATATGAAATCAATGTACTGTAAAGGAACATGTGGGAAGTAACTTTAGTGTTTGCTGTTATGTCTAATTACTCTAGATTTAGATGTGGTAGTATCTAAATTCAATAACGTTATTACAGCTGTAGCAGGAACTAACGTTATATTGTCATCATGTATAAAAACTGTTATTTAAAACTTTTCTACTCAACCAATAATTCTGTTAGTTCTCTTTTAACACTCTCATAATAAATAATTTATATACCTAACAGAACGTAATAAACTGTAATAAACATGTGGGGGGGACGTTCATTAGGACTATGACATTTTCAAGACAAAATCATATTTTTGTCTCTACATCTTGCTACCCGATTGCATTTATATAGTAATTTACATAGCAACCTACTAAACTCATCTTAATAAACATTATAAATAAATTCTTTGATTCACCGTAAAGTAAGTTGGAAGATTTCAAAGAAACTAATATCTGATTTATAATTGCCAAGCTTAAAATTGTTAATTCGTTTTAAATGAATATTTTCTTAATATCTGTTAAAATTCACGGTATTCAGTATGACACATAACAAAACCAAATTTTGCGATTCTATCTTAATACTGAACCATACAAATTAAATTGTATCTATTCAAACGGTAATTTAACTGTAGTTATGTATATCTACTTGTCGTAATAAAAACTCTTCTTTTCATTAAATATAACAAGAAATTATTATTAGGAATGACAAGGCAAACATTTTATATCCGTAACTCTGCCGCTATATGCCTAATTGACTTCATTAAGAATTCAATTATTTACTAATTCCTATTAATCATTTTTTTTTTATTTAGCAACTCGATTATACCGTTTGATTTTTACGGAAAAAATATCGTAGATTTCATGTTCAGTGTCTCAAAAACCAATAAATCGAAGTAAGTATTGCTATCAAAAACAGTAGAAACAACTAAAAACTCTTACATTATTTGTTACTTTTATACGTAAATGAAATTGTTGGTGATTTTGCTGACGGACAGTACATACGCCACAATTATTAAAAACCACAATTTTTAGGTGTGAATTAAAAAAAACAAAATCTTATTTTAAATTGAACAAAAAAAAAAAAAAAACAGTGACACGTAACTTTTTTCTGAAAACAAATAACACGTGAATTGTTTTAAGACACATATTAAGCATATTTATTTTGGTTTAGTGGTTATTGATA
Source organism: Aphrophora alni (assembly GCA_963513935.1). Lineage (NCBI taxonomy): Eukaryota > Metazoa > Arthropoda > Insecta > Hemiptera > Aphrophoridae > Aphrophora > Aphrophora alni. The sequence continues at coordinate 131,814,018 of OY740769.1, read as the reverse complement.
GGTTATTGATAGTTCCGTTTTTTGGTTTTATAATTAGATATTTAGATGAAAGTAAACTATCTTGTACCAACACTAATATTTAAAATGTATGGTTAGATATAATGGATGATTTTAACAATTCGGTTAAATCAACACAAAACTAGGTTTAGACTATTGTGAATGATTTAAAAAATAACTGTTTGTACAAACTTTCCTTCTATTTACTTTATTAAATTTTGTAAACTGATATAAGCACATAAACGACCAATTCCCAACCACTCCAAATACTGAACCGAGGATTTACAATTTGATTAAATTTTAAATCTCTACTTAATAAATAAATAATACAAAGAGTTGCAAGAGGTAATAAAACCTATAAAACCAGTATTACGGAACGGAAGTAAAATAGGAGAACCAACGACAATAACGTAAGAGAGGTTTAACTACATTTGTCAATGAGTACATGATATTTGTTTCATATGAGAGAACATTTTTTAAGTTTATTTAATACATCCTACTACATCACTTCATCCTTTAGAAAATATGGTTTCTTTGTTTGTGTGCTAAAAAAAAAAAAATTAAAGTTTAAATATATTTCTATAGCAATGGTAATTAATAAAATATAAATTAAAATTATAACTAATGATAACATTTATATTTAATTTAATCTCGTAAAAAATAAACCCAAAACAGTTTTAAATATATTTATTATTAAAATTACCAACATATAAGTTGATGTGACCATCATATGACATACTAAATACCTGTCAGTAATAGAATATATATATATATATATATATATATATATATATATATATATATATATATATATATATATATATATAATCGGCACTCAGAAATTACACGCGGCAAATCTATTGCTAAAAGGTTTTGCACATCTTGATAAACATTTAAAAACATAATATAAGCTGTTGATTAAGTGGTTTAGTAAAACATATAAGTGACTTTTATCAGCAATTTTCACTCTAACAAACAATGTAACTAACTTACGGAAATTAAACGAAATAATTTCGATATTTCTTGAAGTTTTATATAAATATTCGAAATAAATTTAATATAACTTTCCAACGAAAAACGTAAACAAATATGTACAGTTATAGCTTTATTAGCGTCTAGTAAATTATTATATACAATTAATTTATGAATTTTCTAATTCATGAGTATTTATGTGGTAGTTAAATAAATGACCTACTCATATTTTAACATTTAGTTAATTCCAAATGTACTTTTTTTTAAAATAAAATTCTAAATACACTTATTGTGACATATATAATTGATATTTTCAAAAAATTGTACTATTTTCATAATCATTTAAAATCAAATATACATACTACCAAGTTAAATATATATGTACCGAACATGTTAAGGAAGAAAAACAAAAACACCATTGAAAAATAATAAACATATACATATGAACCTTGTGTGCAACTGGAAATTAAGTATTGCTAACAATCATGCCAAGTTCAAGCTTCTAATTCCCCTTGGAAAATTTAAAATGGAAATGAACGTAAACGACACACTACATTAGTTATGCAGGGGGATTCTTTATCTTAATTTATAGATTATCTTAGTCTTTTACCGTGATGGAGACTTTTCAAATGCAAAATATAAATAGATTATGGTTTCAGATCTATCCAATTCATCTATGCAATTACACAATATTCTACGATTTTAAATGAAAATAGAATGATACAATCTACAGCCAATTTAAAGTATTATTACATATATCTCTGTCATTCTTTAATAGATTTCTACTAGTTTAATGTAAAAAAGACTTTACTCGCAGCCAATGTTGCAAATAAAACGTGTTCGTGGGACGAGAGTTGAATTCTATATGGGTTAATATAAACCAAACGATAAGCAATGGCCTCACCTACCCTTTCGTTAAACAATATTTAACTTCAAAATACTACTTTATTACCATTATGAATAGTGGGAACTATTGTTTGAGCAATATAGAGTTACTTTTTGTTATCAGAGTAATCCAGCAAATAAAATTGAATAAATAGAATATTTACAATATTTTGTTATCTTGTATAAAACCAATTACATAAGTCGTTTATATATTATTTTTAAGTTTATTAAAAAAAATGGTAATTTATACATATACAAATTAATATAAAACAATAAAACCCCTACCACCAATTTGGTACAATAACACACACAAAAATAAAATGAAATATTTATTTGCCTTATGTTATTATAATTCCCTGATGTACATTTCGGTATCCAAGTTACCATCATCGGAGGGATCTGAAATAATACTAACAATATATGAAACCTTAAAAACCAAAATGCCATATTCTCCCCTCCACTCTACTTCTAGGGGTTCGGCCTATCAACGTAGAACCACGTCAATGTATATACAGATAGGGTGGGTTAAAAATATTAGAACGGTTTAATAACTCGTAAATAAGGGAAATTTGCAGGTAGATGTGAATGTGATTGAGAAACCTACTCAATTTAAAAATACAATTTTATTATAATTTCAAAAATTTGGTCCGCCAACTTAGGTCCGCCATTTTGAATTTAACTTCATTTTTTTAAATGATAAGATGGTCATGTAATAAATAATTTTAATGTAAAATTTTAGGACGATATCAATGGTGAAAACCGCACAACCATATCTCAAACCGTTTACGTGAATTTAAACAATTCATTTAATGTAAAATAAAATAAAGTACTTTAAAGTTCTTACCTATAAAATTTTAATGTTGCATAAAATTAATAATTACCCAACAATCAAAACGGAAGGTAATAAATTAATAATAACAACAATAAAAAACCAACGATTTATAATTAAAAATTAAATGAAGAACATTCAACTTCTTTCGTTTCAAATTTTAATGTTCAATACACGCATGAAAAACTAAATATGAAGATATAACAGTCAACCACGTGTATCAATTCAGGTCGCATTTTGTTAGCCACTTCAGTTATACTTCCTCATAGATCATCTATTGTTGCTGGTTTGTTTTGGCACACATTGTCTTTCATGTAGCCCCAAAAGAAATAACTAGTGGCTTGAGATCTGGTGATTGGCGGGCCATTGTATCGCACCTCTTCGACGGTGTCCTCCAGATTGCGAACAGTGCAGATTGCGAACAGTGCAGATTGCGAACATGTCTATTTATTTTGTTATGTGTGGTGGTGTGGTATTTGTGGAGGAGTTCGGTATGTTTCTGATAAGCAAGGTAGTCTCCGGCGCTTGAGTAGTCAGTCACACAGCACAATTGTTGTATTTCTGCTTGTATAATACAAAGCCGCTTTTATATTAACAGAATGATCTGATTTAGGTTAGGTTAGATTAGGTTGGGCTAGGTTAGGTTAGGTTGGGTTAGGTTAGGTTAGGTTAGGTTAGGTTACAAGTGACATTCCAAATATTTGTTCACAGTCTGGACAGACCGTGAGCAACGTATGACATTTTTGGGGTGTTCGCAATCTGGACGATTATTGCTCTGTTCGCAATCTGGACTGTTCGCAATCGGGACACAACCTCTTCGACGTATCCACCGTTGTGTAAATGCATCATCCCGCACCCTAAATGAATAATGAGGTGGCGCTACATCATTCTGAAACCACAAGTTACGTATGTCTCCTCCGTTAATGTTATGGATGGCTGGGAGGATCAAGTTTTAATAATATATTTCCGTAATTTTCACCTGTTAAGTTATCTTCGATAAAAGATAATCACCACCATCCCATAAAAAAAAAAAAAATGTTAAATTCAATTTTTCGGATCCAAGATGGCGGATCAAATGTTAAATCATAATAAAATAGTATTTTTAAATGGAGTTGGTTTCTCAATCACATCTACCTGCAAATGTTCCTTATGTACGAGATATTAAGCCTTTCTCATACTTATCACCCACCCTGTATATATATATTAAGTATACATACACATAAGTCTAAGAGACTTGTGAAAATTTAATAGACAATCAGGACTGAGCAAATCATAATCTTTACAAGAGATTACAACCAACCGATATTAATTTTAAATTTCTTAATACATACATACTCCATGAACTATCTTTAAATATTTTTCTTTGTTAAGTTGTGTGTTTCGTCTCATAACTTTTTAGTAAATAAACCAAAATTATTTATTTATTGTAAATTGTGTAATATATTTCAATCAGAGAATAAAAATTAATATCCGCATTTTCAATATATTAATGTTTTTTAAATATATTGAAAAATCTAGAATAAAATGTAGAATTTTATTAAATATTGTGTCTGTGTTTCATTTAATATATAATTCTACATTTAGTCGATATTATTTATAAAACAACGGAAAACGAAATTTAAATAATCGGAAGATAAAACATGGTAATATACAATTAATAAACGCTAAGAAACCATATATATATATATATATATATATATGTGTGTGATATAGCCATTTGCTTATGGTTCTTTAATTGATTAATTAAAAAGGTATGTTGTTTAATAAATTATTAATTATGACTTAATAATTTTATTTTTGATAATTGATGATTTTCATCTTTTTATAAAGTTTTTATAAATACGAAATTTGCACCGCTAAAATATATTTCTTGGGAAATTAAAGTTGTGTATAAATAATAAATACGTTCAACCAAATTAAAGATACACACACACACACACACACACACACACACACACTTGGTCAAAAATCTTTCGATTCCAAAAGAAACTATGTTTCCATGATTACGTCTATATCTTTAATTGTTCATAAGTACAAGCACTGTGCAACCTACCTATAACAGGTAGGCAAACCTTCATGAATAATTAAGTAATGTGATATTTAAATAGTACCTCAAGGCACAATATGGACAAAATGTTGAAATAATGCGATTAAAGTTATATTATGTTACTTTTTGGATAGTTAATTTTCTGGCGATCACAATTTCTGTCAAATTTCCTGAAAAATATCGTTGTGCTTCCAAATATATGGGTAAAATCTCTTGTATAATGCTTATATTACCCATCACACAATAGACCGTTGATCTTGTATAAATCACCTTCGCTGTGAATATTTTGACTCTATTGTGCACTGTGGTTTAGGTCTTTGTGATGCAAAATGGTTTTCCATATTATTATTACTTCTCCTCATATAACTAGAATAGAGAATACAGTTATACGTTGTGTAAAAAAATCGATGATACGTTATTTGCAAAAGAAAACTTTTTGAGTTACAGTATACATAAAATAAAATTTTATATTGACTCTATGTTTTCTATTGATTGTCATCTATCCTAGATTATCATTGTAGTTCCTTACTAACTAAACGAACAAACTTGTTTTAATAAAATTAGATATCAGTGCATATGTTAACTATACTAATGTTAATTAAAATATTTAAATCACCTACATGTCGTAAGACCAAAACACTTATATATATATATATATATATATATATATATATATATATATATATATATATATATATATATAGAGAGAGAGAGAGAGAGAGAGAGAGAGAGAGAGAGAGAGAGAGAGAGAGAGAGAGAGAGAGAGAGAGAGAGATATCATTAATACCATTTGTTATATCAACTTTTGCCGAGATATAACCGATACGCTGTCAAACGAAATATTGATATAGAAAACATTTCAATTATAGATTTATAGGTCAAAAATTGAAAATAAATAGGAGAAGACTTTAAACAATATATTTAAGCTTACAAACTTGAAACTTGGATATATTAAAAATATATAATATTATAAAAGTCGTTAGTTTGTAAATGGAACAGTATGAACATAATTATAAAATAAACCCAGTTTCAATTAATACTAAATTCAAGTATTAATTATTCGAATCCATTATGATGTGCATCACAAAATGGTCAAAAGTCACATTTTGACAGTGTAATCGGAGATACTTGTGATGTCATTAGTATAGAGATTTCAAATTTTTACTAAGTTACGTATAAAATAGAAAATATACTTTACCTAAATGTATAAAATCACAAGTCCGGGTGACTAAAACGAGGCACAATGTACAATGCACAAAGTAAATACTCAGTTATGCTAAAAATCTCCAAAAATAACATAGGAGAGACATAAGGAATTCATTGATTTATTGACACCATTTTCACATAATAGCACTTAAAAGACTGGGAGCAGGACATTTTTTAATTATAGTAACAAGCAAATACATCTTATTCCAATAGACATGTCTTTGTTTTGTCGTCAAATAATTTACATTTTATATAAAAACATAATACTAAATTTCATTACACAATTTAGTGAATGTATTTATCAAATCTGTATATTTCCCAAAAAAAACTTTTATACTTATAAACGATTTAAAGTCTATTGGTTATTTTTTATGAAAAAGAAAACATATATATATAAATTTTAACCACGCATAACATATTTTAGGCTTATGACATTTTATTGCCAACTATAATAGCGAAATTTACAATTTTGGATAAATGAGAAAACAAGTATGAAAATTTACGCATGAATAAATATGATGACGAGAATAAGGTTTTGTAAATGCCAAGAGCAGCACTTTGTATGAACCTAGATCAATTATTCCAACAAAAGCAGACTGCCTTGGACAAAAGCTGAACAATGGTGGAGTGGGGGCGTAGACTAAGCTGGTCACATTCTGTGTGACAATATAAGAGTAATTTATATGTCATGTGATTTACTTTGAGATAATAACGTAATTATCAGTCTCTGAAGGAATGAAGGAATAACTTCAGGGTGGATACTTATAATTACACGATTTACAACTTTACTAATATCATATAAATATATTGTTTAATGTTTCTTGTGTTTAGTAACAAGTCAAGAAACGAAGCTCACTTTCAAAAAGGTGGTAGATATACCTTTTTTTTTTTTATTCCTACGCGTGCACGCGCTTGTGTGTTTGTAATATATATTTGTATCTTGTTTGTCGGCGGAGATATTATCTGAAGATGACCTCATAGGTCATGGCCACAAACAAGTCTCGACCATCATATTTTGATAGCGATTTCATGGCATTAAATTTGAAAATTATATGAATAATGAAAATATGAAATCAATGGTTAAATTTTGTTTTTATATTAAGGGTAGGGGTTTGGTTATTGGAAAAGAGGTGGCAAAATGGCAATTAAAAAAATATATTATAGTGATTTGAATTCTATATTATAAACGTATACAAAGTACTATATAGATGTATAATGTATAATTATGTATTTATATTTTATATTGATTTGGTATACTTTTGTAGTTATAACTATATATAATTTACCAAAATTGTATAAAAAACTAAAAGATTGAGTTTGTTATTTGACAACTACTGTATATACATTTGGGGGATTTCTAATTATAATTCCACTCATATTTGTTAAAAGTGTATTTTGTTTAGATTTTATGGTAGATATCCCCAAAACTTTGAGTTTTTCAGATTATGTTTCACCCTATAAAGAGTACAAAATATATTACAGTTAATCACTGAATAAAATCGACATTTACTGTCCATAATGACATACATTTTTAAATCACACAAACAACTAAATAACTAAATATATATAGTACGCTCCGCCCCCTGGTATATAATACGCTGTCCAACCTCCGAGTTCTGGAATGGTATTGTCTTGTAGAAGATGCTTGATGATTTGATATTTATATTATTTCTCTATTCTCATATAATTTTAAAAACTTTGATTAAAAACACAATAACACACAATATACTTGGATTCGGTGCTATATTTTATTTATAATTTTTAAACGCAATAACAATTTGAAATTCCAACATCATTGTATTAAATATGTACAGATTCGGGAAAAAAAGACTCTGAATACAAATGTAGAGGATATACAATTAGCCTAGTTTAACGTAATAAAACTAAAAAAATGAAATTATCATCTACGATTTATATTTAATTTTTAATTTTCATAAACGCAATACAAATGTGAAATACAAATAGTATTACATTAAAGTTGGATAAATTCTGAAAAGACTGATACCAAACAAATATAAGAGTTTTAAATTTACGGAATACAGACAAAATATACCCGGTATAATGCGTTTTATAAGAAATGACACAAAAACTCAAGTTCCAAAAAACTAAGACCCCCGCACACCTCTCCTCTCAAATTCTAACAAACTTTTTAATTCTTCATTCTGTAAATAAACAATGTTAATTTATGATTTTATTAAAACTTACCCCTATCGGAATCTTTTTTCTTAGAAAGAAAATGAATAATTGTAACTTTTATAATAGTGAATTTACAATTTAGGACAGAGCACTTGACCTATTAACTTATATTAGATAAAGTTGATTTTACTATTTAATGTGTTCTTCTGTTTTACTTTAAATAAATTTATATTAATAAAATTTTCAACTAACTTGTTTTCTTTCTCAAAAACTACTGGTAGGATTTTGATGACACAGGAATAGAAACTATCATTTAAATACCGTAAAAACTCTTAGTTTATTTGACATATTTATTCTTGAATCATTCAACTTCCTCATTGAATCATCCTCATTTCTTGCTAATATACTAAAAATAGTTCCTTTAATTTTCCTAAATAATTATTACATTGCCATATTGTTACCAGCTATTTTCAATGTAAAAAAGTTTAAATCAAGGTTAGTTTCAAGGTTGCAAATATTAATTTTTTCTTTTATTTTTAACTTAAATTTTTTTTATTCTACTTATAAATTGAGAAAAACTAAATTCAAGGACATTTACTAAATCTTCCCCAGAAAAAGTAAAATAAAATACTGTTCCTTCTTAACTTTTACAAAAATTATTACAAATTTTATAATGACAAAATTAATCAAATTATGTAAAAATTATGTAATTTTTACTTAATTTTCAAAAAATGTCTATATATCATAATGATTCTGACATTTTTGTCACACAGTATCTCAAAAAATGCAATCCGATTTACTCAAATATTTTTAATTTACAGGTTTTCCATAAAATGATTGAATTTTTGATCAAAGGTTCCAATAAGGGGTGGTGGTTATAAATTTTTCTCACGCAATATATAAAAAGCGAGTTGCCATAATTTTTCAGTTTAGTCTGGGGACTAAACGTAATTAATTAAATTTTGGTACAAATCATCTTTAATATGTAAAAATAAAGACTATCATGTGACTATCATTTGGCCAAAAATGATAGTCAAAATATTTTTTGTATTTTTTAGCGTTAAATTCGAATTTGATATTAGGGTGTCCGAGGTTGGTTGCTGTTTACATGAATAAAATCCAAAATAAACACAAAATATAAATATTTTATAAAAACTAAAAATATTTTTGTTTTATAAAATGCTGAGAAAAACAAAATTGGTTCATGAAATGGTACCAGACTCGACATGTTATTTAAACCAAATATGCTCAAACCAGCGATGTTCAATCTCAAGATAATCCATGAATGACTCGTGAATTAGTTTTGAAAGCGTAAAAAATACCAGCACAACGACCACCAATTAATCAGATAAAAAAAAAGAACCAATAGAACCCCGTAGTGTCCTTGACTCGCGTATTTATAGATTTTACAAAAAAGAAGTTTTTGTATTCCTACGCTGATTCGCAAGAATCACTCATTTCTGAAGATCTCAGCAGATAGTTGTATTCTAGCGGCTCATCACTTAGAATGATTCAACTAGACATTGTACATAATTTCATTAAAAAAGGCTTTATTCCTGAAAAAAATTGTATTATTCCAGATCGACGCAAACTATACGGATTGGTAGTTAGCCACGCTTCCAACTTTGACTATCCGAATGTCTGAACTGGAAATCATGTTTAAAATCAGAAATCTTTGAAAAATATTTATAACTTTATTCCTTTAACTTGTTTTGAAATCCGTATTTCAGTTTTGGATTCTTTGAATATTTTACATTTTTTGGGAGTTTCATTTGATCTCGTAACTAGTATCGTTCACGCAGAATTTACGTTCACAGATTTTGCTATTATTCGATCTGCCACTTTTAACACTTTGGCTTTATACACTGTTTTTTTTAACGTAAATATGTAGCACCTTGTAAAACTAGGGGAAAGCTCATTTAAACCCCTCATTTGTTTTACTTAACTTTTAAAATTTGTACATATAATTTGTGAAATCTCTACTTATATTTATTATTTTAAAATTTATTTTGAAACTGCTCGTTGAATATTACTATTTTATTTTTGAATAAAAAAATCAATCTTTTTATGTGCCTTTAAATAAAATTCCTCACTTTTTACTTATTTCCGTAATTTTGTATTTTATATTATTTATGCATTTTTAACTGACTTTTATTATAATTAAGTACAATAAAAATTTACATAATGTATCCTTATACATAATATACAATTGATAAATGCAATTAAAATACCATATTTTTATATTTATTTAAATTTCTCCGGCACTCTACTTTTTAATAACTTTAAAAATATGTGTTATTACAAACATTTTATTATACACTTTCTATTTATATTAATTAGTTTTTAATATTAGTTTAGTAAATTTATATATTATTAAAATATTATATTTTTTTAACTGGTATTTTTACCGACATTGTTTACATTATTTTACTAATATTTCTTTAAAACTAAATCCAGGAAGTACTGGATTCTGGTTTGGGAAGGTTTTTGTCATAATTATTATTTCTTTATTAATTTGAAATTTAATCACCCATTGGGTTTTGCTGAGATGCATATCTTGCACCACATTCTTCAAGCAGTTACTAAGTGGTAGTGTATAAGTCGCTTTTGCCTTTGTTCGCGTTTCAGACACTAATTACAGTTTGAATTTCGCATTTCTGACTTCAAATAATTTTGATAATTTTTATTAAATTCCTTTTGCCGGTTCCTTTTTTTTATTCAATTTCTTGAAATTATTTGCAATATTACATGTAGGATACGTGGAAGACACTTGGCTCACATTTTAGCTGTGAAATAATAAAAATACTTTGTTACGTCAAGGCACAAAATGAACTGTAAAATGATCGTTTTATTTATTTATATCTTTTGAAGACAGATTCTATTAAAATTTTGCATCAAATTCTTGAGACTTCATGGTTAGGTAACTTAAACAAGACCCTTTGCCTTGCCTAGAATTACCAGCAGTTTGGTTTAGAACGTGACTTTCTTATTGTTAAAATTGGACGAAAAAGCAATCCTTCAAGGTCTTACGTAAGGTTTAATCAAGGCCAAACAAGATGGAGGTTACGTAACATGTTTTACTGAATATCAGCTTTAGTTAAAATGTACAAATTAAGTTTTTCTTCCTTCATAAAATATTGCGGAATCATTTAAACAATAACATTAATTAATTTGGTGGTTCTGTGATCAAAGCTTAATGAACTAAAAGAAATGCAATTAATTACCGGTTCTTTATATTTCCGTCACCACATGGCTTCATTTGTGTAAATTAGTTAATTTTAAGAAATGACGACCTATTCTACAACAGTTTCACTTTAATTAAAAGTGGATAAAGGTTAGGCGAAACCCCTACGCAAATACCAGCACCTTTGCAACTGTCCATTTTATTTATTAAAGTTTTAACTATACATTACTAGTAGTACTCTCGTATGGTAATAAGTTTTTAAGAATTTGCTCTCTCACTTTGAAAGTAGGCTCATGCGATGTAGTCACATAACCCATCAGCTGTTTTTTTATCTCAAACTTTTCAGAGCTCTGTATTGTACTGAATTGCGTCCCCTGATTATACTTGATCTTTGATTGACTTCATTATTTATTTTACAAAGGAATTTAGGTTTACAAAATAGATTTAAAAAAAAAAAAAAAAAAAAAAAATTAAATTCCCTTTGGTGTGATTATTTAGAAAGATAAATTATGACATTTATTATAGTATTACAGTGAAGTGAAGTGACATTTTATGTAACGTTGTCAGCTTCAATAGTCATTTAAATTTCTAATGTTATTAAATGACTTATGTAGGTTTCAGACCAAAGGTTCTTAATAAATGTGATAAAAATCAAAGACTTTAGAAAATTCACTAGTAGACTGGACACGTTCATATAGAGGGAGATACAGAAAAACATAGCAGATTATAGCAGGACTCAGCATATCTTTAATCCATGTATATGGATTTATATTTTTAGATAAACTTGCTATACATGATGACTTAACTCATTAGTCTTGTAGTCTTATATGGTTATAATGATTTCTAAATATGACTTTAAAAATATTTAATGATTTTAAATCAATCTTATTTATTAGCAAATAGATGATTAAACAGTAAGTTTGTCGCAGTTAATAAATATACATTATTTAGCTTATACGTCATAACTTATCAAAATACCACCAAACATCCATGACTTGAATATGCTTTAATTATAATGCTTTCCACAATTTATAAGGAATTACAAGATCTAAGAAGTTTTGTAAAAGGCACACATGATGTGTACCAGTTAACAGATGATTCTTGGATGTAATCTGTAAAAACGAATTTCTTTTGTCCACGTAATAGCCGTGTTTAAATTATGTCGCGTGTAGACTAACGAGTTCATTTGAGAGTCATACATAACTTTGTATGATATGATATGATAGAAAATAGGTGTCGTTGCATGTCCCTATTTGTCATACAGTAAGGGGTGATATTATCAACAATTATTGATGTAAACGAAGAATATTTGTTGTGTTTTTGTATTCGTAAAATCACCAAAGAAATGTCTCTAGAGAAATAATTCTTAATTGTGTTATGAGGCCATACATTTTCAAACCATTTGAAACCTTTAGCTTTGGGACGTTGCTCACTGTCGTGAAATATGAATAAGTTACATAGTCATTCATCGAATCTTCTTATACAAAATTCATCTACACATTTTTGATAAGAGAATTAAATTCTTAAAAGTTTCATTACGATCGTCTCTGTAATTAAAGTAAAAATCTAATAATATTACAAATATGAAATTAGTAATATATTTTTCTTAAATAAAGCAGGACAAGTCTAATCTGCAGAATATATTTTTCCCTCAAACGACGAGTTTATATTAGTATGTAATAAATTTGTTGTATATTAAAGAAAAACTGCAATTTATAAAAACGTTTTCCTTTCTTTTTCTCTGTAAAAAAACACTAACTAACGGAGACAGTGGTCTCAATTTTTAATAAACAAGTAATTAAATTCAACTTAAATCTCAAGTTTACTCAACGATAAGGATACAGGTTGCTGTTCATTATTGTTTATGTTAATTTATGTATCAGCTGTTGAGATCGGCATGAACAGAGTTTGTCTTGGCAGTTTAGATTTCGCAGGACCGAAGTATTGTCAAATAAAGCTTTCATTGTAAAGTTGGATTTTAATTTAAAAAAATTAACATGTTTAAATATCGATTTACACATTGTTTGGGTTTTTTATTTGCATTCTGAATTCAATAAACTGTGTCTTAATATGACATATTATTTAGACACTATCATTCTGAAATGATAAAGATTTATTTAAAATAACGAATTTATTTTTTTTTTAAATTCACTGTACCATATATTATGAGTTATTATTTTTGGATAATTTATTTTTTGGAATATATATATATGTTTAACTCTGCAAACTGTGGGTTTTTACCGATCTACAGATGTTTTAATCCCGACGTTACTCCGAGTGGAATCCTCATGGGTAACTTTAGACAGGCTCTTTCATAGCTGCATACATATAAATACAGTACAACATTCCTTCAAACAATTATTAGTTTGAACTTAAGTATTGTGTCTTATAAAAAATATAAACTATTAGGGGTAAAAATAAAATAAACATTTAAGTTAGGTAAAATCTTATTTCATTTTTTATTTTTTGTCTTGGAATAATACAAATTATCGGTTAGCCTAAATAAAAATTATATTACTAATAATAACCTTTTTGAATTGTTTAGTGATTGAAAATAAAACGGTTAATACAAGTAAGTAATTAATTCTTCTAAATTGAAAGATATTTGGTAGGTAATTGACTTTTTGAAAATTTGCTTCGTTTAAAATATTCAAAAAAAGTTTTGGTTCATTTATTTTTATTATTGAAATTGAATTTTGTGTGGGATTCTATTTTCTTTTATTACGTACGTTATAATTGGTTTTTTGAATGGTGACGTCACTAACCAATAATGAATATCTTTTATTATATTTACTATGTTTATTTAGGAAAATATATACACATTTTATTAAGAACTGGTGAACAACTAAATAATTTAATATTTTGCTATATTTTATTTCTATTACTTAATGATTTTGACTTACTTAGGGGTTAAAGTTTACAAAGTGTAGTTTTTAATAAGCATGTTGTTGTTTTTTAAATTTATCGCACGAGAGTAGTATTATGTTGATGTTTTCAAATTATTATATAATTCTAGTTGTAATAATAACTAATGAAATTTATTTTCTTTGTAATGGTAGCCTATATTGATTTGAAAAACGTTGGTGAACTTTTTTTATTACAAATTAAAAATAGCTTAGAAACATAATATCGTGAATATGCCAATGCAAATATTGCTTATACAATATATAATCACCAACTGTAAAAAACTTACGTTTCTCTTGTATAAACTCTCAATAGTTTACATTCATTCCTCACATTCTATACAAGATACATAAATGTTAGATGAAATTGGTAATTTTATGCACTAAATAAGAGAAAAAGAGACTATGGAAAATAAATTTCCGATTGTAATAAGAACACGTCTTTATAGTTTCAACTAAACTCAAACGATCCAATATATATTTATATGTTTCCGTTTTCAAGTAAAACAAAGATAAAGTTGAAGGAAGCCAAGATAGACTTAAAGTCAAAGTAAACTTTGAAACTCAAAGACTGAATCTTATTACTTCTTTATTCCACTCCTTTAAAACATAGAGTCTCATAAAGGACTGTGAATAGACAAAATTGAGATGTAATAGACAATAGACTAACAATGGCCCCACAGGGATATAATAATATATAGTGTTTGCCTTGAATGCTTGTTTTACTGTATAGTGTGTTTGCCTTGAATGCTTGTTTACTCATGTCGTATTTTTGCAGTGGATGCTAGTTTGCTTATGTTGAATATTTGCCTTGAATGCTTGTTAAAAACTATAGTGTTTGCCTTGAATGCTTGTTTACTCATGTCGTTATTTTGCTGTGGATGCTAGTTTGCTTATTTGAATATTTGGCTTGAATGCTTGTTTAACTGTATAGTGTGTTTGCCTTGAATGCTTGTTTAACTGTATAGTGTGTTTGCCTTGAATGCTTGTTTACTCATGTCGTATTTTTGCTGTGGATGCTAGTTTGCTTATGTTGAATATTTGCCTTGAATGCTTGTTTAACTGTATAGTGTGTTTGCCTTGAATGCTTGTTTAACTGTATAGTGTGTTTGCCTTGAATGCTTGTTTAACTGTATAGTGTGTTTGCCTTGAATGCTTGTTTACTCATGTCGTATATTTGCTGTGGATGCTAGTTTGCTTATGTTGAATATTTGGCTTTGATGCTTGTTAAAAACTATAGTGTTTGCCTTGAATGCTTGTTTACTCATGTCGTATTTTTGTCGTGGAAAGAGTTTTATTATTGGTTTTTAATATATGGAGACTAAATGAGTTTATTTTTTCTTATACGTAGGGCCTAATAATTATTATAGTAATAATTTATTAATTCATAATTCCAGTATTTTAAAAGTTTTATTTAATTTAAAATTAATTTATCTTTGACATTGAAAATGTAATTTTTATATTACACCTCCAACTATGGTTCTACTTGTAGGTAGACACAGTCCCGTAGTATGTTCAAATGTAGTTACACATCCAACACATTTTACTAAATTCAGGTATATCTAAGTCAGATCAAACGTTATGAGGGTATATATATATATATATATATATATATATATATATATATATATATATATATATATATATATATCACCCTCATAACATTTGATTTGATTAAATATACGTAAATTTAGAAAAATATATATATTATATCGTCAAATAAAGAAATATAATAGTCAGTGTAAAATATATCATCAAATACAAAATACGTACGGTACAATAAAAGGTACAATCTATACATTATTATACAAGTAAATCAATGTGCATATTGTGTAGACATTGAATTGTTAATGAAAACATTAAATTTTTTTTATGAGTCCTTTTATATTCTTCATTTTTCCTTTTTGGATTACTTTATTCCAATTTAATCTTATTTGTGGACTATAGTACACCTCATATTATAACATGCAACATATTTCATCCTTACACATAGGGAATTTTCAGGATCACATTCATCACTAACTACCAAATACTATACACTAATATATATATATATATATATATATATATATATAGAGAGAGAGAGAGAGAGAGAGAGAGAGAGAGTGTTGTACTGTTATTATTCTTGACACTTGTAAACGTAATTTCTTAAGGAAATCAAGTGTTTGTGACCACATGTTTATTCCACCGATTCCACTAGTTGCACTAGTTTATATCTTTATAACAGTAAATGATATGAAGTTGACATTTTGCTTGGTACTTAGTGTTAATAATACCCAATTTAAAAAAAAATAATAATACTAAACCGATTTTCTTTACTCATTTCATAATAGCATCTACTTAAACTTTTCAACTTTGAATATCTCAAAACTGTTAATTTTACAAATTATTAAAAACAGAATAAAGTATTTTACGTAAATCAAATATTATTTGTTAGCCCACGAGTTCATTACAATAATGAATTTCTGTTCAATTGAAAGCTTGATGGATAATACATACTGACATAAATTAGTTGTTAGAGTCACTTAAAAGCATTAGACAATCGAGCGTAGTGCAAACGACGTTGCCATTAATAAAATTGGATTCGGCCAAATTAATGGTTGTTAGAAACTCTGGTTATTGAGTTAAGGTGTGTTTTACTATTACCAACATAAAGCCAGTTTTATATGTGTTCCATATTAATTTGGAATCTTTCTAAGTTGCATCTGTATTGCAGAGTGAAGGAATCCTAACAAGTTTTCCTATCTACTACATTTGTATAATATATACCCTTTTGGAATTTATTCTACATTTTAAATACATTTGCAGAAACCTTTTAACTAATATTGTTGCTTATTTTAATTAATTTAAGACATAGTATTCATTCTCTTCAAAAGAACAACAAAATGTATTTAAATTGTTTTGTATAAGTTTTGTATCTTGTACCATTTCTAAATAATTGTTCAATAGATAGTGAATATTTCACTTCCAGTTATTAAAAGACGCCTTTTCTGTGAGAATAGAGATTACTTTGAGTCACTAAATGAAACAAGAGAGTTTAGGTCAATCGGTTATCTATGCAAGCTAACATGATATGATAAAAAATCACTTCGTAACTAATTTTGATGAAACCCTTGACACAGTAAATCTACAGAGAAAGATACTAAGCCAGTTTAAGTAAATACTAGTAAATAAAAATATTTACCGACAAAATTATAATTGCAATTACCGTACGAAAGGTAGGGGACACTAATGATTGTAGATAAGTATAATCAAATTTGTTTCAAGAAAACTTATATTTCCAGAAATTCTAATTACATAACAAATATAAATTCTTATTCTATATTTAAATTCAT
The DNA here is from genome assembly GCA_963513935.1 of Aphrophora alni. Classification (NCBI taxonomy): domain Eukaryota; kingdom Metazoa; phylum Arthropoda; class Insecta; order Hemiptera; family Aphrophoridae; genus Aphrophora; species Aphrophora alni. Next base: position 131,796,524 of record OY740769.1, on the reverse strand, counting down.
TTGTACTTTCTTATATACATAGCAAAGTCAAATATACAAATTGAATATAAAGAAACATGAGCTCATACTGTTTTATAAAACACAATTACAAAATGGCTATAAACATCCAAAACATCCAAAAAATAATTTCCCATTGAGATTATCAGAAATTATAATCAAACAATTAATAAATTTTTAGAATTCAAACAAGCATGTAATAGAGCTTGTTAATTGTCTTGGAATTATGCCCTAACATTATCGGTATATTAATTGCATTTGTGAATAAGATACTTGTATAACTGCGTAAAGCATGAGTATAATAGTAAAAGAACATTGAAGATAGAAAATGTTTAAAGTCACAATAATAATTAAAATTTTAGTGTAGAATGAAATATATTACTTTGCACAAACTGTAAAATAGTTAAAATTCTTTTACTATGACTTTAAATATAGGAATTTCTAGTTTTAACTAGTTTCTGTAGACGAATATTGCATCACAAAAATACTAAATGGATTGTCTAATGTTAACTTCCTGTCCAAGAATTTAATTTACATATTTACTTGTTCAACATTTCATCTATTCAGATCACATTTTTATAATTATTTAAAGTAAAATTAAATACGAATTCAATGTATTGAAAAACATAAGTTTAATAAAAATTGGACAATGTAAAAAATAATTTTTATTTTTGATGGAAATTTTTACACATGATCCAATGTAATACATTTACACTCTCCACTACTGCAAATTAAAAATTATAAGTATCATCATTTTTGTTATTACTGTTGAGACCGAATGTTCTTGATGGAATTACATGTTAAAAAAAAATTATTTTATTAGTTTTTCTTCAATCATCATTATTGGTCACCAAATTGTAAAAATTCTATAAATTATAAGAAAAGAAGTAGTGTATTATCGATTTCGATCAAATTTGGAATACATTTCAATATTTATAACCAAAAACAATCATCAATGTAGCAAGTAAAGTAATATAATCTTTAAAAGTCATTTGAGAACAAAATGAACCTTAATTATCGTCATGCAAATAACTTTAGATTAGGATATTACTTTTGACACTTGCCTGAAACGTATACTATTATTTTATTACTCCAAGTGGGATTTGTTTTTTTCTCTTTTCCTTATTCAATGGAATTCATTTTTAGTGTTTGATAATATTTAGTGTATTCAATTCATTGTTTTTTGTTCTTCCACAGAATGGAATGAAGTTCCGATGAAATTATAAAGCCTAAAATAGATATCAATAAAAATTATACCATTGCATTTATTTGTGACATTTATTTGTGTCACACGATATAAATCGGTTTTGTTTTTTACTAATAAGGCAGCAAAACTTTATTTTAATTTTGATGTTATATATTCAGCTTTTTACATCGTATGAAATATCGCAAATTATATACAAACGAAGACAATGGTGGATTGATAAAGTATATAGAAAAAGGATAGTGTGGTCAAGTAACCTGATAAATAAGTTGTAGACAATTTTCAAAATAGAAAATATCAATGCCCGTTTCGGGACTAGTTAAATGCAGTATTTATTTATATGCAAATATCAGAATAAATAGTTTTAAATATCAAAATTGTTTTATTGATTTTGCTGTTGTAACACTTGTACACTTACGAATAAAAATTCCATCAAAATAGTTATATTGTAAAAGAGTTTAGGTTTGGAAATAGTGAATGATCCCACCACATCTACACCATTTAGATCAATTTCCTTCATCGTTCCTATCATGCTTGATCCTGGCAGTATTGAATTATTCAAAGAATAGGGTCTTTTATGTCCTTTTTCAAATTTTTCTGTTTGATATCCAAAAGATTTTTGCATTTAAACAGCAAGAAAAAATTTATGTTGTAGAACATTTAGTGAATTTGTACATCCTTTGAATAAAAATCGAACAAACTACTATGCTGGTATTTGGTCAAAGTTGTATTTTCTTTTTTATTGATAAGGGAACGTAGGTTTTTGTGTAACGTAAGATATTATTTTGAAAGTATACGTAAATATAAGCCAGTTATAACGAATTAATTTATATAGAGTTGAATATTTTAAAAATATAAAAGTAATCTTAAAATGAGGTTTCACATAGAAAATATCTTTTGTGCCCTCTATTTAAACTTTGCAATTACTTAATGTAAATAGTTCTTAGTGGATGTTTTAACGATAAGAATCAAGGTATTTGTCTTTTTTTGATTTCCTATTTTCCGGCTACTATAATTTCTTTTACATCCTACTTTTGTGTAATGTTTTAAAGTCGTAATAACATTTTAATTTCGATCTACTAACGCGAAATTGTAAGTTTTGTGTTTTATCTGCAAATGTGTTTCTAAGTTACATAAAAGCCTAAATTATCATGGATTATGGATGAGTTGATAAAGAATTTTGTAATACACATCTTGTACCACTTCCAAATCGGAAAGTATTGAAAAAACCTGTAACTAATAATTATTAGAGGAACGAAACATGAGAAAGTTTCATTTAGCAATCAAAATTCAAATACATAATTACTTGAAAGCAATACTATTAGAGTTTATTTTAAAATTATCTTAAGTAACAATTGAAATAGAAACTTTAGAAGTGGAAAATGATAAGGTTATGTAATCCGCTCTAAAATGATAAAAATTGTTTATTAAAAAGGGAAATTAAAAGTTTTATGAAAACAATGTTTCCAAAACTTGAAATTAAATGTAAGCGTTTTAGTCTTGTTTGAGGAGAGATGTTGGTTGATTATGCAAGCTTGATAATTAAATTTTCAATTACAAAATTTAGCATTTGAATGTACACGCACTTAAACTTAACTTGGCAGTATTTACATGTAATGAAATTCTTATCCCAAAAGCCATGAAAATTTAAATTACCCAACAATCAGCATGCGCTTAAAATGTTTTTCTCTAAAACTCTAAATACAAGTCATATAGTATATTAGAATTTATCTATAGGATCAAAGCGTGTAAGAATACATTTCACGAAAATACTCTAAATAAAATAAATAAATAAAAGTATATGGGTAAAAAGTCTTTTCTCGTTTATTTCCTTCTTACACAGAGCAGTGACAGTCTCCTAATTATAAGAAAAACTTGCAACCAAAACAACATTCGTGATATTATAATTATCTTATTCCTTGTAATCTTAATGAAAGATCTGTAACAATAATATAATCCTCACATGAAAATCGAAATCTGTATAGCCAAGATTCTGACCTTTTTCGTTGTCTCTTTGTACTGACCACCCAACACAATGCATAGAGTCTTAGTAATTTGAAGTGTATTCACAAATATACCAGCCCTAACATAGATTTTACAAGCAACAATAAATATACAATTAAAAAAGTTTAGTTTATTCTTTATTTTCTACAAGAAGTATAGAAATAGGTTAGTTGTGGATTAAACGGAACCATATTGGCGTTGATGGTTTAAATATTGGTCACAATAATAGAAAATAACACAATAAAACCAACCGGAATCTAGAGTGCAAAGGCTTTCGAAGGTATTAAAAAAACGAAAAAGAATGATTGCTGACATATTAAACTGTGACTCAAGCAGCTCCGTACCTCGGTTACTCACAAAGGTTAAATGAGGTAAATATGTGGGTAAATAAAACAATATTTGCGTAGATAACGTCATTTCATTACAAATAATTCTAGAGTACAGTTCTCTACAAGTAATATCAAGTATTTTTCATAACCACATTTCTCTACTGCAAGTTATTATAATTATTACTCAACAATACAAACATTATGTTCATATCCTGTATCATTGGGTCCAAATATTTGCAGTCCAACAAACCGACGATTTCTCTTCGACTGCAGTTTACCTGACGACAAGTAGAAGATGAGTCTTTGAAGATTAGTAGTGTGTGGAAGTTCAATTTCTGAACTCGTCAAAGGCGTGGGGAGTTATTTCTAATTAACATGCTCAGTCTATTTAGCAGGTTGATTACAGTGAACTTATAGTTGGCTTGTTGGTGACAGTCAACTTGGTTGACCCCTATCCTCAACGAAAATAAACTTATTAAGATATAATCATAACAGATAAAAAGTAGACATGTTAAACCAATGTTTCACCCAGTTATTTTTGTCTCATTGCCAACATTCGGCTTAATGTCTATTATGGTTAAATATGTTACACGTAACAGTCATGAAATTTCAAAATAGTGACTATAAAAATAGTTTCGAGGTTAAACAAATGTCAAACTCAATAATTAAAAAGAAAATGCATACTGAATGAACATTGATTTGACGAAATTATTATTTTGTTTGTTTTATGTGGAAACATAAAATCGTTTTTGCCTTATACAAGTTAAAACTTTTGGCCTAATTGTTATACCTTTAAGATGCACCAGCAATTAATTCTTGACTTACATTGAAAATATTTTAATAATATTATTTTAGCAATTTTTCCAAATGTTTCAACAAATATATAAGCTATCAATTTCAACTTCAGTATTTCTGAACCTAATTAGAATTTTCCATCAAAATAAATATAAACAAAACAAATATATAAATCTAAAATTAATTTTATTCTGGAAATAGCATTCTTTTAATAAACAGATGATATACTACAATTCAAATAATCAAGCTACGGTTGAATACAAATTGTGTATATAGCGACTAATTAACCTCACTTAAAATATGAGTAAGTATATACAAGTGTTTATTAGCCAAATGTAAACAATTATTTTTAACTTCGCAAACAAAAATTAACATAATATAACTTGTATAAATTAGGTACTTCATTGTATGTTATTATAGTATTGGATCATCATGTCTATAGTAAATAAATATCCCATTTAGTAAATTGTATTTCAGTGAAAAAAAATGTTTGGAGCAAAACTTTTTCTATATGTACTCTGATAGGGTGGAATTTTCAATCGATAGGGAGGAAATGGCTTCACATTCTGACCAAACTGAGAGATTTTCAATCACGGAACACAGTATTTTTTTCTCATATGTGTGTAATTATTTGAATATCTGAAATTATAAATAGAATCATTTAAATTTATTAAAATTGCATGAAAATATACAATTGAGTAACTCGCAGCCGATTATTAAAGGTTTAATAGGTTATAACATTTTTAGATGATTTTATACTTATATAAGAATATATAAATCATGACTATTTATTGCACGACTGTTAGTTTTTAACTTATTGATTTAGAGGATAGTGGAATCACGTCAAAGCTTATGTGGAGGAATGAAAGTAAGCGAACGGAGTCTAGAGGGCATTGAAATATAGAAAACCATTAAAAGTTCTGTAACATTAGGAACAGAATTAGAATAGGTTCCATTATCAATTTATAAACAGAAAGTAAAATAATATCTTAATTACTATGCTTTATTACTTTGGTGTAACATATCTGGGGTATAATGGAATTGTAGTTCATGTTTTAGATTGTTTACACATATTTATGAACTGATAACACTTAGACACTCAGTTTTGCTGTGTCCATTAATCTTACCATCCAAGTGTCTCTAAACGGCTAATTTGTCGCTATTCATTTAAATTAAACAGAGCAATTTATGAGAAACAGTGTTATATCTCAATCAATTTCTTTCTAATATCATTAGTCTTGGTTAACTTTATTTTACTCACTCTACCCCCCTCTCTCTCTCTCTCTCTCTCTCTCTCTCTCTCTCTCTCTCTCTCTCTCTCTCTCTCTCTCTCTCTCTCTCTCTCTCTCTCTCTCTCTCTCTCTCTCTCTCTCTCTCTCTCTCTCTCTCTCTCTCTCTCTCTCTCTCTCTCTCTCTCTCTCTCTCTCTCTTTCTCTCTCTCTCTCTCTCTCTCTCTCTCTCTCTCTCATCAAGAGCACCCAATTTGCTTAACAAAGGGCCAATGTCTAATGAATATTGATCGTTTGGAATTGTTAGATGACAAACAATTAATCGGTTTGACTAAAGTGATATTTAGACCTGGCTTTTCAAGTATTCACCTACAGTACAGTAGCTTCAGGTATAATGAAAACATCTGAATTTGCTAAAAGTACCAGAAAAATAAATCTATTGAAACATTTCTTTTTTCCTGAAGAGATTATTTTTGAATATACTTTGGGTTCCCATTATACTAGTTGATAGGAGCCATGATTAATAAAAAGTAAAATAAATATGTAAATAATAACATGATGAATAAATCAGGTAATTGTACATTTCGTTTTTTTAACAATGCAACTCGGATCTAGTGGATCAAAAACCGATTTAAGTGAGATACATATTTCACTTATGAAATTAATGCATGCTGAGGTAAAATTTTGACCTAGTGACTCTTATATGTATATGTTTGTAAATGTAGTAATATATAAAAAATATATAACTACGTATTTACGTGAATATTTATGAAATAGTTGGCATTAGCATCATATGCGTTATGAATTTGTTATATTAAACTAGGTAGCATTTTAAATAATAAAATAATCATATAAAATTTCTTAAAATTAGTCACAAGTAAACATCTTTATTTAAATTCTGGGTTTTCAAAGTATTTGGGTAATCATATATCAGGAAATCCATTTATATAACTTGAAACCATAAAACCAAAATAAATCTCAAAATATATTTCTTACTTGTGTATAAATTTTGAACTTATGGACAGTTTTAATCAGTTTTGTATCTCCATCGATAAATTGGTTATAACCAAAATCCAATTATTTCTTTTAACTTTAACCATCATCTGAAGTAATCATGTTTATTCAATTATCCACTTTGATCTTGACATAACTCAAGTCAAAAATATCCCAAACAAAGTGGAAATAAACGTATTATTGTGCGATAAAAAGTTACCTCTTTGTTAGACTTTATTAATTTAATACAAATTCAAATTCAACTGTGTTTTTAGAAACAAAGTAATAACCTTGGTAAATATAACATCTAAACCTTATGAAATTCTAAAATTAAATTTCTTTCAACAAAGCTCTCTCTTTGTCTTTCTAAAAGATAATAATAACAAAACAATAATGGATACATAGCTCTAAGAGTGGCAGTACCCCATTCATAGTAAAAACAGTACTCATACAGGTTTCTTGCAGGTATTAAAAGTAAAGATCCAAGATTTTTTATAATAGTCGTCAAGTTAAATTTTTATGTTTTTGTTGAAATAACTTTCCAATATAACGTTTTTTCATTTTTAGTGCTTGTTTTTTTTTTTCGTTTAAAGTTTTATTATTTTGATTCTATTGAAAATTAAACAGTAGCCTACATTTTTATTCAAACAACATTTCAGTCATAGTTCAATTTCAAATTCATGATTCAGAAACGTATTGTCCGATCACTACCATATTAATTTACAATATTTTGTCATGTATTTTATATTTCATACTCCAATTTCACATGTATGGTTTTATAAAACAAATGTTGTTATGAATTTTGCATGAGTACTTCTGACAATCTCTGAGTTAACAAAACATATTAAATTATTAATACGTTACGTAGCTTTTTGTTATAGAAGTTATAATCTAGATTCAAAATTATAAGTTTTTGAATCATTATTTGATAGAAATTGTTATTTAAAAGTGTAGTTGAGTGTACCGTAACGATAATCATTTTTAACGTTCAGAGCTGTGTCCATTTTCTCTGGTCGTGGGGTGTAGCAGCGTTCGCCTAACTTGCTGGCTCAAAACAAAACATAGTTTTTAACGATACGTCGTACAGTTTGGACGTTAATTTAAAATTAAAATTAACCAAGTTACTTAAAGAAATCTTGTTTTACCATAATTTTCCTTGTTTAGTTCTTTGTTCTTTTATGTCAAAATCTATTTTTTAGTACGTTTTTTTTTTAATTTCTCAAAATAATATTTCCACTTTGTTTGGGATATTTTTGACTTGAGTTATGTCAAGATCAAAGTGGATAATTGAATAAACATGATTACTTCAGATGAGGGTTAAAGTTAAAAGAAATAATTGGATTTTGGTTATAACCAATTTATCGATGGAGATACAAAACTGATTAAAACTGTCCATAAGTTCAAAATTTATATACAAGTAAGAAATATATTTTGAGAATTATTTTGGTTTTATGGTTTCAAGTTATATAAATAGATTTCCAGATATATGATTACCCAAATACTTTGAAAACCCAGAATTTAAATAAAGATATTTACTTATGAATAGTTTTAAAGGATTTTATATGATTATTTTATGATTTAAAATGCTACTTAGTTTAAGATAACAAATTCATAACGTATATGATGCTAATATCAACTATTTCATAAATATTCACGTAAATACGTAGTTATATATATTTTTTATATATTACTACATTTACAAACATATACATATAAGAGTGACTAGGTCCAAATTTTACCTCAGCATTCATAAGGAACAATTTTGATTATTTTTTAATTTACAACTTTTGAATAATATTTAGTGATCCAATATATTATTAATATAAACCTGAACTTGACGACATTTTTCGGAATAACGACTCTACCAAGTACGAAAAGTTTGCACATTTTTACGTGGTTGGTAATAGAGTCACCCAGATTTGTAATCAAATACTCGTTAAAAAATGGAATATAATTTACTAGATAAACCAATTCTACATGATTTATACTGATAAATTGTATAAAGATGTTTTTAAAAACATATTTTAGATAAAATGTATCAGTTTTTTAACGTATTCCATACAACTAGTCGTTAACGATTTTAAATAAAAGATTTTTTTTTTACTTGAATTACACTTTCATAAATAATTAATATATTACAAAACCGATGAGTTGTAAGACATGTTAGGATGATGAACCGGGGCTATTCGCTGTTCCACATGAATGCAAAGGTTAAAACCTTGTCAAACCTAAACGAATGCATCGGACACATTGTAAATACATCATAACGTATGGTGGATATACAGAGGCGGTGATTCTGGTGTTGACGTATCATGTTGGGTGTTTGTTATAAATAAAGTAAATGAAAATTGAAGCAAAACTCAGATATATTCAACATCCAATAAAAATTTAGTTATTTATATTGTAGTTAAAGTTGTTAATACTTTAAAATTAATCATTTCTCGCATAATAAATTTGAAATTATATTAATTGTGTACAGGTATTGATCAACGTCATTACATCATTCGTTCCACAGACCAACACGCTTGCAACCCTCATAGAAAAATTACACATTCTAATATGGTAGGTTTTACTTTCATCTCGTTAGTAATAAAAAAAAAAAAACATATCTCCTGAAAATATATCTGTGGCTAACATGAATTTAAAATAGTAAATATTAAATATTTTAAGTGATTTGAAAATAAGAACTGACACTGCTGTCCAATATAGTTATAATCTAATGCACAGTTATTTTTAACTTTTAGATCCTAAAATAGTGTCTGTTTTAATTGTATGAGTTTATTTGAGGTAACTAGTATGATGAATGTTGAGAATTAGTTGCAGGTTTTTGTAATTGTATTCTCCTTTTTGAAACTCATCTTTCCGCTAATGGGGCTTCCTCAACAATGTTGACTTGGATTCATTGAAATCAGCGTTTTTTAATCTTAGAAATTCGCGCCTTCTGTATATCTTATTGTAGGCGTGTACTTAATTTCGTGTGAATTTATGTAATGATTATTTTTCTATGAATATAAATGTATGATATATTTTGGAACGTACAACATTAAAAATGAAATATTAAAATATAATAAATATATTAGAAGGTTAAATAACTTCTCTTAACAGTTATTTACATACTTATCTATTTATATTACAGTCATGGTGCAATTGGTAAAATAATTACATCATCATCAAAGAAACTATGACAAACAATCGGAGGGCTCGCTCAGGTATAAGGCGTGGAAACTCGTATTCTGAGATGCCGCCATTGTTATACTGTAAAAAAGCGTTGGTTTTCGTCTTTTATTTTAGTTACTGAGATACTTGTGGCTTTTTCGTATACAAGACATATCTGAGGCAGGAAATTCTGATTGATCTAAGAGTATAACTCCTTTTCCTTATAGTTCTCTGAGTATTTTGTAATTTTTGAAATACTGTTGTTGTTCTGTTTTAAATTTGGAAGAAAGTTTTTATAAGCTGATTTTGAAATTACCATTTTAGCTTTACACTACGGTTTGATGTTTTAGTATTAATTTTCCTAGATGGGTGAATTTATTGAGATTAGATTTGATTTGGGAATTAGTACGATATTATGTAGGGAAATACTTTTACTTTGAGCTTTTCTGACTGAAAGTCTGGATTTATTAGAAATTGGCTAATTATTTAACAGTAGGGTGTTCGCGACTGCCGCTAGGTGTCGGGGCGGTAGCTACTTTTATTTTCAAGATTTGTTGAAATGTATATTTTTGAGTTAAATTATCTACAACCAATTTAGTATTGTCTCAATGTTAGCTAGTAAAATCAGTTATGCAAAACCTTACATAGAAAAAGTAGTTCTCGATTAACCGTTGTATATTGTTGAATTAAAATTGAAATAAAGAAAGACAAAGGTAATACAGCCACAAGGAATGAATGAGTACACTATAAGTTAAATAAAAATGTGTCTGATAACTTCCTCAATATCATTGGCACATTCTAATACAATATATCAGACACTGTTTACTGGCTTTTGTTAAACTTATATCTTATTGGATTATTAGGTAAATATTATTACCGAATTTCAAGCAGGGTTGAAAAATTGTACTATACAGTCGGTAATATATTCCACTTATTCTTTTTATTAAAGTTACAGTTATGTTTAAATAGGAGGAAATATCCACTGCATTCATATTAAACGGTAGTAAGTTTTTTCAAGCTAAACAGTAAGAGGATTTCATCAAAAATGAAATCCGACTTTGAAAAATCTCTTTGAAATTACAAAAAAGTTTGGTGTTAAGGCTTATCCATGAGAGTTTTAACCTACAACTATAATGAAACAGGGTTGCATATAAAGTCCTGTATTTTTATCATTTTTAAAAAATAATATTAGAGACCATAGAACTATAGAATAGTGTTAATGGTGCTTAATTTAAGACCTGGGATTATGAAGATTATATTGATTTGTTGGGATTTGATGGAAACTCTTTGTGGAGAATGATTAATAGCTAAGAGGATTACAGCTATAAATGAAATCTGTCGACAAATCCTAATAAATGCAAAGTAGATGTTTTAAGAAATGGAGATAGGCTTAATAATAAGGAGAAAAAACGTGGTGGTTTAACAGGGAGGAGATAGAAGTAACGAATATTACAAATATTTAGGAAGACATTTAATATTATTGTGCCATAATATAACTTTGAGAAGAAGTTTGTCTCTGTCAAAGGTGTTATTAATTCATTTAGTATTATTATTTTGAATAATAAAAGTGTCAGACAAATTACAATTATTTATTGCAGTTACAGAAATATGAATAATATTTACTTGTTGAATTCAAGTATTGACTCAAGATTCAATATTTATTATTTTCTTAAACTAGCGCCTACGGTTGCATGGCTACGAGAAAAATGTGAACGGTTTATTTAAAGTAATTAAATTTCTTACTTTTAATAAATTATTGTATATCAGTGTATAATATAGGTTTTCTGTTTGTTTTAAAAATTCACTAGAATTATTATTATTATTATTGTTAATAATAATACAACTAATCTCGGAGCAATATGACTGTAAATTAGTATAAAAATATAACTCCTAAAACGTTTTTGGTTTCACAAACACTTTTCTTTTCTGGATACCTACATATCCGTATTTAGAGGACTTGACAAAGAGCTTTATTTAAAAACAGGAAATGGATTTGTCCTAAATGAATAATTTATTTCATTAATATTTCTCTATGAAAAATACGGAAACTATATACATAAACATCACATGTCTTGTGATGGCAAAGTTAAACAAAATAAAACGTGATTAGTATAAACTAGTAATACGTAAATACATAATATACAAATATGTATTTAAATGAAATAAACATTTGTTCCTTGTGGCAATTTTATTGCGGGAACAGTAACATCTATTCATGGCTTCATATTTTATTCTTTGTAATATTTAAATATTTATATTTATGAAAGAACGTATTACACACAATAACAGAGGCCCAATACTTTTCTTGCACAATTGAATTCGTCAATATCTTTAAAACTTGATGATCAATTTCATTCCGACGGATATTATAAATATTATTTGAAAAATTATTTGCTTTGCCATAATTCAGCTTAGGCTACATTTATTGAATTGTCAGAATAGCTAAATTGATTTCTACTAGTAAAGTACCCATCCAGTTTCTTTAACATAATAGTAAGGAAGGTGTTGATAAATTTGCTTTTCATTGACGATGTACTTTCAAACTTTAAACATAAAGTTTTAAATTCAAGTTGTGAATAAGTGTAAGGTAATCCTTTAGAATGGTAAACATTTATCATGTCACCAATTTAGTTATTAGGCAAAGTTTATATTTTACAACCAAATACTCTTGGAAGTTTCAAGTTGCTAATATTTTGTAAATATGAGTAAATTCACGTCAACTTTATAAGCCTATTATATATATATATATATATATATATATATATATATATATATATATATATATATATATATATATATATATATATATATATATATATATGTTGTGTTACTACTAATAAATAAATAACTAGTATGTTTGTACTATTAGTAAATATATTTTTTAGCCAGTTTTAAAATATAGCGGATGACATTTTTGGACAATTTATACATCAAGTAGATCTCACGTTGTCAGAGTTACAAAGCTCGAAATTATTGATAATTTTAATATTTTCTTGCAGTAAAGTCAGAACACGAAAAGTTTTAATTTGTCTACTATGTCTCAAGTATTACATTAACCTTCATTTATGTCTTTTTGGGTAGGTTTTAAAGCTCAATAATGCAATATAATTGTAAAATACAAAATTTAGTAATATTAATATGTTGTATAAACGTTGTGTGTAACATGGAAAAATGGGTCTTAAAAACTTATTAAACAGTACTTACTATGTTAAACAGCTTAGTCAAAAGTACAGAAAAAACCTCAAATAGTATTTAACTCCATAGTTATAATGGGAATACCCAGTTAAAAGTTTTCGTAGCGCAATGTTACTTTTTGTAGGTAAGCGAATTTATAACCAATCGGGGTTTTTCGTAAATGAGACGATGAGATGAGTCTTATAAAAACCATCGTTTTGTTCTGTTTTTATTAAATTGATTATCTTTATATTTTTGTCATAATAATAAATAAATCATCTCTCTGTCATTTTGTATGAACTTATGTAGTGATTAGTGTACCGATACAGTTTAATAATATTTAGTAAGTACTCCTTTTGTAACTTTTAAAGTAATCTAATTTAAATTACCATCCATTATTCAACTCTCTTATTTTAAGTACTAATCACACAAATATTTTATCTAGGTTTTAGATTTAAATTAAGTATGGCCAAAAATATGAATATAAAATATCAACCAACGTAATGTGTAATTATAAGTAAAAGAAAATTGGTTCTAGAGTATTGCCCCCCTTTCTCAACGAAAACCCTACAGCAAGTTAAATGTTTTGGAATTTTTAACTGTAAAAACAATATGTGTAATAATATTAACAAAATGACCTTTGAGAAGTTACACTTTTATAAATTAAAACGAATAAAGAAACACCAACATCATTTCGAAAACATCTTTTCTTATTAAACGTAATTGTGTTTAACCATTCAACTCGACTTAGCACAAGAACAAGGAGCATACCATTTTAAAGGGATATAGCAAATGCAATTATTTCCATATAAAAAATGTTTTATACGTCAAAATAAAACGCATAAGAAATAAAAAACTACCAATTGTTTTAAAAAGTATATATCAAAGACATAATTATACATCTATTGATTTTAGATGGCTATAATCTCGGTTTGGTGTTCATATATTTTAAAAATTGTAACATTTTTGTACAAATAAAATATATTCACCTGTTTTTATTAAAATACAATTTTATATGTCAATATATTTCAAAATTGTATTTACAAAGTGGTCAAAATGTTTTCCATATGCATGATGTTACAGAATGTATTTCTTAAATCACTAATTACAAAACTTAATGTTAATTAATTAATTAAATTTATGTTTTTGATCAATCCGTATTTATTAACAGTTTCGTGTGGAATAATAAATTTATTGTGCTCACAATTTAATAGGATTCAATCAAGGTATTACTTTCTCAATACACCAAAGTTAATATCGATAACTACAACAGATTGCTTCTATTGGCGAAGTGCTGATTAGAATGCTGAACATAGTAGCTGTACTTTAAACGTAAGTGGAAGATTACTTCTCTGGTCAGTGTTTCACTTCGTTAACTATTAGGTTACTCAATTATAAATCACATACACTTGGTTTATTAGAGCGATATGTGTATTTCTAATTACTGTATATATAATTTAAGACATTTTGCCGATTAGATCCGAAAATAAAATCATCAAGTTCAAAGTTATATTCTTGAAAATAAATCATTGTTATATGTTCGAGTTATATTATGGTTGCATTTGATCAAAAACATAATTATTAGAGCTATCAAATCATCGTCCAGTGAAAAACTTTAATCCATTTTTTTATTCTTTTTGATACAATAAAATGTAGAATTTCTGTTAAGTAATGAACATTAGATACAATAAATAAATTTAGATTAATTATGATTCAAATATGCAAATTTAGATAGTTTGTCAGCCCATCACTGGTTTCAGTAAAATTGAAACTTTACTGTTTATATGTCCATATATGTCTATATTGGACATATATGCTCTATATAAACTAAGTTTTTACTTAATATTTATTGACAGAAGATGCAATATTTATCTAGATTTCTAACTATTTTTGACGAAATAATGCAATTAGCACATCCAACTAACATCAAGCAATACAATTTTGATTTATATGAAAAATCTTGTAATCCCGAAAATAATATAAATTTAAACTAGAAACTTAAATTTAAAAAATGGTGAATAAGTTAGCTTATTTTAAAGTAGTAACTGTTAGTGAATGAAAGTAACAAATTCGGCTGCGAAATTCTGCATCTGCGTCCGTAACACCCATCCACCAATTTTATTATTGAAATAAAGTAAATTAACGTCCAAATATAATCGTGATAAACCTAGTCAGCCTACATTCATCTAGTCAGACTACAAACACAAATCGCAATAATGATGCTCCAATAAATATTATACATTATAAAAATACTTCTGCAACCATTGTAATGAGGTTAACTCCTACAAAACTCAGTTAATATTCTAAAGCATAATATTTATTTCTCTTGCTTCATATTTCTCATTAGTGTTTATATAAATAATTTTAATAAAACCGGTTTCTTCCTCTATATACAATAACGTAAATACTTAATATTTAACATTGATATTGAGTTGTGAAAAACTCGAGTAAACAATGTTCACAAAATAAAGATAAAAAATTTAGGAGTGTTAAAATATGATGTAAATTAAAATGCATAGTTAAATTTATAAAAAACTTAAAATAGATAACGAGAGGTTATTTTATAACTAAATTGAAAATATTTAAAATAAGACAACGGCGTAGGGAAATAAACTTATCCAAATAATCTAATTGTCTTGCTTTTTAACACGAAAATTCTAAATATTATTAAAAATGTATTATATTTAAAATCTACGTTTGTAAACTTGAATAAAATAAAAAGCATATTGAATTAAATGAAATATGCAATTTGTATTCTTGAAATAAAGTTTTAATCAAATTTAAAATAGGAAAATTTGAACTCCTGTTGAATCTGTAATTAAAATGTAATTTTCGAGAAACTAAAATGCCACTACTATCAATTTTTTTGATTGGCGATTTTCCTAAAATACTTTTAAGATTAATATAACCGCTTTAGTGTTAAAAACAAACACTTTAGCTTGCAGACACACAATTACACACATACAAAAACGTACAACATATATTCTTTAGGAATCAGAAAAATATTTTTCATAAATTATTATGTATTGGAGTAATGGAATCTTATACGTATGTAATTGGATGTTTAGCTTATATTTTGAATATGGACAAATAAATTGTTTAATCATATATTGAATCAATGGGGGTCATATTAAAAAAAAAGTTTAATTATTTTTAATATCTCCAGCGATAACAAATTTTACAACATTATTCACACCACATCGTGATTGCATTGGTATTTGATTTCATATCTAAAAAGTTTAAAAACATTTAAGATAAAGGAAAACCTATATTTTCTAAACCACACCTGTACCCCTTCTATCCCCTGCGTGTGATTTATTATCTTGGGTGGAGTGGAATGAGGAAAAGTCTCGTTCACTGGGACGGAAAGTGTGACAATTTGATTTCTTTTACAGGAAATATTTTCTTTTTAGTACCGGCATTAGAACTTTGTAATTCCGGTATATTTTTCTTTTCTCTTTTAACTTTTGTGCCATTAAGAATATGTTTAAATTCATAGTGAAGTAGGAGGAGCAATGTTGTTTTATAATAATCTATTTGCACAATAATTTGTTTACGCTGAAGTCAGGGTAGTTTTAAAAACAGGGGTGAAGGTTTCGTATTTTACAGAATATGCAAGTGAAACAAGTAACTGGGAGGAGTTAAAGAATAATACATCTAAAAGAAAATTTGAATATGTCGTTATATATCGATAACAAGTAGAATGAAGTAAACAGTTATGTTTTAATTACAATGGTGATAATGTATATAAACTTTTATAACAATTATATTTGTTTTTAGTTTACACTGTAATAATGTTTAAGATTGAACGTGAACGGTATAATATCAAACATGAAAAATGTCTAGTATTAAAGATTTAATAAAATAAAAGGTACCAGTTAATTCCAGAAATAATCATGTTTTTACGTAATAATTAAACTTGTTAATTTTTTTTATTTCTAAGTGTTTATTGTGAAAGTAATACTATGTATGGATAACTGATGATATTTTGAAATATAATGTAATTTCAAATACAAAATATACACTAATTTGTTCCTCTGCACAGTAAATAATTAATTGTATTTGAATATGGGTGAGGTTTGTCTTTAATTATTCAGTCTCTACTACTATATAATATATTGTGTATCCCTGTAACTCTGTTTACTCAGTAACTACACGACCTGTTTCATTAAAACCTGTACTCTTAAGTCTATAATAATTGACATAAATGAGTTTAAAAGAAAGGAAGCTTCAACTATTAATAATTCCTTTTGCCATAAATAATATGTTTTATCGTGAAGGGTGTACATTAGATTGCTAAATACACAACTATGAAATTATAGTCGCAATTTTAATCCGATTGAAAACTTGTTATTTTATATAACTTAATCATTTTCATTAATAACATTTTTACAGTCGAAAGAGTTTTCCATGTTTTAACAATTCTAGTGAGCTGCAATGTTTAATTATCACCGAAAGATCGTTTACAGAGATATATTTATAGAGTTTTATTACTTGATCAATTAAAAATGTGTAATTCGTATGTAGGACATTTCAAACATACATGAACCGTAAACTGTTGTATACAATTTACGTTCTCTACATTACCCGTGTTTTCCTAACAATTATTAGAATATATTTCCATAAAATAAAATAAAACATCTGAATAAATATACCTAAATATTCTTTTTTAGTTTAACGAAAAAAACATTAGAAGGTTTTATTTCTTCAAACATCCTCTACCAACGCATAATTTAACATTAACTAAAAATAGTATAACTTATTATTTTAAAAAAGAGTATTATATGAAATTCTGAATAAAAAAACTTACACCCAATAATACATATAGTATTCCATTATGAAATATTTAAGTTAAATATTTCCTCAAAATACGAGACCAATTTAAGAATACAACGTTGAAAGGACAACGTTTTCGTTATCAGTTTAGTAAAGTTCAAAGAACTTAATTTTTATTTTAAACCCTATTTGTTATAATTCTGTTATTTTGTACATAGAGGTGTGTTTTTTAAAATCTATTGGCTCTCAACCACGTACAACACTTTTTACGTGTTTTATGTAGTGTACAATAAAATTAATTTAAATGTCCAAAATTTTAGAGATCGGCAACTAATCGTTAATTAAAATTAAAGGCAGCTACTCATTTCTGTGTATGAATTTCATTTTAATAAGTTTCATAATAATTTTGAATTTTGAAATATTATTACATATCCCAGTTTCCCACATTCATCACAAACACAAAACTAAAGGATTTGTAACTAAATATATTAATTCTATTAAACACCTATCGGGATTTAAGTAGTATTTCTTTTTATCTGACCAATAATTAATCCTTTACTATATCATTCACTCTGTACATTATTTGTATGTCAGTTCTTAATTAATTGTATCAGTCCTTAAACACTTTTCTACCACTAAACTGTAGAATGAACTGTAAAAAAAACTCGTTTTTTTTTCTTCCCAAAGAGAAAAATTACGCCACTAAAGACATTATGTCTTCAGTGTTTCATTACGAAAAATTGATCTGAAATGTGATATTAAAATTATTACATCACAAAATTTCCTTGGTGAGCAATGTAGATGTAATAAACTATGTTTGTTATATAAAAGTATAAGATATCTAGTTCTACCAATCTCATATATATATATATATATATTTAAATAAGTAGTTTATTAAATATCCGTTTCATGTAATAAAAAAAAATATATCCGTCACATGTTAAGTTATATACAGTTCAGTTCCGATAGTGACATGACTACAGAATGATCTCAAACTATAACCATTCCCTTAAAAGAGATTTTTGAAATGAATGTTTGAAATTAACACTGGACAAAAGCAACGCAAAAATTCTGTAAATTTGATCTTTCGGGATTTCAAAGGATCCAATATAAAATGACCGGGAATTTAATTTATTTATTTCAAAGCGACCGATGCCTTTCATTTAAAACTCATTATCTTCTATTACGACACTATTTATTTGGATTATCCTCTGTTAGTATCCAAATGCTTTGTAAATCACTTAATGTTTTTAAGTTGAAACTCTACTTATAAGATATTGAAATTTAGAATTTCATTTTCATTTTTTAATAAATTACAATAAAAACACTACATCTACGATGATGTCTAAGCAATGAGCTTAAGAAATTGAATCTTTGTTAATCAATTATTATTTCTTTATGAAACCATAACTACATAATTACCTCGTTTTCTTATTTATATTTGCAAGTAATTAATACTAAAATACAAAATTTACATCTCCTTAAAAGTTACTATTTATTTTAAAATGCTAACACTATTGGAAATATTTGTACAAACAAATTCGAAATTATTTGGCGATATTATTTTTCCTTGTGGTTAGGTTCATTGAATTTGACTTTAGGTTTTTATTTTTTAATGATTGGATCAATTTATGATATAAAACACAAGTTAGAGCATTGTAAAATGTACGTGTTTTTAATTGTCCATGTTTTATAAAAGATTTGTTTTTAACTAGTTTATATTATAATTATTTACATTACGAGGTAATAAACACTTATTGAACCAATTATAACACCAAAATTCAGGAACTAGAGGGTTTTATTAATATTTTGATAGTTTGGATTTACGCTATCATTAATTTAGGCAATACAATTGATTTTTCTTTTCTTTTTTTTTTTATTACATCCACGTACACTAGCTTATCTTGCATCTTTGAACTATCTTAAATTGAACTAGATTATTTTTTTATTAGTGATAGTCTGTATGAAAACTATCAAACCGTTATAATGAATCAAATATTGTCCTAGTAAAATGTACAGACGGTTGATTGTACTAAAGTATAACAACAATAACTAATTAGTAATTACTCATAACTAATTAAGTTATTAATATGAGATATTTACTATACGCACTCAAATTACTTGCCTCAAGCTGACATTGTTAGGCGTAATGAAAGCATTGTTAATATGAAAGGGAGTTGAATGCACTGTAGCCACCATGACTGGTGGGATAATGTTTTCTGTAGAAACAGTTTGGCTCTATAATTATTGTAAGATAGGATGATTTAGTTCATTTGTATCATAATATATTTAGCATTATTAAAACTTCAAATTACATGATTAATTAGTACATTATGTTTTCAAAATATCAAGCATTTAAATTCGTAATGTTTATGAATAGAACTGATAAAATAATACCATAATATTTTACATATTTTTAAATTATTTAAAATTTGATAACACAAAATATAAAATTGTGCTGAGCCAAGTATGTTTTGGAGGTATTAAATTTTGACATAACGCATATGCATCAATTACGGTGTCCTTCATATGTCTCTCAACCATACAGATGCTGGGGTACAATTAGAAGCTTCATTAGTTTTTATAAATAATTATTTACTTAAATTTAAAAACTCGTAAAAATTTACCACTGAGATTTATATCTACATGTTAGCAACTTGAAAAATATAATTATAATACTTTATAGAAGAAAGATTTAACATATTTAATTTTTTTTGTGATTTTTTAATACACCATTAAGGTTTCTAGTTCCATTACGGCATCCAGTTACGTTTGGAGTGTAATTTTTAATTTAGATTTAAGTGGATACTTTGAAATCTATTTAACAATGAATTAAATGTCTGTAATAAATGAAATTAACATTATTACAATTTCTATTTGACTTAAACTGCAAAAAGTTGTTTTATTGTCGAGTAGGTTTTCGCTCTTTATTTATTAAAATCAAGTCATTAAATTACGGAAAAAGTTTGTTGTAAATATGTATAAATACATATAAGTGATCATTTACATACAATGACTAATTTTTTTTATAGATAATTTTATTTCATTTAAATACTTATAGCTATTTTATCAGTTGTCATGGAGACCCAGTACCTTAAATATGAGGATATTTTATTAATAAATTCACATTGCAATACGTATGTGTATTGAATTATGTGTTTTTGTGTTTACTACTTAATTGTTTCATTAAACGTAGTACACAAATTGATTTTTGAAATGGCTCCAATAAGTCTTTTATCAGAAAAATCTAAAAAGTGTTTTAATAAAATTTTGCATTCTCTTACAATTTTTTACAGATTTAAATTTTATTTACTATTGAATGGAATAAGTTATGAGGAACAAAAAAAAAGAACATAAATGCCCATACACGTATGTATTGTTTATGTATTATTTTGTATTATACAACCGATTTTAAACTTTACAATGAGACACTTCTAGTATATTCGAGGAGAACTATTAAAATATGGCAGTACATTTATGAATACTTTTCTAATAATATTTACTATCGCTAACAAATAAAACTTGCATCTAGAAAGTATATTTATACTATTTTGTTAAATTTTGATTTGTCTGAAAATAAAATATAAGGATATTTATTTTACT
Organism: Aphrophora alni; assembly: GCA_963513935.1. Classification (NCBI taxonomy): domain Eukaryota; kingdom Metazoa; phylum Arthropoda; class Insecta; order Hemiptera; family Aphrophoridae; genus Aphrophora; species Aphrophora alni. Next base: position 131,775,264 of record OY740769.1, on the reverse strand, counting down.
ATGCATTAATTTTTAACTAACCTAATTAGAGTACCGAGAGAGAATTTAAACTTGCATTTAAAAAATTGAGCTAAAATTATAAGGAGAATGAAAGATATAGAATATAACATTTTATTCGGAGCTAAATTAAAACCACAAAATTTTGTTTTCAAATTGTATAATAACTCAAAATAACACTTTTTATGGACTGAACAATGAGCAATGGGCTGCTTATTTTAAAATACTAAATTAGAGTAGAATTGAATTAGTGTAGAAGTTAGTGGTATAGCTGATATAATTTAGACTCAAAGATAAATAAATAATAATACCAATGTATATTACAAGTAATGCTATTTTTTGCTGAGGTAATTTCTTGTTGACTGATTGTAGAATTAACAGTTTGTCGTGCAGAATTAACAGATTTTTTGTAATATTTAGGGTCATCATATTACCCTATCCTGTACACAATGTTAGTTTAAATTTTTCAATATATAAAATGGGAAACCAACAACGTAAGTGTAGCTTAGGCATAGACTAACTAGTAACATAACAACCATGCTACCGTTCTAAGTATGTATCATTCTTAAATTATAAACTGAATGTATATATAAATTTCGTTATTTGTTAGTTATAGGTCATTATTTGTCTAAAATATTTAAAACGACAGTCATTTTGAATTATATTGAACATTTCTTCACTTCCAGGTCCAAAATGGTAATTTTGGAAAAGATATTAACCATACCGAGTTTTGATCATTATGAACTACAGATAGATCAACGAACAGTGCAATAGGAGCAATTTCTGTTTTAAATTTAGAGGGTATAGTTTTTTACAAAAATTGATATGTTGATACTTCTTCCGAAGTTTTTTCTTTCATTTGCCTCTTTTTCGTCTCCCTATATTACATTTACATAGGTATTATTGCATTCACTAAATATATATTGAGTAAAATACGTTGAAAGTTTCGAATAAATAAATAATTATATATTCCTATTTAAATAACCATATAACACACTAATGCGACGAACTAACCAATTGCTTTATAGGGGTAGAGAACTATTAGTTTAGCATAGTGGTGATTTTAAAACTTTCCCAAAATTTGGGATTTTGGATCAAACGAAAAATCCTGTCAAACGATATCATTATTTGGTGAATATGGAGTAGAGAACACTCACACAAACAAGAGATGACTGTATTGCTCTAATAGAAGATACATAGGATTCAAATATAATAGAGTTTACTAAACGCTGTTTTACTTCAACTTTAAAGAAGTTTTGATACAAAATATGGAACAAAATTAATGAAAAATTATAAGCTTTGTGATCTGCCAGCTAAACCACCTTATTATTATCTGATTAAGTAAAATAATTTGTATGGTTTTGTCATGTCTCCTACTATTTAAAATGTCTGCCAAAAACATGATATTTATATGTTTCAAGGCACTTCTTATTTTAAAATAAACGTGACGCGTAAGGAATGAACAAATATCCATTTTCATTAGTCATTTTGTTATTCATAAAAATATAATTAGTAAATAAAATCTGATATAATTATGCTTTTTTACATGAGTGCTATGTCTTTTTTTATAATAATAGGAAGCGTAAGGTAACACTTAAATAATTATTACCCATTATAATACTTCAAAAATATATATTCATTCATTATCACTGAATTAGAAAAATTAGTGTACAAACTTTTTCACAATAAGTTAACCAATGAAATAAAAACATTTTGCTTGAATGTAACGCGTAATAAAATATTTTGGTAAGGAAATTTGTACATCGAATTTTTGTACAATTAAAAATAGATGTATAGAATTTGTTAAAACATATTTTGTGAATTGTGGCATATCTTTGTTGGCCGATGTTGATTGCTTAAAACTCCATAAATTTTGTGAGGTAGGCTCTTTCCTACTGGATTCCAAAGAGCCTTCGTTGTGCTCTCTCCAACATGTCGAATTAAAAGACGAGTTGCTATACAGAGACAAAAGTTTTGGTCTTTTCTATAAATAGTTACTGTAACAATAGATGTTTCATGAATTGCAGTTATAAAATCGACAACTCTTTTGTTCTCGATTTTCATACGATTATATTTGTCTATCAAATACTTTCAGTAAATTCTCACCGTATTTCTTAATCATTTCTCTGGAAAAAAATAAAATAAAAATCGAACTTTAACAAATTTTAGAGTTATGATATATTTTCAATATATAAGTATCTTCGAATTATTCCAGTCCTACAAACCCATCCCGGTTTAGCCAAGGCTCTTGTATAAGCAAGTGCTAGATCGATGTTTTTGGCCCGGAAAGATTGGTAAAAATAGGCCTAGGCCACCTTCCTGTGATGGAAGTTCATTTGTATTAGCTTCACTTTTTTATTTCCTCGTCAGGATGACAATGGAGACTTGACATAGTCTTACTAGCGCTCAGCATCCCACTACTTAAATAGATGTAAGAGACATATCATCAACCATAAAAAAGATACGGCCTTTATAGTCTTCGTGTGTTGAAAGTGTCCTCCAGTCCGTCATACTGTAATTTTGTTCTTTTAGCAAGGAACGATTATTTTCTGAAACAGCTCTTGATAGCTTACAGGATACTCTGACGAACACTTTGGTAGCACTCAGGATCTCCTTCTAGTCACCGATGATAAGCTAGATAACCAGTCACAGTGGCTTGATATTTAGCAAAGTTTTGATTAACCTTGTCTATTAAAGCACGATATGATCAGTGCTCCTCTTCCTATATATGTGCCTTAGAAGACTAAGTATGTTCCTATAAAAACCACAGATTGCGCCGATGTCAATCCAACGGCCTTGGGAGACGGTGTGGGCCATATCTTCAGTGTTTCAGAGGAATAGCGGATTAATTCTTCACTTCTGATACGTTTTATCCTTCCTCCTGTTGAACTAGGAACATTGTGACTGTGGAAAGAGCCGTCTCGTTCTTGAGCTTGTCCAACTTCATAGGGTCCCACTTAATATTTTACTAAGTAAGTTTGGCTTTGGGGACTCTCTTTCGTTCTTTCGTAGTTTTCTTCTTTCTCCTAATTTTCACTATAAGCATGAATAACTGCTTTGCAACATCTGCCAGCTCGATTGTAAATACAAAAGTGTATGTCCTGTCTAGATGAAGATGTTCTTATAAGTCCGAGTTGATCCTTCCGTCTCTCCGGCCGGATATGAGTGTGTGCTTTTGGAGCTGAGAACCTGCAGTGTAAGCTGGATTCCGTAAGTATGTCCGTAAAGGACGCAATGTCTTTTTTGTATCCGAACGGTGAATGCTTGGTCTGAGGTCGATCCTCATACAGAATCTTTAGTACCTGAGCTTCAAGATTGTAACTGGTTTCGTTCTGGTGTATTGGTTTGTTTTTCTTCTATACGGATCACGTATAGTTCCAACAAGTTGCAGGTGCTAAAACGTTGACCATCATTTCCTTTAAGTGACGGCAATGAAAACATTTCCTTGAGAGGTTACTCGATATCCCAGATTTCTCTAGTCCCGATAAGAGCAACTTAATAATTTTAAAATTATTTGTCTTAGTACGCATAAGCTAGCCATCTCAGGATTAGGAACATTAGTTCACCTTTACTCCCTTAGTTCCGTTTAAATCAGCCTAGACAATCTGTCTAAATCTGTGACACCACGGAAGATTCAGCTTTCACCGCACTGGAATTCTTTTCATTATTTTTAGCCAATCCAACAATCTTTTATTACAAAAATCTCTCCAAAAAACCAAACTTATGATGACAATTTCCCCCCCAAAAGTAAATACAAATTCGCACAATTAAAAAAAATTAAACACTGTATTTAACTCTCTAGACTTTAATCTTAAAACAGAAGAGAAACACAAGAAGGGAAATGGACTTATTACCTTTTTCTTCCTGTGAGACTGGTTAACTCTACACACACTTCATGTCTCATTTTTCAGGTCTTAATTTACAAGTGTTTTCATCTATTGGGACTTTCCACAATTATTCACTTCCCAGTTACGAGCGCTTTCGTTAATGTCCCAAAATATAATTGCGATCTTCATGAGAGAGACTATTTCACTTGGCTGATGATCCCCCAGAAAAGGCCATTCTCTTTGTGCTCCCTGGTTATGTAAAACCTTTTAGTATCCCCTCCCAACTGTCTCATTTTCACATCAAATATATACTAGACATTTTTATATACATTATTTTCAAACTACATGAAGAAACTTAAACTTTATATTTGATGTACAGTCGTTATTGTGCATTTGCCTTTATTTAATGTACTTTAATAAAACGCCATCTTGAACCTACCTTTTTAATTTTAATTTCATAATAGAAAAGGGTTCTTATGATAAATAATGTAACATTACTTTACCAATACTAAAAAAACATTACCACAATTACGGCAAGTAAATAAATAGTTGCATTTTGTATTTAGACATAAAGAAATTAAAAAACCCAAATGCCCGTTGAAAAAACTCAACTTCAACTGATATCATTTGATGTATTAAGTAATTTTTAATTTTCTTTTATACAAAATAAATGACATTAAATGTCTTCTTCCCTGCAAAAAAATATGTTATTGTCCTATTATTTTATTTTATTTGATCCAGGAATGGTTTGGTAGATTGTATTACACCATGAATTTCTTTTCATTTGTATTTATTACAAAAAATCAATGTTTTATCAAACGAAATTATTTCTGTGTATGTATGGAAGGCCGGAGATTAGTCTTATGTACAATTCATTGCAGTTATTTTAAAGTAAGTAGGAGCAAACAAAAGGGATCACATTTTAAAACGTATTGAAAAGATTAATGCAAGGATTAACTTAACTTTGTGTATGATTATTAAAACTGTTATATTTCTACATGATTTTATTGGTTGTGATGTTTGTACATATGCATGTAAACTTATATAAAGGATTTATTTATTTATTTTTTAAATTGGTTTTAGATATTACCACCTGAGTAATGTATAACACACCTGAGCTGGGGGGGGAGAGAGAGAGAGAGAGAGAGAGAGAGAGAGAGAGAGAGAGAGAGAGAGAGAGAGAGAGAGAGAGAGAGAGAGAGAGAGAGAGAGAGAGAGAGAGAGAGAGAGAGAGAGAGAGAGAGAGAGAGAGAGAGAGAGAGAGAGAGAGAGAGAGAGAGAGAGAGAGAGAGAGAGAGAGAGAGAGAGAGAGAGAGAGAGAGAGAGAGAGAGAGAGAGAGAGAGAGAGAGAGAGAGAGAGAGTGGAAGAGATTTTAATTTAAAATTGTTTCGTAAAACTGATTAAGAAGGGAATAACTAGGGAATTACGAGAAGAAAAAGTAAATTATATTTTCAAGATCATTGTATTTTCTATTAATCAAGAGAGGGTTTATTTATACTAAAAACTATTCATACAAACAAACCCCTTTAAATTTCAATGTTTAATTTGTGGAAATATTAGATAAATGTGATCGTATAATTTTACAACATGATGTAAATAATTGGTATCTCTTAATTTGAAATTGTCTAACATTTTATTACATCCTAATTTAACATTTTTGTTAACGTGTTTGTTTTATAATAATACAATATTTTCATCTTACAATTAACCTATATTATAATGATTTATTTTTTTGTGACGGGAGACTGTTGTTTTAATTGTATTACTTTTATTTAATTTATTGACTATTATCCACGTAAATAAATATTAAGTGTTTATGTGTTTTGTCAGAATTATAAAATTAATTAAAATTTCCAACATTTTAGAAGTCAAAGAGCAATACCGATGCACAAATTGATGCCAAGTTTAATTAAAAATCAACGTTTGAAATAATATATCCATTCCATTAGACACCTGTCTGCATTAAACTTAAAATTATTTAGTCATTCTGACAGATATTTCTTGAGAATAATTTTTAATCTGTTGTTTATATATGTATGTGCTTTTTTAGGTTAACGTATCTTAAGGTTTTACAGTAGTACTTATTTTTGGCGGTTTGGAATTCCTCTTTCCATTATCAAGTCAGTTAAAAACACACATGAAACACAAAACTTACTTCAAATGTTTGTAAATAGCCACAGAAAACCGTGTAGACAGAATAAAGTCGATAAAATAAAATTAAAGAACATCACATTTGCAGAATTAAACGAAGGGAAATGTTAATTGTCCAGCAGACGGAAGTCCAAATAAATAAGATCTGTGACCTCCTAGACAAAATGCACATATTTACTTAAATATATGACAGTTTTTGCAGACGTTTCTACAAGATAAATTTAATCTCATCACTTTATAGATGATATGAAAGATCAACTAACTCCACATCTTTTAATTCCACCCAGCGTAAAAATTTAAAACAATTTGTAAATCACACCACTCATTTTAAAAAAAACATCACTTGTAAAATGACACAGACAAATCATCACCCCCCAAAAAGAACATTATTTGTTCTTCAGTTTCTCAATACATTGGGATTTATATAAAAAATGATATTGGCAATTTTACCACTGACAAATAATACAATTGTAGAATATTTAATGATTTGAATATTACAATAAGTGCTTTAAACATGATATCGTAAATTAATATTAGAGTAGAATAGCCTATATTTTAATCATCTGGTTTAACAAAGGCTTAATAACAAATTACCAGGAGAGAAACTAATTTAAATATGTCAATCCCTAAGGGGGGTCCGATGGATTTCATTTGACGCCTAATACGTTCCATTTCAAAGCCGTCTATTTACAACATCCCCTATTAACTTCCTTCCAATGTCGTCCGTTCATCGTTGTCAGCAGTCTAATTATCTACTCCTCCCCCACCCTACTTTCATGAAAAATATATCTGTGAAACACAATTAAAATTTAATCATATTTCGATTGTGTAAATTTGATGCTTAAACAACAGATTACTTTATGCAATAATTAATCGGTGATTTTCTAAAAGTTGATTGTTCATAATTTAAAAACTATTTTTTACTTTGTTTGTATATTTTATTACCACTAATGAAAGAGTTGTTGTAGTGTGATGATGGCCCAGGACCAGTACATATTCACTGACCAAGTTCCGAACTATTTTTGATATGTGTGAAATATGGAATTGTACTGAGGGAGGGTGGACGAATATATGCATTTGTGTAAGTGTAACAAATCGTAAAATAGTTTGTTACAAATATTATTTTAAAGCGGTTTGGATAAAGTTTGTCATTTACCGAAACTGGATAAAGCTTCCTAAACCGGATGATTTTTAATTAGATTTTCTCTTTGCCTCAAAGAATTATTTTGTATTTAAATCAAAAGATCTGTAGGCTACTTTTTATTTCTTTATAGTCATAGCTAATAAGTGTTCTTGTGTAAGAACGATTTCTTTGTTCTTTGGTTTAAAATCGGAAGAATAAGATTATCCGTTTGAGTGTTTATAAAACATTTAATCACAAACAAATGATCTCTGCCTGAAAAATGTAAAAATGTTTAGTAATAATTCATTCAGGATGTTAACTGAATTGTTAACATTGAATTATAAGATTGGTTAGACGTAGATAAATTTTATTATTGTCCCTGTGATGTTCATCACTCCAGTTTTTCTAATTATCTCTAATCTGTTTCTTCAAAAATAAATATGCTAACATTAATTAATCCGAGTGTTGCTTTTACTGGCGATGGAATGTGCTATGATTTATTTCAAATCTAATATTATCTCTTACGTTAAGTCATATTTTTATAATAACCAATTTAATCTATTTTATACTACTACATGTTGTCATGACTATAGTATTTGTCTTGTCTCAAAAATATGTAAGCTTAGAATTAAAATATTTAAGCAAATTGCACTGTTTTTAATACATTTTATAATTCAAATAATTAAGATAGATTAGTTGTTAAAAATGTTCCACATTCAAAAAAAGACATTATTATTTTTTACTTAGATTTATGTTTCAAAATTTTAATATCACTAATCGACATTCAAATTTGATTTAATGTTGAATTATTTCGCTTCAAGATCTTAAATGTACGTTAGTTAGATGTATCTATAATGTTATAAAAAAGTTAAAATTGAAATCAATTTACACTTACATATTTATATGAATATATAAATCAAAATCTGTTAAGAAACACCCACTTCTAAAATAATACAATAGTAAGCATATTAAATAATGAATTCACAAATTTACTTCAGCAACAATTTTTGAACCACTGCTAGAATTTGTACTTTGTGCGAAATTACAGGATTGATAAATATGCTTGAGATACATTTGTTTAAGCACAAAATTTATAAAATAAGCACAAAATTTATAAAATAAGCAGAAAATAAGAAATAACCTTCTGTAGAATATATATTCTTGTATATATTGCAGCACAACAACCCGACTCTTAGAACATATAGAGAAACCGACAGCGAGGTGCAAATGCAATTACATTTTGGAATTACGTTGTAGATTCGGCACCGGGTTGTAACTCAAAGGGTCTGTTGAGTATAAAGTGGAAATAGTGTTTGAAGTAAATAAAATAAATTTAACTCTTAGCCTTTGATCATATTTCCTTGGTAGTTTATTGGTTAGAGCACTTTTTGCAAAGCAGGAGACAAGTAGGATAAACCTGGCTTTTTCCTTCTTTAAGTATTTTTTTTAAATTTATTTAATTATAATAACGATTATAGCTTTTATAACGGTAACATCGCCAACAGGGAAATATAGTACATTTATTGGTACATATTTAATATAGTACCATGATCACTTGTTTCCCCTAACTTGTTTGTTAAGGAGTAAATATTAAAGTTTCGTTTTAAATACCAACAATATATGCTATAAATCTTTTGTATATTATTAAAAATAAATTGTACTATGTATAGAAAAATGTTTTTAGAGAAAATGAAAAAAAAACGTTATAAGAAAATGAAACTGAATTAATAGCCGAGATTGGTTTTTTTCCGATTTAGCAGTCAATATTACACACAAGTTACTTACCTTATCAGTCACCTTACCCCTGTACGAAAATCCAGAATATTCTCTTATATATTTTAAGAATGGCGGCAGTTTAGATTTTTTTAATGTCAAATATCTCAAAATCCACTAACAATATGCAGAATTATAACACTCCAACTATTACTATTAATTGACAAACTATATTGATTTGTTTAAGGTTAGTAGTTTTATCGTTACAAGAAAAATACGCGCAATGTCCATTTTGTATAGTTCAGCAAACATAACTGGACACAAATACTTTACCACATTGTTCGTATAGTTTCATTTATTTGAACAAAATACATTAAACGTTTATGTATGTGGGGATGAGGTAACGGTAGGAAGTGTAATATTTAAACATGGGAAAAGCGGGGAGATCTATGTTTGAGTAAAATGTTTTTCATTACATACTTTTAAGTGTAGGCCTACTAAGAAGTTTTTGTATGCAATATTGGCTTCCTCTCCAATTCTGTATTTGTAATCTGACTAAACCAGAGCAAAAAGTACTTTTAATCATATATGTACAAACAAATTTATATTTCCATTTATTAATGAATATTAAGTGAACAATAATGAATAACCTTTTCAAGTGACGATGTCCAAATTATTTATAAAGTATTTATTTATAGATAAACATCTATATTACATTCACGATTAATTTTTACTGGTTACTTGGTAACATGAAAAACAATGTTTAATCTTCTCCATACTCTATTTTAAATACAAAAATATAAACTCGGTCTTTTCACTAATTACAGTGGATTTTTTAAAAATACGATGAAATCTGTTATAATTTTCTGATATTGTCATCAATGAAGGAAACAGAATATGGAAATATTGCAACACTAAGGAGGAGTTAGTTTTCTAACAACAAGTCCAGAAACACAAACTAATAAAATAAACTAAAAACAAGTCTCATTATATTTTTCAATAACACGGTTTTTTCTTTTTTTTCTTTTTCTTTTTTTTCTTCATATTAATCATTTCATGAAATATTACTTTTACCTACTTATTTTTTAAATCAAACGAATGTCATTTATCCATTCAGTAAAGTCTTAACTGTCCTGTCTAAAAACAACACTAACATATTTAAAAAAACAGAACTTATCAAAGTAACAGAAATCTCTATTTATATAAAAAAATGTTACAACTCGTCGCTGATATAATATAACAGGCGAGTATTGTCTTATTTGGTACAGAAATCAAGTTATTATTATATTATCATTGCCTTCATAGTTTGATCATGGATTATATAATTTTTATAGTTTTAAGAGTTGAGTACAAAGTTTTATACTATAAACTTTATACTTTTTCTAAATATTTTTGTTGATTTCAAATAAACGCTGATACATTCAATGCCTTATCACTTTAAGTTCCAGATGATGGATGTGCATACTCTATAATGATAGACGACGTCCTTATCTATCCAATTCTTTTGGATTTCCCTCCGTTGCTTTCTTATATAAGAAATAAAAATGGTTTTCATAAAGTTTACATTTTTTTAACTATATCTATTTCTTCACTGCTCATGGGGACATGGGATATGCTTAGAATCATGAATGGATATTTAACACGAGACTACAACACCTTCTGGGTCTTTAAGAAATTAGTATAAATGTATATATATATATATATATATATATACAAATTGTTCCTGAGCAATTACAAATATACCTTTTTAAAAATATATCTATGTTTATATACAATTTTAAGATATCGAATATATTTATTCAAAGAGGTACAATTAGTTTTTACGCGTAAATCTAATAAAGAATAGAACATATTTTAAAAGATTTTTTTTTACTGTCTGAAAGCGTAATTCACACAAAAGAAAACAATCGTACAATAAAAATTAAGAAAATGGCGATCATAGTTTTGCCTTTTACGCAATGTAGCATCTTGGAGAAACAACACATGATCAAAGGTAGCCAAAGGCGATCGAAGTAGATGAAACTGGGGCTGAATGAAGTAGTTTTTTACACATTTATGAAAAAAAAACTATGTTCATAGCTATGCCCTACTCCTTGCATAATTAATTATATTCTCGTTATCCTGCCGAATGTTCTGCACACTCCTCTGATATACACTGCCAAATCACTTAATATTAGGTGTCATAGATTCACAACTCGACGGTGTGAAGTTTTACAGTTTTAATTAAAAATAATGTTACTTCAATAATAAAAAACACTAAAAAATACTTGGGTCACACATTGTGAATAATGATTCATGTACTAAAAATAAAATCTCCCATTTATGATGCTAATAATCTCAACAGCCATGAGAAGGAAGGAAGCATAATATATACGGAAGGACATCATTCGATGGAGGTCGCTTGACCTTTATATATTGCAGTGGTTAAGATTTTTCTGTCATTAGGTACATATTTAAGTAAAAGGCAATGGTAATTATACTAAATGTTGAGCTTGACTTATGAGAAAAATTATAACAAACACACAGAACACAATTCTCATAAAAAAATACGCCTAAGTATCAGACGCGTTTCAACGACAAGGTCGTCCTCTTCAGTGATACACCAGCTACACCAACCAAACCACAACTCCACAAACTAAGTATTTTTTTATGAGAATTGTGTTCAGTGTGTTTGTTATACTAAGTAATTGTAATTGTTTGAGTTGATTTTGAGAAAGGTGCAATTGCGGTAATTGATTAATGTAGGTATTGATAAAATAAATATTTGACTATAGATATTTAAAAAAAAATAAACTACACTAACATCATACTCTTCAACGCCCGACGGTGTGAAGGATATTGAATGGATAAAAAGAGGCTTTGAATGGAATCGCGATGACGATCAGTTGGGATTTACATTTATTAGTCTCAACTTTAAAACAATGAAACCGGGATACGCAGCTTTTCGTAAACTTTCGGACGTCTTCGGGAAATAAATAGTGCTGGAAAAATATAAACAATTCAGTTACATATTGGATGTATGACGTGCCATTACAGCGGAGCTCTACAAGTCTGCGCAAAGAAATTCCAAAACAAGACATGTAAAGTTGAAAGGAATAAATGACCTTTATCTCGCTGATCTGATGGAAAATGATTCCGTATGCTAAGGAAAATCAAGTCTACAAAATATACTGACTACGATGAATTGTATGACTAAACTACCGATTGCGTTACGCTACATACAAACTCATCGGTGGACGTATCTATAGCGTTATACCGTATACTGAATAAACACCGGATGAAACATTTCCAGACCGATCAGGAGAGGGAGGTTTACAATACGCACATAAAAAAATTAATGAAAAAATTCAATATAAACCAATACGTGACTCTGTGTGACAAAAAAAGCGTCGATAGCTGAGAGACTGAATCTTACATTGAAAAATCTAATGTGGTGTGAATTTAGGGCACGCGGTAGTTAAGTGTGGTGTGGGGTGGGAGTGGTGGTAGGGAACAGGGGCAAAGGTTAGGTAACGCACCTAGGTGTGGACTTTTGTCACGTGAACAAATGCTGGCTTTTGATTGTCCTTGTTCTAAAGTTCTCTAACCTCAAATCTAACCACATGGTATTTGAAGAGCAACTTCGAAATATGACGTCATTTTTACTATTTATACCAATAAATTGTTTTGTATCCCGTGTATTGTGGAAAACATAACTTGAGCCTTAATTGTTTTTTTTTTTTTTTTACGAGGGTAGGTGAAAACCTGCAACAGGCACTAGCACTCCCGTAAGTACTAGTAGTGTGGGGGTCGACCCACTAAAAACACCTCCCTAAAGGCTGAAACTGAGCTTGCTATCGCCCATCTATCAACTTCCCTCTCTTGAATCGTCAACGTGTGTAGGGGTAAAGCCCAGCGGCTAATCCCAGAGTGATACTCTATTATTTCTCACATCGACCTCGCCATCAGCCACATTTCTATATCAGGTCATGCGGCTTTGTTCTCTTAAGTCTCCTCAACATGGTTGGTGTTTCCGCCAACATGCTAATAATTGCCGGATTTTCGTGGCTTTGAATTCGTTATGACTGTGAGCAAGCCTGGTCACCATCTCATTGACAAACTCCACCTTCAAGTCCCTGTGGAGAAAATCATTTCTAATATACCAAGGGGCATCAACTATACCCCTCAGTACTTTATTTTGAAAGGTTTGTATGGTTTTTACATTTGTTTGTTTCGTACAGCCCCAGAGCTGAATACCATACGTCCACACAGGTCTAAGTACCTGTTTGTACAATATAATAATAACCTGTAATAACTTATTTTCAATTGACAGTTGAGATGTTCTCCCAAGCAACCAATACATTTTTCTGTACTTTATGTTCAACTCCTCTTTTTTCTTTTTAACATGCTCTTTCCACTTGAGCTTAGCATCCAAAGTTATACCTAGATATTTTGCAGTATTTGAGTAGGGTACAGGTTGTCCATTTATGTTTACTCTCACAGTTTCCACCTTCCTATTTGTGAAATTCACATGAACTGATTTGGTTTCATTGAGTTTTATTCTCCACCTCTGGGTCCAGACGCCAATTTTATCAATTATTCTTTGAAGTTTCACAGTTGACTTCACTGCATCCTCACCAGTCGCCATGATTGCAGTGTCGTCCGCAAACGTCGCCACTGTAGCTTCAGTTGGCTCTGGCATATCCCTCATGTACAAAACATACAGTATTGGCCCAAGAACACTACCCTGAGGCACTCCCGCTTCGATTGGCTTCAGTGAAGAATATACATTATTGTGTTTAACACGAAAGTATCTGTCAGCAATGTACGACTTCATTAACAGGAAAAACTCACTTGGGAGATCTCTGTGCAGCTTATAGACAAGGCCCTCGTGCCAAACTCTATCGAAAGCTTGAGCTACGTCCAAGAAAACTGTTGAGAATACCTCCTTATTTTCTAGAGTCTTCTCTATTATACTGGTCACTCTATGTACCTGTTCAATGGTAGTGTGTTTTCTCCTAAATCCAAACTGGTGGTTGGGAACTAGATTTCTTTCCTCTAATACTGGTAAAAGTCTTTTCAAAAATATCTTTTCAAAGAGTTTTGAAATCACAGGTAACAGAGAGATTGGTCGGTATGATCTCACATCATTTGGTGGTTTATCTGGTTTGGGTAGCATTATTACTTCTGCTACCTTCCACTGGGTAGGTACATGTTTTAATCTGAAAGCACCATTGAATATAAACAATATCTTCCTGAGAGCCTTATCTGGTAACTCCTTTAATATTCTTCCCGTAATAAGGTCAAATCCAGGTGACTTTTTAGCTTTAAGATTTTTCTTAATTTCCTGTTTTAAGCCTTAATTGTTGCGCCAAATTAGGTACCTTGGAAATGGATTAAAATCAGCTTTTAAGGTCTGATTAACGCAAATATCCAGGTTAACTATTTAATATTTCAACCTGCCGTGCTATATGTAATTATATACACATGTATTATGCAGTTAGCAGGGTTTAAACTGTTGTGTTATAAAAGGCAATTAATTATCACAATTAATCAAGATGAAATAGTTTTCCTTTACAAGCTTACAACATAATACTCTATATAATATGGAAGTATAAGGCAACGTTAGAACAGACTATATGGAGATACTTGTTTAGTACAAAATTTAGTTGTTGGTAGCTTATAACATCCAAATTTTTTAAATTTAATACTTATACTATAAATAATCTTTAATTCTACCTTAATCCCTTAAATCAAATAAGTATATATTGATTCATCAAAACTGATCGAGTTAGGTATTTCAGTTTTTTGCCTAGCTACGATGTCAAATATAAAATCAGTGATTCAAAATTCATAAATATTACGAGTTTAATCGGATTCCGATAGTTAATATTTGTTTATTTACATGTGAACCAATCACGTTAATAATTTTGTTCAAAATCTAATATTTTTTAAGTAGAAAAACAGCTAGATTACAAATTACATTTTACGTTATTATAACACCCTTTCATGGAACGCTGAGTAACCATCACTTTTTTACCTATGACTCCCTACACCATATTTCCACCCCAACTTTTAATTGATTTATTATAACGTTAGTTGATTCATTTAGACAACAACTTTACATAATTTTTTTTTACTTATGACTTATTATGACCATTATTTTCAAAAGATATGTTGTGTAAATAAAACCAATAGATTGAAGAAATAATAGAGTATTGAGAAAAGTTCATATTGCTAGCACATGCATTTTCAAATACTTTAGGTAAATGCATTAAAACTAAATATTAAGTCAAAATTAATAATATTGGTGTGTTCGTTTGATTTTAACCACCGATCTTCCTGCCAGATAGGTTTAACCTGTAACCGTACCTTGAACACTCTGGTACTTATGTTTTTAAACTTGGGTCAGTTTAATATTTTTAAAATTTAACTTTTCTTTGTATTTGTGTCGTATATGGGACTAGGTACCAACACTATAAAAAATATATAGTTATTATTTCAAGAAAAAAGTCTATAATACAAATATTTGTAAATTTAGAGCCAACACCAAATTTCACACCCTAAAACGATTTTTACACAAATTTGGTCTTTGAATGAATGGTATTCATACAATAAATCTGAACCAATTTATTCTTTCGTAATGCGAGATAATCATGTTTAACTCTCACCATAAGTTCACCGTAAACCTTATCCGTTATTAAGTTGTTTTCGTAAAAGGTTGTCTCAATTGGTGAAGAAGTAATCTCAAGTAAAATTGAAACACCTTGACATATTAAGGTTAAAACTCGTAATTGTTTTCGACTGATTACAGGTGTTTGGCAAGACAATATAGATAAAAAAACAGAGGTAATTTATCACATTTATCTCCGTCAAAATGATTTACAATTTAGTATGCCGGCTTCACTTCGATCATCAGTTTACAGTACTTTACTTTTCTTTATACAGATAATTCGTTTACATTTTCTTTCACAAAACTACAATATATACAGTATGTACTACAACAATTATCACGTCATTTCTAATTATTTTGGCATTATTTAATATATTGCTTTGTTTAGTATATTATTTTAATTCTTTGTACGCAGCTTCAAAGTTCATGATGTTATGAAATGATTTTAATTTTTGTAGTTTCTTGTCTATTATTTACAACAAAAACTAAATTTTCTTTATTATATCATCAAGTCAGAAAATGTTATTACACACAATTGTCTCGAATTTTTAGTTTATCTGTTGCCAACAACTCTTTTTTCTTATAAAATCTTACTCGGCTATTGCAAAAAGATTTTTTTTTACAACATCCCTTCAGCGGCAGGAAAGAATGTTTCAATGCGCAAAGTTTCATTTTTTGGTACAAATATCTATTTTAACTGTTCAAAACCACAGTTTATACAAGTTTATAACAAATTTTCTCAAGCTTTAAATGATAAAAAAATTATATAATATGTACTTAATATACAAGTGTTTGCGAGACACAAAATTTGAACATATATATTATTTAAAATTATATTAAAAGTTTTATATATAGTCACATTAAATCTATAGAGAAAAATTTATTATAATGTTGAATGAGTATATGTTTTAACCATATTTTGGGGAAGAGAAATACGTTAACAACATCTTCTTGACAGAAAACATGTTGTGGAGTAATTGTATACTTAATTTTATTATTTTTTTTCTTTTTTTTCGTTTTCGATTTGCAGGTGAGTTATAAAATCTACGTACATACATTTCTTGTATAAAATGTATAATCAATGGGAAAACACTCTTTTTATCACTTCAGATTAAGCGCTAATCAAATTAAATTTATTTTAAAATATTTCGTTTGAAAACATCTTAAAGTCTAAACAATAAATACGAAACCAATTGCTGAACTCAAAATTCATTGTGTAACTAAATTTCAGCATTTAAAATAATTTTAATCTACAGTTTTAATTAAATGGTTCTACGTTTAAAACAAAAACTATTTTATCAATAAAATTTTTTTAAACGAAAAAGTTGTTAGAATTGTCATGGAAATCTTTCTATTTCAGGTTGAATTTGTCTCTCATCCTATACAGAAGCCGAAAGGTATTAAGACTACAAGTCAGTATCTTGTTTTCTCATTGGCCTTCCATGTAAACATCTGTTATTTTCCCATGGGCCAATGTTTTTTTAAATTTTTTATTTTGCATAATATTACAAGTTTTTGATATATTTATTAAAAAGAATATTATACAATTTTTGTCCAAGATATCTTCATTTATACTGGCACAAGATTAAAAAAAAAAAAAAAAAAACCTAATTATTTATTTCTTTATTTTTATAATGATATAGAAATGGTTATCTTATGTTTTATCAATAAAAAATTATATTGTAGGTACTTTTAATATTAGGATATGAGGAGAAATTTTATAATTTAATATAATATTAGGAGAAATGATTTATACGGGGATAAGATAACTTTAAATTTACAACAGCAACAAAATATTGTGAGACTAAGAATTATATTATGATTAGGCGGGGATGCATGAAATCCCCTTTACTTGACGATTCAAATATTATATGTTAGTTAAAGGAAATTGTTTGGTCATCACAGTACTTATCCGAAGTGCTAACGGTGACTGGATAATCCAAGATTTGAATTCTACTACGGAAGAAAAACGGAAATTAACACTATTATCGGCTGGTCATGGCTGGGAGCTGTCCAATATTATGGAAAGTCCACATCTCTATGCAAGAACTTTGAAGTATAAAATCGTTTGCATCCTAATGCAGGATTAAAGAATGTGCTAGGTGATTTGACACTGTCACAGATCCCCAATATTGATGTTATAAGATTGATAGGAGGGACAAACGATGCTGGGTGTGATCAAAATTAAATAAAATTTTTGGTACACATTTACTCAACATTCGTCGAAGTATTTTTCTGTTGTTCCTTAATTGTAATTTATAACTTTTAATAATATATTAACAAACGTCTATTATTGTAATAATTTTTTTTCAATTATTTACAATATTAGATTCATTACAAGTAACGAGATGGATGTAAAATGAAAGTTTTTAAATTATAATATATATATATATATATATATATATATATATATATTAATATTAATATATATTAATATATTGCTGTTTAAATAAACGGAGATTAAAATATACTCAGATTTAACAAAATGATAAAGAAATTATATACACAAATAATATGAACTTCTAGCCTGCGAAAGATTGGAAGTTGGATAGTCAACTGTTGGTTGCACTAAGTGCTAAACTGAAACAATAAAATTATTAATGATGTTCTAAACTTTGTCATAACTTAGATTAAAATAAAATAAATTTAAAATATTTAATACTTACCATCTTCTATAATATATATCCGTGAAATATGACATCGCGTATTATGAATTCTAATAACGCAAACTTAATACATTCACTTTTACTAAATGAGAAATATAAAACGGTACATCAATACATATTTAATTTATAGTACAAAAGGTTGGTTTTGATTAATATCTCGCATCTGTTTCTTCACTTCATATGTAATATAATTTACTTGATTACTACAATGATAATAATCAAGTTGTATATTTTTCTGCATTTGATCTCTAATTTTCAGACGCCATCTTTGACTAATGCCAAATTTATGATCCCAAAGTCATAAGGTATATATATAAGAAATGATTTACCTTGTTTTATAAATGCAAAATGTTTAGCTATAGTAGTAGTCATGAAAGACTAGTAAACTATAATGTATTATACAAAAACAAAATACATAACTTCAACAAATTTCTAATCAGAATCATGTCTTTTATTTAAAACCAACCGAAAAAAATAATTCAGATACTATTTTTAAAATGTTTAAAGTCTGTGGGGATTTCTTAATTATATAAAATGTAGTAGTTTTGAGAAAATATAAGTAAAAAAAAAAATTCTATTAATTTTTTAAAAATATTAGGTTGAAAATTACTGAGTAAAATTTGATATATATTTTTCAGTATGATTATTATTCTATTATCTGTAATGAATTGTAGATAAGGTTTTAGCAGGTTGTAATGAAATTTGTTGTGTTACTCTTTAAACCAATTTTAAATGAAAGACCTATTATAAAAATTTGGAACACCTATTTCAAAAATGACGAAATGATGATTTTTTATTATCGGAAAAAAAATTTAATAGTCATGATTTTTGGAGCTTTTGAACCTAAACATCAGGAAACATTATGGTGGAAACGGTGCTCATTGATAACCGTTATATAAAAATGTACAGAAACAAACAAGTTATTGTAATGATTGTAGAACAAATATAGACAATGATGATTTCACAGAGAGTAAATAAAAACATTGTCCAATAAAAACACCTCTTAAAAAATATTTAAGTAATTTTGCACAATATAAAATAAGATATGGAAGTGGAACCAGATATAAAATTATCTGAAAAGTTTAAAATTATGATACATAAGGTATTAGTTATCGTTTTGTTACTATAAATATAGAATTAGATTTATTGAAAATGTGTGTTATTGTTTTAATGTTAATCAACTTTTATATTATTGATTAAATAACATTACTCTATTTACAATGGACAAGATTTTATTTCTGTAACTTAACAAACTGTTGTTATTATAACAAGGTAGAAATTTATTTTAGTAAGAAGGAAAATGTAGAAAAGTAAGTAAAACAAGACATGTACTGTTTAAACAAGATAGGCTTAAGTACCAGTCCGGCGATCAAACTGTCATTGTATGTTTTTGTAAGGACGTTTATTATTGTACCATGTCACCAATATAAAGTATAATGTATCAATTATATTTATTATTTTACATCGTTAACCTTTTATCGAAATTTGTGTCAATGATTCATTATTCATTAATACCAAACTGTACTCCATATTAAAAGTAAATATTTTAATTATTAGTAGACTCGTACTTGAATATTAAGTCAACACATAGAATGATTTTGAAGATGGTTTTAAACTCTTACTCGTAGAGTAAACAAAACTGTTGAAAATGCCATTATGTTACAGCACTACACGAATAATACTTTTTTCAACCCTCTTCGTTATAATGCCTAACATCTTCCCCTCTTCCAGCTTCTAAAGTTATGTTGTTCATTACACAGCTACATTATGTTACAGCACTACACGAATAATACTTTCTTCAACCCTCTTCGTTATAATGCCTAACATCTTCCCCTCTTCCAGCTTCTAAAGTTATGGTGTTCATTACACAGTTACATTATGTTACAGCACTACACGAATAATACTTTCTTCAACCCTCTTCGTTATAATGCCCAGCATCTTCCCCTCTTCCAGCTTCTAAAGTTATGGTGTTCATTACACAGCTACATTATGTTATATCACTACACGAATAATACTTTCTTCAACCCTCTTCGTTATAATGCCCAGCATCTTCCCCTCTTCCAGCTTCTAAAGTTATGGTGTTCATTACACAGCTACATTATGTTACAGCACTACACGAATAATACTTTCTTCAACCCTCTTCGTTATAATGCCTAACATCTTCCCCTCTTCCAGCTTCTAAAGTTATGTTGTTCATTACACAGCTACATTATGTTACAGCACTACACGAATAATACTTTCTTCAACCCTCTTCGTTATAATGCCCAACATCTTCCCCTCTTCCACTTCTAAAGTTATGGTGTACATTACACAGCTACATTATGTTATATCACTACACGAATAATACTTTCTTCAACCCTCTTCGTTATAATGCCCAACATCTTCCCCTCTTCCACTTCTAAAGTTATGTTGTACATTACACAGCTACATTATGTTATATCACTACACGAATACTACATTCTTCAACCCTCTTCGTTATAATGCCCAACATCCTCCCCTCTTCCAGCTTCTAAAGTTAAGGTGCTCATTTCTTAGCTACATTAAGTTACAACGCTGTATACACACTAGATTCTCCTCACTCACAATTATATTACCTGATACCTTCCGCTCTTCAAGCCTCTAACGTTATAGTGGCTACATTAATTAATTTACATCGTTGCACGTACTCTAAATTCTCCTCCCTTCCCGTTATAATGCCTAACATCTTCCGTTTGTCCAGCTACTAAAGTCAGGGTGTTCATTACAAAACTACATTATCAAGTGACCTCATACAAAAGTAATTGATCCCCTATTTCAAATTTGCTCTGAACCACCATTAATTCTTTCTTCAATTCACCTTCCTGTTTTTTATTCTGGTTTAATCAAAATATTTGAGTACAACAATTTATCGAGGGCGAAGTCGGATTAGACCTCTATCATTCACTTACAGTATATTACACCTATAAAAGAAAATATGAAACATTAAAAAAAATCATTTGTAAGATTGGTAAGAGATGAACACATATCATATTAAAAATAAATAAAGAGATTATTACTACATTAGGTAAGACTAAAAGTAAATGTCTTTTTTTTTAACTTGTTTGTACTTGGTAAACAGTGTGTTTATGTTTCGAGCCATATCAATAAAATATTACAATAAATATAATACATGAGGTATCAATGAGGAATATTTAAAACCATTAAGGAAATGTGTAACTTTGTTTTTAATCTGTTATACTGCCTTGACTACGCGCAACTAGCGAAACATGGTCGCCAAGATGGAAAGGAAAATTGATTTTTACTAAAATAATTAGTTTTTTATTCAATAATGTGGAATTCTACCAATTACCTAACCGTCTTTAGCATAAATAGATTGAAATATTATATTTTATTCAATTGCCATTAGAAATAGTTCTACGTTTAGTTGTGACATTCTGTACTTGTCATTGTAAACAACCTAGTTTAATTAAGACGCTTGTCGTTCATTGCAGACATCATTAAATTACAGTCTATCGGGTGATGGATTAAACTGATAATTTTAATTAGAAGCTCTTGTATCTATTGTCTTGCTCTAGCACAAACATAGTTTTAACTATAAGAATTTAAGATTTAAAACATCATATTCAAAATTATTTACCGCTGAAAAATATTACTAGCGTTAAATTAAATAAACATTCTATCCTTTAAACTTAATTCAGAAATCGAAGTGTCGAATTTAATGTAATTATTGTAGAATACTTGTTTAAAAAAAAAAATACATAATTTTAATATTTATTATTATAAATAGAAGTGGGAATTACCCCCTAGACACTTTTAATCTATTAGACATTTTTTGTATATTATTATCTTAAATTCCTAAATAGTTTATGGCTATTTATGATACAGTCTCGTAATACAGCCAGTCAATGTCTTAGCAGACGAAACCATTGGTCGGCTAGACTAATAAAAAGTGGATATTACAAAATATAATATAAAATTGTGTTTTATTATCTTTAAACATGGTATGCCACCAAGAACCATCGGTCTCAACAGTAATGAAAATTAAAGAAGATCTATTCCCTTAGTTAGGGTCAGGATTTTGCGAGCTTGGTTGCTTGTTGCTTCAAAGATCGTATCTGAGCTTCGCATTTTATAAATATATTTTCTCCAGTTTCTAGGTGTTGATACATAGTCTACATTCAAGTTTCCTTGGAATAATCCCATGCTGTCAAGGTGCTTCTTGAAAACGCCATGGCCTGATACGAGGCTTAAGATTTTTCTCAGATTTCGTTTACTTTGTGAAGTGACGAAATTAGAGAATTTCAGATCTGGTTAGACCAGTAGTCCGTATAGTTTTCCCATGGATTGTTTTGTCCATCGTTCCTCAATTTCTGAGTTTAGGTTAACCATTGTTTTAAACTATCTTCAGTTTCCTTTAGTTCTTCTGCATACAGGTTCTGGTTCTATGAAGGATATCTTGCTTCGATATTTTGCCTGTCTATCAACCTTTTGGTTTCCTTCGTATCCTTTTTGAACTAGTATCAACCTGAGTTTTACCTGGGTTTGGGTTGAAAGGTTGGTTAATGTTCAGTGACCATCTCACATTAAAGATGAGTAGTGTTAGTGTGGGCTTACAGAGTTCTTAGCAGCCTGACTGTCGCAAATTATGATGATATACTCTTCGTTATATATTACCTAGTCACAGTTGCGCGCTTTCCAGTATTGCCATGACTTTTGTTTGGAACACAATCACGTAGTTTTACAAAGCTATACTTATATTTTCCATGGTTTTCCATATATTCCTACACATACACCGAAATTAGTCCGAGATCCTTCGGTATAGTATTATATAGCATTGTGGATTGAAGAGGAGTCTCTGTCAATATCCTTTCTCTCTTGGATGATAACTTCAAATAGTACAGTCCATGAGGTATTTGTACTGATGTAGTCACTTCTCATAGTAAGTAGGTAGTTTTACGTTATATGTTTACGAATGGTTCTGTGTCCTTTTTGCCAATGGCATATTTTCCACCTTCCAGAGTATTATGCCGCTGAAGTGCCTCAACTGTTATACTGAGATCTAGTGGGGTCATTCCCATCAGAACCTCTATTACTGCTTTAGGTGTAAAGTTCCTGAGATAAATAGGTAACGGAATAACGTAACGACCATCGTATCTGCACCTGTCTTCGCCCTTCTTTAACGTTCTGTTCAAATATCTGCAAGAACAATTAAGAATTTACCTCTTATCAACATGACTATGTCATGTGCTTACCTATGAGTGTAACATAATTTACTTCATTCAGTTATTAGGGATCAACTACATAGTTCCACAGCATCAGGGAGAGAATTCCTCCCTGTGGAGTACCTCTCACAGCTATCACAACAAATTTCTCACTGTACTTGGTTGCACAGTTTATTCTTTTTTAATTAACATCAATTATAGCCAATTATTAAATGTGTATTTAACCCTCGAATTTTAACTGCTGTTATGATTTATTAATAGGCAGTATTATCAACGCCTATTGTATACTGAGAAATGCACAATAATCAAATTGTTTGTTATGTATTGATTCCGCGATTCTACTCACCAGTTGATACAAGAATGTTTCACAGGACTTAACCGACTAGTATGCTTATTTATTACAGTGAATGTGATATTTATTAAGAATTCCAATAAGTATGTATGTTTTGTTATTCTTTCTATTGTTTTAAGACATATGAGGATAAACATGTTAGTCGAAACGCTTTGAGATTTGTGTAACTTTCCTTTCATAGTTTCGGTATCAAAAGTACTCTACTACACCTCCATGCAATTGGTATCAAGACCTAAGCCCTGAAAGAAGGTTAAGTAAAGTGAAAGGCGTGATACCGCGACATTTTGTTTTAGAGCCGGAAAGATTCTTCTTCTCCTGAGGACTTGAATGGATCAAATGTATTTATACCCCATTTAAACCTGGATAAAGAAATAACTTCTCTAGCAGTTTTACAGTCAGGAGGAGAAGCTTTATAGAGTTTTGTCGCATGCTGATTATGGATTATACCAGTCTTCGTCATTAACTACTATCTTCAAAGCGTATATTGAGTAACACTTCTATTTTTTATTTACCTGAAGATGTTACTTCTAAAAATAGAAAAAGAACTGAAATACGGTTCTACCATGTGTAACGAACATTTTAAAATTTAATTTAAAGTATAATGTGTTGCCTTGGACTGTTTAATATATAATATAGTTAAATACCTTAGAGGTTGTCCTCAGTCCGTATAGTAGTTATGGCTACAGCGCTGTTTCGCCGAACACTGTCGGCTTCGTCAGGCCCGCACTAACACATAAACACGTAACACAACACAACACTAACATATATAAAATCGGAGTATGACTCGTCGTACATAAATAATAAATTTGTTTGTGGCCACATTATAAGGTCTTACTTGTCCAGCTGCAGGTATGGTACTCCATACGTATTCCAAATGCTAAGGAAACATGTAACGTTTCTTTACTATAATAAACTGAATGAGTTATCCGTCAATAAAAAAATATTAAGGAATAGCTCAAAACCCAGAAAAACACTTTTCCGTCGGTTATTTTCATTGAATAGATAGGCGTCGATATTACAGACTTGAAATCGATGGTCAGTCTTGGAATAAATATAAATCAGTGTAAAATGAACTTCCGTTTTCTAATTGAAGATAAAAAAGCAATACAATTTTCCCAAAGACCTATATTTTATTAATATAGGTAATCAATCCATTTATTGCATTAAAGAACTAGTCAATGAACTTGTTGCACTTATTTAATAGTTCATCTGAATTAACTAATATTGTTGAACATTAAATTAAATAATAGATTTTTGTTTGACTTTAAATCGAATATAATTTAATATTGTAATGTTTATTTTTAGTACACTATATAAATTGTGCATTTTGGATTGATAATTAAAAGTAAGAAATTAAATATGCAAAAGTCTTACTGAGAAAGATTAAATACTGTATAACGTACAGTTAATCCGAAAATTAAATACATTTTATGAGGTAAGTAATTTTATATTTTAAAATTTATAGATTTAGAGATTTTTAAGTGAAATTATAATTTTTATGAATTATTTATCATTTACTAGAGTCCGACAAATTAAAAACAGACTAAACTTACAAGTTTGTATGACTTAACCTCACTATATATAATTGTTTAGAGATAGCGGCCATATTCCTGCTCCTATAATATGTCTTTAATTTCAACATGCCAAACGCTATCTAATTAATTAAGTGAACAAGATTTTGTTGTTTTGCTTTAACATAACTAAATGTCCAAATTAAATGAAACATAGTTATTATACATCTATATTATGTGATCTGATATTCTGTCTTGTAAATATAAAATCAGAGTTTGTTAAATTTTTGTTGATATGTGACGTAATTCACGATATGTGACACATATTTACAGTATAACAAACACACAGAACACAATTCTCACAAAAAAATACGCCTAAGTATCAGACGCGTTTCAACGACAAGGTCGTCCTCTTCAGTGATAGACGAGCTACACCTATCAAACATATATTTGACACATATTTGTTCCACTCTCTTGGAGATTTAGTCTATTTTGTATAAAAACAATTTCAAGTTTGAACTCAGCGCCTATAAACTCTAATAAATTAATAATTTAATAAAACACCGACTTCACATTTATATAAGGTGTTTGCAGTTTATTGTAAATACTATATCTCTATAAAAAAGTTCAGAGTTGTGGAAAATCACACATTCGTCTTAATAATGATGAAATAGTTTGAATATTTATTCATATTTGATATTTGTCTCAACATTTAGGTTTAACAAGCGTATTTAATATCTCTTAGAAAAATAAATGTTGGTACTAATTTATATAATCTTACTGTGTAAAAATAGATAGAGAAGATAAATACGTTCCTATAAGGTTGAAAAAAGTAAATAAAGTTAAAAAATATAGTTTTTTTGAAGTCATAACAAACGAGAACATTTGCTACAGGATCTTACTTAAAAACAAATTTAATTTGAAAATTGTCACTGCTCTACTTTCCACCATATTTTTTATATAAGGTAGCAGATGTTCCATGACAATATTGTAATGCCGTGCAGTTTCTCATCCTTACTTAATGTCATTATTATAAATGAACAACTCGTCACGTATTACTACCCTAATGTGAAAAGATGAGACTCTGTTATTAGTTTAAGAAAATTTAGCTCCAGTAGATAAAATTATATAATTATTTCAACTCTTGATTTGATATAATTTATCTTATTCACTGTTTAGAGATGCCTACTTAGTTCCTACGTTCTCCAGATATGAAGAAATTATTTGAAATTATTTTTGGGGAAGAAATAGTTTAAAAAATTACCTAAGGGTGTTATTTGTGGTAGGTTCTCGAAAGGAGGTTAGCCAGGTAAGTTTGGAGAATATATTGACCACTACCAATATAACACTGATACTTCTTAAAAGTCTGGGTAATTTCCCCACGAAATCGATTAAATTTACATCATGGAACATTGAGGAGTGGTAGAGGATAAACGCCAAATTTTGCTACCTAAGGCTAGTTTACTTATGGAATCAGACTGATGAAGTTTGATTCCTAGGGTTATGTATTATGTTAGCTATCAACATTTAGCCTAGGATTTTTTTTGTACAAAAAAAAGGCCACTTTATGATTACATTTAGTTTTAATAAGGTTACTGATTATTACTATATGCCTAAACTATATACTATATACCAATATACTATATATAGTATTTACTATGTCATATATATAAATTATATATAAACCTATATACTATATTCTACAACCTATACTAAGGTTATAAAATCAATAACCTTATTTCAACTAAATGTAATCGTAAAGTCGCCTTTTATTGTACAAAAAATCTAGGGAAAATGTTGGTTAATAATAAAGATAAAAAAGAAATGTTAGAAAATATTGGAGTTTATAAAATATCTTTTCAAGATTGTGACTCTGAGTACATAGGTCAATCAGGTAGATCTATAAAAGTTAGGATTAAGGAACATGTAAAAAGCTGCCTGTATAAACTGTAACTTTGCTAACCATCTTTTGGACTCAGGTCATAGTTTTGATAAGAAATTAAATGTTAAACTCTTACATATAGAAAATAGAAGTAATAGTTTAAATAATTTAGAAGTTTTAGAAATAAATAGATCTATTTCACTTAGGTCTATTTTCAACTTAAATGAAAATGAAAATTTATTTATTTGACCCTCTTTCATACATAATTTTAACAGGAAAAATTTGACAATCTTATATGCTTAATAATAAAACAGACAACTGTTCACATTATAAAATGTAATACATATAAAATAAAATTCATAATAACATAATAAACAATAATATTATTATTAATAATAATAATAATAATAATAATAATAACAAAAAATACTTCCTGCTGTATTACAAGAAAATAGCAAAGATTCACTTCATCCCGAGGTTAAAACATGTTTGGGATGAAATACTCTATACATTTCTAACAATATAGCTCGATGGGAGAGAAACAATTCGACCGACCAGTCCAACCCACATATACACACACAAATTACATTTAGAAAACTAGGATTTGGCTTTTATGACAAACCATTTCAAATCAACATAAAACACTAAAAAAATAGAAATACAATAATAAAACTATACACATACATACACATACATATACATAATTCACACACACACTTCTACCATTTATATTACCGGTGAAGAAGAGAGCTTTCAAGAATAAAATACAGTCACTTACTACCAGTTTATTTTCCCTCACTGGTTACTGATAAAAAACATATAGACCTGCTCCTGTTCTAATAAATATTGTTTCACGAATCTACAAAACTCGATTTTATTTGTACACGTTTTAATTTTTAAAGGCATCAGATTAAAAAATTTTGGAGCAAGATATAAGTAAAATTTTTTAAAAATTGTTAAATTTGGTTTTGGAAAAACTACGTTTAAGTCATTTCGTAAAGTCCTCCCTCCACCCCCTGTTGTATAATTCCCTCCGCTTCTATTGTAGAATAATCTTAACACTTTAAATATATATAAATTTCTAACCGGTAAAATTTTGAAGATTTTGAATAATGGAGCAGCGTGTTCCAATTTAGTTCTATTTGCCATAATTCGAATAAAATGCTTCTGAAGTACAATGAAGCATTTTATTCGAATGCCAAATGGCCAAATTGTATTAAATTCTTCACCCCTTCTAAAACCCCTCCTTAACATAGATCATCAATCTTCATCTATCTGGTAGGTCATTCCCCTTACCTTTCCTGATTTTACTTATTGTACTTCAGTTTCCTGTTACTTGTGTATGTATAAATACGTTATCAATACTTGTTAGTTAATGACTATTGTTAATACTCGTAGTAGTCAATACTTGTTAATTATTATCAGTTTCCCGATGATGCCGCCAGGCGAAACAATTGTAGCTCATTTAATTATTAAAATAATTTTGAAACTTTAGCTTTATTGCTTTATTTAATCCTTAATTGTATAGTGTTAGTCAATTTTAACCTATAAAAACTTATATTCTTTGTGAATATTCTCATTAATTTATGAAATTTAAAACGATATCCTAGTTGTCTTTTTAATTAAGATTTTTCTACAGAATTTATCAACGAGTAATTCTTGTAAAAGTTGATGTAAACAATTATGCTAGATATATTTAAGTGAGTGTAAATGAAATGAATTTTTTTGAATTACGAGACATTTAAAATCTCAAAAAACTATCTCATTCCAATTACTTTTGAGCACTAATTGTACCTTCAAGTAAATGTTAAATGGAATATATGATTGTGTTATCATTAATTATTTTAATATGAATGAAGTTATTTAAGAAGTTCCTCTGTGATAGCATACATTCTCACGCCACGACACCTTTTTTTACTAAATCAGTCATATAAGATAAGATCAGGTTAACAAAGAACTGAAAACATTCATGACAGTGGAGTGTGTTTTATCACAGTACTATAGAAATTGCACTGCTGTTACTCTAAACGTTTCCTGTTTTAACAATGTAAAACCATGACATATGTAACTTCCACTTAAACCAATACTAATTATGGCTTTAACAAATTTATAATTGCGAAAACATAAAAGACTACCATGTTGCTGAGTAAACGTCAATTATAATATCAAGTAGGCTATATAAATTATGAAATAAAAGTTTCAACGCCATACAATTATATTATTACATATCTGTCATTCAATTTACATTACAGAGTTAAAAAAGTATTATTTCTAACTTAATATTTTTAGAGTGAAATTGTTTTCCTTTTCACGTAACAATTTTTACCAAGGAAATCAGAGCTACGACTAGACGTAGAGTGGAATGAAAATTTTGTTTTAGCGTTTCTATTTTATTTTAGTCGTTTCACATTTGTACGTTCTGTTTTTATGGTGCAATATTTCACTAACAAGATTTTGTATACGCATACTTCTATGTATACCTGTTTAAAGACAAGTAAAAAGGATAATGAAATGCAAGTGAGCAGAGATGTGATAATTATGTGAATACTTTGTTTAAATTGTATAATCAAATTATATTGTGGTATATTTTTTGAAGTAAATAATTAAACAAATTAATGATAAATATTATGATACGGTCTTTTTGTGTAAACCAACCCTTATACGTATTTAATAAACTCATACCAATGAACAGAACAATCCCTTTTCACTCCTTCCACTTCTTGAGATATTTAACTACGTAACTGTAAGAATATATAATTTTATATTATTAAAATCCAAACAATAAATACCATAAAATAAGTAAACTACAAGTCTCTATAACACCTTATTTTTAAATTATAAGGAAATCCTGTAATTGTTTTCGTACACAATTGATAAGCATACGCTGAAGTAACTTTTTTCAATCACCAGTGTCAGGTTTAAAAAATACTATTCTAAAGAACGTGTACGCGACTAAATGAAAACGTAAAGTTTAATATTGTATCTGATTTCAAAATGATTTTAAATAAATGAAAAAAAATATTTGTAAGATTTAAAAACACCTGTAAACAGTTTATTTGTTTGTGTGGGATTTATTACCCTTGAGGGTTAGGGTATTAACAAATGGAGATAACTGGTGCGTGAACTGTGACAATGTCATTTCCTTCACAGGAAATGTTTCGATTTGTAAAATACTGTAAGAGAACTAAATCAAGAGTTTGGTGAATAGATACAATGAATGTTCTTGTATCTTAGTTTAAATTTACGCAATTTTTTATAAAATCAATATTTGGTCAATAGAAAATTATTTAAACTAGTGGGTGAATGAAGAAAGTACACAGATTTTTTTTTTTTTTTTTGGCTGAGAGAAAGCATGTTTCTTGGATAGTAATAGATTAAAAAATTCATCCAAAGTGACAATAAATTAATTTAATAGATTTGTATTTGATTTAAAATCAAATATAATTTGATACTTTAATGTTTGTTTTCATTACACTATATAAATTGTGCATTTTGGATAACAATTTTTGAAAAATATAGATTAAAATATGCAAAAGTTTAATTATTGTGAAAGATTAAAGAATGTATTACGTACAGGTAATCCAAGAATTAAATAAATTTTACGATGTAATTATTTTTATTTCTTAAGATTTATAGCTTTCTATATTTTAAGTGAAATTATTATTTTTATGAACTGTTTATCACATAGTCCGACACATAAAAAAAAATCACTAAACTTACAATTTTATATCACTTAACCTCGGGATATATAATTTCTTTTCCAAATAACAAGAATGGTAATATTCTGTATTATAATTCTAATACTCGTGTTTGTTAAATTTTTGTTGGTACTTTAATTACGTCACGATATGTGACAAATAAATTTTTCCCACTTTGGAGATTTAGTATATCTTGTGTAATAATATTATTTCAAATTTGAGCTCAGCGTCCAAAATTCTAATAAATAAACAATTTAATAAATCATTGGCTTCACCACGACCTATATATAAGATGTTTGCTTTTAATTGTAAATAGCATATCTCCATACGAACGTTGAAAGTTATAAAAAAACCACCAGGATTTTAATAATGACACCAATAGTTTGAACATTTATTCAGCTCTTATAAATGTCTCAACTTTTAGACTTAACATGCGTGTTTAAAATAGCTTTAAAAAACTTTCCGTACTAATTTAATTAATTAACTGTGTAAAAATAAGATAGAGAGGATAAATACGTCCCTCTAAAAATGACAGAGAGTAAATGAAGTTAAAAAACAATGTTTTTAAGAAGTTATAACAAAGAAGAACATTTGCTTAAAAAGAAATTTCATTTGAAAGTTGTCTCTACTAT
The DNA here is from genome assembly GCA_963513935.1 of Aphrophora alni. Classification (NCBI taxonomy): domain Eukaryota; kingdom Metazoa; phylum Arthropoda; class Insecta; order Hemiptera; family Aphrophoridae; genus Aphrophora; species Aphrophora alni. Next base: position 131,743,858 of record OY740769.1, on the reverse strand, counting down.
TTCTTCCACCGTGTTTTTAATATAAGGAACAGGTGTTACATGACAATATTTTAATGCAGTGCAATTTCTCCTTCTTACTTAATACCATCAATGTAAATGAACAACTCGTGACGTGTTAGTACTCTGATGTAAAAGGATGAGATTCTGTTATTTGATCAAGACCAATTTATTCCAGTAAATGAAATAAAATAATTATTTCATCTCATGATTTAGTGGAATTTGTTTTAGAGCTGATATTAGCGGCTAAAATCAATAAAAAAAATACAGTCAGTGTTATCAATATGAAGATCAATCTTTGTGTTCACATACTACCTTTAATAAATTATATATATATATATATATATATATATATATATATATATATATATATATATATTACATGTAACTGTGGTTATGTAAAGTATTGACAGGTTTTTATCCAATATCACATAATTCTGTAGGATAAATTATCATGAAAACCTACACAATGTATCAACTATAACCAGACTTTTTTTAGATATTGTTTGAAAAATGTAACAGAAAATAAATGCCCCTCCCCTCTCCATACACATCCCTATTGAAATATTGAGGGTGTTCTGTATTTCAGTATTTAATACTTTGAGAGTTATCGAAAACCTGATATCCATGTTATAGTTTGATTGGTGTAACTCGTGTATCACTGAAGAGGACGACCTTGTCGTTGAAACGCGTCTGATACTTAGGCGTATTTTTAGTGAGAAATGTGTTCTGTTTGTTTGTTATACTGTATAATTTTTCTCATAAGTCAAGCTCATCATTTAATATATATATATGATATCCAAGTGTTTACACCTTGACATCATTTTCCTAACTACGAAATGAAAATGAAATGTTTTTTTCTTCTTAAGTTTTATATATATATCACTATAAAAACAAGCATAACATTGCCTGGTTTTTATTGAAAGAAACATTAAAAACTGTCACATGTTATTACACACATTTATTATACAATACAGTTCCAAAAAATATCTCTACTAGTCAATAAGGCACAAAAAGACCTCTTATCAATTTTATCCGGAGTAACACGGATCGATATGCAATTGTTTGCATTCAGAAAGTCGTCCAGTAAATTTGTGAACACTTTTAATCATGCAAAAGTTCTTAATTGCATCGGTGCATTGAAATATACATTTTCAAAAGTGTATCTTTTGAGGCGATTGAAACAATCGTAACTCCCAAAGTAATGGCCTAAAGGAGCCCAAATTTCACAACTCGGGAAATTTACTGTAGGGGATGCAGATTCCGAATATGACATTCAAAATTACCTTTCTTAGAACGGGAGGTCTGGGCGCCTGGTGTCTACGTCATCCCCAGGAGCCTTCCTGATATGCAATCGGTTCTCGGGGTTTTTTGTGGGACGCTGGTCTCGAATATATCATCGGAAACCTTCCCCCAACCAACTGGTGCTCCAAGCAAGATGGTTATCAGCACCATGGCCGGGAGTTTTATTTTAATTGTTTCGCAAAGCAATAGAAACTTGCCTCTCGGGGTTTTTTCGGTGAAAATCCCGAATATGCCTTTGGAGACCTTCCCCAGAGCACCTAATGGGACCAACTAGTCCTCCAGGTGCCCTGGTCATCATTATCACTCCTGGGAGTTTTACTTTACAGTCATTGTTTCGGAAAGCAAACGAAACTTGTCACCGAGAAGAATTTGGGGTGCTGATCACGATCAGTGCTCCGAAAACCCCCAAATTACAAGTTTCGATTGCTTTCCGAATCAATTAAAATAAAACTCCCGGGGATGATGTTAATAATCATGGCACACGGAGCACCAGGTTCTCGGGTTAGAGTCTCCAATGGCATATTCGCGATTAGAGCTCCGAAAAAACTCCGAGTGGCAAGATTAGATTCTTTGCGAACCAATTTCAATAAAAATCCCGGCCATGTTGCTGATAACCTGAGTACCCAAAAAAACAAATACCGTTTCTTAATTAATTTTCAATACAATTATGAAAAGTCCTAGTGATTATGTAGACACCAGCCGTCCTGACCTCCAGGACCATAGGCGGTGATTTTTAAACGTCATATTTATTATCAGCGACCCTTAAAACCTTTGAGTAGCGAAATTGTCTCATTTAGAACATTATTTGGGGGGGGGGCGATTTATATCAATCACCTCAAAAGATTCACCTTTGAAAATGCACCAATGTAATGAAGAATTTATGAATGATAAAAAATGGTCAAAAACTTTTTAGATGACTTCCTGAATGAATTGAAAAATCGCATATCGATCCGTCTTACTCCGGACAAAATTGATAGTGGAATGCTTTATTTCCTAGCCTATATTTACAGGATATTTAATGATATGAAAAGGAAACTATTTTTTTAACGAATTTAGATAATGTTGGATAAAAATACAACGTAATTACTCTCAATTTAGTTTATTGGCGTTAACTAGAGTCTAATACCAATTTCAATATTTGAAAGCCTAAGCGTTGTCCAATGTCTTTCATTTTATCCCCCCCCGCTAACAACTTTTACGACCACCTCTATTTGCATTATCCTCTGTTACCCAAAATCCTGAAAATATTTAAGTTTAAAATATTTAACAGGTATATAAAATAATCATGGAGCTTATGAGACTGTATAGGTTTTGAACTACAATACATGTTTGTCTGTTTGGCTCTACATTTTTGAAGTAGTTGCCAAGAAACAGTAATACTGTATTAATTACAAATCGACCCAATTTGATTGATTATTAATTTGAAGGTGTAGTTTTAATAATTTTTAATATTGCGATTAGTAATTTAATTGTATACTTGTATTCAATAATGGCAAAAAGGCATAACATGTTAATAGTAAGGGCAATACAAATATTTTCTCCGCTATTTGTTTACATAAAAAATATAAAATAATTATAACTTAAATTAATATAGGCCTAAGTATTCAAGTAAGTTGAGTATATGATTATCTTACAATTCACAAAAAAAAACACAATTTTTCATTCCCTTTTTATAGAAAAACTTTACTATATCATATGATGGAATATTATACAGTTCATTAAACAAGTTTTCATTGTTCTCTATCTCTCAATGTTTTGGAAATCTGAAAACAAATATTAAATTAATAACACCCTTCCTCGACTCCACCTAGACCTAAATAAACTGCATGTGTCAGTACCCAATTAATAGAGTTTTCACTGATGATTCGATTACACCAAGCAATCCAGGGATTAAGGTGTATAATTGAACTTAAGCTCATGATACCTCGTTACAGATCTGTAAACACAACCACACCTGTGATCACATATAGGTTCTGTAAATTACTATGCTTTTGTATCAACTATGTATATTTACTCAGAGATTTAAAAAAAACACATAATCCCCAAAACCGATTTTCACTCTTGTATGTAGGGAGCCTCTTTTGTCTATTTTAGAGGTTAAATATTTTGTTAGATTTTCGCTAAATTTGGAATAAAACCATGGATTTAAAATGGAATTTGAATATCGTAAAATTTGAAATACTTTTTTGTCGTTATTATCGTTGCAATTGTATTAAATTATTACTTAAATTAATATAAAGACCTACATTCGTCTTTACAATTATTATTTGAAAGAGCTTTCATGAATAAAACAAGCTACGTGGAATAATTCAATTTCCAATGCTACGAATACAATTCCATTAGAATTACACCTAAATGACGAAATGAGTCAAAACCTTTTGCACCATAAATCTATACTGATACCCACCATTACTTTCGCAACGATGACTTATGTCCAATTTAGTTCATGATGTATCTGTATAGGTAATAATAACATATGAATATGTATATGTTAAATTACACTTTAATCATTAAAACCAATATTAAATTTCGATTTCAAAATAACTTATAATGGCTATTTTTCATTTCGTTTCTGGTTGTTTCATTATGAGGTAATAAATATGTTATTTTATGTTTTATTTTTCTCCGCAGCAGTTGTTTTGTTCAATTGACCATAGATGTATATATTAAAAACAAAGTGTAATATAATATTTATGTTCAACGTTTGTATAAATATGTTGTGATTATGTTTTGTGTTTGATTTCAACGGATCATAAACACGGATATAATATGTGATAAAATGGAAACTCTATTTAACTAAGATAAACATATACTAAAATATAGATATTCCCTTACCGTCGAGATCCGTTTACGCTGATTGACGTAGAGGCGAGCGTTGCTATTAGAAACTGAATTTATTTACATAGTTACGTAGAGTTTGATTTGAATATTATGTAAGTGGGAATGACGTATGAAGGAAATTGATTCACCTTACAATGTGATGTTGATTTGATATTGCCGGAAGTTTATATAAGATAGGATTATATAGGAGCCTGTATTATTATTAGATTGAGCTATTCAGGCTTAGAAATGTTAAAATTTGAAACAGTACCCATAATAACGGTGAATAATTACATATTTACTGTAATTTCCATAATTACATTGAATAATGGTATGTAGTTGTAAGTGGAATCTCTTTTCCCTTAGTGGTCATAATAGAATATTTGTATAATTTGCTTATCCTTTACTACGTTAAATACTATGGAAACATTTACTTGTATCAATTTCAAGCTCTTTCTGTGGGTATTGTATATATTATATATATATATTATATATATATATATATATATATATATATTATATATATATATATATATATATATATATATATATGTATATATATATATATATATATATATATATATATATATATATATATATATGTATATATATATATATACAAACTATTTTCTTAATAATAATACTACCCACGTACAGCGGTGAATGAGGGGTCTTGTCCTAATTTCAAGAAGGACGTATATTATATATAGTCCTTCAAAATTTCATATTTTTTACAAGCGCAAACACTCTTGTTTATTTAGATAGTCATACTAGTTTAAAGTGATATTTCCTACTAGTTTGTTCATGTTCAAGTTTACAGTTGTAATAGGATTTAGATTTTTACTAATGGAGATGATTAATAGGTTTTATTTAAACAAGTCGAAAAGTTATATAATTATTTTTATAGTAAGTCTCTACAAGATCACGTAGCTGCTCCATGGCTGTCACGTATTAACAAGGAGTGCTGCTACTCCGCCTAAAATAGGAGAAACGTGCAACACGACGACTTGAGTTGATATTGATTATTTTAACACGACGAATGTTATCTCCTGTTTTAATTTGTACTCACAAACATTTGGTTGATCGAATTAAGTTAATACCACTCATAAGTACATGACTTAAAAATCACACTATGTTAAGAAAATTACATTTTAATAGAATTTTATTAGTAATTTGTTTACACATAGGGTTCTATATAAAAATTAAACACTTAATATTAAAATTAAAAATAAAAGACATAAACAAATCAATCAAAATATTCAATTAATAAATATCCAAATTTTTTGTAAGCAAAGTAGCCTACTATTTCAGTACTCTTGCTCTTAATGTTATATATATATATATATATATATATTCCTTATCATAACTTAATTGTTAAATATAATATAATCATATTCAGTTGTTGTAGAATTGTAAACGTTGGCCGATAAAATTTCAATTTTTTAATATGTTTTTAAGAAATATTATTGAAGAATGTAAATTTGACTTGTGATAAACTAAACCAAATTAATTGTCATAGTGTGCGTTTAGGGTAACAAATATGTTAAAATTTTTTTTTAAATTACCAACATTATAGAATTTACATACACGAAGTTATTCTACCAATATTACTACTGTAATAGAAGAATAATAAACATATCTAATAATTATATTATAATACTCGTTATAAATGTATATAATATTTAAATATTAATGTTAATAGCATAATATTAATGATCATAGCTTAATAAAAGAGAGGTAGTTCAGTTTACAATTACGTAGGCCTACCTGTTGTTTTTTTGTGTTACCATATTTCTTATTTTATATTGAAATATGCCTCAAGAGCCAGATTTGTAGTATAAACTTTATCTCTTTTCGTTTCTTATCGTGTCAATGTCCTCATTTTATTAAATGAAAAATACATAATGGAACAAAGAGTGGGGTCGTAAATATTGGCAATAAATATTTGCAGTCTTCAGCAGGATAACAGGATTTGGTGCTATAAAACATCGGTTTCATATCTTTTCTCCAGATGTAGACCTACTAAACTCAATTTGCGTTATCATATGATTCATAAATGATTTATCTCTATTTTATTACTTGTCCAGAATCCATTAAGGAAATAAACGTATTGTCACAGAATAAACTATATATAATCAATTACGAGAAAACCAGTGGTGAAATAAGTTACAATTTAAATTGATTATTTATTTTACAGTTTTTGTGTGGATATTAAATACATATAGTTTTTATGTTGAGATTACTTTTTAAATATCCGTATACAATGTAGAAAACGGATTTTTCTCGTTATTTACATTATTTTATGGAACAGCTCTCTTATTCAAGCCTTTATATCGTTTTCTGCTAATTAAAACATACAGGCTCTTTCCTGTATCCCGTTAGTTTTACTGTCGAAAGCAGGATATTTTATTTTCCACAAGACAAATCAAAATCTAACCATTTCTTAAATTTCATTATCTTGTAACTACTTGTTAAAGATAACTAGTCTTCAATGATTTTTACAGACAACTGTTTTTTTTTAATTTAAAAAATTTTATTTTGGAATTTCACTTATTTTTAACTTTGTGTAGAAATTAATTTCGTAGTTTATTTTCTAAAAAGATAACCAGTTTTTGATTATTTTCTTTAATGTTTTCTAATTTGAAAATTATTTGTTGATGGTTAATGTTATCCTAACACACTACTAAAGGCTACTATCTACTAATAATAGTGAATTAGTCTATAAATACTTTTCAAATAGCTGTATGATTCACTGCACGTTTTACATTAATTGTTAATAAAATACTTTAACTCTAATAATTCATATTGTAGTAAATATTCATATGTATATACATATCAGTAGTTATTACCATAGGGTTTAAACAACGAGTATTTAAGTTAATTACAAACTTGTGCCGGTTGGTTTTACAAATAACTATAATTTCTCTAATATCTACCAACAAATATGATTCTTAAATTTCGCTACTGTAAGATATGTTCAAAATGAAGTTATTCGAAGAAAATATGAATTATATTATATGTATATGTATAGAATATAATTGGCTAAACAAATTCTTATACCAAAAGATATCTGCCAGATCTGTGGACAGGTTTGAGAATACAAGTTAATTCTACGTCTGACGCCATTAGAATCTCAGTGTTTCATTTATTTAAAATCTTTTATTACAAATTTCATTTTAATATTTAAGAGTGTTTAAAGCATAAAAAAGATGCTTGGGACATAGCATGGCAACTAGGATAAAAAAAAAATCAAATAATATAAAACAGGCATTGCGTGATTACAGATAGGCCTATGTTTAGTTTTACTAAAGCACAGTTCAGAATAAATAGGTTATAAGCTATCTGTACGTGTTTTATGTACAATAAAAAAAAAACAGTAAACTGTTGTGAAGAGTTAGAAACTAATCAAAATGTTAATGAATAATAGTTGTAGTATTAAATCCTCCAATAATTTCACTTTATTGCAATGTTCGACAACTTTGTGGTCCTAGTGCTAACATTTTACTTTATAAGTCACATGTTTGGTTTCGATGAAATATATGAAAATTTGGCAATTTATTTTGAACATGTAGAACAACATTTTGAAACAAACAATATTAATGAAGCGGGCCTTGATAACTGTATGTCATAGAATAACATTTATTGGCTTTCATGGCTTTAAAAAGGACATTTAAAGTCAACCACCCTAAAACTTTTGAACAAATAAGTGATATCATGCTTAACCATTTGGATCAAAACCCCACAGAAATAGTGGAGGAATATAAATTTCATCAAAACCATAAGTCTAAAACCAATAGTACAGCACCTGATAATTTATTGTACAAAACGTGAAGTATTTTTTCACGTTGTTTCCGAATTTTTAGTTGCTTTACAAAGGGAATGCTGTCGCAATTTGTTTCAACGGAAGTTACCTAAAGTACAAAAATATGCAAGTTTCATCTAACTATATTACAATAATTATTGTCTTAGAAGTAATATCTCAACCTCCAATTATCGATTTATTCACATACTCATTTTACATTTAATAAAAATTCTGATTTATGTACTGTTTGCGATGTTAAGATGAGTCAACAAGTTTTACTCATTTCAAATGCAGTCTTAGCCGTAGGCATCACAATATTAAAATCACAGAGGTTAATTTGAGTATTTAATTTGTATACGAGAGATAGCATTATAATTATTCATAAACGGAGGCATATTAAACCATTTCATATGGAACTAGATAAGGGATTTATCATATAATATTTTTCAGAAGGGTTGTTTAGTAAACAGTTTAAAGAATTTGAAATATTAGGTACAAATATGGTACTGAAGTCTTGTAACGAATTTGATATGAATCGCTTACGTTTTATTGAGGTGGATGTTGAATGTAATGATGTGATTAAAATAGTATCATCGTTTGTAATTTTTAAAGGAAACCTTTACTTTTACTTGACAGGCTGAGGAAATTTAACTTAGAGCTAAAACTTAACATTAATAGTTGTAATTTGGAAGAAACAGGTACTGATTTGAATTTAAATTCTGAACAAATATTTACACAGAATGAAGTCATGTGTTTTTATTTTTATTTGTACTTATAGAAAGGGTAAAACACATTTACAGAAAAGCCAAAGTCTTATCCAGTTTATCAAGACCACGTGTTGTTGCTTTTTTATAGCTAATAAGATTAAAAATGAAATATCTATATTTTTTGAATAAGTTATATTGAACCTGTAATATTAAATGATTGAAGAACACCAATTGTAGCATTTCCTAAAAGCGTTGGCATTTGTGTTGACTTTTCTGTCACACTAAACATAATGTTATAGTAGATACGTAGACTTTGTCTATATAAATGTTTTTCCCTGTCTTTCCGGAATTAATTAGTTATAGTTAGATGCATATTAACAAATCTCACTTGATTATACGTTTAAAACAATAACAACTATTTCAACCAGGAAAGGATTATATTCGTACTCGTGTATCCTTTTTGGCATCATTCCAGAGGCAAATACTATATTTCAACTAATTGTAATAAAGTTGGTCATTAGGCTAAAATGGTGCAGTCGCATTTCAAAATGATATATTTTTATTAGGTAAAAATTGAAAAGATAATGTTAGGTAATTTTTCAGTGTTAATGTATGAATTTATCACTTCCTAATTTTGAGTACCGGAGGACCAGAGTCATTGAGTTTACCTTCCTTGAGGTTGTCGTTATATTGTGCCAACGAACGGTTCCACTTCTGATGAGTAGTAACTGGCCAGTACTTCTTCTTGCAATCACTTCACACCGACCGCACTTGACACTTTACAAGATATAAAATGTTTAAAAAGAGAAATATAAAAGTATTTGAGGTAAAGAGTAAATGAATATGAGGTAGCCGGAACTTAAGTCCACGTGGAAAGGCTGAGGGAGCAGACAATGCATCTGACTCCAAGCAGCGATAGAGAATGACCAAAATGTGTACAGGTACAAAGTGAAAGTTGCTGTGGCATGTAACCCAATTTGAAAACTTGAGATTTGTCGATTTAATCTTAAACACTATTACTTAACAGATAACGTATGTACACTTAGATAAGTTTTAGAATTATTACAAAATAGTAGTTCAATTGTTAGAAAATTTAATATAAAAAAAATATTATTTACTTATTTTAGTAATATTAACGATAGTAAATGATACGCACGGATAAACGTAAAGTAAAGGTATTTCAGAAGTCTCAAATCTAAATTATATATTGAAGATAAAAAGTATTATTATCATTGTATATTTTTATGGACCCCTTGTAGATAAAGTAACAACTTTATTTCACTCATTATATTTGTTACTACATCAATCTGTTAATTATTATTGGGCAAAGGAATGCACTGATGCATTTAAGTAATTTTAATGAGATACTATTTTTGTTTAAACAGGTGTAGCCCTAATAAGCTACTTAAATTGTGTTGCAATGTTATGGCATAGGTTGTGTTTTGTCACATATGAATCCTAATAGAGATGAAAACAACATGACATGATAAAGTAGCATTGTGGATAATTATTGGAGTCAAATAATTTACAAATAGTTATGTGATAAAAATGTATTTTTTTTCCACACCATAATACATTGATTGTGGAATATCTTTGGAAAGAAAAAGTTGTTCAACAAATTGTTGCTAGTAGATTGCAACGCTTGAGATATTTTTTGAGTGCATTTTGTTATAACATAAATTATATTCCATCTACTGATAGTAATGTTGATTATTGCCCATATTACCTCTTAGTGTTAAGTATGATTGTAATTATAAAAAATATGTTCAATCTGGAATAAAATAGATATATTTGACCTAAGATTTTTAAAAAATGAAACGAAAAATGAAAAAATCTTAATAAAGGTAGCCATATCAAGTTGAAAATAATGATTTAAAAGCTATTAAAGCTTGGAAAAAGCTCATTTTAGAAAATGATTACCCAATATGGGAATACTGAGCTATAGTTAAAAATACTTTTTATTCAAATATATTTTTGAATTTCACAGGTTTCACTTAGGTATGTTAAAAATGAAAAAAAACTTTAAACAAATACTTTATGGTGGCTTAGAATTGACAAATATATTGAAAATCTTGCAAATTCATGTTAATGACGCACTGAAGGTAGACTTATTTCTCCAAAGTTCACTCTGCATTACTGGGATATTCCTTACATATGATGTGTATACGGATTCCTTTGTACAAATATTTATTAAAATGCACTTAGTTTTAATAGATTTTTATTTAAAATTGATAAAAGTCTTTCTTATGAATAACGGTATGAGTGCCACAATACACAATTTATAAAACATGTCTTGTATTACATGCTGTTTTTATAGCATATAATGGTCCTTATAATAGAAGATAATGGACTTCTAAAGAATTGTCTGTCACGACAATTTTATTACTCGTGAAACCCTATCTAAATTATTATTTGGGAAAACAGAAAAATGTTTGAATTATTGCGAGCTAATATAATACTAGAATTAGCTAAAATTCTACAAAGACAAAAGGATTACTTTCCTTCAAAACGCTTAACATCTTTTGCAAAAGGGGATAAGGTGTAAGTGCGAGGATATCGCTCAGACAAAACAAAAGGTGTAAAGGAGATGTTGTAAAACACTTAAGCTCTATTTCTCACGTTGTAAGGCTGGAAATTGTGAAACATTATGGAAAGATCATGTAAATCATATGTTATGTAAAAAATGATATTAAACTAAAATTATCCTTTCTGTGTTTATTTATGTCTATTACAAAAAATCAGTCTCGTGAATAATTTAAGCCAAAGTTGTTATTTTCAATTACAGATACTGACCAAAAAGTACTTCGCTTGTACAGGTTGAAAAACACCTGTTGTCATTAGAAGGTGTCCTTTGAGGAATAGATTACAAACAAAAATATTATATTTATCGCTATCTTAGTTTTAATCTTAAGTATATTTGTTAAAGAAAAGATATAACCTTGAATATTATTTATTAGGATAAAGATATTGGACAAGTAAATATTTATAGTTTTATCAAAGTAAGAAAATTTGATTTGATAGTCTAAAACATGAATTCCGTAAATTCAAGAATTTTTTGTGTATTAAATAAATATCAATTAAAACCTATCAAAATATTTGCACATGTGAATGATATTTTATTAATGAGATAGCTGTCTAATCTAAACTTTTAGTTAAATATTTACCTAATAATTCATTTCATCCTGTTCTATGTAATCATTGAATGTATTATGTGCATGTGGAGAAAAGTAACAGATGTATAATATATAAATGTATCACTATTTCATATCAAAGGTCAGATTGAGGATAAATACAATTATTCATTTCGGAGTGAGTTACTTTGGTACCCGTTGGCTTGGTAAATTTCAAATTCCTCTAATGCGTTCATTAAACGACCTTTGTTAAACAAATGCAGGGGTGTCAATTTACTGATAAACTGTCATACTTACGATTACTGCCAAATAAATGTATGAAATATTTTGAACTGTTATTCAATTATTCATTAAGGAGTGAATTACTTTGGTACCCGTTGGCTTGGTAAATTTCAAATTCCTCTAATGCGTTCATTAAACGACTCTTGTAACAAATGCAGGGGTGTCAATTTACTGATAAACTGTCATACTTACGATTACTGCCAAATAAATGTATGAAATATTTTGAACTGTTATTCAATTATTCATTAAGGAGTGAATTACTTTGGTACCCGTTGGCTTGGTAAATTTCATATTCCTCTAATGCGTTCATTAAACGACCCTTGTAACAAATGCAGGGGTGTCAATTTACTGATAAACTGTCATACTTACTATTACTGCCAAATAAATGTATGAAATATTTTGAACTGTTATTCAATTATTCATTAAGGAGTGAATTACTTTGGTACCCGTTGGCTTGGTAAATTTCAAATTCCTCTAATGCGTTCATTAAACGACCCTTGTAACAAATGCAGGGGTGTCAATTTACTGATAAACTGTCATACTTACGATTACTGCCAAATAAATGTATGAAATATTTTGAACTGTTATTCAATTATTCATTAAGGAGTGAATTACTTTGGTACCCGTTGGCTTGGTAAATTTCAAATTCCTCTAATGCGTTCATTAAACGACTCTTGTAACAAATGCAGGGATGTCAATTTACTGATAAACTGTCATACTTACGATTACTGCCAAATAAATGTATGAATTATTTTGAACTGTTATTCAATTATTCATTAAGGAGTGAATTACTTTGGTACCCGTTGGCTTGGTAAATTTCAAATTCCTCTAATGCGTTCATTAAATGACCCTTGTAACAAATGCAGGGGTGTCAATTTACTGATAAACTGTCATACTTACGATTACTGCCAAATATATGTATGAAATATTTTGAACTGTTATTCAATTATTCATTAAGGAGTGAATTACTTTGGTACCCGTTGGCTTGGTAAATTTCAAATTCCTCTAATGCGTTCATTAAACGACTCTTGTAACAAATGCAGGGGTGTCAATTTACTGATAAACTGTCATACTTACGATTACTGCCAAATAAATGTATGAAATATTTTGAACTGTTATTCAATTATTCATTAAGGAGTGAATTACTTTGGTACCCGTTGGCTTGGTAAATTTCAAATTCCTCTAATGCGTTCATTAAACGACCCTTGTAACAAATGCAGGGGTGTCAATTTACTGATAAACTGTCATACTTACGATTACTGCCAAATAAATGTATGAAATATTTTGAACTGTTATTCAATTATTCATTAAGGAGTGAATTACTTTGGTACCCGTTGGCTTGGTAAATTTCAAATTCCTCTAATGCGTTCATTAAACGACCCTTGTAACAAATGCAGGGGTGTCAATTTACTGATAAACTGTCATACTTACGATTACTGCCAAATAAATGTATGAAATATTTTGAACTGTTATTCAATTATTCATTAAGGAGTGAATTACTTTGGTACCCGTTGGCTTGGTAAATTTCAAATTCCTCTAATGCGTTCATTAAACGACCCTTGTAACAAATGCAGGGGTGTCAATTTACTGATAAACTGTCATACTTACGATTACTGCCAAATAAATGTATGAAATATTTTGAACTGTTATTCAATTATTCATTAAGGAGTGAATTACTTTGGTACCCGTTGGCTTGGTAAATTTCAAATCCCTCTAATGCGTTCATTAAACGACCCTTGTAACAAATGCAGGGGTGTCAATTTACTGATAAACTGTCATACTTACGATTACTGCCAAATAAATGTATGAAATATTTTGAACTGTTATTCAATTATTCATTAAGGAGTGAATTACTTTGGTACCCGTTGGCTTGGTAAATTTCAAATTCCTCTAATGCGTTCATTAAACGACCCTTGTAACAAATGCAGGGGTGTCAATTTACTGATAAACTGTCATACTTACGATTACTGCCAAATAAATGTATGAATAATTTTGAACTGTTATGTTTGATATCTTTTTTGGGGGGTAAATGTTCTTAAATATATCCTTAAAAGTTCTGCCGGTTTACCCATTGTAAAATTTGTCATAATCGCTGAACTTAAGTTTAAAACAAAAAACAGAACAATTTTCATATTTTTTATTGACATTGGTTGTAGTTGTTTCCTTATATTGTTGTTAGTTTTAAAAGTTATTGACACATCGTGTTTCTTAAACGTGTTAAATTGCATAGGTTTTACTTTATTATTTCCATTTTTATATTCAATTGCTTGTGCAGTAGTATAACAACTATTGTTGTGTTATATCAGTTTCTGCTTCAATATATTTAATAGTATGTAATTGCTCAACATAGTCAAGTTCGTTCATTGTTATAGTTACTAACCGGTGTAGAAATAATTAAATCCAGCCATAAACATATTTAGTATTATCACTCAGAAAACGTTTTCTCTGTTAAAAAAAATATCATTCGCCTAACCATGGTTTATGAAAAACGTACTAAAAATAATAAAATCCTTGACTTCAAATTTAAATTATTTAAGTAAAAATTAGGTTTAGTGGTGTTCATTTCAATATGTGTACTTCCTTACAATTAAATGACATTACTTTTCATTTTACGTCTATTAAATTGCCATTTACAAAATTTCAAAATCGCATTAAAACTTGTGATCTAAAAACTTTTTCATGAACAATTAGAGGTGGAGTTTGGTCGAAGAATAAAAAGATCTTAGTATTCTAAATTACTGCAAACATTCAACATAATCCTAAATTATACTTCAGGGAACGTTTGATCTTTGTAGATTAAAAAAAATTGTAGTGCCTCTGAAAGTAAAAAAAAAAAGAAGAAAGAAATGTTTTTGTTGTGTTATTATGAGCAATAAGAAATGGAATATTCTAAGGAAATTTATACTGTAATACAAACAAAGGATTTGATGAGCCACAACACAAATTACAATCTCTACAACGTCAGATAAAGATAAGTCTCTTTTAAGACAGCGAGCTAAAACAACTTAACAAACACATATTCAAAGAAGAAAATAATCAAAAACAATAGTTGTTACAGTTAAGGAATACATTTTTTAATTCAGCTTTGTCCCAATGTTCACAAACTGTAGACAGCATTTTCTTCTTAAATGGTTATAAATACAAATTCAAATAAATGGATACTGAAGCAGTTTTAAATAATATTTGTTAAAAGCATAAATGCAAAAGAAAATTCCACAGGAATTCATTGTAAATCTTTTCCCATTGTATAAAAGTAACATTTCTGCCCTCATATTCTTTATTTTGTTTTTGTTTACAGTAGACTTTTGTTATAGAGTATTTCAACAAAAATTTGATTTTCAATAGAAAATATCCTGATATTCTACTTCTTTCATAAAATAATACGAGGTATTATTATAAATTAAATATACATAAATTATAAATATCTTCTCTTATATATTTTTTTTATTCATAGAAACATAAAAAAATTCAGGATTTTAGTATCATACACTATTTTAAATATATACTTTATCGCTTCAAACTTATTTATACTTACGTTGTTGTATTTTATGACGAGGTTTTTCACATTCTATATTACATAACCTCAAAACCCTTCCACTAAATCACAATGTCTTAATTTTGAAACATTTGTATATATTTAATTTCTATTTCCCGTGTATTTCTGCAGACATACCTTCCAATATTTTATTACATGAAACACTTTAAGCGCAAAACAATTTAATATTTAAGAGAATTGGTAACAGTTAAACCTTTATATAAATTAAAGGAAAACAATTAATTTTTTACTTACGATAAAATAATACAGAAAATGTATTATTGAAATCGCTTGTGAGATAATTATAAAATGGTTGAATGTAAATTTTTCAATAATGATTTAGTGTACAAAACATTATGCACTTCTTGCAACAATTATGGTAATCTTTAATGTATAAAATTGTAGTTCGTAAAAAGGAACAATATCATTTCCATTTACATTAGTACCTGGAAAGTCGAGAAAATTCATTACTATGAAATGTTCTTTAAGTATATAGTAAAATGTCTTTTACTATTTAGATTTAACCATGAACAAATTAAAATTAATGGAAGCTTTAACGGTAAGGTAGAAAATAAAATAAAAAGGGTATTTTCTTACTAAAAGGATTAGTTCTGTTGTCATTGTATAAAAAAGAGTCATTCTACTTCTATTCAAATGCGGTTGGAGATTTCACATCACAAATACAGACAAAGTAATAGATTTACGAATAAACATGATAGCCGTTCGTAGACCTAACAAAGAGTACTTCTATTTCGATAAAATTTGTTTTAGATACCAGTTTAAATCCAGCACTTTTAGAATATTTAAGAAAATACAAAAAATGAAATATCACGTAATTTATTTTCTGTACACATTTGTAAGTTCTATGAGTACCTACTTGTATAAACATGTGTCCAATGTTTGTAGCACTGATTTAATAAATACCTCATCTAAAAGTATAAATTAAATTATATTAAAATTCATAAAAACAGAATTAAACGTATAAAATTACAATTAAATAGTTTCACTACAATATTCAATTGATACAGCAATAACAGAAGTAAAAACAAATCAGATATTATTCCTTACCTATTTATTGGCACCTAATAAACCATTTTACATTGAACACCACACATAGTAGATAAGAAGAATAAAATATCCTCATCGCCTATTCACATGCAATTTCCCAAGCTTCTATAATAGCCTATCAGAATCTGCTAAATAAATTTGATGTATTATAAAGAAAACAAACTGCCGTTATTTTCACTTGAAAGACCAATATATTTTATTTTCCCAAAAAATAGTTTCTTGTGGTAAATTTTACTAAAATTGTATTTATAGAACGTTTATTATTGATTATAATTTTAAATACTATATTAGAAATTTTATTTTAAATTTCTTAGCAATACTATTAATTACCTCACAAAAAGTTCGAACAATCCGGTGTACATATTTTAAACCTTTATAGACTTTCGTAAGATATTCTACGTCCTTATTTCTGAAATCAAAACGAATTTAAAAACAGTAGTCAAGTTTAAAACTTGCAGGTCCACCTATTTTATTCCCATAATACAACTTACAATTATAAGAGCCGACTAAAAACGAAATATCCTTCTTAAAGTTTAAAAAAATTAAACCTTGAGGTTGTTTTATCAAAACATGCAAACACACAAACATGCATTCACGAAACAACCGGGGTACTTTTACATCCTTATTCACTCTAACACAGATACCTGAGTGTAAAAAACAAATTGAAATAGAATTGATAGTTCAAGAAGGATGTTTACCACAGAAGATGTTCGACGTCATATTTTAAAGCTTTAAAGCTATTTAGTGGGTGGTACGAACGATTAGTAGAATGTATAAAAGTTCCAATAAATAAATAAAATACACTTCTCAAAATTTTAAATCTTCAAATATTATTCTTTTTACATATTCTAATAGGCCAATTTATTATGTTAAAAATATTTTTTAATGTATCCCTATTATAATGACCGAATTATGGAATAAAAAATTTCTCGAATTTTAAAAACAATATTAAATGTTCTCTGCAAGGCTGAGTGAATAAAGATTGTTATTAGTTTCTTATTATGTAATAATAACAACATGTAGATAAAGATATGTATCCGGTACAGAGTGTTCTTAATAAAAAAGTAATATTCATAGTTTTAATTACTTGTGACCGTCTCCACTTCTTTTGACCAGCTGGAAGCTCCGGCTGGCTGGAGACCGCGTACACTTTAGCCGAATCTTGTCAGGATGGGCCAAGGAGTCGAGTTAGGACGCTAATGAACGCACGCAACGCAAGTAAAATTAAATGTTATATTTTATTTGAGCGCCGAATTAGATTACAGAAATATTTATAATTTATAAAAAAGACATAACGGCAAGGTAAAGCCTTAATAGTGGCCGAAAAACATACCTTTTAATTTAGCTAGCACGTGGCCGAAAATTGACTGACCTCGTCCAGTAGCGGTCTTTTTTCTCGCGGCTCTCGGAACAGACTCTCGTTCGGGTCACTGGTTCAAGCCCTCCACTCCTCGTCTTTCCCCTCCCTCTACGTAATCTTGCACTGCTCAACAAAATCGCAAGTGCCAATTCATATTTTATAATTATTATGGTTTTTATTTGGCGGGCTCCTTGGCTGGGCCACATACTGAATTTATTAGAACAAAATATTACTATAGTTTACGTTTATTATCAAATAATATATTTTTAACGAAATCCGTAACCAAACTAACATATCAATTGAAAATCTAGTACCTAAATAAAAACATATAAGTTGTAAGGATAATTTTCCATGAACTGAAATTTATGACAGTTCCTAACTCAGAGTTTTACAACAAGTTGTTAAAATGCAGTTTTGCGGTATGACAATACTACTTTGTAAACTCTCATCACGTTACCTATCATTTTAGGAGTAATGAGAGCAGCTTGTCTATCCGTTATGTCAGTTTGTTAATGTGATAATCCTGTTGTTTGAAACAAATTAAAGAATATAATTAGTTGTGGACCAATCTCGTGACCTTGCTGGTCGTTAAATTGTCCCCCTGTGACCTATCAATTTTTGTGGAAATTTGTTGGCCAAGAGTTTCCGCACGTCTTGTGCATAGGGAGACGGTGGTCAGTCATGTTGAAACAATATAGTGTTAAAAATTGCCAAACAAGACTGTAAAAAGTTATAGTTATCGTTAATAATCACTTTGGTGAATAAACAAATACACATTAGAATAATAACGTGTGTAGTTTAGAATCGGTTTGTAAAGTGATTCCGATTGTCTCAATATAATATACAGAGTGATTCACATAATGTTCCGAACACTTTCTGAGCTGATTCCGTTAGAAAATATAGAAAAAAATCATTTAAACATAGGGCCGGAAATTCTTTATTTTCAAATAATGCGCTTTTTTTTCCTTTTTTTTAAATTAAATATATTGAATTCAAACTTTGTATAGCTATTGATGGAAAACCGTTTATCACTGTACTGAAAAACGTCCTTTTGAATATTTTCAAAATGGCGACAGTTTAAACTTTTTAATGTCAATTATATCAAAACCTACCAACTCTACAAAACATTACAAAAGACAAAAAAATTACCTTGTGATTTTCAACGTAATGGTTTTTTTAAAAAATATATATATTGTCTGTAGCTCAAAAGGTAACGTAGATATTGACAAAAAACGGAAAATGCGTTTCTGGTTTTTAGTACAATGATAAACGTTTACATATAAAATAAGTATACAAAGTTTGAGCTCAATATATTTTATATTTAAAAAATAATAATAATAAGTAATGTGCAGAAAAAACAAAAAGGCTGATAACTCGAAAACAAAGCATTTACCGTGTTTATGTGAACTTTTATAATTATTTTTCCGAGTGGAATGAGTTTGGAAGGTGCTCGGAACCTTATGTGAATCGCCCTGTATTGTATAATGATGAAAATAAAATAATGTTTGAATAACAGTAATATTTTCACGTTTTTCTGGAACTAGCTCTGTAGAACTTTACATTTTTCATAATATTCATTAACTAACTACGGAGAGACTGTAACTGTATTCCAACTTATTCAAGTGTCTCTGAAAGCTTATTTACCGGCACTAACTTGAACAGAGTAATTCATCAGGAACAGTCTTGTCCACTCTATTGTTTTCTATCTGCACCTCCCCATCTTCTCTTTTAACAGTTTTATCACACTTTCTCTTTTCCTCTCTCTTTGTTCTTCTGTTTCTCTTCGTTTGTCAATATAAAACTAGAATCAACAAAAATAAAAGTTTCTTTAATTACACTGAAAGATATAAATTAATGAGGCATACATGTTTAAAACAAAGCAATTTTTTGGAATCACTAACTTTCATTGAATACTAATCTTCGTGTAATGTCTAAATAAACAATGTCAACAATTCAGTAGTTTTAAGGGAAGATATTATATAATTAGAATACATTATTAAATTATAGTACTAAAATGTAAATAAATCCGGCTTTATTGTTTGCATGTTTAAACATTTAAATTTACAATAATTTATGTAATCTCTTTTATTCTCTGCCAATGCACAAAATATGAGTGTTAAACATATTATGTCTTAGCCTATAAATTGCAATACATTCAGAACGTAGAACATAAATTTCAGTGTGCTCCATCCAGGTGGAAATAACTGTTTACAAAAGCTGTTTTATTAAATGAAACAAATATCTGACAGATGATAAAATACAGCAATAAACAACATGATATGTTGTCCGAAATATTTTATCTACATTCCAAAATTACATTTTCATATATTCGGTTGAGATAAATTTATGAATATAAATATTATTTAAATTATTTAATATGTGAAGTAGTAGACAAGTATTGAAGAATTACTAAAGGGGATGTATTAAAAATACTGTAGAAAAAAATGTGATAGATGGCGGCTGTATTTCCTTTCGGACCTGCAATAATCATTTAAATATTAAAATTTATTTTAAAAAATGGAACAAATAAGTGATTTTATCTTAATTTTTGATAAGTACTCTTATTTAATTTTTCTAGATATGTAATATTTGTGGGTTTAATATAAAAATCTGAAAATGGCCTTTTTAGTCTAGAACCAAATAATTCAACGATAGACTAAAATATTCTACAGCCATTTGGGCTGTAGAGGCATGTCATCCAGATGTCCCTAAGTCCTTTAATTTTATGTATTGACAATTCCTTAGATAGATATAAATCTTAAAGGCAAATGATATATTAAGTGAACAAAATGTCGTGTATATTTTGAAAGTCTTTTGTTTCCTATTTTCTAAAAATATCGTTACGAAATATTGGGTCCTAAGAGAAAGCGATGAATACAGTCGAAGAGACTGGGTGACTGTATTGTATTGTATCGTGTCAATCACTACGACAATAGCTAGGACCAAATTACCGAAACAATTGAAAATAAGAGAAAACATTTTTTAAATTTCAAGGGGACATGCTCTGTTGTTATAATAAATATTAAAATAGTGAACAATCATCTTCAGTTATAAAAGATTCAATCAATAATATATAAATAATTTATAACAATTAAATCATATGAATTCATCTTTAGCCAAAAATAGTCCACATATTATCAATTCCCATCTCGACCACCGTGACCATCAACGCTGGAATTGGCCCTTAAAAAACCCAGTGTTTAATCGACATGGGGTCCACTTATTCCCTAATTTCCCATAATTTTTATAAGTCCCTTCAGGAACACAAAATCATAAAACAAGCCATTCCAGTACACCTCTCAGCCCTAACAGTCAACAACCACCGACTGACTTTTAACCAAAAGGTAACCTTCCACCTAAAACTTCTATAGACGAATTAAAAAATAATAATTCTGGATATTTAAAGTTCACATAAATTTTGTAAATTATTGACATGGGGGAAATAGAAATATATCTTTAAAAAAATGAATCGTAATTTAAGTGTTGTTATTTTAAGTATTTTAAGTCCTAAATATGTTTTCTAATCTCTGATATATTAACAGAACACGAGGGATATTTTTAAATTTGAGAAAAATTAAACATTTTACTGAACATTTAGTCAAATCAACATTCCGCGAATACATGAGTTCACATTCGAATTTCTGTTGTTTAATACAAAAGTCAATTTTTATTTTATATATTATTTCATACATTGTAACTTTACCCTCCATCGATTACCAATCTATACAATTGATAAACACAAAGAGTTTATCTCTTCTAATTCTTCAATCGCTTCTACTGACCAATTTTCATGATATTACAATTAAATCCTACTGATGTGTCATCCTCCATTAATTTAAAAAAATCGTATTCAAGTCAATTTGAAATGATCTCTAAAGGACGTTCGCAGATAGTTCTCATAAAAACAATATAACGAATAGAGACATGTAACAGGTAATTAAATCCTTCAGAAATTAATTGAACACAAAGATAGGTTAAATAATACTAGTGTGAATAATTTTAGAAAGTTTTTCCACTAACCTCGCTCGTATTAACTTAGTTTACCTTAGTAAACCTATACGAATCGAATACAAGACCAATCCTCTGCCCCTATAAAAATGTAGACCAACAACATACAATTGATTTAATTCTAATTCTTTACGTACAAAATAAATAATGATAAGAGTTGCAGGATTTAATAAAATCTACAAAACATCTTTTAAGGAGCGGAAGTAAAATAGGACAACCGACGACAATAACGCAAGAGAGTATTAACTATTTTTTTCAGAGACGTTATGGGATGATTTTTATTTTATATGGGAGAATCCAAAATTTATTTATTTATTTATTTGATTTTTATTTTATATATTTTTTTTATTACATCCAATCATATCTATTTAATCATTTGAAAATATGGTTTCTTTTTGTTACTCTAAATTAAATTCGATGTTAAAAGGAATTTCCATAACAACTAGTAATTTATGAAATATAAATTGAAAATAATCGTAATAAAACTTAAAGACGTAATTTTAATCTCTTAAAAACAAAAGCAACAAAAGGACAAACAAATCAAAATGAGTTGGAAATTGGTGTAAATAGTCGAAATTTCCAGAACTGTAGAACGCTACAACAAACGTTAAAAGGCATTGCTGTGTAATTTCACGATATATATATTCCCCTTACAATAATATAATAATTAGATTTTAATATAAATAATATAAACTTTGTTATAATCATTTTATTGTAAATTAGTAATACCAAAGTAATTTCATTCTCATTTTACACAAATTGGAATTCATATTAGATATTTTGGTTCTATTCAATTTCAGTAATAACAAGAATCTTAAAAAAAAAAAAGTTAGACTTTATGAATTGTTTGTTGTTCAGTTCATAAAAGCTAAATTAAAGCTATATTTACAGATTTTATTTTTGACTAATGCCAATTATTATTATTATATATAATTCAAAATACTCCAATTAAAAAATAAAGTCCCAGTTCCTTAGCTACTGATGAAATTTTGAATTTTAGTATTTACGGTTTCTTTAAATATCAGGTCACCGACAGTATAGTAAAGAACGACAGAGTTTGCATATATTAATTGTTACTAACTCAAGAAACTAGTTACTGCGGTCATTATCATGGTATTTAGATAACAAGTTAAGAAAAAGTTTTAATTGTAAACAATATTATTTCGTATAAAATTTAACGAAGTTAAAAGCACTAACTGTTTTAGTAACTCATCTTTTCAATTTAATATTCATTTCTCGTTCCGATGACTTTGGTAAACAAGCCTGTATTAAACTATCAGACCTTTAGAATAACAATGTGTTGAAATGTCATTACGGTTTATTCCTTTACAAATAAGTTGGAAAGCATAAAAGAAAATAGTGTCTACATTTACTTAAAGTTGAAAGTGCTGTTCTGTACGTAAAACGTATTTCACTTACCTAATACTACTTTGCCAAACGACATTATTATGCAGACGACATCACCACTACGGCAAATAAAATGTATTTTACAAACCATTAAACTTTTAAAATATTACTTGAATTTCGTTATATTGTGACGATTTTAAATAAAACCAAATACAAAAATATGTTTACGTATTTCATTTCGTTGGTTATAGTTGTTAAAACCATGTTACAAATAAATAAATATGAACATCGTCACGGTGACATCATCGTTTATGTAAATGTTACATCTACAGGGTTGTTAATCCTGTTTATGGTTAGTGACGTCATAAGAGTTAATGTTACTGGAAGGATAAGCTATGGGAGTGTATATATTATGATGGGAGTAAATATTTCAACAGTTATGAATAACCAAGATATACACTCTTAGATGTAAAAGTCAATCTACACATAAAGACCAACACCTCAGAGAGTTTAAAGAGCTCCAATCGTCTAATCTGTTTTATGCTGGTACAGTTTCAGTAATCCAAAGCAGATACAGCATCATGAGAAAATCTGGAGTAGTAATACTGTTTCGGAAATGTTTGTAGATGCACATAGATATTTTTCACTTTGATGTTCAAAGGCGAATAACTTCTCGCTCTTCAATACCTTGTAATGTAAAATAAAGAATAATAACTCTCTAATACTCAAGAACTTTTAATGACATATTATCAAAATAAATCTACAAAAGTCTTTTCAATTACACTGAACGATATCAATAAATGAGGCATTCATGTTCAAAACGTAGTATTTTTTGACGAAGAACTAGTATTCATTGAATACGGACTGCATTTAATGTCGAAATAAACACTGTCAGAAATTCAGTAGATTTAAAGGAAGATATTTATTATCAGAATTAATCAACTTACAGGACATAAAGGTGAATAAATCTGGCTTTGTTCGAAAGTTCAAACTTTTCAATTTACATTCATTTAAATAATTTACTTCTGCTCTGCACAAAATATGTTTAACCCTTTACAAAGTATTAGCCTATAAATTACAATACATTCAGAACGTAGAGATTCGCAGCAATATTAATTTCAGTAAATATATTATGTAAACGATCCAGGTGGAAGTAATTGTTTAAAACGCTGTTGTATCGTATGAAAAAATTATCTTTCAGGAGATAAAATACGACAATAAACAACTATATGATGTCTGAATTATTATAGCTACCTACAAAAATAACATTTTGCTTTATTAAGTTTTGATAAATTCATAAATATAAATGTCACTAACGTGTATTCAATACGTGACGTATTAGAGAAGAATGTAAGCTAAGAATTACTGATGCCGATGTATTAAAAATATTGAAAAAAAATATGAAACAAATTGTGGCATTATTTTCTTTTGGAATAGACATTTGAAAATTAAAATTTATTAAAAAAATAAATAAAAAGAAAAATTAATAAGGGATTTAATTTTAATTTTTGAGATTAATCATATGTTGCTTATTTTAAGAAATAGGTACAGTAACAACTATTACGAAATTACCTTCTTAAAATTAAAAATATGGCTTTGTAGAACATAAATAAATCATTTAATGTTTGATAAAAATAGGTTTCAGCCATTTGCACTATAGGTCTAAGTTATCCGACTATCACGAAATATTTCAATTTTATTTATTGACATGGTGTTATATAAAAAGATATCGACCTTTTAAGTGAATAAAATGTCATAATTATATTCAAAGGCTTTTAATTCCTAATGCCGGACTGATGGTTTTTTCAAAATATGGGGTTTAACATTAAAGAGTTGGATACTAGCTAACGGATTTGAGACTATATTTCAATATAATGTGACACAATGAAATGAATCAAATATATTACATTTCATGCGCATATAACAGTCTATGTATTACTTATATATATATATATATATATATATATATATATATATTACTTATGAAGATCATCTTAGTCATAGAAATATCGTTAATCAATATATAAGTTAAATTTTAACATATAAATCATATAAAGTCTTGAGTGGTTAAAAATAGTTGAAAAATCATAAGTTTAATTTTGAAACTTTTCGATTCTAGTATTTGTGAACAAATTGGGAAGAAATAAACCTTAAAATAACAGATTATAACTCCAGTAAAACAATGGAAATTAAAGACTTCAGAGCTTAAAAACTAATCGGTATTACTGAAACAAGATTTTTATTTTCAACAAGACAATATGTCCATGACTACCTCAATATCTTTTTCTTTTATAGATACAAGCATGGTACAACTGACCTATAACGGGTAGGCTAAAGTGTAATGCATATTACAGCCTTGTGTTATTTAAATTGTACCTCCCGGCCTAATGTAAACCATTAACATTTTAGCTCTTGTGATTAAATTACATAAATTGCCTCTGCCAGTTGAACACTGGATGTATTAACATTACACATTGTTAAGTAATACATTTTTATTGTGTTATTTTTGGTTTTTTAGCGCTTACAATGTTTATGCAATTTCCAGTAAAATATCCTTGTGCTTCTAATATATGGATTATCACTCTTGTGTAATGCTTACATTACTCTTCATACAATAGAGAGTTAATTATGTACACATCATTTTAGCCTTGAATAGTTTTTGCTCTATGTAATATTTTTTGGCACTGTGGTTTAAGTCTTTGTGATGCAAAATGATTTTTTACATTATTTTTACTGTTTTCCATATCAGTAGAACAGAGAATAAAGTTATGTGATACATAAAGTGTAAGTTTTTATATAAACTGTATAAAAAAGAAATATCAATATTATGATGAATGTTTTCTATAATATCATCAGGTAACCATATTAACGAACCTATTTTGTTCAAATTGGATATCTGTGCGTAATTTAACCATATAATTCTCCCTGGGTTATTATCCTGTAACTAAAATATTTAGGTCACTTACACGTCATTAGAATAAATCTCACAATTAGGTTTAATCAATACCATTTTTAACACGTAGCAACTTTTGCTGATATATAATCCATAGGTGGTAATACAAAACTTTGATTTTGGAAAATTTTCCAATTCTGGATTTACCTGTCAAAAATAAAAAATAAATCGCAGCAGGCTTTAAAACTATATTTTATCAAACACAGAACTGAATATTTTAAGTATTGTAAATGTATAATATTATAAAAGTAGTTGGTTTTTAAATAGAAAAGCATAAAAATATTTCTAAAAAAAACAGTTTCAATAAATAGCTACTACGAGTATGACCACTGCGATTCTATTATGATATTTACTAATACATATACATATAGAGTGGGTATAATGGAGTCAAATCATGTTTTAAGAGTGTAATTGGTGATCAATTCATAGTCTGATATTTTGGAGCTGCATTTAGCTGTATTAAAAATTCTATAATTTGTTTTTAGCTCACTAATTGTATAGTTCAGTAAGTACAGCGACTAAAAACACTTATTTTGTTTTATAATTTTTTTTACCTGTCAACTTTAACGGTTACAATTCTTGCAAAAAATGTGATTTTCAGGCTGCACAATTGTCAAACGTCTAGACGTGACCGGCAGAGACGTCACATCATAATAAAAAACTTTAGCCAAAGTGTAAACTATGTTTTTACTAGTTTTGTGTTTTATAGTAACTGAGTTCTTCATAATATAATATATTGTATGAACTTTATAACGACCTTCATGGAGAGAATTGACAATTGTGAAGTTTGAAGTTTTGACTATAAAAATCTTGAAACCGCGGTCGTCTTCACGAGGTGAGTTTGTATACGTCTAGATAGAAAATAATGTCCTTAATCCTAGTTACACAAAGTTTGAAAGTTATTACATTATTGGCTAAACTAGTCCCATGCTGTGTGACTATCTAAGAACAAATTATATTTCATTTACGCAAGATTGACGTTAAGATAATAGCGTAATCGTCATTCTATGAAGACATGGTTTGTGTTTATTAAGGAATAGTTTCAGGGAGGAAACTTATAAATGTACGTAATAATTACAGGATATATATTTGTCCTTAACTTAACATACAAATTAAATACATGATTAAAGTTGACAGTTAGATGTGTTGTGTTTAGTAAAAGTTAAGAAATGTAGCTTACTTTAAGGAGGCTACTGATATAGCTTTTGTGTAATCGTGCGAGCATGTACACGTATGTGTGTTTCACGCAATTATTTTTTGTTGCTAAACTAAAAACAAAATATTCACTACTACATATCCAACCATTTCAAAGATGATTGTTTTAATTATTTTTAATATTATGGTAAGTGTTTAGTTATTTTGGATGAGGTGGCAAATGGGGAATTAAAAAATATAGTATAATGTTTTTATATTTATACCATGTGACGTATTTCCTTATTTTTGATTTAATATTCTGGATATATTGAACACTTAAAACTTGACACATGTTGCACGGATATATTAAAATAAATATTCTCTATTTTGATTGTTTAAGGGTAAATTAAGTCAAAATGGCGGAATAATAATAAGAACGTTAATTTCCTGGATAGAACCACTTCCTTCCACAATGAATGCACTTAAAATTTACATTCTCATCAGGTGAATCTCGATCTGCTGTTGTTTTGATAACACACGATAAAACCTACACAAATATGGTTACTCTATCAACAAAAACTTCTCGTAAAATAAACCTATACTGCTAGAGACCGGATAAGATTAAAAGAAATACCATAGATTTTCTAACACGGAAATTGAAGAGCTTGTATGTGCTACTTTTATGAAAAATCCAAAGTGTCTTAATTAATTTTGAAAATTTCCATCCACTAAGGTCGTCGTCCATTAAGGTTTAATAAGGTCGTCAGTTTAAAACCGGGGCAAGAATTTTTAATTTATAGAAAACACATTTAGTTTACTGACTGATGGAAGTTGATTGGAATTTTGTTCCATGAAAATGAAAACCTTGACGAAGATGCCGAAAGATATTAAAGAATTTTATTCTCAGATAAAACTACATTTTACCAAACAAAATCTGTAAACCGACCTAATTGTAATTTTTATATCACACAAAATCCACATATTTTAGAGAAATCAAACGATATAACTGTTCTGCCGTCGCCAAGAATGGTGTTCTATCGTATGAGAGGGGAGAGAGAGAGAGAGAGAGAGAGAGAGAGAGAGAGAGAGAGAGAGAGAGAGAGAGAGAGAGAGAGAGAGAGAGAGAGAGAGAGAGAGAGAGAGAGAGAGAGAGAGAGAGAGAGAGAGAGAGAGAGAGAGAGAGAGAGAGAGAGAGAGAGAGAGAGAGAGAGAGAGAGAGAGAGAGAGAGAGAGAGAGAGAGAGAGAGAGAGAGAGAGAGAGATGAAGTTCAAATTGATCCTCCCTCGAACTGAGAAATGTTTCACAGCAATACATGCAGGTTAAGTTAGGTTAGGTTGTGATAATTTTATTTTCTGTGTTTGTTGAAATAACTTCCTATTACGAGATAATGCTTAAAACGGTGCTAATGGACGAACGTACGTCATTACAAAAATTGTCTAAATATATTCCCAGATATCCAAAAAATTGAAATTGAAATATAAAATTGTTCAATCTAAGTCGGCGATAAATATATTAGTAAATTTAAAACAAATAAATAAATTTACTAATAATTAAAATAAATATTTTGATTTTGTAGATAATTGACAGGTTTTAGTTTCAGTAGGCTGAAAAATTATATTAAAAAAAAAAAAAATATGATAATACTAACTTATAATGAAACTTATGTACAATAATATAAAAAATAAAAACTATATTAAAAATTACAGATAATTTATTTAACAATTTACTGAATCTTCGTTTTCTATCTGATCGCAAAAGTTTACATTCACTAAAATTCGATTGATGTATCTTTGGATGATATCGAAATCATCTAGCTTCTACGACGGTGCTCCGGTATATGTTGATATTTTCAGGCTGATAATTTCCTAGTTGACATATATGGTTAGATAAAAAAGAATTTGTTTCTAATTGGATCATTATACGCTATGTTTAATGATTGAATTGGTTTATGAATCAACCAACACATTTCTCAAATTACAGTAATTCAAATACATGTATTTATTGTACCACAAACTTATAGACATTTGCTGTTTTTAAACATATTTAAAAAAATAATAAAATATAAATACAAGTACGTTCATTTCAATCGTGTCACAGTACAGAAGCTATGGCAGTTCTTGTAATTATGTAAATGTATTATTGCATCTACGCGTTTTTCATTCATGTCAGTGACTCAGTAATAATAATTGTGTGTTTTATTTTAATATATCGCATGGACACGCTATGGTTTAAATCATGAGCATACTAAAACTAATTCTAAACTGATACCATTTACAACTCGATGTTGTAAATTACCTTTATTTGTATTGTAAATGTTTCATTGTGAGAGTGTATTGGCGTGAAATTGTTTCGCCTTCTGAGATGAAAAATAAATAATAGGCTACTTGACAAAAAGGTCAAATAATAAATTGCTCCAGGTAACAAGGAAAGAGGCAACGCTTAAACAAAATATATTAAACTCGTGGTTTGAATTTTAAAACAAAAAGCAATGAAGTGAGAGTGTTTTTTTATAAATATAATTATAAAAATATCTATTGAGGCAATTCTCTTGATTTTTTTTGTTGCATTGTATCAATATTCTATACATTCTGATCTTGATCTGATTACAGGGCAAATAGTTAAAGAACTTCCGGAAAAAGCCTTGAGGAAACTACTGTCCATTGTTAATGCAGCATTTAGGTTACAGTATGTTCCTAATCAATGGAAGGTAGCAGAAGTCATCATGTTACCTAAGCCGGGTAAACCACTTCATGAGGTAACCTCATACCGTCCAATCTCATTACTGCCAATACTATCCAAAATCTTCGAGAAACTCCTTCTTAAAAGACTTAAGGTTATTATAGAAGATAGGAAGCTCATACCTGCACATCAGTTCGGTTTTCGGGCAAAACACTCGACCATTGAGCAGGTTCACAGAGTGGTGGAGATAGTAGAGGAAGCTATGGAGAGGAAACAGATCTGCTCGGGCGTATTTCTCGACGTAGCGCAGGCGTTCGACGGAGTCTGGCACTGTGGGCTGGAACATAAACTGGAACGGGACTTGCCGGAGCAGTTCTACAGAATTATGAAGTCATACCTTCGTGAGAGACACTTTCGTGTTAGATATGAACATGACTACTCACAAATTAAAACAATCAAAGCAGGAGTACCCCAGGGAAGTGTCCTTGGCCCTGTACTGTACCTTCTGTACACCAGAGATATACCAGTTAATGGAAATTCCACAGTGGCGACTTTTGCCGACGATACAGCAATTCTAACAGTTGGTGACAACATTTTAGAAGCCACAGAGAAATTACAGAATGCTACCAACGCAGTAAGTCAATGGACAAAAAATTGGAGACTAAAGCTCAATGAATCAAAATCTGTTCATATTAATTTTACCAATAGAAGATATGAACCAGCACCAATAACATTAAATGAAAGGAAGATAACATACGTAAACAGTGCAAAGTATCTCGGGATGACACTCGATGCAAAGCTCAGATGGAAGGAGCATGTAAAAAAGAAAAAAGTCGAGCTAAAGCTCAAATTCAATAAAATGTATTGGCTTTTTGGAAGGAATTCCGAACTGTCAATAAGCAACAAAACACTATTGTACAAGCAAGTTCTAAGACCAATATGGACCTATGGTGCACCACTCTGGGGATGTACAAAGAAAAGCAACAGTAGCATAATACAAGTTTTCCAAAATAAAGTATTGAGAATGATTGTCAACGCCCCATGGTATGTGAGGAATGACAACATACATAAGGACCTAGGCATTGAGCCTGTTGAGGAAGTCATCAAGAGGCTCTCTGTTAAGCATCGTCGCAGGCTAGAGCAGCACAAGAATACAGAGATTGTCCAATTGCTGCACCGCAGTGACAACATCACAAGAAGGCTGAAAAGGACCAAGCCAATGGACCTCACTAGGCAGTAACCACATTGGGACCAACCGTCGGACTGCACCCCAGCACACAGCGAACACATATGATAAAGGAAAATTGCTAGATGAGGCATGCCTCAGTTGTAATAAAAAAAAATTTAAAAAAAAAAAAAAAAAAAAAAAAAATATTCTATACATTTAGCTTTTTTTTGTGAACACTTTGAAGATATAGGTAAACTCGTACGTATTATCCTTAACAATATGATGTTCATAGTTCGAATTATTAATTGAACATTTTACACATTTTTGAAATTCAATTTTTATTTCCAACAGTGTAAATATTATAACTGAAATCTAATTAACTCTATTATACCGTGTTTTTGTCACAGACAGGCGGACAGATATATTGTTTTGTAAAAAGCTAGTGTTTCTCTTTGGGCATGAAAATGTAGAGAGTAATCGAAATTACGAGTTTAATTTTTTTTTTTATTTCAGTTCTTTCTTAAATATTTGGTTGGAACTCTACAGCAATCGAGAAAGAACAAGAGTACTAATAATCATCAGTCTCTCTGTATGGTTCATCTTCTTACAAACATTCCACTCTTGTCATTTGCATAATCCAATACAAATATTGTTATAACAAAACACACAAACAAATCTAACAGAAAAAAAACAGTTTTTGTTGTGGATTTACATGTTTAGTATTTAATATATTTGTGTAATTTTATACATTTAAAATTAATTTTTTAGATAATAACACATTTTAGTTTTAAAACCTACGCACATTAAGAGTCATACATTTTTATCAGAAAAATATCACATTCAAACAAATAAGATGGTTTTCGTTTAATCAAAATATAATATATAAGTTTCAATTTATTTTTAAAACTTATTAAGTTCTTATATAAAAATAGATAAATAAAATATACAAAATAGTTGTTAATAAAAATATATTCGGGAAAACTCCAATGATAGATATATGGGAAAATTATATGGTTCTGGGTTTACGTGTTGTTTAACAAAGTGACGATATCAATTAGTTTACGTTGAAGTAAAAATATCAACATAAACATACACGTTTATTAATCAGTAATAAAAAAAATCAGGAAAGAGGATATTAATCATAGCTACATAGTAACTTGTAAACATTTTAAAATTGGTTGTATTATCTGATAAGTAGCTCGGCCCAGTGTACAAATACAATATACACATCCTGCATTCTGCTAATGTGATAGGACCCTTGAGTTTTAGCTATTTTCATTAAATAATTTAATAAGAAATATTGTCAGGGATAAGTGATTTATTTGTCAAAATCTATAAAGTATTTAAGCTAAAGTGGACACGTAGCCTATATATCACTAATCACTATTTTCACAAGCAAAACAAATCTAAACACGGCATAAATATAGTTCTACTCTTTACTACTTGACTGTTAGTACTTTATTAAAAGATATACAACTTCTGGGTAAATATTACATAAGCACTCTATATGTATATAATTAGGATTGTCAGTCTTTAATCTCAGGGATCAATTACTCACTGCTACATGTTGAAAAGAATTTATGTTTCTGGGTATGTAAATTCAGATTGAAATTACCAAAAGAAATGTAGTATTAAATGAAGTAATATGAAAACCAGTTTATTTTCATTTCTGTCAATCTTTTAATTAATTACTTTATCCAAGTTTATTTTTCTATTTCAACTTTGGTAAACAAGTTTAAGTATTTACGATAACCTTATTATGTTTAAATACAATGTTTCATAAAATATGCTGACGTAAATAGTGTATGATGTCGAGTATCTTTAAAATTTTCAATATTAAAATGATTTAATACAAATTTATAGAATTGTATAAAAATATTATGATAAAACTTTAAAAACTGTTCCATTTATTTACAATTAATAAAAAGAAAATTGACGTGCATAGTGACCATGCTAAATTTGATATTGTATTTGTGATAATGTATTTTACATTTTTATAAAGGCAGACAAACTGTTTTGCAACGTCGTAAATCAACATCAATACAGTAAAATGTAATTACTGGGTATTTACAAGTATCTTTTTCCATATTGTTGCTTCTTTGTTATAAGTAGAGTTAAAAAGATAAATAAATTATTATTCAAAAATAAGCTTCCATCTTGGGAAATCGACGTCAGGTATAGGAAGGAACAAGCTCGTGATTGACAGATTCATTATTTGTTAAAAATAACTTTGCTTTTAGTACGGGATTACTTCAGCTTACTGCGTGCATCTCATCTCTCACATTTCTATGTACACTTTCCCACATACAATTTGTTATCAACCATAAATAAGTGACAATTATTTAAAATAATAAATTTAAAATTAAATTAAATCTGACAAAGCAAAATATTATTAAGTGTTCATGTCAAAAATAATTTTAAAAATATTAAAAACACATATAACAACCGGAGATAAATCAATTTGAAGTATATTATGTTTTAAAATTCATACTTCATCACTTACTAAAATATAGTAAAAATATGAACCTCTATAGCTATGTGTACACGCAATAGTAAACTAACTTACCTCGTTGTAGACCCTGCGTTCAATGTTGGTTATTTTATTTTCGTCTAAAATGGTTTGGTGATACAATTTCTCAGCTCAAATATATTAATCCCAGGAAAAGAAATTGTTTATAAACATTAATTTCCTTTGGTGTCATCTTTTATTTCTTGTTGGTATTTTAAGTTTTGTTTGTGAGTTATGTGTTTACGTCAAAGACATTAACATTTGCATGTCTCTAGATGATTTAGTTCTATACAACCCAAATTATTTATATTTATCCACCTGTCTTTGACCAATGTTATTTTGAGAATGCTATCATTATTTGAATGTTTACCTGAAATATTCAATTTGTGCTTTGTTTATTAGAGTGGTAAATGTTACGACGTGATGTATTAAATCATTGTTTGACGTTATAGCTAAAATATTAATTCTATGCTTCTTTTATTGATATCAAGTGTTCGAGAGTAAAAACATGTAAATATTTGGTACGTAGTTTTATATTTGTCACATTTAGAGGTTTTTATTTTAGTATTTAGACATTAAAAATATGGGGGAAGCTTAAGTTAGAGCACATAGTGATTAATCTAGGTTTTCCTTTTTTTGAATATTTTATATTTTTTAGTAATTAGTAGTTACAAATCTACCAAGCTCTTGAAGGTTGCATTATTTTTAATCTTTACTAGTTGTAAAATTATAATTATGTTTTCATATTTATTAGGTCATTTATACGTATATTTCAAATGTGATAACCGAGATATTTATTGCCTTTCAACAACAACTACATTCTAATAATAATATCCTGAAATTACAGACTGGATGGATCAGTTTCATTCTAGAGGCATCTAGACTTAAAAAAAAAAAAAAAAAAAAAAAAAAAAAAAAAAAAAAAAAAAACTATAATTTATCTTACATCCAGATATGATGTTGACAACGTTGTTTTTGCAGATACATATGATCTAACATAAAAGAATGATATTTGACATCGCAAATAAAATATGACAACACATATTCAAAAGTAAGGTATGTAAAAATGAAATACTAATCGTTAACCATACTAGAAAAAACACCCAGTGGAAATATAAACTACAGCACATTTATTTTTTAGTTGACAAGTTATAATATTTTTTGTTTTTAAGCTCAGTTTTAAGGACGTGAATACACGATGTTAAGCAGTGTTATCCGTTGTAAAATTATAATAACAATTATTTTATTTATTTATTTTTAATATCCTTCATTGTATAGATATTACCTTGTTTACATCATTAACATCTACTTGGATTATTCTTTTATATTGAATTCCTATAAAGACTATCAGGGAAAACATTTAATGGTATTAAAAATTATGGTACGTATAATTCGTCGAAGATATTTAATAATACAACATAGAAAAATAACTTAAAAATGCAGTGTAATAAATGGATTTGTTAAAACTTCTTACCGATAAGTTATTTTTTACAGCTTGCACAGGTCATCATGTTTGAAGTGAGCAAACCAATCTCGATACCCTAATAACATGTAATAATGTATTAGCTGCGTGAAAAGTATTCCTTATTGTTTATATTTCATTTTCTAGTAAAATTGTACTCGCGGAAGCAGTACATTGTATCACGTAGGTTCATGATTTAAATTAAACCATTTATTGTTTGAAAGAGAAATGGAACTATCAAGTATACAGTTTATCTT
Source organism: Aphrophora alni (assembly GCA_963513935.1). Lineage (NCBI taxonomy): Eukaryota > Metazoa > Arthropoda > Insecta > Hemiptera > Aphrophoridae > Aphrophora > Aphrophora alni. The sequence goes on along the minus strand of OY740769.1, from coordinate 131,708,333 downwards.
TTGGAGCCAATAAATTAAATAATTACAAAATAGATTATGACAAGTTTATCTACTTTTTGAATATATAATAAAGCACGTTACAATAATAATAGTTCCTGGTTATTTTTTATAGAAAACACTATTCTACTCATCTCAGTGGATTCTGTGCTTTCAATTCAACTAATGTGACGTTATTCTTTAATATCAATGGAATCTTGCGAAATAAAATTTTGTGAGTTAGAATAACATATGATGTTAATAAATTAATTTTTTTTGTAATAATTTCTAATTAATAACTCTATTATCTCTTCTCATAAATAATGCTAATATTACAATAGCTTTGTAAGCTTATAAAACCTTAATTGTTTACTCAAGGAATATATCAACCCAGTGTTACTTTTTACTATGATAATATTTTATATCACTTGCGGAATATCACATGATTCAAGTTTTATGCTAAAATGTAATGCAATTTTAGAAATTATGTACTCTTTCAAAATGCATAGTTTAGATAAAACACAAACAAAAAACACACACAAAACAAAACCATTTTTTTAACTGTATGTGTTTCGTAATTGAAAAAATATCTTAGAATCCACTAAATTTCTGTTCAAAAAATTTTGCACTGCTTCGATGGTTTCATCGTCAGATCGATAATGATTACCTCGCACCTCTTCTTTTAAGATGAAAATCGCTTGGAGCCAGGTCCGGACTATTATGGAGGTGGTCAAACAGCTGAAAACCATAACTCACAGTTTTTGGCGTATTGGGGTCGTGTGTTATCTTGAAGCAAAATCACGCCTTTTGAATATTTACCACGTCATTTGGATTTGATTTTAGGTTTTAATAAATGCAGTACTTCACAATAACTATACCAAAACTGAACCTTCTGTATCCCAGAATATCGACGTCATAACATTTCCTACATAAATCTGAGTTTTGAATTTTATTCCTGAGGGAGATGAAAGCTGTTTACACACCAAACTATGTCGATCACTCTGTTATTCAATGGACTCTTGTTTCATCAACAGTTGTTATTAAAATTAAAATAATAAACGCCTAATTGTAACCAAATTAGATTGTTGAATGTCTCTAACTTTAAATATGTTGTATATACTACGCTCTCAAAATTAGATTCAAGTATATGACGTTACTTAATTTATAACCAGAATACCAAATCAAATCTTTAAAAGTTAATAAATTGTTTCAATTTAATCTACTTTTATTTCCATGTATGGATGAAAAATAATATTTTAACAATTGGAAAAGCCCCCATCATCATCATGATTAAAACCAGGTATTACAAATGCCATGCACAACTGTTGATTGGATCAGTTCAATAAATTGTCTGTTGCGTTGCTGTGCTAATTAGAAAGGTTGTCATAGATGCAATACATTAAAATGAAGTGGGATGATTACCGCCGATCAGCGTTTGACCTCGTAGGCAATTTATTAATAATTAGTCTGAATATGTTTCATAGGACTGCGAAATAACTAAAACCCTCTAATGCAATTTTTACGCTATCTAAATTGCACAGTGATTCAATAATTATTTAGTACGTATTTGAAAAGTTTTACATATTTTTTAATCATAATATTTGAATAAAAAAATTTCATTTGAGGACCAAAAATATTATTTTGCACTGTTTTCTTAAGACAGGTACTAATACTTTGTATACAAGGGCACTTATTTAAATTAAGTTAACTTAAAGGAGTGTATATACATCTTAATTGACTCCCGATAAATAGTTTTGTTTCTACATATTACGTACGTGTATTCAAATAGGCAGACAGAAAATTTATAAACAATATTTTTTGGACTGAAAACAAATATTTCCTGAGAAAAGTGAATATACCATCTATACTACACAGGAAATAACATCTATTTTTAATCAGATCATATATTTATATTATGTGTATGGGTAAAATAGTTGTTGTGTTTATAAAATAAAATATTTATATCCTTCTCGTAAGTATAATATTCTTTCCTCCACAAATTTTACTACCATTTTAATATCGTATTTTAAATTTATAACATAAACTAATATATAGGTAAAAATCATGTTCTGTGAATTAACTATAAATTATGTATAATAAATAATTTTATATATTAATAATAATAGCAATGATATTACATAATACAAGGTTGGGTGAGGATTAGTATTATTTATATGGCGTCCACTGTACATATTAAGAATTCCGACTGAGATACGTTTTGCAGTTGGGAAATATAACAGCATCATTCATGATGGTGAAAACTACAGTTTCAAGCCTGATGATATTTGTCTGGTTTGTAAGTCGAGTAATGAAACAATAATGCATTTTTTGGACTGTGAGGGATACAAATTATTTAGATTTAAATACTTAGGGAAGTATCGGTATTCAAGTGAGATAATTTTTGACGTTTTTACCAAAATCGCAGATGAGAGTCTTAAAAAAATATTTGTTTGTCAAGTACAGTTTATTAAGATAATGTTTAAAAAAATTTGTAAGAACTAATAAAGATACAAATATCAAACAATAGGTTGTATATAAGTAAGACGTTTAAGATTATAAAATGTCAGTTATACAATTATTATTTTTATGTTTTATTGTAATGGAATTTTTTTTTATAATGAATTAATATTTTGCATTGATGTTAAGTTCTTGTTTCAAATATTTTATTTGTATGTATGCCAATGTGGCGAAACATATATTTATTAATAATAATATTTTTTAAACTCAAGATATATGTAGCAACTGTATGTATATAACAAATTGAATAATATAACAAGTAATGTAATATATATTTAACTCTATACGATCATTAGAAAGTACGAAAATAATATTGATTTTTTGTTCACCTTCCTGAGCCGATTTTTAAGTTATGTCATTCTGAAAACTCGTTGAAAATTAACGCATCATGTACATAGCATCAGTAATTTCGTTAAATGAACAGTGTGTATATGTTACATGTATATAATACGTAAACTTATTTGCATACGTATTTGTTTGTTTTCATAAGAATGAAATATTATTTCTTGACATTCATAAAACATGCGGATCTTGTACATCATATTTATTTACATTTATACAATACCGGTATATCTTAAAATTTATAGTTATAATCAACATATTGTTATACATGAGTAACTATAATGAAATTGGATAGTGATATATTAGATATTCTAAATTACAATCGATGAACACAAGGGATAAAAAACATTACTGGCGAGGTATTTATAAGTGTATAACCATCAATTTTAATATACTGGTCTAACTTTAGTCTAGCCTATAACAGTACAAAATATCAATTTTAAGATGCTGGAAGGTTTGCTGTTGTTCTTTTTTTATGAAAAAAGCAATTTTAATATTCTGTGCTAACTTCACAGTAAGTTTTATAATTTACTTTGATATTAGCCCAGAATAAAAAGGGTAAGAGAGTACTTCTTTGAACAACATAGTAATCAAAAAACGAGAATTGGTTTTCTTATATCTGTTTAGGTTACAAGACATTTGCTTTAAAGGAAATTTCTGAAGGAACTCCCAGAGATTAACTTCTAGCTGACATGTTTCTTATTACCTCTTTTGACTAAACTTTAAAATTCAAAACAAAATATAAGGGCGGCAAGATTTTGTTAAAACCTACTAATATCATCAACTTACTAATGTTAACACTTTTTTATTCCTCTTTAAAATCATTTTTTATAATATATATGAGTCTAGATTATATAACAAAATAATTTTGGTAGCTTAATATTATATTTCAATTTGAGTCGTTGTGCTAAGAAATAACAATTTAGGCCTCTGTTTCCATATGTAACGTAGAAGACAATTACCACTATTAACTGACACTGGGTAAGTCGACTTAAACAGAGTACCTGGCTCTGAGGTAATGATTGGAAAAACCTGTCACATATTATTCCGAAAAATCTTTGTATTTCCTAAACCCAAACCACGGTAAAATGTCAATTGTGCGCCAACGAGTCAGATAACGTAATATTCACTTAAACATTTTTGTAGTGCCACACACTGTTAATCTCAACGTCACAATATGATGATGAATGTGAAATTTATCAGTTAATTGTGAGAACTATAAACCACGCAAGTTCATTTCCTGCAAAGCGATATTTTTTAATGAACGAAGTTCTATCATATTAGAAAAGATAAACAGGTGTTTTTATTTTTTGTTTGCTTTGGTTGAATTAATCTCAGTTTGACTGGAAAGACCTCGACTTTAGAATCTGTTCGTCTATAATAATGACCAGATCTCTAATACGTAATTGGCGACCTATCAAGAAATTTAACTATAGCTTTTTCAAACTTTAATATTTACTAATATATCTGTATTCTTTTAGTTTCGAACATTAATTTTGTCATTTTAATTGACTGGCAAATTGTTATAGTGGCAAAATGTCATGAGCCAAAAATCAGATGTTAGTATTTTGCTGAAATATTACATTTGAGATATTATGAGTAAACAAATTTAGATATGGAAAAGGTAGTAAATTGATAATAGTTTTCATCGTAGTACCTTTGCTCACCAACTTACATACAGAAAGAAAAACAACAACATATATTATATAGGTATATACGTAACCAAATGTGTAAAGTTTGATGGCCTTTATCAGATCATAAACAAAACTAATTAAGTGAAACGGATTATTGAATAAAAGAGGATATGAAAGGAATGAAATCAGAAAATCTCCTTAAGATATTTCTCTAACGTTTTAATATTTATATACTCTACTTGATAGAAAAACAAATGTCAGTCAATGTTTTGTAAGAATTGTTGATTTATAGGACAAACAACATCAATGAGAAATTTCTACGAGGATTCATCCTTACAATATATTTTATTCAAATTTACATGTCATGTAAAATTCTAAACAAAGAAAAGTTATACTAATATACTTTATCCTGTTATATCTTTTAGAAATAGAAAAAAAGTATAAAGTTTGCATATACCTCAAAAGAAAGTAAATATTTTTTATTATGTGGAAGTTTTGGAATAATTTTCTTGTTTCATTTAAGTTTCATAATATGAATTCAATCAATTTGGTTTTAAAATAACGTAAACACATTGTAGGATAACTTTTATCCCGTGCGAAGATTACTTATGTTCCAGGGGAATAAAGTAGGATCACATATAATGACGGTTCTTTAGGGATATACATTTATCCACCTATATACAAAAATACACATGATTCAATAGGTTTTTATAACTTCATTGTAAAAGCACTAATATTATTTCAGCTTTTAGCATGGTGTGACTTCATTATATGTAGCATAACAATTGATAATGTGATTTTTACATCAACAAAATTAAGGGACAAGTGAAAATAATGTATCTTGAAATAAGGTAGATAATGTCCCTGAATAAAAAAATTAAAAAATCTTATTCTTTCTGCTATAACTTTATTTAAAATATCAGGGATGAATAAAATTATCCTACAGCACAAATGAAGGCGTTTTTTTTTCCTAATATGCTTTTGACCAACGGTATTGTAACCAAGATTGTTGAAAAAATTAATTTTGAATAGAACGGACATTAAGACAAAACTTTCTTTATGCCTAAATTGGGTACAGTATTTGTATTTTAAAGAGAGTTTTATGGGAATAAAATCATATATGGTGGGTGGGTGGTAGTTTCGAATGTTGCCAACCTGTAATTTAACCCAATCATATTCACATTTTATATTAACAGTTGGTTAAAAAATGCTATTTTTGTTAATGTAGTTTATAAATAAAAATAATAAAAAATACTGTAACAGTAAATAAAATGAATTCAATTTATGCAACTTTTTTGAACTAATAAAGAATTTCCATATTCTTTATTTTCAAGGTTTACTGCCATTGGATGGAAATAAAATGTGATCACTTGATTAGATGTAGAAAAAAGTTTAAAGGTATAATCTTTTGACAATTTCTATTGACATATGAAAAGGAATAAAATTTACAACAAATTTTAAAGGTGAGGTAGAAAGTACTGTTATTCCTAAACGATAATTATACTTAAAGTAAAATATTTTCTACAGTTATTGCAATAAATAAAATGTAGTAATTCTGTACAACTATTGTTGGTGTAAGACATCATTTTTGTAATAGTCGTTCTAGAGAAATATTGTAGGAGTAAAAAAACATTTTTTTTAATTAGTCATTCTATACAATAAGTTTTCGTGTAAGATAATAGTTTATTAATTAATTATTCCATTCAAATATTATGGAAGTAAGAAAACATTTTTAAGTAGTCATTTCATACACCTATACTTACTATACATCACTTGTTGTAATAATGTTAGATAGGATAGATAAGAAAGAAGTTCATAAATCCATAGAATCTCTCACTTATCACGCTGGAGAAACGAAGGGCAATAGGCATTCTACCCAGTATTAACTAAGACAAATTGTGTTGGCGTAAGGAAACGAGATCTGTCACTAGGGGGAGGAGAAAGTAGACACTTTCGAAGGGAATACGAGGTGCTTGAGTTTAAGGGATGATGATTTAAAAGTCCTCATGTGTTTCATACAGAGATTAGACCGGGTCTGTAAGGAATCCTAGTCGGGAAACGAAAATGCATTTATATATACATACATACACACACACACACACACACACACACACATATAGTTTTATATATATATATATATATATATATATATATATATATATATATATATATATATATATATTAGTTACAAGCGTGTTTTTGTGTTTTCATTTATTATTAGGATTTTACTTTGAGATCAACTGATATTATTAGTAGAGTTTAATTATTTTTGGCATAATAAATAATAAAAATAAGTTAACGTTTAAGTGATCAATTAATTGTGTTTTCTTTTTTAAGGAGGAAACAATTGGTGTCATTTGTCGATGAAGTATTTCGTCTTCAAAGTCGTGCAGTGAATACGAAGGCGAATTTATTGAACGCAAGGTCAACATTTCACCTTTCTCAGCGAGAAACTCTTTTCATGTTCTCGCCTTATGACGAAAAGATCAATGCTTTTGTATTCACAATGCACTTGATTTATTGCTTAAGTTGAGTTCCACGCTTCTACTGTGAGAAACAAAACAATAATAAATACACGAAATTTGAACAGAGAATCTTACATACTAATTAGTAAAATACTCTAATCATATATTACTTTAGGTAGTATAATGCCCATTTACTTCCAGATATTTACTGCTATGTATGATTTGCTTGCACATAATCAGAAGACAAAACTAAGTTTATTCACAAATGCAAGACAATTTTCCAGAAGATCGTCATTCAGCTAACACAGAGTCTCATTACTTTTACGCATATATTCGTACGTTTTACACAGAAAGTATTGTAATGGTAAAAAACTCACTTCGAGAATTTCTCTGATATATATTTCATCAGTTGCTAATAAACAAAATTAAGTAATATGAAATTGTATTTAGCTAACTAAATATTGATTTGTTGTGAATTGTGTAAATAGTTTCTATGCAAATATTTAAACTATTTAATATACAAAATGTTTTACTTGGTATATAGCTCAAAATAAATTTGTACCTCGCATAAGACTAAAATACAAAATTTACTTTTTTTTAACGTTTGGTTTTAATCGCACAGTTTTAAAAAAATTTATTTTAACCAAATAGTTTTAAAATTACTTGCAAGCTATAATTTTATTTTAAATTTGGTTTGTTAAATTAATTAATATAATCTTTTGGAATAGCCAAACATTTGAACTAAAGTGTGTCTATTGATGTTATCCTGCATTAGATATTTTTGACATTAGGGATGAAAATAATTATCCTTATTTTTATTAAGTGAAACATACTATACCATCATAAAGCATATGGTAATAAAGTGCTGTTTCATAGTTTGATTATTGGTATAATTATCCATTATATAATCACAATATACCTCGTTAAGTATTTTCATACTGCGACCTCAATGTAAGAGTTTATATCTTGAATGAATCTTATCTCAATGCATATATATTGTATCTTATACAACGCACACAACAATGAAAAAATATAACAATGCAAATAAATAGAGGAAAATTATGATGTCAGTCCTCTAATATGCTGAATTTCGTCAACGAATAATGTACGATTGATTCAAAATGTTGAGTTACATATTATATGCTATAAAAGTAATAGTAAAGATTCTCAGGAACGATTATACGAATAAAGTTAAAACATTAAAGGTGTTATTGGGGTTTTTTACAACGAGATTATCAAATGTTTCATAAAATAAGGATCTGGGATGATATAAAGTAAGGTTGCATTACATAATATGATTAAGAAGTACTTGATTGAAAAACTTATAATTATATATTTTACGCGCAAGACTTTTTACCACGAAATTGTTAGGTTTTAAAACATTTGACTATAGTTACAAAACATGTTAGAAATATGCTTACCACTATTAGTCGGCTTTTATATTTGAAAATTATTCATCTTGAATTGTAGATAAAACTTTCTATTTAAAATAATAATTTAATAAAAAAACTTGCGTGAAATTCTAAAAATGTCAAATAAATCACTTAATAATACACATAACAGTGTCCGCTATAAACAATAATTTTAAAATTTCAAATAATGTTTTAATACCAATAAACGTCTAAAATTACCTAAGGAAAGTTTCGTCAACATTTATTCACTCGCTGGTACATCTACCCGAATCAAAATATAAAAATGTGTATAACACCAACTGCACTTGTAACAAAATTACTGTTTATGAGTTTCAGATCAGCTATCAAAAATGTTTCAGCTATCAATACAAAAATGTTTAATAAAAGATGAAAAATATCAACAAAATATAAGTAATTGTGATATAAAATGAAAAATACCATTCAAGTGTACCCTTACTACAAATATAGAAGGGAAATGTATGACACAATTTTGAAGTTTTTAGAAAAGATTTGACACACATTCCTAAAACCAATATATATATATATATATATATATATATATATATATATATATATATCACTTTATCATTTTGAGTCTGAATTTTACTTACCTCCTCTAATAAATGTATAGTTTTCAAACGTTTAAGGTTTATAATGCATATCTTCGTAAATTATTTTCGTAACACTTGATTTTTTTATAACAAACCATTATATATAATTTGTATTCTGTGGAACCTCTTGTTGAAATCTTAGGAGAGGGTAGACGAGGTTGATGAACTTTACAAGTGTTATCTTTGCACGTTGTTTTACCTTATTACAAGAGTAAACATTGGAGATATACAAAGACGAATTTATCACGAGTCAGACATTTCCCGTAGAATGCATCATTTGCAAATAGTAACTACTACATTTGCAGATAAAAGCATAAATGAAAAAAAAAAAAAACATATTTTGAGCGTTTTTGTACAAATTTGCATTATTTCGATAATAATTTTTACAATTAAATATTATTTATGTTTGGTACAAATTCTCTCAAAAAACTGTTTTAATTTTACTAAAAATGTAAATTTTGACACACTTTGATACTGTATCGACATAACAGATTTTGTCAAACATATCTGTAGGTGGACGTGATTGGGAGAGTTAAACCAATAACTCCCAAGATATGTATTTAACTGAATGATTAAAATAATGCTACAAATCTCTTTAGAAAAACAAAATTTAATAGAATAAAATGTGAACACAGATTCTCAATAATAGTAGTAATAATTTATGGTGCCAATGGTTTTTGAATTATTATTTTTCAGTATTGTGTCTAATCTACAACTTTATCCTACCTACAGAAATCAAATTTAAATTAATTCAATTGAATAGCGTAAAATTATATAAGGAACAATTAGGAAACCTATGTAGAAAACTTTTTACCAAATTTTAAAATTCAAATTCATCATGTCCAGTTACTTAACCGTAGGAAAATCAAATTTCACTGTGAAACATATTAGCCATGTCAGATTCTAAGATTGTATACTACCAAGAGATCGAAACGATTTTGTTTCACACTTTGTCTAGTTGACTCGTGCAATCAAATAAGTATAATATTTCTGTTTTTTAAATTACCGTCAAGTACTCTACCGTTAATATAAAATAAATATTTGATTCTATGATAATAGCCTACATTCAATACCACATGCCTTTACTATTATCAATTTTAAATATTTTGGTAAACATGGAAAAATAAATGAATTTCTTAATATTGAATAAAAATCTTGTTAAAATGTCTTAATATTTACGACTAAGCTTTTCTCTGGTTCAGTATTATGTCAAGTATTTAAGGAGAACATATAAATATCTTTCAGTATAAAACCGACTTTTAAAATCAAAATATAAAATAAAAAGAGATAAAAAACACACCCTTAGTACAAAGTAGGGCTTACTAATTCCAACGTAAATGAAAAATAAAGTATGGTTGCATAAAATTTCAAATATAATTATGAAATTTAGGAGCGCCCACACTTTAGTTTGTAATTTATATTTGAATTAGTACTTTTAAGTACTTTTAACTAAGTGTGTTATTTATCTATATTTATTTCCTTTTTTTAGAAAAGTGGGTAATTTTTAAAAAAAAATTTATTTTTCACTTTTTAGTTGTAACATTTTTTTAAATCTTTCAATTCATCGGGCAAGTAGGTTGACTTTGTTCCGGCAAATGTCAACGTGGCAACGTGACAGTGATACCATTGGTTCGTAACAAACTTCACAGATTCTGTCACAAAATGTTTCGAGCGCTGTCAGACTAGTATTTCGCTCTTGCCCCTGTTGTCGATCACCCTCAACTTGAAGTTCTTCACGATTCAACTGAACTTGAAGTTCTTTAAGGGTTTCCACAGCACGGGATTGCAATTTGTGTTGACTAATACATTGTACACGTGCTTCGCGTTCTTTTTCGTTCTGCATTTGTACTACCCACCTCATATACTGCGCATGTGTACTTCTTACTACCTGCTGCATATGTATACTACGCATACGTGCCTACCGTGGAACCCTGCCTACTGCGCACACGTTTTCCCACCATAAACATATGTATATTACAATGAATTATTGTATTGTCTTCGGAGATCAAATACTCAATATTGTTTATTATGAAGAAGTGTCTCAAACAGAGCTTCACAGATTTGATGACATACAGACGTGAAACAAAATTAGAGAAAAGTGTGTAAAAAGTTAACTACTATTCATGTACTACTTAGCAGCAGATATAAGGGAAACAAGTTTACCTTGGAAAAAATGATATACTCTCCTTATTAAGATAGTGTATTTATATATTATAGACATTCTAGCTACTTCGATTTTCCTCAAGGAAACGCCGAAATTCAAATTTGTGAAAAGTCCACCAATCTTCTAAGCAGTGGCATATATCGATACCATTTATGGACAAACTAACATTTATTTATATAATTGCTTAAACGGTCAGGTAGTTTCATTAGTTGTTAGATATATTGTACAATAATTTATGTAAATCTATGTCAACAATCTTATACACACTTTCTTCAAATCGATTTTACAGATTATTCAATAATTACTAACTCTTTATTATTTCCATTGTTCGTTCGTTTTTTATTTAGACATTGAATTTAATCAGCATACAAATAGTTTTAAAACCTCTCATATTTGAAACAATGAATCATTAAAACTTTAACTACGATGTATTTTTGTATTAAACTACCCTCTTTAATGAGGGTTCAATAACGTTCTACCCAGGGATGATTACATTTTTATAAATACCTTTTTAATTCTTTCAGGAATTATATCCTCTGATCTCTGTAATACTACAATTTTTCAAGTTGTTGACATGCCTTTAGCTACTTTCGTGCTATAGATGTAGTTTTAATTAAAATTAAAATGTTTGTAGTGGTACATGTATTTAGAGATATATTTTAGAGAGATGTCACTCGCGAATTGCTGGTTTGAGCACTTTTTCTTACAACTCATATAAAGAGCAGAATCCAGATGAATCAGACTATGGACAAGGCCTATTTTAAGTAAGTGTACCTAACCTAATCTAACTGTAACTGGTTTAGCTTTTGTCTTATTGAAATGCGATTTCCTAAAAAGTTAGTTTTTCTAAACGTAAGTACATGCTGTACGGTTTTTTTTCCCACCTAAAACTTTGAAATTTTACCACTTGTAAAGAATGTACCGTATATGATAGACCAATTAGATTTTCATAAAAGTTAATTTTTGAATTTATTATTTACATTTTTACTAACAAAAACATGGAAAAAGATTACTCAAAAGGACATACATAGAATGGAATTTATTCTTGTGAACCTTTGTAGAAATGAAAATCGTTGTTACCAGCGGTTTGGGAATATTTTGCAAATGACGAGCACAAAATATTAGCAATATCGATTATTATTTGTAGTAATTACACCATACAATTGGTTATAACCCAATACCTAAGCAAAAGGATGAATACCACAATACGAATGCAATTTGTTCACGTCGATGACGTAGATGTGATTCTAGATATATTGACAATGTATTAAGCATAATATTCTTTTATTATCATTTTTATATGTTAGGAGGAAAATAAGTTCCACACATAGTGTAAGAGTGAACTCAGCATTTCACTCTTGATCCACTGTGTTCACATACTAAAACCCATCTCAAAATCTAGACTCTATCTTGAGCTGTTCTCACAACATTTCAGGCTTGGTCTCTGGTATTGCTTACTTATTTCAAATCAATTCAATTTCAATTCCCTACAATTCAATTCCTTTCAGTTTCTTCATTTAAATTCGCCTCTGTTCTTGTCTCACATTTTCGCCATTTTTATCCAACACGTCTTTATATACCACTTCAATACGACCCACTTACTTTAACCTATAGCATTTCTCTCACTAAATTCTCTGCATAAAGTGTGCATGTTAGTTTATTATGTACTTCTTTTATGTCATCCTTCCACCTGTCACAGTAAAAGAGGGCTTGTTCGACAGTGTCCTCACCATCCCAGTACATGCGGGTACATAAATATTTATTGACTATCATGATATGTGTTATGTAGTATTTTTTGTAACAGCAGATATTTCTTTTTGAAACTGCATATTATATCATTTAACAATGCTCCAACTTATAAATTTGCCCAAAGAATCAATTCTGTATTTAAAACTACCACTAATTTTACATATAAATATAATATTATTTTTTTAGATTTATTTAGTAAAATTGTTAATTTTACCCATACCATCTAAAGCTAAATTATATTTTTCGATGTTAAAAGTCTTTTTACCAGCATACTTATTAACGAATGTAAAAACATCGGCAACAAAGTAATTACTGAGACCAATGGTAATACAGTAATTAATTAGTAATGAATTAAAAACTGCTATAAAAATTTGCATTAGTAAAATTATTTCAAATTTAATGATTAATTTAGTAGGGTTGGCAATCAGCCTACTACGCTTACACAAGTGAGTAAATTTTTAAATTTTACGAACACACAAATACACACATACACAGATACTTGATATCATAGACATTATGTTACAAGATATACTAGTTTAGACAGAAATATTTATCTATTAAGTCAATGAATGCAACTAGTTAATCTTGAATCAACATACTTTCTGAGACCACTTCATTGGAATTTTGAGTGTCGCGACTGCAGTACTCTGAAATAAATGATATGACGACGTTTTATAGTGAAAACGTATCAGTATTTACAACGATCCGTGTAAATTCACTCAATCCACCAGAACAGTACTCTCATATTATTTATTTCAGAGTACTGCAGTCGCGACACTCCAAATTCTAGTGATGTGGATCCAGAAGGTATCTTAATTCAAGAACAATTAGTTGCATTCATTTACTGAATAGATAAATATTTCTGTCAAAACAAGTATTATATCTTGTAACATAATGTGTATTATATCCAGTATGTGTGTGTGTGTGTGTGTGTTTGTAAGTTTTAAAATTTTACTCACTTGTATAAACATAGTAGGCTGCAGCACTAACTCCGATAATTCCACTAGATATTAGAAGTAAGTTTTTCAAATAGGCATTATCTTGTTATTAGACAAATGAATATAAAACGAATAAAAATAGACAACTGAGCTTGAAACGAATAATACTAGAAATGATAAATCGTTTCTATGACAATTTTAAATCATTGTTAGAAACAATAAAAAATCAATTTTAATTTCATGCCTTTATGTTTCAATTATATATATTATCCAACCAACAGGATGAAAAACTAATTGATCTACCTTATACTCAAATGTGTGACCTTTAATTTGACTTTTGTATGGAAACTCTATACCTAATATTAACTGAGTAATGTGTACCTAAAAATCATAAATTTAAGATGGAGTTAAATGGGTCGTCCCTACCCCCTTATATTCATGATTTTTCGACCAAATATGTTGCGTTATTTATATTTATCTGTTAGTAATATAAAATATAACATTATTACATAAATGTAATAAGAACATAACTAAGTTTTCTTTACAAATGGGTCGAGGCATAATATAAGAGAATCTACAGATTATTTGCGTGTGTGTAAATTAAATTTTTAACAAATATTAGTAATAATAACCTAAAATACAAAACCCAACCAGACTTCATTTTTTTATTATAATCCAAAAATGCTTCTATTCAAGCAGTACTTTAAATATTATTAATTATAAAATATTAGTTAATCAGAAAAATAAATATCTGTAACAGGAGAGGTTGATAGATAATATATACTGACATAAATTAGTTGCTCCAGTCACCTTAATAGCATTGGACCATCGAGAGAAGTGCAAACGACATTGCCATTAAGAAAATTGGATTCGGTTATAGAAGTGATTGTTCGAAACTCAGTTTATTGGATTCAGGTGTCTCCTATTATTACCAACGTAAAAAACTAATTTTATTTTTATGTAATTTTCTTTTGAAATCATTCTAAGTGGTTTTTGTACTGAAGAGCGAAGGACAGCTTAAAAGTTTTCTTAACTACTTCCTTTGTCTAACATACAACCTTTTGGGACTTATTCTATTTTTTAAATAAATATGCAGAACCCTTTTAACTAGTGTTATTGCTTCTCTTAATTAATTATATATATATATATATATATATATATATATATATATATATATATATATATATATATATTAAAAACAACAACACAATATTTTTAATCTCCAATATCACGAGATTCTTTAAAGTGAATTGAACTAAATCAGGTGTTATTTCATGTCGTACAAGTTTTCACACAAACCTAGAATCAAATTCTGATTAAAATATTTTAAAATTTAACTTTTAACTAGTTACACTAATAGGTAAATGTAACGAACAAAGTCATTCATAATATATAATTAGGCTCACATGCTGTTCTAATGTCTTGTGAAATTGTTGAAGGCCTTGGTGTATTTATTAAAATTTAGGATTTTCAATAAATATTCATAACGCAAATTTAATGAATGTGGATGGCGAGATGATATTATATATATATTAATGTGCATTGTCAGTTAAATGTGCTGAACATGCACATTCAACTGGTTCCTAATGAGAAGACAAATATTAATAAAAGAGGTACAATTGTAATTACTAAAGCACGTGTTCTGTATCCTGAATAAGGTTTAGATTAGGAAGGATATGATAAAAATTATGACGATATATATATTTATGTATATTTTCATAAACTAATTAACCCTAATGACATTTCATTCCACCAGTTTTAACTCCATGGCAAAAAAACATTTTTTTTTTAAATAGTACTTTTATTTCCAGTTCAATAAATGGAAGGCGAGCATATTTTAACATCAGAATTCGATATAACTAAGCTATAAAAAAATAATAAAAAAATTGTGAAATCCGTATGAAAATGGGTCCAAAAGTTTTGACTAGAGAGAATAAGAATTTATTATTTGAAACGTATAATAAACATCTTGTATTATATTTTTAATTTAAAAATTTGTTCACAAATATTAAATAAGTGAAACGAAACATTCCACAATTTTACTAGAATTTAAACCTGGTGGTATTTCCTTTTAGGCAAAACTGACGAGTAAAATGTTTCATCCATACACAAAATGTTAAGAGTGAATAAAATTAATTTAGAAACTCCACTGGAATATTTTTATTTCCAACTTCTGTCTACCTAACATGAATATTTCAAAAGAATATGTGTTCCTCAACCCACACACAGTTATTCAAAGTCAAGCCAATGTTTGAATATGCATACTTTAGTAAACATGTTTAGAATAGCATACATTTATAATAAAGGTTTTAATGTAAACTTATTATTACCTAATTTACAATAACGTAAAATTGTTTGCAGCCTTTCACATAATTTATATGCACAGGTCCAATATATGTGAATTTATAAAGGTTTTCAAATTTATAAAATATAATAATGTGTGGTTATATCCTCTCTACCAAATGTTGTTTAATATTCACTAAAATTAAGACATTAGTTAATAAAGAGCTTGGAAATGTTTGTGAATTATGTTTAAATTGTTTTTGTGACTAGTTGTTTTACTGTCGTCCTATGTTAGAGGTTATCATGCAATTTTGCTCAGATTTGTTTAACGATGAGTTAAGCAAGTTTGATACGCTATGGATTATAATTACTTCATTATAATGTCACATATTTTGTAAATTTTTCAAAGTATCTGGTAATTTAACTTTACATTAATGGTAAAGTAAATGGTATAAGTATTAACATTTACTATCGTACAAGAACATATGAAAAAAGAAAATTAAAAATCAAAACAACAATCTATGATTTATGTTTCGATAAAAAAATAAAAGACAGAATTTTTTAGCTTTAAAAATTAATATACATCGACGCCTGGTTTGAACTCCATAACAATTTTCTCAAATAGAAAATGTATACACTATTTCAAAAAATGTTTAAATGTTGGTAATTGTTTATTAATGATTAGACTAATTTTTCTAATTTCTTTCCGCTTTACAGTCCTCCTTCATCACGTCATATCTATTAATACGAGGGTAATGTAAGTACGAACAAAACTCATAAACCTCAATCAACCTCAGAGATGTTAACATTTTTATATTTACGTTATTAGTCATAAAAAAATTAGTAGTATAAATTACGCAGAATATTACCAGTTGATTTTTAATATTTTGTATATTTCCTTTCTCCTTTAGTGAACCTACACGCTTACGGTAAATTTTAAATAACTTCACAGCGAAAGGCAGTCTCTTTAATCAAAAATTTCAGATGAGGCTTTTGCATTGCAAATGAGTATTTTATATCCCTTCATATTAAAGTTTGTACATGCTAACTTTTTTATTCCCATCTATATAAGAACGATGCCGTACAAACATTCAAAATCTCCAGGCGGTCAACATACCATATTAAAAAAAAAATAATAAAAAAACTTTTAGCCTAGTGTTCATACTGTATTAAATATTTTTTTACATAGATACACATCAACTTTAAAAATAAATAATCATTTATTTTTAATGCCTATAACAATTTAGAATGCCTTCATATTATTAAAAAATTGCTCTGGCAGTTTAGAGTATGAAGAAATGATGGTTTTACATATGTTTTTAACGTAACAGTTTGTTGATGCCAAACTATTGTATGTTCGAGACTAAAAATATAAAGAGCCATAATTTAATGATATACTCTATGTATTACAAAAAATCAAATATTTGTCAATACAATATTCTTCCACTTACATAGAAAACACAATTTTTATAGAAGTAATGCTGCAATAGCACTTCTTTTATTCTACCTGAAAATGCAAAATAGTATCTGTTAACAGGCAAATTACCTTTTAACTTATATATAGAGAAAAATTAAGTTTTATTATTATTAACTAGCTACCACTTTAGTAAAGGTAAATTAAAATAAAAAAGTCGGTAAATAGAAAATAAAAAAGTATAATGTGTATATTTAGATTGGACTTTAAAATTAATTTAAAGATAAGAACAATAGTGTTTATGTGATTTTGTAATGTTACCTTCAAAGTTACTGAGTCGTGAACATTTTAAATAAATATTATTAACGCTATTGACTATAAAATCCTTATTATCTAGAAGTACCACGTTTTATTCAAATTTGGTATTTAGTTCTACAGAATAGTTGGACATATATATATTTAGTTAAATAGTTTAGAATAGTTAAAACAAATTTAGTTATTAAATTACTCATATTTATTTTTTATTTTTGTTATCAGAAATACAACATTTCCATAACGGCTCAATTTACACTTATTGTAAATCATTTTTAATTTAAGAATTGTCATTATGGATACTTAGAATTAAATGAAAAAGTCTAGTTTTTATGTTTATACTCTATTAACGTAAACACTGCTCCACCCCATAAGGGCACAGTATAAGTATTTTCTATAAGTACAAGAAGTTACAAAAGTTCTACAACAATATATAATGTGAATAGAAGGAGAAAAAACAAATGAGACAAGAAGCACGATACTAATAAATGTGTTTTATTCTTCAATGGAAAATTATGTTTTATATTTTTTTCTTGTCGAGAATATCTAATCGAGTAATTTTATTTGTTGCAATATCCCTTGGCAACTTTATATCTCTGACATATATTTCCTTCAATTCTTCACGTAACTATGTGCGTAATTTCTCAACTCTTCACTTAAGGTAATTATATTGTAAAAACTGAACTAATAGTTATTACTCTCATTCAGATGTTGATTACATCTTGGTTTGTAGGCTCAACTTAGCGAATCAAATAAGAGCTTTTTTACCAGTTAACAAAAATATTTATTCTATTAAAAATATTTCAACAGGTTTTTTAATTTTTTTATTTAATACTGACACTGTTTTAAAATAGCCCACTGTATCACGTTATTACAATTTGTAAATTACCACTTATTTTAGTGTTTTGAATTTTGATAAGTATGAGGAATTATTGTTTTTTAATATTGTTATTGCAATTATTTAAGTAGGTGTTAAGTTTTATTTCAGAATTTAAACAAATCGCAAAGTGTCTAGTTAAAAACCAACAAAGATAAATAAAACAATAAACTGAGTTTATTCCCTACGAATACAAAACTTATATTATACTTCTTATTTGGCGTATAAATATATTTGATGCAATCTATTTGTATGTAATTTTATGAAAAGATTTTTCTAAGGAGATGTTGTGGTTGAATATTACAACAAATAGGTGCAGTCATGACTCTCAAAAGAAAGAAATTGTATAATTATTACGACTATACGTATATTTTTAAATAACTTTAACATATTTACTTTTGAATAATGTATGTTTTAGATACTAATTAGAACCAGCAGAAGTGTATTTTTCCTATTCTATTACCTGCATTACACTACATGATACTCTCATTTCCTTTTATTGAATATTGTGTCTAATATACTTGCAGCCCTAACGTAAGTTACAAGCTTGTAGTTTTAATCCCGATAAGTGTAAGTGTAATTACGAATTAATATAACCTAGTGAATCTATTTGGAATGAAACAATAGACATATTTCACTAGTTTAGATATTTATCAATAAATTTTAAGTTTCTATGTATTTGACTGTTTTCGACTTTCAATGAACACTTATTTTTCTATAAGGTACTAAATTTTAAAATAATATCTGATTTAGCACATACTATATACATCTATTTCTACATGGTAAGAGGCAATCAAAATTACACAATGAAAAATTATCATAATAAAAATAAATCTGTCGTGAGATTAATAGTTTTTGTAACAAGTGCATATTTTCTATCATATTTTACGTCATTTTTATCGAACCTAAACTACAATTAATATAGAAAGTGTATTATAAAAAGAAAGGGCAACAAACTTGAATGTGGATGGTCAACAATAGAATCTGACGTTTCAATATAATTCTAAGTATATGAACCAAAACTTGATAATATTTACAATAATATATGTTCTACGAGATTATTCAAATACATTTATTACAGAATATGTAAAAATGTGATTTATTATTATTATTTCTATATAATAACGCTTTTAGTTTAAAACTTATATTAAGCTTTACTACAGTTTTTGACATCAATAAATAATTGAAATTATTTACTATTGTAGTAATTTAAATTTATTTTCTCCATTTTTTAATGACTTTTATTTCAAATATACGTATTTCTATATTTTTGCCATGTATTATTATGCACGTTATAAAATGTTGTTTTATTTTGAAAGAACCTGGATGCAAACTAAATATCCGCAAAATGATTTAAACTCCAACAAATATTTGTCTAATTTTTTCCATACAATAATTCAAACGACTTAAGGTTATAAATTGGTTTTTATACTAATATGACTTTACAACCATATAAATCTTTGTTTTTAAATTGCAGTTTAGTTTTAAATTACTTTTAAGAAAAGTTTGAAATTCCATCACATTACTAATATAAATAGGATAATCTGATTTTATTCTAAAGAAATGGTTTTTAAATATTATGCAAAGTTTTATTCTGTATCAGGTAAACAGACAGATTTCACAAGATTCTGCCTATTTAAAATACATCAGTGTTTGTCTTAACTCCACCTCTCTTTGATAAACTAAATTCTTTATTAAAAAAAATACGAATACTTTACTTGTAAAAAGATAGAGTAAAATGTGATCTGATGATGAAATAAATTATTTGCAATGATATGTATGGTTGAACATATTTTTCAAAGGTTAAATGAATTCAGACCGAGGCACATGCTCCGAAACAATATAAATATGTTATGATGTGTTGAGTTTATACAGAGGCTTTGCTTCTGGTGTTTGTTAAACTGAAAGAACCTGAAAAAAAACTTTAAAGATTTAAAATTAGCAACTGCTAGAACAAAGATAGTGATATCATTCATGGTTAAATTCATACATGTTTTTTAAATTGATCAAAGAAGAATTGACAAAATTCATCGTTGAAGATATTTGAAAAATTGCGTAGGCTACGATTTTCAACGGTTTTGTTGAAATAACGTCCAAATTCATGTAAATGTCAACAGGGTTCAACATAATAAAACCATTACTAGTTGACTTATAAAAATTTACAAGTTGTCATGATAAGATTTAACTTCGGAAATGTTTTATAAACGATCAAACGTTTAGAGTATTATTACTGAACATAACTACTATTGAAATGAATTGAAATTTAAAGTTTTATTTCAATTACAGTTAAGTAAACTCGGTCGGTGCTTAGTAAAATTTCATATTAAGGTAAATAATATCTCCCGTGTAAAATTTCACAATGCATCATATATTGTGACAGCTGTTTCGCAATTAACCATCTTCAGACACCTAGGAACTAAAATTTACAAAATCGAACTTAAAGTACCATCAGCTATACCAAGAAAGTGGGAAATGGAATTCAAGGAAGGGGGACTGAATCAGGACTACATGAACAGGTAAATGACCTACAGGATTTGTGACAATTTGTTTTAAACAAAGGAGATGGGTAAAACACTTGTTCAATGAAGTTGGAAGCATGGCAATTGAGAACAGACCTGTTGATTTCTAAAAATTCTAATTAAAATTTTCTAGTTTTTTTCAATATGTAAAAATTTAACATTTTCCGTGAGGTCAAAACTTTGATCAGAGTCTTATATATGTTTTAGCATAATTTGAATCTGTTTGATCATAGTTCCAACAATGTACATGTTCTTTAATCCTATGTATTCACTATTACATTCATTACTATTTACTTTGTTTATGCCACTATTATCTAAGAACTCTCTTTTATCTTTATTATGAGCTAGCAACTTCAATATATTCACCACGTTCATAGTATAGATTTTGGTACTGTTGGGTTTTTTTAAATTTCAGTTCATAGTTGTTTAAAGATACTTAATTGCGAAACATCTGTCACATTAGATGTTGATTTCTGTAATTTTACCTGAGATTTATTATATACCTCTACTTTAGTATGTAAAATCTGATAGTTGTTAAAGATTAATATAATTATAGTTTTTATGTTAATTAGGAACAAATTATATAATACTCTAAAATCCAATATGGTATTTTTATCTAATTTTATTAACTCTATCATGACGATTTATAGATAATTTGAGCCCACTGCCTTCTTAATGAATACATTGTATACAATATTCCTATAACCTATTTATTTTATATACATCATATTAAGATTAATTGGAAATTTTCAAGCTATATGATACAAGTTTTGTCAGTACCTCCAAAAACCTACCAGTAATTGTGGTGATTGCCAGAATTTGTTTGTCATTGGGAATAAACGGGAATAATGATTTTTTACTAATAGGGTAATTACATTCTGCCAGAAAAAATAATAAGTAACACATAGCAAACTTTAAAAAAAAACTTCATTAACTTAAATATTTAATTGAGTTTTGTGATGTAAGTATAGTATTCAAGGAATATGTTCCTCAGTAAGAACAAAATAATGGCTCATAAATTTAATAAAGGGGAATTTGAAAGGGTTCCTCAGATGCTAGAATACTCAATACTAATTTACCATACTGATTCCAAGGTCAAAGAATTTAATCAAGTTTTCATATATCGTTACCATGGCAACGTAATACCTTTGTAGCGATTATTTCTTATTATAAATATATCTAATTTGTTAAGACTACCGAAACTAGTGATGTATATATATATATTTTGAATAAAATATTGAATGACAGTATTGAGTATGATAGAAGTACAGTTTTACATTTTTTTTTAAATATAAACACGATATATGTTAATATTACACAAGTTTCACTCTAAATAGGTCTCTCAGAGGTGAACACTAGGAAAAAACGTTCCTAAATTGTCAATAAGCATATATTTCAAACGTTAGGTTAAATAATAATTTAAAATGTATTTTTCTTTGTTTGGCTTATTTTTAGTTAATTTCTTGGAATTTTATAATTAATTTCGACCGCACTGATGGTGAATTATAATATAATTTTAGGTGTGATATATGATAAAAACACCATGCAATATAAATGTTTTTTTTTTTTTAATATAGCACATAAAATGAAGATTAAGAATTTCATTCATGTTAAAAATAATTCATATTGTAAACGAACATAAAAAAATGATGACATGCTGATATTTAAAATCGGGATATTGTTCCAAAAAGCCAATACATTAAAATTCTTTATTTTATTTTATTTTATGGAAAATAGATTAGTATAAACGATTACAAGTAAGATTGTTTCTTCAAAAGTGCTGAATAATAAATAAAGATTCGACCGTTACTAGGGTAAAAATTAAATCAAAAGCTATTTCATAGCCACCATTTTGAATACATTGTACTAATTATAAATTTTAAGTATCTAAGTCAAAATGGTTATTGGTAATGGAAACATACATACATTATTTCTACTTTTCATTTAAAAACCTACACTAAGGATTTTCCCCCCTTTTTGATAGCAATTCAAAGACGATTTTTTTAAATTTTAAATATATTTAAGAATTTAAATAGCCAATTTTGTTGGGTAGCGATGGATATTTCATACTTTTAACTATAATACAACTTTATTTATGATTATTTTAATAATGATATGTGACCTTTAGTAAGACAGCTGAAAGCAGTTTTTTTACCTGCCGAAACCAGCAGTGTACAGTCATTATCAATCGTTAGTAGTTTAAATTTTCCGTTCAGTACTTCAGAATGTTATACGTAAGTTTGACATTACGCTGGTGGAAGCTTAACATGGATTAGATTTGACTAATCGTAAGACCTAATTAATTTAAGAACATTAAAATTTTTCTTGTTTAAAAAAACAGTCTTTATTTTGTTCAGGTTATATTATTTAACAAACTTCTAAAAGAGATAAACCTCCTTGGATCTTGAACTACTTTCGCACAACCAACATTTTATAAAAATAAAATTATCCACGACACAAATGATCTGAAAACTAAATTTGTCTAAAATAACATTTGGTTAGAGCAAAATCAATATAGATTTACTAACTTCTAATAGTTGTGTATTCATAAAAATGTTCTGACAAGCAGCATTTATGTATGGTGGACTAACTTATTATATTAAAAGTTAACCTTGTAGTATTAAAAAAGGAAACAAACCTATTCTAGCAGAACTGATCGATTTGATATATTAATATGTTTCGTGATTGCTCAATAGGTGTTGTGTTTAGAGTCCATGACGTAAGAAAAAATGTTAATGTGTTTCATTGGTTTTAACTCCTACCAGTTTAAAATTGTATATGAAAGTCTTGTAATTGTTAGTGCCACATAAAATAATTTATTAATACATATCTGACAATTTATATTATTAGCACTTCGATAATAATAAAGATTTCAGCCATAACAACGTATTTTTTCTTTGTATGCATAATATATTTTGCAACTTACAAGGCCTGAGATACAAACTCCTGTAACACCGTCAGTCTAACAAACATCTTAAAATAGCGTTAACGAGAAAAATTATTTAGAAATTTCAACCTAATCTTGGAATCTGAAACATTTCATAAAAACTTTAATGAATATTCTACTAGAGCCTATAGTAGTGTATTTAAGGGTAATTATATATTGTGCACTGTATAAATAATATGCTTCTCTGTCCGTAAGTGGATGTATAAACTATTTTTATTTATTTACGTTAAAGAGTGTTTTTGTATACAAAATTAAAGCAATTAAAATTTCTTACCTCTAAACATAATAAAAAAAGAACAAAATCTACCTAAGGATTGAGCATTTATTTCTTTATTTTAGTAAAATTTTTGTAAATTTTAATTTTGGACTTTTAGGATAAAATATCATTATTGTATTTAATGCAATTATTTGTCCTGGATTTCTTATGTGTATAGTTTATTTTTGTCAATTTAGTTATAAGATAAGTAATCTTATAAATTCTGTCACAGCCTTTGGCGTAAAAATAATAACTTAAAAAAGTCAATATTACAATTTCAAATGTCTTAAATTAAAATAACTCTTGATGAAGATTCAAAGAACGTAAATTTGCTTTTGGAGGCTAAACCGGTGGCGAGTTATAAACTGGAATCTTAAAATCTATGAGAATTTAAAATCTCAGCGAATGGTTCCAGAATCATTAATATTTCCATTAAATCGTAACAAGAATAATCATGATTTCTACATTCCCTGTAAGTTTAAAGTGAAAAATTAACGTGGAATAGTGGCATATATTTTCCAATTTATAAACTTAAGCCTAGATCAAAATGTATTTAATATAAACTGTTATTTATGCTAACCTTCAAATTCCCAAGATTTATCTAAAAGTGTTTAGTGAATTAGATATACTACACAACGGGAAAACATCTTCAGAATAATCTTTCTTCTTTAGGTGGGTTTCTTCTTTCTTGAAACATATTTTTAACTATTTCTTTACCTATTTGCATTGCTATGCTTTATGCGCCATTTTCGGCATAATGCATAACCATTTTTAATTCTACTTTATATTTAATACTTTATCAGCTATACGTGTTGATTGGATACTGATATAACAATTTAATTACGACAGTTCATTCTTCACTGTAATTTATCGATCAATTCAGCTTCACACCTGTTCCGTATATGTCACCATCAATGAAGCCGAATGCAATCATAGTGTTGTTAGAAATACACTTCTAAGATATTAAATAAAAAAAAACCAAACAGAGATAAATACATTTATATTTTATAAATTATTATTTAACCGACCATTTAGTAAATTATTTCCTAGTTTTAACCTATGAGCGACATATTTAGAGTCAAACTTGCGTTAACATTAACATATTTTTCGTGTTTACACTCACGGAAGTAAATCTGTACTTCCATCAGACTCTATAATGATATATATACCCCGTTTCGATAATCTTAACAAATTAGATCTTATGAACTGCCTTAAAGTCTTGGAGCTTGGAATCAGTACGGCAGATTACTGTTGAATATTAAAGCTACAACATTTATGAAAAAAAAATACCTGAGAAACAATTTCAATCAGTTCTTTTATTAAAATAATGAAATACAAATAATGTTTAACATTCATTTTTTATTTATAATCGAAACTATAGCCACACGCTAAATTATTTATTTACGTCTTTTTCATTCTTATAAAGTCCTAAAAATAATAATCGAATATGGAAAAAATTGCCTTTTTGGATTTCGTCTATTAGGTTAATACGTCTTATGTTGATGAACACATTGGCGAAAACATTGCTTCTTCTGTTTTCTTTCACACTGTTAAACAACGTAATATCTAGACACTGTGCCAAATGATATTTGATTCTGTACAAAGACATTGCGGTTGGAAGAGTATTGCCGGAATGGAATTGGTAATTAAATTAGTGATTATTTATCATTGTTTTATTTGCAGTGATTGTATTTTGAAGTATGTTGTAAAATATAAATAAAACCATTAAGTTTAAAATGTACTTAAGGACATATGAGTTCGTTTAATAGTGACTTGAATTGAGGTTCCCAAGAGAAATCCTAATATATATGATTTCTAGATTTGAGATTTCTTTAATAAATATAGAAAATATATTCCATAGGGAGATAAATGTATTTTAGTAGCATTAGACTTTTTTCATCACTATTTTATTGTTTCTCTGAACTTAAACACTTACTGAAATATATTTATAAACTATATACAGTGTCCTGAGAAGATAGAGCAATGTATTCGTCAATGTGTCATCAACATAAGACGTTTTAATCAAATACACGAAATCCGAAAGGACAATTCTGTCCATATTCAATTATTATTTTTATTTTCACGACTATACAAGAATCAAAAAGACGTAAGTGTACAATTAAGCGCGTTGTTATGGTTTCCATTATAAATAAAAAATGATTGTTGAACATTATTTGTGTATTGTTGTTATGAAATATTTTTCTATACCATCATTAAGCAAATAAGTAATATACAAATAATTATTAAATTGTTAACTACACTCATATGTTTCTCCTTCCGATGAGACATGAATTCAATTTTGTTTTATAATTGGCGCAATAGTTTTCAAACAGGAATATTTCTTCTACGTTTTATTTGTTCTTTTAACCTCTTGTGACAGGTAAAATGAATTGTATTGTAATCACTGCTAATAAAACAATGACAATTAATCAATAATTTAATTACCAATTCCATTCCTGCAATACTCTTCCCAACGCAATGTCTTTGTAGAGAATCAAATATCATTTGGAAAGTTTCTAAATATTACCTTTTAGAGTGTGATAGAAAAACTATAACAAGATGTAAAACATATGGTGAGATATCAGATAACAAAGAAGAAAAGTAAAATTATAAGTAAAGGGAATAATCTTAAATTTTTTCGCATGAACTAATTTTATACATGTTAAATAATGACAAACCGTTTTAGAAAAAGAGTATTACTGTGTTACTTATTACCAAATAATTATTTTCTCCGCCCCAATATATTAAATTAACGCCTTTTACAACTTTTGTGTTTACTAACGTTAGGAATTTAATATGTGCATTCCAATTTTGCTGTTGTCTTTATCCAACTAACGGCTGAACCGATATCTATGACGTTTTTATCTTTTCCCGATACCTTTGCTCGTATGTTCCACTTTTTTTAAAAAATTCAGATGGCAAAAGATTTTGTTAAAACATGCAGTGATTTTCACAGCCCAGAGGGCAATGTCAATTTTGAGATTACAATTTTTATGTTAATATAGAATTAGCGTATTTTTCCTGATTTAGAATATTTAGAAAAATAAGGTTTTGTAGTTAATGACTTTTAAATAATTAACGCGATAACATTTTTTGTTTTTAGGGTGGTTGGCAGGTGTTAAATGGAATTGTAGTATAATTTTAGCAATTGAATAATAAAACTAATAATTTAAACTTTGTATTTAAATTGTAGATTTGATTTGATGAAACAAAATTCTACTACGATGAAAATATCAAAATTGTTGCCCTAATTAATTGTAAGCAACATACAAAATTGTAAGTTATAAACTTGGTTTAATATTGCTTTTAAGCAAAATGGAATTAGGAATTAGTTCAATATAATCAAACTATGTAATGAAACAAAAAAGAGATATTTTATTAAATTAACACTTAAATGTATTCATTAAATACTTAAATACCTTCATTGAACATTTGTTTCTCTCCATCCTTTCCCGATTTTTGAATACAGATTAAATTATTTTATAAATTATGCATTCATTTTCATAGCCCAGACGCCAATGTCATTTAAGGGAATTAGAAATATTATTTAATTATTGAATTAGCATAGTGTTCATGATTTTTAATGTTTAAGAAAATAATATTTTATAATTAGTGTCTTTTAAACCACCAAAAAGTTGTGATAATTAGTAATGTAATTAACTGCTGCATTTTTTATTGTTTAAGGGTGTTTGTACGTGTTAAATGAAATTACTGCTTAATATTATTAACTTATGTGTAAAAATAATACTTTTAATTTTGTATTTACGTTGCATATCTGTTTTATTAAAACAATTCTACCACATTTAAAAAACTTAAATTGATGACCTGATTTTAAGCAATATAAACTAATCGTTAAGTATTAAATTAGTAGGACAAACTAAATAATAACAATAATAAAATGTATTTTGATTGTAAATTCATTTCTATGAAACCCAACTAGAAATTCTTCGAAGGAGGTGGTAAGATAAGAAGATTATTCGTGTTAACTATGTTAAGGTAATATTACCTATTTTAATTTTTATGGCTTGTGTGGTAGTGAGTTTATTTGGAGTTGGCTGAGACAAGGGATATTTCCACCCTAAACTCGGCAAAATCCAAACAGAACATAATGTCAGTCCTTCCTTTTTACTGATGTCAAAGTACTTTAACTTTTATTTGTAAAAGCTATGCCCCGTGAGGAAACAAATCACGTCATAGATCGTATTAAACCATTGATCCTCTTTATGATGACAAAGATTGTATTCATGATCCAGTTTGCAGTGCATCCCTATATGTATGAATTATATATTCAGTTAATACATCAGAATCATTGGTGTAGAGATTTATGTAGCCTGATATGTTTTCCAAATTGAGGAAAGAGTGTCCACACCATCTAATAATGATACACAAAAGAGCTAGAAGTCTGGGGTGGTACCAAATTGATGTAAGGAGGATATCCATCTTTAACACCTACAAGTTTCTCATTTCCTAAATGTTGAAATGTAATCTACGTACATAAATTGGGACAAATTGGAACTCTTAACAATGTAGTTCACTCCCATATTACAACAAGTCCCAATTACAAACTAAATTGATTTGTTAATTATTCGATCATTTTTAATTCTCATTAGATAACAAGAGTTTATCTCTACACTCAAGAAACGCGTATTCTTTTTTATACACAGGTAATAGGAATAATTACTATTTTGAAAACTGAATAACTATTTATATATATATTTATATTAAATTACATGTAATAAATAAATTTTTAAGTACATTTACGACGATCCATCTATAACAATGCTAATTATGTTGAGTTATTTGAAATGCTCAATAAGAATAACCATGAGTTTTATATTTCTGGTCCTTAAATAGTCATGTTATTAAAATTGTCAAAAATTTTCTGAAATTCTCAAAATTATACGTTGCAGATAAATCGAATCAACTTTCGTTTTTCCAATATTCCTATTCTTATTTGTCATAGTTTCAGGTGAAGCTATCTTTACATCTATGTGTTTTGTAGTTTTTTGTAATATTTATAAAAGATGGTTTTCATATTTTATTGAGATTATGCGAATATTTTCCAAAAGTTATTAGTAGAAAAATCATAATTAATTCATTGAATATTTTTAGTTCACAATTAATTAATATCATTAAGGACAAATATTATTACTAAGAAGCCATAATGTTTACTAAACAAATATGAAGATATTATTTACTTTATTTGTTCTATATATCGCTCTCCTTCCTTTTCTACTAAATTATATATTATATATAATTACATTAAAAACTCGTTATTATATATATATATATATATATATATATATATATATATATATATATATATATATATATATAATACTGAACTTATTTGCAAATTATAATTAATCTATGTAATTCGATAATTAATAGAAATTAAATAATACTTGTATAGGTAAATTGATGAAATTGGAAGACAATATTCTGCAGATACAAAAATTGCTTAATTCTATCTATATATTTTTTTAAATTATAATGTTATAGAGACTGTATTATTATTACATTCGAATACATTAAAATATGATTTATTTACTTTGGATGTAAAAAGGAGTTTTCAAAACAAAACAAACAAAAGAGGTGAATTTGTATACTTTAAATTAAAAATTATATAATACGTGTTTAGATCTTTGTATAGTAAACTAATGTTATTTCATGATTTAATAACTTATTTTATTAATTATTTAAATAAAATTAAATCGTTTTTTTTTATATTTTTGTTTGAAAAAGAGCTATTGTGAAATACTGGCAATAAAATATTGAAACCCTCCTTTTATCAAACTACCAATTCCAAACCTGAAATATTTTTTTCCAAATACAACGTCGTAGTATAGAATTAAGTTTAGTCTCATATTTGGCAAAAGCTGCATGAACTATATATATATATATATATATATATATATATATATATATATATATATATATATATATATATTATAACTGATTTGTAGGTTGTGCAAAAAATATCTAAAGAGGCTAATTGTAAATCAAATGTTGTAAATGATGTTTTTTTTTTTTTTTTTTTACTAGTAAAAAAATATAAGTAGCCATATTTAAAACACTAAGTTCTATCTTATGATTTACGACTTGGAAATAAAACCAGTTGTCGTTGAATATTTATTTATTAAAAACTTAAAGTTACTGTAACGTATATCTACAAATAAAAAATAATAAAATAACCTACTATATAAATGGTTGTTCTGGTGATTATCGGTTGTAACTTTTATCGATTCCAAATATCAATAATCGTATCTAATTCGTTCACAATGAGTCAAAAAAGTGACACACTTAAGTTAACAATCGATTAAAGAACAAATAAATAATTAAACAGTTTACACAGCAAAATTGCTTAAGCCATAGTGATAGAAATGTGAATCTACAAGGGCGTTCCAAAATCAAGACACAACTTTAAATAAAAACAAGTTTAGACATTTTCTGACCGAGGAATGTTTCCAAGATATTTATAATCAATCTTTGCCTTTAGATTATTGAAAAGTGTACAGCAATTGTAAGAAAGGACATAATAATAAAGATTAATATAAAAGATGTATAAAAAAAAGTTCCTGTCTATACGTGATTCCTGTGTACTCACAGTTCTGTGTCTAGAGTTTACCACAAATAGAACTCCAACATTTTCAAAATACAAATGTTATAACAAAAGTTCTTGAGCATTTATTTACCATAAATATATTCTAAAATTATTTATTTCGTATGAGTATATTTGTGTAAGCTTGAAGAAACACATTTTGCAATAATCATATTATGTATTCATTTTAAAAATCGGAAAATTACAATGGAGATCTAAATTATTTTATTCGCCCTCAAAACATTTTGTAAGTTTTGTGGGTGAATAAGGTAAAACCAGTCACTTTATTTCAAAAATATGAAGGTCAAATATTTTGTTTATTTTTTCCACATTTTAGACCACATTTAAAATAAAATTTATAAATATTGAAAACAAATGCAAAACCAATTTGTATTTCATAAGTATAAAAAAAAGAAATTCATGGAACAAATAAAAAAATAATAAAAAATCTTTTTGAATGTTTCCCCTCCGATTTTCAAACAGCTTTCACAGATATATTATCACGGAAGTTGTAACAACTTCTGATGTTAATATATTATTTTTAAATAATCAAAAACATAATGTAGCATCGCAGTAAAATGTTAAAGGGTGAAACTTCCATACTCATATACGAATTTTAAAAGGCGCAAATATAAATAATAACAACAAATTGACTTTTTTTTGTGAGGTATTAAATTAGCGTTTACAAATATTACACTTTTATGTTTATGTAAATGTTTGGAGATAAAATTTACTGCTAATTTTTCTTAGGGAAATAATATGTACACAATTACATCCGCTTGGATAGGTTTCATTAAGTATTCAGTCAAATTATTTTGATGAGCACTTCTAACTACAGAAGGGGTTGAAACTTTGTCTCGGGATAAACATAGGTTGTGCATTAGCAGGAAAGGTGAAGGTTATTTTAATGAAAGTAAACTAAAGTGTTTGAAATTTCAAACCAAAATGCGAATATATTTACTTTTAATTTATGTCTGTTAATAATGTATTCTGGCAATATACTTGTTCTATAAAATTATTGATATGTTATTATTTA
Organism: Aphrophora alni; assembly: GCA_963513935.1. Taxonomy (NCBI): domain Eukaryota; kingdom Metazoa; phylum Arthropoda; class Insecta; order Hemiptera; family Aphrophoridae; genus Aphrophora; species Aphrophora alni. The sequence goes on along the minus strand of OY740769.1, from coordinate 131,676,280 downwards.
ATCAACAAACCCGACAGCTTCCAATATCATATACATGTGCCTACTTAATAATTACCATGTTAGTATTTTTATTTGTATACCTAGTAAACCTGATAATACGTACTATCAATTAAATCCAAACAAAATGAAAACTACTATAGTATTTTTACATAATTTTCTTTTATTTGTAGGTAACTGTTTAAATTTCCATTTTATTGATGTAAATCCATATTTATTGTGGAATATGGTAATTAGTATTGTTCAATGTAAGATGTCAATTTGAAAAAAAAAATATAGAAGGAAAACAAATTGTTGAGCACTATCATGGTACTTACTCACCCACACCATACAAGGTAATGAGAGATATCCCTTTATATTTAATGTTCAAAATGTAGTTTTTAGGACCTTATTAAAACTATTAAGTTGTATCAGTAGATCATGGAATCTAAGCCACTATAATGCTTACTTATTTGTATTGTTGAAGCCATGAAGAGTTAAGATCACTGCAAAAAGGAAGGACGAAATATGTAACGATTACCAAATTTCTCATATACTTCAAATATTGAGTAATGTCACGGCAGTGATAAAAAAATTAAATAGCAGTCCAAATAAAATTGTTTAAAATGAAAAGTTTTTTAATAATATTGAAAAAAGTTAATCGCCTTGACTATCACTTTAGTCCGGTATTTTCTCCCTCATTTGTTTCCCTTTCTACCGTTCTTATCAAAAGTTCTTCCATGCATACTTTCACTTTTTACATTCCAGCCAACTGTTTTCTCTTTATAGTTTTTGAGTTTTCATCAATGTATATCTAAGACATCTTAACTTTTCTTTTTCTTCGTTATTTTATTAGATCGCATGATGCATCCAAAATAAGAAAATAATTGAACATCTCATAAACTACGGTAAAGTTTATGATCAATTATTTATTGATAAGTGTGTATAATACAAATTGTATGGTAGCATCGGAGATTGGGAACTTTGTGCTACTATATTATTATACTACGGAGTTATTGTCTATGTTGTGAATAGTATTTTTATTTTTTACTCTTCGTTAATTCTATATTATCTGATTGAAGGGTTTAAATTCGTGTAAGAAAGTAGTGTTAATTCTTTGTAACCAGCTCAAAATTATTCCATCCGTTGGTACCCAGAGATTTGGTAAGGTTAGGTTATGTAAGGTTGAACACTTAGTTTCCGGTAGGTTAGGTTGGAAAAGTGTTCAACTTTTAGTAAAACTTAAACGTCATTTAAGATATCAATATCATTAAAAACAAATACAACATACTACTCTTTCAAAGTTTTGAAAATAATTGAGTGGGATAAAATTACAATATGTTTCGTGGAATGAAACAAAAAATTAAACTAGCCATGCCATTTTATATACACCTAGCAAAGGGTAGTTGAGAGATTCCTTATTATCTATCACTTTTTGATATTCGAATTTGAAAAAAATTTACGTTAAACCATTAAATCATGTTTATAACATGAATTTCAAACTAACGTAGAATCTACGTCAATTTTAAATCAGTGCCTAACATTTTTAAAATGTATAAACACTTTTAAATTCGTCGATAAAAATCATTTATTCATAAATGTATTTCAGTTTCTTTAAAAAAGAAAGGATATAAATTTCATAATCTTATCAATTTTAGGTATACTCATACTTTTAATCTACCCATAAATACTTTACATTTACAACATAAACTAATAACTTTTAACTTACTGCATATTACATTATAAAGTTTTATTCTTTAAACCTTACGGTATATTATTTGCAATTATCCTCTTTTATTCAATTTCTATTTTTCATTATTAAACAAAATCTATTTTTTTCTTACAGAAAATATCAACGGTCTATCAGTTTTTTAATATGTTTGAAATATTTATCTTATTATTTTGCAATTATTGTTATATTATTATCCTTCTTCATATCTTTTAGATTTGATGAAGCAATGTTTGGTTATACTTTAAAGGCGAGTAATTTTAAAATAAAACTGAAAACAATAGGATACCCGGTGGAGTTACGTAAGCGACAATAGCGAACAGAAAAGAACGCTTTATTAAGAAATAAATTAACCTATACAAGGAAATGTCCTTTTTTGCTTAAGCTAGATCAGTAGGCTAAATTGGCTATTAACAAAAGTTTTATTACGCTATGCCCTATTTTGTAAATTATAAAATTTTGTCCAATTTTTTAATAGTGTTAATGTTGTCCAAACGGTTATAGCCCTAAACTTAAATCTTGCCTTTACAATAGTTTAATAATTACATTAACCATGAACAAAGGTTATATTAAAAAATATATATTTTTTTGAAATTTTAAAAGACTAATCTGTATGATATTTCGTATATTTTTGAAATCTCCTCAAATTACAATCACGTCTGAAATATTACCATTACTGTCTGTAGTAAAAATGTTTTACAAAGTAACAAAATAGTGCAAAAAGTTTTAAAAAATTCTAAAGTTGAAGTTTTGAAATCGTAACTGTCAAAGTGGGATTACCAAACAAAAATAGATAGAGTTACTGAAAATATAATTTGTTGAAAAAACAGTAAAGTTCAATTAACGTCTAATCCCAAAATCAAGGAATAGATAAATTGAATAAAAGTATATCCTTAGAATTGTCAGTCGTTTATTATAGGACAAACATGAATTCGGTGGGTTTATTGCGACGATTTATGGTATAACAATTTAATTATCTTTAAACAGTTTTAATTACATAAGGTAATGTACGAGTAAAGAAAGCATTTACTTGAAAAATCTAAGTTTAATATACATATAAACAGTAAAAAATAATAAATACAAGTTAAATAGGTTTGTATTATTCAATGTTATACGAATAAATAACAGTATAGGTTTCAAAACATTTATAGTTATTAAATCTTAACGTCTACGTAAAAAAAGAGCCTAGGTAAATAAACGTTTAATATACATACGAATGAAAATTAGGGTTAGTCTAAAGTTTTGCATTGAAAAAAGAAAAAGTATGTTTAAATTGAGTAATATCGATTAGTTTAAAGTTTTACATTATATGAAGAAATATGTATGGTGAAAATGCACTACAATTAAGAAAAAACGTACACTTTTACTGTTATTAAAGTATTGTGTCAACTCGGCCGGCATCTGGCCTCGATTATGAATTTAAATTGTGAAAAACCTTTCGACAAAAGTAATTGTAATATATAGTTTCATAACAGATACTATACAATGAAACACAATTATACATGTAACGATTTGTAACTGTACACTTGAACAAGAGTAAAAATGTGTATCCATATTATAGTCTATAACTATAGTCTTTAACGAGTGCCCAAATTAAACAAATTTAATGTCGGAGTAAGCCAAAAAAACTTTAATTATGGGAATGGAAAAGTAGTTCTTGAATTAAAATAGTTAATATCTGTGAATTCTTTAATCACAAAAATAGCTTCTAATGTAAAACATGCCACAATAATATTAAATCAGCTAAAACCTGTACACGTACAACAAATGAAATATGTATCTACTTTTAAGTTAAACTTAAACAGTATATTATTTAAAACCAAACATTCATTTTTGAGAAAGAATTGGCCTTGTATATTTTTTAAACCCATAAAGAGCTTTTAAAGACGAATATACATAAATAGAGGTTAATGGGAACTGTATTTTCTTTAAACCTAAAAGCAAATTGTACATAAGAATGAGTATGAATGAAAGTGATAAACCTGTATGTCGTAAAAAAGGGTATAAATGACCTCTGTGTATTCAGTAACAAAAAAAAAACTTTATACAGAATGTTAAGCTTAAAAGAATGTTATAAACCTTTATATCTCAAAATAATAAAATAGTCCTAAATGAACCCATATTTCGTACATATGAATGTGCCTAAAGAACGCTTATATCTTATACATTCTTCACACCAAAAATAACTTCTACAGTTTACCCTGTAACTTCTGTAAACCTAAAATGTAAATAAATGATAGTACAATATTCCCAAGTGTACATATTATTTTTTATTCTCAAAATTTTAAGGGTGGGCCTCAATATTGATATAAAAGATCAAATTTATAATCGTTAAAGTCTTGATTAAGTGTAGGTTAAGAGAAGGACAATTCTTCTTCTTTCTCTGTCTGTCAAAAGTTGTGTATACGTATAATGAATGATAGAAAGGATATGAACTACATTAGAAGATTACAAACACATACAACTTATGACAGACAGAGGGAGAGAAGAAGTTAATGAATAGTTGTCGCTTCAATGTTCGTGTGCAGTAGGTGGAGCTTTATTTATTTCAAGATGATCATCCGTTAAAATTATTTTTCAGGTTTTCCTGCAATAATTCAATAGCTATTAATAGAAGACCAACAATTATAAAACAATAAATCCACGAACGTAGTGAAAAGAACAGAGTTGTGAACAGTATGAATAAAAGCTGCCGTCAAGTATATAATGTTACCATCAGTGCAGGTAAAAGAGTAATGCTTGAGAAAAAAGTTATTCACCAAAAAAAATTGAGGATAATAAATTGAAAACAGGTGCCGTTGGCGGTGACAAGTAATTACAAGGTATAAGGAGTAATATGAAATTGCGTCATGAACTTCGTTCTGCGAATTTAAGTCTGCTGTGCAGTAAAGGTAATTTTTAATATTGGTTCTTTATCGTACTAAATAATTAAAGGAAGAAACTGTATTCTTCCAATGTTTGGAAAACTAATTTTAAAATCTATTTCTATTTGTTTTTAAATAGTAGTAGTTCAGTCAAACTGCTGCGATTATGTATACAACATAGGTCCCTATCTCTGGTCAACCATATCCTATCAGTAGTTCATTTTGTGGAAATTATTCAACCTATTTCAATAAACTCATCACAAATAAAACCGCAATCAGAGCGTAAGAAAAAAGGAGAAATCTTAAGATCAGGGCATGACGCTTTCAAGAAGCTTCTTAATACCGTGGGTTTACTACAAATTAACTTGAAATGCAGATTACGTAATCAGCATCTAGAAATTGCAGAACATAATATACTTCAAAAATGCGAAGCAAACTCAAAAGACGACTGATCTTGGGCTCCGATGTGACCTTTGAAACTGCAAGTAACCTATCTTGGAAAATCTTGAGCCAAACCAAGGTAATAGAAATAATTTAATTAGGCATTAAAGAAGACACAAAAAGATAGACACTCTGAAATATATAGGGGGTAAAACGCACTTCTATTTATAATAATAATTAAAAACCCATATACTTGGGCGATCCAGAAAGTAACAGACGTTTTGTCCTGGCGCGGCAGTGGGCGGGGCTAGCGCCGCCATCTTGACGTCAGAATGATTCTACACTCAGTATGCAACCAGCCGTGGTAGCTGGAGCATTGTTCCTATTGTATTTGTTTATACAGTGGAGTTTTAAAATGAGCGCTGTGATTGAAAATCCCGCCAGTTGTGATGTGCGTGTTGTGATAAGGTTTTTTTAGTAAAAAATTACAAACCAAATAAATTTATTTATTTGACGCGCGATACAAAACAAGCGTCGGGGTAAACTTAGCAGGAAAGTGCTACCTATTAACAGTTATAGTTTCGATTTAAGATTCTGGTGGTATTTAAAATCATCCCTTTAGATGTACCATACCTTACTTCATCTTCTCTTACTTATGCCTATAATAGTTTTAATTTTCAATATTTGATAGCTCACGTCAAGACAGAACTCTGGGACAATTGAAAGTTAATCATTCTGTAGAAACCAAACGTAAATAATATGTTAAAAGATAACTTGTTTATCTTTTATCAATAAGTAGTCGTTGAGATTGGTTCATTTACAAATAACAGAATATTGTAAAATTTATGAATTTTCAAATACTGTTGCATAAGGTTCCTTTTCACCATCAGTATTTACATAAATAATTATTTCTAAGAAGAAGTTTGTTTTCCTGTATAGAAAATAACATAATCCTAAACTATATTAAACAGATGATGTGTAGTAATATACACTGGTAATATACTCCACAAATAAATTTCAACTATTTATATATTATACTCCACATTTAAATATAAAAAAGTTAAACATTTATTATGAGGTTATTGGACAATGAATATTAAACACATATTATATTTGAATTTTTCGTTTGATAACTTGAATAAAATTTAAAATGTTTTCAATTAAATTAAATTAGGTATGAGTGTACTCTAAATAAATCTTTTCACTTGAATTTAAAATGATAAATTATTTGTTTCTGCTGTTGAATCTTGAATACAAGTATTATTTTCTAGATTATAAACTACCACTATTTTCCAAAGTTTATGTTGAACATGCAAAACAATGTTTAAGGAAAATTAAACAACCTGATTATTCACAAATACTAAATCATGCGAATACACACACATTCACATAAAGACTCTCACAACACATGTTCCCTTCTATCAATCTGAAACTTGTTATTCATATGTGTTTTCGCGTTGGGAAAAATTGTTTGTTCATGACTAAATTTGAAAGTATCTATAGGAAAATGAATGTTGAGTTTGATAGTAATACCAGTTTGAAACATATGTAATTGAGAATTCAGCTTCTATTTTGTATAGTCTAATAACTTTTACAGATCTGTTAAGAATCAAAGTGACTACACAAAAAAATAATAACCCCTTTACTATATCCAGCGATATCAAATTTTCCTCAAAAAAGTATAACTGACATCATTACGATAGGTAAACAATACACACATAAATTGAGCTAAATCCAGTCATGTGTGTTAGGTTTAGAAATATCTTCTAAACATTATTCATAATACATCGTCATGAAATTGGAATTTGATTTCACATGCGAAAAGTCGAAAATGATTTAAGTTAAAAGAAAACATTGATTTGCTAATAAAAGACACCTGTGTCAATTCTATCCCTTTCCCTGCGATTTATTATCCCTGGAAAGGGTGGAATGGGGAATAGTCTTGTTCACTGGTACGGAAACTGTGACAATTTTATTTCTTTTACAGGAAATATTTTATTTCTAGAACACCGTATTTTTCTACGTGTTTCGAAATATTTATCATGAAAATTTAAATAAGCGCCAATTTTAAAGTAGTCATTTATTGCAATTATATTTGTAATGCTATTCAGATCAATGGATTTTTACAATTTGTTAAAAGTATTAGATTTCTAAAATACTTTTTTTCTAGGTGAATCTTGGTCATTGTAGACAACTACTATAAAGTTCTTTTTTTTTTTTTTTAATAAGAAGTTTTTTTACCTACAAAAAAAAATATAGAAACCCTGTTTTATTTGTTATTAAACAAATAACTTGTTGGTGATTAATAAATTCAATATTAAATAATTTAAACGGCTGCCATTTTGAAATTATGCAAAATAAATTCTTCATTTTCGGTACAATATGTAACATACAAAATTCGTATGCTATATCTCAACTAAATATCTCTTTCTAATTACTTTTTTTTGTAAAAAATGGCGGATAACTGGAAACTAAACTTTTTGAAAAATATATTTTACTTCATTTTTTTAATTATACTTATTCACAAATTAAATTCCTAAAGTTTCCTGGACACTGTATGTTATTTAAAATGCACGAAGAAATAAAGTATAGCATTACTATAAAATCCACACAGACGAAATAATAATAATATCTGAATAATTACAATAATTATGAAATAACACATCTACAAAATGTATGTAGGTTGTATTCAATATAATGACACATTAACAGTTTCTTTACTCATTCTAAATATATGTTAGTAAGCTTTCAATAAACCAGTATAATAGAAACAAATTATTCAATGAAATACCAATGCAAAACTAAAGCTAAAAGGGAAAATCAGAAAATCTATCACTTCTGGGTCAACAATACTTGTGTAAATGTGCAATAAAACCCTAATACAATCAGGGGGTCACGTTTGTGAGTAGTTCTGTCGTATTGTATGTTAGGGAACCTAACTGAATTTAGACCTCTTTTCATGTTGTCATTGGCTAGACACCAACCTTTAATTTGATATAAGGTCTCTCTTAACCAATGCTTATTTTTTTCCGATCCTAACACTGTTAATGTAATCGAGGGCCCGGATTCACGATTATTCTCTTCTTTCTTATGCGATGATAATTGTCTTTTCGCCTTGAAAAACAAGATTAAACCATAATTAAAACACTCAATCAATGTTCATATGTGATTCCATTGTAGTTCTTAAATAATAAACTGATAATATAATTAGTTTCTAGAAATGAACGGGTTGTAAAAAGTGAATGGTTTATACAATATTTTAAAAATACTATAATATTGAAAGTAACAAACATTTTTACATAGAATATTAATGTTTACAGAATAAATATAAATATAAAAAGTATTAATCATGTCAGCGTTATGTACATAATTTATTATACAGTAAAAGATAAATTATCTGAACAATTGTTTAACGAACAAAATGTAAAATGAGAATAGCATTTCACCATTATGCATTACAACGCACTAAACGTATGCTAAACTTTGATATTAGGTTTCTTCAGTTTTGATCATGAAAGATTGTTATGGAGAGAAATAGTTTTTTACGTGGTTAAAATTGATGTTTAAAATCATATAAACATAAATATGCATCAATTTACCTTGAATCAGGAGTCTTTTTTTATATAAAATAATTTATAATAACTTAATTTTATCAGAAGAATTTGTCATGTCAACAACAAACATGGAAATTAAAAGTCCTATAAATTTTCAAGCAATGTACGTTCATCTTGTGTTTTAAGATTGATCATGTGAGCAGTGTTATGTTGTGAGCTTATCTGTATTATTTTTAATTAGCCTAAATTAATAACAACAAAAAAATATACATCCATGCATATTTGATAGTGCAGCCATAAAAGATGTGATGAAGTATTAAATTTTACATTTTCGGTACACTCCGGTATTAACAAAACTTGTTTATTTCATACAATTTTATTTATTAATTTTTTTTTTTTGTTCAAAATCAGTGTGAAATATTTAAATGTTTTTAAAATTTAGTTATAATTTAAGTTATTAAGTTGAATTATAAGTATCATTACTTAATTAATAAACCATGTGTCCCAAAAGTCTCAACCCCCCCCCCTATTATTATTTTTTATTAGTGGAGATAGACAGTTTTGCTTTGGGGAAAGTTTAGATAACCAAAGAAAGAGTTTTTTGAAGTATCAAAATTTTCAACCCTTATTCCTAAAATGGGGTAGTTTGGGGGTAAGTCAAGAATTTTAAATAGCAACCCCTATTGAGTATTACTTCATTTTAAAGGTCATTGAAAAATAAGAAAAATGGCGCAAACTAGAGGTCTCTCAGTTCTTCCTACCCAACAAAGCGACAAATCGAATTGTGAATTTTACCTTAATAATTACACCGGAAATATTACGAAATGTACAACAAGCTTTTGAGTCTAGAATCTATTTCTGTCAAGAAGTAAATGGTAGTCATTTCGAGAATCAATCTGAGCTAAAAAAACAAGTTGGCTCTTACCATCATTTTATCAACATAGAGCAATTTGTAATGTAATAAATACAACCGGAATTTAACATTCACAATTCGATTGGTCGCTATGTTGGGCAGGATGAAATTAGAGACCTCTAGTTTGCGCCATTATGCTTATTTTTAAATGACCTTTTTAAAGAGGTATCACTCAATAGTGTTGCTATTTAAAATTCTTGACTTACCCCCAAACTACCCCATTTGGGGGGGTAAGGGATGAAATTTTGATACTTCAAAAAACTCCTCCTTTGGTTATCTAAACTTTCCCCAAAGAAAATCTTTCTATTTCCATTAATAAAAAAATTATAGGGAGTGGGACTTTTGGGACACGTAGTATATAATTTATTAAATATTATAATACCAAGACTGTACACCTTCAATTACTAACAGAAACATACAAAACTCACTAATTTTAAACTTTCAGCTGTAAACTTCTCTGAAGAGAACTTTTTGTGCAAAATTTCCTAACCTGACCCTCTAGAATGACGTTTTAATAATTTAATTACATATAACTTGATTAACACCAATATTTGAAAAAAAGTAATATTTTATTCTTATTTATTAGCACTTTGTTTTAAAATCACACGCTTTACATATAATGCACAATATTATCCTAAATTACTACCTACAATATTGATATTTATTAGGATTTAATAACTTATAGATTGGCAGAAAGGAATGATGTACTAAATATTATACACTATCGTTTAATTGTGTCATCTATCAGCTTTTTCATTCAATATATATATATATATATATATATATATATATATATATATATATATATATATATCTATATATATATATATATATATATATATATATATATATATTTACGTCCATGCCATTCCTACCGCTTTTCACTCACGCGCACGACATTTCTGCCGTCCCAAGACCTTTCTGCCAGGCGGCAGAAATGTCGTGTTCATAAATGAATGATGCGTGAACATAACAATTTTTTTTAGTTTTTTTTTTTTTAGAATGGTAATATTTTTTAAGCTATAATAATCTTTAATTATAATAATGTTACACATTAAATAGCAATTTTCCATTTATTTTTTCATTTTCTATAAACGCTTGTAAAAATATGAAATGTCAGGGATAAATCTGAGAAAGTCAATTCTTAAATAAAGCAATAAAACTTGTTCTTTATTATTAAAAAAAAACTTAAAATTGACGTTAAAATTTCATTAGTATTTTCTTATGATTTAGTTGTATATCATTATTTAAAGAATTTTTCAAAATAAAGTTAATAAATCAACTTAAATATAGAAAATGTAAGTAGACTAATATTTATCTTATAATGAATGATTTATAAATTTAATCTTCAAAACACATTTAATTTTGGTTTCTTCCTTATAAAAAGTAATGAGTTTAGTTATAAAATTGAGCAGGAATATAGGCCTACTAATAATTATTTGTTCTACATTTATTTTAAGACTTTTAAATAGATTCAATGTAAAAATTGATATTCGCATCAAAATATTAATTAACAGAATAGTTACTAATTTTTTTAAAACTACAATCAAACAATTATAATAACCTTTATAAAATTCTAAATTATTCAAGCTTTTTAGTGAAAAAAAAGTTATTTTTTGGCACATTATTTTCCGAGATTAAGTTAAAAATAAAACTTTGGTTATGGCATCTCTTTTTCAAATTCTAATCTCATGGGGACCTGATTATATTACTACAGCTATCAAATTGTTCATTTTCAATTTGCATTTAATTATTTTCACGTTTAGGGTTAAGGAAAATAGATTTATATATATTGTGTAGTATTATTTGTTATGGTAAACTATGTTATTGTTGTAGACTAGTTTCATAACCTCAATAATAAAACATAAATCTCATTTTCAGAAAGCATACTGTAAATGTATATTATATAAACTATGCAAGTATTGAATAAATAATTTTTAATTATGAACAAAAAAGTAAAATTTTAATTAACCTACTATTATGATATTTTTGAAAGAGTATTTACGATTAATTAAATTCTTTATTACTTCGGCTATTATTTTTACAGAGAATTTTGTAGGACTCTCCAATTGTAAATAAATACGCTGGATAGTTAGTACTTAGTGTAAACTTTTTTTTTTTAAATTAAAGATGCATAGCCTACTATTTGAAAGTACAGTATACCTATTTTTAATTATTTTTTCTCAAATGTCCCTGAAATTATGAATTTTGTTTCAAACACAGATTTTGCCAAAAAATCATTTTCACAGCTTTTGCTTAATTAAATGATTTCATTATAATATTTTCCGAAAGTTTTTTAAATTTCTATAATAAAAGGTAAGACAACTTAATGTTTTAAAAAAAAATTTTGATGACAAAATCTAAGATTTTAAATTGAGTTTATCTTTTATAGCCTATTTGTTTTTATCCATCTAAATAAATATAAATATATAAATATAAATGTTTCATATAACTTGAAAGTTACGATACTTTAAGGAATAGCTGACTAGAGCGTTTTAAAACATTTTGGATTTTTTTATAAAACTATTTCTATATGTTTTTAAAATTAAATCGCATCCACAGGAATTTTTTATATAAAATACCACAAAAATTATCATTTATTTGGATACAAACTGACTAAATTACCCTTTTGGCAGAAAAAAACTATCTTTTTAAAAAGATTTTAAAAGTCATAATTTCATGGTGGTTTGAAATAAAATGTGTTTTACTCCAATTGTTTACAATTATTGATAAGTACCAGCCATCCTGTAAATCATCAAAGGTTAAATTATATTTAATAAATAAATAATAACTTATAACTCACCGTCTGTGACTTAACTTTACAAACAATATGTAGTCCTATTGAAAATTCCTATACAGGTTTATTACAGGTAGAACTGAGTTTGGATATACTTTCAAACATTATATTTAAAAAAAATATATTAGTACCTTAAAATAAAAAAATTAAGACGTTTATTTTCATCAAGACTTCATTTTAATACCTTATAAGATAATATGCTCACAAATTTGATTGAACCGTTAATATTTTTAAATGACATTGAAAAAAAAAATCTATTTATTAATCATGAACGGATATTTTTAGAATTTTTTACTTAATTAACATGTAATAGATATATAGTCCTACAAAAAAAATGTGAGCACTCTAGTTTGAAGGTGAATAGAAAAATAACCAAATGACCTAGCTTTATTTTGTGTCGGTAGTTATAATTTTTGAAGTTATGGCTCATAATTATTAAAAGAGGAAGAGCGTAAATAATGCATATTTTAGATATATTTCAAACATCTTAATGAAATTTTAATAAATTTGATTTTTATATTATGGTGTACAAGTTTGAGCTTGTGTTACAAGGGCGTACCCAGGATCAAAACTAGAGGGGGGCAAGCCGGTCATTCAATATAAAATTGATTATTAAAATAGTTATTTCAAGAATTGTATTAAATTCCAGCAACAAAATGTATAATAAAGATTTATTTTTGCTTCCAGGGGGGGCAGCTGCCCCCCCTGCCCCTCGCTGGGTACGCCCATGTTGTGTTATCCTTTCAAGGAAAATATATGTTTATTTGTTGAAACAACATTTTCTCCGGAGTGGAATGTTGTAAGATTACTTGTTTGGTCCTGTAGTGATTACAAGGCATGAAGATTAATCAGATTTAAATATGAGGATAATATAAAAGAAACCACTGGTTTGATTCATTGATATTTGTATCAGTTAAGTAAGGCTGCGCACAGCAACAAACGGTGTGCGAAAAGTTAAGAAACGAAGTAAGTATTTAAAATTAAATATTACATGCTGGTATTATTTATTGTTGGATGTAGACATTTGTTGTTAGGTATGGTTATAGAACTAGGCTGTTTATAGAGATTTAAATCACACCAATGTATTTCGGATATGGACTTTGTTTAAAACTTACCATATGACTAAAGAGTAGGTACGGTGGATATTATAACTTCAGATATATTACTATAGTAGTTTATTTTATGTTTAGATAAATTATTATTGTACGTTTATTTATTTTTTTATGGGTGAGGTATTAGACCTACCAATAAGTAACTATACAATCGACTTATGATAATTAAATATGGATTTTAATCTATTAATGAAATTATTTTTATGAACTCCATCTGATTGTTCCAATGATTGCTTCCATCTACATCTTTTGTTAGCTAGTTTTGATAGTAGGCCCCTACCATTAAAATGTACAATTCAGTTAAAATTATTATATATCCCTTTGAAGTTTACATTATTATTTTGTTCCTTACTTTTCTATGATACATTTTCACCTTTCCATACATACCTCTTTCCACGTCTAGCACACAGTTTCTCTTTCTCATGTTTCAGTAAACAATCTAAGAATTTTGTAAGTTATAATAAAATGATAATAAAACACATTTATTTTTATTTTTTAATATCCACTTTTAAAAAAAATTGTGTTTTATTATCTTTAAACACGGAATTCCACTAAGAACCATCGGTCTCAACAGCAATGAAAAAAAAAAATAATAATAATAATAAAATGCATTCTCTCTCTCTCTTTTCTTACCCCTCCCCACTACTTCCCATCTACTGTCAGTTTTTTTATAGGCTTACTCACTTTTCTATCACTCACTCATATACTACCAGTGTTCTATTCTAATATTTTGCATTCCAAATCTTAATTCAAGATGCCTTATGTGAAAATCAATGCACTGTCACAGGTCAGAGGCGTCGGTGTGAGCTGATGGGCTAAGTGAACCCAATGAATTAAAAGATTTGATCACTTAGTTAAATAACATTGTGATATAAATTATTTCAGCAATATCATCTTCATAAAACTTCTAATATGTATTGGTTGTAAAGTACTTTTTATTTATTACAATTTAAAAAAAAATTTTAAAAAAAAACAAAGCACTGGTTTTGGTTTTATGACAATAGTAAAATTCCAATTCATAATATTTTGAATGTATGTAAACTATTTTAACTTTGAAATATAATATATATGATAGGATTACATTTCTATTAACACTTACAAGTATTTTTATAGAATGTAAAAATCACCTTTGGAAGTAGAATCAGAAGAAAAATGCATTCTAAATATTATTAACACATTTTTATTAACTCGCTTTCTTGTCTGTCTGTACAGGTGGAAATTTTAAACTAACTTCTAAATGAGCTAGAGACTTGAAATTTTAAACATAGCTCGGAACTGGATGACAATGCAATATTAACTCGTTTTCGGCCCCTAATTCTCTCTCAAATTCAATATTGTCTTATACAATGAATATTAGCTGTTGTTGAAATAAGTTATACATGGTTTAGGATATAAAAATAATAATTAGATTTTCTTAATGATCCCTCTAATTAAATATTGTCTTATACAATGAATATCAGCTGTTATTAAAATAAAATATACATGGTTTATGATATAAAAATAATAATTAGATTTTCTTAATTCTTCCTCAAATTAAATAGTGTCTAATACCATTAATATCAGCTGTTATTGAAATAGGTTATGTGCATTATTGACAGCTAGCTTAGCACTTATGGGATACGTTACGACATGGTTTAGGTTATAAAAATAATAATAATATTTTCTTTAAATGTTTTTTTTTAATTTTTCATGGCACAATACAGATTTATAACACCATACAGTTTGTCCTGAAAATTTGTGTAAGTACAAAGTAATAAATTGAAATAATTAAACTATTGAAAAAAGATAAAATAATATGAAAATTTGTGATTTTTAAGTACAAAGTTATAAAATGAAATAATTATACTGTTGAAAAAAAGATAAAACAATATGAAAATTTGTAATTTGTAAGTACAAAGTAATAAAATGAAATAATTAACAGATTTAAAAAAATAATAATCATAACATAGTATTTTTTTAAAAAGTATACTCATAACTAAGTAAACATAATCTCATTTCAATTATTGTTATGAATCTTACACCAAACTTGACACAATACCGCTAGCCCATCTAATGGTTTGAACAATGTTAAATTAAGTTGAGTTAAGTCGTGTGGGTTTTTAAAATACTTTTTACATGGCTACTTTCAAAATATAGGGCCTATTTAAGAACAACAAGGACTTAACCCAATTTAATCTAACACCTTTCTAGACCAAAATAAAGTACGCAAATACAACACTAAAAATCATAAAATAATAAAAAATCAATTTGCCATGTTTATAAAACGCACTAAAAAGTATTAAATAAATAATCATGCCCCATAAAGATTTTTAACTCTGTACAAATTGACCTGAAAATATGGGACTGTAAATTTTTAATGGTAGCTTTTAAAATAATTGTAAGATTTAAAATGAAAAACTTGGAGTGCATGGAATAGATGAAAATTAAATTTATAAATCTGGATAGAATTTATATAGCACAGGGAGAAAATATTTAAATTTAAAAAAATTTAAATTAACTTCAATGTCCTATCTTACCAAAAAGGGTTAGCATGTTAACTAACTCTGTGGGTTCTTCCTGGAGTGGCGGAGGAGAGAAATTTTAACAACTATCTTACGATTATATATATTTATAAAAATAAAACATAATTTACAATACCAGAGCATCATATTATTATAATGAATAAAATTATCAACAATCTTCAAGGTCAATCTTGGTTTTAACAAAGAGAATAATCAGGAATTCGGAATGGAGCCTTTATCAGACTTTATTTATTTTGTATTGTCTGTTCTAGCTATTAATATGCTTCCATAACTGTTTAATAATTTGTTAGAAGAAACTTATGTAAATTAAAACAACAATTTTTTAGTATAAACCACAATATTTTAATTGAATTCTTGTATAAGTCCTTGACAATGCTTTAACTAGCGAATCCATGGTCGGCAAGTTTCAATTAAAATATTGTGGTTTATACTAAAAAAATATTGTTTTAATTTATTTAAAATGGAATACCACCAAGTACCTACGGTCTTTAGCATAAATAAATAGAAACTTAAGTTATTATTTTACACTATTGATTTCTGTGACACGTTTAGTTTTGTACAGATGTTCGGTTAATCTTGATTTTTCGGGTCTGTAGTATTTTAGATGGGCTAAATGTTCTTTAAACCTAGTGGTGATTTTTCTCTTTGTTTGACCAAGATAAGTCACAGTCATTAGGGCTACATTTAATTTCATAAATAACAGAAATAATAGAAGTTAAATTTAATATAGGCTAATATTTTATGATTTTTTTAATATTGAAGCTGACTTGTTTTTGTTTTATTTTTAATAGATTGTCAATGTAGGTCATCATACTACTAACAGATCTATTTTTATAAAAATGTTTATTTATTTTTTTTTTTGATAAAAATTATAATTTTATCTCTTAGAATTGTTTTTCCCCAAAATATCATTTCCGAACTCAGAAAAAAGACGTTCTTTCTCCAGCGGAGTCTACGTTTTGCTAGATATTTTAACACTTTTAACAACTTCATTATCTTCCGATGATTCTGAATCTTCTTTACACTCATAATTAGAATCAGAATCATCGGTTTCTAATGGATGTGCATTTTTCTTATTAGAAAGTGTTAAAGGAAGCAGGAAGTTCTTTTTTCTGAGTTTGTTTGCCAACCTATTAAAGTATTCAATTTTGGATTTTTTTATAATGTGTACAACAAGGCTGCTCAAAAGCTCATCATACACATTATGTTTATCCTCAGCATTGTTATTAGCTTGAATTTATAAAAGTACAAAATTTGACTATGGCTTCTTCTAAAGGCATTTTTTGGAAAGTTTTTATTTTAAGATTTTTTTTTGGATTTAACAGCCATTACAACCCGAGATGTCCAATACAGCTTGTACAATTGTATTGAAGTACATCGGGTTTGAAATATTAGACATTGTTTTGGTACCACTTTGCTCGTTGGTCGATAGCTTATCATTAACTACTTTAAGGAGACGAGAAAGTAGTCTCATTTCACTACTGACTTGGTGTCTACTTTCTCGTCTGCTCATATGAAACTCGCTTATGTAATTCATAATTAAATTATCTGAAATGGCTCTCCTCCAAGTTTCATCTTGATTCATAGCTGGGAGCACTTCATTTTTTAAATGATCACTGACTTCTACCAATGCAGAAGCCGTGCTGTACACCCTAACAGCCTGAATCTTTGTTTGCCCTATACTTTGAGCCTTAAACTCGGAACAGCTATGTTTCAGGTGAAACCATAACTTATCTCTGCGGTACCTACCACCACAGTATTTACACAGTTTAGTGTTTGTGAAGGTAGGTACCCCAGAATGCCAAGTTTTAGGCAACAGTAAGGTGCATTATCCCCCACTTTGTAATATTTGTTTATTTACAATTTCTAAATTCAAGTTTCTCATTTTTTTGGTAATTACCAACATTTGCTTCCTTTTTTCTGCTTTAGAAAAATTACTGTTGGTAATTAACAAAAGAGCCGCCCCTTCTTATGTATTAGAGTGTTTGTTTTCAATATGCTTTGCAAAATCCCGAGGACACAAGTTACAATAAAGGCACTTGTGTCTCCTTCTCGGATGTTGCGGTGCTTCCGGTGAGGCTTCTGGTGGGGCTTGCGATGGGACGTCTGATGTGGTTTGTGCTGGGACTTCTAATGCTACAATCTATAAACAAAATTAGGTTTTATTAAAATGATATAAACTAAATAATTATCTTACTTACACCAATCCCCTTAATAGTAAGTATATATGAAACTTCAAACGACTAATGTCTTAAAATAATTGGGATTGGTAAAATAACAATAATAATAAGGCCATCAGAACCTTTGCTACCAAAAAAGTCATTGCATTCATAGTGAATGACTCAATTATTACATGTTGTCTTCACAAGAATATCAACTCGTATTTTGCTTAAAAGTCATATAATTACAATTTAAATTTCAATAGATATAAAACTTTTTTCACAAAGAAATTTTGTAATGAAATTTGTTATACTTTTTAAAATATAAATAAATAAAAACAACTAATCAAGTTTATTAAAATATTGTATTAAATGCTACAATATATTTTATTTTTACAAAAAAAAAAAAAAAATTGTTATAAAGATTACTACACTTGCACAACAGCACTAAAATACAAACAAATTGCTATGGACCTTTGGTCTCAAACCGCATAGAAGAATCTTACGTTTGAACCTTTGGTACCAAAAACAAAATCATTAAATTCGTAGCGCATGAAGTAGTCATGGAGAATAACTAATGCCTAGACCTTTAGGAGCGTACGACCTACAGTACCTTTTGTATCGACACTCCAGTGCCTTGGATAAAATATCCGGTGGCCGCTATCGCCCGACACATTTAGTCTGTACGGTCTGCTCCATTTGGTTCGGCGCTTAATTTTTCTCTCGTAATCCTCATTATTATTTTCAATCTGCTATATTTTATGCTTAAATCACGGATTTCAGTGGTTGTTTTTATTATTTATATATTTCTATATTGTAATTTTTGTTACAAAACAAATCCTACTTAATTTTAAATGTTGATTTAATTAAAAATCCACAGTTTTTATATTAAAACATAACTTTCTTTATTGTAAACATCATCTAAATTATAGCTGTATTACCTATAGCCTACATTCCCTAACAACGATAAAGTTCACTATAACAGTTTTCTCTGAAAAACAAATTTCGTTATGTATTTCTATTAACTCTCCCTCAGTCATATTTGTGAGGTTTATCAGCCTTGATAAAAAAACTAAATTTCATTATTTGTAGACCTATAGTATTAAAAAATAAATATTTGTTGAGTTAAACAACTTTTGTTATACTGTATTTTAATTTTCCTAAATTGGATATCCTCATTTATAATTATAAATTTATATTAATATATGTAAAAATATTACCTGATTTAATTTGGTTGCAAGTTCTGGGACTCTTTTCAATGAACTGGTATCTAAAAACAGATAATATCATATTATAATGATTTATAAAATAAATAAAAAGAGAAGTAACTGTTGTATTACAACATTTTTATTATTCATAAATTTATTCTAAATTAAGGTTTTATAAATCTCTTATTTGTCTGAGATCTCTCTCTAATCGGGATTTATGAGGGTCTTTTCAATATACTTGTAATTTATTCTTATATTAGGTACATTTATGAAATATAAATTAACTAAAATATTTAAGAATTTACATTTATAAAATAGATTTATTTAGAATATCTATAATTAATTCTAGTTACAAAAGTTTATACAAAAATAACCACGAAAACCATGTTTAAAGGATCAACTTTCCAACAAATTTATTAATATATTATAAAACCAAAGATTCATTACCTCTCTCACTTTCTCATAAAACATATTTAATTTTTTTATCTATAAAAGAGTTTTGAATTGAGACAATTGGCTTCAAAGAATCGGATATTATTTTAGATCAAATTTTAAAATAATATAAATACACTTTAATATTCTAAATAAAAAGTGTCAATAGTAGGCCTACAATTGTGGTTGTTTGTTTCTTTATCAATTCTTCATTAATTTATTCAATCCTGTGTGTCAAGTAAGTAAAACATGAGTTATAATATATCAATGAAACAATATACTCAATAACTAATTTAAAAAAATGTATCTTAACATCTGTGAATAGCAATTTTTTTATAATTTGTATTTTATTTTATCATTCCAATAAAAAATAACCTCAAAATATTAAGTTTGTTTTATCTCCCGTATTTTATTTTATAATAATTCTAGATAAACATCTAAAATTCGCCAAATTTTATTTACCAGAAGTTATTCCTTCTGGCTCGGTTGAAGGTAATATTGCTGGAATGTTATATTTTCAGTGACTGGGTAAGTATGTATGTGTGTTTATTCCATCATAACTTCTTAACAGCTTAACCGATTTTGATTTACCTTTAGTCTAGTAAATGAAGCGTTTAACCCCTTAAAAAAATTATGACGGTCGGATTTTTATGCACAAGGTGGCAGAATGTGTCTTAAGGTGTGTCAATAACATTAAACGACCATGGTGGTTTTCTGAAAATTTAAATTGGGGGAAAGGAAATGGCATTTGATTTTTGTGCCTTTCTTGCCCTTATAACTCTGTAAATATTAACTTCAATTATCTAGTCTATATGTACACAAATCAAATTACTACAAAAAAAAAAAATAATAATAATAATAAGCTTTAATAATAAAAACTTTAAGCTATGCAATTTGTAACAAATTTTAATTTTGCAGTGTCCATAGATCTTATTTGAAATGATTGAACAACATCGTCAGAGATATTAGGATTGAAAAGAAGGGGGTGAAATATGTAAACATGAAAGATATAATAATACAAATATATTAGGCTAAACACTACATCTAAAGCAATTGAAAATATTTCTTACCCTTTTTAGGGTTATGTTCCTTTGTACCCTTTTTAGACAGGCAGAAAATATTCAAGGGAAAACGGAACAAATGAAAATGGCAACTGTTAACATGTAACGAATACAAAACTAGTCGATAGTCCCATCACTAAACATAAACAAATTTACACACTTTCACGGTCAAGATCAAACAGTAGCTAGAAAAAAGGCCGCGTTATTAGTTTACACGTGCCAACCCCTGTCGTGAGATTTATAAATGGTTAAAGATCTCTGGTTAAACAAAAATATTTCACTAATATCAGTATGTCAAAATATATCTTGCATACATACCTACTCTAAAATATATTTTTTTTAATTTTATTTTTTTATTAGATAGGTTTATTTCAAATAAAAATTATTATTAATACATTTAATAAAATCAAGATACCTTACTTAATTAATAATTGATTAAAGAACGAGAATAATTTAGGAGATAATAGCTATATTATATATTATTTTACTTACCTAGTAACGTATTACCGCTTCTAACTCTTCTACTGGCAAAACTAATCAGCAAAGCTATAAACAGCACTTATTTATAGGGTACGTTAAGAGTAGGGCTAAAGTTGTTTTCAGAGGAAAAGATATGTCTAAAAAAAGTTCTAAAATAATTTGTTTAAAGGCTACAAAATTTGTTAATATTAAAATAACGTTTTAATTGTTCACTTTCTTCAATAATTGACACAATCACAAAATGATGATTAATTAGTAAAGGCGCAATTCCACTAAGGCACTGTAACTGAGTCACTGCACAACTTTACTGTGAGTCAAGCCATTGAATACTTAGGAAGCACGGCTGGAGCTCGGCTCTACCTGCGAGAGACTAAAGAATCTGCTGGACCGGAAGCTAACCTTCCGGTCCATATGTTAGAACTACAAAAATAAAACGAAAATGTTATATTGCTAGTCTACAGTAATTTGTTTGGGATACCGATGAACTACCGGTAACAGAAATACAACAACGGGGGGGGGGGTTAGGAAATAGGAGATACAAAATTATAGTTTATTCCCACGTTCTAATAATAGAACGGCCCAACGATTCCTAAAATTTGGAGAGTGAATCGCTCTCCCACTCTCAGTTATTCTCTCTCTCTCTCTCTCTCTCTCTCTCTCTCTCTCTCTCTCTCTCTCTCTCTCTCTCTCTCTCTCTCTCTCTCTCTCTCTCCCTCTCTCTCTCCCTCTCTCGCAAGCAAGCACACTCAAAAAATCAACGTTTTCAGAATATCTTTCCGATCATGAATCAAATTACTTCTTTCCATAAACAATACGTTTGCCAAATTTAGTCATAATCGGTCAAAAACTATGAAGAATGAAAAATACTCGTAGATGAAAAATCGGTTAAAAATAAGCAAACATTTGATAAAATCAAAAGAAATTGCCATCCAATATAATATTTTTAACCAGGGAACTTAATCATTTATAAAAATAACAATGGTTTTACCACATTTGATAGGAATTTAACAATAAACATACGAGGTAGAATGAAAATGATGGAAAATTGGTCAAAAATAGAATAGAAAACAATCTTCCGATTACTCGGTTTTCTTGTGACAACAACAATTGGCTAGCTGACGAGTCAAATATTATCCATTTCTACTCCTTCCTTCCGTTCTAATGGTAGCTCACTGCCAGACAGTGTAGACTGTAGAGTATAAACGTTTACAAGTTAAAAACATAAAACGTTTTATAAATGTTTTGTATCTTTTTTTAATGAATAATGTTTATCCCCTACTAACGGGGATTCTAACCGAAATTAGTATTTTAATTAAATAGTAGGTTTTCAATTACATTATTGTTTGTATGTAATCATATTTTTGAAAGAAATATATTTCAGAAACAGTTTACAAGTGTAGCCTACTTTCATAAGTTAGGTGTTTTATTTTCGTTGAATAGTTTAAATTCGATACTTTGGCGCACCTATATGTTTTAAAAAAAATTGAGTTGGAATATTGCAAACAGTATTGAAAGTAGTGCCTTTTACCTGTAAACCGTGGCGGATCCAGTGAGGGGCGATTGGATGGATCGCGCCCCCCCCCCCGTTAGCAAAAAAAAAGTTAATATAGAAATTACAAGTAAGTAAAGTAAAATACGACTATGCTGCAATACTGTATACAAGGAAAACTAAAGACGTTCTAAAGTCGGTAGTATATTGTCAAATGAAGTACTCAGTGATCAGTGCCGGATCTACAAATTGAGGGCCTCCAGCAAAATTTCTCCAAGGGCCCCTTGAGCAGACATGGATAGAGGGAAGGAGGGAACCGTACACAATTTAAGTGTAAAACGTTTAGAAATTAACACTTAATCTCTTTTCTTACACTTATTTAAATTATAACTTTTGTGTTAAAAACCTTTTCTGCCACTGCTTGAACTCAATATTTTATATATATTTTTTATTTTAGCCTCATTTATTTTTTGAGTAGAGGACCTTTGGGCCCCTAAGGGCCCGCCCCCCCCCCCCCGAATTGCGGGGTTTCGCGGGGTCTAGATCCGGCCATGTCAGTGATATGAAAGCTTATTTGCGAAATAGCGCTAAGGTACAGAGGTAGGCGAGCTAATGGCTAACCTGATATTCGTAGACATAGAACACGTAGGCCTACGAAAACGTCACGGAAGGTCGACGGCGCCGGTGGCGATAAGGCGGTCTGTTTGTGTTGAGTTGATTGAGTGACAGTACTTTTGTAGGCTTACATGTTCAGTGTTATGTTTCTTATATGATAACGTTTGTTTAGTTTGAGCATTAGACTGTCGTGCCTCATGATCGTTGAATTAATTGTTGATAAATTGTTGATTAGATAATACTTGATCATAATACTATGTAATCAATTTCGGGCACAAATCGGTAAAATAATGTACTAAATCCAAATTTGTTAACATTTCATTGCGATTCAGCCGATTTAATTTCATGATTTTTTTTATCTATGAAATAGACTATTTAAACTAACTATAAATGTTTATCTAGACAATCTCAAAACCAACCCCTCACTTCTCCAACCATCAAATGTCAACCGATTCTTACTTCATAGAGCACAAGTTTATTTGTTGTTAAAATTATATAATATTTGTAATGCAATTTTCCCTTTTCTGTTCAAATATATATTCTTTTACTGCCACAGTAAAAATCTAAATACCATATTGTTCGTCATTAACAAATAAAAGTTTCACTCTCTTGTAATTGTTTTATAAGGTTAACAAGTTTTCAATATATACGACTTTAACATTTTAAAATGGAAATCATTTTCAAATCTCGTGTAAAACGTTACATGAAAAATGCGTTTATCAAATCTGAACTCAATATCATATATATTTCTAAAGTTATAATGTTATTTTATTTTTATAAAATGGTGGATATTCGAAAACTAAGCACGATAGGATTATCCTACATGTTATAATTATAGCATTTAATGTATATATTGTCGTACTTAATCTGTTCTATTGTACTGTACTATTGAACTTTTGATTGTTCTGAAATTTGATTAAGTAATTTCAACTTATTTGTCACAAACGTTTCTTTTGGATGAGTTCGATACAGTTGTCAAAGAATTCTGATGATATTTAACCGTTTTTTTAAATTCAATGTTTAATATAAATTACTAAATCCATAATAAATCGAGAAATCGGAAAAGCTTTGAACCGATTTTTGGGGTTTCAAAACTCTGGCGAATTGAGTAGCTCGCGTAATTTTTGTTCAGTTTTCTTCAAATTGTTTAACATATCTTAAAACGAAGTTAGATAAAATATATTTTGTTATTGACTGTTGGTCTCTTTAACTTCGATAAATAAAATATTTGTCAAAAAA
This sequence comes from Aphrophora alni, assembly GCA_963513935.1. Lineage (NCBI taxonomy): Eukaryota > Metazoa > Arthropoda > Insecta > Hemiptera > Aphrophoridae > Aphrophora > Aphrophora alni. The sequence continues at coordinate 131,651,749 of OY740769.1, read as the reverse complement.
AAATCAACTATTTTAAGGCAAAATGTTTTTACGTTTTTCACAAATTCCAGAACAGTATTTTTTGTAAAGGTAAAATGTGTAAATATTTGATTAAACAATTCCTTGTAAACATCTTAGTTTAGTTCAGTTGAAGCTGGATGTGTTTTTTTTAGTAACACTCCTAACAAGCTCAGTGTGTTCCAATGAAGGAAGAACTACTTCCTGGCACAATTATTCAAATTTCGATGAGTAACCTATAGGCTTACATGTGAACAAACCAACTGTAGAACGGAAATATAGTTTATTCTCTGATGAGATGATAATTGTGAATAACATGCGTCCGTGATTCTGTTTTGGATGTGGGCTGGGGGGGGGGGGTGTTTTTCTGTTCTTGTAAAACTGCAACCTCTATTATTTTCACGGTGTCTCATTATTGTATTTTCAACATTGTCCTATTTAACACGAATCTTAAAAACAACAAACGTACTTTCTTTGTTAAATCGTAATTAATTTAGTATTATAAATAGCCTTTCCTAAGTAAATTGAAATCTTTAGGCTTATTAAAAAAAAAATAACGAGATTTAGATTCGAACCAACTACCTAAGATTTAGAAAAACAAAGATTAATATAGTTCCTCTATATAATAAAAATAAAGTCTTCTTTAGACTTCACTCTGGCTGTCTATCTTTCCGTTTTCAGGATAATATTGTGAACTAGGGAAATTACCAAATTTGTGCTTTAACTAATAACTACAGTACTGTAATTCATTTATTGAAAAAATGAAATAAATATAAGACACCACAATTAAAGATCCTTTACGAAAGTGCTATCCTTCTGCGGCAAAGAAGCCTATAACTTTGACCATACATAGGTTATTAAAATAAGTTATTGGAATTTTTGAGTTCTCCAATATTCTGCTCGAGTTGTTGAATAGCTATATTACGATTTATTGTTTAAAAACTTTGAAATATTTTCCAGGACTTCTTCAACTTTAACGTGAGGTAATTTGTTGTGCCTCCCACCTCCCACTCATCCATTTTAAATTTAGTACTTTAAAAAAAAATCCTTACCTATATAACACTCTTAAAGTGTGCTTCAATATATACATACACACAAACGTATATAAATGATGTCAATGAATACGTATTCAAAGGTGACGATAGTCTTGCTTCCTTTTCACTAGATGCAAGGGATAAATCAGAAATAAAGTAAGTACTATACAGTATATACAGTTAAACCGTTAACTTTTTGCGAGATGACAACGTCAGACACAATTGTCACACATTAACAATAAGCCAGATAAACCATTAAGTTTAACTAGATGTAAGGGATAAATCAAAAATAAAGTAAACACTATACAGTATGTACAGTTAAACCGTTAACTTTTTTAAGATTATAAAGTCAGACCCAATTGTCACACATTAACAATAAGCCTGATAATCCATTAAGTTTTACAAGATGTAGTGGATAAATAAGAAATAAAGTAAAGACTTTAGAGTATGTAAAGTTACGCCGATAACTTTTGTAAGATTAAAAAGTCAGACCCATATATTACACATTAACAATAAGCCAGATAAACCATAGGGACAAACTTTAAAGTATTGCGGCATAAGTCTCAAAGATTCCTGTTTTTCTCACGGTCAATTATACGTAGCTTGATCTCGAGTATGAAATCCGAAAAATTTGTATAACTTACCCACAGATAACAAAAGGAAAAATGTTGTTTATAAACAAGAATTTTAAATAGTTAGAATTTTTTCAATAAAAAGCTTTTACCTCTTATATTTTGAGGTTTATCTCTTTATATTCCAACTACCACACAATACTATAGCACCGGATCTTCTGAAAAAAATTACTGTTACTGAGTAAATTTCTACTTTGTAAAAATACTTTATTTAACTTATTACTATCATTTTTAGGGTCTTGCGCATGATTCTTCAATTAGGTGCTAGCAGACGGGTTTGCGAATATTTTGAAATCAAGATCATATTCAACATTTATTGGTGAATAACATATGATAGAAGTCCCGGGCGAAGCCGGGTTAAACCAATTGTAATTCAATAAAAACCTTCTCCTTAAAATAATTCATGTGTGTGCCAATTTTCATGTTAATCGGTAAAACGGTGTCTTAGTATTAATGTTAGACTGGGTAAGTAACATGATGATGTTTATAATAATTAGATAAAAACCTTCTCCATGAAATAATACATGTGTGTGTGTGTCAATTTTCATGTTAATCGGTCAAACATTGTCTTAGTATTAATGTTAGACTGTGTAAGTAACATGATGATGTTTATAATAATTAGATTACAACCTTATACATGAAATAATACATGTGTGTGCCAATTTTCATGTTAATCGGTCAAACAGTGTCTTAGTATTAATGTTAGACTGGGTAAGTAACATGATGGCTTTTATAATAATTAGGTAAAATTCTTCTCCATGAAAAAAAACACGTATTTGCCAATTTTCATGGTGATCGGTCAAACGGTGTCTTAATATTAATGTTGCGCTGGGTAAATTGCGTAATAGCGTTTAATAGTTCGATAAATTATCTAATTTATTAAATATGGTATTAAAAAATCTAGATTGTTTTTTATCTATAGAAAAAAAGTCTAGTTAAAATATTATCGTGTGTTTCCACCCACAAGTCTATAGAAAAAATCGTCATACAAAATTTGATGTTAATTGTTTATTTTCCATCGATTTAAACTAAAATAAACCAAATGTTTTATGCCTATTGCAGATAGAGATTTAGGGAGATAACAAAAATGAGAGTATAGAAGAAGGGAAAATGTTGGGGACAAGACAATGTTGGCAGCATTTGTTGCAAAAATCCGTGATATGTTAACTCATGTTAAGGGGACAGTAAGTTATATATACTGTACATTTAAATAAGAAATATTCAGGTGTGGCTACAACAACCTAAATTAAAACGTAACACGTTAGTCAAGAATTAACCCTAGATTACTACTCTTAGTTCATTGTTACGTGATCACTATTCATTCGTAAATTTTACTACTTTCTGTTTTTATTTTTATTGTTTTTTTTTTTTTAAACTTTACTTTAGTGTTGACAATTTTTTTATATTAAATCCTTTATTGTTTTTAAGTGTTTTTAAAAATATTTAACAATAAACTCCTACATATTTTAACTGTAAATATATGTCTTTTAATACCACTACAAGTACGTTTTAAAAAAATAATAATTCTTGGAAAAAAATCGGAAAAAAATATAAATGTTATTTTATTGGAAAAATTAATCGGATATTTATAAAATACATCATTTATAAGTGTTTAATTTATATAAAAATAGAAAAATGATTTACAATAAGTTCATTAGGTAGAATGCCAAAAATGCCAAAATTAGAGTCATGTCTTCACTGAGAATCACATTCGTTGCAGTGAATAATATACACTTAGTAGCTAAATCAAACACTTTGAACTCTAAAATCACTATTTACACAATAAAGTATTTACAACACTAAAAACTAATAATATAAAAACAATATAGTCAAGAATTAAATATATTTATAAATAAATGTAAGTTATGTTAATAGACTTTGTTTTAACAATTAAAATAAACATTAGATTCCAATATGAAAAATGCATGTGTGCATTTACGACCCGCTCTTTGTAAAACGTACTTGTAGTGGTGGTAAAAAACATTTTTTTACAGTTAAACTATGTAGGAGTTCATTGTTAAATATTTTAAAAAACAATAAAGGATTTAATATAAAAAATAGTCAACAGTAAAGTAAAGTTTAATAAATAATAATAAAAATAAAAACAGAATGTAGTAAAATTTATGAATGAATAGTGATCACATAACAATGAACTAAGAGTAGTAATCTAGGGTTAAGATGTAACAAAACAAAATGGGTCAGGTAGCCCAGCAGATGGACGGTGAAAGTGAGGGTCTATAAATCTATCACCGGCAACGAAGGTTTCGACTGAAAACCCTATGTTTTTAGAAAAGAGCCCCCGCACCCCCTCTCGCCTTTCAACCCAACCACCAGCCTGCGCGCACAGTTAAACGGTCGTACTCACGTACTGTACACTAGGTGACTCATAGGGTTGGAAGGAAGGACGGTCCAAATCCCTTGTACGCAGAGTGTGAGGGTGCGTGCGTGCGAGGGGACTTGACCTGGTCTCTATCGGTACTCCCGCTTTGTTATTGCAATACCTGTACTGTACTATAAGTATGTTTTTGTACAGCGGGAAAATACCTAACACTCCAACGGTTAGGAACACATGGTTGCGACGTTGTCAGATTTGTTTAGTTTGACTCAGCTTAGCTTCGTCGGTAAAGTTCGATATATAAAACTACAAGTTCTATATGTATATAGGTGTTATATAGGTAAGGAATTTTAAAAAAAGTACCAAATTTAAAATAGATGAGGCAGAGCTGGGAAGCACAACAAAGTACCTAACGTTAAAGTCCTGGAAAATATTTCAAAGTTTTTAAAGTATAAATCTATTTATACCATTTATGTAGCTATTGAACAAATAAAGCAGAATATTGGAAAACTCAAAATGGTCAATAACTTATCTCAATAACCTATGTATGCTCAAATTTAGAGCGTTGGTGTGATGGCTAGGCTGGGCTGGGCAAGTAATACAATGGCGTTCGAAATTAATAATTTAAATATTTATTATTGTACTTATAGGCTACTGTATACAATAATTCAATAACATTACAATGTATCATAATTTAGTTTTCCACATTAATATGTGTGTAAACATCCATAAGGTCATTCACACATACACAACACACACTCACTCATACAATATACCTAATCAACATATTAATATCATTTTGTATTTATTATATCCATCAAATAACCAAAGAGGGTATATTTATTGTAGGTTTATATGTATTGTTTATATTCAGAGTGTCAAAAAAGTCACGGAACAGTTAAATAACTTTTAAACTTAAAAAGGCAGAGATCCGAAACAATTCGGAACGCATTCAGTGAAAATATATGCAGAGCAGATATTATGGAATGTCATTCAAAGAAGGAGCGACATACACGAAATCTAGCGGACATTAAAATCAACTCCGATTCAATATTCAACCATCAACTGGTAGGCCTAGGAATGCAAGAAGAAAATTATAATTAAAATTATTTCCCGGCATGAAAAAAAAAAAATATTTCCCACCTCAAAATTAATCCATATTAAACAGTTCAAATAGGAAAATTATCAGACAAGAATGATACAACCTCTTAAAAGAAATATCCAAATTTTAAACTTCCACTTAGAAACGTTAGCATCAGAATCAGACAAAAAAAAAAACAAAAAAAAAAACTCATAATCGCTTAGATTATACGGAAATTTATCGGAAGAAACTAATATTTTTAATGGATAGAACAGAGTCTAGTCCTTGATGGCTAGTAACGTCAGGGTCAGTAAAAAACAAGATTTGGTTAAGAGAGACCTAATGGGAAGATGAGCGAGATTTAACGACCGCTTTGTAAAAATTTAATGTAACGAAATTTGTTACATGCAAAATTTAAACATGTTCCAAAACAAATTCTTAATCCCTTCTAAACCATTTATAAATATACCATTGTTAAATAGCAAAAAAAAAATGTTTTATGAACTAAGTAATAGTAGAACAATGGTTTCATTTGGTTTCAACAAATCATAACTGGTAGAAGTGCTGAATTTCCATAGGTATGGAAACACAAAAGTAATAGACTGCAATTTAATAATAATAAAGCTATTTATAAAACTCAATTTCCTTTCAAAGATGGTTTCCTTCCAGTTAAATAACTTTAAGACCAATTAAACATTACCCCTCTCATGGCAGAATTACATAATTTATTTTAAAAGATTGCATTAACCGTATCAAAAGTCTTTGTAATGATATATGTATAGATCTTTTCCTTTGTTCTGATGATGCCTGACAAACAGGCGAAACAGTTGTAAACTTGAATAGTTCATATAATATTGCTCAGGCAAGTAAAAGATGTATAAATATGTCATTTTTATAGTAGCAATCAATACGGTTACATCAACATAAATGACTTTTGTAATTTCCAGTAAAATTCCACTCCCCATTTCTTTCTATTCAGACCATCAGTAATCATATCCATAAAATCACGGAGTACAGATTGATTTTTAACCCATTTTACTTTTCACAGATAACTTATCAGCCTTGTCTTCAATATTTATTCAATATCGTTTGAGAAAGAAAACAACAGATAGTAGAAAGTGTAGAGTCAGGTAGTGTAGTTCGGTACAAAATGTGAATAAAAAATGTACCATCGACGTTAAGTCACATTCAGTTGCAGAGATAGTCCGATGTAGCGACCATGATTTGAAGTTATTGTTTTTTTAAATGCGGTCAATATAATTACAAGTATTACTATAAAACTACAGTCAATATAAACTACAGTCATGAAACGTATGTCAAGTAGTGTGTATCTTTAGACAAGTGGTTTGGAGTTGTAAAGTTTGTTTGCTTTAAATAGGTTATGTATTGTCTGGTATTGTCAGATAGTTACTCTATAAACACAGGGTATTGTAAATTTAGTCCAGTATTATCAGAGTAGAGAACAGCTGTTTTCACAAACTCCCTCTTTTCTTCAGAGTTAAATTATTATTATTTTTACTTTCTCACATAAACTTAATATAGAGGAAATTATGTTAATGAAGTAGATCAAGACAGACATACGCTGAATATATGTAGACGTGTTGCGTTTGTTCATTAACGTAAATGGCTATAGACTAATGGTCAGAGATTAGATAAACATATATTTTGTTAAAATTTATAGCTTTCATATAGTGGACCGAAAGTATGATTTTTATTAAAGTATGAATTTATACATTTACTTTTTACATAAGATATAAAAATAAGTTAATTTTGTATAAACAGTTTGTTCGGCTAAATAACAGCTTTGTGCTGCGGCTCAAAACTCCCAACAATGGCGTTCAGCTTTTAGGCGTAAAAATAATATTTTTCCGGTCATGCCCCCGAATTGCTTAATATACTTATACATTATGACAGTGTAAAGATCTTAAGATTGCCTTTGGTATTATTTCTTCATGTTTCTCATTACAGTTGTTTCACCGATCATTGCGGCATCATCAGGTGAAAATTACAGAACATTAAACAAATTACGTACATTAACACAAACACTGGACATTTAGATTGGTTTCTGTTCAACATTGTCAAAGCAGCAAGAAGATGGGTCATTTTCATTTAAATTTTAATAACTTGACGTTCTAGAAAAGAAGCCAATTTTGTGTCCAATGTTTGTGTTAGTGTACATATAATTGTTGGTGTACATATATTGTGTTGTGTAATGTCGTGTAATTTTCACCTGATGATGTCACATTTATCGGTGAAACAGCCACACAAATTAATTCTATTATTTTAATTCTTTAATTTGTTTGTTTTTGTTTATATATGTGAATTATGCTTGTGTGCACTTTTTTAATATACTGTATACACTATATAAAAAAATATCCTGTCAAATGTATTCAAAAGTTAATACTGTAAAATGTTGTGATGGATAGGATGGGCTGGGCAAGTAATACAATGGCGTTAGTAAATAATTTAAATTGTTATTAATGTACTTATACTGTATACACTTTATTAAAAAATATCCTGTCAAATGCATTCAAAAGTTAACACTGTAAAATGATGTGATGGCTAGGCTGGGCTAAGCAGGTAAGACAATGGCGTTAGTAAATAATTTAAATTGTTATTAATGTACTTATACTGTATACACTATATTAAAAAATATCCTGTCAAATGCATTCAAAAGTTAACAATGTATGTAAAATGATGTGATGGCTGGGCTGGGCAAGTAATACAATGGCGTTAGAAATTAATTTAAATTTTTATAAATGTACTTATACTGTATACACTATATTAAAAAATATCTTGTCAAATACATTCAAAAATAAACACTGTAAAATGATGTGATGTTTAGGCTGGGCTGGGCAAGTAGTACAATGGCGTTAGAAATAATTAAAATATTTATAAATGTACTTATACTGTATACACTATATTAAAAAATATCCTGTCAAATGCATTCAAAAGTTAACACTGTAAAATGATGTGATGGCTAGGCTGGGGTGGGCAAGTAAGACAATGGCGTTAGTAAATAATTTAAATATTTAAAAATGTACTTATACTGTATACACTATTTTAAAAAAATCCTGTCAAATGCATTCAAAAGTTAATACTGTAAAATGTTGTAATGGCTAGGCTGGGTTGGGCAAATAATAAAACGGCATGGGTAAATAATTTAGGGAATTTTATACAAAAATTTTATCATGGAAGACTAAAGAAGGAACAGAAGATGATGAATAAGATTTCTTTTGTAACTACCGACAAAAAAAAATTGTTAAATTTGACAAATACCGTAATGAATCAATAAATTTATATTTGAATTTTTTTTTAGTTTGTTATTGATGAAGCTTACCTTTTAAATTATTTATATATTAAAAATATTTGAAAAAAAGCATTTAAAAAATTAAAACCTAAATATTTACTAAATGAGTGGAAAAAGGGAATAACTTTTAAAAATGTAACTTAAAATATTCTTGTGGGGATAAGGTAAAATAAAATGTTCTAATGGTAATGTATAATCATTGTCCATGTAGCGATAAACATTTTTCATGTGCAAAGTTTTTTTATAACTAGACTATAACAATTACTACGAAGTTTTTTTAGTTTCCTGAAAAATTGTATTCCAGTGAGTTATTCCCTTTTTCCACTCAGTGGTTCAATTGATGTACTTATACTGTATACACTATATTAAATAAATCCTGTCAAATGCATTCAAAAGTTATTAGGCCTACTGTAAAATGTTGTGATGAGTAGGCTAGGCTAGGCCAGTAGTACAATGGGGTTAGTAAATAATAATTTCATTTCGCACTTGCTTAGAATAAAAAAAAATAAATATCACAAACTGGAGTTTTTATTGTATAGGTTTTATTTTATTGTGGAGTTTTTATTTTATAGACATTGTTATATTGTATAACACTTGCCTTATATTACAAAAAAAACTAATTTTTTATTTATGGTCAAATTAAGTCATTTATTTAATAGTATTGGTATTTATTTTTTATTTAATACATTTTCGAAGGTTAAAATTATGGACTTGAAATAAAATATTAGATATATATTATATATATTCAATGTTGGAAGTAATTTTATATAAGTAATTTTGGTAAACCAAACTCTAATAAATATATATAAGCCTAAAGAATATAGTATATAATTTCTTGTTATGAATGTAAATTATAGGATAATTAGTTTTAAAGGAAAGAAAACTGAATTTTTGATCTAATGACAGTAATTAATAAAACAAATTCAAAAAGTGATTTATTTAAACGACTTTTTTTTTTAAATAATAAGTACGTGAACGTTAAATTTTTATTATTTAATTTTAATTCGAATAAGAATATGGAATTTTACGCAATTTTTTTCCCAAGTAATATCAGCATGAAATTAATATAATCCAAAAAAACAATAAATAAAAAATAAAAAGTTAAATAACGTAATGGTAAATAAATAAGTATAAATCAGAAAGTTTATCTGCGAGCATAACATTCCTGCCGTGTCATCTACAAGCACGACTTTTCTGCCTTCTTTCATCTACGTGCATGCTATTCTCGCCGCGGCGGCAGAAATGTCATGCTCGTCGAACTATATATATATATATATATATATATATATATATAATTATATATTTGCAGCATATTACATAACCCTATATTGTAAAATTAAAGTCTATCGAAAACATTATACAGTTTACAGACCATCGCTTCCAAAATATCTGTTTGTATTAAACGCAACTGCCGATGTGAATAGGAATCGATTACACCCGCTCTTAAAGAAAGCCCCACGTTGACGGGGGGGGGGAGGAATAAAGTCAATATTATCGGAATGAAATCTGTTATTTATATGAAATAATCCTAGACGAAACTCAATCAATGTTCCAAGATACTCAACTGTCTAGGTAATAATTTCTTATTTCTTAAATGTTGAAATAAAGTGTAATAATCTATTTCGAAATATAAAACAGACATTGTTGAGTATTTGATTTCTAAGTTGTTCTACTTTTAATCCTAGAGAGTTTAATCTACATTAGAGGTTTTATAATGTAAAATATCGTAATATCACACTTCAGTTGTTTTTCTCATGTATATTGAATTATTTCAGGAATACCTGAATGACAAGTTCACACTACAAAATTAGTTATTATGTTTTTTGTTTAAAATAATAGGCCACCCACTCTTTATTGGTGGCCGATTTCTTTTTCATATTTAAATACTGCCTTCTCTCTGTATTCTAGTTATTTTTAATACAACGTATGAATTGAACAATTCCAATAAAATATATAGACGACAATATTATTATATTTCTTATATTCTTATATTTCAATGAAAAGAGGAAATAATAATTAGAGTTAAATTTTATTAATAATATTAACATATTAAGCTGTCATTCAGTTTATAAAACGATTATCTGATCGTTTGCGCGGTAATTTGAATAGTTTTTTTATTATTTTTTTAATTTTTATTTTTTATACCATTTCATCTATTGTCATTTAAGTTGTTTTTATACAATTTGAACCCTAAGATATGTAACTAATAATGCAATTATCAGCACAATTAATTAATTATTTTTTGGCATATAATTTCCCTATCCTTATTTCATATATATATATATATATATATATATATATATATATATAGTAATACATGTTCAAACCTTTTTTTAAATATAAGTTCTTAGACAATGTATTGCTAGTTTGAGTAATTTTACTATCCCTACTAATTGGCCCACTGTCTAGTATTTCTTTCCACATAAACTTTTAGTGTATCAAAATTTATATTTTGATTATTAATTTTGCTTCAAATAATTCGTAAAAGTAATAATAATTATTACTATAAAGTAAATAATCAAAGTAATTCTGGAAATATTCTTAATTTGCATCTACAATTCCAAAATTAAAATCAATGAACCATTGAAAATATTTCATCTTTTCTACAATCCATTCTTGTTACCTATTACAAGTGAAAATTTCACAGAGAAATTCTTCAAGAGAAATGTATTTTGGTATTATCTTAGTCAGTGACAAGATTTCCCCTCTTGTTTATTCTTGTAATAAAGTAGAGAACATGCAAAGATAACACTTGTAAAGCTCATGAACCCCTTTATCTCCATAAAAGTTCAAATATTAGGAAGCAAGGTAATGGGATAAAATATAAAATTAGAGACAAGAATATAAGTATTTACAGAATATATTTATTTTAACCAAATTTATAAAAATCATAGATAATTTCATTATCACTAGGTATATGGCAAATATAATCGTTTTGACATATTATTTTCAAATAAAGTTCAACAATTTTAAGTATCTTAGTATTATGTAATTAAATTACATAACACATTATATACCTATTTATGGTAATAATCAATAAGTTACAAGAAAACTGTAATTTATCATTTTGCGTTGTATAACAACTGATAATAAGCTCATGCATTGACATTATAGTATGAAAAGCTTTAATTCTACACAATGTGTCGATACTTTTTGAACAATAGTTAAACTTTAATGGATTGTCATTTTATATATCACATCGTATACTACACCATGCTATATCTTTATTGTGGTTAAGATAGAAAATCTTACATCTACTTTCTTATGTTGAACATAAAAAATGTTGAATGCAGTTTTTAATTATCTGTATGGGTGTAAACCAACTATAATAAGAATGACTTTATTTATATTTTTAGGCCGTCCTTTGTGTAGTCGTTTTTTCGTTTCACGTTTGTATTCAATCTTAGCTTTGAGTGCTCAGACCTGGTTTTGGGTTCGAGTTATTTTTCCCTATAGATTATATATTAAATTTTCGTTTTTTACATAGCTCTAGGGTACTGGTTATATTGGTTTTATACTCTTATATGTTCTGGTTTTTCACTTATTAACGAGAGTTGATTTATACTCTCGAAACGTCGTCGTGTATCAGTTTTCATAAACGCAAATGATAGAAAATGTTCAATTACACCATATTAATAGTATGAACAATATATCATTATCAAATAACTTTAAAATCAGTACAATGTTTACATACAAAATAGTTCAAATATATTTGTTAAGCGTAGGGTATTATTTAAGTAGGTCCAATAAACGATATTTATTTAATTATGTGCACATAACAATTAGGGATAAAACATATAAATTTTTAATATAATATAGGTTATAAATACACAAATAAAACTCTAATGTAGAAGAAGATATGACAAAGAAGATGTGTCTTGAAAGATGCCACAGATGTTAGAATTTATGTTTTTAGACTTAATATTTCATATCAGTAGATAATCTATCTTAACATGTTTATGATTAAGAATGGTTAATATGAATAAGTTAAAACTTTATGTATTATGAAGTGATTATTATGTACGTTGTAATATATTTCTAATTATGTAAGATTATGTAAATTATGTTATAATAAACATACTATACAGATATAGTGAGAATAAATACGTTTTTGTTACAATAAAATATAACTAATGTATATTATACCGTTTAATCAATATCGATAATTGAAATAAATATTAATAACATTATTATAAATTAAATCTAATGAAACATGTCTGATTTAAATGAATCGACCAATGTTTTACTATAAAAAAAGATATATGTGGTCGTAATTTTTTATTTTAAAACCCATGTTAAAAACTGGCTTTATAAGAGCTTACATTTTTTTATAAGCGATTAATTATTAAATAAATTCCCAACAATATTCTTCCAACATTTCTAGGAATAGGTGTAATCAAATGTTAAAATTTGTTATAACTATTTAAAAGTAACTGTATTTAAAAAATAACACATACTGTATAACTATATTGTGTTGACAATATGAATGACTTAAAATAATTACTATTGCATAAATCTCCGTAGGACTCTAAATAATTAGACATTATTTATATCTGATACTATCTAATTTGGTTTCATAATTACACATATGAACGTTCTTTAACAAGATTATCAAATAGAGTATAATTATTTTCAGCGTTACTAATTTACGGAATAAAATACAATGCACAAAAGACGAGGCGATATTATGTTAAGCTAAATATATTACATGTATGATTTTAGGTTATTCAATGTCACCTGAAAAGTATTCCTACAGAATGAGTGATGTAATTGGCATTTAATTTGGTACCTGAAAGGTTAAAATTGACACAAGACAAAGAATAACGAGAACTTTACGGATTTAACACACACACACACCTGGTCCCCGGTCTGTCCCCTATCTTATGATTTATTACCATTGGTGGAATGGAATACAAGGATATGGAAAAGTGAAATCGTATTCACCGATGCGACAACTTTGTATAACTTTGACAATGTTATGTTTTACTCTGGATAACAATGTATTGTAGATAACTTTAGTTCTAATATACAGGTATTAAGTTGAATTACTTCAATATTTGTTTTACTTCTCAAGTGAAGTTACATATATCTACAGTTTGATGGAGAGAGTAATTAAACTACTGGATGACTGACCTAATTTGTAATTTATTACATAGGGAGCAATCCGTCTTCTTGGAAATTTATCTCAGTTCAGTTAAGTTTTGAAACATTAATAGGGTGAATAATTTCAAATTTAATTTTGTCATTTAAATAAATACTGCAATGTTTATTTTTAGTACACATTATAAACAGTCTGTAGGATGTATTACAATTAAACCCAAAATGCTAACTACAAATAAAACTACAAGGTCAAAGAGTTAAATGTTTTTATAGAGAAATTAGGTAATATATCCTAATGTTTCAAAGCTTTCTGAATATTATTTACCTTGCAATATGTACTTCCATACTTACATAATATGGATATTTAATAATACGACAAATACAAAATAAATATTAAGTTTACTTTTCCTATTAAAAAAAAAAAAAATGTGTTTCTTTAACGAGGTTTTTATTTGTTGAATACTTTTTCACATTTACTAAAACTAAAATAATCTGAACCCAATGACACAACAGTCAGTGAATAGATAAGGGCATCTATATAGATTTCAGTCGAATAATGTGGTTTAACAGATCAAAATTTGCGTGGTTGTTGTTATAGTTTTCTCAGTCAGAGTTCGCAACTTATTGTAACTTATAAATTACCCTCACCTCCTTAGAGGTTGAGATTTCGCTGTGATTGAACCCGGAACCATATACTAGTAAAGCCAGAGTGTTAGTCACTAGACTAAGCAGACACTCATTTCTGAAATACTACGAATTCAAAGTTGTAAAAAATAAATAAATAAAATTAATAAATAAAAAAATTAAAAAAATTAAAACACTTCTATGAATTACGTAATAGGGAGATTCTTATTTTGTATAAAGAAAACTACATTTTTATTGATTAGTTTTAAAACGCAATATGTAGAATTATATTCATAAGTGTGTTGACGTATTATTATTTCAATTTCTAAGAATCTCTTTGAACGGTTCATATTACATGATGCCAACAATAATACAATTTCAAACTTGGTAAGTAATTGTATCCCAATTGGTCTTGAAAGTCAACATTAAAACTGGGAACTCTATTATACTGACACTCTATGATGTCAACACTTGTTATATGATAGTGACATCACAATGAAGTTTCATAGTGCTTACTTAAAAAAAAGTAATTTTAATAATCATAGTACTTATCCCACTCTTCACCCATCCTCTCCCCTCCCCCTCAACCATCCTCCATTTTGAACGTCATTTTGTCATACAGGATGAGGTCACATGATGTGACATGAGTTATTAAATTTGTACTAATTGTGTGCCACTGAACCTTAAGAGATAAACGTCCGTGAACTTTACTATTCGTAAAAAAAATTGACCTTGGTTTTCGACGGATATTAAGGTTTTATGGCCCGTTTTACTGTTATTCACGATTTACGGCCCATATTCGGCTGACATTCACAAATCATGTTCCGTTTATGGCGGATCTTCACGTATCATGGTTCGTTTGTTAATGATTTTATGGTTTCAAGGCCCCACTAGACGGATTTCAAAGTGAATATCTGTCCAAAACGGGTAATGAACCTTGAATATCAATAACAAAATTACCACGAAACCTAAAAATCTGTCAAAATATCGGCCATGAAACCTGAATATTTGTCAAAAACAGCTCATTAAAAATGACAATAATTCAATAACAGGCCATGAATCGTAAATATCTGTAAAAACGGGAAACGAAAAGTAACAATCAGTCTAAAATCAGTAAAAAATGCTATAAACGTGATAGTCTGTCAAAACTGCTCATGAAAACTGAATATTAGTCAAAAATGGGCCTTAAAACGTGAACATCTATCAAAATGGGCTATAATTCGTGAATATCAGTCTAAAACTAACCATGAAACCTCTCTATCCGGTACAATTAGGCCTGGGAACGTGAATGTTCATCAAAAACGGATCATGAAACGTGAATATCAATTAAAACTAGAATGATATTAAATGTGAAAATCAGTCAAAAAGTTCCACGATTCGTGATTGTCAGTCAAAACAAGAAATAAAACTTGAATGTTCGTGAAAAAGATGCCATGAAGATGACAATCCGTCAAAAACGGGCCTTGAAACATAATTATCAGTCACAAACCCACCATGAAACGTAAATATCAGTCAAAACTATCAGTCAAACACAGGCCAATAAACGTGAAAATCTTTAAAAAAACGTGCCACTAATCGTGAAAATATGACCAATACTGGCCATGAATAGTACATAATATATCAGTACTAATGATGAATGAAACGTAAAAATCTGTCAAAAACTTGCCATGGAACCATAATATCTGACAAATAGATCTTTAAACGTGAACTTTAGTCAAAACTATCCAGTAAATATGAAAATCAGTCAAAACGGGTCTTCAAATGTAAAACAAGTAAAAAAGGGGCCATGATACGGGAATATCTATAGACAATGGGCCATTAAATGTGACAATCAGTCAAAAATGTGTCTTGAAACCTGACATCAGTGAAAAATAGGCCGTTATACTTGAAAATCTGAAGAAGAAAAAACTGGCCATTAAACGAGAATATCATTAAAAAAACGGCCATGAAACGTGAATATCCGTCAAAACGGGTCATAATTTGTGAATATCAGACAAAATATAGCCTTGATATGTGTATATCCGTCAAAAACGGGCATAGAACGTGAATATACGACAAGACGGTTCATGACTCGTGGATATCAATCGAAACTTGCCATGAAACGTTAAAATTCGTTAACAGCGAGGCTTGAAACGTGAATATCAGTCTAAAACGGCCCAAGAAAGGTGAATATCTGTCAAAACAAGCTAATTGTCGTAAATATTAGTGAAAAAACTACCTATAAAGTGTGAATATCTGTGAAAAACTTGCCATAAAACGTGAATGAGAGTCAATAGTTGGCAATGAAAGGTGAAAATCTGTCAAATCGAGAATTGAAACGCGAAGTATATTCAAAACCGGACCATGAAAAGTAAATATCAGTCAAAAACAGACCATGAAACGTGAATATCAGCCCAAAAACAGACCATGAAACTTGAATATCAGTCAAAAACAGACCATGAAACTTGAATATCAGTCAAAAACAGACCATGAAACGTGAATATCAGTCAAAAACAGACCATGAAACTTGAATATCAGTCAAAACAGACCATGAAACTTGAATACCAGCCAAAAACAGACCATGAAACGTGAATATCAGTCAAAAACAGACCATGAAACGTGAATATCAGCCAAAACAGACCATGAAACGTGAATACCAGTCAAAAACAGACCATGAAACGTGAATATCAGTCAAAAACAGACCATGAAATGTGAATATCAGTCAAAAACAGACCATGAAACGTGAATATCAGTCAAAAACAGACCATGAAACGTGAATATCAGTCAAAAACAGACCATGAAACGTGAATACCAGTCAAAAACAGACCATGAAACGTGAATATCAGCCAAAAAACAGACCATGAAACGTGAATATCAGCCCAAAAACAGACCATGAAACGTGAATATCAGTCAAAAAACAGACCATGAAACGTGAATATCAGCCAAAAACAGACCATGAAACGTGAATATCAGTCAAAAACAGACCATGAAACGTGAATATCCGTCAAAAACAGACCATGAAACGTGAATATCAGTCAAAAAACAGACCATGAAACGTGAATTTGTATTACTTTTTATTTAAATTAGTTATCCCACCATTGTTTTAGAATACCAATGTTTATTCTTAATTTCAAATTAAAAAGTATTTCAAATTATTTACTACATTCAAAAATAACCACCCATATTCAATAAAATTATTTATACTTTTTTATATTATTCATATATTCATAATTAACCCTTATACACTATAAATTGGGAAACAATAAAGGACTATGAGAACTAGGTGATTAATTTAACAATGGCTGTACGAAAACTACATAATTGTCTTGAGTTACAAACTTCCCTCCACTAATTGACAGATTTGTGGTCAGAATATAATCTTAGAGTTTTACAATATATTATTTATTAATTTACGTCTTGATAACATGTAATAAAACGACAATAAAATACTTTCTTAGCCTAAAGGCCCTTCACCAAATTATACTTTTAGCTTTTAAAAATATCGTAAAAACTACTTGATAATATATACAATTAAATAGCTTAAAAGAAATGTATGATGTTACAAGTGTGGGTGATGTAAACCGTGAAAGATCTCTTTTTTTAGAGAAACTGTGAACTCCAAATATCTGTTCCATATTTTGGAATTTGTTTGTAAGTTATTGTAAAATTGATATTCTTTAGAATTCTATAAAGGGATGGTTAGTTTTGTTTTCTATTATTCCTCCCCCCCCCCTCGGATTTATTCCATGTGATACTATTTTTCAACTGACTCTTGTGTCTTGGTCATTAGTAAAAGTGTAATTTAAATCATGCACATTATTCTCTCTTAACAATAACATAGTTCATAATGTAAAATCATATTTGCATATCAGTATAAACACTTTACTTTAATAAAAATCAATTGAATACAAACCAAACCAGAATTTCGCGTAAATCATGATTGAGTGTCAGCGAAGTATTAAATTTTAGGAACAATTATGTCGGGTTCAGAGGTGTGTACAAGATGTAATAATGTTAAATTTTTAAAACAAATGCTCAACAGGCGTATTTATTGTTTCTTGTCAATATAAAACAGATTCCTTATTCATTTCGTGTGACGAATAAATGCCTGTTACATAAAGATCGCTGTCTTTAGATTATCACTTGTCTAAATTGATTTCCAGCTCTCTTTGAGTGTCATACATAGTGCTGTGAGAAACTATGGAACTGGAATTTTATAAATGGTTTATAAATTCGTGTATGTGTTTTTATTTAGAATGCAAAACTATACTACCAAAAGAAGATTAGTGTGAACGAAATGAAAATGTCATGATTCGTTTCAGAAGTACCTGGACATTTAAAGGTACTTCCAGTAATACTAAGGATTTGTACAGATTTATTCTTAGATAGATCTGGAAGGAAATTAAACCTACTATGTATAAATTGTTAATTCCGTTAATATTTAAGGGGACATAAAAAACCTTTCTCCGTAAGGGAAAAATGTAGTAAAACTAATATATATTTGTTGTTTTTGTTGTTAAATATATATAATAAAAGAATCATATTTTTTATTGTTTTCTAAACTGTCGTGAATGCATTTTCAACATTGTCCTGTAAAATTTAATTTCCAAAGTTTAAGGTCTGTAGAATTACGAGTATATTTGTGTTTCGCAGTAATGTTCACATTGAAAATTAAGGCTCGACAAAATTTAATAGAAATGTAAATATCTTTTAAGCGCTTAAATTTTTTAAGTTGATCGCATTTGTTCACTCTTTTGGTATTAAATCATATTTTACAAAAAAGATTTTAAAACTTTTATATGTAATTCTATATGACTATTAGATTATAATTAAAAGAAGACTAGGAATTTCAAAATGAAATGTTTTTGTTGGTTTTATATTCACGTTGAAGCTAAAACACACACATAAATGAAAACACTTTTATTTAAGATTAATTTGAAAGGCATTGTGATGCTTAACTAGCCCTGTAAAGCAGACCATATACGGTTGGACTTATACACTTATGATCGGCAAAAACAGACCTTGTAGTTATGGAAATTTCAATATTTCAATAACTGTCAATAATTGTATTTAAATAATTCTGTTTTTGCCAGTTACAATATCTTTATCCTCTCACTAGTTAAAGCGAAATATTCAAGTTAAAAACACAAATACACAAACATTTTACAAATATCATTTTACTCTTTTCAGTTCATTGTTTTAATGATCCTCGTTGACATAATACAAAGTTTTAAGCCGGTATAAAAATTTATGATATGTGTTTAAATTCAAAAGTTGTCTAATAATAAAGACTTCATGCTATTTTGTTTTTCTGGTTTAAGCGTTAAAAGTACATCGAATTAAAATTCGAGAAACTACTGAGATATATAATAATTATCAACATGACCAAACAAACATTATATTCTTCTAATACTACATAAGGCTAATCAATGTCAAATCCTCTATATTCTGAACAAATAAATAAATACACACACACACACACACACACACACACACACACACACACACACACACACACACACACACACACACACACACACACACACTGCAACGGTTTAAATGAACCGTCTGCAAGGAGCAATTTTGGAAAATAACCAAATTCCAAAATTTCAATTAAATCCAATAATAATTGTAGAAATGACAAAAACATTTTAAAACACATGTAAAGTTAAAGGGAATAATATGTAGGTTGACCAAGCCAAGGTCACGCGCCTGGACAAGAAATGTCTAGCTTTCAGGTTAGAACAGGAATACTTTCGTATAATCCTATGCGGTAAATTCAAAAATCCGAAAACTAAAAATAAAATGATATCATCGTGTAGAGCTAGGAAAACCTAGAAATAAATAATAAGATAATAAACTCGTCAAATTAATAATAAAAAAGTTATAGCCATAATAAAACGTCATAAAACATAAAAAACTCTTAAAATGAATAAATTCCAAAATCTAATAATAACAGTACATAACCATAAAATAAACTAGTAATAAATAAGACTCGAAATAAAAATTTAATAAAAGACCATAAAGTAATAAAATCATAAATAACCAAACATACAGAAAGTACCGTAATTTGTGAAACCCAGAAGCGAGAAAGAAGAGGAAAGCAGTTTTGGGACTTTCAGCATCAGAGGAACAACTTACAAAAAGAAGATTTCAAAAATTTCCAAAATTGAAAAAACTAAATTCAGAAAAACTACGGAATCTTCAAATCCCCATAAAAGAAGAAATATACGTCGTATCGCTGCAAATGAAGATGGAAAATCATCAGGAAGAGAAGGGCTTCAAAATGAAATCACCCACAAGAAGATCGAGCGAAGCGAACGGGATGTATGAAGAAAAGAAGAATTCGCAAGCAAAAACTTAGGATTTTCAGGAATCAACGTGTGTTCAAGGTCGCGCGCACGGCAGGCATTCGACGCATGGAGAGGGAAGTATACCAACCCTAACAAAAATCCACCATAAACAATTAAACTAATAACAACTAATAATAATAGAAATAGATAATTCAAAATGGAAAAATTAGACAAACAATGTAAGAATAAGCCAAGAAGAGTTCATAAGTAGTGCAAATAAATAAAGAAACTTAAATAAATTGTGAAATAAAATAGTAACAAAAATCAATGAAGGTTGGCCACACTGAAAGGCCTAAACTTCGACGAGTTAACTTTCTTCAAGTTAATTTTGCAGTCTCGTCTAGTACCAGCTCCAGGAAAGATCACCAACTTTACTCAAGACTGAAGAGGAAATCGTCGTGAAAATATATTGTCAACGTTCAGTACTTCGCCAGGTTAATAACGGTGCCCACAGAAAGGATCGGCCTTGCAGGAGACAACGTGACATCCTACAACAGCTTAGTAGAAGAGATCTTCACTACGGACTCCGGCAAACATTCTTCTAGAACTTGTCGTCATTAGCAGATTCATCGAGAACTGGACTTCGGGATATTCTAGACAACTCTAAGAAACCATCTCCAAGATCCACTAACATTCTCAGGATCAGGACGAGCGGACTTGTGCAATTCACAAAAACAAGGTACTGCATAAATCAAGCTTTTTTAATAAATAAAATTTATTTTTTAATAAACTTGAATTACGTCCAAAATTATTAAAATCAATAAAGTTAACTAATAACATTTTAAAGACAAAGTAAAGTCAAAATAAAGTCAATTTTTAAGTCATTAAAATAAAGAGATATAAAATAAAATAAAATTCGAGTCAAATAATAAATCAATCAAGTAACAGATTGGAAAAAGATAAATAAAAGGATTCATAAATATATGTATTAGATTAAGAATATAATTTGTTAGATTTAGTTAATGTTAGAATTGTTTAGTATAGAAAATTGTCAATTTGTTTGAGAAAGAAGCATTTAATATAAATTGAAAGAAAAGGCGACATTAATTGTTGTAAGTGATTTGAAAGAAATCCATTGTTTCTTACAGTAAAAATTAAATTGTAGACTTTTCAATAAATTTGTTAAATTTCACTGTCTAATATTTTAATTGAAATTAACCTATTCAAAGAAACTCTTAAAATCAGAAAGAAGAAGAAGTAAGTGCTCACCAGTAAAAAGTTAAATTCAAAAAAGAGCAAATTTTGTTTTAATGAATTAATTAGCTCCAAAGGGCACACCCTTTGAGAAAGAGTCTGGAGTTTTAAGAAAGGTAAGATAGTATAAGAAGTGAATATATTAATATAGTAGAATTTTCATGTGTTAGCATAAGTTGATTAAATTAAATTATTCTTGTGTAACATAAGAAATAAGAGCCTTATCAAGATTATAAACTGCGAAAGAAACATTCTCTACGTTTTCTGTAGTAGGGTATAGTGTGGTAGGGTCTTGCGAGTACCGTCCTGTGCGTCTGTGTGTGTGAGGGGGGGTGCGTTGCAACACACACACACACACACACACACACCCCCCCCCCACACACACACACACACATACACATATCCAAAATAATATGGATTCCTACCATGTTGTAACAAGTATTCTTCGTTTAATAAAAATGATGATACAGTAGCTAAATTAAAGAATAAACTAAATTAAACATCCTTGAATGGTAATCCAACAAATATAACGATTGTTTTATTATCATTGATTAATTTAAAAAAAAACTTTAATCAGTTTCGAAATGGGGTACTCTATAATGTCACCTATGTCATTTCAAGGGATGTTTCCTCTATGCTATTTTGTTAAGACAAAAATTGATTTATAAATTCCAAAAGTCGTTACGTGTAGTTAATATATCAATTAACCAAACTTATTCAAATTAAATAAAAACGGAAACCTTAAGCGGACTTGATTTAATCTCTCACTGATACAAATACACATAAAAGCAACAAATAATTTACTTTTTTTTATATTTCAATAGACTATATTTCCGATAATTTTAGGAATAGAACGCTGTTGCTGTCACAAAAGGAACTTTCCATCTCTTTGCTTCTTCAATTTAAGACTACAATATTTGTTTATATTCATTCTAATTAAAATATAAGTAGTTTTGATAATTAGGAACAATTTCGATTTCCTTACTAAGTGGTCTACCCACCCTCACTTTTATGCGAGTAGGCTTCTTGGAAATGATTATTAGTAATATACTCACCACCAATCCTCTTAGATATATATATATGCATATGCCATTACATAATTCCCAGTTAAGTAGAGAATTACCTGATTAACCAGTCAACCAGTCTCGTTAAATCCAGACGTGAAGGCTTGCTGTTAAGCTCATGATAATCCTGCACAGATCTCCGAAACACAATCATATCTCTGAACTGAATTAGACTATGTAACAAGGTTGTTGAACCGATGACATCGAATTTCAAAAATATGCATTTGGTTTGTAATTTTGAAAAAAAATTAATATGTAAATATTATAGTCCCGAAAAAAAAAAGTTTAACTTAATTAAATTAAATAATTGATATAAAACCACTTTATTTATAAAGTACAATAGGAATTGATCATTCTTGAGAAAACTATATTTCTTATACGAAGAAAACTATGTTATACACACACACACACACACACACAAACACACACACACACACACACACACACACACCCACACACACACACACACACACACACACACACACACACACACAAGCCCCGTTTGGAGCAACATACACTCCATCACATTGAATGCCACAGAATATAAACTTATCATAATACAATATATAAGAGAGAGAGAGAGAGAGAGAGAGAGAGAGAGAGAGAGAAGAGAGAGAGAGAGAGAGAGAGAGAGAGAGAGAGAGAGAGAGAGAAGAGAGAGAGAGAGAGAGAGAGAGAGAGAGAGAGAGAGAGAGAGAGAGAGAGAGAGAGAGAGAGAGAGAGAGAGAGAGAGAGAGAGAGAGAGGAGAGAGAGAGAGAGAGAGAGAGTTATATCTTCAAAGTCATATTTTAAATATTCACGGCAGTTTCATAAATGTTTGTTTTATATTCGTTACATTTATCATAAAACTAATCGAATTCTTATTAATAATAGTTGGTAGTTTGCTTACCATTTACTCTCCGTTTCATCTCAAACTTATTCATTTACAACACCCTCAAGTTTTACTAAATATATTAAATTGAATTTAAAGAGAGTGAGTATATTTTAACTCACAAAGGTTTTTTCCCCTTTTACAACTACAAGGCTATTGTTTATGAAAAATACAGAATCCCTCAATATCTATTGAAACTAGAGAAATCCTTTGACGCCTTCTTATATGGATCAAATTTGTATTGTAATAAAATAAGGAACACAGATCGCTAGACAATATTATATGTAGAGTTAAAAGCCTATCTCAGTCATCTACATAAGCAAAGTTACATAATTATAAATATATACTAATTTTCTTTGTTATTATTAAAATTTATAATTTATTAGTTATAGCTATTACAACCACTCCCTTAGAAACTTTTAAACCACATAACTTTATATTTATCTATAATCGTTTTTTATGAAACAGTGTTGTCAAGGTGTTAACTATTATTAAAAATCTGAGAGTAAAAAACGTTTATGGTTTCAGGATTTCTAGACGCCTGGATTATTGTAACTCAATCGTACATACATCATATTGAAGCTGAATAACATATTCGTTGTAATTATTTAGTGGTTAAATGCTGTATACTTTAGTTGTAATAATATAATAAATTACGATTGTTATATAAATAGAATATCTGTTTCTATACAATATATATAATAGAAAATAATACTATGGATTTCAAATTCGTAATATACATAAAAAAACGTATTACCAAATTATTTTATATATTGTTTTATTTTTAAAAACGTAATTGCAATTAAAATTACAACTCTGTGCTCTGTGTTTGAGGTATTTTATTT
Organism: Aphrophora alni; assembly: GCA_963513935.1. Taxonomy (NCBI): domain Eukaryota; kingdom Metazoa; phylum Arthropoda; class Insecta; order Hemiptera; family Aphrophoridae; genus Aphrophora; species Aphrophora alni. The sequence goes on along the minus strand of OY740769.1, from coordinate 131,627,329 downwards.
TGACATAACACATAGGCTAATATATGTTAAGCATATAAGTTACACATAGGTGGAAATCTTTCTGGCATTATTCCATGTATCTCTCAACTGTGATGATAGAATAGGCTACGAATGCTGTGAATATTATAAGTTTTTAATAGTTTTTTATAAGATTTAAGTCAAAACTGCTTTCCTAACAGACATAAAGTTTTACAATGATAAATAGACACCATTTGTTTTATGTAGTTATTATAAAATTTATAATTTATTAATTACAGCTATAGCAAACACTTCCTTTAAAACTTAGACACAACATAATATTATGTTCATATATTATGACATGGTAAATAATACAGTTGTTAACTTAATAAAAACCAGAGGGTAAATACATGTAGTGTTCCATTAATATAGAGCATCATCCAATTTAGGTCCACAATAAACATCTTGTAATAATATCATAGTTCAGATAAGAAGATTAAAAGAAAAGCCTTAGAGGGAGGAAGGTACGGTTATTAAAGGTCATACGTGTAATCCATCTTCTATGTTTACTCAATGTTAAGCTAATATATTATATTTGTAGTTATTAATAGATATACGTCTTTGTGAAACTAGACATTGGTATAAATATAATACATATTGTAACGAAATAGAGGGCTCGCATAAGGTCAGTGCTCAGCAGACCATAAATTGTAAAGAGTTGATAGGGTCGACAGCTAGAAAAAATTATTCTAAAGTCAGTCAGTTACCCCAAGGAGTCAAACGAAGCATTCAAAAGTTCAATGCCTTCAACCGAAATTATTTGAAAAGGACCAGTGAAAGGAATTGCATCATTTCTGAAGTAACGTAAAGGATTTAAAATAAGCCAATGAAGGCAGAGGATCGGAATAAAGCAGTTTGAAAATAAAAATTATAAATATGGGTAGAAGAGAAGCGCAAGGGGTCTTTTTGGTGCCGAACTTATTGAAGAATATTGTTCCGGAGAAAGTGTTTCTATTAGTAGCAAAAAGAAAAATGTTGTGAAAGATTTAGCCGAAAAAAACCGTCGAAATTAAATAGTAAATGCGTCGTTTTGTACAAGTGTTTAATAATAAACTTCGAAATATAATTAAAGGATAATCGTCGTCTATAAGTTTAAAAGAGTCAATAAACAAGTAAATAATCTATAATGATTTTAACAAATGAAGGTGCTAGGTCTTTAAATTAGATTTTAATTCCGCTAATGCGAACAGGACTTCGATTTCCTTTCGTAGTAACTCTAGCCTTCCATACCTGAATTCTAAATTCAACTTTCGTTTGGTACTCCAACGTTTAACATGATACTGGGTATGAGAACCGTCTTTCTTTAAATCTTCACAAAAAAATCATCAGCGTATCTTCACTATCCAAACTAGAGTCTTAGACATAATAGAGAGCCGGAGCTCATTTAAACGGCGTCTTGAATATTACCTGAGATACATTGTTTACCTATTTCTTAATATTTACAATTAAGTGTTTATCGTCATTATTGCTTAGTTTTATAACTTTTCTACCTTCATTTTACCATATACTTCAAAAAAAAACGTTACATTTTATGTCGTCAATAAACATAAACAAGGCTGCTGACCCTATAGTATAACATAGCCATAAATTTAAAATAAAAACACTGGCGCAATTTTGATGTATTTATTTGTGGAATACTTATGACACCCACAATGGAAGAAATTAAAATAAGAAATATTTATTCAAGCATGATCTATTAATAGATTAAACTGTATGTAGAAACTCCGTTCAAACTATGTAACCCTTATTTATTGTTTTAGATGATGATAATTAGTATTCTGATAACATTGGATACCTTATGTTAATTTATGAAAAACCTATTCTACTAGGGATAAAGTTATTTATAAATGGCTGCCATTTTTTACACGTTAAAAATTTTTTTCCCCATTTTTTAAGTTTTTAATTTATTATACTATTGACCATGAAAATATCTATAACATTTTCCACGAATAATGGTAACGTGTATAAAAGAAATACATAGGCGTCACTTTTCTCTCTAGGTCTTGTTGTTTCCTCTAATAAAAATATTTCCAAATTTGTATCAGAAATATTTCTTTCCTTCTAAACTGAAATATTTCAATAACAACGAAAGAGCTGCTTAGTTTCCATTTGTTACGTTTTATCAACAAACATTATTAGATATACACAATAAATTGACTAAATTATTTTGTGTAAAATTCTTAATAAAGCCTTTGTTCTAACCTGAATTTCTAAAGACGACGTTACAAAGTCCTTTTTCCTAAAGTCAAAAGATATTTACTTTGGGCATGTAAGGCAATTTTACCCTTCCTATAGAAATGCAGTTTTATTGGGTAAATCAAAACTGTTAAAAAATGTATCTACACTAGGTTTGAAATCATTCCAAAGTGCCTATAGGGAAGAAAAAGGAATGTACATTAAAGATGAAACATTTACAATCCAGTCTCTTCAAACTAAGCTTAATATGGGATCGCAACCAAAGTTAGGTTAAATATTGACGTGTAAGCTTAAATAAAAAATGAATTTTAAGGTTGGAACAATTATTACAGAGTCCGTTTTAAGATGGCTGTAATGACACTGCTAGCTCATCACTTACTATTCGGATTTTAAATATTGTTTTCTACTTTAAATAAATATTCCAATTAGTTGCAACAAGTTGTTTTTGCTAAGCTTTGATTTGAGCATCTCTGCCCACCCTCTACACCTCTATAATTATTGATATTTCACTATGAAAATATTGCAAACAAAAACTACTTTTATTATTATTTGCTTTAAAGCAGACATTTTCTATAAATTATCTGTTATATTTGTAGTTTTACTCGTTTGTATTAAATTTCACACTTTGTGTAAAAGTAGTAAAATAGAAATACTGGAACATAAGGCAAAAATTCACTGAACTCTACAGCATAAAAATATGTCTTTTCAATATCAAATTAGAAGACATGTCTTTACTAAACAAAGTTCGGGTATTTTTTCTAAAGCATAAAGTTTTAAAATAGAATTCTTTAAGAGCAATGGCGATGTATTTGTAAGTATATAAAAACGTAATTTGGCAAAATTGTTACAGGAAAGTAGAATGCGCATTTGAAACAGAACAGAGCGTTCACCCTTAAATACAAATACACACTATTTTATTACATTAAAAGTATTGTTGACTAGAATAAAACATGTTATATATTTGATAATTGAAAATAAACTACTTTGTAGTTGAAAATAAACAAACAAAGTGCAATTTCACTTTATTTATTTACACTAAAATTGGTAATAGCATACTACTCTTATCATATTCGTATTCTAAACTGTTTAAAAGAAAAGGTTTTATTAAATGTCAAAAAAGGAAAATCAAATGTCTAATTCCATATATGATCTACATAAAACTTTAGATCAAGTTCAATGAAACGTGCTTGCTCCAGTTTTAAATTTTTTAGTAGAATAATTGTAAAAATGTTTTAAAAATTACATTTATTTACATTCTCACATAGTACGGTATAAAAAACTTATATGACGGGTAAAAATGTATAAACCGAAGTTAACCAGGTGTATCCGTTTTCATGTCCACTGAATACAAACAATAAAAAAAAATAATAAAATTCTTCTGTCGTTTGTTTTCTGAGCAGTACTCTACACACAAATCACAAGGACCTATTTTAATTGAATTTGGTAATAATTGTACATTTTGCGTGTATCTGTGTACTTTTATATTTTTAACAATAGAAAATTTTGGAATTTACATAATAAAAAAAGCATAAACCAAAACTTTGTCAAAATTACCTATAGTTATGTATAATAAATTTTGGTCAAGTGCAGCTTATCTGGATCCAAAAAAAAAAAAGTATTTGTCACTATCTCTCTAAAAATGCCGTTCCATGAAATATCTTAGTAAACCAAAACATCGAAAATGGGGTTGTTATTAAGTACCTAATTTATCAAACTAAAATCTATCGAATTAATTTAACCTATAGAGAAATATGAATAATAATAACCCAAAATTGTGTGTAAAAGTAAAAAGTTAGAGATCAGTAATAATTGAGAAAAAAGAAAGATAATTTAACTTTGATTCCCGTCTTAAATGGTTGATTGAATCAAACTCGTTTAACGCCCACGAGAAACAGTTTAATTAGGCCGAAATTATTTCATTAATATCTTTTTCAAAGACGTGTCCACGGTTCCTTTCCACTTTTTGACTGTCAAATACTGAATGAAACTTTGTTGATAGAACAGCTTTAAATGGTTTATATTTGGTTTTGTGAATCGGTGAGTTAGAAATTTTGTGTAATGTTATTGCACAATTAATTTTTATTATATTAGCTAACAAATAGAACCAAATAGGTGGGGAACATCACGATACTTAAAACTACATAAAAGTCGTAATTATTATGTTTATATTAGGGAGTCGTCATACGTCATTAGTGACAACGTTTTATAGATAAAAATTTCTTAAGACAACTGTAACTAAATGTTAAATATAACTTAGGAAATACGCGTCCAACAATAAATGTTAAATATATAGTTTTTAATCGTATATAATTGAGATTGGTGGATTTCTGAAATAAATTTAATTAGATTTATGATGGCTAATTATATTTAATTTGTGTGATTGAACAAAAACTGTAAAAAACTTTGTTCTTCTTATTATAATTAATACCTCTTTAACTGTTCTCTTAGACAAAGCATGTATCACTAGTCTAGTATTATAATTGATTACACAAAGCTGGGGATAAAGTTTGCATTGTTGTAAAGCATGTAACAATGTCCCTCAGACAACTGGTTGTTATACAAACAATTTGTTTGAATCGTGTCACTCCAGATCTTGAAGTTTCTATTGTGTTTGTGCATCCTGTATGTTGCTTATAATAAGTGTAATTTATATATGTAGTAATTGAGTAGTAATATGTAGTGAAATGTATCTATAACAGTTCTACACCATTATTAATTAATTTCATTCTTTGGAATTAGTTCATTGCAATTTGTCTAAAATATGAACAAAATCATAGAGCCAAGGAAGTGTAGCGTTTTTAACAACTGTTAAATATCTTGTTTTACCTGTTCATCAAATTTCGCGAACAGACCATTTTTAGATAGCTACCGATTATCTAAAAACCAATTTGTCACTAATTTTAAATATATTTGGGGTCATGAGGGGCAACATTTGTGTATTTTGTTTTTAAAATAAATTAACTGACTTTTCAGAAATGTAAATTTTAAACATTTGTCATTTAAAATCTTGGTAAAAAAGTTTTTTTTCAAGACTATAGAAAAATATTCGCACAAACTGTGTAAATAATTATTTTTTCTCCGACGAAAACGTATTAGCAAAACTAAAAATAGTTATCGTCGATATCCACAAAAGTGTTTGGAAAATAGTTTTCGTATCTTACTTGATCAACTACATTTTTGTAAATTATTATAATTCACTTATTTCTGTGCTGAAGTATGATAAATTCAAAATTATAAGAAAATGTCCCACAATGTTGAAATATTTGTTTATTTACTACACATGAAACATCATAAAAAATTAATAAACTTGTTCAGAATCAGTAACAGCCTCAGCGGTATTGTTATGATATTAATAAGAAATTACCGCTCTTGCAACAGCTACTATAATGAACCAATACAAGCGAAAATCATCCCAAAAAATCTTCTTAGAGATGGATGTAAAAGGTTCGTTTAAAATTTTCACTAATCTGTTTATAAAGAAGAAAATGAAAGGGTGAGATGTACGCACCACACGAATTCATAATTGGCAATATGTAAAACTTAGCTGCATAGTCAATTTGCTTAGCTTGGTATTGAACCAAACACAAGTTGTTCTTTATTTCAAATAAAATAAAATTATATACCCTGCAATTACTAAGTACTGTAAACACGTTATTATTTTAACATGAATCTGCAATAATTCCTTAATGAACACAATCCATATCTCTGGGGGGGGAGTTAATAGAACTATTATTTCCAGCGTACAGGATAAATAAGGTCTTTAGATTAACACAGCATGTGACCAGCATGGTAATTCCCCCCCCCCTGAATTCCATTGTTCATATTTGAACGTTGATCCAAAGCAACCTATTTTTGTTGGAATAATTATTGTAGGTTCACACAAAGGACTACTTTTGGAATTTGCAAACCACAATATTTGGTGAGATATCATTATGTGTACATTGTCGCACTTGTATTCGCTTTCTTACTATTTTGTAAATTTAACGATTGTATCTGACAGTGAAATGGTCTTCACACCCTTGGTCACTACAAGTTTTATATGAAGTTCCAATATATATATATATTTATTTGTATTTGTTTCAAAATTTTGAATAGTAAAAACGTATATAAATAAAATTAAAATTTTAAATCATATGTTAGTTTTACGAAACTTTTTTGCTGTGACTTACTAGATAAGTTATCTGCGACTTCATCCATCAGAAATTTATTTATTTAAAAATTAGATACCGGTAAATATTTTTATTCATATACTGACCATTTTAATTTTTTAATTTTCCCAAAATTAAGACGAAAAGGTTTTTGGAAAGTTTACTAAATATCTAGTATTGTGTTTGAGTTTTTATGTACTTGGGAACAAATTTATGTACAGTTTCTTCTAATTGATGATCACTAACAGCTGTTTAAGATGTCCAACGAGAACATCATTATCCCCTGATGCTACCAATTACTTCCTACTTTCCCTTGTGTATCTTACGAACTACATTAACTACTGTATAGATTGTCAGGCAGACTCATTAGGCGATACGAATAAAGTTGAGTAGGCATTTGTGAGGTGAGTTTGGCAATAAAAACTGCTCTTACTTTAAGGTGAAAACCTCTCAGTAATCATAGTGTTATGAAAATTTATGGAACTAACGTGAAACAAAGACCCTTCAGTGTCGGAAAAGAACAAGAGAGATCTGATAGGAAAGATGAAAGAAAGGGATCTAAGACAAAAATACTTTTAGGCAAGTGTTCTTTAAATCGAGTCTTAAACGCTCTCCCAGTTTGGCCTATGTTTACCTTTTCACAATCATCACATGTCAATCTATACACGCCAGTATGGTTTTCTAAGGATCTTGGGTTCTGGGGGTGAAGAAATTGTTTAGTTGTGCTGTTAGTTGGGAAAGTGTTATTCTGTTGAGTTTATGGAAGGTAGAAGTGACTATTGTTGTTGCCATATTCACTTGATACATAGACAGGATTAATTTTCTTTTTGTGACGCGATTCAATTTAATCTCACTCCGGCGTAATACTTCACATATGACTATTTGTGAATAGTATATTTATTTCGTGAATTTAAGTGCATTTATAAAGAGCACTATGAAACTTAGTTTAACGCTCTTGGACGTCATACCATCGTCATTGATGCTGTACTTTGTCTTTTGAAAGAACAATTTTCAGTCCTATTTATCTTAGGTAATTAATAGTGTACGTAAATAATTATTTACCGTTAATGGGAAAATTATTCATCTAATAAATTTTAATGATAACATGTAGGTATTGAATGTGATTTAACTTGTATACAAAAGTTGAAACTTTGTCCAGAGTTAAATACTGCTAGTGCATTAGCACGGAAAGAGATGAATATTTAAATGTATGTAAATTAATTTGTTTGAATTTTCAAACGACGCTAACCTCAACCTCAACCCCAAGATTTTTTTACCTGGGTATATTATGTCAATGGTTTATTCTGATTTAAAAAAAAAAACCTCTTCCATTAAAACAACTAAATTGTTGACTCAGATATTAAAGGCAATTCAGCTTTCAATTAAATGTCTCTAGTGCTTTTTAAATAATGAAACCATTTCTCATTTATTGATACATACTTTCTGTATAATATTATGGTATGAGGTTTCTGCTTTCTTAATTCCATTTATTGTACTTTGGCACTCAGTTTTTCCTTGTAATTATTTGCTTTTATTACTCTTTATAATAACTTAAAGTTGCAAATCTTGAATCACCAAAAAATAAACTGAATGACTCTTAAAAAAATTAAGTATTTCGAGAAACATATTACATATTATATTAATATCTAAGTAAACTTTGATAAAAAAAAACCACAACATTAAAACACATATTTCATGAGAGGACTATGCCAAGTGTCTGACCTACAACAATCACCGAGTATTAAGAAACAACAACAAGGCGAGTATTATGAAAAGTTTACAAGTCCTTTTAATTTAGCAAACTTATAACAGACGAAAATTATATGATCACAATGAATGAATTATCATTTATTATGTGTTATATTTGGTATTATAATGTATGTTAATATATTTATATTGTTACTGAATTTTATATTTTAATAATAATTAATGTTATAACTTAATAAGCACATGAGTTTGGGATTTATTATATTAACTCTAATACTATAAATAACGAATCTGATGTTCTAATTAAGTTTTTATTTAGTAGATTATTAAGCTACACATTCAAATTATTAAAATAAAATAATCCCGTTCTGTGTATGAGTTATTTACAACTTAATAAAACTTACAATATTATTTCTATTTTTCAACATATCCAAATTTAAGATCGTTTAAAAAAGAAAGCGGTTTGGAATTTGTTGTCATTATAAATAATATATTGAATATAGTTTGTAAAAACATATCAACACTAGCTTAACCTAATCTAGAGATATTAAAATTAACAAAACTACTTCTTCTCATGTCTATTACTTACACATTCGTTGTGTATAATGTCTTCAACAAGCTCGTTAAATAATTCAATAATTGATTTTGAGGTAGGTTCATTAGTTATACCCAGGTGTATTGTTTATAAATCGAGGTGAAAGTCCAAGCGTCTTAGAGAAAGAAAAGAGTGGCGAGAAAGACAAAGAGAGCGCAGCTACCAATGAGGAGTAGACGTGAAAGACAATTAACATTCGTCAGTCGTGGTATAAAATACAAAAATTAAAAAAAAAGACGTTTGAGTCAACCGCGAAATAAACCCATATCTTTTGACCAAAAGTTGAATATCTAAGCTTGTAGATCAGTTTCATTTTTTTACAAACACTCAACTTGAAAACGTCAACTACAGAAGCACTACATCTGTACGAACACAATACAATGTAATATATTTACAATGTTTCCTATGACGCTTTACGTATGACTATGCAAAGTCCTTCATTATCCTCAACGTGTTTTACAAACATCAGGTTTACGTCACGACAAGTAAAATATCAATATATTTAATTGAGCTTTGTTTTACTCCTCAAAGAGAGATTTAATTTGATAGTTACCAATATTTGATAAAAAGATGGTCTTTTGTGCACACTTTTTTTCAGAACATATTCCTATAACTTACTTAAGAGTTTTACAATATAAAACGCAAAACTTTCATTAGATTTGTCAGAAATAAAAATGTAGTATTTATTTATTTATTTATTTTTTTTTTTTAATAATATGTTTGGAATCTAGAGACTTGGGACTAATCATTATAAATATTAATAAATAAAATAAGAAAAAATATCTATAAGTATAAATACATTGGGACCTTTTGAAACGCTATATACTTTGAATATATATTTGAATACATTATTTTTTAAGTGGTTTTGACAAAATGTTATTTATTTCATTGTACGCTTACTTGAAATAAAATGTAAATATGTTTATTTTGAACACAATACTTGCTCGTTATATAAAACAACACAAAATTGTCACACACACAAATGTCACACACAACAGTATTATTATAACAAAAATTTAACGTTATTTCTTCCTTTAAACGTTATACTTAATCATAACTATACTTTTGAACTTGTGTTTTTAAAACATGTGTAGCAAATTTAATGTCTAATACCTATCAAATATAAATAAAATTATTCCAAGAGAAAAGATTGAAAAAAAGAAGACAATCAACTTTAACAAACCTAATATTTTATATCCTTATTAATGTTTACCATATGTATTTCAAAGCACTGGTGTCACATTTTTATAGATGGGAGTTTGCAATTAACGTATCCATAGTCACTAATAAACCCCATCTAAAATAAATTTCTAAGTATTGAAAATCAACTTTACTTACATAATATCTGTATATTTTAGTTGTATTTTATTTTATTTCTAAGCAATTGATAATAAAATAATATGATATATTGAATTGCCTAATATAGTTCGAAGTAATATTAACCTAAATGTCTATCAACTTGGATTTAGTTAGAATCAAGAATAAACGTATAATATAATAATTAATCGTTATTTTTAAAAAGTTTATGTGTGATTTGTTATTTATTTTTTTATTGTATTAAAATTTTTAATTGATGTAATATTTATTAGTCAATAAAACCAAAAAAAACACAATGATTTTTGAAGACATATATAGATTTGTATGATAAAGTGGATATCCGGCTCCTTATTGTTCAGCTTTTTTTGTCTTTCAGCTGTTCCAAGTTATTGAAAAAATTTATTTATCTTCGAACTAACTACACCTTGTTACTGTTTTGATTTAATAAACACTAATTGCGTAAAAGCTGTGCTATGCCAAATGAGTTATACTGAAAAATTCTTCTATTTATGGTTTCTTGTGCCTCACGGAGGAAGAATTCTAATAATTAATTTGTATTTTATTTTACCTTTATTTCCTTTGCTTTGCTTTTAAAAAAAGTAATAGTGAGTGACATAATTATAAATAAAAATTGTCTGTTTTTTTTTAATGTGAACTTAATTGGAGTTATTCTTGAAAAGGTTTCTGAATGAATAGGGAAAAAAATTAATGTAGAATAAAACAACATGTGACAAAGAAAAAAATTTAAACTGATTTTTCTTAAAACCTAATTTATAATAAGGTATTCATGCTATGCTTGTAAATTTATCTCATACAACATTAGATGATAATATAATTGTTCATATAACAATACTGTTTTAACGATTCAAAATGTTAAAAATATGAAAATGCATGGTTATCTGCAAAAGTAATGTATGTGCTCAGCTTTTGTTTTGGAAATTTCAGTTTAATCAATCTATACAAATCTGTTGTTGAAAACGTCTTGACTGACGGTTTATAGTCATAACTCAACCTCCAATCAGTGTGGATGTGTAAAATATAGTAACTATATGAACAGTTATATTTTTACCCTAAATAACTGCTCTTTAATAATTCAATCGAATAGAAGGGAAATTTTGCTCCAGGCTCTGGGTGGATCCATGCGCCCCCATCTGTCAATATGTTGACACTTTTTCACAACCCTTTTCACTCAGTTTTGATTTTTTCACCAGTATTTACCCCTGTCCCAAAAAATCCTGAAACACCCCCCCCCCTCTAACAACACTTCTTACATCTAAAAACCCTCCTACCACACTTTCTCAACCTCCACCCCTGTCCCTCAAAACACTCCCACCAACCCCGCTCCAATTCCCACCCAGACAATCATTTTACTTGCCCTATCCAAAATATCTACATCGAGCTATGTTATCTCGAGATAGCTGTGTGGAGGTCATGATACTTACACAACCCACTGATTCAGCTGTATCCAGGTGGAACCCCAATTACTTACCTAACTCAAAAAAGTGTACTTCAAGTCATCATAGTACTTAAACCGAAATATTTTAGATCCCGCTATGATATTTCGGGATTTCCAAGTACTCATCCACCCAAAATCAAGGTGATCCACCATCATGGTACTCACCCAACTCAACTAGGTTAGAAGGGATCCAAACTAATTATGATAGTACTTAACCAAGTCAAAAAGTGTACATCCAGCTAAATCATCTTACGGATTTTTCTGTGTCAAGAGGGATCCACAATCAGGAAATTTATTGAATGATCTCCTTAATAAAAAAACTGGCTCAGGTGGAATAACAGAGAGACAACGTTCAATATGCATTCAGATATAACTTAATTAAAGCTCATTTTAGTTGACCTAACACATGGTTACGCTTTCACATTCCATTACAACAGATACAACAAGTTTTTTGTTTTATACACCTGAAATTAGAGAATCCCTTATGCCACATTGATTCCAAAACAATCAAAGAACTATTATAACCAACTTTGATTCTACAATGGTATCTCAACACACGCATATTTAAATATATCCTATACGCTACTGATATATATTTTTATTATTGACATTACAGCCGTATCACTTTCCATTCATACCAAGACACATTCATTCCAAAACAGTCATACAACTAGTTTAACCTACTTTGACATTACAACCGTATCGCAATAGATATTTATATACCGCGAATTAAATAAGTTCCGCGACGGTTTAATATATTTTTACCAATTATAGATAGAGTTATAATGCTTTCCCAAATGTTAATGGACTCCAAAACCTATCTTAGTACATTTCCAGGGGGACGGCCCACAAGGAGTAAGGAGGAAATCTTAATTGAGAGCATAGGTCGAGTTGTACATCAAATTAAAGGCTCTTATGAGTATAACACAATGCTGCAAACTAGACCTCAAATGGTTCACCCTATCTGAAATAGAGTGGGTTTAAAGTTCATATTAAGTCAAACATATAATATGGATTAACCTTGATAGGCCTGAAAGAGAATGTTGATATTGTTTGAAAGTGGATATTCTCGCAAACAGGAAACATACAACATGCTTTAGGTGGTTGTTAATAGTAGCTAGTGGAATTCTACTCGTTAGTGAAGACAGACAGGATCTAATTCAATGTACACCTCGTACTAGTCTCTCGTTTAAGATTTCCTACTTACTCCTTGTGGGCCGTCCCCCTGGAAATGTAGCGGTCCACTGAATACGTACTAAAATAGGTTTTGTTGTCTATTAACAATTGGGAAAGCTTTATAACTCTATCTGTAATGGTTAAACACAAATTATGCCATCCCTGGACTTATTTAACACGCTGTATATCCTTAAGAGTACTGCGAAATATTTTTATTATTTACATTACAACGGTATCACTTTCAATTATTTCGGATAAAAAGGTAAGATGAAATAAAAAACAAAACAATATCTCGTCATCCATCAATCAATTAGAACAATTACAATTGGTTAAGTTTGGAATATATTGTTACATATACTATCACATAAATGTTTATTTATTTTATAATCTTTAAATCACCTCCAAGTGTTAATCTATTTCACTACACGTAGAAAAATTAATCATATTCAATATTTCATGGGAAAAAAAATTCAAATTCATCATTATATAATATTTATATTTAATCTTTCATGAAAAAAATAAAATAAAATAAATAATAAAAAAAAACATTATTACTATAATTTTAATACTGTACAAATAAAGTTTATAGTAATTTCAATATAATTTTTGTTTATCTGTATAGGGTGATTCACTATACTTCGGTAGGAGATAGGGAATCTAAAAGTAAGCAAATATTTTCATTTAAAACCTAGTTCCGGAAACGCTTTTTTTTCTGTCTGTCGGACATTTTGTGTTTAGGAAAATATAATTATAACTCTAGAAAGTAGTAAACTTATGAGTTTAAATTTGGTGTGCGCATTTTTTATACTATTTTTCATTATTATACCAAGACCTAAATCTTTACTATGTAAGTATTCATAAAGGCGACCACATTATAAATGGTAAAGCTTATATATATATATATATATATATTATTAGCTGTAATATATTAAAAGTATAAAAACACAATTCTTTCCCCCACTCATCTAGTTTGATCAATTTACATTATAAATATATAAGAAAATTATTATTTATAAATAAAAAAGAATTTTTTTTTCACTGTTTTGTGATAATAGCTGGAATAGTTAAAAAATCAGGCATATTTGAATTTGCAGTGAGTCATCTTTCGCTAAACAGTCTTTATGTTATTACTGTTTCTAGAAATTTCACGCTTCATCTCTCCTTTTCACAAACTACCGAGAACAGGAAGTTGCTTTCAACCCTCAGATATATCTCATACTCACTTATTAAAGTAAATTCGTTATTATTTGCTCATTAGCTCCTTTTATCAAAACTAATCAACTTATATACACTAGACTGACAATATATTTTGAGTATTCTATCATTTTAATTTTGTCTCTACTTTCTTACTTTAATCGCAATTAAATTTAAAAGTCCCATTACTATTGTATGGTGCTTAATAATTCAGAAGGTTGAAATCGTCGTTTCAATAACTCAATTGTATATCGTGATACTGACAATTTCACAATTTGTTTCATTAAATTAGAGAGGAACGGGTGTTAATTTGATTATTCTACTTCCTCCTCCAAAAAATAAAGGATATATAAAAACGTATAAGTATAAGTAAGTATGTATATAAGTATAGTAAGTATATGGGTATATATAAGTGTAAGTATATATATATATATATATATATATATATATATATATATACAATATATAATTATATATTTCGTCTATTGGAACCTTAAATTATATAATTAGAACCTTAATATAATTTCCAAATTCTCCATTAAACCTTTAGATAATAATTTTTTGTTGATCCGGAAAAAGTTAATTATTATTTTACTTACAAAATTAAATAATAAAGATTGATATTTTGTTAAAATAATTACTTCCTTAAAACACATGTAATTTACTTTACACATGGGAAGTTCTCTGTCTGATATATTATCTGTCTAACATAGAATTGTGATGTATTTATTCCAAAGCGGTGTCAAGAATTGATTATGAAAGGGAAGTGTTACATCTCACTTGAATTGCAAATGTAGCAAGATCCTTATACTTTGTGAATATAGCTGTGCTGGGTATGCGATAACTATACCGACTACAATGTTCAGTCTTTCTATACTGGCCTAATATGTTACGTTAGGTATAACTGATGGAATCCTTGTTTTGTGTGAATATCTTCTTCAACATTTATTTGTAAACGATGTTTTCTTGTGAAACCATAATAGGATAAAACAAATAATTCTATTAATACCTTGACCATTAATATGAGAACATTATATATTCCGCATATTTATATAATCAGTATAATCACAAAATGGTCTTCTTTACGAGATGCAACGTAAAAAAATAAAATAAAATAAATTTACAATATATATATATATATATATATATATATATATGAATATATTATGAATAGTATATATAGTATATGGAGTCTTTTAAATGTTTAAAATAATAGTTTAGTATCATATATTTGGAAGAAGGTGCGCACGTACAGTCTTTCTTCATTCAAACGATGAAAAGTTTTTTCAAACATTGTTGCTAAACAATTTAAAATTCTAAGGCAAATTTGCTCTTTGGCATGCAATAAAATCTTAGTGGATGTAAACAAAGAGTAATATTAGTTGCATCGTTTATTGTAAACCCTACATATACATGAATTGTTATTGTTGTCAGAAAAAATAAGGTGTCGGCAATATGACGTTTTTGAGAGAATTATAAAATGATTACATTGTTCAAATGTAAGTACGTATGTTATATCTGAAAATATAGTTACGAATAAGTCTGATGTAAAAGGAAAATTTATCATGAAATGTTAGGTGTATGATTGAATTTGTTAAATAGAGATTAAGGTTGAGATGTGTGTGTGTAAGAATCTAAGTAGGCCAGGAGGTCTAGTTATATGAGTTGGTAGCACAAAGTGAGAAATTGTGCAAATTATGTTCAAGTCTGTTGGTCAACTCAATACTTGATGTGAAAATAACACACTTGGGGAGGGGAGATGGAAATAATAAAAAATATCAACAAGGCACATAGAAAGAACTTTTATCTGGGGATGAGCCAAGTGTAGACAGTCTCTCCCCTTGGAGAAGCACCTGAGATTTGATGGACAAGGTAGTCTAGCGTCAATTAACTTCAGAGAAGGATAAAGGATATGTTAAGATATCTTTTATTTTTGAGGACAGAGTCTTGAAAGTCAAATATAGTGTTAAATTATTCCAAATTGGGCAAAGTATTAGAATACTGGAGATAAAATTGTACTCTATATATTCAAGAGTTTTGAATAGCTTAAAATCTGTTATGACGTTTAATATCTTGTTTCATGTAAATTAGACATATTTGGGATTATGGACGTACAGATATATTTTTATTGTATTCCAATAAATATATTTATTTATATGGTTTATGTATAATTAGTTACTGTAATTAAATTTAGCCCACCTCTTTGCATTAAAAGATGTTGCCAAAAGATTTTATGAGATTTATTAGCCAAAACAATAAAAGAGGTGCTGGATTTGGGTGTCTACCTGAATTGTATGCAATAAATTATTAAATTCTGGTGCTTGGTGTTTTTTGGTTATTTTGCTGTCTTAAGAATATGCTGCGCCAAAGAACGCCCAAAAATATGATTCAAGACGTCTGAATGACATTATGTTTGATGTTACAAGTATGTGGCCAACCTCTGAAATAATTTTATTATTATATGAATTCGAGTATCTACTTGTGTTATACGGTCTGAATATTTGTTGGTCTGAAAAAGAAGTATTAACTATATTCAAATATTCACTCAATTATTCTAGTTATCGACTACGAAACAAAATGTTTTAATTGTATATTTTTGGTCAAAAAATTAACACTTTAAGCAGCACATGTAAAAAAAAAAAATAAATAAAATAAAAAATAAATATGATTTTCTCAATTTTAAGCATTTGGAATATTGATAGGTAACCTATAAAACCAATTTCATTTAGGTACTTTAGTTTTATAGGTAGAGTTCACGTTTTTAAATATGTAAACATGTTTACGCCAAATAAAAATAATAAAATAACCCAATAAAAATAATACTTCAAAACATTTCCCTGTTAAAAATGATGAAGTTAAACTTTAATTCGGCCTAGTTAACTTTGAATTATCTAGTTAATAGGCCATATCACAGTTCTTAATTTAAATTGCATATTCAAAATTTAAAACAGACATCGTGAGGTATAAATATACACCCAGACACATTGTTTAGATTACGACGTACAGATTAAAACATTAAAAACTTCTACGGCTCACTAAAAAGATTTAAGGAAGTGAATTTTACCGGTAACCCAAGAATTAAATCATTTTTACGAGGTATTTAAGTTTTATTGTTAAAGTTTATATCTTTTTATGGCGTTCTTTTCACCTAAAATGCTATATTTTGTAACAGATTATATTACCACGAACGAATAAATTAGAAATCTTATCAGGTTTTTGTCACAAAGTTTGTTTTCATAATGTTTTAAATATTTATTTTGAGAACAGAATAACTCTGTCTTTAATAGCTTTAATATCTCCTTCACATGTACTATGTTCCAAAATTCTTCATCATAAAATGTTATTTACAATTCCCTGTTGTTTTGCTTTGAGAGAAGTAAATTGTTGTTGTATTGAAATTAAAATAATACTTAACCACAATTACGTTTATTAACTCATACACGTTTCCACGACAATGTTGCCTTCTTCAGTGGCACATTAGCTTCAATGACTAAATTAGTTCAATTTGACTTTTGTAAAATGTTTCAAAATGTTATTATTCGCCTTTAGTATTTTTAGTATTTATTAGGTTTCTATATTACTAATTTCAATACCTTTCATTCAAAATCACACTAAAATATCAAATTGATCTTAATAAGCCATTTTAAACCAGTAGATCTTCACCTCTTTAGTGTAGATTGTTGCTAGTCTAGAACATTGTTTGTTACATTAATTTACTAAGGGGTAACAATCAAAATGCATTTATTAATTAAATGCATTATCTTTGAATAATTGTGTAATAAATATGATGTTAATGATGGAAAATCAATATTTTATTTTAAAAAATTGGTTAAAAATAAACCACAATATAATGATGTGTTTGACTTATTTGTGGAAAGGTTACCAACTTTCTTCACATTGAGGAAGTATCATTTTGCCATGATATCGACATTGTACAAAAAATGTCACAATTTTTAACGTTTTGTTCTGTGTTTTTCATCACTACAATAGATTAAACTTTCGTGTAATAAAATCTATCCAATCACAACTGAGCTGCAAAATGATTATTTAAAAAATTACCTTGTATCCAAAGTAGGACAGAGATACTTTAACCTTCAACTTCCCAAATTAATAAGGTAATAAATATTTTTAATGTAAGGAACAAAATAACAGTCCAACCTGCTGCATGATGAGTCATACATGTGCTCCAAATTCACATGTATATATATATATATATATATATATATATATATATATATATATATATATATATATTACTTTATATTTAATCTGAGATAATAAAAGTGGTACTAATTTTGTTTATTTTGTGGAATTATATTTTGGAAGGGCAGTGATGAATAATTCAATGTTAGACACAATCCGAGTAATATATCCTAATTACAACCCTCAATAAGAATTTAAAATGGAAATCATTGAGTATAGCAGCTGTTAAGCATTGGAAAATAAATCATAATAACATATTAGACAATGGAATAATGTTACTGAACGAATAATAAGGTAAATAATTTAGACTTTTATCCAAAGGAGGAATAATAAATAGTTCTAAATTATTCACAAAAGTGCAAAATTACTAACTATTATGCTAAGTTATTATTACAATGAATGATTGATTTAATAAGGTAAGTGTTTTAATACACTAATCTTGTATTTTTAACTAGAAAACTTCAACTTTCTTCATTAATACGGTTGGCTTATTCTTGGTTACATTTTTGTGATCATTAAATATTTTTTCAGAACAGAACGATAACCTGTTGAAGTAAAAAAACTCAACAAATCATTGAATTAAGTCGTTTGTTTCGTCTGAAAAATAATCAATTAAATAAATAAAACTTTCCCTCTTAACTACTTTTAATGATGCACTTCTTGAAACCATGTTGTTTATATATTTGAAAGTTGATTTGTTCAAGCAAAATAGTAGTTAATTTTATTTGGAATCATTATTGTTGGTACATAATGTTTATTATATTTACATATAGAAGGTGTTTTACGAATATCTCCCTGGACTCTCATAGTGAAAACAACATCAAATGTTCGTAAAAAATATGTCTGGAAACACTTCATTTTCCGACTATCCACTTTTTATAGAACAACTTATAAGCCACTTTGAAATTAGATAAGATATCGAGTCCATATAGTGTACACGCATATCTGTTGTAATGTTGTACATGTGTACCAAATACAAAGACTTAACAAAAATACTTAATATCGGGATTTTCAAATTTTTAACTTCACATATCTTTAAACCCGTTATCTTTAAAAACAATTTACGAAGTATAAAATATTATCATATTTTAATTGACAAGTTATATACTTTTTTTATTTCATATTTTTATATGATTGTAGTTATCCACAATAAACTAAAGATGTACATTATTGGTAATATAGTGAATTTTTTCAAATACAGTTAATAGAAAACTAAACTAGTTAAAGTAAAATGACTTTATGAAGTACAAAGCAGACCATAATGAATTTTTAAACAAAAATACAGAATAATAAAATTTTCAATATATACTCAAAATTTTACTTTATCACTTTCAATGCATTTCTCGTCGTGCTTATGGATCGATTTCGTTGCAGTTTTCAGTTTTGCTGGATTTTTATTTATTTGTGCAAGAATATACATAATTCTAGCAATTAAACCATCACGGGAGTTCACCTTTTTCTCCTACACAATACATTGCATCCACCCCCTCACACAACAATCTAATGGTAACCAATTTAGTGAATGTGGAAGTCAGATATGTGGACCTGCACGAACGAACGACTACTCAATTAATACGCTAATTTAATTGGGTGGAAACAACTTGTAAAAATGGGGAGACGCACCATTGTGCTGGAAGTACATTGGCGTCTCAAACTAGAGAAACTTCATCCAACAGTTCTGGCAATTCATTTTCAAGATAGTGTAAGTAATCTTCAGAAATTATCGGATCAGGGAAAACTAGTGATCCAAAGAGCTGATTGTGAATTCAGCCCCATCATACATTCACCATAAATACGTGCCAAAATTAATTTCCGTCGATGAGATAGTATTGATTTTTGCGCAAGTGAAATGTAGCTCATTGGTAAATAAAATATTACTATAAATTTGAGGATTGGTATTTAACCAATTGCAGAACATTTAATGACGTCAGGCGTCACTGGGATGTTGATACAGATTTATTTGTTAGTGGTAACGTTTTTCTTTTGATTAAGTGTCCTGTATATCATCGAGTGTGAAACTCTGATCGATATTGAAAAACGTTTCGTAATGATAAATAGTTCATTCATCAATAGCATCAATTATAATTTCATCAAAATCAGTGTAGTGTTATACGGGACGTTCGTAGGTGGTATGAGTATTAGGAAGTAAACCAGTTTCCCGAAGGTTTTAGACCTTTATCCAGTGTATTTCTATAAATAAATAAATGTAATAACAGAAGATATTATAGATTAATTTGATTAAAATTTAATACAATTGTTATAATTTTCCAACATTATTAAGTAATGGTTCAATGGTTGGTACCTGATGTCAGTACATGTTCCTTATGGGACTTTAAAAGGTAAGTATCAGCCATCCTTAAACCTGATCGGACTACATTTATTTAACTGTTTAATCCTAAAAAATTGATTAAACAACACATATGAAGTTAAAATGAAATATGTTAAATACTTAGACAAATATACCTCAGATAGACAGATCTTATTTTTTCAAATTATCAAGCTATGTTAGGAGTTATAAATAAGTGTTTTTTTATCAATGTACTAACCCTAGTCTTTTATTTATAACAAGAGAGTATATATATACTGATTTTAGTAACTGTGGACAACCCTGATCTTACAACGACTATTCGTTTTGTACTTTTAAACAACTCTACTACATTCGCAAATATTAGTGATTTAACCATTAGGTTTCATTAAAGCTAAATACTAATGGGGATTTAATGAGTAATCATTTACTCATTTAAAATATATATATCTGAAGTTAGTAGTTAGTAGACTATTGTCAGTTGGTTCTGTTGATAGAGAGTTATTTTAGTAATTGGTGAGTTGAAAATCAAAAGAAGAATTTAATTAATTAATATCATCTATTAATTTATCCAATTTAAGCAGAATGTCATTATTTGTCACTTAGCCATTTACAATAGGGTCTATAGGCACTGGTTTTAATACAAACAACACAATTATTATTTCCAAATCAGAGCCGTCATTATCAAAGGCT
Organism: Aphrophora alni; assembly: GCA_963513935.1. NCBI lineage: Eukaryota > Metazoa > Arthropoda > Insecta > Hemiptera > Aphrophoridae > Aphrophora > Aphrophora alni. The sequence continues at coordinate 131,606,321 of OY740769.1, read as the reverse complement.
TCCATTAAGATAATTTGAGCTACTGATTAGTTTTCACGTGAGAGGACGACTCATCAGGTAGTATTGCACAAGTGATTGCTATATTATTAGAAATTATTACACGCTATTATACAATTTGTTTGATTTTAAAAATAAACAATTTATGTTTGTTTGATTGTTTTTTGTTTTGTTTTTTACATCGACATCAAATTTTTGTATCGTTTTGTTTTTGAACCCTACCAATATTTTTTTAGAAATAACTATTTCCTAACTAATAAGATTATTTTAGATACTTTACTCCTAGTAAAATTTATACTTATTAATTCTTAAATAACAAAACAATTTCCAACATTTGAAAATGATATTTAACGTCTATTCTAAGAAGTTTAAAATGAATAAAAAGTTTTAAAATAATCAAATCAAACGTATAAAAACTGCATTAAATGATAAAATTGTTTATTAGTTTCATTTAAATTTTGCACGTGATTATTAAAACCTTCATAAACAAAACTAATAACTTTGCGTTTCAGCAAAAATCCAAATTTATACAGAAAACTATAGCTTTGAACAACTGGGCTGAAATTCGTGGCAATTTATAGTTTATATATTCTGTCATCTATTTTTCCACTAAATGCAGAACGTTGACTTGCATTATGTTTCTCTATCAAAACATACAAAATGCTTAAAAGTGTAAACATTTTATTCAAAATGTAAATATATATATATATATATATATATATATATATATATATATATATATATATATTCTAGTTTAAAAAACATGATTGGGAATTACAAAAATTAAATCAATTTAGTGTTTTGTAATTTTAACATGATTAGTGAATTCATACATTTAATATTCTCAAAAATTTTATATTTTTCAAATTTTCACAGGAAAACATATTTTTATGAATAATTGGTAATTTCACTTCAACATATTTGAATGTAATGTATTCTTATAACTGTTTAATAATCTATTTATCTACTTTTATAATTGATAAACGTTTTTAAATGTTGACCTTGTCGATGATTTCTTGTCAAGTGATGCTTGTCTTATTTATTTACGACTGAAGCTTTTTTCCAAATTAGCTACAATTTGACGTTATATTTGATCATCTGATGCCACACCTAATTGACCTAAGGACATTCTCAATGTTCAGACGACGATGTTACCACGAATCTTGTTCAACTTGTGTTTTGTTTTTATTGTTTATATTTTATTAGGCTTTATTCCCATATGTAATTTGCCTTTAATTTGAAAATTGAATATTTTACATTTTAATGTTCAATCCTTTCTCCATTGCAACAAGTTCTGAGAAATAAGTTAAATGGGAGAACATTATAGAAAACTATACATAGGCCTAGATAAAAAAAATTAAACATAGCTAACGATCAATAAAATTTTAATAATATACAAATTGGAAATTGTACAGTTACAGTGTAAATTTATAATTTAGTACAGAATATATACTTGTTCGGTTTGTAACAATTATTTAGAGAAAATAATGAATCGTTCATAACAAAAATATAGTGAGTATGGGAAAATAAGTAGTTAACCTTTTCTTAAAAGTTAACTTAAGTTTTGTTCGGAGGAGTGTTTTATAGAAGAGACTTTAATAGTGTTTTTGTTTGTTGTTTTATTACTTTATTTTGGTGAACATTATCGGCAGTAACAGTTCACAATGGAGGAGGTATGTCACTTCTTTATATAAAATAAAAATATAATCAAATATTACCTTGGAATCAGTTAATAATTTCCAAATTTTAAAATTCCAGAATTATATTTTAGATACTTGAAATCTCAAATATTATTAATAATTATGAGCAAAGTTTAAATTTTGTCCTAATGTTTCTATTGATAAAATGAATGGTCAGATATATATATGGGAGGATATTGTTTAATTTTAATAGTTAAAAAATAGTTGTTAATCAAAGATTACTGCAGCGATTTAAAAAAATAAGTTCAAAATAGAGTTTAAATCATGTACGAATATGGTCACTGATAATGAATTGTTCAGTCTGAAAATTACAAGAAAATGGGTCAAAAGTGTCGAAAAATAAATATTATTTTAAAGTAAATTGCCGGGTGTAAACTTGGATTTCGTGAAAAAGTTTATTGTTAATAACGATGTAATCTCCAGTAAATTGAGGCGTGCATATGTTTAATAGGTGGAGGAGAGAGTAATATTATTATTTTGGATTCTGGGTTTACCGACTTCCCTGAAACAATTACAAAATGTGAATGTTATTTCTACACCTAGGTAATAACAATCAAATCTGACATATAAAAATATAATATTTTGTTACTGTCTAACTCCAATATACGTCTAGATGATAGAAATACTGCCAAAAACTTACAAGTGGATTTAAAATTATCACCATAAAAAGTGAGAAACAAACCACAACATGGAGACTTCATTTGATATTTATTAGACGTTATATTTAATGACTGAATTTCTCTCTGCGTCATCCAATTTAATGTGTTACAGAAGACTTGGAAGTATAGTAAATATTGCCAGCCTTGATAATTGAATACATACACTAAAGTGTACAGTGGATGGTTACACTAGACTAAAACCAATATTTTCACCAGTGATTGACCGCTTTCATGTCGGAGCTCAATGATTCTGTAATGTAGAACCATGTGAAGTAAACATACATACACATCTTCATAATTTAAATTATAAAAGATTTATTTATGTTAAGTAATTACAACTTTGTGCAATATTTTATTATAATCCTAATACTTTACTATATTTTAACGTATATTCAGTAGGACTCTTTTACTAATAAATTGGGTCTTCTTTCACTGCGACCTCTAATGATAGTTAAACGTCTACTAGTAGTCGTATAATTTCGCTAAAATGTACACAGATATAACAACCCCACTTTATATCAAAAATTATAAGTAACCCTTATTATTTCAACTTCTATTGATATGGTTAGCTAACTGAATACTCCAGGATACAAATAGATATTATACTCTTAGATGTTTACTGAAAGTGGACCAAGGCTACAGATAAGCATAATGAACCTCCCAAGACGTTACAGAGAAAATCATGTAACAGAGGAAATTTGAAATTATTTTTAATTCTCATATTCTCACTTCACTTGGCTCTCAAATGTCATTCATTAAATAACCATCAATTGTACGTAGTGTCTTCATTTAATGTCAGGTACTTGACGGAAATGAAATATGTACTCTTTATAGCGTACACTAGTGGACTAGTTAAGGGTAAATTTAAAAATCGTTTAAGTAATACATATTAGTATAACATAATAGTATAAGTAACCCGGTATGGACAATTAGTATACATATATGTCATACTTTGAAGAATAATTAGTTAGCCAAACGGTTTTATTCAAATATACAAAAAAAAATTAAAGGCGCTAGATAATAAAAGTAAATCAACTTCTTTGGTATATTTCGGTTTCTGCTTTTATCAACAAAAAAGGAGTTCAGAAGTAAAGTACTGACTTTAAATACATTTGAAAAAGGTTTTAACCGAAATACAAAAGCGTTTTCATTGATAATTTCATTTTTCTTTTGTTATTATTATTTACATAAATAAGTTAAATGTAGCAGCCTTTCTTTTTACATCTGTAATATAGTGTGAAACTCGATTTCCAAGAATCACAATCTGGCTAAATCAACTTTTCTTACAGGAAGTCATTTTTAGTAGCCTCGTTGGTAATAGGTAAAGTAATATTAACTTTGAGTGTATTAATAATTTTTATCAGTGTTAGAGTTCTCATGATATTTAGTTCTCTATTTTATGGTTAATGAACACGTTATTTAGACTCAAAATTGAAGTGAATGTAATAATTATAATATATATTAGTTCATCAATAATCTTGTTACAATAATGAAAGAGTTTTTGTAAATTTTGAAACTAATAACCATGAAGTTGAAACCAAAAGATTTCTTTGGGTTTGAGTAAACTTTCTGAAGAAAAACTAATTTCCGGTATTTCATTTGACACACTTTTAGAAATACACAATTTTAGCATGAATATTCTCTTCAAACATCAGTCACTGTTATTCCCCCTTCAATTTAAAGATTAAAATTATTTTTCAATGTATTGATGGGGAGAAGAATAATTGATGAATTCCTAATAATTATAACTAATTTTAAGTTCAATGGTTTTATGAATCATATTAAATTTGAATATGTAAAACGACAGATCAGAGTAACGTCGGATCTTCTTATGACGTGGTTTGTTATACTACATATATTTGGTTTTACGTTTGGTTGCATTAGTTGATTACTAAAATAAAAATATAAAACAGTTTGAACCATTTATTTTGTGCCACCGCATAACCGTTGTAGCTTTCACATATTGGTGATCAGGATTTACACGTCAAGAAAGGCAAAGGAACAAAGCTAGTTATACGCATCTAACTACTTAGCGTAATTTGATATGCAGTGATACCAACCCCAAAATTTTAAAAATCATGTCCAAAAGGTTACCTCATAAATAAGTAACCAAATTTTAAATAAATTTCATATCCATAAATAATAGAATAGTGTAGAAATCTATAACATTTACAAATTCATGAGGCAGTTAATGGGCTGACCGTTTACTTTTGTTATTCTAAATAATCCCCAATAATATCTTCAACTTTCTCCTAAATACACGCCTAGAGGCTTTAATACTTTGAAAACATACAGACATTCATGCCAAATCTCTAAGCTGATTATATTGTTTTATTTTAAAAATTTGCTAAATTGTTCTAGCAAAGGTGGAGTTAATGTAAAATGTTTCTATAATAGAAGCTTACGCAAAACAGCATCTACAGCTGGATTACTAAGACACATTTGTTTTACCATTATTGTTGTAAAATACAACTGTTTATTTTTAAAATTATAAAATAAGTACATTTCAGAGCATTTGCTTAGACAGATATTTTTAAACCTACAAATAATTGGAATCAATGACATACATTGAAAGACCAAGTTGTCATTACTACGATTATTATTATTTTTGTTTTTATAAATTATTGTTACGAAACAATTATAATTAATAATAATAGCTCTTATAGTGAATGTTATTCAAGATACTGCGATCTCTTTTGTGGACAACACGACATCCGAGATTATTGAAAATATAAGAATAATTTAAAGCAAATTTATGTCACGTGTGTATAACATTATAATGTATTTTAAAAAGTATGGAACTTCTTTTTATCTTTTGAATGCTTACAGATAAAAAAGCATTAGATTTATACTGTTTTATAACGTTTTTACCCATCTTTTAGTGTTAATGTAATTTCTTTTTAAAGATGAGGTTATCGCCTATGGAGGATGATGAAATAAAAATATGTTGTAAAAGCCTATTTTAAGTGGCACTTATTTTTTAAACTCTTTTTTTTCTGAGTAAAGATTCCAAAGTTTCACCTCAAAAGAACCACCTTATTAAAATTGGCGACTTAAGTTTCAAAACATTGTTACTTGATTTTTTTAAACCTTTTTCTGTTTAAATGCTATGTAAGCCCGTTATAAAATTGACTTTGATTAGCAAACTGGAAAATGGTAGTAAGGAGCGTTAAACAAAATTATTTAAACATCAATCAGAATTAAATACAGTATTTATTAAAACAATAACTTACAGATTTTTAAATGTAGACTTGTTGATTCACTATCCTAAATAACAAAATGTTGTAATATATATTCAAAATGTTATCCCTCCAGTTTGACAGTGTGCAATCCGAGTGTGGAATGCTGATATTGCAGCGTTGTGCAATGATCCTTCAGAAAATAAGCTTGATTCCTGTACAACTCGTTCCCTAAATCATGAGGTTTTGTTTCTAATAAATATTTCTCATTTGTCTCTAAAAGAAATAGTCAAATGTTTATAAATCACATTATATTGGGGTCATTCTACTGCTCCCTTTCTCCCAATTTATTTTTGAGGGAACATTTCATTTAAGTAAATGTATTCCATCCTGATGAAACCGTACGGTATGGAACTTTTAACCTGATTCATTTTCAATAGCAGGGACTATTTGTTTCTGGATCATATTTAGATAAACTTCAGAGTTCAAATTGCCATGAATATAGAATGGCTCTATACATGGCGTTCAAATAAGACGACCTTTAGTTTAATTTGGGAATATAGTGTGTGACACTCCACCATCCAGTAATGGCATTCATTAACCCAATACCTACAGTTGTGCTCGTTTACGTGTCTATTCAGAATAAAAGAGGCTTCGCCAAAAAAATAACTAGAGTGTTTTTTATGTCTGATGTCTAACACACTTGTTAATTATGAGTTCGTAAAACTCCACTCTTTTATCAAAATCATCTTCTAGTAGTTCTTGCAATAAATGGATTTTGTACGACGAAAAACTATTTACCTTTTATAACATTACTTACCACATTATAACCCTCTGTTCTCGAGGTAATGTTCTGAGGGAAGTATACCGATTTTCTACAAACCTCTGTAAAATATCTAAAGAATATTCGTCGCCACTTCCACTTTTTAGTCTTCCAGATTTAAAACAGTTATATACACTACTAATTAATTTAAAACTTTGAACACTTATTTATCACTGTTAAATGAGATATTGGATTCCTCACTGAAAATAAATCACTAAACAAGCCCCCACACTTCTCGATATAACCTGACAGGGTCACCAAAGTCACGCATCATTAATAGTGCCACCCGTTCATGCTCAGTCAATACCGTTGCAGAATGAAACAAGGAAGTATGTAATCTAGATGGTATCACCCTATCTGTTCTGTAGTCCACTAATAACAGACTGGAAAATATCATATAAGGAATGTAAATAATTTTCTAAAGATATTGGATAATCGAAAATTTCAAAACAAGCGTCCACTTGTTTCTTAAGAGAAAGTCGCTACTTTTTCGATCACTTTCTTTTTAAAGGCTATGGAAGGCATTTATCAACAAATGTGAACAATTGCAAGTTTATCGTAAACACCATTACTTACTTTACATCATGTAAACACTTATTTTCCAAAAACATTTGGGCTATACCTAAATACTGTGTATTACTTAAATAGTTTTAACAGATAATACCAAACCAATAGTAATGTTTTCAACTTTAACTATTCGCCATTTTAGAGAGGAAGCTTGAGGTTTCTTATTCATATATAAATATGCTTTATAATGATTTATAGGCTCAACGTAGACATCCATGAGATATATTTACGTCATCTTCCACGGACCATCCACTCATTGGAAAAAAGAAAATTAAACACCAATAGATGATTACAAAGTTGGACAGCCTTATGCTAAATAAAGCTAAGTTCATTAAACGTAAAAAAAAAAAAATTCCACTGTTATTTATTTAAATGTAACGACTATTAATTACATAATCATTAAAATATAAATAAATTGAAGTTTGTTCACGTTTCTTTAGTTTCAGTTAAAAAAAAAAAAAAAAAACATTAATATTTATGAATTTATTGTTTGTTTAAAATGTTCCTAAAATATTTAATTTGATTACATACATTATTTTGTGGATAATATTAACTTTACACATTCAAACATTAAATTCAGTTGTAATGAGTCGGATAATGACAGAAATTTATTTTTGGTACTTTGTACAGGAATCTCTAAAGTGGATAAATTAAAAATATTTTCTAGTTCCGTCTTAACCATATTTTTTTATCATGAAACAAACGATACATATATTTATCAAGACCCATTTGTACGTAAACCTACAAAATTTTTATTTTAAAAAGGTTTTTATATCACAATCTGATTACATGGTAATCAATTTCGTCTAAGAAAACGATTGTAATGTTAATTGATTCAAATATATTCCAAAAACACGTCTTTAAAATTAACATACACAAAATTAAGTATTATATTTTTTCATCTTTTATAAACGAGCAATCACATTACTTCTACAACGCATAACTTTCACCGAGGTACAAACATAGTTGCCGAAACTTTTATAATAACAAGCCTTACAAAATTTACATCAAATTCGACGTCAACATCTTAAAAAAATCAGCATTACAAATGTACAAATTTTACGAAATGAAGGGGACATACTAATTTGAATAATTACATCTTTTTCAACAACACAAGTCCTCAGAAAAAGTTGCGATGGAACAGATTTTCACAATGTTTTCATATTATTTAGACATTATAACATCCACATAATACGTACATTCATATGTGTGGAAAGTATGAGTGTGGTAAGGAGGGTGAACTGATGTGTTTCAAATGAAGTATTCTTGTGTATGAATAATTTGTTTTTCTTTTGCTTAAAATGAGAATAATAATAAGTTGAGCCGTTTAATTTTGTATAAAACATAAGAGCATCGTTATTTTTAGATATATACAAAAGTGTTGTCTCTTTAATTAGACGAAAAAGTAGTTTTGTTTCGAACAATGATATCTTCAGACATTATTTTTAAAGTTTGTACTTTGAAAATTAATTGTTTTGTTGTGAAAGAAATCATAAAGAGGTGATGTGTCTAAAAAAAATGTAAAATATTGTAAACTAAAGGTTTATTCTAAATAATAACTGAATTGTTAAAATTAAATTATAATTTTTTTTGACGTGGATAAATTTTATTTTTCTTTCTGACGTTCATTTGTCATATTTTTCAAATATATGTAATCTGTTACTAGAACAATTAAGCCCCTCAACCCTAATATCTCAAAGTGTTTTTCTTTTACTAGAGATTGACTGTGCTAATATTTCCAAAACGTCTACTCCCTCATTTATTAAGTCATATTTTTATGACAGGAAATTAATAACGCTTATGCTATGCAGAGTAATTCCATTACATGTAAAAAAACTACCGTCAACATAAAGATAAAATAAATAAATGATGTAAAATAGAATCTGAAACAAGTGCATGTTTCAAATTCTATATTTTCTATAAATATATTCGATTATTTCTAGTATATGACTCAATTAAATCTACATCGGTAATCATAATAGGTTGGGGTTAAGGGAATGGTAACAGGAGGGTTGTATAGGGTGGTTATAAACTTCTATACAATAATTGATGAATCTACTGTCAGGAGCTCTATGCTCGAGTGAAAAGCTGCATCTTGCTAGAGGTGATCCTGCTTTTACGGAAGACAGGCTATCTAGGACAATAAATTTTCGTGAATCTAGTATCGAAATAGCTTCATATTTATTCGTTAATCCTTACAGATAGATGGATTGTACAGGTGTCATTGTTCATCAAATGGAGCCTATTGGAGACATTGTGCCTCACATAGTAAATAGTCAAATTATTAAAATATTAATACTCGGGGTAACAATTAAAAAAAAAAAAAAAAACCCTGACACTGAACCTTGCTTTACCATTGAGAGGGAACTTAAAAGTAACTATCTCTAAACGCACTTCTGATGTTGTCATGACTAGCTTTTGTGTTTCCTATACATTACGTAAGCATACAATGAAATGATTTAATCAAAGTAGCTTTTTGTGTATATTTTTGAATTCAATTAATAAAAATAGTTCATGAAAGTACTATTTTCAAGTGGATAGATTTATTTGTTTTACGTAGATTATGTTTGAAAATTTAAATATCACTAACTGACTATCTAATTTTACTTAGTGTTGAATAATTTCGCTTCGAGATCATAAAAAAAAAAGTAGATCAGTTATACGAATCTGTAAAGTTATAAAATTGAGTTAAAATTCAGGAAAAAAATTACACTTAAAAATATAAGTATTAATAATAAATTTGAATTTATATATCACTATCTGTTAAGTAATACCCAAACACAAAAATAACACAATAGTTGTCATATAAAACAATGCATTGGTAATTGTACTTCAGCCAAGCTTCAGCCCCAATGCTCGATATTATAATTTGAGTTATTTTTTTTATGATTACTCAAACATAGTTTGTATGCGTGCTCTTTTATGTAGGTACTTTACGAAATAAATAAAAATAAAAAAGAAGAAAAATTTTTTGTAAAATTTACAGTGAGATGCTCCGACAGCGAGGTGCTAATGCAATTACATGTTGGTATAACGTTGTAAATTCGGCACCGGGATGTAACAGAGAGTGTGAATTGAGTACAAAGTAGGAATGGTGTTTAAAAGAAATGGAATGAATATAATTCCTTGCTTTTTATATCCTATTTCCTAAGTAGTCAGTTGGATTGAGCACTTGTTATAAGCTAGGAGTCAAGCAGGATAAACAAGGTTTTCTATAAATCAACGATTTAAAAACATTATTGTAAATATAGATATTAATGGCTTCATAATAGTAAAATTCTGAACTCGTAAACAGGTTGATTAGGATATATTTCAAATATGGTACAAACATATCTTGTTTATCCTAACTTGTTTTTTTAACTTGTATAATATAAGAATTTAGGTTTTAAATATTGACGATGTATCCTATAAATATTTTGCTTATGATTTTGAGATAAATGGTTCTTACTATGTATACAAATATTTACTTAAGACAAGTAAGTTGAAGTAATAGCTGAGTTTTTTAATTTATTTTGCAGTATTTTGTTTCTACTTTTTATTATTTTTTTCAATTAATACATCCATATTTCAACTTGTACAATTTATCTATGACATTAGAGTTGGCATGTTTTACATTAACTTTCTTGGTTTGATTGAAGCAAACACATTGTGGATATTAAAATAAAATTTATGAAAAATAAATCAACTTAATTTATTCGTAATCATAAAATTTATTTTACTCACATTATTTATAGAGTAATGATGTATGCCAAACAATTACTGTGTATTTATTATGATGTCTATCTTTAAAACGTTATTCCTATAAGTTATATAGTGTCATAAACTAAATAATACCCATATATAGGCTACATTTTTAATATTATAATTTCATCAACAAAATATGTCTTCTACAGAGACTTTTCTACTAAAATTGTAGACAATTCTTCATATAAGCATTCACATGACACTTTAGAATTGCATTACACTTTATGACTATGAATTTAATAAAGGTACAAAGTGATTAACCTGAAATAGCAAGTATGTTTAGAAGAGGATGTATAAGTGTAATTATAACTAATAAAAACAATCTTTAAGTGACTTGAACAGAGCTGTACGTACATAAGCTCTTGTAATTTGTTACACATTTATATACAAACAGTAGTAACACAAACTCTTTTTTGTACTAGATATTTATTTCATTGTTTGGAACAGAGCACCTATATTAACAGTTTACCTTTAACTAATTAATCGTAAGTTGGCAAAAATTAGTCGTATACTAAAATATAAGTAGTTATTAAGTAACCTTAAATATTGATAAAGATGGAAAGAGCTAATGTTTTAAAAAGAACAAAACATTAAATATAATTGTAACATAGAATATGGGGCTTCCAATAACTCTCACCGTACCCCGTATCAAGGCCTGGCGAACTTTGTGCAGTCATTTTCTATCAATTTTTTAAATGTAAGCTTCCGTGAATTGATGTTCCTTCATGGAGGAGCAACGTACACGTACGCAACTCCAGCAGCATTAGGCTCCAATTTTGAAACCATACCACACTTTTGATATTATTCAGGCCCTTTGTGAAACACAATTTAAAATGAAAGCATACTTTTGAAACGGTTATATGGTATATTTTAAGGTACCCAAAACTGGTTATAGCATTACTCAAATCTTGTTAATATGTAGCACCTAATTTGTGAATATAATTTTATTTGTGGTCATTTGAAAAGTGGTTAAATATAATTAAGCGCACGTTAAGCTTAGATGGTAACACTTTTACTACTATCTTTTGATAAAAAAGTCATTACTCCAAGCAATGATTAATCCAGAGTGAAAGCGCCGTGAATTAAGTAAACATACTAATAACGTTGTATTCACTATTCAGTACTTCACATCCGCCAGTCGAACCCCTGTCGTAGTAAAAATATTCCTGTTTTTGCATTTGTTATTATACTATTTTCGTGGCAGTTATATTATGAAAATGAATTCAAGTGGGAAAGCAGGCATATGTCATTGATTTTTGAAACATCCCAGTAGTACGGGTGTTTGTGAAATATCAAATACAGTGATCAAAGTCGCAGCAGATCAAATGCGATGAAAAAAGCGTACTCCTCAATTCTCACAGATTTAAATATTCCTAGCGTTTGACATAGCAGGTGTAAAATCTAAAATAAAAACTATTCCAACAGGATATGAAGCGAAACGTACCAAGATTAGGAACTCGGAAAGAAGAGGAACTAAAGCTGATGAAGTTCATGAGCACCAATTAATCCGGTTTAAAGATTCAGATACCTTTCTCCTACACCATGTTCTCCAAACTTAAAGACAAGTCCTTCACATACCTTATAAATCATATATCTTAGTAAGCCATAGTATTTTATTTTGAAAATACCTAATTTTTAAAGAATTTACCTAAAGAGTTTAAGTAAAAATTAAGATGTTAATTTATTATTTTTTTTTTTAATTTTAGTTATGCACAAAAATTTTTCACATTGATTGCATACAATATAATACACACACACACACACACACACACACACACACACACACACACACACACACACACACACACACACACACACACATATATATATATATATATATATATATATATATATATATATATAGAGGGAAAGAGAGAGAGAGGGGGGGAGAGAGAGAGAGAGAGAGAGAGAGAAATACATATAAAACAATTGGTAAATCAAAATCAAAAATTCCTATCTAATAATTATTAAGGAAATCATATTCACTTGCATGTAACAATGTCTGTTGCGAAAAATGTAAAAAACATTCTTTCAATTTTAGTTTAATACTTTCTGTATTTGTTCGAATTTTTCAACAGATCCGAAGATTATGAATGTTTTGTTCCCTACCAAAGTCTCTCAACATATTTAGCAGCTCATCATATTTATTAATATATATATATATATATTTGCTATTTATTTACTATATTGAATTCATAAAAAGGATCTCTTATTTAAATAGGTTTCATAGGTGTCATAGGTGACATACATGACACCCTTGGAACTAATTTAAGATCTCTAAATTAATATTGTGGCTGCAAGAATACAATAATAGAAAGTGTACAATAACGACACCTTTATCATCAGTATTGATATTTTAAGTGTTAAGCCTACAAGGTTTATTTGTTGTGTCATGGAAAGTATAAGAGATTTTCTTCTTTACATGATCCGGAGTTGCTACTTCAGTACAAAACGAGGAACACGATTGATTTCATGGATATCTGTACATAGAATCGCCTTGATCAATTGAATTTTTACTTCTTATTGTTGAAAAACGTGATTCATTTGATATTCCTTTTACTATCCTAAACTAAACTAAACTTCTTTGATGTGAAAATAATAGTATTTTTATTGCATTATTTTATTGTAGTATAATAATTGTATATTTATGAGAATAACGACAGCCTATTACTGGTAGGAAGATTTAAACGACTGCATAAATTATTTGTGTTATAGTGCTGTTCACACGAAATATTAAAAATATACAAATTGAGTAATGATACAGGTCTCATATTGAACAGTTTGTTTTCTCTAAAATAATAAACTAAAATAATACATCACTACATTTTGACATATAAATTAAAGATTAAATTATCAAATATTGAGAAGTGATATATGAAGTCAAAACTAGTTTTCAACAATGTTATAAAAACACAAAGTGAGAATATACACTGCACTATGTAGAAAACTAAATAATATGTTTTTCCTTCAAAGCTTATACCTTCATAAAATCGGGGTTACTCTTCAATATGTCCTGAGCAATAAGTCAATAAAACAGCTAGACATTAAAATATATTTACAATTTTCACCTTGAGACTGTTATTAGCTATTATAGCTTCGTAAATTTACATGAAGTGAAGTGAAAAACTAGTAGTATACATACATTTTTAATATATCTTATTTTCATAATCATTTACTCTTAAAGAGAAGAAACCTGAAGATAAAAGTTGTAACTTTACAGTAAGTATATTTCTCATTCTGTACATTTAGTGTTTTGTTTTATTACACCATTAGGACATCCTATAACCACCATCGTCGTTAAAAATATATATTACGTCTTTAATCAGAAAAATAAGAAGCTCATTTCTGGTTTTAGTACTAAGTAAAGCTAAATACACAATTTCACCTTGTAAATAGCATATTAATATCTCATTATCACAACGTTAAAGTTGAAAATAAATCATCAGAGGTAATTATTGTCATGTAGTTAAACTAATAAAATGTGTATTTTATGTCGTATAGTAGCGATATAATATAATAACTTATATCAGAACCAATATTTGCGTTGAAGTTTTAATTCTCATTATTACTGATCCCGTTAAGCTACGAGACTGGAAGAAGCTTATTATGCCATACAAAAACAAAATAAACAATGTCGAGCTGAGGAACCTCCACTTGCAACACTCAAGACGTTACCTTAGAGCTATTGGATAATGTTCCTTCTTGGTCGATTGAGACAGTAACAGTTTCATAGAGGTTTATATAATTCTTGTCAGCTTACCACCCAGCCCCAATTTGTGTATCTTAGACCACAGTTTATTGTGAGGAACGCTATCAAATGCTCTCCTCAAGCCCACGAATATACCATACACTTTTCTTCTTTTTATTGTGAGATGAATGCTGATAACAGACGACATACAAAATACTCCATTCCTGCAACCTCTTCAACATCTGAATCCTTACTATTCTTCAGGGAGTAACTTAATTTCTTCTATAAATTTCACAGTCTAGTAGAAAGTATAGTTCAGAAAAGGGCGATAGTTATTGGGGTCTTTGGCATCACATTGTTTAAATATCATTTTTAGATTGATTTTACCAAATGTTGCAGGTATATCTTCATTTTCCCAGACTACATTGAACAGAATGAGTATATAATGGATCTATTTCGATGGTAGATACTTGAAACAATTAATTATTACTATTATTTATTATAATATTTAGTTGACTTTTATTTTAGACTTGTTTTGAATGGGAGAGTGGGGTTGAAAATACGGAACCGTGCAACCTGCCGACCCAATATCCTAGCTGCAATAAACACTATAAGCCTTAACCAGTTGATCCAGCCCCCCTCCCCAGTTATAAGGGTTTGACACAATAGCTATCAATTTTAAACGTAGACCAATACTTGCTAATAGGAAGAACGTAAGTCGTTGAAGCAAATACAATGTAACGAAATTTGTCCCACGGAGATGCAAACAGAGCTGCCAGTAGATACGAGAGCTTCTAGCAGTAAATATCCTTGCCTGAGGAAGCGGGGCTCTGATTGGGTTGACAGTTATTTTTCTAGCTTCACAACGGATCTAAATCCGGGAATAAATGGTTTCCTAAAAACCCTCTCTCTCTGATTGTAAATGGATCTGTTTTACTTCGATCAAAATTGTAGCACTCAATGTTACCACATTCCCCAACCTGACAGTCAGGTCTTACTACAAAATATTGTCTATAATGTGGACAATGAATCATAGTAATGTATACAATTTTCTCGACATTGATCAAATTGCATCCGACTTGCAGAATTCAATATTGAATTGTTATCATAACAACTTCCCCCTGCATCAAAAGACGAACAAACTAGCACTAGATGATTGAATGACGATTTAAGGCGTAAAAGGGCATTCGTCAGAAAGATATTCAACTATTGCAAGAAAGACCGTAATTGGGAGCCATTTCATACTACAACCTTGCAATAAAAAAGCAAAGAGAAGTCATAGAGACAGTTCACACATAAATCTCAACGTCCCAGTGCGACTGTATCGTACACTAGCCTCTCGTCCAATGGGTCTTTTTGGAACCAAAAAGTACTCAGAGGGTGTAAACTTCTAATGCATGTGATAATTTTAAAATTCTAGTTTTAAGACTCATTTTCCTGTAGTATGTCCAACAGTGGTTACGATGGCTGTTGGCTGAGAGCAAATAGGCAACATCTAGACACATTGTTTGGGTTTCCGGTGTTAAATGGGCAATTAACAAATTCAGCACCTTTAAACATACGGTTGGAAAAAAATTATTACAGGAATACTCTGAACGTCTTCAAATAAACTTATTCAAAGTGTTTATAGCTATCCTATTTTAAGCTACGTTCCACTACGAACAATAGAGTTTGCCTTTGAACATTATCATTAAGCCGGAAGCTTGCAAAGCGGCCTATAAACTGGCTGTTGTGCTTCACTGGCGTTACAACCTGCTCAGGACTGATCATAGAACCATTATTATGATAACTGTGGATAGTTCTGAGCTCAACATGACTTCAGATGTCATATGTGCTGAGCACGTCTTTACTACTCTTTTTTCTGTACATTTTCATTATCGTGAAGAGTGGAATGTAAAATAAATGTAGCTTTAGATCAAAGTAGTATTGTCTGGTACACAGGTGGCTCGGTCATTGAGGAAAAAACCGGATATGACGCTTACAGTGCTTCACCCAAAACTGTCCTAAGAACAAGTCTGAGAACGTATAGTACAATATTCCAAGCCGAGGTTTCTGCAATTCTGGCATGTCCTAATTTAGTTATAACTAAACGCTATACCAACAAACACAAAGTAATATTATCCGATAGTCAAGCTGCCCTTGAGCTTCTTGTCTCATATCAAATCTTCTTCAAGCAGTTGTGCGAGTGCTACCAGGCTCTTTACGCACTATCTTTCACCAACTCCGTCCCTATAAGCTAGATACCTAATCACGAAAGCAATTGTTGTAATGAAGTTGCAGATTAAATGGCTAAGAAGGTTGTAACAATCCCTTTTTGAGTCTAGAGCCAGCCTGTGGCATATAAAAATATTTTACCAGCAATGCCAAAAAAATAGTCCAAAGACAGGTAAACGCTGGGAGGATTACTCTGAGCAAAAGCATTCCAAAAATCATATCAGAGGTACTGGTCAAAAACTAACCTACTAATTATTGAGGCTGAATAGAGACAGTCTAAAACAAGTTATGGCATTACTTACTAGAAACTGCCACTTTAGGAAAATTTACTAACACTACTTAGTTATCCCGCTCGTAGTTCATGAAAACGGGCAGATGAGACTGCTATACATATTTTAAAATGCGAGAGGCTTAAGGCTAACCTACAAATCGTCAAACCTTATATTAATATATAAAGGTTCAAGTGAAAGCAAAACATCCTCAACATATAATAAATAAATTGCACGGTAATTTTTAAAAAAGTGTAATTTCTAATTTAAAATATTTGAAAATGAATATACGATTTTTACGTTTTCAACATATAATGTGTCATTAAAATTAATTTATTAGTTATATTATATGAAATTTAAGTGTAAAAAAAAAAAAATTAAATAATTTATTTTTAGAAACCACTTTTTCTAAATGATGAAAAATGATGATTAACAGATGATTAAAATGATTTATAATAATTATGAAATTCTCAAACTGGGTTTTTGAGTAATATATCTCCTCTTGTATTTATCATTAAAGCGTCCAGCTTCTCAATGTCTATAAATAACCCCTCTTTGGAGACTGCAGAGTGGCATTTAACTCAATACAGTAATTACTCTTTTAGAGTGTTACGGGTGTCATGTCATTTGATGAAGCAATTATTAATCAATTGATAATTGCAATAGATCTCTTACTTTCGACAGTATAATTTATTGTGTAAGCTCTGATTGACATAACGTTCATTAGGTTAAGTTAAATTAATTTAAGTATAATAGAACAAAAGCCATTTAAATAAAATCACCGCATAAAGTATTATCGTATAAATAATATATTCATTTGTAATTTATCAATTTTGGGTGTTTATTTGAAGTTTAATTTTAAATGTTAAAATTAAAGTTGCAATAATGTAATACATATGATGGAATTATTTTATTCTTTAAAACGGTTTAAGATATTATATATATATATATATATATATATATATATATATATATATATATGTGTGGTATTTTATTGTTGTTGCTAATAATGTGGTTTTTAGTTAAAATATGGACCATTTAAAGGGTGTCTCTTAAGTTTTACATTACTGTTATAAACATTTCTCATTTTCTGAAAGTACATTAGACATGGTAGATAAACTATTTTGACAGGTAAGTAGCTCGGTCTTGCGACAACAGAATTAAATGTGAATATAAAGATAGTAATGCAGATAATAGTACAATTTATAACTATGTTATACTACTGTGGCCTAGGTAGTTTTTGCAAAATAACTATTAGACCATATGAAGCCCTTTTTAAATGACCAAATTACCTCAGTTCATGATCCTATGATCAACCAGGTTGGACAGTGTTGCTCTAAATACCCTTTATCTCCGTTTTTCAAAATTTTGAATTTAAAGGTCACTAGAAGGCATCAATACAACCTAACCTAACATAACATAACGTAACCTTCAGACTATTAATAGTAATGCTCTCGAACTATTATTTGGTTTATATGCAACAAAAGACGAAAAGACTTTATTAGCTAAGAGTAACAATTTTACACAAAATGACTTGCGTTTTTTACATTTTATAAAGCTAAGATTAATTGTTCCTTCGTTTTGGAAAACCTATCTCCATAGGAAGGTACAGCAAAACAGCATGCATATCGTGTACTACTTACTTTAATAAAGGCTCGGGTATGAAGAGTTGAATCCAACCGATTGGGGTGGCAAATGAAAAATTGGCTAATATTTCCAACTACTAAGAAGTTTTGTTGATGTAAAACTGGATGTAAAACAACCGCTTGTACCTACAGAAAACATAGCTTTAAGTGCAGTACTTTGTGTCCTTATTGTGAGATTGAATGTTGTGTGTATTTTAATGAAAGTGTGAAAATTGTTTGGGATGACGATAAGTTTAGGTTAGGTGAGGTCGGTTAAGTTGAGTCGTTGTTTTAAACTCAAAAATTTGTAACACTGTGATTAGGGAATTTTTGGGAACTCTTCTACTTTACAACGCCGATGAGGTAATATGACCATTTAAAAAAAAGTACGTCTTATGGTTTAATTGCTATTTTGCGAAAACTACCAAGGCTTCTTACAAATAGCTTGGTTATGAAATGTTCTACGTCTTCAGTTAATGAGAACGTTTTAGAAATACAATGAAAAGAATTATAAATATTAAAAAACAAAAAGGTTTTCGTCTTTTGTTTATATTTTATAAACAACAAATTAGCGGAATCAACCTAATATAGGTCATTTTGTAAGTTTTTAATTCTATACTATATTGTGCATAGCAGCAAACATAGTATTCCAGATAGACTTTGTGAATTTATACACATTGTTGAATGTTTTTGCCAATAATTAGTCGTTATTTATTATTATAACACGTAGGTTTTGATTTTGTACTACTGTACTAGTAATTTTGTAACGTATTTTTTGTAAATGACCTTGACTAATAAAGAGTTCACTACAGAGAGTAATAGACGTCCATACAGGTTATCTTGAAGGTCACCTTTGATTTGTCAACTTATAAATATATATTTGATCTTTTAAAGGACTACTTTATATGAATGTATTCCGTCTGTAAGCTTCTAATTCTATACATTTGTTTGTATTTGAGTAGTCAGCTGGTTCTTAGCTGATTGATTGTTTTACCTTTGGGTATTATTTTGTAAATGTATGCAAATAAATTTATGAGTATTATGGTTTCTGATTTAAGTAAGGTAAATAAATCAAAGTTTACAAACAAACATAATCAATAAAATTAACATTTAGGTTTAATTAAGAATATGTTTTAATTCTATAATTATTTTATTACTAGATTACAATAACATTTTATTATTAGAAATAATTTTTTATATACAATAAATATAATTAGCCTATATTGATATATAATATTTTTGAGTGGATAGTGTATGTGCATGTGCATTTATTTTTAATTATTTATCTTATTTTTTGTGATGTTTTTGTTATCTCATCTGTTTGTATTGGCAAACAGTTTGTATGAAGACAAATGAAGTGAATTATCACGATCTAATGCTATTTACAAATGTGGAGTCCCACATTGATGAAGGACAAGAAACTCAAAATTAATACACATAAATATGGTTCTTCTTAACGAGACGATTCTCAATACAAAAGTCTTACGGTTGAGAGATGCAATTGTATATTCACTATTATAACACCCTCAGGTTGACTGCCACATTTTAGTTAAGGTAGTAAACGAATTGTTTTTAATTTAATTCTTCTTGTCTTTTCGGGCCCATTAAAATTATGTTCCACATCGCCAAGGAGTTACATTTTATTTTTATTTTTTTGACACAATCCATCACCTTCTTCATATCAAAAAAAGAAAAGTAATGCAAGAAGTGTGCAACAAATATTGTTCACCTATTTTTAATAAATACAAAATTAAAGAGAGATGCATGTTAATTTTTAGTGGATCTGAACATACGTATTAAAATAATGAATTTTCTACTGAGAAATAGATCAGTAGAGTTTCCATTCTAAAATTTATATATTTTAAAACTATATATTAATACTTAATATTAAAATTAGCCAAATTATAAAAACTTTAGGATACAACATGAAGGTAAAATTAGAAAACGGTGTACAGTAAACTACTTTTAATGTCATTTTACAACAAAATTGTGGCGTGCCCTCAAATTACAGCCCAGTACTTGGAAATACTCTCAATTAAATGTTCCATAACCTGTGGTTTGGTGGGAAAGATTGAATAAAGTGATAACCACGACATATTTACTCCACCCCACTGGACTTATATTTGTGAATAAACTTTAAAAAAATATATTGTACAAAGTGAAGATTAAGTTAGGTTAGCTGATAACAACCCATTATAAATTTGTTTTGACTGTTAGCCATCCATTCTTAGAATCGATAGTTGGTTTCTACCCATGTGCAATGTATCATTTCTGGTGTAACATTTAATCCTATATAAATGTGTAGCTACACTGGACTCAAACTTTACCAAAATATTCATAGACAAAACGGTGATATTTTTTTCTTCTAATAATCTATTTACCACATACCATGGTAAGTAAAAGTGAAATGGTGGTAAGCAAAATGTAAAGTTATCAAAACCTTTAAAACTACATGCCGAACCAAAATATGCCTCATAGTTATTTGAATATTTCTTATGTTTTCTGAAAGAGAAGACGCACAAATAATAATAATTTTCTGAAGTATGATTAGTAGAGTTGTTGATAACTTCATTAACCAAATGTAATCATTTTAAGCTGGAGATTCCAATCTGTGAATACCTATTTTTATTTGTAAATTAATAACACATATAACAATATTGTAATATAGCCTACGATTTTTATATTTCTTCGGCATGACTATGTTCCAAGAAATTATGGTAATATCAGTTTCAAACTATCATTCGTTTATATGTTCTATATTGCCGTAATTGGTTGACAAACTACTTGTTGGACGGGGTCATGATTTGTCAAAATTTCACTTTCATTATAAGTTACTAACATCATCAATAAATTCCAATTGTAGTATTACACATTAAGAGTATATTTGCAACGATGTACAGAACTAGATAAGGTGTTTCATTATTGAAGTATCTACAGTGAAGTAGAACACTAAAGTTTCTCCTCTATGATTATTACATTTTAAAACCATATAGTATGCTTAATATTGAAATATATATCGCTATTTAGGAGCTTTAAGTTAGAATATGAAGGTATATCTTGAAAAAAGTGTTTAAAATCATAATTAAGTTTGCATTATCTACATAGGACAACAATCATCAAAATGATAATTTTTGTTTGTTTGTTTATTAAGTTTATTAAAAGCTAACATTTGTTGGCTATATGTTTTCCGTTCTTAACCGAATTTTGTAGATATACCAAATTTGACATTCATTACCAGTTATAAAATGTTGTCAAAAGAACGCTCTAAAGGAGGAAACATTTTAAAATCAATTGCCTTGTCGTATACGATCGAATTTAATGAAATTTGTAAGACAAAGTTATCTAGTAGGCTGAAATTATAATTATTTATATGGTAAATTGAAGTTTTAATAATGGGAATCTGAAAATGTTTATTAAATCACATGTTAGCATATATAACCATTTCAACCAAAATCTTCTGATTTTTTTTATTATAAGGTTAAGAGTTGGGGTGACTCCATTGGGAGATCCCCAGCACAAATCGACAGTTATTAGATACATATTGTAAGTTAGTCGCCTAGCGACTAGTAACAATCTTAATAAATAAAAAAAAATAATAATAAAAAAAATAAGGTTAAGAGTACACCAATAACCCTTTTTTAATCCTCTAACCGTTGTTTAATTCATACTTATGACAGTTGAGTGATTCGTGTTTTTTACCTCCATCCTGGTTAAATGTTGACATTAGTTTTAGGCAATATTTTACTATTATGTTTTACGATGTGGTAGTTTACGATCAGCACAAACTAGTGACAATCTTGTCTTGTTGTAAACATTAAAAAAGGTGAGCAGAGCTTCTAAGATTTTTATAATAAACCGATTTCACCCCACCTAAAATGTCTGTTAGATAAAACTCTTCCTGATTTGTTATTTCCCTTTAAACAACTGAAACAACTTCAATAATTTTTCTAAAACTTAAATGTATTACTCTATATTTTTAGAATAAGAATTGAGAGTATAGAATTTACAAACGATTATTTAATTAACACTCACACATGACTAAATAATAGTACTAGAAGATACCAACTTTGACTGTCCCACAATATGGCTCTCAAAGAACAATTATTTTTATTTTCTGGATCTAAAACTCGTATGTCCACGTAATAATATATAAAGTAATTATTAATATAGTCTGAGTTTCTTTAACTAGCATATTGCGTTTACGTTGTAGGAGGTGTTAGGAATAAGGATAGTTTTAGTTAGGAATATAGTCTAAGTTCTTTTTAGGAACACAGTATGACAACAAAATTATTGTGACAGACCTGGAAAAATGATGAAATTGCTTACCTTGCAAGCAAGGCAGACGTCATTGATGCTACAAAGACATATAATCCCTTGGGTGGGAGAAAACTTGGTCAGTGGGTCAAGATTAATCGAGGGAAGTGCTGCAGGAATTATTGAAGATAGCCAGACGGACTTGGCGAGTAAGAGAATCCTGGGAGTATTGAGACTTCAGATGAGCATCCATGAATGGCAAGCAGGGTGAGCAAACTTCGTGTCTAAACCTTGTAATTATTTCAGACACAAGTAATACTAGAATATAACGTAGAATCAGATCTGCGAGTCACAATAATTAGAGTCATTCTGCATTAATAGTAGTAATAAAGATATTGTATTATTATAATAAGATAGGAGATAGTCATTGTTAATAAATATTAATTAGTATACTGAACCACTGATTTGTTGATAATTAATTTAAACTAAGAACCCAGGCAATTTTTGAGGGCCGTTCATAACAGAGGTATCAGCACGATATTGTCTATTAAAAATAAGATAGACATTGAAATTTCTATTGAAGCCATATGTATAGAATGGTTAGATATTAAACGTAAAATTGAAACAGTTCATATTTATAAAAACCAATTATATATATTTAACTCTAAAATAATACATCAATTGAAAATTGTTATGACATTCCCTTTGAAATTTTGTGGAACAAAAATGTGGAATTTGTTTTCGAAAACTAATCAATATGCTGTATATATGAATATATTATTAGTTAGTTGATTACCAAATTATTTATCTATTCGTAAATTCGTCATTACGAATAAAATGACAACAAAACAAAAACAGTTACTTTTACATTTACATTGAAAAAACACTAAAGTAAATACGTTGTGGAATTACTGGAATGGGTAGAACTGAGAGTCATTTTATATTCTCGGGGGTCGGAATTTCCCGAGGGAGATCGCAACAGCTGTAATTTATAGATTAAGAATTCGTTAAAACAACACACACCATAATGTTCCATTCTATGATAAACGCATTTATATTAGTAACACGAGCTTCCATGTCTTTTGTTGCTTTCAATCCCATTACGCTTTTTTATTGAACCTCAACATTAACTTCACTATAATAATTGCATACATAAAGAATATGAGGCAATATTTGGAGGGATTGAATAAACAGTGACACTGATGTTTTCGTTTAAATTACGAAATATAAAATTTTATAGTCTTCTTTCATAATCTTATTTATTTATATATTTTTTAACTGAACTTTTTATTTATTTTAAGTTTAATTCAACAATTACCAGCAAACTTATATTCTACAGTAGAAACCACAACCAAAGTTTTGTAACTAGTATATTGGTTGAAATGCCTTGAATATTTCATATAAACATTGTTGTAGTTTTTTTTTTACTTGTATGTATGTTTTCCTCCATTCATTCCTTATGAGAGAAAAAAAAAACATTAATTTGATACACCGACGTTCTAGAATTTTATTTCATTGATATCTTGTGTCTTATGAATCTTGTACTAGGAATGATCTGATACGGGAAATTTGTGAAGAGTAGAACATTTTTAGATATTTCCAGCCCATAAAAAATTTAAATTCAAGGAGTACCTAAGTGCCACAGGGTCTAGCATAATATTTAAATTCCTTTTACGATCTTCTTTATTACGAAACGTTTGGTTATTTTGATGGTTACATTTGCTTTATTTCTTCGTTGAAAACGTATATCACCATTCGATCTAATTAAACTTAAAAATCGTTTTAAATAATTTTACATTGGTCAATAACTTACAACTTAGGTCTATAAGGGTAGTTAATAATACTTGCCCACTTATTTCATACATAAGGTGTTTAAAGTTCTGCGATTGATTTATAATTTTTGTAATGACCTAGAGATTGGGTTTTCTTTTTAAAGTTACTTAGAGTAATATTTCTGAGAAGCCTAAAACTTATTTTATATTTGGTAACCATTGTGCAGTGATTTATGTTTTGTTTTCTAATTTGTAATTCTACTAATTAGATGTATATGTACATTTTTAGATTGTTTTCGTTTAGGCCCTTGGTGTTCTCGCTTTACCGTTAGTTTAGGGGGTTTCACTTTCAACTATAGTTGTGATTTATTGTTCATAGCCTAATTAGCTTTTATATTATAGTTAAGTTTGATTATAATCTATTCTATAAAGGCGATTCACTATTTTACACAAAATTCAAATATTAGAGAGAAAAAATGATTGTTAAATCTCAATATTTAAATAGACTTTATAATACAACTATTATAAATAGTTGTAAATAGTTTATTATACAACTATTTATTTGAATTAATTAATATTTAATTCATTTGTTCTACGTGGTATTTGTAATAAAATTTGTTGTAAACTAAATCACCTTTAAATTATAGAATAAACTTTATTCCTTAAATAATTATTAGTTGTAAATCAAATTATTTAGTTGCGATATTTAAAAAAAGAACATGAAATTGGTTTAATTTTTTCAATTTGCAAAAAAGTGATTTACCGGTAGTCCTTTGAACTACATGACTCTAGATCGAGATCCAAAATACCATTTAGGCATCATTAAATAGTTATTGTTCTATTTGCCTAATTCCTTATTTAAATCGACTTTCTGGTAATTTATAAATACCTAAGTATGACAAAAGGTGATATAACCAAACAGACAATTTTTTCCACTTCCTGTACATTTGTTTTTTCCATTTTAGATGTAAAAATGTAAAATGTGAGTTCAATTTATGAAATTGGATACTACAAAAATTGAAATAGTTTGGTGTTTATGCTCTTCGTGGAGGTCTGGGTTAGTTTAAAAGTAAGAAATATTCAAGTGTTAAGTCATTTTAAACGTATATTAATAAGAAACTAATTGGCAAGTAGCGAATAGAGCTAAACATTTACTATGACGGTCTAAACTCTGGAGTAAACTGAAATGAATACAAACAAGTTCTATATATTTTTCAGTATAAAATATCAATATTTATAATATAAGGAACTCCTATTTTATTAAAGGTTACATGAAGGCTACGACCTGCTTAGATTATGAGAAGAAGAGTGAACTAGTACTTTGAAACTAGTAACACACTGGCATTTACAAACATTTCAAATTCTAAAGGACGGCCGCCAAACGTAATGTTATGGAAAAATGTTACTGAAACAAAAACAATATTTTAATATTTTTGAGCACAATAAATACTTATGGGAAAGTTGTGCAATGTTTGAGAACCGTTCATTAAACAATACTGTAAACTCATTTCATTTAGATTTACAAAATTGCGTTTTTATTTAAATCTGCTGTATAATGTGGGAGAAAATACTTACCCAGTTGTATAGTCAGTTGTTAAAATAAATCGTACCATAAGAGTATATACCTTAATATTTTAGATGCGTAAAGATTTTAATTTTGTCGCGATTTTAAAACACTTCAGTGATATAAAAATTTAGGAGGAAACATAAGTTATATGTATTTTTAAAGCCTACAGTTATGTAACCGTACATTGGGGAAGAGATGAAAAGCAACCAAAATGTGTTTTCACTGAGGAGAAAGTTTCCAGGTAAAAATAAAAGCTTACATACTTCCTAGCCAGCCTTTACAAATAAACTACCAAACCATGTTTAATATAAAATACAGTAATATTTTATAGAAAAGCAGATTACAAGGGTAGTAAGGACTTTTTAAATTAAATCATACATCTGCTAAAAATTATCATGTGTAAAACTTTAAAAATTTCTGCCAATTCCAGACTATTTAAATTAGCTATAAATTATGTTAAATATATAATTTTAACATTAGTGACATATAAATCTCCAATATTGGTCCATTATAGTTACAAAAAGGGCAATGCAACTTTGGTTTATAATATGAAGCCTGTTTTTAATATTGGACTAACAATACTGGTAAAATATAATATATATCTATATTTATTAAATGAAGTTTTTTGATGGAAAATGTTTTAGATATTTTTAAATATTGATAACAATAATGGGCCATTATAAATTGGTTACATAATGGATATACATCCAATATTTAACCAAGATAACCAATATTGGTCAACAATGATGATACTTGGGATTGTTTTTTTCGATAAGAGAGAAGCTAATGCAGTCTTCAGTATAATAATCCCCATATTTACAAACCTATTATGTACTTTAATCCAATCTATGAAATAACAACTACATTTATAATTTGTAAATACATTTCAAAATTATATTAGCGGAAATAATTGTCTCCAACTTGCTTGTGATTTATTTTTTTTAAAAAGACAGCCCCAAATAAACTCATTTAGTTTTTAGTTCCAATTTTATGTTAAACAAACTCTTTTAAAAATTCTTAAAGAATAGATCCTCATAATACATTTATTATATTATTGGCAAGGATGTTGTAACCGTTTATCACATTTAATCGTTATAATGTGAGTACAATATTATGTCGTATCCTATTATACAAATTGATGATTAAATCCAGTTCAAGATATTATAATTAAAATAACAAGTAAGGGCCATCTTTAAAGGTGATTGTAAAGTTCATAAAATGTAGTGTTTATAAATAATATGTATGAACTTATTTCAATTCCTTTAATTGAAATCTGCAGTAGCTATACGTATGAAATATACTGCAATATAACAATCACCAATTTAAAGTTATTACAAATCAAGCAATTAGTACCAACGATGTTCATAATTGTACAAATTGTACAAGCATCACAGGCAACTCTCATTATCCATCTCTAACAAATGTCAAATACGATTTATCAACCAAATTATATCAAGAATAGGAATTAAAAAAAATTTCTACAAAGCTTGACAAATTACAAGCATTTTAATGAGGTAAAAATTGTCCTTTATACAAACTTTGAAATTGTGATTTTAAACACACTTTTCATATTTCTAATATTAATTGTTTTAAAAAACAATAATTTTATTGCATAAGGCACATTATATGGTTTTAAAAATAAATATTTCTAGAGTAAAAACACTATTCACAAATACATTTATTGTTCAACATTATAGTAACACCTTTATTCCAGATCCGGAAATCCTTCTCCTTTTGCAGCGGAATGGAACAAATTTATTGGTGGTTATTAGTATGATGATTGTACCTGCGGTTCAGTTATGACAAACCATTTCACCTCTTTGTCAATAAATTACGGTTTAATAGAGTTTAGAAACTTCCTACATTTCCAAACTGATATTGACATCATTACCCGAAAATACATTATCATAAAGAAATATAACATTGGTATATTTAATATTTATTGGTATATAAGGGGGCGGAGGGACTAAAAAGAAACCATCAACCATCTCTTATTTAAAAAAAAAGAACAAATATCTGTTGTAGTTAAATTCTGTTTGCAACAATCTCAAGGTGAGAGGAGCGACACTTCAAAAAACAAAGATTTAGGTTTAATACATTATAGGACTGTGGGGGGGGAGGAAGGTTGGAATTATTTTTATAATTGTTACTATTGACTTTTGATGCCTCCCATTACAACATTACCTCTCTGTGAAACAATAAAAATTAGATTTGGAAATTAAATTTTGACCACCGAAAAAGTTATTACTCTACGAAGCTAGTACGATACATCCTCTTGTTTGACGTTAACGTGTTCTTATCTAAAATAAACTTTCCCTATGCGTGATTAAAGTTCATGTTTAAACACGGTAAATTCGTTGAGATGGTGATTTGGTAAACATTATATGATCTTAAATACAGATAATTCCGATTATAGAAATTTCGATTTGTAAAGGAAGTTTACATTTGAAACACCAATGATATTTAAATGTAGTAGGAAAATCGGTATACTGTTCAATCATTGTAGAAAATAAGTCTTCGTGTAAGTATTTAGGTAATTCGAGTAATTTTGGATGAAAATATTACGTGGAAAATGCACATAAATATATTTAAATCAATATTACTCTGCAATTGCACCCAGACTTTGTAATAAGCTTTTCGACATTATTAAATTATCTAAAAATCTAAATATATTTTTGAACCACCTAAAGGACTGTTTTTTAGCAGGGACAATATTGAGAACTTGTTGAAAGTGTTTTTGTGTTGAAATCTTATTGTCTCTATGTGTGTTTGTGTATTTATGTGTTTTTTTTATCACAGTTGCTCTGTAATTTCTAAACTACTTAGTCTTAGCAGTTGATTTTTTTTTCTAAAAAGTTAAATTTATGTTGTTTTATGGAAGTGTGTTCTTATTTTATAGTTGTAATTTATTGTTAGTAGTTTGTTCTAAGTGAATATATAAATAACTTCAGGACATAAAAAAACAGTGTTTTGTACATTTTGAAAGTTTGGTTTTTCGTCATCTACATCTGTTACTGTCCGTTTCAATAAATGGTGACTAAAGAGATTCTACACAAAACAAGAAGTTAAATTATCTTGCTTTCTGAGTTGTCGTTACCACTGAAACAAGTACAACGTACTGGAGTGTCATCAAGGTGATTGTGTAGGGTAATCGATACACGTCTGTCAACCAGTTTTTCGACACATCAATCTGGAATAGAGAAGAAAACAGAGGAAAGGTTTATTTCTAAAACGATGTTTTTGTTCTGTGAAGTAGATTTATGTTTATAAATAACACAAATAATTTAGATAATATTTGGTTGAAGGTTGAAAAAATATCTGCATAAATACAGAAAGCATATTTCAAAATTTTATGTAGTTTTTATGATGTTTCCTAATCAACTTAAATATAAGAAATTATCAAGGTTGTAAATACATTATCATTTTTAGCAATGATTTTAATTTCTCACTATATATAGTACGAACTTTTTTGTTCAGACAATATAAATATATGTTTCTATGTTGAAATTTTTCGGATATATGAAATGTAAGAAATGTTCGTAATTTCTGATTTTAAACTAAGACAACGGTAATACCCGCATAACACTTGAAAATGGCTGAATAGCCGAAACGGCCGTAGTGATATAACTACAGACAAACATAGACTATTGTGACGGTAAGTCTTATAATATATTTAAAACATATATAATATGTTAAATTTTTTACCAAATACATAACACAATATTGATCAAGATTTCAAAACTTATAAATATTAAAAAAGCCGTATTATTCTTCTCGAATTATGTTAACATTAAAGTAAAAGTATATAGAAAGTTATGATAGTTTATTTATTTTATAAATAACCATTAAATTTAAAATAATTATAATTTACATTTTACTAAAGCTAAATGATACAAGAGAGAATGTTAAAGTACTCGAAAGATTGGTTTGATTTTTAGGTTCATCAGATTTTATGTTTAAGGAAGATCGTAATCTATTAAGAAAGAGTGAAAGACATGCTTAGTATAAGACTGATGGAATTAAAGCAAGACAATGAACTCAGATAGAAATGGAACACTCGTTGCAATAAACACTTCTAAGAGTGACAAAATCGTGTTCTGTTACCAACTATACATTAAGTTTTTACACTTGGTGTGTAAAGCTATGTTTATTTCTGGACTTATCGTACATTTTACAGTTGATGCATTCTGAATAATTTATTAACAATATCCACTTATACAGTGTGAGGCAGACCAGCCGTGCAATATTTATAGCTGTCTTACTAACTTACTTTAACACTTTTTCTTTCTCATTTACCTCTAATTTGGCCTCACAGAATCCAATAAAATTATTTTCAATTACGAAAAATGCCCCAAAAGGGCCCAATTTGGGGGGGGGGGGGGGGTTAGGGGTTTTTTTTGAAGAATTTTAAATGTAAACATGGGTTGTGTGAAACATCAATTTAAAGGTCTAATTACCATGAACATTGTGGTGCAAACAAAAGTTAATTATCTTTAACCGTATGTACAGGATGAACCAAAACGTTTTGAAGTAGGACTTTAAAATAAAGTACTGTATTACACTACCTACAATACGGAACAGCCCTAGATATTTTCCCAAGCTTGTTATTTAGCTATTATTTAAGGAAACGCGTGGTAGGGGCATTTTCAACTGGATTTTGTAAATTTAAAAAATGCTTAAACTCGAAGAATACAAAATGCCTAAAACTCAAAATTCTTAAATAGCAACGTATAAAAAATGTTATATCAAATAAAAGGTCTTTGATAAAAAACATTTTTTTATTATTTTTTTTTTTTTTCTATCTCTTACCTTTTTGAAATGGTAGCCGAAAAACTTAATCACATACGTCAGTTCACAAAATGTAACAAATTATTTTAAAATGATATTAAATCAAAAATATTCCTACAATGTTTAATTAGCTTCATAGCTCTGAATGTCCACTGAACTAGCCATAATATTAGCTTTCACTGATTTTCCTACATTAGGTGCTCTAATTAATTGTAGTCCTTCATTTTCTAAACACACTTCTATTCTGGAACTGAAGCTATCTACAGCTCGCAACACTTCTTCATGACTGATTAAATTTATAGCATTCCGGATTCGCTGCATCATTTCTTCTGGTGTTGTCGGTCGTAAAGCATAAACTAAGTCTTTCAGCCTTATAAGTAGAAGTCCATACAGGTCAAATCAGGGGATCTTGGAGGGTAGTTAACGGGACCACCTCTTCCAACCCATCTTCCAGGAAATTGTTCATCAAGCGTTTGTCGTACGTTGTGAGAGTAGTGAGCCGGAGCAGCGTCGTGCATAAACAACATATTGTCAACAACTTCGTCAATTACATCTATTAATAAGTTAGGCAAATGATTAATTAAAAAAATGTTATAAGTCTCTCCATCCAGGTGTCCTGCAAAGAAAAAGATACCTACAATTCTCATGCCAACAATACCACACCAGGTATTCACAGTCCAGTACCTCTGGTTGTCAACCTCTTGCATCCAGTGCGGGTTCTCGTGAGCACAGTACCTCATGTTGTGGCGGTTAACTTCGCCATTGCTCCGAAATGTAGCTTCGTCACACCATAGTACATTACGAAAAAAGTGTTCATTTTGTTGCAACTTTTTTTTTTGCCCACAAACAAAAATACATTCTTTGAATATCATCATCACCATGAAGTTCTTGGCGCAGTGACATCTTGTAGGGATGCATTTTATTATCTTTCAGGATCCTCAACACTGACCTTTGGCTCATACCTGAATCAAGAGCTATTCTTCTGGAAGACTCACTTTGGGTTTAGATGAACCGCTGCCAATACTTCTGGTGCCCTATCACTTCTTACACGCCTTTGAAGTGTTTTTCCTTTATTGCTGTCAGGCTGTACCTGTCCCTTTTCGCGACTGAGGTTTTCGCGTACCTATAAAAGGCCTTTCGCGACTGAGGTTTTTTATTTGGATACCGCTAGGCATACACCCTCGCAGAAGCCACATAGTTTTGGAAACATTCTCCTAACACCATTAGCATATCGAAAGCCTCCGCATTTGTGTACGGCATTTTGAAAAAGCACAAGCAGTACGTCCTTCACAGCAGACACCAATGAACTGACTAAGAGCAGCCAAATTATATTTATCAGATAAAGATGTGTAGCCAGCATACCGCAAGTGATAAGCCTGTTGAGGGTGGTACTAAGTAACTTTCTAGTCCAAGCCTGCATTGAGATTGTGCATATGCATGCATCATTGTTATATTTTAAAGATAGACATGGACAACTACTACCGAAGTATTAAGGCACATTAAAAAATTAAAACATTTTGATTAAACATTTGAAAATTAAACACCTGTTTATTCAAATAAAAAGAATTTGCTAAATTTCGTAAACAGACATAATTAAGATTTTCTGCTGCCAGTAAAAACACTGTATTACTTCACTGATTCAATGAAAATGATATTATTTATTTTCAATTTAATAGTTATAACTTACGTTCAATATATATACCTTCATTTAGAAACAATGTTTATTAAAACAATGGAAAGTGACAGTTAAAAGTTGTTAAGAGTGAAACACCTCATTACCAAAACAATTATATACATATGTTCGAAAAATTAAGTTTATGGATTCCTATTTTTTATTTTCATATCTGTTCCAAGCATACAGCTTGAAATGTTTGACCACCAAGCAAAGTTTCAACATTATTTGAAAAGAAAATAGGAATTTAATACTGCTGTAGTCATATCACAAGTTATCTCTTGGTAAATTATTGCACATTTATCAGAATTTACAACACAATTTTTAAGAGTTATGTAGAATCAATACTTAAAATATTAGAGATGTAATTAAATGCCAACATTTACCTGTGTCATTTGCCGGGTGATTCAAATTCCATTCCTTGGACTCTAATATTATTATTTAACTTTGTACGTAAAACCGCAAAATAAATTAAAATAATGATTATTACTTAAACAATTGACTTTATTAACACAGAATAAGTTTACATAAGTTGTTCGAAATATCACCATTTCCCTATAGGCATCTGGATTAGTTTTGTGTTCTGTTATGTCCTTTGTTTCTTCTTACAGACTTTCCCCTACCACAAAGAAATCTATTGGAGATTGATCTGATGTACCGGCTGGCCAAAGATCATTAGAAATTAACCGTAGGCCGAAGAATCTGAGAAGCGTTTGAAATAAGGCAAGTATGATAGTCTTCAAGTTTTCAATATTTATCGTCGATGGAATATTTCTGAATACAAAATTGAATCAAAGATAGTTTAAATAAAATTGGGCCTGTAACCCTTCACCTACTCTATGTTCTACATCTCAGTGACATACGGGAGATAGCCGAACTGTAAACGTCAAGCGAGTGTTGCATTGATTCGTGAAGGCGCCAGCCCAGGTAGTAGCGTAGATCTTTTGACATCCATGGCAAAACAGAAAAGAGAAATTATAAATAGTTTTATCTCTATAACTATTGAAAAGTGTACGATTTGGGTAAAAACATAAGGAAATAAATTATTTTTAGATCTCAAAAGCAGCAGAATAATTACTAAAAATCGAAAAATAGAATTTTAAACAAGTTTCATTGACAATGTCATCATCCTCAGTAACTACTTGTTCAGTAATTGTAACTACAATACTCTGTTCAGTTATATACATTTATTACGTACACTTGATTTATTTACTCATGTATTTAACAAACTTCATTATTATGTTTGTTTCACAATTACAAGATATAATCTACAATATACTTTTAAAGTACTAATTATATAATTTTACTTTAATGGTATACAATTCGCAGTAGGCTAAAGAGGAAACACACCGGTTTTTAATTTATTGTATCCCCCTAAATTTTTGATCGTTCTCTTTTGAACTTGAACGTAATTAAAACGTAATGAATTTAAATGTACTAAATGTATTTGGAAAATGTTACATATTCAAGTAGAATTAGAATGGTTTCGATGAAAAAATATAATTTGCAAATTTTTTCACACAGCTCTCCTACTTCCGGGTAAAGTATAAAAGTAGGAGGTGAGAGATTTATGCGAATTTAGAAGAAACTGAAATAATAATAATAATAAGAATGATGTGCATTTTTTTAATACATGTAATTATATAATCGAATTCTCTCCAATATCATGATACAATTAATTACCCTATTTTTATTTTTTAAATTAAGTTCTGTTTTCTTCATTACAAATATTTAAATAAATAAAAAATGTGTATAATTTATTCTGAAAAATAATAGTTAAATGTACAACATGAAAAGAATGAGATGATAAAAGTTAAACCAAGTTCATGAAGGAACAAAATTATTATTAAATTGTTTTGGATATCGTTGCTTATAAATTACTGACACTATCAGTAACCAAGCAATAAGTAGCTTGTCAAGCGTTTGTTGATGTCTTGTAGAATCCGCTTTTGAACTGCTATAACTTTGTACGGACGTAGATTTAGGCATTTTGTCGCTCTTTGACAAGTTGTAAAAGACATACCTGTGTGCAGAGATAACTTGTAGAAGAAACTTTGTAAGAGACGAACGTTCTACAATTTCTTGAACAGTTCCTACGTAATAAGGTGTAAAAAGAGAAAGCCGTCCACTTTCTTTGCCTAACATTGACTCTACAGTTTCTCTAAAACGTAAGTTTAAATTGTACACTGATTACATGGTCTTGAATATTCAGGGAACCTAATCATAAACAATTGAACACGCTGATCATAAGACCTTGTTCCAAAATATATTTCCAGTAACAAAGTGCTCAGTTATCTCGTGAGATTATTATTTTTTACTCTATGACAACCTTAGTTTGATTAGACAATAATACGCAATCAAGCGGTAGTGCTAACTCAGTTCCAATCACAATATCCCTTATAAGTAACAACAATAACCATTTAGAGACATGTCCATAAAACTATTTTTTTGAACATAGAGTGTATGAACTTTTGATTTATTCTGTACATCCAAAAAAGTACAGACCCAACTTCATTACAGCCAAAACATTTATAAAATTTAATTAGTCACCTTTGTAAAATATATAATAATAGTAAAAAAATAATGACTCTAATTACTGATTCATAAAACTATTCGTTAAATTTGATGTTATGACAAAAAAGTATTTAAAAAAAAATTATAATTAATATATGTTTTAAATTATTATATCACAATTTGTAGATAACTTAGATAAATAACTTTCTCATTTTTATTGCATTAATATCATACAAAGTAGAAAGGAATACTAACATTGTGAAAACAGGAACAGTAACTCGATATAACGTAGACAAGATTTAGTCTTCAGGATTTTTATAGTACTTTTGCAAATAAGTAATAGATTATATTGTAAAAAGTTAAAATAAAGCAATATTTATTTTTTGGAGCTGTTTATATCAAAAACCCTATATTTATTGACGTGTAAAGTGCTTTACAATGCAAGTTTGAACGAATTCCTATTTGTATTTGTAACCAATATACGTATTCCTATATAGAATTTGATTTTATAAAACATAAACCTATGCAATATGTTTACCAAACCTCTTATAAAAAAGTTCCATATATATTTGAAATGAATAGGAAACAAAAAAATGTCAAATTTGCTTTCTTCCAAAGCGAGAAGCATTTTAGTTTTAATTAGGCAAATACCGTTCATTTGTATTTCAATTAGAAATAAACAAAGTTGAATTTACTGTATTTCGACATTACCGCCATTCTGGAAAGACAAAATGTTATCACTGAAGTACGATCATGTTATTACACTATGAATTATTTTCCACCGTAATACTTTTATTTATTTGTCGTTCTCTCTATTTAATATTTACATTAAAAATTTTTAAGTAACTTCAATATTTCAAATAGTAACTTTAAAGTCTTTAAAACTTTTGACCAATGAATCCGAATATAATATATGCAATTACACTTGAGCCAGTAAACGGTTTAAGTAAAATAACCGTCTGTCTGACGATTTGTCTGATATTCATTTTGTTCGGAAACTACAACCTAATTTCAGTAACTCTTTATCATAAAAAAATCTATGAAAACAATTTTCATAATTTTAAAACTATTCAATTTTCCTAAAAATAAATACTATACTTGCGTACTATACTTTAACTTTTACTTTTGTAATTGTCTGATGTAATTAAATTCATGATTAAAATATTCTGTCCATGGTACCACTGGGTAACATAACTATAAGAATGTAGGGGATGTAAATATAAAACTACTTTTAACATCATAACCAATACAGACAAATAAAATAGTATGTATTAGTTATAAACGTCGCAATCCAAGTTTTGTTGTTTTCTGATTTGACATGAAGACCATCATAATTCTTCCATTCATCAGGATAAATGATTTCAATTTCGTTCAAAACTTGAATTTATATGTAAATTTTAAATATTGTTAATCTTTAACTGTAGAATTTTTAATAAATTTGTAATTTTAGTGAGTTTTTTAATGTCAGTGAAAATAAGAACGATTTAATTATATTTCTACTCATTGTAAAAATAAATCTTATGTTACTATTATGAAATATTGTTTTTTTTTTATATATATTTTTCATCAATACATATAAATAAAATTATTTTGTTGAATTTTCAGAAGTAAATCATATTTTGTAGTGAAGACTTGAAATGTATAAAGATGATAAATTTTCAAAAACATTTTTTAGTTTCGTTTCATTGAAATAATTTTTTTTTTTGTAATAAAGTGATTATGTTAAATATATTTTACGCATTCTTGCATACATGTTATACTCTAAGTTAAATTAATAAACGAAATTAATTTCAAAAATATGCATTAAAATTTTGGAATACTGACATTGGGTCATTAGCGGTTAAAGTATTAAATAACTGGAATTGCAAATAATTAATTACTCTTTCATTTAATACTTCAGTAATAAAGAAGAATTATGCTATACTTATTTTTTTAAATGGTACAGTTGGAATAATTGAATTTAATTATTTATAATAACTTTAGATTATTTAATTAAATGAATGTAAGTTTGTTTATCTACTTACTTAATTACTAACTCCTTGGCGCAGTAGCTGCTGGAGGGGTCTGGGCTCCAGAGCAACTCTCCAAGCTCTTCTGTCCTCCACTTCTCTTCCCTATTCTTAACTCCAATTAATTGTTATCCTTTTATATAAAGTTGTTTTCCGTTATAAGTGAAAGACATTATCTAATTTATTACAAAATAAATCCATTATTTATGCTACGACAGCAGGATAAGGTTAAGGAATGCAAAGACAATGCGATGTCCTATAGTTATGCATATGGAAATTAATGATTTTTAATTCCAAGAGTTAATAATTTGTGCGAACGTGGCATGTGCTCTAGCTGACATATGTTTAAATTAGAAATATCAAAATTTCTACCACGGAAAGATATGGACATACAACAATAGACGTTTACAGACGAAATATATTCCTATAATTTGATATTAAACAGAATCAATAGTTATAATATATCCAACTTTAAATAAATTATTACGAATTTAATAAATATGTGGTATTAAAGCAATTCATTTGTTACTATTTTAATAAACTTTCTAATAACTTTTGTTTACCAAGTTATAATAACGAAAAGCCTATACAACAGTTATGTTTAACAGATGAATGTCTTATATAAATCTGGCTTCAACTCCAATGTTACATTCGATCAAAAATCTTGTGATCATGACAAATTTTATTCCTTCAAAGTGTAAACATGTCACGTAAAACATACAGATTTATTTGAAATTATAAATAAATTTCACATTAAATTTGTTTACTTGCAGACACACCATTCCACATAAATATCTGGATTCCGTTCATACTATTCATTTTTCTTTTAGGAGGGACACTTGTAAAACCTTTTTTCAAATAACTCTAGAACTAAACCGTGTTTCGAAGAAATAGTATTTTTTTGTAAATTATTATTTAAAATAACTGCAATTAAAAATGGACATGGGTATTAATAGGAAATTAATATGACAAAGTATAACATTTGCCAAGGAACAACTTATATAATAAAGTATACAACAATTTTTGAAAGACAATGAATAAAGGAATTCTAGACCAATTGGGTTTTAAGTATTTATTTGCAAAATAAATATGCATTTCACACGTCACAAATACTGAACCAAAAATTCTACCTCAATTATTTATCCTTTGGTTCACAAAAATATACAATTTAAGACTTTATTTCGGCATTTATATATTTACATCTGATCTTCGTCGTGAAGTATTGGTAGCTTGTTTTTATGTTTGTCACCTGTAATGCCTGACTTCAGTGAAGAAGGAGTGTCTCTTCTCGTACTGCTGACGTAGGTAGTCGAGGTGTTGATGCGATGAAGCATACTAGAGTGGGTATTTGCTCCTCCCGATGATGCTTGATGATATTTCTTAGGAAATATGTGGAGGACAGAACTAAAGCCAGCTCGAAACCTGATTTAGTAATCAAACCATTATTTATATTGAATACGTTCCAATATGGGTATAATAATAAATGGTGTACAAACTCACAAGTGTATACAGAATCTCAAAGGTAATGCTGCAATTGAATCATTACAATAGAAAAACATACATTTGGTTTGTACGACTTTTAGGTTTTAGATAAGGTGCCGAAGGTGAACCACTGTTCCAGAATTATAGCTTTCTTTTAGTAACAATTGACACAAATCATTTCAGTTTTTTAACTTTCTTATTTAATAACATTTAACTTTCTATTTAAGATAAATTAAGATTAATTGTATTAAGTTTAAATCTATAAGGATTAATTGTGACACTTTCTATTTATTATTATTTACTATCGTTAAATTTAGTATAGGTAATTATTGGGAAAGGATAATACAATGTTTGGATCTGAGCTAATATTAGGATTAGGTTAAATGGTTAAGTTACATTTGTATTTTATGACCCTGCAGCAGTTACCAGAATATAAACAATAGTTGAAAGAAGTTAGATAATATCTGAGATGTAATTGTAAAATGTATTATGAAGAGTCAAGAGTGTATTATGAACTAGAGTTTGAAGAGGATCGTGGCCAAACTCAAAGGGAAGTTACCGGCGGTCAGATTTGACATGGAATTCCGGAAGGTCAGGCATAACCAGAGGGACATCGGAGAAGAAACGTCGAACATTGTCGGGAATCTGGGATTGTTTACTCAATTCCTGTAATGAAAGTCCTAGCAATGAAGGATCACGAAACAGCACATGAAGTTGTTTGTAGCTTCAGGAATAGAAGTAAGTAAACAACATATCAAATCATATTTAAAAATTTAAAAAAATAAGCACAGACGTGGAAGTATTTTTAAAATTTAATAAATATATATATATATATATATATATATATATAATTCTCGTATATGATAAAGTCCACAATCAGGTTGAAAGGAACACTACAGTATTAAACGCGATTTTTTTAAATAGCAAATACAAAATTGCAGTACTCTTACAAAATTATTTTAAATCTCATATTCTTGAAATTTATTCATCTGTTCTTTTACTGAAATAGGGATTTTAAGTTGTTTATGGAAAAATATTTAAAACACTTTGAAATTTGTTAGACTAAATATTCTACCAATTTGATTGTAAAATAACTTACAATTCTCTAGTAATTTGATGTGTAAGTGTTAAATACACACAAACACATCAAACATTCATTTTTGATTTATATTAATATATTTACATCAATAATCTTTACAAGGAGCTAGGTATATTTTTGTTTTCACTATAAAGCAACTAATGGAAATAAGTTTAACAACTCCTATATTTAAAGTAATTACTTTTCCAATGTTTTTGTAAGATCAAACTTTTAGTTTCTTATATATTTATTTCTTTTTCTGTAAAATATTTCGATTTTATTGGACATATTTTACCCAAATAACGAGTCACCTATTCCTCCATTTTTTCACAGAACTTAGAGAAACATGAACGTCATATTGTTTAAATACAACAGTTTCTGTGTAAAGACATTAATCAGTACTATTAATTATATAGTAACATTTTAAAATTAATCCTAAGTTCTATTTATGAATAACAAAAAGGCTATTTATAAGTTTAATAAAGTTCGAATTGATATTATACCTTGCGTTCATCCAACAGTATATGACAGAGTTATAACAAGTGTGTGACATAGCCAGCCAGTGGAAAGTGAACCACATGTATGGTAGAAGGAACCACGTTGCGATGTCATCTATGTAATCGATTAGAATCTGCAATGTTTTTATGAATTAATAACTGCAATAAACAATAGTTATGATACTATGTAATTAGACAATTTCTCTAATTTAGGTTTTTCATAATCTAAAAAGTAATCTCTAAGTACTAAGGACCTAATATTTTTATTCTGATACGGAAATATTGGCTAATGTATTAAGTAAACATTTAACATGATTAGTAGTAGGAGAGCA
The DNA here is from genome assembly GCA_963513935.1 of Aphrophora alni. Lineage (NCBI taxonomy): Eukaryota > Metazoa > Arthropoda > Insecta > Hemiptera > Aphrophoridae > Aphrophora > Aphrophora alni. The sequence continues at coordinate 131,565,891 of OY740769.1, read as the reverse complement.
TTAACAGTTTCGTTTCGTGCTACAATTTTCTAATTTAACTATTTTAATAAAACTTCCAATTTGAAGAAATAAATGTGTGAAATAATCAGTTCACCATATTTTACTTCTTAATGGTGTGTTTAGATATTACAATAATTAAATTTGTAGTTAAAATTGCCTCGAGATAAACAATGAATTATAAAGTATAAATGATATATCTTACGAATTTTAATAAGTGTGGATTCAAAAAAATGTAATACATTTGTGAAGTAAACACTTCTATAATAAATTGGACGTCCATTTACCATGAGAATGTTGAAAGGGAGCCAACAAGTAGTGAATACCACCACCACTATCACCATCATTTTTATCATCTGAAAAAAATAATAAAAGTTGAAAAAGGATAGTAAACATTTAAACAATTATTGAAATTATTACTAATTGTGACTTACGCGTAAACATGTATGTCATGAATAACAAATTATTAGCAAAAAGTGAAATACTTTGAATGTGAGGATTTGAATACTCAACACTTTGAAACATTTCGATAAACTCTTCAGTAAATAAAATATAAACCACTCTTCAAAGTTTATATATGTTCCAGAAACACATTTTATTTGTAAACACTATATGAATGAATTATTTTAAATAAATTTCACTGTAAAATAACAATTTCAGACAATTTGGGTAAATATTTTAATCCTTAAAATATTACCTGAGTTATAGTTAATACATCATAAATATATGAGAACTTTAAAAATGTAAACATCCACATTCCAATAAATTAACTTAAAATCCATTTTCTTGGCGGAGGATATTTGTTAAATAATATATATTTATCCATTATTGTATTACGCAGGAACAAAATGATCTATAAGTAATCTGTATCTGTAACCCTGATGTATTAATATGTATTCTGTATGTTATACACTAATAAGACCTTATAAAACGTTTTGGTAACTAAAGTATTTTTAAACAACCCTCAGAGTGGAGTCAACGAATATTTACACCCTGGATAACAACCGCGTCCTAGTTTCTGTTAACAAGCAGGATATTCTCAGAATGACTGATGAACTGTATTGATCGGCAATGAAATAGACTTAATCATTGCAGGTTTCCACTTGTTATGGTGCTCATTTTGTAATAGCTAACAACAAGAAACAAGCATCTATTCCACAACATTAATCCTCTTATACTATCGTTTTTTCATACAGTGTCAGATTTTTTCTTCAAATTAAATATTATTTAAACATTTTCATTTCCATTGGTATTGTAGTTAATTTAATTTTTGTTTTCTTCATACATTGAAAATCGTGATTTTTTCTTCAATGTTTTAGCAAATAAATTTAAATTGAAAAGTAACGCTTGTTTTTTAAAAACTGGAGGAAGAAAAACGTCTTTTAGTTTGTACACGTGTTGATATTTAGTGTGTCTTTAAATAAAATTAACATCGGGAAATGACACCTCAAAACCCTGTACGGCACGATACCAAACCAAATATGTTCATACTCTCTCCAAGACTCAGTTTAAATGGATAGGTTAAAATAAAATAATATCCACGTTGAATCCCACTACAGTGTGTAAAATCCTACTAAAGTGTAAAATCTTGCAATAATGTTGTGCTGATTGATGGGATCTTTTAGTGGTACCTTTTAGCGAATATTCAGATCCTTGGGGATTGCATATATCTGCAGGCGATATCACTCAAAAAGTTGATACTTAACTCCTTTGTGATACATTGTTTAGGAGGAAAACTGTATGACATAGGCTTACATTTTAAGTTTTAGTTTCGATTAACTTGCACAGACAAGTACATATATTTAACGCGTTTGTTCAATGAGGGTTTTATAATCCTTTAATAATAGCATACCGACCATATGGTAGGTCTCTAAATAAAACCTAAAATGCACAATAGACGTGTACACGTTGGTATGATTTGGTATCTCTTACCTAAACATAATTACTAAAGATTTCATAAAGAAATATTTTTCCTGATATATCTAGCCGTACTCAGTCGTAATCGAATACCGTACATAAGTTCTCAGACAGATTTTGTTCCCTTTCATTTATATATGTGAAATTGTATGGCGTTAGACAAATATAAGTTTAAAACTGCCAAAATAATAAAGTGAACTTGCAGTTGTTGAAGAATGTTTTCGAATGGGTTTGTGTGAGTCAATTAAAATTAAAATGATTAAATCATGTCCAGTGGCAACAATGTCTACTAATATAGTTTGATATTTAATAAAAATTTTAATAAATATAAAATTTTATCAGAGAGCTACAGAATAACTGAAAATGTGGAAGTGCGTTCATTTATAAGTTATTCTTATTTAAAATAAAAAATGAATTTTAATTATTATGCAAAAACGTTATGAAATTATTATACTTTATATTTTTTTTTGTATAAATAATCCCCTGTAATCCATAATTGTACAAATTATCGAAGACTCAAATATCAACACGTTTAAGACTAAAAAACTATCTTATCTTCTTTGTCCACGACTTTATACAGATTGACATCAGAAAAGGTATGGGCTCGTAAACACCAGGAAGTGTCAATCAAAATAAAAGGAGTCGTATATTTTCACTTACAGTATAAAATCTTTATTATGTTCTTAACTACTTTTATAAGTCAATTCAGCGACATTTCGACGACAAAGTTACTAAAGAAAACACATAAAGTCCTTTATCCTCTACCTGTGACGCACTTTGCGGTATTTAAAGCGAAATAATCCTGAGCATTTCAAATCAAGAGTTTAAGAGAGACAAAAACAATTCCTGGAGTAAATATAATTTACCTATAAATTCTGTGAATTACACAAGATTAATACTTGATCACTCTTTGTCAAGAATACTTTATCAAGGAAACTATTGTCATGAGAAAAAGTAGATGTTGGAATTTCCGTGTATTCATTAGGTAAAATCGATATGTATAGATCGATATATCTATATGTATATATAGATATTGTTTATTTAATTCAAAAACTTCTTTTTTTTTTACTGTAGTAGTTAAATAGCGTCTTGAAGCATAAAACATAATCGCTTCATTTTATGTTTAGGAATTTTCTAGCAAAATTTGGTATTAATATGTTTGCAATTTCTATGATTCGATTTATTGGGTTTAAACTGGGGAGTTTTGACAGGCTTATTATTTGAAAATTCCAACTAATAATTCTATCTATGTATGTAACGATATTTGTATCGGCAATTCTGGAATATTATTTGTTTAGCAATCTTGTTATTTATTGCTTGTAGAAAAGAGATTTTTAGTAGCTAATTATGTTTGTTTTAGTATCATTAAATTTGATAATATTAAGAAAATCCTTAGTTTGATTGCAATATTATAGACAATCATCCAAAACAAACTTTAATTATATCCCAAAAAGTAACAACTAATTTAAGGTATATAAAAACATAATGATGATTATTATTATATTAACTGGGTGATAGGGAATGTGGATCTTTTGAAACTTGGTTGGCACAACGGTCACAGCCCAGACCTATCAGCTATAACTAAATACAACTCAGTCAGCCAGCACGTGTTGAGGGACTATTACTACATACTCTAAACAATTATTAAAAAATAGATATAATATAATTAACGTACTTATCATTATACAGTAGGGATTGATTCTAACAAACGTAGTGGTCCGGATGTAGACACTAGCCTAAAATGGCCGCCATTCTACACTGCACCGGCGATAGCGGAAAACCGAATGTTTGCACACCATTTTACCCGGGGTCGACTGACCCTACCCAAATTTGACTATTGAGCCTTTATTTGAGGGGGGTTAGACTAGGACGTAAAAGGTAATAGCAATGATGAATCCACATTGAAGTATTAGTTGTAGCCTTCAACAGGTTCCACAGGTTCCACAGGCGCCACATCAATCCGCTGCCCCTGCAACTGTGGCACCGGGCAACTGGTAAGGCACCGGATGCGGACAAGTAACTGCTACCCCAAGTGCAATAAATTTAACTGCTACCACAAATTTATCTAAATAATGTGTCTTAAGAACCAATAGTTAAATAATTTTAACTAATGACAGTATCAATCTCTGAGGTCAAAGTAATAAATAATATTTTACTCCTATGAGTATAATTTAAACTTGAATTTTTTTTGAATGTACAGTTTATATTTCAAAACCATTATGACTATATGTGAATAACCACATCCAAGTACCAAACCATACCTTCCTTTTAGATCTCGCCATCCTCTGGTCTCTTGTATTCTCCGCCTCGCCAGGCGTCTCTTTACCCCAAACTACGATGGCTATACTGGTATAAGTAATCACTAAGACTGACAGAGGTACACCATACTGGAGTACCATCAGAGTAACGCTGTAAGCGGAACGATATGCATCTGTCACCCAATTTTCCTGACATATCACTCTGTAACATAAGAAAAAATATTTTAACCGTTTTGGAAAACAGATGTGTATTATTGATTCTTGGATAAAAGCATTAAAATAGGCTGCACAAGTTAAGGTAGAAGGTATTGAAAAATTCTATAAATACTGAATGCAGGTTGTCTAAATTATTTGTAATTTCCATTGTACTTATAATATTCTTTTAGAACAAATAGCCTAAAATAAAATAAATAATAAAATTACAAATATAAAATTGTTGATAATAGTCCTCTTTGCTTTCTCATATTACCTTATAAATTGATTGATCAGTCAAAATAAATTTATGTTGATATACATACGGAAATATGGGATTGAATGACTTGAATTTTAAAGATAATTCCTTGAAAGATCTCTCATGACTGTCGTACGAGAAAGCAAGGCGTATATATATCTTTTTATGGATGAAAAACACAAATGACTAATTACATAAAAATATGTATAAATATAATTTAGAATTTATGCTTAACTTACGTAAGTAAAAAACGGAAAGTTTTTATTGTATAAAAATCAAATTCAACAAATTTTTATTAAGTGTCCCCTCTTCATAACCATAAAAAACTTAATGATCGCCAACTCAATAAAAATTCCTGTTGTTACCTTTGAAGTTTTTCATAATTTTTGTCACTGATATTTTCAAATATGAGTTGTTACATCTCCACAGTTTATCACATTGTTTAAAACTATATTGGAGTAATTTGGGAATTTGACATTAAAATGTATTCTGCCTATGAATTCAAATTTTTAACCGATACTTCCAGATTTAGAATTTTTGCGGAGATAGAACAAATTTTGTATTTTTTAGATAACTTAAAGCATGTTAACTTATGGGGAAATCTATTCCTTATTTATATTTTTCTGATATTTTATATCACAATTATTTCGGTTAAAATAGTATGAATAAAAACCAAAAGTAATTGTGTTTATTTCTGTTTTAAAAAGGGATGTTTCTATATATTTTACTTCAATTTGAACAATTTGTCATCTTAACAACCAACTAGGCCACCGTTAATTTGATATGCGCTTCTCCATCCTCCCTCCCACATCGTACCAAAGGCTGGAAATAATTATAGTTTAATAGTGTGTCTCCAGTAAAATTCGAAACCAGGACCATTATATTAGCATTCAAAGAACATAATAGCTATTACTATTTCATGAAAAGAAGCTTTAAAATTAACATTTTGTATTCATTGTTTCGCCTTAGAAATCCTTACATTTGAATAAATTCGCTTTTTTTAGTCAATTGTAGTATTTCTTGTAATTGCACTTAGTTGCATGTTTTGGTGTATATAGGCAGCATCTTCAGACTAATCAATTAATAACAAAACATCACAAACTACACATCACACAACGTGGAAATACGTATAAAAATCACGTATTTAAAGTTAGTTTTTAGCCAGTAAATAATATCAGGGGCATTCCAAATAACAAATTAACCTAAATTAACTTATAAAATCCATAAAATAAATAATACTCTCAAAATTAAACAAAACTAAATAAATTAATAAATTTCAGATATGATTAACTTACAAATCAGAGGCAGATAATATTTCAACAGGATGTTCGGAGCGGATATAAAACTAAAAGCCCAGCGATATTGAGTTATTCATCATAGCATGATTTTGTACTGCCAGAATATTTCGCCGTGAGAATGAAAAAAATAAGCATATTCATACAAAAATAATGCATAAAAAGAGAAATTTTAATAAGACACGAGCCAATCAGAACAAATCAAGCCAAATAATGTCCAATCTAAAATAACTATTTAAAACACGTGGAAAAAGGAAAGGGGAACAAGCCCGGAAAAATTAGAAGTCAGTCTTGGAAGGAACACGCTAAAAGGAAGTTCAACTTGTAATATGTTCCTTCAAATTGATGTCAAATAAAATGTAAAATAAATAAATGAATCTAATTAAAAATTCTATGTTGGTGCAATAAACAGGAGTTCTATCAAATGTGAACGAGTGAGCAATCTAAATAAGTGAAGTGTTTAGTGTGATTTGTTACGTAAAGAATATCTAAGTATCTAAGGATTGTCAGAAAATGTAAGTCGTTTCTAATGTAAACACTTGTAAGACAGATCTCGAGGGTTACAAAATCATATAGCAGATATACTATATAGATTCCCCTTACAAACCCTTACAATAACTACAGACTATTATTGATATTTAAGGCCAATATTAACGCCAACAATAAACGTTCAACACATGTTTTTTACACATGTGTTTAGTGTCCTGATAAGTGCAATGTGTGATGTTTTGTTCATAATTTCCTAGCATGAAGATGCTGTCAGAGTTGCAAGGAAACATGTAGCTAAGTGCAATACTAAAATGACTAAACGAATGGTGTTTATTATAACATTTTTCTTGTGTTTTTTTGTGTGTGTATATATAGCTACATACGCATTTAATGATAAAATTTGTATTCTGAAGCAATCCTACTATATTTAAATAATCACAATCCTTATGAACCCCTAATCAATCTTGAAGTAATTGTGTTTGTGAGTTTTAAATTCAATAAAAAATAACTCGAGTATGTACACATTTTGAAAATAAATTCTAAACGAAATTTTAAATAGGTTTACAAGTGCATTTTAATTGTATTTTATCTAAACAACAAATAATTATGAAATACTTACTTATTACATGTTGTGTACCAAGGGTCCACGTCAGGTTGTTCAAGCTCAGATACTATAACTATAGGCATTGCTGTTATCACTGCCACTGCCCATACTACAAGTATGATAAGTTTAGCTTGTCTCTTGCTCATGCGAGGTTTGAGTGGCCACATAATTGCTATGTATCTGTCGAAACTTATAGCTACGAGTGTGTATGCACTAACCTAGGACAAAGATAAGCTGATTAGTAAATCTATGCATAATTTTTTAAAAATTAATTCGGTAATTGTGCAATGAAATATTTGTAACTGATTTCAGGATATTTTGTTAATAATTTTGCTTGATTCAAAAAGAAATATTTGAATTAATTTTTTTCACATTATTCAGCAACATAAGGAAAGGAAACGTATTTTTTTTCTTTTCGTTTTTGTAAAATAAAAATAACAATAATAATAATGTTATAATAGACTAGCCAGATGTGTAAAAAGTAACTTCTATTTTTTTCTTTATAAATATTTATAATAGTAAATCTTATAGGCAATTAATATTTTTTTATTGATAATAACACAATTTTGTAAAATTATCTTTATTTTTGTTTGCCAGAACACTTCATTGTCCTGGGTATCAGACTTATCATGATAGAGAACGAAATACAATGATAAACTCAAGCGGTAACTAGAAGCACCGGTATCTATGTATATATCACATAACCTCCACTTCTTGCGCTTATATAGGTTACCTTGGCTGTGGCGGAATTCAAACTAGTATGTATGTAAATTTCAGCGAGAAAAACTTCACCTGTGACTTTTCTTGTGACTACAATAAGATATTTGTTTGCGGGGGAGGGATTTGAATTTATAATAACAACTACGACATAAATTTCTATGTTTATATTTATTTTATTGGAGTGTTATTGTTGGTATTATATTACAAGTATAATTAAAATTAGTAAATATCGATTGAATTTTAACACAATGGTTGTTGAGTTGTTAAAATAAATAAAATTAGCTGTCATAAATGTCGAGACTTATAAATAATAATTTCAATATATTTCTATTTGGGAACAAGTTTCTTCACGTCCTATATATTTTAGAACTGGCATTAAAGGTTATTTCCGATATCGTGACGACAAATTGTCGGAAAATTGAAAATTACTTTTTACAATCACTTACGTGATGAAACGGAATGATCAGTCAAAAAATACACGATATAAAATCCAGAAATTTAAAAAACTTTACAGAAATTAAAATTTTTTTTTTAGAAATTAAAAAATGAACTAGTAACAAAAAGGTCACCTTCAGTTTAAAAAAATAATAATAATGGGAAATTCACTCTCAGTTTAAAATATTTGTAATAAAATAAATTATGCAACAATCTTGAGAGAGGTTTCTCACAAAATCAAAAAGCACAGGAGTCAACCTAAAGTGTTTTGGGAAAGCTGTATTGACTGATCAAAATCATAAAATATTATATCATTTAAAAATGTTGTGTAAAAGTGATCAAAACATTTAGAATTGGTTAAGACATTCTCATAATTCTCGTTTGTAAGACAAAATAAAAGTTAGGACTTGTTGAATATTTCAATATAAGATGAAAGATATCGATAAATGTTTCGATATGTTGAGCTTTATGCAATTTATGCTTTTGCAAGACTAATGCATAAAATGCAATAAACAGTAGTAACTGTTATTGTTTACTTTGAAAAGAAACCAATCGTAGTCGATTACGAAAACTGTGACCAATATATAATTGTTTTATTTCATATCCTGTACCCTATCATTCACCACAATCTGTCTTAATAATCGATTTATTAAGTTACATTTATTTTAAACGTCATTGAAGCTTACGCAACAATAACGAATTTCTCTGACATTATAAATCTCTCAGTCACTTTCTCTCCCTACCTCAGAATCTCTCAATATCTATCTGTCTTTCATTTGATCTCAATATATCCGAAGATGAAAGAATGCTTAACTTTCATTGGATTAAATAAAATGAGATTTTAATAAAACGCCTTGAAATACAATTTTTAACGTTGCTCCTCAGGTGGTTTCGATGATAAATAATTTTGTACTTAACTCTGCATTGCAAATTTACGAAGAAGGATTTATTTAATATCAATTTCTTAAACTTAGCATTTGCAACCGTCAATATAGTAAGACCTAAACTCAGGACCTATCATATTAATTAAATAGAAATGTTTGACATGTCGCTCAGAATTTGGTACTGTATATACATGTTATTAGAGTTATGCCTTCATGTTATTATATGCATTAGTCGTAATTATTAGACCCGTAACAATTGAATCTCACTTTTTTATAAATAATTTTTTTAATTTTGTGTTAGAAACAACAACTAAATACAATTTTCCCTTATATATTACAGTTTTGGGTTACATTATTACACCATTCCTTAATTATTTTCAATGCAATTTTAAAATTAACAATAGCTAGGAAAAAGTCTCGACCAAAGGGAAGTATGATATTACCATATTTTTCCGATTTTACAAAAGATTACTAACTAAAATCGTGTTTTGATTTTTATATATATATATATATATATATATATATATATATATATATATATATATATATATATATATTAAAAGCACTTCTGGGTAGTGAGTAATGTTATGTTATTTAACCCTACAAAGGCACCAAGGAAACTGTATTTCATGTATTTAAATAAGAAAAAAATAATTAAAATTAGATATAATGACATTCAATACACATAAAATCAATATTAATTTTTTTGATTGTAATAAACTTTACATATTACAATGGCAAAAAGAAATAAAATTTTAATCGAGGCATACTGCTATTGATTTTTTTTTATTTTGAGCAGTTTAGAAATAATTTCATAAAAACACACTGACATTAAAAATAATAAATCGATTTGTGGTTTAAATAGTCATTTCACTGACTTTTGTGAATCAGATTATAAATAAAATTAAATTACGTGTAGTTACTAGAATTTCAGTTATAATTTCACCGTAGTTTCGTTTTTTTAAATAAAACTGTTAAAGGTAGAACATTAAATATTGCTATAGTTTGAAATTGAATGTATTCTGTTTATGCAAACGCTGTTGTAATTAATTATAATTGTAAAAATAATTATAAAACTATTTCATTACAGTTATTATTATTGAAGTTTAAATTGACAATAATGAAGTTTTAAATTGATTAAAGTGAAGTTTAAAATAAATATTCTCTTCATCAGGAATATTAAAAAACTAATAGATAGTTGTTTTAAAACTACTATATGTGTAAGGTGTTACATTATTATATTAATATAAAGAAATCAATTTTTACGTAATGTTAATAGTACAAAGAAAACATTTATTTATAATGACTCCAATATTATAACACGAATGTATAATGTTGTTTTAAGCTATTTGTAACACTAAATTGTAAATTAATTTTAAAATTGTATTTAACTGAAATTGAAATATTATTCCGTGTAGTTCCGATGAGCACGTAACTTGGCCAGTGGACAACTTTCAATGCCATTGTGATTAACAAGAGAACGTATCCAATTTCATTACTGTAGACACCGATGCGGTAACACGAAGTTTTAATTATTTTCTAGTAGCCTTAAAATCGGTAGTTAGTGAAAGTCCAACCTGTGAAGATAACTTTCTAAGTGATTTACTGGGTGAGCTATTCAAACGTTCTTTCACATCGTCCAGAAACTTACTGTTAACATTCACTGTTAACTGTGATGGTCGACCTGTGCTTTTCCGATCATATACACTGCTGGTCTCACAAAATTTATTATTCAGACGCGATATTTATGACTTATTATGTACTAAAGAATTGGTAAATTGTAACTGGAACTCGTTTTTTACTCGTTTGTAAGATATGCGCAATAATTCTCAATAATAAATGCACATTCATCCATGGAAAAAGACAGTTGAAAATAGACACATACTTACAAAGACAAATGCATATTAGAATAGCACTAGTGCATTACAATAACACAATACCAGTCAACAATGAGAACAGTTTCCTCAACTGATATTTGGCGGGAAATATATTTACCTATGCGTAACTTATACCTTCTTAAACTTCGCGTTACGTCCTTTTTAATACACCCGTTAGATTTGGGGGCGGAGATAACCCTAAATATCTATGAATTCCTTCATCCAAGATTGTACAAGTCCAGGTCGAGCCAAAAATCGGATGAAATAAAATTGGTTAATAATCCTGTTTCCAGAAACCTAAATGTATTTGTGACACTAAAATTATGTTTTAATTCTTAGTGTCAAAATATATATTTACCCCCCAAACAATTATATAAGAACTACCTAAATTATCGATATTAAAAAACCAAGTTATTTCAAAACACTTTTAATTTTTAAAAAATACCAATGCTTCTTTCAAATTAAAACAAGAATTTTAATTTTAATTAAGTTATACTATTTGTAATCTAGAAATATAAATATATGAAAGATATTTTTATTTAGCCTACATTATTTGACAATATGTTTAATTGGGTTTCATTTATTTTAAATTGTAGTTTTTTAATTGGAAACACAGGAAAAATACATCAACTGCACTACTAACACTTGTACGTGTGATGAACGTGTTTTTCATTGTAACACATACTGTCATCTATCAATTATTGAATAATTACGTCGTGACATGACACCCGTGGCGCTCTCAAAGAGTACAGTAATTACTTATTGCATTGAATTAAACTACCCAATGCAGTCACCATGTAGAGGTTATATAATGTGATTAAATAACTGGGCAATGCCATTAAATAAAACATTCAGCTTCTGTTTAGTGGTATTTGATGAATTTTAAATATATGTATATATATATATATATATATGTAATAAAAAATATCAAGACAATAAAAATTATTGCTCAACTAGCAAGTAAGATCCGAAAAGCTGTCGAAAATTAATTTTCTACGTAAAAGATATGAATCAGACTTTTTTCAAAACCTCTATAGTTTATGTATAATAAGAAATAGTTTAGAAAAATGTATTACAATAAATGGTTATGGGTGTGTAAAACCACGCGACTTAGAGTCAATACGAGAAAGCATATATTAAAAGCTATTTTTATAAAATCGAAATCTTTTAACCAACATATCACAAACATTTTAAATTCTTCGTTAAATAAATATACATTTCGTAATCTAAGTTGCTTCTAGTTATAATTGATATCTATTTTCAGTCTATAATTTTTTCCCCAATGTAATTTTTTTTATATCACTATAAATGCAAACTTTATTATATATACGATTTATTATCTTGTCTGTGTAAACGGTTTTCTACTTAAAAACAGAGAGACGGACAAACACATGCTGGAAATTATGAGAGTCCTATGTTTTACTTACGGGTCCTTAAAAAGGCTAAAATATCCATTCAAACTCAAAAAAAAAACATTACGTTTATGTAATATCTATGGGTTTAATATATCAAAATGGTTTATAATGTATTTTATAGATAATATGTTTATTGATGAAATTACATGAAATTGAACTATATTGATTCAAAAATAGTTTTATATATGATCACTTCAGACATTTGTAAGAGGGAAGGACTGATTAAAGCACGTATAGCTATGAGACGTATAAGAACGGACCGACAGGTTACACAAAGTTCAAGCTCAAGCACAATATCAGTCATTCAGGATTGACGGTTTTTAATTTGTCTCACAAAAGTATAAATAATATATGTAAATTAAATTATATGTTTTATAAAATTTGTTTCTACAACACACATACATTTTTAAAATTGTGGTTGTTGTTCTTTGAAAAATAATAACCACATATTTAAAATATTATTTGTGTACCGTACTCTTAAAATAAAATATAAAATAAGTGTTTATTATTTTTCACTCTAAAAAAATATCAGATTTTAAATAAAATTGTCTATCCAGACCCAGAATTTGTTTGTACTTGAAACACTACATCCTTACAAAAATTAGGTCCAAATTACGTCTTAATTAAAATTTACTAAAAGCCCAACCCTTGTTTTGGTTTATTTAAATTTTCTGTCCAATCAACAAATATAAATTTACACTTCAAACGTCAAACAGTGTTTCCATTTATTTAAATTTTATATATTCCTATAAGTACATTACCTCACCTATCATTTTTTTTTCCGATTTTCACAAATCTCTTGATTACATAATTTGTTGCATATATATTCCAGGAAGATATTTTTTAATGACCCTGAGTTTCCAATTTTGTATTTTATAGATTTTATTACATTTCAAATCAACTTATGTGATTCATGTTAACTTAAACTAAAAAATACACATTGAAACCTCTGATTTCTATTAAAATTTCTTTCTTTATAATAATGAAAATATTTTGTAATAAAAAATGAAACAAAATTAAATTTGCAGTTTTTACTTTTTATTTTTTTTTTATTTATTTTTTTTTTTTATTTTCGTTGTTTAATTAATGGTTCGTCATTTAATATGGAATAATTAAAACAACAACTAGGTCAAATTATGTATGCAAAAGATTTTTTTTTAGATTGTTTACATTCAAAATATTTAATGCACGGTTCCAAGGTGGGAGTACTGGTGCTCCGATTAGGAATTCAGGAAGCGCTACTAAATGTTCAATAGAATGATATGTGCGAGGTGTAACGAGCAGTAGTACAAAACAAAATATTTAAAAACAAATATCATATTTGATACGATAAATGAAAGTTTAACTGTTTTCTCCATTATTTTTACCTTAGTACACATAAAAACTTCTACAGATGTAACTTTTTTCGTGTTTTCGTTTAGCTTAGATAAAATTTTAGAGTTTCAACAAGTTTAAAATTATGAAATACATTATTATTTCTATACAATTACAAGTTTTATTCTCAGTGATATTCTCTATGACATACGATATAACATCCATTTAAGCTAAATATATATACTGTATATCAATAGATATGAAGTAAATATAAATAGTAGTAGAATTGTTGATGCTTCCAGCAAATTGTGCAACCGGGGACCGAGGGTGAACAGTGATGAGTTTTAAGATCTATTTTTGAGATAAAGCAATCAGCACTTCAAGATTTTTATACAACGATATATTCAGTATAATGTTTAATGCTACGGAATCCCAATGAATGAAAAATCACAATCATTATCTGAAGAACGTTTTACCCATAAAACTTTTAACTTTTATTATTTCTTTCTGTGTGTGCTGTTTTGTTCAATTATACACAATTTGTGATTTTATTTACTGTAAAAAAAAATTCTAGAAAAGAAAACATTACTAACCGTTACATAACACGTTATGCAGTATCGACAATATATATAATAACGATGTATTTAACTTATTAAAATAAAAACCTCAAAAGAGGTAGAAAGAACGTCCAAAAAACCACATTGGATAACATCTGCTTGATGAGGATAACATATTTCCTAAAAACTAATCATGTATAAATATTTGAATAATTTATCTGGTAATTGTTTATAATTACAATCAATAATTATTTGCTTTATATTATTTATAAGAATGTTATATAATCAATATAATTTCTATAATAATAATATAATAAATATATATATGAACTACTTTTGACTTAAGGTAAGTTAACTAATTAATTATATCAGTAGTTCGGAAGGCAATATGGAAATAATAATAAATAAGGAAATAATAATATAATTTCACCTTATAACTAAATTATTGTACTTAAGAATGCTCTTCTATTGCCTAAAACCATTTGTTTTTAAAAGATAAAGAGGTAAATGTCTAAAAGTAAAAAAAATGAAATAAAATAAATTTAAAAAAATAAATATATTAGTCAAGGTTGTTATGTTATATTCAATTTTTATTCTGTAGATAGAAAAGTAACCTACATGACCTACACTTTTATAGCAAAATAAAATTAGTTTTCATACATTGCAAAATAGCTATAAATATTCTAAAATAACATTTTAATTTTCCGTGTGCTGTTTTAATACAAAACTTTGTCTAAAACATTGTCCATTATAAATTTATATAAAAACCATTGTATATATCCACACAGAAAACAAAAATGGTTAAGAAGGATGTAATGCATAGAAGGTATCTACATTTATGTCAATATTCAAATGTACAATATTTTGATTACAGTACTATGGTAATATTTACAATAAGGAAAACAAGGATTTCCCAAACCATAAAATCAAGAAAGTCATCCGATACTCTAATAAATCCAATTTTGTTTATTATAGTAACTGAATTAATTACAGTCTTAGTTTTGTTTCGTGCATTTTTGATTCAGGGAATCCTTGCCTTCCTTGTGAAAATAGTATTATATATATATTATATATATATATCAAGACATAGGCCTACAATAATATAAAAAATGAAAATAACGCGACGACTTACAAAATGTTTTCTAGGCTTCACAAAAGGATTGATAATGATGCTACAAACCGATGGCTGAAAATAATACTTTTCTTAATATGACCGTTTTATAGTCACATTTTTATTTAATACATTCGATAAAATCATCGTATTTATTTTTGTAAGAATGTATCTGTAACATAATTTTATTTTTAAATCCATTCAGGAAACGCTTGTATTACTAATAAACGGATTTTACAAACATAAACAAATACCGATAGATTTACCGAGATTTATTTATGGAAATTGTTATATAGTAGTTACATCTTGTCTATACATTATGGTTTAAATGTTGCACACACGCATTGACATTTCCCAAAAGCAAATAATATTATTACAAATTATTAGCTATATTCTCTTATAAATATATTTAAACAAATTGATATTTATTGTTTTTATCAAGCTACGAAAATAATTCCCCACAACGTCATAGCAACCGGGAAGTAAGAACAACCATATATTTTATATACTTAATTCATTTTGCGTGTACATATCAGCACTTCTAATATAGTATTAGCTGCCTTTAATTAAATATTACAAATATCGCATTAAAAAGATATTAGAAAATGTCATTTGAAAGTTGTGAGAAAAACAAATTGTATTAGTCCGGCTGTAAACTTGAATTGATTTAGTTAACAAGTAATTACTTCGTTTTTCACGTATCTATTATAAAATTATTTTTAATGCACAAAGAGATGTTTAGATCTTAGGAACATTTCATTTAAATAATCATTGGAAAGAGGAAGTAGTAAGCTGTAGATTTGTAGCACTTTGTAATCAAAACAAAAATATAAATATTTTCAAACTGAGAAAAGTTGTTTAGTAGTTTTTATTATTTATTTTTAATAGATATGCTGCACTTAACCGCCAGCTGAAAGATGTTTGATAGCTACTAAAAATATAAACAAATTTTGATTATATAAGAAATTAATAGGAACATAAAATTGGTTTAATTATAGAATAAGTTATTCTTGGTCGTGGTCGACGATTTTGGGATTTTGTTGAAGTCTAAATATAATGCGTACACAATTTAAATAAGTATTGATGAAATTTGATTGGCCATCACCACCTGTTTCATTTACTGTTCAGAAAAGTAACACAGAAGGTAGCCTATGTTTAAATAAAAATGAAATGATAAAAAAAAATTAATCACCTTTGTAAAATATTTATTTAATAGAAAAAAAAATAACTGTAATTATAGGACTTAAGAAATAATAAACAGGAAGTGGCAGTAATTTAATCCTATGCTGAAATCAAAGTTAATGGTTATTATTTAAATATGTATTATTTTTATTTTATGTTATTATTTATGTCTCAACTTTAGGTACAGGTAGAAGAGCTTTCAAGTAGAGAGTAATTATTAATTATTGCATTGAGCAGATATGAAAAGCAGTAACTCGTTATTTGAGCTATATTTCGAGTTTCAATTGAATACTTTTTTTCATCGTTAGAAGATAAATTTTTGTTAATACTATCCGTAATTTAAATATAGTATATATAATTAATATGGTTACATTTGAAAAAAAAGTTCAAATTATGTAGGATTTTTTCATTTTAGAAGACTTTTAATCGGGGATCGCAATTTCGTCACATTCAGAGTACAAATTGAGTAAAGAGCTTTAAGCCGGATCGAAACACTTTATGTGTAGTTTAGGAGTAACTTAATGAAGTAAAATATACCAATATGATTTTCTTGCCCCAAATTACATACAACCTTTTGCTATGTATAATACAGACGAGAAAACAATTGACCCATTTAATAATTTCCAACATGGTTATGTTTTTAGTTTTAATTAAATAAATACATCTGTAATTCAATTAAAAGTAAACTAAGTTGAATTTACTATATTGGAGAATTACAGTAATTCCGTAAAGAGCAGATGGCACCCCTGAAGTTCGTTTGCTTTAACACATGCCTCTGTAATGTCCACCGCTTCTACCTCTGTAATTTTTAGCAGTCAAATAATTATTTGTTTTTGTAAGTGTTAGTATTTTTATTATTACTTCCTAATATATAAACAAAGAGTAATATGTGTAAACAATAAAATCGTTGTACAAATATATTTGTAATATGGATTGTGAACTGCGATTATAAAAGAAGAAAATGTATTTGCAGTAATTAGGTTTTCTAAATTAAATTCCATTTGGTGTGTGCTATTCCGTCTGTTAGTTTCATGTGTACGCTACTGAACTTATTTTTATGAAACTCTGATAAATTGCAGTAATAAGTTTAAATAAAGAAGCTTCACTCCTCTTCGATATGTTTGTTTTTACTCTTTTTTTAAAATTTAATAGGGTTTTAACAGTTAATCTTTCACTGTAACAATATAATTGTTTTTATGAGAGGGACATGATATATCCAACAATCAAAGTAATTACCATCACTGAAGGAAATGTTTAAATTTAAAATAGGAAGTGGGATTAAAAGCGGATAGTCTACAAACATAAAATATATGAAGGTGATAAGTAGTGAAACATATGTTTCAATTTCAAATAATCATTTATCGTGTTTACAACATTAATTACAAATTGAAATTAGATTGTCTATAAAATCCCTTGTATTTACATTTATATCTAATGCGATACACATGTGGCTTATTGCAATATTCCTGACAAATTTGAAAATACACAAATTACTCTTATTCAATCAGCTAGTTTCAACTTGGTAAAGTAGAAATTAAACTTCAAACACATAATTATTAGATAAAAACTAGTAGTAACCCGGTAAGTATTGCGAACATTTCTGTGAGAAATTAATTGGAAATAACATATTCTACACTGGCCAAATGTGAAATCGATTAGTATACAATACCAATCGATTTGAAAATTACCTTTATGTTTTCTTAAGCTGACTATTCAGGATATTTTAGCTGTATGTGTGTTTATTAGTGAAATAAGTGCCTACTAGAAGCTTATTTTAAAAGTATATATTTTTGTGTTAAAATATTTATGTTACTTACCAAAACTGACACAGCCTGAGTGAAACTAACCGCCCTACACATGATGCTCCCAAACGGCCAAAAACCCAAAATTAAAACGGACACAAAAGAAAACGGCACGCAGAACACTGTCATTAAAATATCACCCACTGCTAGGTTTACTATAAAAATATTCGTCACTGTTTTCATCCTGGGTGAAGAATATACAACATAACACACTAGCCCGTTGCCTAGCAACGAGAAGATGAATATCACAGAATACATGACATATACGAGTGCTTGGAAATACACAGTAGCAAGTGTTTCTGTGTAACGCGTATCACAAGTGTATATAGTATCATTGTAGCTGAAGTTGGCTGGAGCCACAGATGTATTTAGATCATAGTCCTCCATAGGTAAGTGTTGCTATGCATGGCAGATCTGTGGTCTTTTTTGTGAGCACGATCACTCTTTTGTATGCTCACTTGTGTGGAAGACAGATCAACTTTGTAGATCTATATTTAAACTCCTTGTATTTCTTATATTATTGAGCTCTGAAACATAACGTTAAATACAATTAAGTTATATTTTCGTACAAAAGAAATATTTACAAAATGGTTAAAATTTTACTTTTCTTTCTTTTTATAGCAGTTAGACTGTCTGACATAGAGTAAACAAATCATTTTAAATATCATATTTTAATCGTAAAACTCAAAGTAGATGGTATAGGTTTTCTTAAAAATTAAATAATATGGTTAGTTCCTATTTTTTAGTTACTATTAGCGATCAAATTCGAACTCAATTCATTAAAAAAGTTTCGTATAAAATATACCAAACATTTGTCGTAGCAGGTAATATTTTCATACATTTGGCGACTTACTTAGACTTTTTTGCCTCATACAAAAATGTACATTTAATTAATTACTTGGGATAACTTGTCTGCAGAAAACTTCAAAATTTGCAATAGTTTGTATTCAACGTTCTTCAAATACGATGACAAATCGTTCGTTAGATTCCTTTCCACCTCTCCCCTATCTCCAAAGAGGTTGTCAAGAAATATTTAATTCTTGTAACTTAAATTTCATATAAAATATAATACTTTCAGTTCAATTAACTTTAAAAAAAAATTCGTTACAACTTTTTTTTCTCTCTTTAACTTTTTTTCATCGCTCTGTAAGTAGTATAACCTTAGTCAAATAATGTATTACTTAGTATTATTGGATGTTCATAACGGTTCTTTACACGAGAATGATTTCTGTTTGAGTATTTTTTTTATACAATATAGGAAAAATGAATATCTCAAAGAATTGATTTTTTTACATATATATGAAATTTCATTATAAAATAACCAAGTGCTGAATAAATGTCTAATGGAATATTTAATTTTGAATTACATGGCGTAAGGATAGATATATAGAGAGGAGAAAAAATAACTTCACATATTGTTGTCTCAAGAACGAGTAGTTCATATAGCTTAAAGTTTTGAAGTTCAGGAGAAGATATTTGGCACACGAAGTGAGTTTATTGTGATTAAAATGTCTTCTTTCGATAAAATAAGGACACAAAAATCATGTATAACAATATGTGTTACTCCAATTTTTATGATATTTGTATATGTATGTAATTAATATAATATCTGATTCCCTTATTAATAAGTATATTAAAGTTTCGTTTTTTTAAAGAAGTATAATTGAGAGGATATTCAATGATTACGTTTGAAGATCATTAAAGTACATTTGGTCATGAAAATGTCTACAAGTTAGTGAAGGGTGTTAACTTCAAACACTTCAATATTTGGAGGACGATTATCGTAGACTTTTGATTGTCGTAAACGATTAGAATTGACTTTGACTCATGGATAAACTTTAATGGTTTAATTAAAGACAAAGTTCTGAAGAAATTTACACAAAATAAGAACTTGATTATACCATAATATATGTCATCCACAAAACCGAAAATAAATTGTCTTTAATTACATTATTTTCCAATTAGAACAACATTTTAACTTCATATTTAAATGATTTTTGTCTGCTATATTTACAATATCTGGAAAACAACAATTATCTCAATGATATTAGGTTATTATTTAATAACTCACGCATGGATACGTACGTATAACGCCTGTCGCCCCTACAATTTTAGAAATATTAAACCAAATAACTATGTAAAAGCTCCGTATATTAGACGTATCAAGGACCCAGATTTCGTTTAATAACATTAATATTCAAGCCGAACATTTGTTTAAGAATAATTTATTTTAGTACATCTATACGTGTATTTTATTTTTTTTTTTAATTAAAAAAACAACAAGGAAAACATTATATTTAATAAAATATATCAGGAAATTTTAAAGTTCGAAGTTTTTAAATGTGTCAATTACAAACGAACACATGTAAAATTTAACTACTTAAATATTTTGGAGCAAATGTCCTTCTTTATACTTAAATCTATTTATACTCATCTTTCAAAAAGCCTTTTTAAATTTATTTGTCATACATTATAATGTATTCTACAAAACGTAACCATTACGTATTTTTTCCTTAAAAAAGAATTCCCCATTATTATAATCAATTATAAAGCAGATAAAGTGTTTACACTTTAATAAAACACGAACGTTGAACTGTAACATTTAGTCAGATATTTATAAGTATATAATTCTACTTTATTTTATTCTAACTATTCAGTTTTATTTTAATCGTATTAAAGCTTAAAAATAAATTAATTGATTCGTTCTACTATAAAGATCTCGCCATATTATCTCATTCTATTGACTTTTTATAAACTGGTTTTAAAAATGCAATCTCTTCAAGTTCTCATTATATTGTTTTATATATGAAAATTTTAAAGATGACAATTGTCGTGTTTATATATTTATTGTGTTTAGAGTCTATCAGTTAAATAATTATTTTACGTAAACTTTGGAATTATTAATTCTCACAAACATTATTGTTTATTATTAAATAAAATTAAATAACATTGACTATTAGTATTGTGAATGAAATTAAATGTTATCTGTAAGAATTTAACCTAAAAATATTCCTATTTATCGTAAGTAACTTTGGATAAAATCGCGTTTCAATTACAACTTTACATATGACTACAAATTATATCATTTGTGTTTGCCAATTCAAAAAAAAAACGTTAACGAATTATACATTATTAAAAAAACACGAAGTAGTCAATACAAAATCCTACCTACAATCATTACCTTGAATATTACGTGTGTCTCTTCTGGATATTTGTGTTACAAGATGATATAACCTGCATATATATTTTAAGGTTAAAATTTACTAAGTTTTTAACCTAATTTTAGGGAATAATAACCTGAAGATTGATTATTAGACCAATAAGTTAACAATCTATAAGATCTAATGTATGCTACAAATATTGTTTAATAGTTTTATAATCTACAGAGTAATTTTGAGAACTAAATAGATATGAAATTTTAAAAACAAGGAATTGTAGATAACCCTCGAGATAATAGTACTCCAATCTAATATAATTGTAATAGCTGTTTCATTTTATAAGTATTTTAAATAAAGTTATTATACAATTTGATATGTGTATATACGTATTTCTTAAAATAACGGCGAACTCCTTTGTTCATTTACATATATACAAATGTAACATGTATTCTGAAACGCGTCACAGTTCAAATATTTAAATGAAGTCATAACGAGTATTTAAGTAATAATATTCACTTATAATGTTTCGTTAAAATAATTATATTGTTTAAACTGAGAAGGTTATTATTTTAATGTTAACTATTGTAGTTTTAATTTTTCTTTATAAATTCTGCATTAATTTTTAAAAAATTTTTAATGACTAATTTATATATTTAAAACATTCCTTCCCGACGTTCACTGTAGAATTAATTTATCAACTTTTTAACTATTTAAACAGACGCCTAATAACCTAATGGACTTTTCAGAAACTGATGTTCAAATACTGAATTAACGTTTTAATGGCTCTTTATAAATGGTCTTTATAAAATAATGATCCTTCTGAACAAAATTATCTACCTCGACGGTGCATTATATACAATTAAAATAAATAATTAGTAATTACTATTAATGGTTGTATTAGGACTACTAGTCGGTAAACTATAAATTTTAGTAAAATACACTTTCATGGTTATCCTAAAACTTTTTATAATTGGTAGCGTCCTGCCGCCATATCAGTTAAAAACTTCACTTTCTCTTATCACCATATAATAATGCGCTAGTAATTTTATTTTCCCTAACACTTAAAATAAAAAATGTTATTTAATGTTTAAGACGATTTCATAGTTTTGACATTTTTGTTTATAAAAAAAAATACTTATCTACTAAAATTAGAAGCACGTAACAAATTATAAATGTAATTTATTTTAAGATACTTTGCAGCTGAGAATCTAAATATACTGTATCTAGTAACTATATACAACAAGAGCTTTGATTATTTATTACGGAATCAATTACCAGTCCTCAAGGGAACTATGTGAAAGATTGTCTGGATATAAATGATACTCTGCGCGAAAACAGTTTAGTCGCAGTTAGTGTTTGAAAAATAGTATCAATTTATCATATAATAATTCTCTATGAAAACTAGAACCGTCAGGAAATTGCAGAGTTTTAAAATGTTACTTTCACAGCATTATTGAATAAATGGACTTTGAGATAATTATAATAATATTAGTTGATTTACGGAAATCTGACTTTTTTTAAAGTATAATTTATGTTAAGGAATAAAACATGTTTTAATCATAATAATGAATCTCCTACAGTTATATTGGATAACGAGGTAGCAGTCATACTTTCTATGCCTGTTTAGTTTATTATATTTTAAGAACTCGGTAATATATAGTAATATATATATATATATATATAATATATATATATATATATATAATATATATATATATTATAGTTTATCTTCAGAAAATGTATGATTTCAATTAGGACGGGTTATCAAAGAGTTTTTCCCCGCTCTTAAAGTTTAAAAAAATACAGATTATAAAGTATAGATATACGTTTTACAGAACTAATCTTAGTTAACTACAAGCGAGTTATACGTAATATGTTTTAATTTACAGAGAAAAAAAACAAAAATTATATCCTACACTTCACTAGACGTAAAATTCTAAAGGTACTTTTTATAATGTTCACATTAATTGTTTTCAGGAGTATGTTAAACCGGATCATGTGTCAAAAAGAAGACAGAAATATTATTGACTTTTTTGTAATTGGAAACAATAACACCGTCCCGTGTAGTAAACATTCATTCTTGGAAATAAATATATTATTAAATTTTAATTTTAAAAGAAAACATTTTACTTAATATCTTCTTTATTGGAGTTTATTTTGGTAATGAAAAAAAACAAACAAAACAATTTTCATAATTTTAAATGTATCTGATAATAGTTATGTGTGAACGTCAAATTCTTTCTTTCTATTTTGGAATTGTTTGCTGAAATGACCTCGAATTACTCATACTGTTATGAACATAAAACGGCTTTAATCAAACCTTACAAGTGAGAAATGTTTTAAGCGTTGTATTCGCAAGTGAAATTATTTTAAAGTGTGATATTACCAAAAAGTATTTTATATTGTAGTATGTATCTTTACATATACGTTTATTTATTTAAAGGCTTAGTGTTCTATTTTAGAATGAACTCATTAAATTTTTAGCGTTAGATAACACCAGATAAGGTGACCTTGAGTGCATGTAGGTAAATATTTATTTTGGATAATATATTTATTGATCCGTCTTTGCCTTGTAAATATGTAGTATAATATGTATTGTGAACGCGTGAAAACGTCAATATTTGTTATATCATTTCGGAAACATTTAGTCTATGTTAGGAATTATTTCTATCTGTCAGACTATTTTGAAAGTTTTCGTCAACTATTATTTCTAGAACTGTTTGACTGAATGATTACAAATCGGTCTTTGGTCAAAATCATTATAGAAACCAGGGAGAAAATAATAGGAGAGTTGACGTTTGTTCAAATTACACAAAAGTTACAATAAGTTCTTTAATTTTATATTAGAAATAGAAGTATTATGGAAAAAATACTGCTTAGAATGTGGATTAAAATAATAGGATATATTTGTTAACCTGGGTTAAAACTCATTCAGGGGTTGTTTGGAAAATCATATGTGTGCCACAATCTAAATTTTGTATTCAAATGTTATATAAGGTTATGTACTACATTAAAAAAGGTAATATTTATGGTTTGCTTGTTATTCTTATTTATTCAATAAAAATGTATTAGTTTAAAAATAAATATACATTTAAAATTTACCTGTATATAAATAAAACGTATTTCATTTCAGATAACCTAGTAAACTGCTTAGATAATACATAATTATTGACATTTTAGTGAAACTTTTATTAAATAAATTTACAGTTTTATTTTTTTTAAATCCTATCTATTATTCGTATTTGACTAAAGTTTCATTGAATTTCTTTTAATTTTATTTTTTAATATTTTTTCATTTTATAAACTAGATTAATAGTATTCTTCATTTTTAGAAGGAACTATACTAAAACGTTTTTAATTTAAATCTAATAATCATTAGATATGGGGTAGTTTTTACCGGAGATCTCCGTTGATCATATAGATCATATATATCATTCACTCCGCTTGCTTGTTTACATTAGTTTTAAATCAGTCAGTGGCGAGTCATATATTGTGATGATCTATTGTACATCAAAATTACATCATATATTTTAATTTTAATTTTATTTCAAACACTTAATTATTATAAAGAACGAAAGATACATTTTGTTAAGTTGATAGATCTCTTGAGAATGACGTATATCTGATAAAGTTAGATTTTTATTCCAGGTTTATTGTAATTATTTGCTAAGGTTGATTGCGTAAAGATAACAACAACATTAAGTCCTAGTTTAAGATTCAAAGTGTGGTATTACTGATTAAAATTTTACCAAAACGTATTAAGATATTTTCGGTAATAAAAATATTTATTTACTATCTATCAATTTCTTGTTATTTGTATGCTCATCGTTTGTTGAAATCACACACACACACACACACACACACACACACACACACACACACACACATATATATATATATATATATATATATATATATATATATATATATATATATATATATATATATATATATATATATATATATATATATATTGGTATGTGTAATTATATATTCAAAAATTAATCGTTAATATTTTTAAAAAAATATATTTTAAGCAATTAGAGAATGTGATAATGTATAATGTATACATCCTCGCAAATTAGAACTGTAAGGAAATTTGTTTATATTAATAATATTTAGTTATAATAAAAGTAAGCATTAATATTTAAAAAAATATTTGTAGGATATACAAAATGGTAGGCGATACGACTCTCCTATATATACTTACGTATTAATCGAAATAAAATATGTATTCAGTGCTTTTATATTATTAAATATTTATCTTAATTAAATAATTAATTATTAATTAGATTATTAATTATTTGATCTTAAAATTTATCAATAAACTCAAAATTAAAAATTTTATTTGAAATATAGACAACTCTACAAACTTTTATTATTTTTAAAAAAATATTTTTTAAAGTACAAGTTAACACTTTTTACTCGCAAACTTTACGCGATTCTGTAGAAATAATAATGAAATCGTGGATCAAAAACCAACACAACACATGTTTTATTTAGACGTAGCTTTAAACTTTAATATAAAGGAAAAGAAAAATCGGGTTAAAATCACACATTAATTAAAAATTATTCTAAATGTGTCTTAAAAATATTAAAATAGAGCTTAATACGCGTTTAAAAACAATGTATTTGATTTGTTTACGTTATCAATTGATATCTATAGTTGTAATAATTGTTTTTATTGAGTTCAATTTTAATAACACCTAGAATATTTATTAATCAAGAAAACAAAATAATCTCAAAACCAACCAAACTTCCTAAGTAAAATAATTAATAAACCTTACGTAATAAAGAAGGTGTATGTTCAACACACCCAACATACATCAGTAACGACGCCCCACAAGATACTGAGTTGCCTCATCGAACTGATCAACTACCGGCTTCTTCCATTCGTGGTTTTGGACCTGCGTACAGAGCATCGGGTGGAAGAATGATTGTAAACTCTAAATTTAGGATCAGATTTAGGAAGTGGTGAGGTGTACATAAATAAGATATTGTAGTTTTATTTTTCGTTTAAGTGTTGTGTACTTATGATTTTCATATAGAGTTTTCCATGGATTTCCGAACACAGGAGCAGCATTAGACTATATTAGACGTTAGTTCTGTTTATCAGATTGTGTGTCGTATTTTTCGAACAATATCTTAAAAGCTAATAGATTAATTAACTTTGTATAATAAAGTTTGATGCCAGAATATTTTCCAGATGGAACGATTTTGTTTTGATTAGAGCCGTTTGACGAGTGCAGGTATAGAGATGGACCTTAAAATTATATAAATACACGGCAGAAGGAGTTTCGCTTAAAAATGGAAAGGGAAAAAAAAAGGAAGGAATTTTGTTTTAGGAATAATAAGGGAAACGACTGGGAAAGGTTTCGATCTCTAAAAGGAAATTGAGAAAGTGTGACAAAGATTTCGTCTCAAAAAAGAATTTTAAAGTGAAGGAGAATGCTTTAGAAATGGAAGGAGCAAATGGAAAAGTTAAAGGATTTGGAATTAGGAAAGAGAGGGGTCCCGAAAGTCTAAGATTGTGGCATCAGTAAATACCTTGGCAAACAAGCTAACGTTGACTTCAAAATTAAGGAGGTAACATGTTATATTCAGTAAAGTTTTATGAAGGTGTGTTATGTCTTATCTTGGAAAAAGAAGTTACGAATTAGAAGAGAACTGATGATTGATAAGAAAGGACATAAGAGAGGAGAATCTTAACGCTATACTAGAGTATAGAGTATATGTATACTAGAGTGTATATATTTTAGATGCTTTGGCATCTTGAAGGAGGAGGTTAATAATAGACACATTATTAGGGAAGTAGAGGACCATATCCTACTGTTAAAGCCAAAACCATTTTTTTTTTTAACACGGATATTTCTATATTTCTTAAATAACTGTATTTTTGAATAACAAACTAGTACAAAGTTTGTTATAGTAAAGTGTTTAATAAGTTTTAAAACTGACTCAACTTTTGACAGTTTATAATTTTTTAAATATTAATTTTACGAGGTAAATTATAAGTTTTTAGTGATTTTAGTAAATTTTACTAACGTAACATCATCATTTATTACTGACATTCAATATGGTGAACTCTGTAACTGTTATTGTTATTATTTATTTATTATAATTTTGTTTATGAAACCTTTTTGATTATACTAGCCTGATTTGTTTTCCGACTAAAAGAAAACCAAAACAAAAAATCAGTTATCGCCAAATAAAACAAATTTTTAATTTTTTTTTGTTTGTGTTCAAACATATATTTTTTAAATCACAATTTGTGATTGAATTTACTCGTTCCTTGTAGTTAGACCTAATGTCTATCAACTTGATAAAAAGAGTGGCGAATAAACCATTTTGTATTTAAATATTTTAATCATTCAAAATGATAGCTTTAAACCTTACATTTGTTTTAAATGTGTATTATAAATCTTGTAAATGAAGCTTACACTTTAAATTTTGGATTTCATCACTCTTGTTTTATATACGTTAGCTGATATATATATACACAAAAAAATTAATAAATTCACTTTTCCAATTTAAGCATTTTGCATCACAAAAGTTTTGAACCTTTTTTTTATCACTATTTTGACTAACTTAGATCAAATTTTAAATTTTAAATGGTGGCGTTCTGATATTCATATATTACACAAGAATTTTGTTTTATATATTACCAATTGGACTATGCGATTGGAAACCACCAGGTAGACCTCAAAATATATTATAAATGGCAGTATCTGTACACATTTCAAACCCTTTACACTAAATCGAACACTTTACAAATATCATAAGGGCTTCTGCAAGAGGTCATATTTTTCTATGATAATTATTTGAAAGTTATTTTAAATCATTCACAAAACATATTATTCTGTTACATCTATCAGTTTCATCTGAATCAGCTTTCCAAACAGTTTTACAAAATAATTTCAAAACTCCCTTAACTTCTAACCTGTTAATCACTAGCAAAAAACAATTAAAGACCGACCTAGTAGTCTCGTAATATATGACACAGTTGAGGCTGAAATAAACGAGAAGCTAAATTAACCAGTAAATGAGCAAACCCTCCTTAATAGTCTGCAGCTACCACGTCTGGTGAATATTAAGTGACCGTAAATTGAAGTAAGTTAATTTTAGAAACAAGAATTAAAATGTAATATTCGTATTGGGCAATTTATATACAAAAATATTACTCCACTTATGTCAAATTGTGTTTTGTCACAATTATTATTTAAATTTAACATATTTACAATTTCAAAAATAAATTGAGAAAATTGTGTAGCCCAAAAATTATATTATGTATTATAAATGTCAACATTTTGTAACTTTTTTTCGCATATAACTTGCCATTTGTAATTTCTATAATATTTTTATGTTGTATGCAGAAATACATAAAATACTCAATTTATTCAGAAAATAATGTCCAAGTAGTATTTACATACAAAATAAGACCGTTATCTCAAACATCTCCATTAATATAATAGTGACAAATAGTTGCCTAACTATTTAAATTATATGGAAGATAATATTTGTCTACAGGTTTCACAATGAATTGGTATTGGACTATAATGAAATTACATGTTTACATTTTAGTACCTTTAAATATTTGACATACTTAAACAAATACAAATTTTCGTGACTAGCATTCTTTTATATACTTTTGAAATACCAAAAGAAATAACATACAAAATGACTGTAACACAACTTCAAGTCTTAATTTTTTAAGTCATATTTTGATATGGGTTATTTTTAATATATGCTGAAAACTTCACCGCTATTTTTAAAGAGTGTAAACGCTTAGTTTTTGAGTATGAATTGAAATTCAGTTTTCCAGTATAAAACATGTGTTCATTTAAATGTTGTCTTGAGGATAAGAAAACATATGAAGATGGTAATTTCAAAAAAGCAACAACTCGTATTAAAACTTAATGTGACCTTCATACGACATTTAATAACGTAAGAACTATTTCAAACGTGTATAAACTTGACACATAATATTCCGTCTAGCCTTTGGCTAGCAACACAGTGTTGTGAAGTCCGGCAAACTAATCCCTAATCCTGTTTACAAATTCAAATCGCCGGATAACAAACAGTTGATAAAGTTAAGGTTCCATGAATAAACATGGCGTTGACGGATAAGCTTGATTTACATGAATACAAAATATAACAAAATGCGACTCATCGCGTTTATCGAATTTTATACAGATGATACAAATTGTGGGTGTTATAATGACTTCATTGTAGTTATAGCCCAAAATATCAAACACCATGTTTAACACATACTGTGAAACAACAAAGCAACAAAATAATTATTTATTTGACATTAGTTCTTTGCTACCGAGACATCCTGTTAAAGAGTCTATGGGATAATTTGAAAGGATGTATGACTAAAATTATTGGTAAAACTCAAAACATTAATGAGTATGTAAAATTTAATGTGGTTTGCTTGATTCAAAATTATAAATGATTAAATCAAACACCTGTTGGTAGCTAAGGGTAATTATTTGTCTCCTTTTGTAGCAAATATTTTATGATTAAGTTTGAAGAAGTGTTGAGCAATATAAGATACATTCCAAGAATATACTTGAGGTATATGCATGACATATTCGTCATTTGAGTTCTCATCCAATGTAGTATAGATGTACTTCTAGATACGAATATTTGTAGACACTATTCAATTTTATCATTAAATTGAAGTTATATATATAATAGCTTCAATAATTGTTATAAACACAAACTTACCACACTTAAGGGAATGGTTAATAGTTCCATTAAAATCCCCCTTTAAATCTAACCGTTCTTAAAAATAACGGAATCTCTTTAAAGTATAACCCAGTATAATGTATTTCATTCTGAAATAATTGGAAATGTATTATGTAAACAGAAACTAAAGCACTATGTGAAGCATTACACCTTACTCCAACCGGAAGACAAAGATAAATAAAATACATTTTGGTTTTAAAGTTTTGATGGATTGTTCATAATATAATTATAATTCAATCTGACACCATTGTTTTTCCTTATTAACTTTGCCCTCATCCCTAGTTTTAGTTTTGAGTTCTTATCATATATTGAAGATATATTTCTAGTTTCCATCATCACTCTAGGCAGCTAGGCTATGTTGGTATTTCTCTCGTTTTTTTCTTTTATGTTCTAATTTCACAGTTTATAACGAGAATAGATTTATAATCTCGAAACTACGTGAATATATACGTTATACAATGTTATACAAAAGTTATGGTACACGTATGATTGATCCATATTAATAATACAAAAACATCAGGATGCATTTGAATAAATCATTACTGAAGGTGTGGAATCCATTTTAAATCATTGTAGTTTAAAATATAGTATATATACTATATTACTATATTTTAGTATTATAGTATACATTACTATATACTATATAGTATACTATATACTATATAGTGTATAGTAATGTATTAGATGATTATTAGGATATCTTAAGGATGAAATTCCGATGTTTCAAAAGTGTGGAATTTATGAATAATAAAAAAGTGATTTATGTGATAAGATTTATCTTGGCCAAACAAAAAGAAAAATTATTACGAGATAGCAGGCATTTTTGGTCCACGTGAAGTATAGTAGACCTGACAAATATATTGTGTTTTAGCACATTCTACACACCAACCACAACGTATATTTTTATATTGTATATTAAATATATAATTATTAATATTAAGTTCGTAATTTAATCTCCATCTTTTTTTATGATTTATATATTTGTTATATCTTGCACTGCAAAATTCCTTGGGTTAAAACTACAACAATCTCTTTAGATTCACATTGATGGTAAATTTCTCTTGGCATTAATAATCTTGTCTTCGTAATTTCAAAACAACTGCTATCTAGTCTTGTATGCTTCTAAGTTTTTCACCATTTTATACATTGATAATTTAGACGCCTCCTGGCAATGAAATTACTTTATATTGAACAGTTACTTCTGTTACCGTAAAAGTGTAGCTAAATCATAATGTGTACTTTCACTTTTTCCAATTAATAGACTTCTTTGGTGTGGGTGGTAGAGATATCTTTCATTCAATGTTTTTCTTCTTTCTGTATCTGGTCTATTTGACTAATTAATCCTCGTGTGTAAAGTACTGTTCTTGATTGTTGTAAATTTAAGTTATAGATTTAGGTTTTGATGATTTTTCTTATTCATCAAAATGTCAAGTTTTCTTGAATTTCGGAGAAAAGAGTTTTAAGGATACTAAAGCATTAAGGATTTTTTTTTATCATTCATCCATATATTTGTCTAATTTGATGGTTGATATTGGTATTGTGATAAAGGGTTTATGTTCCAATAGTGCTATCAAATGTCCAACCTTCTCGCTGTTATGTTTAGTATTTATTCTGCAAAGAGTATTCTTACATCTTTTATGATATTTGCAAACTTTTGGAAGTGATTTACTTAGTTTTTGTTGAGTACAGATGTATTTTAACATGATGATCTGAGATTAGTTACATAAAGATTTAGGACATTTATATTGGTTTCCACGAGTAGGGCAGATATAAGTGTTACTCACAGAGTATCGTCCATCCCTACCAGAAGGTCTGATACAACAATGTTTGCCAGGTCCATCGACGATTGATGTCTTGTTACCCACTAATAATTCATCCCATCAACACATGTTGTATTTAGGGTTGTGATTATGGTTTAATAGTTCTTATCCTTGCAACACAAGCTTAGCCAAGACCCCATCCTACGGATTAAGATCACACGATTACGAATTGTACAATCAAAGTGCAATAATTACCAACGGCACAATACAAAAACATTTTCTTATTTGACCTTTCTTCTTTAATATGATTATACCTTCAATATTCGCTCGCCATTGCCTCGACAGTTGAAACAGGATGATTCAAGGTGTGTTTTTTTATATTTTTTTATCTTTGGGTACATATTCATATTTTTTTTAAAATTTTACAATACCCAATTCGTCTCATTTTGTTCTTGTTGTTTCTTTTGAAGTGTATAACAACAATAATTATAACAACTGTAAAATTTAAATAGTGAAAAAATATTTTATATGTAAACTCTTCTATGTACTCAGAAAAAAACCAGTATATAATAAATCCGACATAAAATTTCGTGTAGCATGTATTAAAAACATATTTCACCTAATTTTTCGAGTGAACAAAATTACAAAAAATATGTTTCGTGAAAATAACCTAACTTAACCTATCTTAACCTAACTGAACTCTACAGTGAACACTTATCCTCTTAACTTACATAATTATGTAATAATTTCCTTATTATGAACGTCATAAGAGCTTAATTAAACACCTTTTGGTCTTTGAATCAACAAATCAAACTTGGAAGGTGATAACATTACAACTTATAATGTTGACAAAACATGATTTTATTTCATAACAGGAAGTTAAGATGTTACAATGACCAGCAGTACTAAATCCGCAAATTTAAACATAATTTATTGTATTCTAAGTTTAATTATAAAACAAATATTGTAAAAGAGCTATTTAAAACGTTAAACATTTCAATAAAACAAAACTAATTTTGTTGGTTATTGAAGTTGTCGATGATATTACAATAGGTAACCTGTATAATAAAATCAAAAAATTAATAAACTTTGGTCGCATAGAAAAACTATTAAGTATTCTATCTCCTTTAAAAAAAGAATACTTTGATATTTTAATTTGAGAAATGTAATTTTTGTTAACGAATTTTTACCAATCACTAAACCTGAAATTATATTATCTCTCAATTACAAATATATCAATACAAATTATAGTTTCTATATCTAAATTTCATTGTTGAATCATTTATTTAAAAGAAAATATCGACGACGAAGGAAGTTTTTTGAAAACACATATTCGTTGGTACTTACTGCTTATTTATATCACCTATTATATCTAATAATCATTGTAACTTCTCTCTGAATCCTGAATCATGTCATAATTTACAAATGTGTATAACATACACTAAGATTTTTTTTTGATAAGCATGTTTTTGGTTACAAGTCACAATTTAAATAAAATATTTAATGACTGAGCAGTACTCCTATAGACACGACAGAGCACACAATGTCAGACAAGCTCATATAATGTGTTTTTATTTTTGTGTCAGTGTATGTTCTTGTGTTAAATGTGTTTTTAATATATAATCAATGACGAGTTCTTCAAAGTGAACAAAGTAATTTTCTGATGATGGGGTTACGGCCTCGAAACATGTAAGAAGCAATCAACAACGAAGTCACAAGACGGACCTAAGGTAATTAAATATTTTACTAAGATTTTTTAATAGAAGGATTTGTGGACATACGGGTCTATTCCTTATAGTAAAAATAACTGAAATAGTTGTCTTTTGGAAGTAAATAACAAGAATAGTATAATAGCATAATTGTTAACGCCGTAAGGATATTTTAAACTACAAAATATATCATATAAGACTAAAATGCTATAATATTCTAGTAGTTTCATTTCTTTCAATTTAGAACTTCAAAGACACAACATTCATTCTCTAAAATTAACTCCACAAAACACTAAACGCACCACAAGTTTATACAATATAGGGCGTTCCAAAATAAACAACTAGGAAAGAAGTGGACATAGTTGAGGAAAACCACATATTATTTCCTGTTACCTCAGCTCAGTTTTACAACAAGATTTCATTATTTTCCTTTCGTACCAGTTTTAAGAAATTCTAAAAGTATTGTTTTACTAGTCTAATACACTCAGAATGTTTATAAATAAATACAAAATAATGTAACAATCCTAGTTTAAATAATTTTTTGTAAGACAGATTTGATTAATCCTTTAACTAAAACATTTGAAGTGACTTTGTGGGAATAATGAATTTAATATCCCCCCCTCAATATATTCTACAAATTTTAAAATCATTATTTTTATTGCACTATGAAAAAAAAAAAGTAAATTAATAAGGGGAGATTTCAATAACTTTTGATTAATCAAAAATTAGTTAGCAATATAATCCCATATGCGATAATATTTTCAAAAAGGAATATTAATTTTAAAAGTACTTTTGTTCACTCCAAAAGGGTATAATCACAAAAATTTCAAGATGAATTACTTACTGCTAATTCAATTTATGTAACCTCTTTCAGCAAGTAATAACAATTACTTTCAAGTGCAAGCTTACAATGTGTAATTAATCTCAGAACGACAATTAGAAACCTGCTGGATCGTAACCATTTCCGCTATCATTTAAATAACAAGAGGGGATCATTTGATAGATCTTCTTGAAAAACAAAATGATATCTAATAGTTTATTGTCAATGTATTGGAAATATTAAACCGCTTGTGTAGACCATACTGAGTGTGTGAATGAGCGTGCTTATACTTGTGTATGAGTCTGTTAGGGGTTCCTATAGAATTTTGATATATTGGGCCTTTTGAATATCTAAACTGACTATTTCTAAGATTATTCTATCTGTAATGTAAACCATTGCAAAATTTCTACGCTCACCAAACAATAACGCCAAATTTATACAGTACATACTGCTTTTCATTTCTATAATAAATTAGACGTAAATTATTCCTAAATTATATTCAACGTTGTTTATAAAAAGGCGCAAAAATAATAAACTTAAAACCGTGTGGATTGTAAATCTCACATCTTATAGAGTTTATTCAAAGCTGGACACTATTATTTCATAAAACAAGTCATCTAAAGTAACAATACTGTATATAACACTCCAGGGAATATGTTCAATAAGTTTGGTGGACTGAAATTTACATAACAGCTTACACTTGGGAATTCCTGGAACTGTTATTCACTTTTCAAACGTTTATGTAGAAATTCCTTAAAATTGAGAGATTTGTTTGTAGTCCGGTGACGGATGAGGTTATATAGTGATATGTGATACACTATTTAATAACATGATAACATATAAAAATAGGCTGTAGATAATAAATATAAATAAAGTATTTGTCAACATTTGGTCTCTTCATTGTAGAATAGTAGAATAAATTTATTGCCACATAAATTTTTACAACAAATAAAATACAAAATTAATTATGTTGCAAAAGCAGCCCCAACATGTTAAAACGCAATTACTGGGGTGCCATATATAACAAAATACCTAAGTCTGTCTAAACTATAGAAAAGTAAAAGTAAAAGTACAACAACCAAATACACAATTACAAATATACTAATTTAAAACCATATATACTAAAAAAATAAGTGAAAACATATAAACTAACATTTTACAATTGTTGATTCCACCAAAACTTGCAAATTAAAAATTAAGTTGGTTTAATACAGCCAAAGTTTCCCTACAAAACCTCGACAAACCCCAGGAAACACCCACCTTATGAGCGACTACATTATACAGAGCAATAAAATTGGTCTATAAAAATAAAAAGAAAATACTACTGATATGGCGGAATATAATAATACAATATATAAATTTTCATATAGAAAACTCAGATAACAAACATACCTTCTTGAGATGTTATTATATTCAGTACCATATCATTACTCTCTCTCTCTCTCTTCTCTCTCTCTCTCTCTCCTCTCTCTCTCTCTCTCTCTCTCTCTCTCTCTCTCTCTCTCTCTCTCTCTCTCTCTCTCTCTCTCTCTCTCTCTCTCTCTCTCTCTCTCTCTCTCTCTCTCTCTCTCTCTCTCTCTCTCTCTCTCTCTCTCTCTCTCTCTCTCTCTCTCTCTCTCTCTCTCTCTCATCTCTCTCTCTCTCTCTCTCTCTCTCTCTCTCTCTCTCTCTCTCTCTCTCTCTCTCTCTCTCTCTCTCTCTCCTCTCTCTCTCTCTCTCTCTCTCTCTCTCTCTCTCTAATAATATATTTAAAAAAAATTAAATAGTTACAAACTTATAAAATCAAATACAATTATATATATATATATATATATATATATATATATATATATATATGTATTTTTTTTTTCAGTGACATTTGTATACAAAATAACATCTATTATTTCTTTGTTTTCAATGTGGCTTTGAAGCTAGATAATACTTATAACATTTAAGTGTATTATAATTATATTGCCTAGTCTCGCCAAAATGATTGTTTTAGCATTTAGTATATTTATAAAGGATTAATACAAAAATATTTATAACGCTACCTCTTATAAATGAATTCCAAATAGAAGAAAGACGGACAGAAGAAAAAAAGCAATATCGTTTTAATTACTTTTATTAACGGTGAATAAATGTAATGTAGCGTTGTGCTCCTTGAAGAGAGATATGTATACTCAGGCTTAATTTAAAAACAAATTTCAGTGCTTGGTAAGTATTACTGAGATACAAGAAGGAAGACTGGTATGTATTCCTTGGTAAGAAGGAAGATATAATATAAATGGTATTGTTTTAGTAAGAGATTGAAAGTTTCCATTTTTAACAAAAGTGTGACTAACAATTAAAATATAAATATAATGTATTATTTAAAACGTAAATCAAAGACGATTATTCTACATTTTACATGTTCAATGTTACACGTTTTCACTTTATTGCTATACTAAATGTACATAGTAGAGCAATTGTTAAAATATATTTTGAATATTGATTATAATATAAACTTCTACATTTTACGCAAAGCTAATAATATCTCTATTTCTGTTAATTTAATGAAGTTGTTTTCATGAACATTAATTTAATTATTTTTAAACGGTTAGGGAGGATTAAATACAATTTGTCTATTTATTTATTGCAATTAGTTTATATTTACAGTTTAATTTAATTAGTTTTTGAATAATAAAAGGGTTTTAGTTTAATTTAAAACTAATTAAACTGCTATCTCTTTTTTTAATTCAAGTTTTTTACTTAAAATAACGAAAATAACATTAAATACAAATAAATATAACCACATTTATTAAATTTAGTTTTAAATTACTACTGAAACAAACATAAATAAATTTCATCAAATAAAACGCTATAAGCATATTCCATCGAGGTAGGTGAAATTTAATTCTTATCTTCACTGTCATACCGAATGCCACCGACCCTATTTAATTTTTAGGTTACTGGTTTAAAACTCAATGAATCATTACAATATATTATACTTTGTCAAGCTCAGGTTGGCGGGTGGACCCGCGACTACCTGAGGCAATCCTTATAATCTCTAGCCGAGTCCGTCAGAGCTGTCTGCTGCCTAGGCGATGATTCACTACTGGCTGTGAATATACAAAAGTACACTTTCTTAACCGAATAATAATTTAACATGTTTAAAAGTATATTTGAAATCTAATACAAAAGTTATGAAAAATGATACCAAATTCGACCTAGGTATTAGAACATTTAATACGAACTTTATTAAGAATTGTTTACATTGTGACTGCGACTTTTTATTTAGACATTTTAGAAGTCAAGTTTTAAGCTGTAATGAATATTAAAAGCTTTACTCATCGCCTAGGCAGCAGACAGCTCAGGCGGACACGGCGAGGGATTATAATAGGGGTGGCCTCAGGTAGTCCCGGGTCCACCCGCCAACCTGAACTTGACAAAGTATAGTAGAGTTATAGTGATTGAGGTTTAAATTACCTATACGACTGTGAGAAAAACGTAATTTTCTTCATTGATAAAAAAAAAAATTTTTAAACTAATTTGAGAATAATATTTTTCTTTCAGACATAATATTGAGAAAACTTAGCTGTTACAAGTTATTGGTGCTTTTTATTACAAAATAGTCTATGAAATAACAATGTACCTCAATCTAATACCTCAATTTCGTCCGTAGTAGGGGGGGAGGGCGGTACACAAATTTTTTTAAAATACTTTTATATTTAAAGTTTATATTAAAACTTTTTTTAAGTTTATATTTAAAGCCTGATGTTACCATAACAACTTGGTGCAAATTTCAATTAAATATCAAGATTTTAAAGAAAGTTATTGGGAAAAAACCAAAGTGATGTTTTGCAAATTTTTCCAGTTTTTACGAATTGCGATCAAAATCACCAAGTACAGATGAGCAACCGCGTCATCATTTTTGCCGGCAAGGAGCGGAATCTTGGTGTACATAACAAAAAGCAGTATCTGCAGGCAATTTAGTAAATTATAAACACAAAAATACTATTCCAACTGCAATTATGGATTTTATTAAGCCTATTTTCAATTACCTCTCCGCGCCTGTACTTTTGTGAAGGTGCTTGAAAGGAAAAACTCAAAACGCCAATGAGAGTTATAATAGTGTTTCGTGGTCCATTTGCCCTAAAAGAGGGCCTGCTGGTAGGAAAGTTGTTGAGTTGGTAGCTTATGAGGCTGCTTTGGTTTATAACAAAGGAAACAAAGCTAGATCAGAGGTTCTGCAGCAGTTGAACATGATTCCAGGCAATCATTTTGAAAAAGCAATGATTGATTTTGACATGTTACGAGTTAAAAAGCAGAACAAAAGGCAGAATTAGAAACACTGGAAGCTAGAAAAGCTAAAAGTAGGTTGAGGCTTAAAAAAGAACAGATGGATAAGGAATTAGAAGGAGTTACCTATGCTGCAGGACAGTTTTAGTGTGTTGTTGGGGCAAAATTTAACTTTATCGCTGTTTTCCCGAAAATAGTGTTTTTAATTACCGTTTCCCAAATATCTCAAAAACGGTACAGCTATCAATTTTTGTCACTTGTTTATGACATCTGTGACTACAATCAATGTGGTAAGTTAAAAACTTTTATATTTTTTCATGACACTTTTATAAAAAAGTTTCGATTTTTTAGTTGTACCGTTTTGTTATAATAAATTGTTATAATGCTGTTTTTGAGTATAGAAAAATAATTCTGGTTCAGAATGTTCTACTAGTGATTGGAAACCAGAATAAATTTACCTTTTTAGTTTATATTTAACAAAAAAAAGTTATTACGGATATAAGATCTGCTGCTATCGAATATTAAGATTTTTTTTTAAATAGTCAAAAAAAAATTGGGACTTACAAAAATTATGGTTTTACATATTTTTATAAACTATATAATGTACTAACAATACCCTAAAAAAATTTACCAAAAATACCTTTATATAAAGTCACAGTAAATTATTTAGTTTTTGTTTGCAAAATGAATGCGCCAAGCCGTACCACCACCCCCCCATGTCCCTATCTGTCGCAGTTTGACTCTAGAAAAAAACCAATACATTTGTGATTCTTCTAACATACGACAGACCATTAGAATCACTTTAGCTTGAAGTTCCTCAAAGTTAGTAATGATTTCGTTTTGCTTTGGGAAGTGTTTAGTTGCCTGGGTTTATTGTGTTTGGTGAAGTATAAAAATTGATTTTATTTACAACATTTTTGCTAAACAAAAACATATAAGTAAATATTGTTCCGATTGCTCAAACATATATATTTAATAAACAGACTTTCTGCGGTACAGGTGTCATTTAACAAATTTTATAAAAACAACGAGTTAATTATAAACTGCCTTAAATTGATTACTAAAGGATATTTTGATTAATTGTCTAACGTAAAGAGAACCTTCAACTTTTTATTATTAAAATACACCGTTAGGCAACAGTACAAGTTTAGATCCTAAGTTTAAAGCCTTTATTTTAATTAACTATTTTAATTGTATATTGTATTAGTGTATCTTAATTATCTGTTTGTTTTTTTTTACTCTACAGAGAACAAGTTATGCTAGTTGTCGATGTTCAACTATATATATTACAGACTTCATTTATATTTTTTGCAAAGTGTATGTGTAAATTCGTAAACATAAAACAATATGATAGGTAAAAATTCAGAGCGACAATGCGATTGTAAATGAAATAGCATGAAGATAATACGATTTGCAATAGTTTGTATTATAATGGGAAGATATGAGCGAAGTTTGTCCGTGTGGGCATCGCTTCAATGGTCGGAGATAAGTGTGAGTATTGAAACCAGATTATTAGACATTCGTATGAGCATGGAGAATACTGCAAGAGGTAAGAAAAGAAAACCTATTGAAATTGAGTGTTTGGAAGATGAGATTGAAAAATCAAGTGAAATTTGTCAGTTGACAGTAAACGAAATTACTGATTAGGATAGGTCTTGGTAACAACAAGAATCATGTTAAATTTTAAATACAGATTACTGTACAAAATTAGATATTGTTATTTCAAGAGGTTATATATTTTTTAAAGGAAATGTGTTTTTTTATGTGTCTCTCTGTAGCAGTCTATAATAATATTTTGTTAGAAGTTACAAAAAATGTTTATTAGTTAAGAAAAAAATACAAAATATATAACCTATGTAAATAAACTTATTTTCATGCAACAAAATATTGAAGATGTATTTAAAGATGTTGACATATGTTTTGTTTTTCAAGAGGTAGAGATAAAACTTGATTCCATTCAACCCACTGACACAGTTACTTTGAGATAGACAAATAGTGTCTACCTAGATATATTGTGCATAACCATGTTTCATAATAAATAGAGGGTTTGGGAGTACTTGGATTTGTAAGGGATTGTTTGTATTATATTGTATATAACGTATTTAGTACAGCTAACTGTGTTATGCTGGATACACTGTAGAATGGAATGAATTTACATGTTCATTGCCGTGTTTTTGAAGGCTGCATTCATACTATTGTAAAGACTTAATTAGAAAATGTCTGTTCAGTGAACAAATCTAATATTACTAAAAGACATTGTAAAACATATTCTTAATCAAAAACGAAATTTTTATTGGGAACCTTTTAGAAAAAGCCTGAAATAGACTTTACTAATTAATTACAAAATATTTATTAATGAATATGGCACAGATACATATCACATTTTTTAAATATTTGTAGTTAATATTTGTGTAACACAAAAATCTATAAGATATTTTAAGTCGCATATGAAAAATTTAGGAATATATTTCACAATAACTGTTTTGAACAGAATTCTTTTTTCTACTCCCTGTCCCTCCTTTACACAATTGTATTTAATTCTTTGAAGCAAGTACTGTATTCCTCCTCGGAACAATGCAGTAACTGCTTTAAGTGGCCACCATTTTAAAACAAAAAATAAAATTGAAAATGTTTAGATTTTACAAAACGCTATTTCCATTACAAGTATTATTACTCACTTTACATCATCACAATCAAAACATTATTTTCTTTCCCTCTTGAATCTAAGAAAGCACGATGAAAAAAAACCAAGTGTATGAAATGGATGATATTATTTAAATGATGTTTAAGAAAATAATTTATATACCTTAATTGTATTGGGATGAAGTCCTTTGAATATATGATGATTGAAAAGGTGACCGTAAAAACAATAATCTTCAAATTTAGAAAAACAGTTATTACTTTCTCTTTTTAATGAAGGAAAAGTCTTTATAATGAAAACTAAACTACAATTTCAAATTGTTGTGGAAAGTTATACCTCCGCAAATCACAAGCTGTAATGAGACGACCTTAAATATTAAAATTAAGGGAAGCGAGAAATTGTTGAAATAATATCTATTTACATTGAAAACCAAAATACCCCTTCTTTTAATCGATTTAAATATAGAATTTCAGTTTTAATGACTCACATTTTATATAGAAACCATCCCGATCATAAATAAACAAAAATATTTTATTGGGAAAATTTTATCATAGGATGACAAAACTAAAAAATATAATAATACCTAACGTATATTGCATCAAATAGTTATAATCCAATAATTAATAAAACTCTTGTAATTATCTCACCATAGGCTTTTGTAAGTAATCAAAATTAAAATATACATAACTTAAAATAATACTCAACTAATTACAGTATACTAGTATAAGCCTATCGACTTTATCATATTACGGGAATTCACCGAGGCTGTACTACGTAAAACATAATACAATAATATGTAACTTAAAATTATCACCTTAAAAGTGTAAAATACAAAATTTAACAAGTCCCAACTATTTTGTTTATGTTATTTCCTAAATATCACGGACAAATCCATAACCGCATAGCCGTGTCATTATATATAGGCGAGTTAGATTCGCACTCCCAAATAATATACACACATAAACGCATACACAAATCTAAATCTATACCACAAACACATTTAATAAATACAAAAATTGTAAGCTGTTTTCACAATTATTTTAAATAAATCTGAGAAGTCGTGTTGCTCATAGAGGTAAACTTTAAGATGATAATTGAAAATGTGTACACGTAGATACTCGACAGTGTGAAATTTGTAATACATAAAACAGGAGAATAGTGTTTGGTATTTCTTTTTTGAAAATCATTATTTTATCAGTTCATATTTATTAGTTAAGGGTTGAAATGGAATCTCACCCGACATTTTTACCGCAGTCAGGAATTAAATATTATTTATTAATGAAGTTTTTATCATTTCAAGGTAAGAAATATCTTGCAAGAAACATTTTATTGTGTTTTATTAAGATCTCTTATAATTCTTAATTTTGCTTTAACGTGATTTTCCTTAATATTGATATTAATAGTTTTCGTTTTTTGTGAATTTAATATCATACTACAGACCATTTTCTTTTAGTTAAAAAAAATCAACATTTATATATCCTTTAATGATATCCCAAGAAATTTCCATGTATCGTATAGGAATTCCATCGACAAATGGACGGATTCCAATTTTAAAAACAATAACTATAGTAGCCTATAATTTAAAAACACGAAAGAAAAAAAATACAAACAGAGAAGTAACTCTTTTTTATTTCTTTATAATTACAATGGTTGGGAATTCACCTTTAAGGTCAATTTGAAAAAATATTATTTTTAATTATACTTTTTTCAGAGTATTTGATTAATCAAATGCTTTTATAATATCAATTAGTTTAGAGATACAAATATTGTTGACATAAAAAACTAAGATAATAACCACACCGTTAGAATGCAACCTATTTTTATTTAGTATACCAATTTAAATCCTGAATTCAACTTGGTGTTTATAATTCTTTATGTGGTGTAGTTCTCTCCCATGTGGTTTTTTTTATCAAGTTTGTATGTGGTCTTAATGATTTTGACTAATTGAGGCTATTCTAGACGGTTCGTTAAATAAACACACTCAACCCAAATTATACATCATTATCGATATGTCTTCCCTGTAATGAATATTATTGTTTCTCAACATAATAACATAGCCTCTATTTTTGAAGTATAAGGAGCTATCTTAATCGTAAAATAGAGTTTTAAATATTAGTCTAACCTATATAACCCTAATACGTTAAATTTTTTCTAACTTATATCAACTCTAAATGAATGTAATCTTCGGTTATATAAGTAACCTCAATTAACATAATATCGATATTATCCTAAAACAATGTCTCTTCTATAAAATTAACTACAAACATTATCAATGTTATAACTTGCAATTTTATTCAAGTTTATGCACCCCCTCCTCCTATTATATAGCTTAGAGAATAATATACACTTAAATTTACAACCAGTGTTTAGTATTAAAATAAAATAAATCTAAATTTTTTTAGTAAACTTTTTTATATTTTGGTATAGGAAAATAATGTTATCTATTTATACTGAATTGAAAAATTGATTATCAAATGAATGGTAAGTGAAGCACCTGTGAGGATTAAAATAAATGTTTAAATAACAAGAACAACATTTGTATCTTAAGTTAAACAAAACTAAACTCATACATAAGATATTAAAAAACTCTTTCAGGTGCAGCAAGTAGTTTTTTTATTGCACACTTCTTAATGTCGGGACGTAATTGTTCATTATAATATGTAAAATTTATAATAACACTTGCGCTTTGGAGATTTAAGGAAATTTTTGACTAACAACAGTAGGAAAGGTTTTGTTTTTAGAATCTGACTACGAATAAGCTTCTGAACTTTATGTCCCTGAATAGCTTATTAATAAAGGAAGTGTGGTTTTAACCGTTGGTCCCCCAATAGACTACCATTATACTTCTTTAGTCCAATTTAACTGCTTTCATCATTCCGACATAACTTACGATGTCGAATATCTTGTCCTTTGGTGTTTTTGGTTTCCCATATATGATATGCTAAAATGTTTCATTTTATTATGTGTATGAAGCTGTCTTACACGATGTAGTATGCCGTATCATAAAAAAGAACGTATGCATCATTTTGACTGTATGAAGCATCATTGTGATTGTATTATGGAGAACAACGTAAGGTCAATAGACCCAGAATAGAGCAATTTTATCATAAAATTTGGAAATGCAACTATATCTAATAAACATGACTTTTATGGAGACATATTCGAAGTAACAAAATGCATGGTCTATAAAGATGTAAGTGTAACTAAAATATTTGGATACAAGTTACAAGTATCTGATAGCCATACATTCGTAATAAATGACGATATCATGCCAAAAAATTTAAATCATAGGAAAGTGAAAGCACAACATACTTAAGTTCCGACTAAATAGAGAATGTAACAGATGGGGACGAAATCTATTATTCAGTGGAGTTCCTTTAATGATTTATGCAGTACAAAGACTGCACCTGACATTGGGGGCAATCATAATACTCTTTCGAAAT
Organism: Aphrophora alni; assembly: GCA_963513935.1. NCBI lineage: Eukaryota > Metazoa > Arthropoda > Insecta > Hemiptera > Aphrophoridae > Aphrophora > Aphrophora alni. Next base: position 131,521,044 of record OY740769.1, on the reverse strand, counting down.
CGCTACAAAAACAGAGGTTTTTGTGATGAAACTCGAATGTTCGTTAAAAGTTTAGATAATCTCATAATTAGTGAGGTCTTAACGTGAATTGCAGAATGGCAAACAATTTTTATAGTGAGAAAACTTCACCCTTAGCAAAACTGATTTTCCTTTTCTATTAGGGCGAAGTCAGTTTCTATTAAAGTTTGTCTTTACAATAACTGTTAACAAATCATAAGGTCAAACCCTGAATGAGGTTGGCATATATTTTCAAGAACCTGTTTATAGGCACGGAGAACGTTTCATTGCATTCTCCTGTAGCAAAAGATCAGTAAACCTAATGGTCAGAGTCGTTTATGATATAGAACAAGGTAAACTACTCCATGGGAACGAACCATGTTTTAATTAGAACTTCCTATACAACATCTACAAAGTTGTCTCTTACAGACGTATAAAAACAAAGAAATTTAAAAAGCAAACACAAACCAATATGCAGAAGATATAGACCAATTTATCTGTATATAAATAGCTGATATAACATGTACCTTTTAATTGTCTAAAACAAAAACTAAATTATAACGAGGTTACATGTCATCTAAAATAAACCTCTTTAATGATTTAGCATATTATTTTGAGCTCTAGTTATGTGTTATGGAAGGTTCTTAATATTTTATTGATTCATTTTGATTGTTATTACAGTCACTGAAAGAAAACTAAAGCTATTATAGTAAAATTTAAGGCACTTTAAATTTAATTTTCTATTTAGGCTATACTACAACCTATAAAAATATGGCAAACATATATTAAAATACGAAATGCAAAAATCAGGCAACACTCGGAAGAATGGATAAGTTCGTTGCCCTATGACAAGTTGTTCCTAATGCTTCCGCAATAGCCGACCTCAGGAGAATTTTTATAAAGTTTTAAATACCTTAGCAGTTATAAACACTATAAAGTTGTGCAGAAAAATAAATTATCTCAAGCTTTTCCAGTTTTATTTGTACTTCATTTATATTTTTAGACTTAGTTTTAGACCTAAATTTTTTTCTAATGCTGCTAATTTTAGTTTTAATTTCCGAGAGATTACTAGGTAATTAGGTGACTGTTTCACGTTCTAATTTTTTTTACTTCAAAATAATAGTTGATATATATTCTCAAAAATAGTGTCCATACACAAATGTTTCAAACTTCAGAATAAACTGTATCAATAATTAATATCAACAATCTATCAGTTTATACGCAGTATAGGCAATAGTCTTAATAAAATACAGTTAAAACATCTAGGGTATAACATAATAGACATGTATATAACCCCAAAACATGATGTTATCTCAATATGCTTCATCTTGTAATGCCTTTCTATTGTTGCCATAACACATTTCATTATTAAATCAGATATTTTAAGCTTCACGTGTTTAACAAATTAGAATTGCAGAATATCTTGTTATGTTTAGACGCGCCGATATCGAAAATATGAAACGTTTTGTAATCCAACTCGTACAACCCTAAGTCTATAAAATGAAAATCAATAGAATAATGGAACTCAATAAAAAGCAAATGTCCCTTATTTTGAATATCTTAGCAGTTAGAAAAACTATAAAGTTGTATAGGTCTATAATCTCAAAGTGCTATTGTTTGAATTCTCCTTCATTTAAATATAAACCTAAATAGTTGCACACAAATAAAACTGATAAATTCTTCAAAAATCGTTTAAAAGTTTTTGGTCTAATAATCACAAACACAAAGATTCGACATGAAACGGAAAGAAAATTTTTGAATGGAAAGTCTGTAAGAGAGCTAATTTCCTCTTTTTTTTAAATTCGATGAGTTTAAATTGTTTTATATCAATGCAATAAAAATCAGCAAGTTAAACATTTATATTACTCTAAATGTGTTAATATTCTAATAAAATATTTGAAAGTTTAATCGAAAGAGGGGGAGGGGGAGGATCTGAAAAACTTGAAATGCAAATACTTCCACATTCTAATTTCTGTGGCTAATAAACATATTCATGTCTATTACAAACCATGTTGTCACTGACTTAGGAGAACATTTTATACATATTATTATTGCTAGAGAATAGGCCTATATTCTATGTTGATACTAGATATATTTCAGTGCTCTATTTGTCACTCGTCTCACCACAATGACGCGACTTTCTATAAGCTATAATCCTAGATTTAAATTTACACTTTAAAATATTTATTTACTATTGAACAATGTACGATCACATCATTAATAGATAATAAATGTATAAAACCATCCAAGCAGGGGAGAGTTCTGTATTTCAATCCTTGAGATATCTGAAAACTAAGTACGCATTCACGTATATAAATTTAATTAACCATTGTGAAATTAAATAGATATTTTGTAGGTTATTTAGACATTCTAATATGGTCTAAAACACAATGAGAAGTTATGCTCATCAATTTATTATATTTTTTTTAGACAATAGAGAGTTTTGTTTAAAAGGTGCTGATGTTAATGGAACATTATGTTAGTTTTGAATAATGATAAGTTTGAGATTTTACGTAAGCATAATTTTACATTATTAATATGAACAAGAAGGCAATTAAAGTATTAAAAAGCAAATTCCTACATCATACAATCGCTTTATCAGAATATAACTTAATCTATTTAATCTGTGTAGAGGAATTATATTGTATCTAAAAAAAGAGTGCTACCAAATTAACACTACTATGTATATAAATATTATATATATATATATATATATATATATATATATATATATCCCTTCTTAGTCACTTTGTTGTAGCGGAAGGAAAGTTTTAATGTTTTCACTATAGAAGGATTTTAAACAAAGTGTAAACCTTAACATAATAACATAAGTATTTTAAATTAATGTTTTACTAAAACTATGGATCAAATGGTTTAAGATAAAGTAAACAATTTTGTAAAGTGACGTGACTTTAGGTTTCACACATGCATTTGTCTTCACTTCATCCTTTGTTGATGCAGTCCAATCTGGTGATATTTGAATTAATTTTAAGCTATATGAGATGTTATACACTTTTAAATTTGGTGAATATAGAATTGTCAAAAAGAAAAAAATATAAGCCAATTTCTTGTAAATAATTTATAAAAAGAAATTTTCATTTCCTTAAAAGATTAAGTAACAACATTGTAGACGTTTCATAAGATTTTAGTTATGCTTATTTTTTTGTTAATATGAGAGCTTTATCATAACTTGCATATTATGCAAATTATCACCTGGTGGCTACAGCACTTGTCATACTTATACTTGTACACTTATATGTACAATATACACAACTAATTGTATATTTAATATACTAATAATATTTCCGGTATATTAAGGCCTTGTTTCCTAAATATATGATGCTGGATTTACTTAGTAAGAAGTAAGAAAGCTTAGACAACTTTTTTAGTTTAAACAATCTGAGTATAAACAAAACATGTGCTTGTATGTGTAGCATTGTTTGTTCACGTTATACAAATTTACTGCAATTGTTTTATTGTTTATTAACTATAACACCTTTGTTCTCAGAATATTCAGTTGATAAAATAAAAAATGAAAGCTGTTTTATTGGGTTTTTTTTCTGATATACCCCTTCACTTAGAGGTCTTACAATATGATAAAGATTATTATGTACAGCTGCAACCAACGAAGTTTGTTAAATTGGTTATTTAAGATCAAATGAAATTAAATATATACAGCTAAAACAACTTATATTTATTTACTGCATGAAAAACTTATTCGAAAAGTAATAGTTTAAAAAAAAATTGTTTATTAATTCAATATTACAACTGAGTATGTACCCATCTAGCAATTTACGCTTCATACATTTTTACACTTGTAAGGGATTTGACCCAATGGTTAAAAAAAGTAATAGTGAACAGATTTTTAGTAACCTGAATTTCCATTTAACTTGTTTTCAATTTGGGATAACTACTAAGTTTATAATATAATAATTTATATTTTTGTTATTTGCAATTTAAATTTTTGATGGTATTCTACAGATTTATAATGTTTGTCCCCAACTAAAGAAACAATGGGTTGTTGTAGCTTTGTTTTGCATTTTAGTTATATGACCATAATGAAATAATTTGAATATATACTAGTTGATACACATACAATATTTAAATAAAATCACGTTACCTTATTAACTGAAAGGATATTTTTAAACGATATTTTTCATATTGCTTAGAAAATTATACTACAAATGTTTAGAAGAATACTGTAAATATATCTTTCACACTTGAATATTGAAAATAACTAAAATTTTGTGTAAGTCATATATGAATTACTGAGGTCAAAATTAATATATAAAAATAAAAGAGATTCTTTTTCGTAGAAAAAATAATAATAAAATTTAATTTTACAATTTTTCCAGAGTGTAACTCACTTCAAAAGCTCTTTATAAAACAAAGCCACTTCCTATTTAAAATGAAAACCGGATACAATTATAATTCTTTTAATAAAACTCAGCAATATCAGATGAAAGTAGAACAAGTGAACCACGTGATGAGAACGGAGTGACAGAAGTTTGTTATTTTACAATTATAAAATAAACTTTAAATATAAAGTTTTTTCTTTTATATAAAAACCATATGGACTGTGACATATCTGTTAGTAATCATAACTCTGAAAGTCACAATACCGAAAGGTCCAACTCCGATTGATGATTCAACTATTCACTAATTCATATAATTGTTACAGCATCACAAGTTACTTTACATAAATGATTAAGAAATAAATGTGAGTATGCTGATTTATAACAATACATTAATCAATCTCAATAATATTATATCTTAACAAAAAGGAAGTTTGCTCCAAACTTCACAACATCGAAATGTGTATCGCTGGTAACAGTAGTAGAATTATAACATCGATATTAAATATGTAATATCTAGTTGTTGAGAGTTCATGATTTCATTCTCTTCTAAATAGAACGTAGTGAAATAGAGTAGGGGTGGTACTATTTGAGATGTAAACTTCATTAAGATACTGGCCATTTCAATGTCTAGCCAAACAACTATCAAAGATTAATTACTCAACTCGCTGATCTCACCTTGACCTTAGTGTTTAGGGATTAATCGGGAAGCTTTGCGCTTTAATGTGTCTAATTAGTTTTTGCAAGTTTTTATTTGAAACTTAGAAAATGTATTACATATAAACAACTTCCATTATTTAATTTAATTTCGTTAAAATTTAGTGGGTTTTAAGTATTTATTTCTTATTTTACAAAGTAATTGCTCAATATACGTTATATTAGAAAAATTACTTTAGTACATTTTTCCACAAGTATGACATTTTAAAATCAATTGTTAATTTTAATATATTATTAAATTAATAAAAAATAATGCCCGGCATTACTGAAGAAATATTTGCAAAAATTATAGATATTACATTATTCCAAACATATCAAAAAATCTTGCAGAATCAACTTCTTAAAGTTAGGTTTTATTTCATGTATTGTAAGCATAATTCTTAACCAGATAAATATCTCAGCTTTATAAAGATTCATTCATATCTTTACATTATATTATATAAAATAAATGTTGAGCATCGTTTATTCAAACATCGTTTATCAATTATGGGTTATTGAATAATCGTCACATAAGTTGATCATGTTAAAACTATTGTAATCTTAACATAAAATGCATAAAACTTTATTTAAGCGTTTGATAATATATGAGTTTAAGCTACCTACTATAGAAAGTGAATTTGACACAGGTCGTTTATCAAAGTTACAACTTCTTTCAAATTAAACAATTTTATATCCATTTTACTTGATATGAAATCTATCTGATCAGATTTGAAACCGAATTAATGAAACAAAAATATTTAAGAAAGAATCAACCTTACCTTTATATGAAATCACTAGAACTCACTGTCTTTGAATATAAAACTTGACAACGTAACAAATGCCAGTAATATTTACTCGAGATATCATAACAGGCTTAATTCAGTCTTGTGGTAAAAATTACAACTCTTTATCAATAGATTCGTAGCAAAAACAAACACACACAAGGACAAGCAAGAGCATAAAACAACACTGCATTCGTTGTTTGTTGTTTGATAAAATATTGAAGAGCACGATTTGTTTTCAAAAAAATAACTTTTATGATTCATGTTTTAACTTATATTTTGATTTATTGTTTAGTAATGTATATTCTGTACAGATTCTTTGTTTAGTTTGTAGGTTTGAGTTAATAATAGAGAAAAAGTGATAAGTACAGCTGAATATTGTGACTAAATGTCATTCTACTTTCCATTGATTAGAATTATTTGAGATATTACTTTAGAAATTAGTTTTTAGATGTAATTTACCCAATGTGTATCGTAGATAACAAAACTGGATATCATTAGACTACATGGTGATTTTAAATATACAGCAATGACCAGCTATTCCATATGAAACAGTTACCATTTTTAAATTTGTAATGCATTTATGTTATTATTTATTAATTTTTTTATAGGCAACAAGTAGTACTTGTAATTTTGTACCTCAGATAAAAGTGTCTTTATGTCTTTAAACCATTAGGAAAGAGGACAAGAAGTTAAATCGTTTCAATGTTGATTTTTTTTCAGAACTAATCAGAATCTATGATGGAACGTTCAGTTTTCGAGAGCTAACCAACATACCAGGTTCCAGAAGTCTATTTTCAGATCTCAATATATAAGCGAAAATAAAGTTTGGATGCCTTCTTTGAAAACAATATTCATATATTGAAATAACTGTGTAAGCTTGCTTCGATTTTCTATGAAAATGTAATCGTATTGGATTGAAATCAACCTTTAATGACGCCATTCAAGGTTATTTCAAAGTTTTCTTTTCACCCATTATTCATTAACATAATCATTATTGTTTACTTACATTTTGCAAACCGGTTGGTGGTATAATCAAATTTAAACAAAATTTGAGAAAATTCAAATAATGTGATTTTAATAAATTATATACGTGTATTTTATAACAACCAGATAGTGGAGTTTTACCGATAATTTTATCGATAACTAACGAATTAACATTTACGATTGGGTGCTTAGAATCTACACTTAGAAAGTATGATCAAACCGTTAGTGCCGATTTCAAAATAATCAAAATTTTCTCTTATTCTAGTCGCAGCTACTTTAAAAATGTGCAGTCATAAAAGAAAATTAAAAATGTGTCTATATATATATATATATATATATATATATATATATATATATATGGGCTTAATGTAAAAATTTGATTAAAATCAGTCCATGCGTTCGCGCTGTAACGTTCGCCACATACGATAGAGGGTAGACAACGACAGACTGATATTATTAAATAAATGACTTTTTTTAGCACTAAGTTGAGAACCATTCAATGGTTAAGTAGAGAATGTTAATGTGAAAAAAGTAGAACGTATCCTTGTGAAAGTTGTGGTGAAGGGCTAACTAAGACAGAGTTCAGTCAGGTAAAACGTTTCGACAAATTTTGTAAGAGCAAAGATTTAGAAAATATGGCGTACAAGGTATAGGATGGCTAATACATTAGAAATACCTTGTTCGTGAATTTATTGGAGGGATCTACAAATTACATCTTCTTCTGTTGTCAACTCGAAAGTTTGAATAGTTCCTTTTTATTTTAGCCAATAGGAAATACTTGTACTTGTATTCGTTTGAGCTGATTGTACTTAATACTACCTATTTCAAAATTATTAATTTGTGTAAGTGTAAGTTTCATGGGTTTATTTTTAATAAACTGATATGGCAATATTGTAGCTTTTATACAATATATTCTTATTACTTCTGTTACACCTTGACGAAATATGTTTAATGAAGTTTTAGTAGTTTATAAACATATCACAATATTATTAATGTGGAGGGAGTATGATAGTACAAAGGATAGGAGTGAAAATAATGTGTGTTAAGTTCAATTAATCGATATTTTTAACTTGTGTATTTTACCAACACTTTACTTACAGTATAAAAAAATAATAAATTAAAAAATTTTACTGTTAGTTACAGTGTTTTTTTCCTAAAGTATTAAAATTTAAAAATATTAAAAATTTTACACACAATCTATTCACAAATTACATTTATTTTAACGTAAAAGATATATTTCATTAGGTGGACAAATGCAGCTTAAGTTCGGCAGGTTTCTCACTTAAGGGTCCATGTGAAAATATATCGGTGGATATAGAATCCAAATCTTCATTAATTCATAAATGGACAAAAACTTAGCTAAAAATAATTGAAGTTTAGCGTCATTACCATTTCTTTAGTGAGAACAGCTACGACAATAATAATATTGATACACCATCATATCAACATTATTGTTAACACAAAATAAAATCTCTTAAAATTACATTCAATAACATATAAGACTGAAGGTAAATAATAATAATCATCTGAACAATGCGGTACTTCAAAGACACAACATTCATCTTTCTAACAATAACTCTAATCTGCAAAGAAATGAACAAGTGATGTGCAATATTGGAAGTTTCCCACAAACATCGAGCAAGAGTGTTTATAGAATCAAAGAGTGTTTATAGTGTCAAAGAGTGTTTATAGTGTCAAAGAGTGTTTATAGTGATCACGTATATTCTTTCATCTTACAATTACTGAAGTAGTTTTCCCCTCTTTTCTCATTCTTATATAATAAACTGAGAGGTTTATAAAATAAAATATTATGTTAGAGTGTTAGAACTGACATATTTTAAGAACCACTGATTCATTCAACACCTTAACAAACATCTCTGGATGTACATTTTGGGGGAACTGACAAGTTTATCCAAGGAGAATATTTAAAGTTAAAGTTTTATAACATGCAATGAATCAATATTTTACTGCAATCTACACATGGTTAAAGAATAACGAAACATTTAAACAAAAATAAACACATAAAGATCGTCTAGGACAAATAAAACACTTCGGTTGTGGGTATAGTTTAAAGTAGAAAAGACAACAGTGTCTTATATTTTTTATGTCCTTAAAATAATAAATATGTATATTCATTTTGTATTTATTATGGAAACAAAACCATGGTAATAAAATATCTATGATATTAAGAAGAAGAAAATAAATATGTAATTTAAGAGAAAAATGAATAATTAATTGTAAATTATATCTCTCTGTTATTATCAGAAAAATTGTCAAATTTATAGAGATGGATGTTTATATTTTAAACTAAATAATTCAATGTTTAGAATTGGAAATAATCTAGAGATATAAATAATTGCATCATTTTATTTAAATAACATTATCGGAATCCTTAAAAAAAATATAGTTTTTACAAGTATTCGTCCTATGTAATAATTATTATATTTAGTGAAAAATTTTACGAATTTCATTTTGTTGTTTTCAGTAATAAAATAACTGGCATAATATCATTAAATTCTTAAAATTATATGATTTCTTTGGAGCTTATAAATATTTAAGTCCGATTGATTAAGTTCTAAGTGAATATTAGCAAACCATCTCAACATAATACAATAACCAATTGGAAATAATGTATTTAATGTAATAATACCGACAACATATAGTCCATTGGATCCAAATAGATCTTGGATATATGTCAGAGAAATTATAAGCGATGATGTAATGCATTAGGTGGGAGAAGTTAATCCGGAATAAATAATGACTTTACTTAAGAGTTATTTAATCAAACATATATTCGCCTGGAAGACAAATGCTTAACAATAACCAACCAAACTCGAATTCAACTCGAAATGTAATCGCCACCAAGAGATGGAATCGATACATTAAATTTCAAAATCTTCAAAAAGATAAGTTATATTGTTGATGAATTATTGGAATACATCCCTCAAAACAAACCATTGTTAGAAGAAACCTAAAAAAATGCTTATGATTTCATCATGTATCGTGTGAACAGGAGGTACCGCAAGGTATTTAAGATAAGTATACTATTATCTGAAATACGCGCCATAAAATAAATTTTATTTTTACATTCGAATAATTCTGAATGCCAGGAATGTCTTTTATTGTTTAAAATTAAAAATAGGGTCACTGATTATTTTTTTAAGAAATTTAAATTCACCAAGATAATGTAATGATACACGAATGACCGTGAATCAGTTATCAAACAATATAATTGAAGCAAAAATGATGTCAGGAAAATATAAAGGGAAAATTCCATTCAAAATACTTTCATTTCCAGTGAGGTTATCATTTGGTATCACTACAAATAAGGCAAAAGGACAAATTTTAATATACTGTGGTACTAATTTAAAGGAACCTAATACTAATTTAAAGTTTCTCATGGCAGATGTCTCGAGAATGGAAAACCTCAATATATATTACGTATACATAGCTATAAAGATATATATATATATATATATATATATATATATATATATATATATATATATATATATATATATATATATCTACTCAGTAAATAGTATGACAAATGTAGTATAAATAAAGTGAAAACAAAATTATTTAAAAAGCAGTGTTTTGTTTCACTAAATTAAATTTGTTGAAAATTTCCAAACAATGGGGTCAGAGGAATTTTACCTTTACCGTTTTCTTGATGTTTGAAAAAAAATGTTCCCCGATTCCAAACAATTTATTCAATTATATTTTGTTTCAAGGGAGGGGCAATTCGGAACAGTGAATATCCGAATTAGCTAGGAAGCACTATCATTAATTAAACATCAAATCGTTCATTATACATATTTTGTAAATCTTAGGATCTGCCCGGGCGAATCCGAGTGAAACTGCTGGTTATAAATAAAACTATACATTTATGAATTCAGAGAACTATTATTCAATTTTCAAATGCCATTTGTGTTTATCAACGATTTTTTTATGAGGGAAAGAAATTTATGTTTGTTACTGAATAATGCATTAGTTAATAAATTGGTTTTACTTATGTGTGTTTTTATTTGAGTGTGTTATTTATTTATTATCTTAAGCCCTAATTATTGCACTTTAATTATTAGAAGCTTTAAATGGAGGTCAAAAATAATCCAATTTAAAAAATTAAATAAATAATATGTATTTTAAAACGAATTTTTCAACGGACAACTTAAATAATAATATATCTTGGCTTTTAAAAATTTTACCAATAATTATAAATGCACTCGCATAATCTCAATGAGTATAAAATACATATGTTATTTTTTGTGAGAACTGTGTTCTGTATGTTTGTTATACTGTATAATTTTTCTCGTAAGTCAAGCTCTACATTTAATATGTTTTAATACAATTTTATTTAAAACTGATTATAATAATATTATTTGTCTACTATGTAACTGCTTTACAGGAAGCAACACAAACAGAGTTCAATACAAAAAATACAATTAAAAACAGAGATATGAATTCAACTAATTCACTTTCCTAACAGATCGCAAATAGTTTATATTTATTCTCTACAAATTACACCCCGCCCATTACAATAATGAAACTTTTAGTGATGGTCTGCTTATGTGGTAAAGCTCACTTTCACACTATTTTGACTTCAGCTTAAATCTCACAATTCCTTTAATTTGTTTTCGAAATACACATAATTTCATATAATAAAATAAATGGTCATGAAGACATAGTTTTCAATTTCCGGTAAAAGCATGTAATTGTAATTTCTGGTCATCTTGTTCATATTGAATCTAAAACCTACCTAGGCTTGCTTCACTTTACAAAAGTTGTTAAAAATATATGATCTTATATAGTCATTACAGTCGAGTGATCTACATCATTATCTATCAAACTATGAGATCATTGTAACCAACTTCACTATTAAATACATTAAGTGAAATGAATAATGAAAAAGTATTTCTTTTAAAAAGTAGTGTAATTGGGGAAAAAACCTCATTGTATACTTTCTATTTATAGTATAATGTTGGACATTTATTATTATTTTAATATCTTTTTATTATTTTTTACCTTCTTTCTTATTAAATGTCATAGACAATAAACTTCAAAGAACGAAAATCTCATCCACTATTTGCTATACCAATGTTTATATCAGTTTGATTGTCGAAAACAAAAGTTTATTTCTGTTTCTCCTCATGTACGACTGACCATTAGAACCACTCTAGCGTGAACGTTCTTGCAAAGTTTTAAGTGATTTTCTTTTTGTTCAGAAACTGTAAACAGTCGATCACGCAATTATCGCAGTAATACTTTCACAAATAATAATATGTAAGAATGAATAACGGCTCTCAATATATTCCGATTACATGAATATATATATATAAAGATTTGGAAAGTAAATGAAACAATATATCACGAACTGTAAACACAATAACTTATTATGTACTCTTTTTTTTGACAAATTTCAATTTAGTGGACAATGTTCTTTGTTCAATATTTCAAGATTTTTTATCAACATCTGTAAATTGTAAAGGGTAACGTCGTTTGGACAAATTTGTTTTAATATAGGAAACAACTAAATTTCTTTAAGGTTATAAAATATACAATTTAACGTTATACGTAAAACACAAGACAACCCATGTTTTTGAACAATCTATAGTAAAATAAAAATGTAATATGTTAATTTAAACAGTAAAGTCATTAAATTATGTAACATGTTATAAAACGAAGTCTTCTAAATTGTCAACAGAGATAATAACACTCTTTAATACAATATTTTTATTTGCAAATTAACGTTTACAATCAAACGAAATAAAATAAAGTGTCACAATTAAAACTTTTATTAGAGAGGTAAACTATAAAATAGTATACTATGAGAAAACTGCTTGGGTGGGATATCGTTTCCAATAACGAAAAACACGGATTCAATTTCAAATTGACCTGTTTTAATAAAAGCAAATCTAAATTTCCACTTTTACAAACTGTATGGAATTGCAGGGGCTACTTCCGTGTTTCACATTTTCTAACTTTAAATGAAATAATTATGGTCCTTTCGTAATAAATTGGGAATTCATGATATGTCTTAAAATGTTTAAGACAAGGGAGCAGTTTTTTTTTTTTTTTTTTTTTTGTCGGATGGCTTAAACTATCTTTCATATTACACTTATTTCAGGAACTAAATGAATTCTAATATTGCACTGGTTTTCAACATTAACGATTAACTAAATAAATATAAACAATAAACTATGTAATGAATTTAGTTATTTTTAATTATATACTCATAAAATGAAGGGTATATAACTATGTATTATTTTATCCAAATAATATTGTTTTTAAATAATAAGATTTCACTTATTACAGAAACAACGCTAACTTACCATTGACGTGAATGATCTGCACTTGTCTCTAGCTGCATCTTACGTCGGTACATGAAATTTTGTTTCAGAAATTTAATTCTAAAATCTCTCCTTTATATTTACTTACAAGCACACTTCTACACACGCGCGCGCGCATGCATGCACGGTCCATTCTCTTATTTTACTTCCCTTGATATATGTTTTATACAATTATAGATATATTTATCTATTATATACCCTAATACAAAAAATACTTTGCAATACAATGGTTTGAATGTCAGCTACAACCTCAAGTTAAGCATTTTCAGACTTCAACAGTCTTCTATGACATCTACTAAGTTAACAGTTAACAGGCATACTAAGAAAAAATTCGAAGATAGTATCGATACGCTCAAATCAGGGCAAATTGGATAAGTGTTAATTTGCATACCAGGACTAGCTGTGTACAACAATGGTACTTAATAAAGTGTTTTATTTTTTATTTCAACTATACAAACTGTATCAATAGATGCAGACAATGATATCCATCTCTGTAAACCTATTTTGTTATCAGATTTAAAAAATTTGCCAACTAATTCAGATGTAATAATGTTGTATGCAAATTATACACACCACACTACCCTGGCCGAGTTACTAAATGCATCAATTATACAGTTCATCAGCCTCCACTAATAACTCAATGCCTACTTGGTCCTGATTAACGGGAAGGTTAGGGTAAATTATATTTGTCAACTGTAAGTATGTTCTAGCTGTGTAAGCATCGCGGAGTTTATCAACAATTCAGATAGTGGAATATCAGTAGGTAATTGATGAAAACCATGTCCATTCGGAAAACTCATTTTATATAGTCATAAAAAATATTAATTTTCGTTATTTCTCTACCAATCAAAATAACTGTAATTTCGTAAGGCGCAATATTATTTTTTAATAAGAATAGTTATGCAAATCTACATTTAAAATGCCTTACTAAATCTCGTAACTGTGTATGTTGGCGTACTCTCCTTAAGACGATTTGGCCTTTGGCCATGATAATCCCGTAGTTGTAGGAAAATACAATAGCATTCACTAACACTCTCTTGACAAAGTCCAGTTCAGTCAAATCATGAAGTTTAAATGTGAAAAAACTCAATTTTATTGAAATATGAGAAGTCGTCTATTGCTTTCGTTTCTGTTGACGACTAAACTAAACACAAATCGTATTACAACAAAGAACTTCGTAATAAAAAAAACTATTATTTTCGAAATAGAAACTTGGATGTCAAAAACATGCCGTATGATACTGTGTTGTATTAGTTGTGATATTGAAATACCTAAGTAAAAGCTGCGAATTACCAGTGTATTTGAATACTATAAAGGAATATAGTCTGAAAATAATGTCATTTATTTGTAAACTTAACACAAAACATTCACGTTTTTACATTAACTCTAACCTACAAAACAAAAAACACACACGTGGCAGAAATCTCTAAGATAAAAAGTGAACAAATAAGTTTCGATTCAAGGAAAAATACGTATTTTCTGTCATCTTAGTTTTAATAAAAAACAAAATTCCCTATTTCAACAACAGTTTTAATATAAAATCTAAGATATAGCTTACCTTATCTAAATTGTTTAAAAGGTTTATATAAATAAAATTTACTAAACGAAAGAGCTACCTGATTTGAATAACGACTAATTCGTTTAAACCAATTTTAAAATTTTTAGAAATATGTTTGTAGGGAAACTGATTATCTTACTTTTAAAATTGCAATCGATAACTCGTTTAATTCAATATAGACGTTGTTTAAATAGCATGTAAATATCTTGATACAATTGCACTCACAGAGATTTACTACTTCAAAGAATACGAATCGAGAACTTCTGAGAAGGTTATATTTTTTTTTAAGAAACGAACAATAATGTTTTATTTCTTTATAATGTCCATATAAGAGTTTTTCCTTCGACAGGTTTACGGAAGAACTATTCATATTTAATATTTACGTTTTAAAAATAATATTTCCCTGAGTTTAAAACAAAAATGATCACTGTATGAATAATTTCTCTTTGTCAAGTATCAAAGCGGTGAGAGGCATTTTCGACAGCCATTTATCCAAATAACGAGTGATTCAATCCAATACAAATATGCAAATTTAAATGGGATGGCTTTTTACATTTTTAATGAAATGGAGTATTGAAACTTCCACCTAAGAGTTTGATTAAAAAGAGATAGAATGTGGGTAAAATATATATAGAATGATGTGAGCACATTTAATTTTATCTGTGAACAAAATTATGGTGTAATATAGCTCCCTACACTCATCAGGAGATACAGGAGATCAGGAGATCTCGTCAATTATTTATTATTGCATTGTATGTAACAGTTCCATTCTTACAAACATGACTTTATATTTGTTTTTCTCCTTACACAACAACTTACAACTACTATAGCGTGACGGTCGTCTCAAAGTTTTAAATGATTTTGTTTTTCTTCAGCAACTGTAAACAACCATAATTTTATGTGATTTTATAATACGTAAACAACAAACATCATGAAAATAAATATTTGCTAAAACCAACAATATTACATTATTTTATAGAATATTTATCTATTAAAAAAGATAAAATATTATGACAAAAATACTTAATAATATTTTTATAGATATATCATCTTGAATCCCAGGAATAGGGAATCAATTCATTCAAAAAAAAGGAAAAAGAAAAAAAAGATAAAACAGTGCAAAATGTTATGAAAGTTATTGGTCTATTTTGAATAATAGTGAGTTCTTACTCATGTTTTAATAAATTATGTCATTGCAATGTGTATTTTGCTGTTACGTAGTAAAGAAAAATGTTTATTATAACATCCCATATATTTAATTTTAAGGATTTTACTTTTTGAATTACTGCATGAAAATGATTACACAATATTTTGTATGGTTTCTTATCAATTGCAGTCTCTTACATATTGTAGCGCTGATGTTAACATTTCAAAATAGTTTAGTCACTCAACATCTTTAAAATGGTTGTCGTCCCAAGAAGTAATCAATTTGTTGAGTAAATATTTATTTTGTAAAAATGTATGAATATATAATAATTGTTAGTTGTTTATTAATCTTATTTTCTTTTAATTTATTTATTATGTTTGTTGTTAAAATAAGATGGTTATATAATATACTGACTTCGAATTTGAAATAACTTATTTTGTTTTTTTTATCGAAGTCTACTTCTCTTGTACGATAGCACTTTATTTACAATAACTATATTTTTGGATAGGCCAAAGGAGTTCTAAAATCCTACAAATGTTCCTTACTTTGCATCCTGTGAAACCTATAGAGTCTTTCACTTCCTAAAACTGTCAGTTAAAGGGGTAGAGCATTTGGTGATGGATGTGTTCCTATAAGTTATCAATCTCTGTAAACAATATTTCCAGTGACTTTGAAGAGATGAGTTCATTGGAAGATATGATGAGTGAAATGTTGCATGTAATAAAAAAAGAGAAATACTACACTTAATTAACCAACTTCATACTTAAATAACTATTATTTACCGAACCCTAATAGTACCGTTATATTTTTTTTTAATGAAGAGTTTTAAATTATGAAAGCAATACCATTTTATATTTTAGAAGGAAATTGCTCCTGTAAGAATCACATTCCCTATAATATGTGTTTGTCTACAAAACATTCATTCCTGCAATAATGAAATCAAACAAATCCAAAAAATCTATATTTTAAATTCATTTCAAATTAATAAGCAATTAAAATTGGTAATAGAGCATAACCTTTAAATCGCAAATAACATAAAGTAGTCTAATTTTTTAGCATGATATTGTTCAGCATTTCTCATACACTTTCCTCGAAGATGTCCACTGAAACCGTGGGAGGGAACCAATATATTAGAATTGTTGGAAGAGAATCAATAATGTAATCAACCATTTCATTTAGTAATACATTTATCTAACTTTCAGAATAAGATTGTTGATGTTTTATTGGTTTATGAAATTTTGTAAAACATTATTATATTATTTTTTAATTAGTTTGAGATATGATATGATAAACGAAAAGATTAGCTTTAACATGCAATATTAGCCTTTATTTTTTAGAATTTCCAAGCATTATTTTGTTAATATAATATCATTTATGCTGTTTTTCGTGCTGTGAAGTTCTCACATACACCACAGAAGAGATAGTAATAGAAAGCAGTTCAACAAAAATATACCTATATCAAGACAAATAATTTTTCATCACCTTTTTAAAACAACTAGCCAATATTTTTCTACTACAATGCACAAATACATTATTTTTGTTTGTTTTAATTCTTCAATTTGTAATTTCGACAAATAAACATAAGTATTACTTATATTAAAAAAAAATGCGGTATACAAAATTCCATTTGGTACATTTAAAACATAAACATTTTCTCGTATAATAGAGACTAAGCACCATTTTTTACTATAAATTGTAAACCAGAATATATTATAACAATATAAGGCCTACGTTTTTTCCATAAAAATCCTCTTCCATAAAACAAAAAAAGTATATTTATATAAAATAAATATATAATAAATGATGTATAATTAATAGTTATGGTATTGACTGCTCAAAAGCTAAGTCTAATCTCCATATTTTGGTGAAATATATTTATACCTGATTATTTTCTTTTGTTCCGTATTTTGTTGTATTTTATCAACATCAAAGAGTAACTTCGTTTCAACAAATATATTTTTATACAAGAAACATATTTAGATGTAACGGTATTATATATACTCGTAAATATAAAATCTTTCTTATTCTTCCAGAAAACATAAGGGGCCATATTTTAGTTTTTATTCAGTAAAATTAATTTGATTACCTTAACCCTGTAACCGGCGTATGTTAAAGGTTTTCTAAAAGTTTTGTTTTCAAAAATCATAAAAAATATTATTTTTATACAAAACCTAACTTATAAGACATCATTTCTCTCAGAAAGATGCATAGAATTAATCTATGTAGTATATATATTTTTAAATCGGTTTTGGAGTAAGTATGTTAGATGTCAAAAAAATGAAGTTAACATTTTTCAGAAAAACCTGTATCATCCAAAATCAAAAGCTTACCACCTGTTTCTAAGATATACAAAAGTTGGAATACAGTTTTTGGAATATTATTTATACCGTTTTGTGGTATTGTTTTTTGCATGATTATGCATCTACGGGACATTAGCTTTCCAACGGTATTTTATTTATTGCGATAGGACGATTCTTAATGGGCGAAATGTTGAATTGCAAAATACGTGTTTTAGAGTCGGCGAACTCAGGTCGAGTGCCGGTTCTAGGGTTTTAAACACTATCGACAGTAAATTTTATAGTGATATCAACAGAGATAATATTCACACATTTCAATCTCATTATATTTCCTTTCTAATTGAAGTTTGCAAGGTGAAATAATACAAAATTTGTCTCCGTAAAAAACCTCCCAAAATTTACACTACTGATTTCGGTAAAATGTTTTGATAAATTTTTTTAAATAAATGTCATAAACCAAAATAAGAGGTTCTTATGTTTTATGTGTATTT
Organism: Aphrophora alni; assembly: GCA_963513935.1. Classification (NCBI taxonomy): domain Eukaryota; kingdom Metazoa; phylum Arthropoda; class Insecta; order Hemiptera; family Aphrophoridae; genus Aphrophora; species Aphrophora alni. The sequence goes on along the minus strand of OY740769.1, from coordinate 131,502,384 downwards.
GTAAAATATAATAAATAGACAAAAAATTTCTTTTTTTATCTTGAACTTTGTGTTTCCTTATTTACTAAATTTACAATTATTGTTTGTTCGGACTATTTTTATCCAAATTTCGTGTAGACGATTGTTGTTCCTGCTTAAACATTTACACTGAGAGAGCATCAGTTTTCGTAAGCAATAAATAAATGTCCCTACTAGGATATAAATTACACTCAAAAACAGGTACGAGGTGACTTTCGTAAAAATACAAGGTAAGTGTTGAGGCTTTAAAAGGGAAAATTTATAGCAAGAAGTTGTTGAAAATAATAGAATATACATTTAATTTGGGTGTTGAGTGTTCAGTTATTTGTCACAAAAACAATGAGTTTCATGATAAATATAACATTGCATTTTATAGTGAAATGAAGTCTTCAGTATTTCTACTTCCGAAAATTTATGGTTGTGTAGTGATATTTATATATTCATTTCATGATACTAAAATAAATCTGTAAAAATATCATAAATCTATGAAAGTCCTTGAATAAACATTAACCCACGTCAAATGTACGCTTTTCCGCGTACATAAAAGTAGTTTTGCTTTTTTTTACACCCTGGTTAAAAAACCAGGATGCAAGTGCAGCATCATAAGAAATACAACTTTACTAAATATAAGATAATTTCCTATAATTAATTATCAAAATTAAATCATAAAGTCATAATAATCATAAACTTAAATGTAATTAGGTATGTTTGTCACTAATACAAACATCTTTCTTTCAATTACTTTTCAAAGTACAGTATAATAATATAAATGTAAAGAAAAGATAAACTAGAACTAAATTAAAATTGTCGGTACTAAAAATCTCAAATACTAACTACGATTTATTTTTCAAAATAAATTCACAAAAATAATTATAATACACAGAAAATATATGCGTTTACACCAAAAACCACTATTACTAACATATTTCTAATACTAAATGCGTAAACTTGAATTTAATTAATTTCTTCGTAACAGAAATCACCAATACTAATAATACATTAGGAATTACAAGTATTCTTAAAAAAAAAAAAAAACTTTTCGAAGTAAACTCATACAAATATAAACTATAATTAAATTAAATTTGACCTTGAATAAAGAAAATTGAAGTAATACATAGTGTAATAATTTGGTGGGGGTAGTATTCAAAATATCCAATACACAAGCTAACAATTACCTTCAAAATGGTTAATATCTTAAACACTAACATTAAGATTTTCATCCATACTACCATACGATTGATATGACGACTAAATATTTACAACCTCACACATGTTATAATGTTCATCAAGTACAATGTAGAAATTATTCACTTTCATTGTTCACTCAAATTATTTAAGTATTGTAGAATAAGAATAAATTTAACATTCTGTGAAAACATATCAAGTGTTAGACTTAAGAATTGCAGTTGAATTGGTGTTCTGTTATTTAAATAACTTGCCCTCATAACCCTATCATTAACTCCCCACTATTTTCAATTTTGTTGAAAACTATTTTGAAATAGCGCCTTTTCCCTTATAGTTTAACAGTAATTTAAAAATGTATGGAACGTTATCAATTCTACCATTTTTCATTGTAATATAGGCTTATTATTTCCCACAGTAGATTTTAGTTGAATAAATAATAAAGCATTTTATTTTTCTCTCTGAATCCATTTGCATATTTATACACAATAAATGACAAATAATAGACAATAAAATCCTTGTCAAGTCACCGTCTACAGGGAATCGGATATAGTTAAATATATACTATTACAAGACTAATGATATCAACTTCACAAACACTATCCAGCAAATTTAGACTATAAAATCGACGAGTATAAATCTAACTGACAACAATTATGTTTCGATCTATTTGCTAACCGATTCCGACCTAATAACTCTGTAAGCAAATTAGTTGACCGAGTTACTAACTACACCAATTATTCTGTAGAATGAGCATGCACTAATAACTCAAATCATACAAGTCGAGATTAAAGGGACGGTTACGGTATCTATTTGCCAACTGTATTCATGTTCTAACTGTTTGAGGCTATTTTGAGGAGTCAGTTAATAATAATTGTGTAGCGGAAATATCACTGGGAACTTTAATAAATATATAGTAATTCTGAACAATATACTAACTTTAACATTCTGTCTTGAAAGAATACTAATTTATCGTAGTTATTTATCTAATTAAAATAAAATAATTTTGGTGAGTGTAACAATAAAAGATGTAAACCTTATTAATCGATCTACTAAATGTAATTTAGTGCAAGATCACTCTTAAAGTGGACCTACCCCTGACTGTTAGTCTTAGTTGTAAATATAGTAACTGTTTGGAGAGGATCCGTTCGTGACTGTGTCATACTCCTGTCAAGGCACCTGCTACCGCTCGTATTGGTGATACAATATGAGTCACTAAACAAATATGACACTATTTTTTTTATTGTTCACTTGTCATGGATAATATAACGATTGTTTCTTCTTTTATAAACCTCCATGTCATTATCGTCTTATAAAAAAAGGGGAAGAAATGTACATGAAATAAGGAGGACCCCTAGCCCTCGAATGCTCTAAAACGATACGGTCGGAGGAGAAGAGGAGTTGGACAAAAGAGACACTTGATAAGAAATATGTAAGAGAGAAATCTAACTCCAGAGTATATACGTAAAGGTCCTGCTAGGGTCCCTCGAATTTGTCGTGGCCATACAGTGACCCCCTGAGGGTTTGTAAAACATAAATTACACTCTTAATATTAAAATGCAAAGTAAAGAATAATTTTTACATACTCATATAACCTACACCTCAAATATACTTCTATATATCTGTTATCGTATTAGTCAATGTTAATAATGTTGTACTAACATTTAACTACAGTATAATTCATATTTTTTTGAACACTTTTCAACTGCGAAGTTGAGATAATGCGAAGAGAACAACAAAGTTAAGGCGCCGGAAAATAAGTAGTTTCCTTAGCCTATAAATAAACATCCTTTCACAATGTTTGTATTGTAGCTTTCTATATTGTGTAGCCACTGTGAGTGTTATTGCTGTAGTACTTAGTATATTAAAGACATGAACTTAACTTATATTTAATTTAGAGATTTGTACGGTTTTTATCTAAACAGAAGTTGTGTGGAAATGATTTATACTGTTAAATAAATAAATCTTCAGCACTTAATTCTTAGGTACTGACGATAGCAGTATACTTTGTAAGAACGAAATTTTCTATTTGTGTTTATATTTCTTCTGGTGTACAACAGATCAAGAGAACTACTTGGTGAACTTCCTTTCAAAGTTTGGAGTGATGTTGTTTTTGTTTGGAGACGGTAACAGTCAGGTTTGCTTTTTATGTGTCTTTTGAAGTAAAAACAAAAAGAAACAAATCTTTAAGAGTAAATAAAATTTGCATAAAAAGTAGTACTTTTTCTTTCTCGGATATATATTTAAAATGCAAACCGAACAAGGTAAAATGATAAATTAGGTAACTTTGAAAAACAACTGATTAATATTGAATCTTAAATTTTAAAGACTAGAGTAAAATTTGACTAACAAAGACGAATTGATGATCAAGCTAACTTTTTTAAATGATACATTCACTTTCGTGAATCTGATAACTTTTTATAAACGTTTCTTCATTAACACTTTACAAAAGTTATATTCAATTGAGTAAACATTTCCTGATCAAGATTAAGTATTTAAATAGTGACCTTTCACTCAATGTTTCTTAACATTTCAATTAGATATATTTCTATAAGTAATATTACTCATCTTTGATATATTGAAGATGTTGCACCTGCAATATACAAATTGCATAGATTTGATCTCCGTATATACATTATGTCTTGTTGAGTTGTGACAATAAAAATATGAATTGTGTCCTTCTAGAAATGTGACTAAAAAGACTAATATATGATGAAATTAAACTTTTTAAATAAAATATTCACTTCCGGGAAACCCCTTATCTTTCGGGGAAAAATTACCTAGAACAATTAAAAAATATCTATAGAGTGAAGATTTAGTTCAAAAGTAATGATCTTCCATTAAAAGTTCCTTAACTTTTCTATAAGACATTCTTCTGTTTTTAGAATTATTCATATTTATTGTTTTGAGGATATTGCACCTACAATATAGAAACTGTATATTGATTTGACTTTCGTATATTTATGCTTCCTGAGTTAAAATCCGTTTTATTTAATTATATAAAAACCATACGCTACTCACAGTAACTATTTTGATTTTTAAAAAGTTTACTACTATAAAATAGTACCATAAAATATATAAACAATTATTTATTTATTTATTTATTTATTATTATATATCATTTTTTTAAAAAAAGAAATCTCTCTTGTTTGCAATAACAGTCATTTACATCAATAATAAATATTATTTTGTTATAATCAAAATAATTTTTCTGCCATTATCTAGCAGTAGGTGATATTTACTAACTAGGAAATGTTTACACAATATGTTTTCTGTCATCCCACAAACAAATCCTTCCTGGAAACAGGAATGGTGAATGAGCGTATCCAGTACCATAAAACAGGAATCCTTCGGTTAAACTGTTGTAACCCTGACAGAACATTCACTAAGTATAAACGAAACAGGAAAATGTGTGAAAATAAACTATGGTTATAACCCAGGAGGGTAAGCCTGAAATGGTGAGTCCTTTAATAGATTCCGACAGAGTGAAAGCCCTGGTAGTTACGTGAATTCTGGGTATGATCAGTCGGACGATAATCTTGAAGAGAGGGCGATACACTTGGCCCTAGATAATACTACAATTGGTGAGGAGAAGAATGCTACGAATAATCTGTATGTGATACAACTTTGAGGTACAACTTCTGTTTTGCACAAATTTAGTGACAAAAAAGACGGCTGCTACAAGTAAGCAGAAGAAAATCAGCATGGAGGTAAAGACAGGTCTTGCGGAAATGAAAAAGTCCTTCGAAGTGATTCTTTTTCACAGAAGGTCCTGGAAAGCAGCATAGATGGGGTGAGGAGAAAAAGTTACCAAAAAGACGTGGCTGCAATGTCGGTTGAGGCCGAATAGAAGAATACAATAGTTTCAAACCATGCATGCCGGGCCCCAGAAAAGAATAAAAATGACGATACCGCGAATCAAGAAATGAATTATGTGACTCTCGAAGCCGAGAGGAAGGATGGACAGTCTGACGAAGTGAGAATCGAGATCCTGACGAATGGATAACGAAGTATGCATGAACAAACCGCAGGAAGGTGAACGATGTTAGGAGATAAGAAGCATCAACTGTGGGACTCCTAGCAATAAATAGTAAAGCCAGGAATCACAAACGATCGAGGAAAAAGGACGGTACCTTCGAACATCAGGTTCCATTTCGAGGTTATCGTAATACAATTTGTGGAAGGCAAATAATAACCGAGGTGCTGGAAAATATCAGCGTATTGTAAAACCAGAAGAAACAAATACGGACATTATATCTATCAGAAAAGCAGACTCCATGTGTGGCTCTCTTAGAACTAGGAACAAAGACAAATAATAAGGAAGTCTTAAACGTAGCGCTGAATGGTATTCTTGAGGAGTTATCTACTATAAGGGACCTGCTTAAAAAGAAGTCCTTAGAGATGATCGAACTTTACGACCTTACCACCGCAGAGAAAATCCAGGAAACGATGCAGAAAGGGGGATCCTACTGGAGATATGAAAGTATTGCTCTCAAGTGCTAATAGAGGAGCTCTGAACCTATTCATTTACCAGGTAATTACGAGTCGCTGAATTGCTGAAGTCGTCTCGAGTTAAAATTGGCTAGGTAAAAAATGGGAAAAGAGGAGAAAAGTTTTTGTATCGCTGTTTAAAAGGATGGTGGCAGAGTTTTGAGGGATCAAGCGAGATTCTACAAGAGCCCGGAAAGAAGGTTATGATTTTCATAACAATAATTGCGTACTGCTTAGAAACCAACGTGAATATGTATGGAAAATTTGATAAATCAAATCACTATATATAATGTGTATGAATTTACAGTTGCAAGAATATCATTTTAAGTATCTGGTGTAATCAGACACGGAAAGTCTTTGAACGACGTCAAACTAAAGAACCGATAACCAAAATACTCCAACCGAATATTTATAGAAGCAGGCTGCTTACAAACATTATTCACAAGCACAAGGTGCATGTTGTCACTAATTCTTGGTTTTGACATATTTGGTACTCATTGGGTTAAAATTTGGTTTTACATATGATATAGACGGTAACTAGATGAATGTCCATTTGTGTTAAGTGAAATACAGCAGATCATAGCAATACTCACGGGTAAAATCTGATTTGTTAAAACGTATTATTGTGGCCAATTAAGGGATTTTTTTTAATACTTGAAACAATAATTCGACGTAACTAAAATCTGTTTAATTATAAAAAATTGCATAAAAGAAATTATTATATTTGCATATTACTGCTTTGGACTAAAAAAGTAAGTGTTTGTTCCATATTTTGTGTGTGAAACACTTTTAATCAAACTTAATAAACTTTTTTCAATGAATCTAAGGATAAATTATGGGAGCTGTTTAATATTTGTATTTACTTATTTATTTTCACATAACTGTATCGTTCTTCGTTCTGCTTTTTTTATTCTACACAACCCAAAATCAATACTATTATGTACTTGCTCGATATAGACCCCTTCTCAAAAGATTGAAATGCCGTACTATACCAAAATTGTACGTGATTTCCTTGATAATAAAATTTCTCTAAGTTGAATTGAAAGGGGTGGATGGAAGACTTGGTCATTACACTCATCCCATGTTACACTCATGACGATGCTGTAATAGCTATAACTCCAATAAATGTAAACACATTACATACTAATTTGTAAGTTTTGTTAGCATTAAACCTCAAAAATTTAACTAATTAAAACAATTTATATAATTATTTTATAACTAATGTGTTCCATTGACACAACAATAATAATACACGAAGAATAACAGTAAACAATACAGCAATTATTGTGCACATAAAAACCACTCAAGAGGTGAAATAATGAATTCTAGGGTTTTATTTGTGGATTCTCCTGTGTGATTTTGATTTACCATTTATTAGGATCACAGTGTGCGTATAAAATTTTAACCAACGGTCACGTTGTGGAGGAAATTTCAAAAAAGTAAGTTGATACATGAAAAAAAAAGAAAGAAAAAAAATATTAAATTATGACCCTAGGGAAATGTAAAATATTTTAATTTATTTAGTATTTTTTTTATATTTACTTAATCAAGTAGAACTTTCCTTAGTACAGTTTTATAAATAAATATTGAGCTTGATTTGTGAAATTATATTAGATAAAAATTCTCGAACACAAGATCTCACTTAATCAATCGCGTTTCAAGAAAAAGTCGCCATCCTCAGTGATGCATGAGCTACAATAACTAAACTATAATCGCTAAAAATTTATAATTTAGTTATTGTAATTCATGTTTAACTGAGGATGGCGACTTTGTCTTTGAAACGCGTTTGGTTAAATAAACGTATTTTTTGTGAGATCTTGTGTGTCGAGTTTTTTATATAGTACATTTATATTTAGTTCGAGTTATAAAACAGTTAGCATTAAAATTTTTAAGTGAAATATTTCTTGAGGACAGCTGATTATGTCTGGTTTAAACTATTATATTAATTTAATACTTTGGAGTCCTGCTCTATTCCTAGTCAGATTATATTAGTCCACACCTAGGAACTGTTCTGGGTAGCCATCATCTTACAATAGAGAGCCTTGTTCATTTATCAATAGACATGTGTGTAAAAAATATTATTCCTAAATTTCATAAAAATGTGTAAAAAAGCAAACATCAATGAATTTAATAACTTTTGTCTAAGAACACAAGTAAGTTATATAACAAAAGAACAATAATTTCTATTTGACTTTTTTAATAATAAAGTAGTTACTTTATAATTATATGACGCGTTTCGGAGCTCGTTCCATCTTCAGAATATCGCTCTGTTGAGGTCGTTAAAACACTAAAATAATTTATTACACAACTTATCACAACACATATACATAAACACACACAATATCACCGCGTGTGCACACCATCGAATACGTTTATATATTGATCCCTAACCTGCAGTACCGCTTAGTGTTAGACGGTGTAGAAAAGTCACATAGACGGACTTTATTGTTCTTTTATTATATAAAAATAAGTGACTTGGATACAAACATAATGAGTTTTAAACAAGTAAGTTGTTCAGCCACAAACAACTCTTCTTAGAGATGTATAAATAACTAAGCATTTCTCAACTGTTTCTAATCTCAATTCAACAACTGCAGCACTATTTTCGTTCTCTCAATTATAATCCTTGTTTTAATAATTATATATATATATATATATATATATATATATATATATATATATATTCGAAATAATATTTTCCATTACACCTCATGCCGAAATAAACGTTTTAATTATGGTTATAACAACAAATATACTAATGAATTTGCCATAATAATACACATATTCTATAATATGTGTAGAATATAAATGCCAATGTGGAAGAATTTTTTTACTAACAAATATTTTTCTTTATATTTTACCAAAAAAAATTAGATATATACTAAAGTTAAAATGTTTTCTATTTGAAACAATAATAAATAACGTTTTATATATAGTGTGTAAAACGAAGTGGTACATGCTTTTGATTTTTTAATAATCGCTAATTCGTCAAAAAAATCTTTTGAAACTTATACACTTTTTAATAAAGTACCAATAATGTCTTTATGAAACTCAACAATGAAGAACCTCCACTCTTCTGTCCGGATCATTTTCAAATAGGTTATGGACTAGGTGGCCTTTGTAAAATTTAATTTGTTATTTCTCTAAGAATCTCTGCACTGAAGATTTGGGCACTCTAGTTTCAAACTCTACTTTTCTGAGTGATTTTGGTTTACACAGAGAACGGAGTAACAAGCGCATACCAGTTCTTCTCTTTAATTATAATGAGATCGAGTGTATAATTTTACTGCGGTTCCTATTTCCAACAAAAATCTATCCACTTAATTATAGAGTGTTTGGTCTGTTTGACCAACACCTGGCAAGACATCCTGATATTATCTTTAATTCATAAAAATTAATAAATAAATGCCCACGTACAACACTTTACTTTTTGCTCAACTGTAAAAACCATTTTCAACTACATTGGACAATAAAATTTTACTCAAAATAGTTAAGTTATAGTTTCTGTTTTAATGTATTTCATGTTTAATTTGAATCAACTGTTTTTAATTTGAATGGAACAGCTATATAACATTTAAACCTGCAAGAGTAAAAAAGGATAAATGCTATTTCCTCTCAATGATCAAAAGTTACTTTTACATTATTATGATAGCATGGTGAGCACCAGCTCTCTTTCAGATATGAGAGGGGTTTTCCACATCGATTGAGAAAACCGCAGAAGAAAAAAAGCTAAATAGATGAACTTTTTTTCCTGAAATGTATGCACGATAATGAATAGTAAAATTTTTCAAATGACTGCTACTAATCAATAGTTTAAAAATATATAGATTGTTGCGTTGTTATAACTGCCTACTACAACAATTGTCTACGTTAAGATATTAAATAATTTTATCATATTTTATAAATTCGTAAGTTGTGCGAACTAAATTGTTCAAATGATTTTGATTAACTATCAGCATAAGACCACTGTTTGCGAAATTATTATTTTTCTTTTGCCGTATATATACATTTACAAATTATAAGCTAAAAGAATTGGATAGATAACTATATGTATAAACGTACTTTTCAGTATAATATTCAACCTTACCAGACAATTTTGGGTAATGTGAGTTTTACTCTGAGTAATCACTCTCTTGCCGATTTTCGTTCCTTACACGTAACAAATAAAATGAAATGGCTAATAGAGGACGGGGCTGATGATCCTCACTATAGTTTAACTCTGTTTACGTGACTAACGTTTAAAACTAATCACATATAGAGTCCTTTACGAATTTGTCTATTCTATTTACTTATTAAATATGTTTTAATAATTTCCATATTCTTAATATGTTTTAATTCACTAAACTATTTTTAGTCATACCAAAGCAGCTTAAAATAATCAAAAGAATAGAGAATAATTTTTAATCCTTCAATGTAAAAACTTACTTTATAAATGTAAACAAAATAATACCAAAACTAAGGAAAATATAGTTGTGAAATGTTTCAATACATGTAGCTTCAGAAAATGAACACTTATTTAAAACATATTTGTAAGAGATATTTATTCTTTAGGAGAAAAAATACTGTTTTCTGGTATCTGTACAAAGCCCAAACATTACATGATTTGAGAAGGACTTCAAAAATTGAACCTTATGTAAAATGTTTTTTTTTTTTTAGCTCCAAAGATCTGCATCTGTTTCAATCATCTATTTTTACTTCTATTTTTAATATCATTTCGTTGCCAGACTTAACAACCCGTATATAGAGTTCGGGTTATTGTTTTATTACAAATTATTACAATTCCCTATTTTAATATTTTTGTCGTTTTTATTCATTTTACTGAAGACAGGGATACCAAATGACAAAAGGTAGAAAAGTTCTGTTTTTGTAGTCGACGAATGTTGTAGATGATTTTGCTATAAAAGAACTTTAATACACGAATTATAAATCATTTTATTCATGTACATTTAGTTCTAAAATATATGTTCAATGTATTTAATTTTGTAAAGTTACAACATAGAGTTTAATTGCTGTAGTATACCACATTTTAAACTGTGGATATTTGTAAATTTTTAGTTCGTGTAGTTTTTAAGGGTTGTAAAAACTATTTATTACAGGTTTTAATATTGTTTGATAAAAAATAAATAATACAATATGGAAATTTTTAAATATTCATTACCACTGTACAAAATATTTAATTTATTATTATTCTATAGTTTAAAACGAAAAAATAAAATAAAACTAATTATTTCTTTCTTGTTATTTGTCCTATATAGGAGCCATGATAGAGCACCATACTTCATTATTACAGAACCAATTGTCAAATGAATGTTATTACTTTTTGAGTTGCAAACTTACTCAAATTAAATTTTACAGTCATACTTAGCTTATCCAAAAAAAAGCCTTATATCGAGTTTGTTTTATCATTAAAATCTCTCTCTCGGAGTTTAATAAAGGCTAACGTAGTTAAAGGAAATAATCTGGAGTCATTGAAGTGCAGTAATGATAAATAGGAACATATGCTACTTGTAGAGTATCATAAATGGAAATTTTCCATAGCAGATATTTCATTTTAGACTATGTGATATTCAATGAGCTTTCACTCATAGATGTTACGATATACACTTTATATTTAATAAGAGTCTTTAGAATTTCTTACCTTACGTTAAAAAAACTAATAAAAAGAAGAAAATGAATAACAATGTTTGTCGCTATTTTTTAAACAAAATAAACAATTTTTTCTAACCTTCTGTCTAAGTTTTCAATAATCAGAATGATTTAAAAAAAATTAAAACTTCATTTCACGGGAGGTATTTTGGTTACAATTACACACTAAATATTATTAATTGTTTTATTTGAATTTATAAAATTTCTACTGAGTCATGTGTCTAATATATGATATAGTAATAGTATATTTAGCCATACGCGTCATTACATTTTCAATATAAAGATTGAAAAACATTACAAACAAATTTATTAAAACATTGTCATCAGGTCATCAATTACGTTTACAATGTACATGTTTACCGTTAAAATGCAAATTAATCTATTTATACTGTTCATATATCCCGGTTTCAGTGTAACTTATTTTTCATTGTTTTTGAAACATTAATATTTGTCACTAATTTTTGTGAGAACAAAACTAATAGCAACTTTGAACGCCCTGTCGGTCGAGTGGACAGAATTCGAGCTTTCTGTTTGGACTTTGATACTCGTGGAGGCTCAAATATTGTACAATATAGACATCCAGAGGTAAAAGAGAACAAATTTAATAATTAATACAAATTATGAGTAACGGAAATTAGAATTAAAACTGTGAAAATATGATATGCTGACACCAACCGTCTAGCAGGTGATGCGCCAAGGATAAACGAAATCTAATAATTTGATTTTTATATAATAAAAAAGAAATTTAAATTTAAAAAATACAAATACAAATTTGAATTACAATAACAATTCAATTTCCTATTTTGTAGTATTGCATTTGAAAGTAATAATAACTGTGTAGTGCCTATACAAATTCAAATTACAATTAATTTTACAATGTTTAATGTTGCCCATAGACCGTCACGTTTTAAATTAATCTGGTATTTTATGCAGTGATTTCCCTTAATGAAAACAAATAATTAAAACTTCAATTTATTTAAACATGGTGTGTTTTCTACAGAGTAATTATATAAGTACAATCATAGCAGTCTAGAACATAGATATACAAACAATAATGTTTCAACTTGCAATAGTCCTTGTTATACTCGTACTTCTCAAAAATCGAAAGTTAATCAATTTTACCAACTATTGCTGCCACAAAAACTGGATAATAATTTTGGATAACTAAATATGATCATCATAATATTTGTATTAAATATAGCTTCTGTTCGTCATGCTTGATTTTACTTGCTGATATTTAAATTTATCCTTCATTCAATTTGGTCATGTTTTTAACTCTATGCTAACAGCTAACATTTTGAAATAAACTTCAATTACAAATAACAATTTATGAAATAATAATAAAAAAATATAAAACACGATTTATAGGGCAAACAGTTTTAATTACATAATACAAATTGTAAACCATAATACTGCGTACGTAAAGCAAAGTTTAATTTTGTAAACAACAATAAAACAGCTCCAGACGCGATGGAAGTCATAACATGATTAAATTTTAATATTTTTTTTATGCTTTTTGCCTGGTAGACTAATGTAGTACAACAGTAAAACACTACGCCGATATCCGAATTCGAAACAGGCGGAACAATTAAAAACAAAATTCACCTCTGTTTTCTGAGTTGGATTGTACGCACCCCCCCCATTTTCTTTTTAACACGCACCAATCCCAGATCTTGCATGTTGCATGATTGCATTCCCACTGAATTAATTGCACAATCCACTGGAAGTTTCAGCTTTTTTTTCTAGACTGGATTGCTCAATTCCTTCAACAGTTTAAGTTTACTCAAACTGCTGGCACTACCCCCCCCCCCTATTTGTTAGATCCTTCCAATTATTATATTTAAATTATTCCCTTTTGTTCAGGGAGACCACGTGTAATTTTGAACTTTTTTCATTGACATGGGAGTAAGTTCTTGAATACTTTACGTAACACGCTATATTTTACCTTAGTTGCAACTTGAAAACATATGATAAGTATGTGGATTTCAAATTTAAAATAAGACTTCAATTTAATTTGCTATTATTTTTAATTAAACAAAAATAAAGCAATTTTTTTAAAAGCACTTTTGACATAATAAACAATATTTTAAATTTAAATCATTTTAGTTATTAGTAGATTGGCAAATCTATACTATATTTACACAACAATAAAAAATGTATAAGTTTTTGACCTAGTTACATTACAATTTAACATATCCACATACACAAAAGACATTTAATAGGAAACTTACTATTATAATACAAAATTAAATTAAAAATTATCTCTGGATAATCAGTAGATTTTTATTTACACTTCGTCTTTACTTTATAAAACCATAACACTTTGAATTTTAGTAATTATGTAAAATTATTTGAATTTTCAAAACTTGACCACTCATGGAATGATTTGGCTTCTGGTGTCTATATTGTTTATCCTATCTTGGATCCATGGATTCGATAGTTGATTAGTTGAAACTGACCTACCTTCTATTTTTTATAAAATCTGATTTCTAACACTTACACTTAAAAGAACATATTTTATATCTTGGTTATTGGCGTTTTTATGGACACATTCGCTAAATGTAAAGAAATAGGTGTACTTTTATCGTAAATAAGACTATATAGAATAACAATATATTTTATATCGAATTGGTGTAAAAATAAATAGTGCTCTCTTTACATTAACGTGGAAAACACTCGTATACAGATTAAATGTAACTACATGTTAGTTGGAGCGGGTAATTGAAAAACCGAATCATTCCAATCCGGGAATTATTTTATGTACAAAATTGCAAATACTATGATTAATGTTAACTGAACCATATAATTAATACTTATGGAAAGTAAATCCGTTTGTTACACGGTGTTGTAAATCTAGTTAAAATTTGTGCATATGTTGTGTCAGTAAATTTTTGAAATATTAGTATGGGTTCTTCTGTGTAGTTTAAGATTATTGGTTATCTAAGAATAACTGGAATAAATACTGTACTACGATACAAATGTGTGGGAAAATGCAATTATTTTCGTATGGGAATTGCTTTATATAATATTTAGTAAATTTGCCTTTATAATTAAAAGATTTTTTATTTATAAATTTTAATCTGCAATTTGACACAACTCCATTCGCATTGTGCCTAAATATTTTTGTTTTAAATGGGGAATATTACCAAAACTAACTTTCCAAGTACATGTATAAACGATAAATTGTGGTCGAAAGATATTTTTAGTATGAGAGTTGCCTTATATAATCATTGATAAATTTTGTTTTTTAACATTTTACTTATTTTGTATCAATTTTTACCCGCAATTCGACATTCTAACTCAATTCAGATTGGGCCTAAAATTGCTGATTTTAAATGCGGAAAGTATCAAAACTAACTTTTCAAGAACATGTATAAAATTGGGGAACATGGATAAACAATGATTTGTGGACGATATGTGATGTTTTTAGTATGAGAGGTGCTTTGTATAATATTTGGTAAATTTGTTTTACGTACAATTTTACGTATTTGTTACATATTTTATCTACACTTCGACATACTACTCTATTCGCATTGAGCCTAATATGTTGATTTTAAAAGAGGAATGGTACCAAAACTTACTTTCCAATAACATGTATAAGAAACTGGTTTGTAAAATGTTAATTTCTATTCAAACCAAAACCTAAAAACGTAAATTAAAAATCCATTTACTAAATATCCGCTCGTTAATGCAGATTGTAATTACGTAAAAACCTAAAATTATGTTTTCTCAGATTTTGTATTTTCTACAAATATTAGAAATTTACACCTAATCTTAGCTGCGTACTAAACTTATATAATTTGGAGTATTACAAGGATTTGCACTGCTCATAACAATTATTTTGATTTTAGAAAGTTTTAAATGTTTGTAAATTTTTATTCACTACATTAGTTCACGGATTTGCAATAACATCCACTTATTCAATATTAGATATTATTTCTTTCTTCTGATGCCTGTATTAAATCAAAATAGTCGTTTCTCTTTACACATTGTAGATGAAATAAATAGAGAGAGTTTATAGAGAGAGTAAATAAAAAAGAGAGTTTTGTAATATTTGTTGAAACATATTTCCTTATAGACAGTTGTTTGTCCTCCTAAATCCACTTTTAAACGCCTTGCAGAATAGGGTCAACACAAAACACATGTACTGAGTGAATGATAATATTAGTATGAATTGTCACTAATATAAATTAGAGATATGATCTATTTCACTTCACCATATCTTCACAAATTTCTATCACCTCATAAAATATCTTGGTTATTTATGAAGTTCAATAATCTCATTTGTTAAGTTTAAAAATTATACTATTCACTTACTTTTAAAAAATGTTGAGACCGCACCAAATTCTAGCACATGTAATCAACTCACTCTGCTAGAGAGGTTAATCATTAATTATTAATAATGGTTATTAAATTGACACAAATTGTCTGAACTACTTTCAATAATAATTCAAGTGTAAATAAATACAACAAAGGAAGTTAAAATTTTATAATCCCTAATAAATTCCATTCACTCACAGATATACTCAATCTGTCATTCACCCAGGTTATTTAACTAATTACAAAATCTCTTTAAAACTAATATTCAAAACATAATATATATTTTAAATTTGAGAGTATCGGGATTTATATCGGGTATTCCTAATAAATTCCTTTTACTAATTCTCCTTTTAGCTACTCTAGTGGAGTATGTTAATTGATTATGAACATACAATATACAAATTGCTGCGTTTAAATGAGTGTAGGAGAATTACAAGTTTTTTAATCCCCTCTAATTATTTGAAACATAATGTTCTTAAGCACTATTCACAAGAAAATCTTTTATCCTTGATAGTTATATGCAGATCACCAAGGAGAACTAAACGAGCGACTTTTGGATGAGATAGTACTACAGAATTTGAGAAACAAACATATTTAGCGAATATTAAAGCAAAACATGCATCCCAAATTTGATTGAACTCTAACTAAATATGTTATTTATAAACCTATCGTTACTGTTTATTTTAGTTTGGAAGTTAAGCGGTTTGAAAGTTCTGACAAATTATTTTGGTTTTGTTTTTTTCAACGATATTTTATGGACTAACCCACATAGTAAACTTATGTAAAATGTAGTACCTAACACTCTCAAGAAAAACACAAAACTTTTTGTCTTGAGTATCTAAGTTTCCATGAACACATTTAAATAAATAAATTTACTCCTAAGTAAGTCAAAGAGGAGTAACAGTGCGCTTTATAAAATGTTGTGTGTGGAAATTTATAGCGCCCCCTGTACAATAACTTGCAAAATATTATATTGGTAAGTCAATATTGTTACCTGAGTATGGGCGTGTTTTGAAAACCTAAAAATTTCAATCCCGGCATATTGTTGTTGAAATATACAAGTACTGTTGTTAAGGTTAGCTGAATAAAAAATTATTAATAATTTTTTGAAAATGACACCTAAAACCAAAGGTTATTGTAACATTCTATTCAAATATTGTGTTAGTAAATCACTAAAATATTATTATTGGTTCTTAAGTATACTATTAGCTTAGTGATAATCTAATAATAACTGGGAAAGCTTAGATGCCACGATAAGGATTTTAAAGATAATTTGCTAATTTTCGGGAATGTAAATATTTTTTAATTGTAAAAACATTATATTATCAGCGAACAGTTTTAGACGATTCAAGTGCCTACTGATGTTCAAGATCCCCACTTAAATATTAAAAGGAATAAATCATTTGTTTTTAGTATAGTATTAGGAATATTCATATGATGAGTTACACATGATAACATATTATCAATTGACTTTAAATCTATTTGTTCCTCTACAACGTTAGGGAAAAAATATTGAAATAATGAACTAAAAGTATATTTCCTAAATGTTTTTTAGGAATATTAATGTATTTATTTATAAGTTAAGTATGCTTGTATTACAAAACTAAACCAACCATATTTACTGTCAGTGTGAATTTGGTCCGCAAGTAGCTTCATATAAAATCCGTTTTCAAATATTACTACTATCTAATCTATCATATATGGAATAAACACTTGTTCACAACATTAATATAATATACTGATTTTGGTCAATAACATATATTATTCCTTTCTTCGCATCGTGTTACATTCTAAAAAAACACTTCCATCTATATTGAAACTCAGACAGATGGATAAACAAACAGAAGAAAATTTGAAGAAGAGATTAAGTGTGGTGTAATATTTGCTGAAAAATGGCTCCTTGTAGACAAATCTTTATCTCACTAAATCCTGTTTGCAAAGCCTGCTGAAAAGAATTATCACATTTCATTATGTGCTGAATGAATATTAAAACAAGTGTGAATTAACTTTATAAGGAATGAGAGATTTGTTACTTAATTACTCTGCTTCAAACTATGAACATCATATCGATTATTACTTCCAAACTTTTAATAAATAAAGAGTGTTTTTAATAAAAAAGTAATATGATTTCCAATGTTAGAGAAAAGTTTTCTTTTTTCAATTTGTTGTAACGGCGAGAACCTTGCGAATGACGCTCTAGATGTGTCTTTCTACAAAACTATAGAATATTTTGAAGTAGAAATCTGTACACTTATTATTACAATTTTGTACAAATTTATTATATTTATAGATATTTTTTAATCCGATTCAGTTTTGTAACCGTTTAAAGTTGGATTCAGGGAGACTTTTCTGTAGACCATACAAAGACTACATATTTACAAGGTGTAATATTTTTCACAAAATATTACCACGGTTAAAAAAAATGCGAAGTTGTAACTTGTAATAGAAATATCTCTTTTTAACATACAATTTATCCCCTCGGTATGAAGTTGTACTGCGTCTTCATAGTTCTGCTTCCTGAAATTATGTTTTCAGTCCTCTTGGATATTATGATTGGGTAGATTTCTGAAAGCATATGAGTGGAAACTTTGATATATAAAGGAGAAGTGACATCACTATGGCACGCATTGTATGTAGTGGTCTATTTACCAAATTGTGACAAAAAATTACTTAAATGATATATATATATATATATATATATATATATATATATATATATTATTGTTCAAGTTAATGGTGTAAACGAGAAATAACAAGTCGCCATACACATAAGGCTTGTTTTGTAAATAAAAAATACAATGTTTTCAAAAAAATTTTTACTTCTATATAATGTTATATATTTCTATAATCATATCTTTCTTTTTTATTTAACTATAGTATCTTTATAAAATTGTCATTTGTGGATAAATCTGCATAAGTGTGAATCTAAGTAAAACCATAGTCTTATTCTTTACGTGTCCAAAAGGTTAGGCCACTAGCTACTGCTCCTTGAAAGTTGGGCTAATGGTTTGTTTTACAGTTTAGGCTATTAGCATTCTTAGGTAAATTCACATCTCTGGATTGAGTACAATATGTACTATGACGGTGGTCGTAACGAATGGTAAATCACAATCATAATACAAGAATCAAACCACCTACAAAACATTTAACTTTTAATATTTCTCCCTTCAAGACATTTCCTATATACAATAACAATATTACTGTTGAACATTACTTCGAGATATATGAATATTCCCTATAAATTAGTTATTTAATTTATTAAAACCCCAAAAGAGCGAAATTTATTGTCTACTTAAAGACTAGTATTATTCAGATAATATAATTAATCTGAAGACAGTACGATGTTTCTCCTCTGTCTGCGTCGCTGCCTGAATCTCTCTTAGTATCCTTACCAAAATAATGGGTACACCAAGTTCCAAAAAGCTTCTGTCTTCTGAAAAGTAAGTGACTTTTTTGTGATCATTATTTTCATCTTCACAGTCTAAATCACTTGAATCTTTAAACACGGGAGACAATTAGAGATTTTCTAAATCACTTGTTTCTTCTAACAACCATTCAACTACCTGATGCTCCTCTATTATTATTTAAATGTGTGCATAACACTATCGAAAAAACAACATCAAAAGAAACAAATTTTCTGTTAGTTTATTCAAATGTTGTAAAGGCTCATAGTCTAATTTTAAATTCGTATACTAAGTATCAGTGTAAATTTGAGAATATCATCAACTTTAAGTAAAATTAAAAAGTACTAATTAGGTATTTAAATTTTAAAAATAGTGAAGGAATAAATATTTTAATGAAAGGTTAAGTAGGAAAAGACACGGGTGAGCTGAGAGCTCAGTAATAAAACTGTCCACGTAGAACTAATGTAACTCAAAGTGACGTCGACGTCAACTTTAGAAATTTGAGTTCCCTCACTAATAATTTACAACATTGTAGATAGACAACACTCATCCAAAACCGACGAAAGATTAACATTGTTCCTCCAATGATACCACTTAAATAATAAATATGTGGTTAACGTAAGAAACCAAATCGCCGATTAATAACATGTCAAAACACAGTAGTAAACTTTCTAGTAGTCACTGTTTTAATCCGATTGGTTTAGATTTTACATACAACACGTGTTTTTATCAAGACAGACCCAGCTCATTAAATCTTTGTACATAAAAACAACTTATTCCAGAGGTGTATCCCCCAAAACTACAATTAATTTGTCCCCACACGATGGACAACTTTTTCACTCACATATATAAGGGCGTATATGTGTATAATATAGAGTATATAAATTATGCATTTGTTACGAGCACAGATATAATCACAGGTAGGTAATATGTTATATTCTCAATGGCTATATAAAGTACCTAAAAAAAAAAAAAAAACCTCAAAAATATCAACATCATCAGTATAATAAGTGAGCCTATTTAAACACCTCACTTACAATTTTATATATCAAACTAAATACAGATTTGTTAAAATGTTTATAATTTAATAACATGTAATTATTTATTTATAAAACTAGTTCTAGTTATTCGTGATTGTCCGAAAGCACTTTATATTTGGTGCACCTTACATAGCTTATGTAAGGATACCTATATTATCTATGGATATATTCCTACAAAATAGGTACATTTTCTTTATACTGCAATAATTGTATGTATTTTTATCAGGACACAGGCTACATTATGTCTTACTTGAGAATTTAGATAAAAGTATGGTGGAAAAAGAAATAAAGAAGCGTCTTTAAAGAGCGCAGCCGACAAGATGGTCTAATAAAAAAAAATATTGCGTTGAAATCAGATTTGTGCTGTTGTGATACTGGTTGCATTAGTGATTGCAGTGAACCAACAAAACAGAAACTCGAAAAAAATTAATCTAACTTGTTCTAATGTTTAACACTGCATTCTGGATTATTATACTTACAAAGATTCTATGGAACTGTACTTTTTCCGCAGATCTCATTTATACGGTGTTCTTATTAAGTAAAAAACGATACAGTGAATGAATAAAAATTCCTTCTATTGCCGTCATTTACAATGAGTTATGACAAAAAAATATTGAAATATAAAATAATTAGTTATGCTATAAAAATAAGTAATTTACAATTTTTTTCCATTTTTAACACGGAAACAAGGAATATATGACTTCAGAACTCTTCAAACTTTCTTTCTCATATTACCTATTACTCGTGTTTCTAAAAAAAAAAAAATAATAATTTATTTAACGCCATAAATATATAAAAAACTTTTTGTTTAATATTTATAGTGCAAAAAATACTTTAAGTTTATAAAATTAATACTTTTTATTATAACATAAAAATTAATAACTTTTTATAATACTTTTTGAATATTATAATACAAAATTTGAACAAAAATTATGTTTATTTGTCCATACAGTAGATAATTAACAAATTATTCTCCTGACCGATAAGTTTAAATCAAGTTGGTTTTATTATGATACATAGTTATACGTCTACAAAAATAGAACGCAAAACTATTACAATAATGGGGGGGAAAACATTATTTTTGTACAACTTTAACTTTAATTAAGTTAATAAATCACCCTCGAATTTTTATTTATTTATTTATTTTTTTACTTTCTATATTGTTACAGTATTAAATTATAAAAATAAACATGTCTGAAATAAGACTATGATTAAATTTAATTTTATTTCAATAGCCAAATCAGGATTTACAAGTTTCTTGTACTACACACCTTATCGCTCATTTATTATTTAACTGTTATGTAAAAACATAGTAACTTAATTAATTTTAGTGTTTGTATTTTTTTCATCAGGTAAGTAATATTAACCTTATCTTTAGAATATTAAAAGTAATAATTCAAGATATGAAATCAACAATTTATTGTATAGATTTTCACATTGAACTAATAATTAGTTGAAATAATCAATGAGTAAATTAAGTATAGGTTAAATTATTAAACTTAATTCATTGTAAACTAAAAAGTATGAAATGTTGATGTTTTCATGATACGTTACTGCGTAAGAGCGAGTGAGAGCGCTTAGAGTTTCGGAAGCCAGAATAGGAACGAACCTCCCGCACTCCCACACAGATTTTGAGACACAATGCCGCTATCAAATTCCTAATGGAACGACAGTAAACAGGACAGTATTAGTAAATTAAACTTATTTACCTGAATTGTTCCATATCGATGTATTCAGTGATGGACGATAATGAACCACAATGGTATGCACTGGAAGGTTGATATTGTCCAGTTCAACGGTGTTCGTTCATTTTTATTTCTTTAACTTTATAATGTATTGTAAAAATTTAAACATGTTTTATTTACAGTGTTAGAACCATTTGTCCTTTCGGTGTTGCACATTAGTTCTAAACATTTCTAATTATACAATGTGTTAAGCTCAATCAACATTAAAATAAAAACAATAAACTTCTTCATATTTATTTATTTCCACCATCCTTCAGAAATATCAAACTGAAAAAAAAAAAAAAAATCATCAGTAATAATATAATATGAAATACACGTTGAAACATATAATGCAGCAAATTACACGCAAATAAACCACCACTTAGTAGCAAAAGTCGTACCTGTCGCTGAGTGAGAGATATGACTGTCATATCTAGCATAAGGAATGTATCGTTGTAATCTACAACCCCCCCCCCCAAAGCTATTATATTGATAATAAATTGATTGGATTTAGTTGAAAATTTGTATTCCTAGCAATAAATTAACCTAAAAAGTTATTTATTGCATACAGGTAAATGAAGAGTTTATTTTCATCCAGTGCGTTAACACAATTTTATGTCTTATAATATGTTCCCCCGTCCACCAAAGTTTATGGCGTACTTTGCCATAATTTTCTCCCGCTCTCTGGAAATCCCTGACTCATTCTAATCAAGTCATACTTTCCTGATGTGCTTGCAGTAGTGGAGGTGACAAATAGCCATTTTGTAGCCAACTTAAATTAAATATTGTTATATTTTCAAGAACAGTTCTGTTAATTCAGATTTATTTCTGTTTCCCTATAGTTCGTGCAATGCACATAAGCCCATTCGGGCAAGTAATTTTTATTTCTTTGTTTGTTTCTATAATTTATTTCACGACGTGTTAACATTCTTAGTTATATGGCTTTACTAACACAAAATACCTGAATACTATAATGATGAAAAACCCATTTCTAAGTGTTAATGTTTTTAAGAAATGCAGTATTCAAAATATAAATTTAATTTATGACAATGATTTCCTTTCCTAATGTTAATGTATTTGTTTGGTTTAACAGTAAACCCGCATCTCTCGAATACTCCAATTGCAACAGGGTCGGGAAAAAAAATGTCAGCCATGAGAAAGCTGATTGGAAAGCCTAGAGCGACGCAAACCTAAGGCTACGTTTACAATTTGTAGATCCAACAAACAAAAATTGTGTATATACATCTAAGATATTGCTATACAAGTACTCATTAAAATGAGGGTTTATTTTCCAAAGTGTTATTAAGATTGCCTTCAAAGAATTAACTGAAAATGTCTTCGCGATAGTGATGTGGAGCTAATTAGCAAAGCAGCTAATATTTAGTGTTTCACGACCTCGGTTGAGTAATTTATTTATATTGTATCTGAAGATGGGATAAAAGTCCCGAAACGTGTCACTAACACAAAAAAGAGGTCACTTGAAGGAAACAAAGTAAGAAACTTTATTTTAAGCAATAGTGACCTGGATACTAAAAATTAATTCATTATAAGATCTGTATTATAAATAGAAGTTTAATTTTATGTTTGAACTGCATCAATTAAGACAGTATTGTGTGTTTTATTTAACAGATTTAATCTGGTTCAATGTAGCCTACATTTAAAATATCAGTCACCATGGCTAAAGAATACACTAACTACCCACTTGTTATTGTGCACTCATATGCATGAAATAACTGAAATTATGTAATAAACTGTTTATTGTAACTTGTGTATTATTTTTTGTTTGATTTTTTTTCTTTGGATGGGATAGCATGCAAACTTTTCGGCCCTAAATTAGAAATTGTGTAATTTGTAAAAAAATTATAATTGACCCATATGGCTTTATATGTTGACCAACATTTCTTTTTTTATCTTTTTATAAAACTTAATTGGTTATGACCATAAGTCAAAAAAATCAATTTATAACTTAAGATTTTTTTTTAGGTTATATATATTTGGGGGGGGGGTAATGCAGCCTGCGAGTTGTACAACCAGTTGTAACGAAAATTTGAATTTTTTTAAATTTTCAATTAAATCCAAATCTATTTTAAATTCACCTTACTGTTATTAATAATTATAAATTCTAATCTGTTAATCAAAGTAAAATATAAAAACACCAATATTTCCTTTAAATTAATAAATTTACAACTGTTAATAAATCTACTTAATTTCAGCCATCATTCGTTTTCTTTTATAAACCTATTATTTCGGTTAGTTCTATTTTGATTTCTGTATTTGTGTATGAAACCATGAATTTTAGTGCCAAATGGACCTTTTAGGAAACATCTGAGAGCTAGGTTTGTCTTAAACAAATTCCTTTTCCCTTTTTAAAATCTGTACATATATACAGTCTTTGGGGCCCAGTTGTGTCTTCCAAAATATCACCCCCCCCCTCGACTGTAGCAATAGAAATATATGTTTAGGTTATAGAAGTAGATATAAGTAGATATTATTATGTGAAATGTCCGTTCTTATAAAAACAAATGGTTAGAGGAATGAACACAATGGTGGGCAAAGCACATTTTCTCCATTATTATTAACACACCATCAAAATTGTATATGTAGTTTACTTCATATAGATAGTGGACATTTTCCCCAGCAATTATAAATAATTTAAAAGCTATATTTAATCATAAGGTATTAAACTAACGGAGTTTAAACTTTTTTAAAGTTATAACTAAGTTAGAAATTGCATTTTTGATTTTTTATATCATTTTAAAACTGTTAAGAAAACCCTATTATTTGTTAAAATCCCTAACAAAAAATTCATCAAAATTTTAATATTTCTGAAAATGAATCATATTGTATATCTCTGTCGCTTAACGATACAAATTATCGATATATTTTATCCATAAAAATGAAATAAACTTGATATGCTTCCAACAATTAATAATGGACTTTAACAAAGCGCTGTTACACAATAGTACAGAATTTATCGTCTAAATGCGTGTCGATAACCTCTTCAAGTACACTTGAAGCCCTTATAGCCCTCGTATCTGTACATTCACTTAACAGCCTTTATTCGATTGTACACTGTCAATATCCCCAGCCTTGCCGATATTCGAAGTTGTAAATTTAAATCGTCTTGACCAAAATGCTTCCACTCAATATTGTTTGTTTGGGCGTAAAAAATTTCAAAACTGACAGAAATTGCAACATGTACAATATTAAAATAAGTAAAACACACATCTTTATTCAAAAAATATACCACAACGTTTAATACTATGAGTTTTAAATACAAAAATACTACGTATTAGAAAGAGTACTACTACAAAATTCATAATTAGAAAATTCTCTAATAATAGGTGTATATCACCATTGATGTTAACACATAACAGCTCTTTAAGTATACATTATAGTATATAAAACCTAAAATATGTAATCTTCACAGTTGATTTCCTTCAGTTCAGAACTTTAAAAATACAATATTCACGTTTGTAACATCAACTATAACCTACAAAATAGTAAACAAACACATTGCTTGCATAACAAAGGATGCTGCAACACAAACAACTAGCAAAAGAGTTTATTTATAGACTAGGAAAACTGCGTCATTTCCATTGCTTCAATATAATTACACAATTAACAGTTTTCATTACTCTGTTTGTCTACGTGAGAATATACAGGGTGTCCCGTAAGTATTGACCAAAACTTCACGAGGTTATACTATAGGTAAAAACAAACAATTTTCACCATATAATGTATAGTCCTATCTTGCTTAGTTTTCTGTCTATCGGTCTGTATGTGTTTTTTAGAAAAAATTTCTATCTTAAAAATGGTTTGAGATATCAAGTTGAAACCTAACCTAACCTAACCAATATTTTGTGGAAATAAAGAAAATTTATTTTAAAATGCTACTAATAATTGTGGCGGTAGGTTATTATATATTGAAGTCAATATTTAATAATAAGGTCAATTTTCTCCAGTATTTATATTATACAATTATGCAAACATCAGGTAAAACCGATAGTCAATAAAATGTTTAATTAGATGTAAGAATTATGTACATATTATAATAATACTATTCCCAAACTGTCTAGACCAAGGGAAATTTAAAAAAATAAATAAATATAATAAAATACTCTCAGAAAGGAAGAAGAGCGACCGCTTGAAACTGTAGACCTATAATAGTAAAAGTCATAATTTGAAACTGTTGAATTTTACGGTCCGAGAATCAATGCACAGTCAAGGGTGTATTGCGCTGTAGAGCCAGTAGGTATAGAGTACGCTCTATACCTACTGGCTCTACAGCGCAATACACTCTGGCATTATACTAAATTGAAATACGTCAATTTAGTATAATGCCAGAGTTAACAACGAAATAATTACTTTTACATTCTCTAAGACAGAACAAATCAAAGACGCAACCCATTGTTATAACTTACTCAACGAACACAATAGACTTAGACACTCCAAACTTTATATGGAAGGCGACTCATTACAATATCGTAGCAGCGTTACAAATCTGGGACTGACAAATAACGATAGAATAAATTGAATTACTATATAAATAAGTCATGTAATTCAAAAATTATCACGTGTAATTTGCAGATATTCGCTCTTAAAAAATTGTTTAAATAAATATTTTACTACTTCATATTAGAGTGGTTCTCGTCAAATCGTTAATTTTGCCTTATTAAAATGTTTCCTACTGTGATCCTGAGTCATTGACATGACCTAGGTGACAAACTGCAACGTGCTGAATATTACAGTTTCAATTTAGTAAAATTTAAAACACATTGATCTATAATATAAGCAGTTATTTCTTTAAAAAATTAATAATTATAGATCTTTTCTTATATTAATTATATAAAAACTATTCATCAAACTGGGGTGGTGCAGACAAAATTATCAAATTAGGTTCTTTTTGCCTCACATACAAGAGTGCGTGAAAGGAGTAAACACTGCTAATTATACCAAAGCATAGAACGCAATGTATATTTTTTATTGTATCGGCGCGTCGTTTATGGAACTCGTTGGTAGAACACATTTAATATCTGTGCCTAATTGCAATACAGTATCTCCAAGGTTTCATTATGTTAACGACACGGACTGGGGCTGTGCGAGTAAACTTAAATCGTACATACAAAGAATGTTGTATGGCATATGAATGTTTGTATTTTATATAAATTTAAATGATCGATTTCGTTATTGTTATATTTTAAACAGTTTTAAAATCAATATTTGTTTTATATTCAGTTTTTAAATTACGATTTATTTTTAATTTTGAGCTTGATTTGTTTTTCTATTTTTATTTTTATATTGTTTATTTGTTGGTTGGTATTTTAGTTTAATAACACCATTTATTTTGAACAAATAATCATATGTTATTTTTACAAAGGTAAAAGATTACCGCCACTCTAGTAAAAAGGATGCAAAATGGGAAAGGATAGTGGAGGAATTAAACCAACCAACTATACCAAACAGTAAGTTTAATTATTTATACTTAAGTTATTAAAATAATTATAAAAGATTCTTTGACACGGAATGGTTGTCGTATGTTGTCGTTTAGACGTAGAACATATTGAAGTTTCCGCTGCTCTTCGGTTAAGTTGTTGGTTTGTGTCGTATATGAAGAAGTTAAAAAAAAAAATGCAAAACAAAAAGTTGCTTTACAACTTCTTTGACTAAATTGCACTTAAAAGTGAAATACGCGCCATCGAGCTGCCAACATACCGAAGGCATTTTCGAAGACATTACGTGCTCTGCTAAGGCGGTAATTAAAATTTCTATCTTCTCTGTTGTCTCGGCATGTAGCTTGTGGACACTGTCTCATAAAATATTTCCTTAAAGTAAATGCCTGATCACCTATAAATACATAGGGTATCGGAATACAACTTGGTATTAAAGGTTGGACATTAGGCAAATGTAATTGCCCATTTATTATTTTTGACCTAATACACTATCCAAATATTCTTTTTGTTTTTGACCAAACATTCTCAATCATTGAATCGGCCCATTGAACAAACACCGATAATAATATATTTTGTGTCTTCATCGAATAACACAATTGATCAAGTAAGCATCGAGCAAGTAAGACGATTGGATGAATATTTTTTTTATAGTTAAAAAATTGTGATTCTGAATAAGGAGGACAGTTTATTGAGATGTGCTTTCCGTCGACGGCCCAACTCAGTGTATAAATTGCCAAAAAATATTATGAAATTCATCTGCGATTTTTCTCCATTCTTTTTAGTTGGTACTTTCATATACATTGGTTCAAAGTTATTCCAAATGGATTTGCACACGTATTTTACAATTCTTGAGACTGTGTTATTACCCACTCTCTAATTATAACCAATTGTTCTAAACGAATCTATTGTTAGATTTAATACTTATAAATTATTTAATAAAATTTTAATATTTTGCAACTAAAATTTTGAATAGTTGAAAATGTGCAACAAAATTTAATATTTTGCAACTAAAATTTTGAATAGTTGAAAATGTGCAACATAATTTAATATTAAAAATTATATATTTGTTGCAGTTAAGATTGCAAGTAATGGATGGAAGAAACTACGCGATGGCCATTGGGAGTTACTGAAAAGGATGAAGGCCAGCACAACTGGGCAGGTTGAACCTCCTGGAAAAGCCTGGAAATACGCTACAGACTTGGAAGTCCTTATTCCTTTAATGAAAAGTTGGAAACAAACCGAAAACCAAACCAATGAAAATAATAAAGTTTCTTCCAACCATTATGAATATATCGCTGAAGATCAAAATACCACTGTCTTGCAAGATACTCAAACTCATCATAATGACACACAAACGCAGGCACCCTTGCATGTCACCACTAATGTCACCACTAACCCAATTACCCTTGCAACAACTAATTATTATAAGAGAAATAATAATGATGAATCGTTTTTGATGTTGATTACATTCGGTGATGTGGGAATAGAAGTAAAAAAATTGCTGAGGAAGTGGAACAAAAACCCTATTTCAAAAGGATATCTTTTTCGACAGTATGTGTGATACTACTAAAAAGTTACAATAATTAACATAATAATAATAATAATTACAGTTTTATCACTTACAATTTATCTATAAACTGACAGTTTTGCTAATTTGTAGTCAGTATTTTGATTCAGTTATTGTGAAATATTTCCTATTATTAGGTAAATGTACAGTATTAATAGAAAACTATAATAAAACTTATTATATCAACAATTACAATTTCATCACTAACCTCAAACAAATAACCAATCTTTCCTATGGAACTATCGCTTTTAGATAAATAATATCCGTTGGTAGTATTTCTGTTGGTAATATCCGAAGCAATCATTGATAACAGCTCATGAAACTCTGGTCTAGAAACACAGTAATATAACTGAAATTATTTTAGTCATCTGATTCACAAAATAGGATTACTTTACTCCACTTGGTAAACTTCAAATTTTCTTGCATAGGTTGAATGTTATTGCTTAACCAATATATGGGATTCCGTCTTTTCTTTTTTTTTAGTATTAAATTAGTATTAACATTCTTTTTTCCATTTATTTTTGTATTTTGAGTGTTTAAATCATCATCTTCAAACTTTCTTCTTCGATCGTTTTCTTTTAAACGTCCACCAAATTGAACAAAAAGCTATCAAGGATTTAGCATTCACTTAGCTTCTGTTCGGCATAGAACTATAGCTTAGCTTAACATTTTAGTAAGGCGTAGCTCAGCTCTTGGTCCACAACCAACTTTAATTTAAGAACAAACTAAACGTTGGCTATTTCTGCAAGATCGGTCCCATAGTATTGGGCACAAAATGAATCATAAAAAAAACATAAGAAACCATAAGAAAGGTACGGCCCAGAGCTGTCATTGTAAATTTTATCAGTTAGAGAGATAGGAAGAAAATATTTGAAACTAAAAAACTTTAATGGGGACAGTATCACTGTGTATAGATTCGACAGCGCCCTGTCTTGCTGTTACAGAAGAGCTGTTGAAATATTTGGGGTCAAAAATGTATTTATTATTGCAGTCGTGTTTCGTGGGTTATATCACTTTATTCATTGTTTGTTCATATTGTGTTTTCTAATTTGTAAACTGTAATGTTATTACCATTATTTTTCTTAATTTCAAGGGACACTGTTAAATCTTTTGTCATCTAAACGGGTGACTTTATCACAGACTTGTTGTGACCTAAGATATTTGACACAACGTAGGCCTACTTGACAAAAATATGATTTTTACTTGTAACATGACTGTATTACCCTTTAATGCAACTTATTTTACTGGAACCTCTGCTAAGCTTTAGACGTATTGGCTGTAAGTGATATGCAACACGTTGTGGAGACAAGTTGCTGTATAAGGGCTCTTTTCCACGATTACAGGCTATTTTACGGGGTATTTTATTATATATTGTATATGCTATAAAAGTCAAAATCACCCCCTAGATATATTTTCTACATTGTTTATTTTTAATTATGAAATATTTCTAGCAGATGTAATTTCAAAACCTTGGGAAGAAGTAAATAATGTTTACAACTTGGATGAAAAGGTTTATGAATTGAATAAATTTATTTTGCATATTATAATAAATGTGCACCAATAAAAACGGGGGTAACCAGACATTCAGTTCCTTCCATTTCAAATAAATTTCGTCACATAATGAAATATTGTGTTCCACAAAGCAAGAATGTCTAAAAATATTGCAGACCTTAAGTTACATCACATCCTTAGATATAAAGTAAAGCAGCAAATAAAAAATACTAAAATCAGGTAGCCCACTCGCACAAATTATTTAATAAAAATAAATCCTAGGATAATCTGTTGTGTGGTGTTAATCAATTATGAATACGTAAAGCTCCATGTTCTCAATCGATAAACTTGTAACTTGATGAGATCAAGATGATTACTTTGTATCTCCTACATTTGTTGCCGATGCTGAATTTGTTAACAATTTTGTCTATATATTGGAAGGAATTACTGGTACAACTAATGCTTTAAATTACTTTCAAGTTGTGAAAAATGCTGTTTTTAAAGTTTTCAGTTAGTTAATACTAATTCAGTGGGTAAGTATGGGATTCCCATTAGTTTTATTAAACTAATTATCGTTTCTGCATTGTCTACCGTTGCAAGGCTGTTACATTTATCATTAGCTACTGTTGTATACTTGCTTGGCTGGAAGTCCGCTTTAATCTGTCAATTTGAAAATATATCTCAACCTTCATATCATTCTGGTTTCAGACCCATAATTATTCTTCCGGCTCTATCAAAATATTTTGAATGTGTAGAACATCAACAACTAACAACTTACCTTGAAGGAAATATTGTACTCAGCCCGTTCCAATCTGGTTATCATTCAGGCCAACTACTGTTCTTCTTTATATATCTGAGAATATAAGGTTGGCAATGGATCGTAGAGAGCGTACCATCGTCACTCTATTTGATTTATATAATGCCTTTGATACCGTTAATCATTCTTTGCTGCTTGGAATTATTTTTAAAAAATATAAGTTTGTCATGGGATGTATCACATGATTCCAGTCCTATCTCTCTGGATGAAATCAGTGCTTTTGTGAAAGAGCAAATAGATCTGGTTGGATTGCTGTCTCTTGTGGAGTTCCATAATGGTCGGTCTTGGGATCTGTTTTATTTAACATTTATATATGTGATCTGTGCAGAAATAATAAATTCCATCTACATACTGATGACTTTAACATTAATTTGCATTTTAAAATTAGTGCTATTGATAGAGCAGTAAATTATTTGAACCACGATATTAAACATGTTACGCTTTGGGCGAGGAAATGGTTTGGAGATCAATAAAGCAAAAACCGAACCGATTGTTTTAGGATCTTCAAATAACTAAATAAATTAGACATAAATCTACTTCCTAGACTACAATTAATTTGAAAACGACTCTTTAGACTATGACGGAAAATGATGGACTTGTGCCTCATTATTGACTGAAGACTGACATGGAGTGACTATGTGAATGAGATGTGTCTTTGCAGTGATGCAAATCTAAAAAATAAATACAAGACTTCTTGTTGTTCAATGTTAGAGTAGTCTTAGTAACGGCTTGTATACAGTACTTCAAAACTCTACTTACTTGTATACAGTACTTCAAAACTCTACTTACTGCGACACTGTTGTCAATGACACGTCTGTGGTGCTGGCTAACAAATTACAGAGGGCACAGAATTATTGTATATATGCTTTATTTTCAATTTGAATCACGATGTCCATATAAAACAATAATCTAATAAAACTCAAAAATTTAGATTCTTATATTTTGATTATAGCCTACTATTATCTGGAATTTCATCTTATTTATTTATTTTAAAAAAGGTTTTTTATTTCCAGCGAAATAGTTTGTGTTTACCTCTGATATAAATGATAAGAGCACAATGAGAAGTTCAACTTCGCTTGCCATACCACTGCACCGAACCGCAATGTTTAATTAATTTACTGTGTCCGCTTTTTGCGTATGAAATTCATTTCCTAAAACAATTAAGTCTTATGTCCAGTTTTCACGGCTGTTGAAGATATATTTTTTGACCCGACAGCAGAGAAAGATATATCCCCTTCTGAGATTCTATCAAATTGTTATGTTGTATGAATGGTTGGTATTTATTACTTTATATTTATTATTTAATTAATTTTATGAGTTTATAATGTTAATTTTATAACTACTTACATAAGTTACTTTTAATTAATTTTTAAATTAGCTAATAATT
This sequence comes from Aphrophora alni, assembly GCA_963513935.1. NCBI lineage: Eukaryota > Metazoa > Arthropoda > Insecta > Hemiptera > Aphrophoridae > Aphrophora > Aphrophora alni. The sequence continues at coordinate 131,469,844 of OY740769.1, read as the reverse complement.
TTGATACTCGTAATCATTTTAATCATATGGTAAATTTATTAAGACTTTACGATTATTTATATAAACTTCGTTAAATATTACTATTATATATATATATATATATATATATATATATATATATATATATATATATATATATATATATATATATATATTGGTCTACCATTGAAATGTGTTTTGTTTGTCTATGTTATTTTCTTATTATTGTATTATTGTGTATTTTTATTTTGTATTATTGTGCTGGGGTTGGGAGAAGGAGAGGACTACATAATCCTAACTTTGCCTTACATAAGAATGACATCCATCCATTCATACATTCTCTCTCTCTCTCTCTCTCTCTCTCTCTCTCTCTCTCTCTCTCTCTCTCTCTCTCTCTCTCTCTCTCTCTCTCTCTCTCTCTCTCTCTCTCTCTCTCTCTCTCTCTCTCTCTCTCTCTCTCTCTCTCTCTCTCTCTCTCTCTCTCTCTCTCTCTCTCTCTCTCTCTCTCTCTCTCTCTCTCTCTCTCTCTCTCTCTCTCTCTCTCTCTCTCTCTCTCTCTCTCTCTCTCTATCTATCTATCTATCTATCTATCTATCTATCTATCTATCTATCTATCTATCCATCTATCTATCTATCTATCTATCTATCCCTTTGTTAATATATATTATCATTATTATATGTAATAATTCTTCTGTAAATGAATCTTTCCACTACTACGAGACTATTATTTGCATCATTATTATTGATACGTGGAAGAAATATCATTTAACACTCGGTATGAAAGGATTAAACAGATTAATATATTTACCAAAATTTATATTAGATATTAAATACAACATAATTCATAATGTAACTGGACAACTTGAACTGAAAGTGTGTTTTTTTCGATTTAATTTATATTTGTCTGAAAGTGTTTTGTTATTCGATCTTCTGCGATTTTTAGAATTTTTATATTAATGTGCGTATATATTGTGAGCTCTCATCTTATTTAGAAAAATATTTATATGAGCGAAAAGCCTACTTTATTTAACTTGGTTGCATTATTTTGTTAGAAAAATCTGAAGTAAAATGATAAAATAAATATTAATTTAAACACTGAAGATAATAAAGTGTCTAACAACATACAAAATAAATTATACGGGTCAATAGAGATTATTATTACCACATTCAATTTTAAGTTGCTAATAAATTCAAGACTTATAGGTAAACGAACAAAAATAAACGTGTCTTCATTAATAATAAAATTGTATTAGAGAGATAAAGTACACCACAACAAAAAATAGAATACCATAGGAAAACTGCTTAGGAAGGATGTTTTTTCCAATTACAAGAAACACGGATTCGATTCAAATGACTCGTTCTAATAACAAGTAATATACAGTTCTATCTGCAGCCACTCTGTATGGAAATTTTGTCGTTGGAAATGAAGTTGTAAAGTTTTATCCGCAGTCATTGAATTTTATATGCAAATTCTATAATACAAACATACACAACCAAAATTGGAACAACAAGTTAAGACAAGTGGGATTCTCATAGATAGGCTTCTTTACACGTATTTGTTTATATTTTATTTTGCATGAAAATGTGTAAATTATTCTACTTACATGTTTAGAAATTAGTCAATAAAAATGTATAGTCGGGGGCTAGACTTTAAGCTTTCAGTTAGGCAATTTATAAGAAACCAGTACACATGCGCAGAAAGAAACAATCTTAAGCGTTATGATCAAAAAATATACGGTATTCTTTAATTGCCGAATCTGGCAATACAATTATATGAACCGATACTAATTATATGATCAGTTTACTATTTCAAAACATTAGATTAAAAAAAGAAGTAGTTATAAAAAGTCAATGGTGACTTGGGTGAATCAAAAGATAGCTAGAGATAGGAAGTCAATAAAATGTAGATTCAATAATTTCCAGGTAGGCCTACATTTTTTATTTCTTGATTCCCATGATTGTATTAAAATGGTATAGCATAAACACGACAAACTTTACATACTCATACACTTTTCAACATTCTATTGTTTATCAGCAATTGATCTAGTATAAAGTTCACTCAATATATCAAACTACCCGCAACCTCATCTCTATCTCTGATATAATTAATACCAAATCGCGATTACGATCCATTGATCACTAAAATCTAAGTTTAGGCCGCTTGCTAGAAGCCAACGCTTTTAGTTTTCACCAGAGAGTGCGTGAGGTGTTCTGATATAAGATGTTCATGCGGTAATATAAATATTATTTGCCTCACATAGAATATTCAATTTCATATTAAAATGTCAAGTTTCGACATTAATTCTAGTAATACAACAAAATAATCTTAACAAAATAATTAGTGATATTTTCGTTCTTTGTTTATTTGTTATTTTTTTAGTAATGATTGGTCTACCTCCAAAGTTTATGCAAAAATTCCCAAAACCAAACTCTGCTAAAGTTTTGTAATTGTCAAAAAAGATAAACAGGACAAATTTTAACTAATTAATGTTAACTTGTATACTTAACCAACGAAATTTATTATGAGATGTTTAGCAAAGTCTATTTTTTTATCTAATGAGAAAATATCCTGCCGCAAGGAAAAATATTTAGGCATTCCAAAGATTCTCGATATAATACGTGACTGTTTTCATAACAGTCATATTTCCAATTTAATGTTAAAGCTATTTAGTAAAAAAATATAGACTTACCGTGGAACAGTTAATCTAATAAAATTTGAAGATTTTATGTTAATTTGATTACAAGTTTATCAGGACTTTAAAAAAATGAGTCAAATAGTTCGACAGACGGACAGAAATTAATAAGTAGATTAGTCACGTCTTTTCCACTAATTTCTTCCCTCCGTGATTGTTTTAAAACACAACAGTGATAAAATATAAAATATTTGAAATCCAAAAACATATCATAATATCAATTATATAATGCTGGTTGTTTTATTAAAATTAGAGAGTAAATATAATTTTTGTTTTATATTTTTTCGACTAATTTGGTAAAACTCAGCAATTTATTAAGAAATTTACCAATATAATATATTAATAAAGTATTAATTGTTAAATTTGAAAATAAGAACATTACGTTTATTGCAATAGGAGATTTATTTATTGATCTTATTTTAATTTAAATTATACATGTAATTTACGAGTTTTATTTCATTTTTCGTAAAAAGATATTTCTGATATTTGTTGAAGGGTTGTAACGAATATAAACTTCCCAAATGGATTGGAAAAATAAGACCATCACTTAACACATTTGTTAGAGTCGATACGGAAGAGGAAAGATAAAATCCTGTAGTAAAACTAAGAAGACAGGAAAAAGGGCGTTCTCCTTAACTATAAATAAACTCCTTGCTCGTTGTTTAGCTTCCTACATTCTTAATGTTTTGTAGGTTAGAGTTGATGTTACAGATATGGATGTTGTGCCTTTGAAGTCAAACAACGAAGATTATACATCTTTAATTTTACAGGTTTCTCTATTGACTTGAAAAGTTTGTGATTGTTACCAGAAGTATTGAGATGCAGATGTTTTTAGTAAATTGTAATGTTCGTATGTGTAAGTGAGTATGTGGGAAAGTGCGCATCTGTGCGCATGGAGCTTTTGACTTGAAAAAAACAATACCATATGACGTATTGAAAAAATTAGTAATCAAGTTCCAATGATCTATTTATGGGGGTACGCACGATTGAAATAAAAAATCTGCAATTTCTAAATTACCATTCATTTATTGAATATTTCAATATCCTCAAACATCGCAGAAGATGATTTTTCATATTATCTCACAGTTTCCATTTTTAATGAAACTAAAAACCTAATATCAATTTTCGTATATGATAAAAAATAATTTCATTATTCCAGTGTATTCATTTGAACTCTGGATTATGCGTGAGGTGATATAATATGTAGAAAAGAAGACAGGGTTTGAGAATTATGATGGTTTATTTATGACCGGAAGTACTATAATAATTCATTAGATTGGGGTATTATGAGATAGATGTTGCCTTATTGTGATATCGATGGGTTTTACACAAAGAAAGAGAATTTTATGATAGTAATAATTTATAACATTACGGAGCCTTAGTCCATATGGTTTTAGAAAATTTTATTATTTTCTCTTAGGCCAATATTTCTCAAAATCGGCTTCTAAAGAAGAAATAATAAAAAACTATAAAAGATGAAAGACTATGACGTTTTCATTTAGACAAGATGAATTAGTTTACAATCACATATTGGGAGGATTTTTAGTAGGTTATGAGTATAATATAAGTAATATTTGTTTTAACCCAGAATTTATATACTTATCACATACTAATTTGTACACAAATTAGTAACCATATTGTATATAAAATTCAATCATAGGCCAAAACTAACTGGAATGTTTTAATAAAATGTAGTACATAATTTATTGTTTAATAAATAATACACACAAACAAGAAGCCAAGCAAAATATGTTTAAAAAAAATGATATTATACATGTTTTAAAAGTAGATAATTAAATATTGACGTAAGAATTTCTAGGAGTGGGTACAACTATAACTCCTATGTTCATATTTATTAAATGCTTCAACTAATCCTTTCTGTCAAAATATAAATTCATAAAATGAAAATGAATAACATAATGGATGTCTATATAAACCACATGTCTTTTATAAGAATATCTTAGAAGTTCGAAAAATATAAAAAATTGCAAGGCGAATACCGATGCTGCTTATTTTTGTATTTTCCTTGATATATTGTTAACAAGATTACGTAGTAAATGTTTTGTCTAATAGACATATTTATTAAATTCTTCAAAAAACTTGTTTTAAACATTTGTCGTATCCATTCCAAAACTAAGAGTTCTACTGAGCACTAATTTAGAATGTAAAATCATCTAAAAACCCAACATTATAATTTTTATAGTGACTAACTTTTTTAACTTTTTTCGTTAAAATATATTTTTGAAATTTGCTAAAATAAAATATATGAATACGTAAGATTGAATAAGAATACTATAAAATTGTAGATAGTGTTCAAAAATCTACTTAAAATGTTTCCTCGCGTATTTGTTCACGTCATTAAAACCATTGTTATACAATATTTGTTGAAAATCAAATAAAATATGTTTATCTTGACTTGATAAATAAATACTTCTTTACAGTAGATTGTACTAGGTAACATGTATACGTTTGCGACAGTCATCTCACAATATAAATAAACAGACACCAGAATTTCGTTTATAATTAATGAAAACACCATCATGTTTTAATAAAGTGATTAAAAAGTAGTATTTTAGGCTTTCTAAAACAATCTGTCGCACAAAGAGAAGTTTGTGTATTCTTATGTAATATACTAGGTTACTCTAAAATCATTCTTCAAACAAATAGCTCTCTGTTGCATTCATGTAATTTAAGACTTCAAAGGCCATCATTAAGTTCAATTATAAACAAAAACAACAAACAAGATCTTTTGTTCAGGAACACAACAAGTCAACCGATCACAAACAACACATGTGTGTGATGTATAAACAGTTGGCAATTTCAATTTCCAATCGTCTGGTTTTTCCCATCACCACTGTTTTTCTTGATTCAATAATAACCCCATTTTCTTAATATACAATTTATTGCAAAACCTTAGTACTGGGCAAGGTAATTTGGACCAATAATTGTTACTAAACCGCGTTATGTGGTTCTTTTAAGTTTATTTCCACTTTCCAACAATGCGTGAAATTGTGGAAAAATATGGCCTTATAAATAGCTGTCAATAAAGTAATTTCTTTTTAGTTATAAATAAAAAAATTAAAATTATAGCTATTTCATAATGTCGTGTGATTTACATTATTAGAATTATAATTTAAATTCTCGAAATAATAAGTTTACAAAAATAAATTATTGGTCTATGCCTCTCTGTATTCAATAAATTAATTAAAAAACTAAATATTATTCCAATGTTATAAAAGTAGGTTATATATTTTTAAAGACGCTAATATAATATTTTCGTTATGAGTGTGTAGGAATAACATATTTTTTGAATTTTTCAATATGCTACAAAACGTTTTACAGTTTTTTTCTTTGGTAGTCAGAGTCTTATTTAGTTTGAAAAAACCATTTTCAAATTATTTTTAAGATATATACACGTTTATTCTTTTGTAAAATTAATTAACACAGTTTTGAGATTGGAGACCGATATTCTACCCTCAAACTGAATAGTTTTATCTATTTTAAGTAAAATCCACTTGTTAAGTGCAGAATTGATAATTTATTGATTTTCTTCGTGCCCCTTCAATATGATCGCGATACTTCCTGTGTGAAAACCATGCGATGGGAAATTGTTGCAAAGTCAATGACGTCAGCCCACAATACATCATTCCTCAAAGTCCCTCTAAAATATTTCACCATTGGTCAATCGCTATAAACCGATCTCCGATTGGTTCTCACATCGAGAACGAAGGGGCTAATTAGTGAGCCAACGCGACGCTTTACAAGCGCTAAGGGTAGTCTGGCTTTTCAACTCAAGAAGAACACATATACTCCGATGTGTGCGTAATTCGACGTGTGTGGTGACGCCGGTTACGAATCTAGTTCAAAATGTTTTATGAACTATGATCTCCTCTCTCTCTCTCTCTCTCGCTCTCTCGTATTTCAACTTTATTTTAAATATGCGCTAATTAACCTTAATTAGCGTTCGCTCAAAAGACTCTTTAGTTAGTAACTAGTGATGAACTCTATTCTGGACTCTTACGCGTGTGCGAACTCAGTGAACGTGTTATTTCGCGAAAGTGAACTTATTTTGTGTTTTTCTTTTATTATTAACTACAAGACCAATTAGTAATTAATTGTACTGTATACTCTGTGCTCACTACACACCTAGCTAGGTATCCACGCAGATCTTCTCTTCAGCATCGGACACGTGCAGAGGAAACTCGCCATTTTATTCAAGGTAACTGTGACATCTTTCAGTACAAATAACATTATTATTAATTGGTCTAAATCTCATTGTACATTGTGTGTATTACATATTTTATAAACATTAAAGTTCCACAGCTTTTCTGTGGATGGTCCTCCGAGCTTAAAATTTATCATGAACTAATTTGAATATTTTAAAATTAATCGACTAATTAATTTTAGAGTGAACATTTTTCTAATTAGTTTAAATATATTTTTCCCACTCTTCTCGACGCCAAACACCACTAATATTTTTAATATTATCAAAAACCACAAATTGTAATGTTTTAAACAAACAATAAATTAATTCCAACAGAAATTTAATCATCTAGTAATGGATATACGTTTTATGATAAATTCTCAACCAATTTTCATGATGCTTTGAATCTTCAATGTCCTTAAGACTTTGAACTTAATTTCCTTATTACTTTTTAAAACGAATGCTAAGTTATTTGGGAAATGTCTTTGTGTTCAAGTGTTTTTTACTACAGCGACTTTTCGAATAAATTTTAACTAAATAAGTTGTGTTTTCTAATAATAAAATTTAAAAATGTTAAAAAAAAATTCAAGTATTCTTTTATGTGTATATTATACTGTATTTATATTTGTTTTGTTATTATGCATTATAATGTTATAAACAAAAATGATTTTAATGTTAATAATTATTTTATTGTTCATGGATAAATAACATTCAATAAAGTATATTTTATGTTATGTATTTTGGTACAAAATATCTCTTTGTTTTCAGGTTAAGTGGAGGGGAATACCCTATGATCCTAATTTAGCCTCTATAATAAGTTTTATTATTGTTGTTATTATTATGGCTGTAGCTTTAATCCAGTTGCTTCAGATTTAGCACAAAAATACTTTTATTCCGGCAACCAAATTGGATGTGACAAGATTGCATTATTATATGTGTCGTTAAAGGAAATAATAATTGTAAAAAATTTCGTTTAGAAATATATTTGTGTATTTTTTCTTCATATAAAATCCACACAATGTTTTGCATGTCAATGATTCACTACTATCTAATTCATTGTTAGGTTAGACAGTGTTTTAACAGAATTGGATTTGGGAAATATTTTTACAGCTTTTGAATGTTATTAATTTTAGAAAAGTGGTCAGTAAAAATACATAAAACAAAACATTATAAACATTTGTTTAAATGCAATATGCATTTGCGTTCAGTTTACATTTATACAAGAACAAAAAGTAACTATTTATGGATCATGATGTTAATAAATTTTGTTCTTAAGGCTTTTCAGATTTCGACATATTGAAAGTTGATTGACGAGTGTAGTAGTATATTTATATATATAAAGTATGTTTTAGAGATGAAACACTTAAGGTGAGTGTTGAGTGGAAGACTTTTATAGCAGTCCTCTATAAACAAACACTATGAACTGTGGTAACACAAAAGGAATAAAAGTTTCAATATTTCATAAGTACATTATTTTAACCAAACTTAGATTACAAACGGGGAGTGACATCAAGTTAAGCATAACGTCTATGAAGTTATGACAATTCAAAATTTTCAACTTATTTATATACAATGTAACAGAATGGTGATTATTTTAATTGAATCTTACAGAATATCCATAATTTAACTGTTTTTCTTAAGTTTAAAATTTTGTTAATATACTCGTTTCAATTATAGAAGACAAATTATTGGTTTGCATAAATGTTAAAACATTAGTATACATTTATTTATCATTTTAAAGTATGAAATATTATTTTACAATTTATACATTTGTTGGCGGTTTCAAAAAATAATAAATCCTTCACATTAATGTGGAAAGGGATTTTGAAAGTGTACCATTATATTCTATTACATGAATCAGTTATTATATTGATTAACTGACGGATTCATTATAAAGCTTAGCTTGTATCGTCACGATAAAGAGGTATCACTTCAAAAAATTATTCCATGAATTAGACATGTATGCTATAATATGATAATATACATATGTAAAATAATTCGAACAAAAATTAAATCCTAATAATAAGAAGAGTACCATTTTTTGAAAATGATCTGTCATTGATTTAACCGTACTTATGAAATAAGAAAATGTAATTAGTCTGTTTAAGTGTTTCAAAGAATATTATTTTCTAAATAGTGTTGAAAATGTAAGAGTATTATTTTTCAAAGTAAAAAATAATCATATTTTTATATTATCTTAAAATTTATTTGTAATAATAGAAAGTTAATTTTATACACTGAATGTAAGGAAGGAAGTTTATTTTTCCTTCTAAGTTGCTACATTGACATAAAGAGTAGGAACTATGTATCTGCATCATTAAAATTAAATGATAAACCATAATTGAAGTGTATCTTGATTCTAGATACTAAAATACATTTATTTGGTTTTAAAGTCAATGTGAATAATGGCTAACCTGATAAACGACACCAAATTACATATATATTGTAATTCGCCGATTGTAAATCGTGACGAATGAAGAGTGAAACAGATTGTATTAACAGAAAATGGATAACCCAAAAGATGAAGATAATAGAACGACGTGTAAATGACATTTGGAAGACAGAGTATGAATTATTAAGAGAAAATTAAAATCTGGAATACGTGACGTGTAATCTCAGGAGAACAACGATGTCATTTTAGTAAATTGTGGAAAATGACAGCGGAGCATTCCGTCTGTAGTCAAAGAGAATCAACAAATGAAGGGAAAACTTTAGAAAATATCTACATCCTTTTCATTATAAGCCTTTCCCTTTCATCCCAAAACCTATTACGGCACCCTTGAAAATTGAAGAGAATTTTTGGTTTTGTGACTACCTGCAATATTTGGACCAAAATGAGTTTAAGTTATGATTTGTTTTATTTTGACAGTCTTGTCCAAACTATCAAAACGATCGTGTATGGACACGCTTGTAATGGAGTATAATTGAAACAAGTGACTACTCACCGGAGCCTAAAAGGAATATGAATGCATCAATGGTTTACTTTGCTGCACTACAAAGCGACTGATGTGAATTATTTAAAAGCATGCGATGAGTATGAGTCATGGGATGAAAGGTATTTAAAGAGAATAATTTGAGAATTCACGCAACCACGATAAAGTGTTGCACTCGTAATAAAAGTTTTACTACAAACAAAACTCTCTCTTTTGAAGCCAATGCTCCGAGAGGGCGCCATTAATTTCTTTGAAAATAATTGTGTGACCACTGGGTTCTCCCGATCTGATAGTTGCTTAACATTTGGGTAATACTGAAGGTTGCCATGGAAACTTTAACGATTCGTTAACTTAATGCTGACGGTTATTCATGACATGCCTTACTCGCTGATCTCGAGTAAGAATTCAATGCTGTGGAATATTCAAGGTATTTTTATAAATAATTGACGTCTCCATGATATTTAAAATGACTAATCGCAGTGCACCATGCAAATGGTGGTCATACTGCTTTATAATAAGTTTAAATTTACAAATAAAAATCATAAAGTTGATCTGTTTGTCAGTTTATTCTCTAAATACATAACAAATAGATAGTTGCCACCTTTGTCATCATATTATTGATAGGAATAGGTCAACAATTTATTACTCATCAAATTCCAAATCATTTTATCAATTTTCTCAGAAACGTGTAAATTGTAAGACAACGAACTTTTTGTCATTAATAAATACATCAAAAAAGGCATAAAGAATTTGGATTTATGATCAGCATTATAATTTTATTTCTCAATGTTTTAATTCGTTATCTTTAAATGTAGGAATATTGTAATTATTAGAAGCGTAACAGATAAAATTGAATGATAACATAATCAGGATGAATATATTCTAATAAGTTGTTCAGAAATGATATTATTTTAATTGTCCACTTTAACCTATCAGTTACATGGTGATTTGTTAAATCTAAGAGCAAGATTTTTTTTTTTTTTTTTTTTTTACTTTGTTTAACTTTGTTATGTATATTCATACGAAAAATTTAAAAAACAGTTTCACATCTCTATTAATATTGAGTAGCGTGTACATTTATGAATAAAATCTAAACACAATCTGTAAGATCAACTAAAATACTGCGTGCTTCCAGGTAGCAGTACAACTATGAAACTTATTTACCCAGCTTCACAAATCCTATCTCGATATTAGTATACGAAACGGAGAGATAAATGATAAAGTCTACAAAATATTTAAAATGAATAAATCATTTTAATTACTTTAGATTTAATACAAGATTACGAGAGAAATAGCCTAGGTTTTATTTATTATATTTATTTAGTGTAAGTAGTTTTGGAGAATTTATTTTTAATGAACATAGCGAGTGTTTAATATCTATTGTATTAAATTTATTACAAAATAATTTTTCTGCAAAATTATTACAATTTTTTATATACAATTTATAATTACATACACATTTTAAAAAGTCTTCCGCTGTAATATATCCATCGATGGTAAAATAGATCCATACAATTTATGACTAAATCGTCAATCCAAATTTTAGGGAATATAATATCAAATATAGCTTTTATGTTTAACAGTACTGTAATTATCTAGGGGTTAGATTTAAAGTAAAGTGCGTGTTTTAAATTTGTTAATTGTTTTTTATTAGTTTTAGTCTTTGAGCGCGTTGATGAATTAAATGTTTGTGTTTTTACAAATGTAACTAATGGAACGTCATCAACAAAGACTTGTTTTCATTACAAATTCAACCATATATCATTATTTTTCAGTTCTAAAAATTATCATAACCTTGAATATACCAAAAATAAGAGAATTTAGTTGGATATTCTTAATAAAAGTAATCAAATTAAATCATCACGGTAGGTAATGAGAGATTGCGAAAGCTAACAGTTGACTTAACCATTTACCTTAATACTATCATCAGTAATAAAGATGTATTACGCCATGATAAGCTTCGTTGTTTAAAAAGAGGGTCTAATATATGAGATAGCATTTAAAAGTGTCAAGTAAAAGTGAAACGAAATGTTTACCAATCTCTTAAGGAATGTTGTGTCTAACTTAATGTTTTTAAACAACGCGTCATAGTAAATTAGGGACATTCTTCATCAATAATTGTAGTAGTTTTATGTTCATAGACTTTTTAAGTTCGATTCCGCATGAGTCTAGTAACGTATAAAAGCCCGCGTAACGACTAAGTCAAACAAAACGAAAATACGTTCTTGAAAACACTTTTTTACTTCTCACATATTATAATTAGCACACATAAAACTATTTGTTGGATAAAAAAAATCTTGTACAACATAAATGTCTCATTTCAAAATAGTTATTTTAATCAAAGAAGTGAGTTACAATCTTGCGTACTAGGTGATTTTAGTTACATTTTATATTAAGATTTATTACCTTCATTCTTAGATGACTATTGATAGTACAAAATTTTGGATTTCTTGTCATAAGAAGAAAATAATTAAACTTCCATGATCTTAAATTGGCTGTTTTCGTTACGATTAAAATGTACCTAATTGTAACATCTGATGCCAAATATGATATGTTGTTGTCGTTGAAAAATAAAACAACCGATCTTGGAAGAGACTTATTTATAGTGATATCACTAAATTTTATAGAATATAAACTACTATAATACGGCTGGAATAAAATAGAATATACAGCGGAATAGATATAATGTCACAAAAACCATGCCAATTGTTGTTATTTTATATCAATCCATAATTTTTTTAAAGTAACAAACTTGTTAAGAATCTAAACGAATTTACTTTTATTGCCAAATCTTAATGATAATGAACTCAATATCCGATTGCTTTATTATTATTTTTTTTTAAATAATACGTATAACTTCCATAAGAAAATGTGCCCTGATTTTTATTGAAATTTTTTTTGTCGTTCCTGTTAAAAATTATCCACAGACGGACATTAATTCTTTTTATTATCTTGGTTCATGATTTGCTAAAGTATAATAATAATTATTATTAGCGATATTATTATTTCATTTGATTTGGTGAGATAGTAAAGTAGAGAGCTTTCAAAAATATATAGAGTTCTACATATTTATTTAGTTTTATTATATAATAAGAATAATTACTCAATGTTAATTATGTTTTACAATTTTTATAATTTTAATAGTAAACATTTAATAGACCTGTACGTCTATACAACTACCAAAGAAGTATATACTTACACGTTAATATGTACGATGATGATTTTAGTTGAAAATATAACGTAAAAAAAGGTTTTGCTCCATTTTAAGATACGTGTAAAGAGAAAACAAAGTTGAAACCAAACTTAAAAAATACTTTTGAAATAGTAGTTTTGTAATTCGGCAAATTTGGTAAAACTTGTTTTTACATAATTAATAAGCATCATAATGCAAGTTGTCTAATTTTTAATACTAATATCAATTTGAATATATATATATATATATATATATATATATATATATATATTTATAAACAAATAATTGGCAACTTAAACAAGGTTTGCTTCATGTTTACACTAGATGCATTATAATTGAAATTAGCATTTAAAGAATAAATGGAGAAAATTGAGTAAAAACATGAACTGTTTTAAATTGTTGCCATTATTGAGTAACGGTTAAGTAGAAAAATGAAAAATAATTATAATTATTTTTTGGAATTAGTACCTAAGATGTATGCTATTTAGTTCTATAAATACATAGTTATTAGTCATGAGATTTACAATTGTAATAATTATCTTGACTAAATATATAATAAGTCTAAACTATATTATTAAAGATCACAGTATCCTAATAACTATTACAATAAGACACCACTATAATATCGATACAACTGTCTAATGTCAACGTTCCTATATGAGAGATAATAATAGATAGAAATAGACATTTTTTAACTTGTAAATAAATATATATAATTATGGTTGACGAAGCAACGTGTATTTTATAAAGCTTGTGAAAATAAACACCGATCTCTGTACAACAAAATGTGAAACATTCTCTCTCAGATTAAATGTAACTACATGCTAGTTGAAGTGTGTAATTGAAAAACCGAGTAATGTCATTCCCACGCTTTGTTTGTATAGAAAATTACAAATACTGTAAGGTTTACTGGAGTAAATAATTAATACTTGTAGAGAGTAGCCCCATTTACCACCAGTCGTAACTCTAAGCTTTTTTGGCTGTCAAATAACGAGTTCTTCAATATTTGTAGATAATAATCATATGAAAATAATAGTAAAGTTCTCCTAGCATACCACAGTTGTTGGAAAGAAGTCAAAATTAACATGAGTCATTTAGGTAACAAAAAACCTAACCCAACCTAACCTACCCTAACCATATTTTATAAAGAACACTATTAAGGTGTTTATGAATTTTACGTAACGTCACAATTAATATGAGTAATACATGAACAAAATATTGTGTTCATTAATTTAATCATTTGTCTGTATTATTTATACTCGGTTTTCCAACCAATTGGAATAATAAACCATAGTTTCAAAGTCAAGTAGAGTAAATGTTTCACAATATGAATGTTTTAACAGTCTACCAGCCTCATTTGATAGCTGTGTTGTAGTGAACTCCATTCACCACTTCCCTTCTTCCTTTCTAACAAATCTTCTAGCGGGTTGTCTGAATGGGAAATTGCAGGGGAATTGTTTTACATCACATCAGTTACCTCCTCTCTCGGTAATGAAAAACCTATCATGCATCAAGGTTAGAGAAGGAGTTGTGTACCAGCCACAAGAGAGACCGGATGTGTTCAAAGAAGTGCATATCTTCTAGTGTACAGCATAACCCATATTACATGTACCCCCAAATTGTTCACCCACCAAATAATGAGTAATTTGCCATTTTTGGGATGAATTAGACGGCCCAGGATTTCGGCGGTTCGTCTCCAAATTCCGTATACAATTAAATATAAGATAACTAGTTGACAACCATTTTGGACTAATACTGTTTCCTAGACCACTAGTTTTAAATATAGTCATTCCCTTAATATTATTATTAGTATATTTAGTTTATTATGTATTATATTCAATAACATAGTTTTAATCGCTCGTGGACAAAGCTGGCTCAGCTTTAGTATTTGAGTGAGCGATGGCACGTGTCAGATTATTCCCCCCCAACTTCTTTACCTATATATCCTTCCCGAACCTAAACTCTTGATTGGCGAAACAATTGTAGCTTAATAAGTTAATAAATACATTTGAAACTGTAGCTTAGTGCTTATTTTATCCTTACTATCCTATATTAATTTTATTATTATTTATTCACAATACCTTCTCCAAATTACTTCGTGAGTAAGTATACCGACATGAGAAACAAATTTTGAATATCTAGACTTACAGGGCAGATAGGTAACTACGGGTAATTGAAAAAATGACCTTCTAGGAAAAGCCAGTAGTCTGTGTTTATAAGCATAATTGTCCTTATGAAGTATTCTTAAAGGGAAATATCTATGAAAACCTTGGAAAATAGCTTCCACGTGAATGTGAAATAAATATTCGTGTAAATGCAGTGTTATTTATAACAACTGTAAATTATAAAAATGTTTTGTCAATACTAGGGTCGAATTGTTATTAAATTTGTAAGCCTTTGACTATAATTATGTTTATTGTATTGTACTCCGAAAGCAGTCATACCAATTTTCTTATCCAATGTTTTCAAATTTATGTTTAAAAAAAAAGTGAAGTAATAAATGATTTAATTTATTTAGTAGGACTATAATTAAAGCGACGTTCCATATACAAAAGATTTATTTTATTTTATAATTTATTAAAAAATATAAGTAAACACTCCTCTACAAATGTAACATTTTCCACAATAAAATATGTAAATGTATATCAACTATACTCCATTTCCCTCCATGTATAGATTTGCATAATTTTATTGGCTACGTGATCAATGACTTGGCATGTTGCGGCTTAAAAACCCGTCTGTATATTTAGGTCACTTTAAATTTGCAAGTCATTAAGTGTAGAATTGAAAAACATCCCGTTTAGTAATATAAATTGGATCAATAATTTTTGGAAAGTTTAATAGAAAAACAATTGTATAATCATCAAATATATTTCAACAACACGACATGGAATTAGACTTCATTTTAAGTTGTTCATAAAATCAAAAATAAACATTTAAGCGTTTTAATTTAAATTAAATTTGAACCATCTACTTCTTAAAATGTATTTTTATATTTGATTGTGAAACAATAAATTATAGTACTAAATTGTACTTTGTGAATTAATAATTATGGTTATTTGTATACTTTCCTGAATATCTCTCAAATTAAGACGCCTACAAATTAGAATAGTTTATCAAATTTCTATTCTATACGATCTCTTTTTTTTTTAAGGCAAGATTTTTCTTTTTTTAATATGAAAATACTACAGCTGACATTGCCATTTTAACTCATAAATCCTATATAAATTTGTGACTATAAAGAGTTATTGTATTGAAAGTATCCAACAGTTTCAATGAGCGTTTATGTTTAAAATGTCTGACTTATACTTCATTTTTCCAGTGCATTGGGAACAACTACAGTGGTGCGTGTCAGCATCTCTAGCTTAGCTGTAACCAATGTTTAGTTAGTATATATTTTTTGTTGGTTGGCAGTGTTGTATTGCAGATTGAATTGGAATAGTTAATGTTATATTAAATCATAGGCGTTTTCTTTAATACTTCTTAACTATTAGTAGGGACTTACTCTAGTTATTGCCTATATAACTATTGACATTCAGCCTTCGTCCTCTTATATCTACAAAATCATTTATTTTTACTAACATTTATAATAAAAATTATTATACTTACCTTTTATAAGAGCAATTAAAAACTGCCACTAAACGATGTATACCATAACAACAACATATGCATTTATTTACACATATATATAACTTAGTTTGATTAGCTTTTTCAGGTAGAAAAATATTACTTGAAATAAACTTGGATTGTGCGATCAGTTTTATAAACAGTCCTACTTAAACTATGTCTGTTCGATTCACAATGAGAAGTAATAATGTTCCGTATTTATCTTAATTAATGAAACACATTTATTCCGTACTTTTAAAAATAGTCGGTTTTAGCATATAACTGTAATTCATACCGCCAGCGTAATACTACCCTTCTCTGTGCAACTGAAGTAATCGGAAACCTTTTCAAACGGAATTCATTTCTTCCCTTATTATCATTGGACACAACCTAAAATTAAACAATTCGCTTCTATTTTTTTCTGTTTGAAGGCATGGAGACGCTTCGCCCACGCCGAGTGAGAGTATGTCTGATCTACTCCCCGTAACAAGTGTCCATGTTACGCTTAAATTTTTATTTCTATTACGCAATAGTCGTCCATAAACCGCTTCCATGTTCATTTTCATTTACGCTTGAGCTTGACGTCATAAAAGCGTTCGTTTTTTATCACGATGACATCACCCATCGAGGCAGCATTATTTTCCTCGATTTATTATTATAAGCTGAGGTCAAACCGCTACCTTCGAACGATATAGAAGTCTTAATAGAAAATATCAAACCCCGCTTGAATTCCTTAATTTCCCTACATCACAAACCGTGCCGTTGTGTAAAATGTTAGTGTTAACTGTAGAAGTCAGACAATAGAAACTTACCATACATTTCCTTAATAAAGAAAAGGTATTTGTGTCTATGGTAATAAGTAAAAATTGTACTTCCTTCCAGTAGGACGCCATTTTTTCAATCCAGTTTGCAAACTGTAAAACCAATACCAACATTGAACAGAGGTAAGCATTACCTTATGATATATTATCTTAGACATGTCTTTCTTTGAATTAAATTATAATAATGTTTTGCATTAAATTATAATGCAGTGGTACTCCGAACGTAAATTCAGTCAATTAAACATGTTTAATTATATTGTTCAGTGTGGTCTTACGGGAACATAACAAACATTTTATTTTAGGTCTTTTTTAACAAGCAACAAATATTTTTATCCTGCATCTAGTAAAATACTTAATGTGTCACGTCAAGTTCTAAATCCAATTTATGTCTAACAGTTTACAATAGATATATATTTAAAGTATTTATAAATTAAAAATCGAATGCGAAAAAAGAAAATAGTTATTTGTGTATGTAAATGCAATTCAAATAAATTTAACAGTTGTATGGGATTAAAGGAAATTTACCTTTTTATTTATTACAATAATTGTTTCTTTATATCTATGTCGTTGTTTGAAAAACAGTTACTTTTATTATTTGAAGTATTTTATCGTACAATAGTTTACTACGCAAATGCTTACGTCAAATAAACGTTATTTTTGATACGATTACAATGACTTACAATATTTATTACACTTAAAGTTATTACAAATTTTCACAATCCAGTAAAACAATGAAAGTGATAGAGGAAGGATATATTGTCCTACTTATATTATAACTAACCACACGTGGTACGTTTTAGTGTAAAGCTTAGGGTCCAGGTGAACTGATTTAAATCATTTTACGAATTTGTTTATGTCGTTCTTAAATCATAATTTTTAAAATATATTCAAATAAAATAGTATAAAGCCATAACTTTTAAGTTCTAATCAAATTAAGGTGATATTTTGTGTGGTCGTTACCACACTAATATTCTGTTCCGGAAAAGCCGCCAACGATATGAATTATTTATTTTTCTATTTAAATTTGCTAGGAAAAATATTAAACTTATCGCCAAAAATTGATAAAAATTCCCGTTGAACTAGTTATTTTGGCCTAATTTTGGAATTTCCTTTTTATACTCAATTACGATGAAACCATAAAGTTTTTTACTAATAATTACATTCCCAGATACTTATTTTTAATAAATAAACTTTTATCTACATTAGTGGTAAGAGTCTCTGTTGAAACATTTGGTTTTTTCTTACGAATGTAAAATAATAAACTACAAACTACGGGGACATTTTCATTTATTTATTATAGCACCCACGATAACAGTTTGGGTCTAGAACAGAAAAGTTTCGATTTTTATTTCTTATGACATATTATTAACGTTAATATAGATTTATCATGCAAATCGTTTTCAAATTTTGGAACAACAATGTTTTTTTTTTATTTGAGATCCGTTTATTTATTAAACCGTGCACCATTGTATGGCTATTACAATATTAGAAATAAATCTTTGATAGAAAAAACATTTAAGATATGATTATTTTTAATTGTCAAATACATGGTACTGTATATTTAAAAAAAAATAATCTATTAAGACAAACAATTTCGTTATTTTGAAAAAGCTATGTCTTCAAAAATATTAATTATAATATTTTAAGACTGGAGGAAGTTTTAAATGAAAGACTAGTCGATCGAATTCAATTTCTTATTATTTGAATACCATATTCTTTAGCTTTACCATAAATTTTTTTTAACTTCGGCTGTTTTCATTTTACATCTATTTTCACTTATTTTTAATATTTGTTGAAGTTATTCTAACATATAATATTAAAATGGTGTTGTTTAAAACAATACGTACATAAATAATAATAACATAAATAACACATTGAAAATATTGTATTGGGGAAATGTAAATATTACATTCTTAGATATATTTTGCATCTCCTTGAATTGAAAATACGGGTTGAAACAAATGGTCGTACAGACTGAGTTTTAAGGCCAATTAAATTTAATTGATTAAAAGTATATCCTGGCCACACAAATTATTTTGTTTTTAAAAAGTTAAAATAGACTACTACTATACAATAGAACTTACTAACAAGGAAAATATATATTTTTTTAAGATCTTTGAACAATTCCACTTCATTAATTTTCGAATTGCTAAAAAACCCGTCTTTCAATGTAAATCCAATTTCTTAGTTGGCATCGTCCTACTATCAAAACAGTCTTTTCCCTCTATCTTGAAGCTAAAACAGCAGGATAAACAAACAGGATTCAAGCATGGTGTTGGGTGGGAGGAAGAGGGTAAATATTCTCTGCCTACTTAAAAAAGTTATTTACTTTGCTGAATTCTGTTTACAAAGAAAAGCTGGATGGGGGTACTCTATGAAAATAAGATTTAAGTAAAGAGGTGCCTGTAATAATAATGAGAAATACATTATTTAATGTATTTGCTTCTGATGTGGACAATAAATGCTAATGTATTAAACATTTTATTGCTTAGTCATTTTTAATGATAAAACAAATAACATTTAGGCCTACATTTTAAAGGGAACCGTTTCTGTTCGAGTTAAATGCTCTAGATGCAATTTACTAGAAGATTACAGAAGTTACTGACGTAACATTCAACATACTGAAGATAGTTACGATTATAAATTATATTAAAATATACATTTCCTTTAATTAATGTATGACGACCGTTTTATAAGAAAGACTGAAATTTGAATACAAACTATGGAATCTCAACTTACTCCCCTTATCGATGCCCCTTCAGGGTGTTTTATTGTGAATACTGTAATATTATTAATTACTGTATTATTACTGTAGTATTATTAATAATATTATACTGTAAATGGATTTTTGCTCAATGGATCTTGTCAATGGGTGGTTTAACTGAAATACTTGGAAGTGCCCATCCTGAGAGTTTGAAACAGTATGATGTTTTCTTTAGCCCATTATTTCTTTTAACGTTATTCACAACAGAAGGTTGTAAGTGGGAGAGTGAACTTAATGCTATTTATAATTTCACTAAACCCTTAATTTTATTCAAGTCCCACCTTTGGGGAACTGCTTGATAAATTACCTTTTAACGTCCTATTCTGCCAAACACCACAATGCCTCAAGAATAAAATACTGTCTTTAGTATTTAATCTTAGATGTTAGGAATAACTTTAAAATTCCTTTATTTCTTATATTGTTCAATCAAAACTAGCTGTTTTTTCTCTTATTACTTTAACTTTAAAACTCACTCTCAGGGAGTGTCATTTGAAAGAGTTATTTTGCAGAATCTATTTAAAATTGTGAAATTTATGAGGGCACAAATTATTTAAAAAAAAAACGCTCTTAATTTTAAGCTGAAAACAACATAGGGTTAGTTTAAAATCCAAACAACGAAATTTTATTCAGAAATAAAATTTATACTTTAATTAAAAATTCCTGTCATTTTGTTCCTCTTGACTTCTGGATTCCATACAATTTTGATTTCAAGTTGTAGTATGATAACTTTCTAAGATGTACCCCTTTTTGTTTTTCTTGATTTTTTCTTTGACCAACTTTTGATCGGTTCAGAATTTCCTAATTCATCTTTTTGGTTTTTGTAGCCTCTGCCTTAGAAATGAAGGAATTCTTTACGTTTTTCATTTATTTTCATTTTCTGATGAGTTATTTATTGTTGAACTTTATCGATTTATCGATGGTCAAAACCCCCAACATTTATTATATGTATGTACTTTTTTTGGTATCGTTATATTATGTCACATGTCCTTAAATTATTTCCATTATAATAATTTATACTTATTATCTAGACAAAATTTTATTTTTTTGTCCACGTATGTTTTTTGCAAATAACTATTAAACTATTCGGTTTTAATAAGTATTTCCTTTGCTAACCAGTTATTCTTTATCGTAATATTCTTTTATATTTAAAATTTAAACAATTTAAAATTTAACATAGGAGATTGTATGTGAATAATTTTTGTAACAAGTAGAATCAGATTATTTCGTCCAGTCTGCTCCTGAAATGTCACGTGGTCAACAACTCTATTGTTATCTTTTGACCTGTAGGATCCTGTCCGTCCTGTCTCTCATCCCACTTTCCTTGCTTTGAACGTTTCATTTTAATGAAATTGACAAAACTTTTATAATTCTACTTTCCTTTATATCAAACGAATTTTTTCTGTAAGCATTATTAATTATTTATGGATATTACAATTTATTTATGTATTTTTGATATTTATTATGTTTTAACTAAAATTTTATGTTTTACAAATTTTTTTGTTTTTGGAACGATTTTGGTGAAAACCCCAAACCGTTTCAAGTTGTCAAAGAAAAATACATCTATAGGACATAGATTGGTGTTAGCCGTTTTACTAAATGTGAAGGAAACTTGAATGAAGTAACGTTGGATTTGTCGAGCAGAAAAATTAATCATACAATATGAATAAGTGTAAGATCTACTAGACACTTCAACAAGAGGCGATAGTTGAAGTGACAGTAAATGTTGACCTCGTGTCAATAGAGAAAATTAAAGAGATGAAATATGTCTTCAGTTTTACGTTTGGAATTGATCACCTTAAAACTATACAATATCTCTCACTGTATAGGTATGACTTCGAGTTAGCAATTCATCTGGTAAGTAAACATTGCCTAGAGAGATACCAGAAATAATAATGTGGTTGGTGGAACGAGAGCATCATCTGCTAAATTTAAATGTATAAGATAAATTTGTTTCATGCAACGATGTCATTTATTTGGAAGGGCTGTTGGAGAGTCGGTAGTATATATAAATAGCTAGGCTATTGGAAAATGCCTCTTTGACTATAAGTATATTTATACAACAAACAAATACCTTTACAAACAAATTTAAATACATATTATACTAACAATTAGGAGAATGTAAGCAGATTGTTTACTGACATGAAAACCACAAAATAATTACTCGAGATACAACTTTATTTCACTGTATTATTATGAAATTTTATATATTTTTTGGATATTAATCCTGCATTAAAAATGTTTGAGCTTTTTTTATTAACGCGTGTATATCTTAGTGGTACCTGAAAAATTGTCAAAATTAAACAGAATTATGACAAAGATAATTTACCAAGACATGTTAAAAATGAACTCACCAGTTTAGTCGACGCAGTGATCAAGACTCACCAAACACAAATCAACAACCCTGTTTAGGAGATGCACATTTATTTGTATTCACTTTATATAAGTTTCGTTAAATCTTCCTTTTAATTAAAAATTAACAATTTTAATTTCACAAATGAACTTTTTTTTAATAATAAT
This sequence comes from Aphrophora alni, assembly GCA_963513935.1. Taxonomy (NCBI): domain Eukaryota; kingdom Metazoa; phylum Arthropoda; class Insecta; order Hemiptera; family Aphrophoridae; genus Aphrophora; species Aphrophora alni. The sequence continues at coordinate 131,447,134 of OY740769.1, read as the reverse complement.
AATAATAGTAAAATATTCATTTTTGTTTACCAGCAGAGTTTCTTATAAATAGTTTTTTAAAAAGGAAATTAATCCCAAATGGACGATTTCTAATTATTATAAGGGCCAAAAATATCAATCAATCCAATGCAAAATAAGACACTTATATTAACGGAGACAAAGGTTGGATTAAACTTTTAAGTAAATGCCAGCACCTTTGCAACTTTCTATTTAAAATATATTAAAGTTTTAAGTATGAATCACTACTACTCTCGTAGGATGAGAAATCTGTAAGGAATGCCTGTATCTCTCTGACAGTAGGATCATGACCCATCAGGTATTTAGTTTATCCTAAACCTTTATCAGATTTAAAAAAAAATTAAAAGAAAATTCGAATTAGGATTTTTTATGTGGTTCCTCATCTTCTGATTAAAAATCATCATTCATATTCATAAACAAAATACATCATACACTTTTAATGACATGTTAGAAGTATCCTGAAGCCGACCGCGACGTCCCTGACATGGGAACACGATCAGTTAGTGAGTGGTACTATATATTGCATCAACAGTTTCAGCTAAGCTTATATTAAGGTCTGACCAACAGAACTCAATTAAGCCTTAATATATATTTCTGAAACTCAGGTTGTCAGACACCATACTTCTACTGGGATTGTGCTAGATAGATATTTATCAGAGTTTGAACTTTCTCTTTTGGATTTGTTGCGACTTACGTGCATGTCGTTGTAACGGACTATTTTAATACGGGTTTGCTTGGACCACAAACATTTGACTAATAATGTTTGATAAACTTGTTTTATTCATGCAACATGACGATATTTCCTTTAAAAGCAACTCACTTCACTGTCATTTCCACATATCATGGCCCTGACTGATTCTTCAATCGTGAAGCATCCTGGACAATGTACCTATGATAATATCATTATCGCCTCAATAAAAGAGATATTTTGTTTACCTTCACCCAAAATTGTTTATTATAGCAATTACAAAAATGTAAATTACAAACATTTTTTGGTGTTGTATTTTTCAAGCTTTTGTACACAAATAATAATGCAGGTGACGTACATTTATTTGTTAATAATTTAACATAATGCTGCTTGATGTGTACAATAAACATACTCTTAATTATTGTTTACACTGATGACCGACGGTACTTGATAGAATTCCATTTTAACAAATAAAACACAATTTTACAAAAGAAATATTGTGTTTTATTTGTTTATGCTCTTAATTGTCAAAATCGAGTGTAACTAATAATAATGTGATAAAATCGTAAATTATTCATTGTGCTTAAATTGCTTATTTTACATGTATTTACTCCTTTTAAGATACAATTTACACATATGCAGCAGTTTGAGATTTAATAAAAATTCAGCATAACAACTAAAGGAATGTTTTTGTTTATGAAATTAAAATGTGCGTTGTGTGTAACGTAACATTTATTACTTGTACCAAGCGTTGAAATATTACATACAGGTATCTGCTACACGGCTATTTATAAATAATGTTACAATATATTTAAAACATAACCCATATTGTTTATAAAATAATAATGGTTATTGACTATTTTTATGTAAGCACTAAAATATATTCTTCCTCTCTTTTATATTGGGAATAAATGAAACAGTGTGAAACCTGCTCATTCATTACTGAAGTAAAATTGTAAAATACAAAATTAGTTATTCTCTTATTTTAATTGACATAACAACTAACATTAATTATTGTGTCATTTAAAGAAAATGAAACGTGCTTCAAAACATTGATTAAATAATTGTTGAAACTGTCGGGAAAAGGTTTTTCATTTTAATTTACAAACTATTATTCTCTAGTTAGAAGGGGAAAACAATATTACGTATGATCAGTGAAATGAGTTTCAACACAAACAATAATTGCAACTGAAATGTAGAAAATAAAAGATGTTTTCAAAGAGACGTAGTTAAAGGTAAAATGTTTTGTTGAGAATACACTTTGAAATGCTAATTTCATTAAGTTACTGTCATTTCAAAGTCTAGCGTGCTAATACCAATACCTATTTAAGCAAATTGTCTGATCTTATCTTGACCTAGTGACCAAGGATTAATAATGTGGTCCTCAGAACGTTTTCACTTGTTAGTACTTTCGCGTTGAGACTGCAAATGAACGTTACTTAGAGATGATTTAGAGTTAGTTCACTAAATTTCATAGTATAAGGCTATGTATTTTTAACTGATATAAGAATGTACAATATGCATTGTCATATACTTAAAATAACGAGTTCAATATCGCGAATTATAATTGAAACATTTTAGCATCATTTGTTTTCTTATTTCTGAGAAAACGAACAAAAAATTTCCTGTAGCCGCATACACAATAAAAGCAATGATATCAATATTTTATTTGGTTTTCTTTACAAATTCGATGAAATTATTATATCTATTTATTAAAATTATGATTCCTTTGAACATTTATAAAACAAAAGAATATAAGTCGACATGGAATTGAACAAACAACAATAGTACAATTTAAAACATCACATAAGCCAATTAAAGACAGTGGAAGCTTCCAGCTGACTAAACCATTTAACATTATCTCCTATAACACAGTTGTTACAGTACATGAACCAGCAATGACCCATTTGCTACGGTACGTTTAACGTGATAGCAAGTACACTGCTTTGTTATGTTTATATCCATAACCAACAATTAAGGTCATGTAAAAGTATAACACAATTATTAAAAATTGTTTTGTGCTGTGAATAATAAATAAATATAGATGATTGATTTTAGAAATGGACGTGGCGTAATGGGGTTGTACAAATAAACATGAGTTTTGTGAAACTTGAGGTCATAGATTGGATTCTGTCTAAATCAGTTAAGATGCACAAGTGCTTACAAAAAGAACTGAAATAGAAATATGTCCTTCATGATTACATTATTTTCTCATATATATATATATATATATATATATATATATATATATATATATATATATATATATATATATATATATATATATATATATATATATATATATATATACGCAATATAGCCAATTTGACGTTATGGGAAGAAAGTCGTTTTGAAGTTTTAAAGTAAACTCTTATATTCCGTTTGAACAAAATGACAACTATGTAGATATTGTAATAATATTTGTCTGTCGTACAAGCATTACGCTACAGCTTGAACTAATGGGGTTTTTTTATTGTAATACATTTTATATTTGAGGAATTATATTATATTAGACTAGGTGCTACAACCGGAATTGTACAAGCCAATATTTTTTAAGATGTCGAACAAACTATATTTCACATATTCAAAACATTCTTTCTTAGTGGGCCCCTACGTTTTGGAAACAATATAATCATCAAATTTCATATTTTAAATAAAGGAATTTAGATAAATTTGTGGTACGGAACAAATAAATATCGAAATCGGAATTTAATTAGAATTACAATACATAATGTTTATTCAATAAAAGGAACAAAACTTGATTAATAGACCCACTATCCTTTAAAAAAATGAATATAATGTTTAACTTAATTGGTTTTCAAGGATTTCACGAAATTTTCTACTATGGTTTTCTGCTAGTAATAATAGTTTAAGCTTAACACTTCTTAAAAATTTAACTTCACAAAAATGTTAGACTTCAAGTTTCAAAGTTGAGAATGACGATGCAGACCTAGGTAGTAATGGACGAGTACACGGTTTCATTTTATAATTAGCATATGAAGGTCTTCATACTGCTTTTTTATTTTATTACAGTTATTAGTAGTTTATTTATTTTTCATTTTTATTTTCTAAAGGGAAGTTTTAATAGTTAACTTATTTTTGGATATATTAAGGCCATTTACTAGATGGCTTTGTACCGATAGATTCTGCTGTGATTCAAGATTCACAATATTTTCTTCCAAAACAACAAAAGATTCGTGCAAGTTTTTATTTTGTAACTTTCAGATTCAAAAATATTTGCCTGTGTTTCCTTATTTGAACTTGGAAATAAGGTTTTATTTTTCACTATTTATTATTTCCAAGTTTTATTCAGATGTTTCGCATTTAGTAAACGTGTCATCTAATACTTGCAACACTTCAGTTGTACCACAAGTCAATCTTTCAATAACGTCTCTTATACAAAGAATTCCTCACATTTTAAAGTAAGGAATAAAACTCAATAGAAGAAGTGAGTTTATAGCTGCAAATTATGTTGGATCATTAGCGCGATTTCAACGGCCATGAAATTAGAATTGCTTCCAATTTGGAGGTCTATGAGAAATACTCGCTATTATTCAAGTATTATTGTATGATGCTTGTTGATTTTAACCCAATCTTGCCTGTGTTTCCTTTGATGCGATGAGGAGGGAGGTAATTTCAAAGTAAATCTTAATATAATATTGGGTTGCATAGTTTGTTAAGTGATGTTCGAAATCTTAGATAGTTCGTAGTTTGGTTACAATATTGTTTAATTTTAAAACGGGCCCGGTAAAATTAGTTCCACATTCAGGGAAAAACACATTCTTCATTCTTGGCGAGTACTAACAGTTCAAATGTTCTAAGGAAACTTTGAAAACTTGTGGGCGAAATACATTAACACATTGTTGAATTAAGAAGTGGCATTCAAAATTAATATCTTGCCAATGTGAAACGTCCGATTGCTATTTATTACTTTTTTTCGGCTGTTCTACAAATACGGCCGAAATTAACCAATTTAATTAATCTCTATCAATTGGGATCAACGTAATATGGTTGTATAGGATTGATATGGATGAAAGTAGTTTTAGTTAAAGTTAATCATGTACTTTTTAATGGCATTATTTTGTAATAATTTGAAACTTGTGATCTCTATTTATATTCTTGTATTTCTTCCCGTCTGGTATATACCGGTTAGTTCATATATATTGAAGCGCTCTACATATAAATTATTTTATGATTGTGTGTACAATTTATTTTTCATAAGCTAAATGAATTATTATGTTTTATTTATTCTTTATACTAATTTAATGTTATAATGAAAATATATAGCTTACTTCATGTAGCATTTTAGTGAGGTACGTAAGGAATTTTATTTTCATGTTATTGAATTAGTGTTTTTGTTTACTGATAATATACATGTTTTATACCAACCACAAATAGAACTATTTTTTGCAAATAAATACTTTATGCATGATTTTTACAAGAATATAGTTAAATATTTGCCAACAATAAAGCGGGGGTTGTATTTACACCATCTTTAAGAAAAACTATTATAAATACAAATTTATTTATATGTATATCACTGGTTATGTATAAAAGACATAACGTCTTACTTTCACACTCAGTGGCTACTTCTTAGTTCGGTTATATTAATCACTTTTGAATCACGTAGTATTAAATTTTGATAATTTTTATTCTATATTTAACACAATAACGAAATTCTAGAAAAATTGAGTCAATTTAAACATTATTATTGTTTGTCTGATTATCTTACAAATTCTTTAAAAAACGGGTTAATAATGTTTTTTTTTAAGTTTGACAATTTAAAAAGAATCAACTAAAAGTTTTGAGTGGAAATATAGTCAAATGTGGTTTTCAGACACTCGTCGAGAACTAATCACAGTAACACAAAATTCAAAAGAAATGCTCTAGATATGTCACGGGATACTTAAACCTTATGACGAAATAATTTTACAGTAAGATAGGATTTAGATCCTGTTATAAAATATGTGCACCTGTAAGGCCAATTATTCGTTTTATTTTTTTACTTTTATTTTTTTCAGTGAGAATCAAATAAAATTTGTTTCATAAACTTGCTACTATATAGACATGATTGTAAATAATAGTTCCATATTTTGCCATTGAGTATACTTATAAGGTACTTAAAACGCAACGATAGATACATGTATTTTCATGGAAGTAAACATACCCAAACTTCCCGACGAAGTAGAGGTAAAAGAATTAACTAGTTTTATAAAATAAATGAGAGAGGGTGAAGGAATTGAGGAGATATCCTCACACATTGTTTTATTATTTATAAACAAAATAAATGTGCAGTCAGGAAAATATACTACTTAAGTCAACAATAAATTTAATCTTTCTTTTCAAATTAATAAGATTTGTTCTGTAAATTATGTCTTTTTACATAGTTACATTAGTTTTTTCCTGTTTGTCATTTATATAATGCGTTACAGCGACGTTTATTTACCATGAACAACGTTTATTTTCTTCAACATTTATTGGTTAACTTCTCCCTAAGACTGTTTAATAAAACGTTTACTAGGCAAGGAATGGATGAAAATTGTACTCAACAAAACTATTGTAAGTCCGAGTAGATATAAAAAATATTATAATAATTTCACTAAGTTAAGTAAGGACTTAAGATTTGTATTTGGAACCAAGTTTTTTGCAATTTTAAGTTACAAAATTCATCACAAAATTTATGAAAACGTATTGATTATAAATATAATTTATATTAATAATAGAATTACAACACAAATAAACCTTAGATGATGTTGTTTTAATCTGTTTGAATTTATTTTTCTAAAATAAAAGGTTTCTATTTGTGATTACCTGATGGATAGCAAATCATTAGAACCATTATCTTTAACTTGCTCTTAAAGTTTGGAGCGATTTAGTTGTTTTTGTTTGGAAACTGTAAACGGTCAACCGTGCATCTTGTGTAGTTACTGATGTGTAACAGTTCCGAAACAAATTTTTGATAGACAAAACAATTGTATAAGAATCTGTATTTATTTCTACTTTCTAAAATATAGAACACGCTATGGATTTACAATAAAGATCCAGCGAAGCAAAGAAGATATTTTGCTACTTTCGTAAAATTAACAAAGTGATTTGAAGAACTAATACAACAAATATCTACTTTAAAATGAAAACTGGAAGATATTATTGTTAAAGAACTAATTGATAAACAAGTTCAACTATTTATTACACGATTATTATATATTCTGTGATAGTGCCGATTGCATTTTAATACGCCATTTAAACTATAAAAATTATAAAAATAATATTGATGTTACGAAACTTACATTGGTTCCTTGCACCAAATATTTTTCCCCATGTATGTACTTTTGTTATTCTATTTGTAACTTCAGATATTTCAATTTAAAAATTTATTTGTAATTATATATATATATATATATATATATATATATATATATATATATATATATATATATATCACCTGTTGAAGATAATTAGTCTGTTGTAGACAGCTATTGTCTATATAGCAAGCTTAAGGGGAGGGGTTTAAAAATATCTGCACTTTACAATATTAAGTAGTTCACAATTTCTTAAATACTCGGCTTTATACAAGTATATCTAGGAAAATTAGAATATATTAGAATTTTTCTCGTTTTTAATTTTTATATAAAAACACAAAGGAGCTGAGAGTTTAAACATTCACATTTTAAATTAGATTCAACCAGGATTTTAAAATTCACTGTGTAGACACCACGCAGACCGGACAAACTGACTCAATTCTTCAGTAAAAGCTACACATGTAAAATTGTGTTACAACAGCGTTCCTATCGCAGCGTACAAACAATAATCATCACCAACCTTCCATTTCTCCTAAACACCAACGCTGATTGGCTCGTAGCTTTGCCTCACATGACAAAACATTTATATGACACATCTTACTTAGAGCCAGGTCTTCAAACAGGCTGGTTGTTGTGGTGTGTATAGCACTGCCACGCATACAAATGCGATGTTAAACTATTTTTATTGCCAACAGGTCAAAACGAATAAATTCGTATAAATTTATTCTTAATCAGTTCCATCCAGGAACTAATTCTAACCTGGTTCTCAGAACCACTACATTTCCAACCTGCTTCTTAAAACAACTACAAGTCCACGATGTTTCTCAGAAATACAACAATGCAGACTCCAGGTTCTTGGAATCACTACAAGTTCAGTTCACTTCGAACTCACCACAAGTTCAGTTTATTTAATGTTCGGTTTTTCTACTTCAGACTCACCACAAGGCCACTTCTGGACCAAGACCAAACTCATACGCATCATTGTGCTGGTATAGAGAAAGGCTGAGATATTTTATCTAAGTCACGATCGTTTTATACTTTAAAATAACCACTGCATCAAGTCGACTCCTGCAAGGTAGGAGATTCGTAGTAATACCAGGGACTGACTCTCCAAGCCGCCTCCTTGCAGGGACAACAAATTGGGGTAAAACCCTACGGACTATAATACAAGTTGCCTCCTGAAAGCAAAGAAGATTGGGTTACACAAGGCGATTAACATTTGTCTCCTTACATTCTTCTCCCTAATACTCCTGAAGTTTAAAGGTTGATGTCGTGAAGAAGGCCCCAAAGAAGTTCGATGGCGAAACTGCATGCTCCGCACCCAGTCAAAAACTATTAACACATTGACCAATTTGCCATTCAACTAGGAAATGACGACTTCTCAACCGGCATTGTGGAGCTCTCCCCAGCCTTTTTAAACATACCCTCTAGAACTTACACCATTTCCTAAGTCCATCAACCACCATTCGCCGTAAGGGGAGTCGTTCACACCAGACCCTAGCTGGGTTTGGTCTATTCTTAATCTCCACGGGTATGCTTTCCCAAAAACAACACCCCAGCCTACGTTATTCTTGTCGAGTTTTAATATAATCAGGAGATTAATCTATCACACTCTTAAAATTTTAAAACATATAATTTGTACATAATTATACAGTGTTATATATTTAATATATACAGTGTTGCAATACATTATAATAGGCTTCTTATATAGCAGCTGTATTCTATTTCGTTAATAGACCTGCAGTTTCTGGAAAAAAAATCAAATAATGATTCTTCCTTTTGGGTTTGTTAGTGTAAAAGTTTTAAGAAAATAAATGTTAGGGATAAACAACTTAAGGATATTGTGGAGTAGAAGACTGTGTTATATGAACACGGTGAAGGGGATTATAAACAAACACTCTGGACTGTAGTAACACACTAGAAGTACCCATAAAAAGAAAAGTAAGATAATTCAATGTTTTCTAACTTTGTTATTTCGAACGAAGAACAAAATATTGTAAAGTGTTTAGTCGTTTTCTTCACTTCTTATATATTTTAAGCAACTGGTAAATATGTTTTCACGATTGATATATTCCGAAATTTAGCGAACTCATATTTATTAATCCCTATACATCCTTATCAATACCAAGAGTATTCAGTATTTATATCATTTCTTTACAAAAATAACATTAAAGGAAAATAGAAATGTAAAACACTTAATACACATAGTTATGTTTTACATAGTTATATTTATTTGAAATGAGAACTCCTGAAATATTTTGTTGTCCATGTAATGCAAATTGTTGTTTTTCAATTGAAGAGTAGTTGGTCTCCTGTCTTAAAAAGTTCCACTAGCTTATACTATGGGAACGCCCTATCCATTTATTCCTAGCTTAAATTGTTCCGATTGCAAAATGCTTTGGGGTTAGTATGAATTCTCTTTTAAAATCAGGGTATTGCAACAGTTTCTTATTAGTTAATAAATTTTTGCTGGGTTCTTAATCGTATAAGTAGTCAGGGTTGTTCAAATAAATTTTGAGATTTTCCTTTAAGCACTTAGTAAACGGTTTAGTTATTTTTTGCAAAATTAGTAATGAATTTTCAGGAATACCCGAGTAGTCCCAAAAATCCCTTTATTATTTTAGTAGTTTTGGGAATTGGGAAATTCCTTATTACTTGATTAAATGCTGAGGTAAGTTGGTAAGATATTGAAATCTCCGTAATTTATCAGTTATGTTGGGAAGTGAGTATGTGTCATCAATAGTTTTTGCATTTAGTCCCATAAAATCAAATTAATTTAAATTAATAACCTAAAATTTTGTCTCTTTAATGCGTCTGCTTTTTATGGAACGATCTATACAGGTGAATTGATGGCGAATGTGAGGGTTGAATGATATTTTTAATCGAGCATTTCCTGATTTGCTTGTCTATTTCCTTGCGATTACTTTGTAATTAGTTTTTGTCTAGACAGAGATTTCTCCATTGTTTTAATCATGTGCTCGATTTGGTTAGTAAACCTCAGATTTTTTATTGTTTTTTTTTTGTATTGTCAGAATATTAGGAAATCAATTTTCGTATTTCGCGATTTTATTCATTGTTCGTATGATCTGTTATGATTTTTTTTAAACCTAACTTATTATTTTCATTCTGTAACATATTTAAATTTGTATTGTTTATTTGATTAGTTTTCATTTTATGTATTTTGAATTGCTCAGCGTTTTTAAGCCCATCGATTCGACTATTAAGCATCTATTAGCCGATGTATTATAGGTTACTGTGCAATAACTCTCACTATATGAGATTTTTACGATACACTGAGGTATTTTTATTCCGTCTTGTTGCCCATAGGATAATATTCCCTCTCTATTACTTGTTTATAGTACGTGGTTAATTTATATGGCAAGCGCTTCTTATGTCAAATATTTTATTAATTTTTATTATTTTCCCTTAACTCATCTATGTTAAAATAAAACAGACATCTTCTTGATGTCATGAAATATTAATTTATTGTACCTGTATATGAAATACAAATTAATTCCTAATTGTCTTATGTTTTCGAGCCCCAAAAACAGGTCAAAGTTTTATAGAAATCGAATAAATAAAATGTTGAAATTTTCTTTTCCTTAGTTGGTATAATCCAACTAAATTTTTCTTTCAACACTCCGTGTTCTGTACTTATTTCGAACAGTTCTTGTTCTAGTATATTTTTTGAAAATATTAAACCCAATCACATTCTTAACGAATAACCTAGCGCTTCCGGAATTAATCAATACTTTTAGGTTAGTTTTGGATCGTTAACACGTGGCAAATCATTTGTCTAATTTTCTGTGTGCTTTATATAATTTTTTTAGTTGTTTTAAGCTTCAAATAATGATTTCGTGTTTGTCGATTTTCTTATGTGAACTAGCATACAATCGATTCCAGTTCGTTCCCGTTAGTCGGCATGTTTTCCATCATCTAATACATCAAATTGCTTTTATTCTTCTCATCTAGGCATTCCTGTTATTTGATATAATTTATTTTGTCTGATTGGGCACCCCGTTTGACGTGTTGATATGCTCATGTATGTTGGTTGGTAAATTTGAATCGTCTTATTTGCTGTGTTCGTTCGAATTTTTTGAAAATTTAATTTTACAATTAATTTTTAACCAATTTAATAGAATACAATTAAACCACAACATATAATGGTTTAATTGTATTCTATTAAATTGGTTAAACTGAATAGTATTATAACTCTGTAATAATGTTGAAATGATTGATTATTAGCCAAAAACTTACGATTTTGTAAAGTACTTCTTTAAGTGTGTTGGATTTTTTGTTCCCATCAAGGACAGTAGGGGTTAGTGAAGTCCCTTTAACAGAACTCTAAATGCTAACTTTTGGAATCATTACACAGACCATATTCGGGAAATGGTTCTTTGATAACAAAAAAAGTTGATTGTAAATTAAACAACTTCTGTATTCATTCCGTAATTCTAAGTTAAATGTAAAAGAAACTCTCTTATTTGTACAACTAGTTAACATCTTCCAAGCAAAGCTGTTTGAATTTACAACAATATCTAAGGGTTGTCCTTTTAATATGGCAAGTTTGAATGATTACAAATATACGCTTTGAAAATTATCCGTGTTTTCAACTATAAAGATATATTAAGTACTTTATCACATAATGAGGTAAATAGATACCATAGTGGGCTCACCCCTATATTCTGCTATCATATAAGAGCTCTTTATAATATAGGTCTAGCTATTGTCCTTAACTAATTATTATGAAAAATAGTAATCAATAAAATCCAATAATACTCTACTATAATATATATATATATATATATATATATATATACAGTGTGAGTCAAAAGTATGGATACACCCTGTTAAATTTTAAATGGATAAAGATAGAAAAATGAAACTCAGAACACCTTTCTAGGAAATAAAAGTGTACTTTTTAGTCACTATTACAACTTTGCCCATTTCCCCAAAATGGAATTTTTGGGGGGCAGCTCAAAATTTTTAAATATAAAGACCCATTAAGTGACACCTCATTTTAGTGTCCTTGATTAAAGAAGAAGAACAGTGGAAACTAGAGCTTTCTATCTCAACCCAGTACAAAATGGCAGCTCATTGGTTGTCTATTGGGGTTATTTACCACCTGAATGTGGATGTTCATATTTTGCCTCAATGAAGTTTTACTTAATTTAAATAAGCTGCCAACTTCAGTAAGTAAGATGTTTTAATATTGTGTGTGATTTGATTTTGAAAATACATTGCAATTCTTAATAAAACACAAACCTTTACTTGGGAAATCTTATTGCCTTATTCTCCCACAGTATTCCAATATCGAAATAGGTAGTAATTATTTAGTGTCAGTTTTATATTTAGTAAATTGTAAATATTCACTGGTTATTTCAATTAATTTAAAAAACTCATTAGAGATTTGCTGCAACCACTATCTTTTATTCACAAATATGTTTGAGAATCACTGATTAAATAACAAAGGTAAACTCAAGTCTTTTGTAAACGTAAAAAAAAAAAATCCTTGTGATATAAATACGAGAGGAAAAACAGTTTAATTATTTATAGGACTTCACGTAATCGGAAACTATTGTAGTTCAAACTTAATATAGGCAATTAATTCAGATATTAATCACAAGGTAAAATTGAAGTCTATACTTTATTAATATACAAAGAATGACGTTATTACATCCGAAAATATAGATTGTTTACTTTTAAATGATTCTGATATCATAAAACAATATCTACAAATAAAAAATATAAAAAAAGAAACTTTTTCCCACCATAATAGAAAACAACAGTTAATTTTTCATACTTATTATTTTGTAAACAAAGTAGCATAATGAATTTGCAATTTCACATTTCTGTGTTGAAATTGTTTGTTCAAAATAAGTATGTTACTTTGAGATATTCACTGCAACCTTTTCACTACTTTTTACATCAAAATAAATATCTAAGTCTATTTTATTATTTCAACAGTAGACAAGGGTAATTTTCATTTTAACAGCTTAACAATTATTTTTGCTCTACAAATTTACATTGACCTATATAACAGTAACGTTTTTAAGCCATAAAATACGAAATAAATACAAAACCAATAAATACATAAATTTACATAGCCATTCTTAATAGATACTACTCTACAGTCGAACTTTATTAATATTTTGTTTCACACAATTATGCAAATGGAGAGTATTGAAGTTATTGTTCATATTCATTTACATATATTTGTAAAAATTACATTACGCCTTTAGGCGTATTATCGATTGTGTTTAATACAGGAAAAATATTAAAAGGAAATATAGTTTTACATCATTTTTAAATTTATTAAACCGTCCCTTTATTTACAATTCAATTTGCATATATCAAACCATGTTACAATTTATTCATTAAATTTGTAAATATTATATAGAGAAAACTTACAAAGTAGCTCCAAAGAATGCATTAACGTATTGTAACAAAAAATCATATAATGAAAATTCCTTCAATAATAAATTTTTGTTAAAACAAATGCAATAACGGATTTTTAATGAAATAAGCTGATGATTAATTTGCTACTCATTTAATAGATTTATAATACTGTATATCCAAGTTTACTAGAATTGTTTTAATTTATATTCATGGTAAAATAATCGATTATGTTATAAATCAACAATATTTTCAGACATCGCACCCTGAAAAATCATACTCTGTAGGTAAACAAAATACCGTTTTACGTTTCTGATCAAACCACAAAATGAGCCAACCTTAGAGGAGTAACGCAATCACTGAAGTATGAAGCTCACGCATTATATGAATAATGTATGAAATTTAGAAAAAAAATTATTTTTGATACAAATTTACGTAGAAAACATGCTTAATTTCTTTAAGCATTAATTATTTGGTCCAATAAATCGTATTCGTAAATTTATAATTTTTTAGACAGAATAAAATTACTAGGACTAAAATTATTAGGTTTTTCAATTATAAGCTCCAAATAGCTACATTGTTTAATCTCCGAGGAATGTTTCACATTTTATTGAATATAGAACGTTGTTTATTTTCACAACTTTAATACTTTACACAACACATCGTTACTCCTTTTAGCCATACTTAAATCTATTTATTTACATATTAATGTGTATCTAATTATAACCAGAGAGTTCCTTCTCATGGATACTCCGTAACTGATAACATTAAAATATTATCGATCTTCAATTACAAATAAATTGGGACAATGAATATACATTATATTACTCCAATTTCACTTGTATTTATCACTGTCAATGTGGACTGAAGTGTATTATGAGGGGGGGGGGGAGGAATTATTTAAAACAATTATTTACATTTGATTAGGCGATTCCTGTGTTTCCATAATGAAATTCACTTTAAGTTTCCTTTTTTTACTCCACCATATATAATTAATTTGAGTAAAATTTTCTCCTATTAGAACATTCTTTTCTTTCTTTTCAGTTTTCTTTCGGAGTAGTTCCTATTTATTTCAAATTGATATATACAAATTGTTTCTTAATATATACCTTAGAAACATATTATAAAATATAAAAAAAGATTATTAAACTACAAATCTAGAACAGAAAAAAATTGCGCATTCTACTAGTATCAAAATATTCATACAAAATGGTTAATCATTTCAAAATAAAAGTCGTATATTTGACACCAACATTGGTCAAACTGGTAAATTTTAATTCTGTATATAAATTATATCAACCTCGTAATTTTATATTTAACAAAAAATAATGTTATTGAAATCATTTTAATATTATAATCTGACTTTAAAAAAATAATATTCGTCTTCATAGGAAACCTTTGAAAATGGCAATGAGTGAAATAAAAGCTGAAAAGTTATATTGGACCTTTTAAAATGACCAAAGTTCGAAAGATGTATTAACACATAAAACAAGTAGCTATAAAATAACCAAAACTTGAATTGTGCTAACGAGGAAAAATTAAAATTGGAGACTGCTGTAAAAAAAAAAAAAAAAAAAAAAAAAAAAAAAAAAAAAAGTAAAATATTATTTTTATTGTTAATGATTTACATATTTAATTAATGTCATAATGAACAAGAAAGTAATAAATGAAAATTTATTTATTTGACCCTCTTTTATACATAATTTTAACAGGAAAAAAATGACACTTAATCAGTTTAATCAATTTAAACTACAAATATATAAGTTAAACATTTTCAAAATATTAAAAAGAATACAAAGTTTAAGATGTGAAAACAAAATAAAACTTCTTTGGTTTTTCATTTTCTCTACAACACTTTTTGTTCCCAATTTATAAACGTTGGGTTAGGTTAAGTAATTTTATCTGGTAGTTGTACCAACAAACAAAATGATAAATCGCACTCGGAGATCTCTCCTAGGTTTGGTCATTTTAATCACGAGGAAAGTCAAATATATCCCAGCATAATTCAAAATATATAAATTTTAAAATGTTTACACTAATGGTTTATTATTTATTTGGCCGAATAAAGTTTTCGAGCGTTTTACGAATCACACAGGTCGATATCTTTAAGTAACTAGTGAAGAAGATTTCCGATTTATTAAGAGTTTGACAGCAAACCTGTGTATGTATTACTTTCCTTTCCAGCCAATGTAAGTACTATGGTGGTTCTCATTTCCTTGTTGTAGTTTCCTATGAACAAGTAAAACATTTATTTGTATTCACAAGTTGGTTAGAATTCAGTGGATATTATTCTACTCACATCGAACACAATGCACTTACAAAAATTAATCCCTTTATTGGAAGTTCTATATTAACGCCATAAATCCAAACAACGGGTTTTACATATTGAGTAACAGGCGCACTTGCATGACTGTATGAGAAAATTAATGGAGATATTTTCTCTTTCATGCAGAATCTCACGTCCACATAAAACAAAGATCTAAGCATTCATTTCAATGAGAAGATGAGGCCTATTCCATAAATTGCATATGTAAATTATTTTACTCATTTATCAAATGAAACTCTATAGAGCTGAAGATTCATATACAGAGAAATTCAACCTTTATGTTATCCGTGAAATTTATAAATGAAAGTTAAAGAAACTTTTTTTTAATTTGTCTTAAGTTACTGTACAGTTATGCAAATATTTGTTTCATGAAATTATATTTCTTTAAACTCATATACAAAAAAAAGAAGATTTTGTTAAATGTAAGTCTTGGCAAATACATATTCCGGGATACAAATGTTTTAAAACTACGAAATTACATAAACAAATATATATATAATTAAATGAATGTATAACCATCCGTTCTAATTGTCCGAACACGTTGTTTGAGAAATAAATAAATTTCGTAGTAATTTAGAAACTATTTTCAAATTTCTAAACCCAGGAATTAATAAGAACCAAGTTTACGACTGTCATAAAAAGAACAGCTGCCTCCTCAATATGTGTTCCTCCTAAGCTTAGTCAAGAACGATCTTCGACTGTTATTCACTGAAAAACTTTTCACGATAAACCCTAAATTAAACAATAATATTGTTTTATTTTATTTATTACAACTGATTTACATCATTTAGTAACTTAAATTTTGTCGTTCAACACCAGATTTGTACACCATTAATCCAAATTGGTTTTGAGTATTTGCTGGTATACCAGCAGTTTATTCTGAAATAATATTTCCTAGTTTTTTTTTTTGTTTTTTTTTCACAAAAGCTCTCCATTCTTCTAAATTTCAGGCTTAGTTCGTATTTTTCCATTTATCATGTACCTTCCATCTCAGTTTGGGGTTAAGAGTCAACCCCAAAAATAAGCTTTCAGACAACTTCTGTTGGTACCAATTTTAACATCCTATTTGTAATATTATTATGAGTCGATTTATTTTAATTTCCTTATAATGTCTAACATTTTATTCAGCTATTTAATTTATTGATGGAATTTCGTAATTTTTTTTTAGCCTTTTCAACAAATGTATAATAATGAAACACATTTTGGAACAAAATGGCTTTACAAAATAATGAACGCAATGAAACAATAAGCATTGACACTGCACAGATTAAATATCCTCGAAAATACATAAAACCGGATTATAAATAAACCAATATTAACAAAAATAATAAATATATCATGTTAGTTGACCGCTGATACTTGTCTTGTAAAAAACATATTTATAAGTATCGAATACAAGTTAAAATAATAAATATGTTGTATTACGATTAGGACTTCTCTAGAGTCTCCACAACAAACTGTTATTATTTCATAACCAAAAAATGAAAATTTAAATAAAATCTAAATAAATTATTATTATAAAATTTGATTTTTGCTTATATGAATGTATAGAATAATAAAAGATTGACCTGATTTTTAAACATTATTTTTATCAAAGTTAATCTGAATATTAAATTATTCTTCTTAAGTATGACTCTAGACCAACAATAATCTTAAGATGCCCGTTATGCCATCAAGTATTCATGCTATCAATCTGGAAATTATCCATTCCTATTCAGTATTTAATCTTTGGAATCTTAGAATTGAAAAGACTACAATTTATATTGTCTTCGTAAACAACAAAGTTAAATCCATATGAAATAGTATATAGAATATTAAACCATTATTTGAAGGAAATACTGGGTATCTGTGCGTGTTTATTATTTAATTACATAAATATTTAATAAATATTCATAGCAATAATGCATCGTTCAATTAGAACTTTTATTTTGTTTATTGACAGAATTCCATATTGACTAGTGGTCGCTCTAATTCATTAAATGTTTACTCTTAATTCCCAAATTTATTTCTTCATCTAAGATACCATAATAAACAACTAAAATGTAGTGAAGTAAACAAATAAGAAGTGTTTATATATGTTTAGCTAAGTACTTCCAAGTGGGAAAATAAATATAGATCTGTAGTATGTCTATGTCTTGGTTTTTATTTTTGCTGATAATCTGTTGTGAAAAATTAAGTTTTTAAAACAAGAACAAATAATTTTGCTTTTCCAAATAGCCATCTGAAATTTTTATAATGTGTGAAAGTTCAATTATCTTAGTTTGTTTAATGGTTTTAACATTCCTGAATGATGTAAAAGCAAGAAAAGTTATTGCATTTTTTTTTTCCAATTCGTCTTATTTCTTACGCTACAGTGTTCTGTAATTAAAATGGTAAATTAGTGCACTAAGGGCTAATTTTTTGATTGTGTTGTATTTATTTAAACGTATTTTATTTGTTTATACGATACACACCAAATTTAACTTAACTTTTTAAGATATAAAAACACTTTTCCAATTTTCGTATTGTTTGAATTAAAAACAAAACAAAACCAAACTTAGTTCCCAAAGTAATGAGCTTTATTTAAGACAAGAACAAGTATTTAGTTTGTTTCGGTGAGACCGAGATTCTACTATACTATAGGGTACCAGAGTAGTGATTTTATAACCCTGCTAATTCACTGTAATCATATTAATCGTATGTTGAATGCAATTGATTTATTTCTAACTTTGGCTCAACAGATGTGTATGTATGTAGCACCATAGTGGGCTGAAATTTACCACTGAAACACCTTTTAACGCTTGTAATAAAAGGATTAGGAGTTGAAAACTCAATTTGGTTGTAGGCCTATATTAAATGTTGAATCGAAAACATTCTGAAACCGAAATAAAACATGTGCACAGCAAACATGACAAAGTCTAGTTTTCAACGATGGTTGCGACAAAGTTTTTTTCCTTTTGTTAAAGTCCTTGTAATTGACTATTCGCTCACCTTAACTGAACCTTTTCGTTCAGTTTAAATTTTAAGATTTATGTATGTCATATTAAGAAACGCTATGTGATGTAACGAAGATTATTTCACAATTATAAATTGGAGCTCTAAACTCACAAGAGAATTTGATATTTTAAAAGTTAATAAGCTATATAAAATGAAGTTGCGTAAATCGATAGTATAATTTAGTATATTCAAAGTGGAGACTTTATAATATGCATACAATGTGTGTTCGACTTTTGAATTTTTGCAAGACTTAGAATTGGCAAGCTCAGAGTGTTGCCCCCACCCATAAATAGTCACTGAAACATATTCCGTCGATGAAGTCCCAACTCTATGAAAGGAGATGGAGAATGAAACTAATACATAAAGATCATACTATTACTGATTAAACCGTCCAACTTCTAACATACCTCAACGCTATAGAACAAGTCTGTGAATTATTAAATACTACGAACATATTGGATTTCGACGTAGATCAAATATACAGAGTAATCAAAGTTAAAAAGATAAAAAACTAAATTCGGAGATCGTATCGTATTGGAGAGTGAACACTTTCAATGAACACTTTCAAGAAAGCTTCCCAAGCGATAATCTAAAATGACTGATGACACTAACGCGAAATTTAATGATGAAAAAAAAAATATTTTCAAACTTAAATTGATCATAATAAATTCACAAAATTAGCTTTCAGCATTCGAAATTAGTAAACTTTTGAAAAAAAGTCCTATCAATAATAATAATAGGAAGGCTACTAGTTGGAGTTCTTGGAGTAGTAGTAGTAGTAGTAGTAGTTATTTTTTTTATTATTTAACTTTATTCATAAAGAGCTCCATCAATAAAAAAAAATATGTATTTTCTTCTTATCTTGAGTACATCGGAATCCTGGCTTAGATATCGTATCTACTAAAATGAGTTGGGATCAACATGTTCCGATGTGTGAAGCAGAATCCCCATAATATATACTACTTATATTTATATATTAAATTTAACCCTTTACTTGAAATGAGATAGACGGAATAAATAATCTGTTTCGTGTATTGAGTTGGACATGCATCACTTCGAAACTAGGCTCGCGAGTTCATGATTAGTTATTGGTATTGTTTTTTCTTCTTTTTTACTATATTTTAAATGAAAAATTAAGTTTAATCAAAAAAGAAAACACTATTAAATTGAAAACAAAACTTTATATCAGCCTCAAAATGTCCGGGGATATAATTCCAAACTAAGGACAGATACTGTATAAATTAAATTAAACCTTTTGTTACAAAGAAAGCCATGTCCCAAGTTTAAATCCAGGGCTGAATAGATAACTGAGTTATTACCACCATAAATCAACAGCTCTGTCATCCCAAATTGTTTCCCCTACCTGTATCAAAGCACGATTCTTGAAGATATTTGATTGTAACACTTGTAAAATATCCATTTTTAAATAACAAATTTCGTATATTCTCTTTTTTCAGAAAAAAAAGTTATTGAGATTACGTAAAATAAAGATAGTTAAAGATAAATACCTATAATAATTAGAATACAATTAAGATCTTTTAATAGATTTTAAACTAAAATTTACATATAAGTATAAGAAAAATAATAAAGTGTTAATCTGTGTACAATCTTTATATGCAGTTTATCAGTCACGCTATAAATAAAGAACTATTATATATATATATATATATATATATATATATATATATATATATATATATATACAGTATATATATATATATATATTGATATTGCCTGGCTGTTCAATGTCCATTGATTCGACTATTAAGCGTTTATCTGCCATCGTATTATAGATTACTTGGCAAAACCTATCGCCATTTTTTTACACTGAGGTATTGTATTCCTTCTTGTTGTCTATATTCCCTCTCCATTGTCTACATTACTTATATGTTTGGTACGTGATTTAATTATATAGCATGTGCTTTTATTTTTGTTAGATCCTTTATAATAATAATAATTATTATTATTATTAATGTTGTTGTTGTTTGGATCAAATAATGAATCTATCTATCTTCTTGTTTTAAAATATTAATTTACTATTTATGAAATCCAAATTATTTACCAATTCTCTTTTGTTATCGAAACCCAATAATAGATCAAATCAAGTCTTTATGAAATTGTATAAATGAAATTTTTTTAATTTTTTTTCCTAAAATTGGTATCTTGTGGCTACATTTTTATTTGGAGACTCCGTGTGCTGTACGTACTTCGAACGGTTCTTGTTTTAGTGTATTCTTTAAAATATTGAAACCAATAGCTTTCATAAAAACTGACTTAGTGCTACCAGTATCAATCAAAATTTTTAGATTATTTTTTAATCATAAACGTATGACAAATCGTTTGTGTCATTTTTAATGTACATTGTTTAACTTTTTCTTTTTATTGTTGTGAGCTATAAAAAAATACTTATGTAATTGCTTAAAACTAAAAAAATTCTTGTTTACAATAAAACAGAGATGCAACCATCACATTTTCATAATACTCAATATTGTTGAGATAGCAGCAAATATAAATGTTTGTTCCCTAAGGAGTGGAATAAAGGTGGCATAAATATTTAAGCTTACATCTTTAAAAACGAAAGGTATAGATATAAGATACAGCGTTATTATTTTAAAACATTTTTAAATTTCATAATTTTCAATTTTCCTTGCAGAGTGTGTGGTTGTTTTATATTACTCATTTCAACTGGTTTACTATTTCGTAAAGATCGATGTTATATATATATATATATATATATATATATATATCATATTACAAATTAAAACTCGGAATAAATACATAAAATTGTCGATAAAGTAATATATAACATAGTTATATTTATAGTGTAAGTTTTGATTTGTATCAATAATTTCATTATTGTATTTGGGAAACTTATAATTTGAAGTTGAATCAATTTTAATCTATTCGCGTTAAACTATTTAAAATATCCCTTTTTGATATTTGTTTTAAATATTTTTCTTAAGTTAACACATTTAAAATTGAACGCACAAGAACTAAAAATTTATAAGTTATGGAAACTATAAAATCTTGGACCTAAAGACTTGTATGGAAATAACATTTTTTAAATAACAATTTTAAGGTATGAATTTAAATATTTTTTGCCGTTTTAAAAGATATATGTTGCAATCTTCAATACAAACAAAATGGAGCTATATAAGCTCTTGGGGAGACGGGGTCTTTGGAGGAATCGCTGCTTGAAAGGTATTCGGATAATAGGCAAATTTGGCGAGTAAAAGAGAGAGCCCAATAGTTATAGATAGCAACGTTGGAAGAACATTGCATAAAAGGTGAGAAAATCATTTTGTATTGGAAATTATTTAATTGTATAATACGAATAATAAACAGTAATCATAACAGTTGGAATCATTCTGGATTTATATTTCATATTGTAGTTGATTGGATACAATTTAAAGGTTAAGAGAGATAAAATAAAAATTGTGAAGTATAAATATGTGTATTTAAATAATTAAATAGGAAGATAATAAACTTCTTCAATGAACCACTGTTTGTAATTACAATTAATATACCTAAAGAACCCAGGTATGGAAAGGCCGATACCTAACAGTATTTATATTAGGAATTTCAGGTTTTTAAAATAAATAATTCTCTCATAAGCCTTTCTTAGAGCCTTAAAGAGCCTCTTAAAGCTCTCTTAGAGCCTTTTAATTAACAAAATCTTAGTAATGCAAAATATTCAAATTCATCTCTACACTTATTCAATTTTAATTTTAATATCATAAGTAAATTTAATTACATACTTATAATACAAACTATTGTTTTATAAAATGCATGAATATATATTCCTTTATCTTTGTAATACGGAAATAAAACAAAGCATTCTTTTTATTGATACTTAGCTCAATGTTTATGCGATTCTCCCTTACACGTGTGTTTTCATTGAAAACTAATTATCTTCACCTTAATAAACACTATTAACTCCTTCTTAAACTGAAGTGTTTATGTTCGTTTACAATACGGAAATAATTTGGTTTCTGCAATGTAAATATTTATCACAACATATTCTTGTCGACCTGAATGTACAGTCGGTTAAACGAATCTTGAAATGAAAGATATAAGAATACATTTTCTTATAATTGTGACAGTTAATGTATCAAACAATGTGTCTTGGATATCGCTAAAGAAAAGTAAATGAAGGTATGTAAATGTTTCTAGAATAAGTATATCTTTATGTTACTAGGACGTATCATACCATGACGTACACCGTTTCCTGAATTTCTTACGTTTACAGTTTTCATTCAGTGACTAAAACATATCGGCTAAAACATTTTTTTATATAGAGCATTGGGTTGTATAAAATTATATTTTAAATTTATATCTGAATATTTGTTCTAATTTATTTTGCTGTTTTTGCAGTATGGACCATTACAATAATATGGGCAAAAGATTATTTAAATATCCACAATTTGAGTATATTTTCCTGATATTGAGCGATTCAAACATATCTCAGTTAACTTGTCTGTTTCATAAAAATCTCGGGCATGTAAATAAAAACAAGATATTCCATACGTGGGATATCTAACACCTGATTATGGCCTAATCAATTTCGCATACTCATTATTAAAGCGTTCTTAGCCCCTTAGCCTACTTTTAAAACTCAATATATGTTTACGCTCTTCATTAAATGGTTATGAAACATATGGAAACTTAAGTAAACCTTTCCTAATTAGGGTAAATACATGTTGAGAATAGTACAAATTTGGAAAACTAAATGTTACAAGCGATAAGTCTGTTAGAGATTTATTTCGAAAACATACCCTTTGTTCGTAAAATAATGTTCTAATTAATAACGCCTGAATTAATCAAGAAAATTTAGGTTCCAGTATTGAAAGACGAGCTTAGAAATAATAATTGTTTTCCAAATTGTATAGTTATTATATATTCTTTTTTTTATCTTAAACAAATTCTTTGAGTATTCTGGTATTTGGTTCATTGAAAATTCTTTTGACTGACAATTCAATGGTTTGAAGAATAACAATTTTCTTCATTTCGATTTAGTGTCTAGACATAACCAGCAAGGCTTGAAAGTTTATGTATATATTTTTAATGCATTTTATATAGACCGAGAGATTTCATTATTCACGCCAATGACTTTTAAACATATTTTCAAAATATCTACTTCCCTTATTTAATATGAAACCTGACGTAAGCTATTGAATACACGTGTAGCCTATTGTTATTGGAAACTAATTATCATCAATGTAATAAACAATGTCTCCAAAATCGTGATATTAAATCTAAAGTGTTTATTATGTTTACCACAAGAGAGCTGTTTGCCGTCAGGAAGGTAAATATTTGCTAAAATCAATATGTATGCAAATTAGCAAATATAAAGTTAAAAGTGTATTTTAAGAATACCTAAGAAATTAATATTACCTATGAATATTCGTTATAAACACATCATACTTAATTAAAGTACATTTGTAATTTACGTTATAATTTAATTAAAGTACATTTGTAATGTAAAGAATACAGATATAACACAATCTCCTCATAACATCACAAAATAATAGTTAGAAAGTTTGTTATCAGCATTGCACATAGCAGCAGGCATTTCGTTCTGTTAAATTTCAATAACGAGAATCCCAATGAGGAGGTACTTTTAGGCCCATATTCCAAACAGAATGTAGAGTCTATTTATATATAAATAACTACATGGTTGACTGCTCTATAAATAACCTGATATATAACCTTGATTGATTACATAATGGAAAGTTCGAAAGTTAAAGCGAACAAGTAAAATTACGATTTTTTTTCTTTTTCTTCGTATGAAAAACTGTGACGCTCTGTACAATATTTGCATACTATTTTGTGTTTAAATTTACAAAAATATGTCATTGTATCAATTATAATTTATTAACAATTTTTTGAGGTAAGCTTTGTATTTCTTGCGAACCAGAGAACATTTAAGATGCAATATTACGTTAAATAAGTTAATCTCTCACTCGACTATGTGTACAGAATAGTCCGTCATGGGCAAAATAAGTATTATGTTATAAAATTTTACCTTACTACGGTGTTTTATGAGTACGATCGTTACAGTGCCATAAATTGTCTAAAAAATTAAGATTCATATTTTCTAAAACATTTTTGCTGTAAAGAATTGGAGTTTGTAAAATGTATACAAAATTTAAATCTCAATATTTTGTTGCCATTTATTCTTTTATTGCAATAAGTGATAACATAATGGCCAAATATATATTTATATTTTCACTAACACCACTCAATATACCTCACATCACCTGCTTTCCTTTGTTATTGAAATGCAACCCACGCCCATTGTAATGACTCCTGGTAATTACACTTTTTATGTCAAGCTGTAAATTAGTGTTTAGATTATTTTCCTTCCTAATACGTATGAAATTTTTTTTTTTGCAATATCGATATGTGTATTATATTTTTAACCATCGTATATTGGAGGTATGGAAGTCATAATTACACATGTTCTTAAAGTTATAGGTCTGATACTATCCAATGCCTGACCTTAAATTGATTTATATGGACAGAAATTGTAGATTTTATTAGTTCCCCCTTTAATTATTATACAGTCATCTTTGTTAAAATTTGCTAACATAGATTTTATCTCACACACAATTTTATTCAGTGATGCGTTTGGTTTTAAAACACTTATAATATTATAGGTATTTCCTAACAAGTCTTAAGATATTTTAAGACAGCCTCTGCCATGGTTATCTGATAATAATAAAAGTTTAGGTTTATTAATGTTTGAAATAGTCTGATTGGGTGTTACGTTGATATGGTTTTGATTTATTTTTTCAATTATATTGAAGTGACAAATTCAGATTTATAGTTTAATAATTCCTGCTAAAGTTAAACATATATTTTCCTGAATTTGGGTTAACTCACAAGAAATTACTTTTTCATTTTTTTTTTTAATGGATTGGGATATTTCTAATGAATTTTTTATATTTAATTTATTTTTGGAGCTTTCACTCTTCTGGTCAAGAAGTACACTGTCCTGAACGTGATGATTTTCATCAAGCTTAATACTTTATAACTCCTCTTCTAAATCAATGCAAGAATCCTACACATTTTTCTTTTGTTCTTTTACAGAATCAAAAACAACTTGCAAGCTTTCTAATTATTCAGAGTTCAATTTTCCAACAGTTAACTCTTGTGTCACACCTTTTAAAGTGTCATCCAATAGTTGGAAAACATATGATGTTAGAGATGTCAACTATTCTAAAATGTTTTGGTTACATATATTCACAATTATTTTATTAAATAATGAATAATAAACAATGACAAACTCCTAACTTTTCAAATGTATGTGAATCTATACACAATGCACACCTATCAACAATCCTAAGTAAATATTATATCAGTTTCCAAAAGTTCAAAGTTTTTACAAGCCAAATTATGAGATTTACTCATAAGTCAAGTATAGTATCTGATATGAAACTTATGGAGATCGAAGTGTATATTTAATTTGAAACAAAAAACTTCTTTGCAAAGTCATAAAGGTACAAGATTATGAAATCGAACTTAGTAAAATGTTCCTATTCCAATACACTTCGCTCACGTACAAAACACGAAACATTTACAGCTCAAAAAACCAACACTTTATCGCATTCAAACTGGAGTCTTTTCTAGTCGCAACCGCTCCTTGTAAATCAAGCACAAAGAATGCTTTACCTAAGAGCCATATGCCAAATTAACAAGATATTATATTTACAACCAATATATTATCTTTACTCGGTATTTGGAGAGTAAAAATAAATAAAGCTCATGCTAAAGCCGTTAGGAAATTATATTTGTTAGGAAATTTAATCACTATATAAAAGAAAATTTTCTATAATTAATTAATTAACGGTGTATTTTTAAAATATTATTTCATTTTATAAATGATTTTGAAACACACGACTCCTGAACAATTGAAATAGAACGTTTTATATATTTACTTAGAAGTTTTTAATATTACTTTATAGAATGCTAATATATTTACTTTTGATTGTGGCTTTTCGATAACGTACAAGATTAACTACGTTAGGCTTAACTAAATACTAAGAGAGAATAACTTTAAATAAATTGAAAATAATACATTAATAAATATATTTCTCTATGTCGACGGTTCAGTTTAAATGTTTACTTTTTAAACTGTTAATAGAGAAAATAAAATGAAATTGAGGCAAATATGATATCAATGTATGTTGAAATGTTATGTTTTTAGTAAACAATTATATTGAAGTGAATATATAATATCTTTGAGTTGGGCTTATTAGTTACTCTCCTGGTATCAGTCACTACGCAAACAATAAGGGGAGTGTGTTAATAGAGCCACTTGTTATTGATATTGCAGTTTGTATTCAATGTGTTCCTTACATGTCTAGAATAATTTTAAAATAATATACAAATAATTTAATAATTTTCGTCTGTAATAAATACTGGTATAACGTACATTAAAATTCAATTTTATGATACTTTTTCCTGTTACAATGAAAGGATATATTGAAATTTACACATTCATCAATTGAATATATTGATCACAAATGTTTATATTTTGGAAAGAGAGCATTAAATATTATACAAAACAGTAATTTATATTCTATTGTAGTACCGTTTCAAATAATTAACAAATAATTGGAAAAAAACCTTTTTTTTAAATTTTCAATGTGTTCAAAATATTACTGTTAATTTTCATACTTAAGATTCCCGGACTGAGTAGGTAAGTTAAACTTAGCCCATAGAAGACAATTCCCACAAACTTTGCTTATAAGGCTGAGTTCAGATTGTGGCTTTTCAATTACACGCCTCACTAAATTGTAACATTTAATCTGAGGTGAAGAGGTTTACAATGTTGTTTGGACAAGCGTATTTATAGCAATAGCTGATCCCGTATGAAGTCTGACAGAACCATTTTCCTTTTCCATAATAATTCAGTTGAAACAAGGCTTGTCATTCATTGAAGGAACAAATTCTCTCGTTACACTATAAAAAAGTTTTATACCAAAAAATACACAATATTCTTAGCAAAAATTTGTTTACTAGAAACACTGTAATACCATACAAAAATACCAGTATATTAATACATAGATTAATTTTATATCATAAAGAGTTATAATGGATGTTAAGAATTTTTTAAATTTTATTCCTAGAACATTTCCAAAACATGTTTTTCAGTTAGTTGTTGTTATGTAGGTGGATTTCCGGTTTTATTTCTCACATTTTTAAAATTCAATCTGTAGAGTTGATTTCGTAAAATTGTACCCCTTTATTTATTTATTATTTTTTTAGTCAATAGGATTTATTCTACTAAGGAGCTACATGTTGTTTCCAAATAGTTTTGTCTGGTTAAAGCGACTTTTCGTAAAATACAAACTTTGTTTAAAAAGAATTGCAATAGTAATTTTCATCAACTGTCAATAGGTCGTTGTAGGTCCTTTAAACCAGTAAACACTTCATTCTAGGAGCTTTGACAAATATTTGACAAAGAATCATGACTACCGTCGTTAAAACTTAAATATCATTTAAATACAATATATGGTTGGTCCTACACATAACGCCGAGAAGAGACTATTTGAATATAAACAAATACGAGGATAATCAACAGCAGTTGTAGACACCAGTGTAATTAAAAAGGACGAATAACAAAAATAATGGTTTAAAATTGTTTTCGGTTTAACGGTTTCAAAGATCGGTTTTGTACTTTTAAAGTTCTAATCTAAAGATTAGAGGAAATCTTAAAAAGTTTGTGAGACTTAAAAAGATGTGATGTAAAATCTTAATCACGTGAGATATTTAAAAAAATCATATACTATATGACAACTTGTTTCACTATCATATCTATATTTACTTTCAAAGAATTAAGTTTTAATGATAAAGAAATAACCTTGGAGTAATTTGAAAACCATTTCTTTTTCAATTCTATTGTGTCATAAGGTTATATCTCGAATAATACGAAAAATAATTAGCTCAAAATACAACATCCAAATAAGTGTCATTAAAAACATAATAATATTAAAATTAAAATAAGAATTCTATATTAGCTAATTTCAATTCTAAAGCGAATAAACATTTTTATTTTATAACCTCCCTAAAGTAGAACACGAACACTCCACAATGATGGATGAGGCATAGGAGTCATATGTATTTACTTTTAGTCGATTCATCTAACCTGTAGACAGTCTACTAATTATTACAAAATCAGTTGTTATTATTTTACATTCCAATCACAATAATGGAATACAACTGAAGATTTTACTAGTTTTAGTGATTATGTCCGTTTCCAGTGTTTTTGTCAAGAACTATATCTCTAGAATTAGTTTTACCAATTGAGTAAATATGTATAAGTTTTATGAAAGCCAGAGGAAACTAAGGAATTATTTAAATCGTAAGGGTTAGGTTAAGTTTTAAATTTAGACGTAGTTAAAACGGATTAATTTAAAGAACGGAGTGTCCCAGGTGTCATAACATTTGATGCTGTGTTGGTGTAATATGAAATGATTGGTGCTTATTTTTGTAATTTGACTTTCATTTGTTTTATGTCCGTAATTAACATTTCAAGCACTAGCCAAACAAAATATTATCATCGTTTACTGAGATGTATTAAAAATATCTATCAAATCTAGTTCTTAATCGATATCAACATCAAGTGCTGACTGACTTCAATTGTATGGACTTTCCTATACACCTATTTTTTAAATTAGTTTTGTGTTTGTAACTATTTCTCAAATGTCTGCAATGCAGTTTGAGTTTATAGCTGCAATAGATGTGGTTCTTTTTATATTTTATGACACAAGTGGATTCAATATAGGAAAGTGACTGAATTTCCAAAATTAAGTTGTTATTGAAGTGCCAAACTGCAATGTGTTCTTCCACAACATACACTTATTGGAATTGTTATTTTCATAACATTTTCGGCTTTTAATAAATAAAACAGAAAATGAAACAATTTTAGGTTTTATGCAGTTCAACAGGATTAGCTATTTATATGTGTTATATTACACCATAGAATCATGACGTCACAATATTATTTAGGATTCGGTTTATTTACATGTATACGTTTGTGACAGTTTGGACGAAAACATTATAATGAGTTTAAATTGGTTGCATTTGGCGAAATAATATCCAATGTCTATGTCTCACACAAACATAAACCATCAAGATATAGATATAATAAAACTCGAACACAAGATCTCACAAAAAATACATTTGCTTAATCAAACGCGTTGTGAGTTATAGTTTAGCTATGTATCACTGATGATGGCGGCTTTGTCGTTGAAACGCGTTTGATTATTTAAACTTAATTTTTGTGAAACTTGTATTCAAGTTTTATTCTATCTAATATTATCTCACAAGCCAAGCTCAATAATTATTTACAACAAAATATACAACAACATTTTCAAAACGTCTCCTTTTTTAGACCTATTTAAATATGGCTGTTATTTTCTATCTTATTTTAACGAAAGAAAGAATGAATGTTGATATTAATCATAGTTTAGATATGGTTTGTTAACGAAAAGCAAAAGGTTATTACAATAACCAATAAAATGTAGGATTGTCGGGATGTAAATTTATCTGATAGAAACTCTGCAAATATGTAAGTTGTCCTAGTAGGACAGAATATGTTGTTGGTTTTGGAACTTAACCCACTTTATCACACAAAAACCGAAAATACTCACGTTTATTAAGAGCTGCGTCATGATTTAATTTACATCATTGCACGCAGTTGTTACAAAACAAAGGCACCATTCCAGTCAATAGATTTTAATTATCCATTGAAGTCATAGATTTTAATTGTTTGTAAAAGTCGATTAGGGACTATCTATATATTCACCAATTTCCTTCAAGTTTTCGTCTTGTTTATATAAAATATAAACTGCGTGTGAAAATGAATTGTTGGTGTCAAAAGCCTTTTACCCCCAACTCATAGTATAATAAGTTTGGACTATCTTGTTTAAAAAGACTTGCATTATATATTTATTTTTAATTCCAATATATTTCTATTACTATACTTGTCTTTGTGTAAGTACTTTTATATCAAAAAATATTACTTTAAATTTGGAAAATGGAAATCATGTGTACCAGTTGTTTTAAGGGTTCATGTGATTTCCCTAACATGTTATACAACATCTGTTAATCCAAGCTTATAAAGCTATCATTTACATTCAGCATTACGAATAATGTAATTACGGTTTACTAATTCTGTCAGGATTATAAAGTCATCTTTCCTAAAACTATACAGTAACCTGGGTAGAAACTCGGTTTAAATAAAACACACCAAACTCTTCTTATTTGGAGTTCTATATTTTAAAATACACTTTTGAAAGATGAATGTTAGCACAGGGTAATCAGCGTCCTTTTTTCGAAATATTTTGTAATAAACATACGGTATGTTTCCTTATAAAACAAACTAAAAAAATTAGGTATCTTATGGTAAATACAACTTCACTACTAAATTAGTAGAGACCACTGAGCTACAAGATATGACGAAATCTTTGAATGACGATATTCAACATTTTCATTTAATAATTTACTTTTACTGGTGATTAAATATAGTAATAAAAGTTTTAGTTATTTCCAATAATGTCTTTATTTAGACAAAACACTTCTACCCGTGTATCTATATTATTTTCCAACTGGGACGTTCTTAAATCATTAGTTATAACCATTAGTTATCCGTTCCCTTCATTACAATTTAACTATTCATTTGTAATATTTCATGGTAATAATTTTACGAATGCAGTAGAGTGTAAACATTTAGTGTTCACGAGTAAAAATGGAATAAATTCAATCACCAAATTAAGATAGATATCGAGCGTTGCAATATTGTTAGAATGTGCATTTAATATATATATATATATATATATATATATATATATATATATATATATACCAAGTGAAGTCCCACCCCCCCCCCCTATTTTTATTTTTATTAATGGAAATAGACAGATTTGCTTTGGGGAAAGTTTGGATAACCAAAGGAGTTTTTTGAAGTATCAAAAATTTCAACACTTATCCCCAAAATGGGGTAGTTTGGGGGTAAATCGAGAATTTTAAATAGCAACCCCTATTGAGTGATACCAAATTTAAAAGCCTTTTAAAAATAAGAATAATGGCACAAACTAGAGGTCTCTAAGTTCATCCTATCCAACATAGCGTCCAATCGAATTGAGACTTTTACGTTAATAATTACACCGGAAATGTTACGAAATGTACAACATGCTTTTGAGTCCAGAATCTATTTCTGCCAAGAAGTAAATGGTAGCCATTTCGAGAACTTAATCTGAGCTAAAAAAACAGGGTATGGCTCTTACCATCATTTTACCAACATAGAGCAGTATGTAATGTAATAAAAACAATCGGAGTTTGTAGGTTCATAATCACAATTCGATTGGTCGCCATGTTGGATATGATGAACTTAAAGACCTCTAGTTTACGTCATTATTCTTATTTTTAAAAGACCTTTAAAATGAGGTATCGCTCAATAGAGGTTGCTATTGAAAATGTTGATACTTCAAAACACTCCTCCTTTGGTTATCTAAACTTTACCCAAAGCAAATCTGTCTATTTCCATTAATATAAAAAATAATGGGGGATGGGACTTTTAGGACACTTGGTAAATATGACCTACTAAGACACTTCTCCCTGAAGTATTTTCATAGGATATACGGTTTGAACAATTCTTCATTTTCTATCTCGTAGTTGGGCACGTTTGTAACGGAATACGTGTTGTTTTGATTGTTACTTAAATCTTTGCTGTGGCGTCTCTAGAACACGTTTTAATCATTTTCAGTGTTATTTTCGTACTTATCACGCACGATTTCTTGTTTTCCTTCGTTTGCATTAAATCAACCTATTCTCACTAAAATGTGGATTAAAACAGATATATTTGTTTTGACTGAATAGAATAAGAATGGTTTTACGTGATAACAGTCTGAGTCGTACTATCAGAGAACAATGGAAACTCTAGAGCTGAAAGTAAAAACTAAGGTAGACCAAAAATATTGGAGATGTAAAACGTAACCGTTAAAAAACTCACAAAACTTTTTAAGGCGTTATTACTTAGTTTGTACTTTGTAAATAAGACTCTAGTTACAGAAAATTAAAAGATGATCGGAACAAAATACAGTAAACCGTTATAGCTAAGAATGGATTAATATGTTAAGTTAACTCGCAAAACAAGCAATGGTATTATGATTAAATAATAAAGTACTATACCTTGATTTTCCGTCAGTGAACTTCTTTTTTTTAATCTTGACGCGTTTCGAGATTTTTATCCCATCATCAGAAATTCCCTCAATGGATGGAGGTCGTCAAAACGTTAAATACACGAACACATACACATAACACACAACACATTTAAAAAACACAGTCTGTAGATGCGCATCTTACGGCTCCCGGATTGCACGTAAGATGCGCATCTACAGACTGTGTTTGACTAAAAATCTCGAAACGCGTCAAGATTAAAGAAAAAGAAGTTCACTGACGGAAAATCAAGGTATAGTACTTTATTATATATATTAGTGACTTGGATACTGGAAAAATGAATTCATTATGATTAAAATTAAATAAATGCTAAATGGATTAAATCTAATAATACAAGATTCAAGGATTACACAACTTTCCAATTACTGCAGATTACTGAGGTTTAGGTTACATTTATTTCTGCTTTCGTATTTTTCTTTTCTTTCCTCTACATTCTGCATTGAAAGGTTTTGCCAATAGTAAACAAAACATATATTTATTTATTTATTATTTTAATTTAAGATAATAATTTATTTGAATCTAAACAATAATTTAATCGTTTCAACAACAATAAAAAACATTAAACATATAAATCCATGATAACCTCTTTTTAATTAAGTAAATTTACCTAGCATACAAACCTAAATACTTAGCATTTTCATCTTTAGAAACGTTGTTATTACGTCTTAAACCGCGAGTAGAAGTTCAAGGTTAACACTAAAACATCTGGTTTAGATCCACCTACGATCTTCTGCATTTCAAGCCATAATAGTTTCAAACTAAATAATACTGTATTGATGTTTATCATTGCTACCGTTTACGTAAACCATATATTTGAATATCTTTATACAATAATCACTAGTATGCTATCAATGAGTGCATAAATCAAAGGAAAACGTTCATTGGCTTTACATACTATCTAATGTAAGTATCTTTCAATTAAACAAGTACATAATTTAAGGTCATATAATTATTAAAATTAAACTTTAGTTTTCTTAACCAATTAATTAGTGGTGTTTTTTTTCCTATTATATTTAATAGCAAACAAGCTTTAGACTATGATCTAGTATGATTTAATAGGTCATGGCTGAATTTAATCAAAGTAGACGTGAAAATATAAGATATACGTCTAATTTTTCAAAAATGTTTTTTGTTAATTCACAAAAAAAAAGTTTATAAATATATATGTGTGTGTGTGTGTGTGTGTGTGTGTGTGTCAACGTCAATTTCAACAACTTTTAAAAAAATTCACGAATTGTACGTAAAGCGTTTGGTAATATAAAATGACATTGAAGATTCTAAGGTAGTTCAGCAACAATGGTCTTCATCCAATTTTAATATTGTAAATGTAAGATTAACACCGTCATCAGAAAATTTATTGGTTCAATGTAATCAAAAGCGGATTCTATGTTAACGTGAACTTTTCCACCTCAACTATTGGAAATATAAACCACAACTTTACAAACGTTCTACATAAAAGGACAATTATTTATTGTATTTAAAATATTCATACTTACTCTTATACTTGAGTGATGAGCCACCTAATTAAATTAAATTATTGTCATTGAATAATGCTAATAATTTTATAACATTATTGAGACGCTACCATAACTACAGTTTATTGATATCCATCATGTACATAATCAATTAATAGTCTTCCAATCTATTAATTTCTAAACTGCCCCCATCCTTGTTCATACATTCTTATCCATTGGTTTGTCTGTTGAATCAGTTGTTTAGGGAGACCGTTAGTTTATTTATTCATAAATATTTTTCTTATTAACCAACAAAGTGCAGGAGAATATACATAACGGAATGTAAAAATATGTAAACAGTCCTGTTTTCACTTCTAATCTTATCGATTTGCTAACTACAAGTTTAAAAATGTGATTTTGTTTCACTAATTTATAGCACAAGGCTCTCTGATGAATGTCACAATGTGGGACACGTGACTTTATTTTCACCAGACAACCATGCACTTTATTGTAGACCAAAAATTTATTAGATAAAATTTTTGATAAAATATTTATTTAGTTGTCCTCGGACATTGCTATGATGCGCATCTTTGTGTCGAGCTGAGTAGTGTAATCTCTGAAATGTATTGTTTCGTTCGTGATTTTTGTTGAAAATCAATGTATTAACGATCTTAAGCGAGTGAAAAAACTCTGAAGATGTAGATGATGTTCTGAAACGCGGTAGTTGTAATACCAATAATGAAGTCACTTGGCGGTATAGGATGTTACACTTACAGAAAAAATATATTTATTTTTATAAATTTCAAACGTTTCACGTTTTTGCACATGTATGACGAAAAGATATATAAAAATTGTTAAAATATTTACTAATAATATATTTGTTCTACTTACGTCTGCTCATCCAAAATCGTATCAATGCATTACGGCCGTTTCGACTTTTTATTCAGCCATGGTGTACTTTACATAATCGACCGTGTAAACTAAAACTTGTTTATTTCCGTATAAACTAAACAAGTGTTTTTTAAAAGAAATTAAATGTGTGTAAATGTGTTATTTAATAAATGTTTGTCTAATATGTACTAATGTTTTAAATGAGTTTATAACAATGTTGACGAGGTATATATATATATATATATATATATATATATATATATATATTTATATATATGTGTGTTTGTGTGTGTGTTATACATAGTACCGAAAATAACGCATGTGACCATGGCTGAATAAATAGTCGAAACGGCCGTAATGCATTGATACGATTTTGAAATAGCAACGTAAGTAGAACAAATATATTATTATTTAAAAGCTCTGCAGTAAGGTGAAGAATATTAAACTATTTACTAGTTATTATTATTTATTTATTTATTACAACTAGTTATGGCTTAGAGTATTTTCTTTAATGCAGTTCGGTATAATATGTAATATGTTGATAGTAAAGTTAAAATCAATTTAATTTTTAATGCATCTAAAAAGTTTCGTATTCATTAAAAATAAGACAAAACTATTATTTACACTTTTGTAGTGGAAAATTGGGTATTTTCAAAAAATATTTCAATCAATAAGCCGCTAGCTTCAAACGTAATTATAGAGAGATAAGGGAAACAATTTGGGGAGGCAGTGCTGTTGATTTATGGTGGTAATAACTCAGTTATCTTTCCAGCCCTGGGTTTGAACTATTGACTAGGATTTCTGCATAACAAAAGATTTCATTAAATTTATGAATTATGTGTATGCAAATTAGGAATGATAGCGTTTTACGACTGATTGTTGTATTGTATTTTATTACTGCATCCTATGCTGACTAATATTCATTCTTCATTCCAACAATGATAATGAATGTGGAGCTAAAAAAACGAACACAATATAACTAGGGATAAATCCACTTGTTTGGTTGTTTGAAAATCCAAAAAGTTATTAAACGAAGTGGATTTTGGAAAGGAATACTCCAAGTAATTTTTATTTTCAATTTTTTACATTATATAAAGTGGACCCATTATGAACAAAAAAAATAATAAAGAAAAATAACGTTGAGATTTTTGTGAATAAGTCTATTTCAACTTTTCCTGAGACCAAAGTAGTTTTTTTCTTTTGTTAATATATATTGCAGTCACAAACGAGGGGGTAATAAACTTCCTTTTCATCACATCAGGGTCTTTTTGTTTGAGGGATGGAGCCACTGGTCTCTTCTTGTATGACCCTGAACTGATGAGATTGTTTCTGCTGGTGTCTGCATTCACTACCTTCTTTCGCTTCTCAGGGGGAATACCCTGGGATAGGAAGGCAGGTACCATCTGGTGCATGGCCCACTATTGCTTCTCCTCAGTATATCATTAAGAATCCCTGATTTTTCTCGAGCTGGAAGATGATTTACGTTTGTTCTTGCACGTTTAATATAGATGCTTCCGGATGCTTGCTCTGCACAATAACTACCTGTTCTCAGGTTGGGGTGCATTATTCTCTTAGCGAATGGTAACAATGTAGTTTTTCTTGGATTTAAACTCAACCTCACCGAACTACATGATCTTCTCGGAAGTGCAATCCCACTTGGTAATAATTATTAACAACGTATGCTTTCAACCTTTCCCCTAGTCATAATTACGATGGCATCGGCATAACAAATACAGTTATCTAACACACAGATCTTTTTGTGATACCTTGCTTCGTATTTTGTTTATTTGTGTTCACGTGGTTCTTAGCAGAAGCTAGGGAATATAGGTTTGTTCATTCCTAGCGTCCTTTTGAATGGATAAGGCTACTTATACTAGAAGTTTGCTAGGTATCGTAGTTTGTTTCTTAACACACAATTAGTTGGGTGTCTTTCCCTCCATTGACATGAGTTGCATTACAACTTAGAGTTAGCCAATGAGAAAAATATGTAAAGATTAGTATAGATTAGTGGGAGATAAAGATTTGTGGATTGCAGTTGACCCATAAGGAATAGATTAGTTTGAAACTAGCAGAAATATACAGATTTAGATGTAAAAAAAAATATATGCCAGTTCAGCTCACAGTGGTAGGGAGATTATATAGAAGATTAGAATTAGACTTTATAGGATTTGACCTGCTTCTATAACGTAGTGAACTCGGCACGTGTGTATACGTATGCTGACATACACACTTAACACCCTAATTCATTTCTAACATTTTTCAGTAAATATATCATGCAAATAAAATATGAGGTTGTGTTTATATCAATACTTATACAAAAGAAGAAAATAATAAATTATTTATCGCTTATTTTGAAAGTATTCTAGATATTATGTAAGGAAAACATTGAATTAAAATCATGACAACAATAATAACGTTCTGTGAAATAAAATATCAAGACTCATTATAAAGTATTTACTCTTAATGTTTGCCTAGCGACTAATAACAGAAAGATGGCCTCTCAATAAAAATAACTCAAAGAAAAATAAACGTGATCAAAATTGTTATTGTGCGAAAACTTTAATATATTAAACAACAATATTACTCCTACGTCATATGAAATGAACAAAACCGTGAGTCTCCTCATCATTCATATCATATTTCTGATCTGATATATCCCTTAGATTTGTCCAGTCAACTAGATCAATTGAGACGTATAATTATTTATATTTATATTGAACATTTACTCGGTTCACAAGAGTTGGAGTTTTCGCCAGGAGTAATTCCTAATTGATACTCAAGCTAATAACACAAAAGGTTATTAATGAACATATACAATAATAACAAATGCTGTGATGTTTTATTTTACTAGAGGGATACATTTATGTTTCCTTCACTTAGTTTTAATTGTTTTTATTGATAACGTACATCAGGAAATTTAGCAAAGGCAGATTAAACATTTAGTGCATAAAATCATTCGCCGGTCATTAAGGGGTGCTGTCTACCCACAAAATTGACCTTCAAATAGACTTATTCTTTAAGTAAAATGATAAATTATAAAATAAACCTCTTTGCTTAATTTGTTAAGACAAGTATCAATTTCATCTTGATTTGAGGGTTTTTAAATAATTATTACTATTGTTTTTATTTTTTCCTCTTAACGTAGTTTAATTTAAAATTATTTTTAATCGACAAGAGAAAGCACCATTCAATACAATACAATATAACCAGCCTAAAAACGACGAGATCATTCCAAATTTACGGAGACATAAACTATAAAATAAATTAATTCTTTTGTTATGTAGAAAGCCGTGTCCAAAGTTTAAATCCATAGCTGAATATATAACTGAGTTATTATCACCATAAATAAACATAACTGCCATCCCAAATTGTTTCCCCTGGCTCTATCAGCAATAGTGATCCTCATGGCTTATTGATTGAAACACTTTGTTAAAATACCCATCTATCAACTACGAAATTTAGTAAATTAGTCCTTTTTCAGAAATATATTATTGAACGTATATAAAACAAACATCTATTACATTTAGTAACTTTTTACATTCTAAACTAATACATTTATATTTAAATACAGTACTAAAGTTTAAACCTGTCCAGGTTCTTTGCATGTTGGTTCCCATAATAAATTGTTGACTTTTAGTAATTGTGTAATTAACAGTACCGTATTTTTATCATCAGTATATCATTAATAAAAATATACATAATGCAAAAGTACAACCTGAATGTTGAAAAAGTAAAATTTGTTACATATGTTTATTAAATGTACTAATAATTAATTTTTATCGAACCGCACAGTAATTACGCAAAATAAAATTTAAATTGAACTTCTATCTCTCAAACTCGCACGGTAGATGACAACTTGACACAGCAGATGACTACGGCACAAGTGTTTTGGCGAGACTGGAAACTTTCTCGATGTCTGGGAAAAGTGACAACAAGGCAGGATTGTAAACTAGTCAGCCACCCTCTGATTGGTCGGTTAGCGGGCGACCCCTGATGTCCTGCTACCCCGGAAAGGAGGTTAAGTCCGAAGCAATAATAAAGGAAGCATAAGAACTGTACGAGTTCCAAGCGTCTAACACGTCATGGAAGACTTATATAAGCTTCCAGCAGTGGTAAAACGAGGTCAGAATCGTTCTGACGAATGCGTATACCAATGCAAAGACGCTATCGGGTTGAAACGTACTCAAGGGGCTTTGAATTAGGATAGTCTATAGAGGAAGTCTAGAGGCGTGTTGTAGCAGAAATAGGACGATAGGAGTTCATGAAAAAACAGTGAGCATAAAATGTGTACATAAAATGAATATTAAATTCACTGTTAAAGGGGTTTAGTAATTATTAAATTGCAAGTGTTCTGTATTGAGATCATAGAATGATCTATTTAAATGTCTTTGTATCTCTAAAAGTTGAATGTTAAATATATACATATATAAAATGAGCGATCTTGTTACCTCTTTCTAAACCCGAATCCTAACACCTTGAAATCAGAACTAAAGTTTTCGTTTATTTCATAGTGTGTGTATCACTAAAAGCGGTGAATTCTTATCTCGTTATGCCATGTTGGCAACTTGGCCATGTTGCACGAATAATATATTTACAAATTTACATTTTTTCCAGTTTTCAGGGGTGCACGAATAACTAACAATATTATTTTTAACAAAACAACATTGTTACATTTATTTTATAAGTTTTGGATGTTTATCAATAATTGAAGAAAAGTAATTTGCAAACTTCTTAATTTTGTAAGTTGAATAATTAGTTGTAATATAAGCAAAATAAATCCCTTTTTAAAGTTTATTCTTTTATTTTTGTCAAGTCTGTATGTTTTAAAATGAGCGCACAAGAATTCAAGATGTATAAGTTATTGGAACTAGAAAATCTTGGAGATAGTACTTTGATCCATGTTTTGTTTATTAGTGAGGTGGAAAATGTATTTATTATGAAATTATAAATTTACATTTAAAAGATTTTAATGTATAATTTCAATTTTGTTTGTTTGTTTTTGTTTTGTTTTACGCCATTGAAGAAACATATATATGCTTTGTGATTTTTTTTTAGAAATCGTACCGCAGCTTTAAATTATTTTACACTTTTAAAATATTACTACAAGAAGAGATTTTAAAAGGAAATAAAAATTATTAAATTATATTCCATATAAATAACTTTGTACGAACGCATGTAGTTATTGTATGTAATTTACTGCATTCGTGTATTTACATGGAAACTCTCTAGTTTCCTTATAATCAAATGAATATACAAACACAAACTACACACGTACATTTATTTTTATAATATATATGAGACATTCATATAGTTGCTAGGTATTGTTTCATTATTCTCTACAAATTGTTCACTATTTGTACAGATAGTTTTAATTCCAGATCAATAGTGTAGTTTCCTGGATTTACTTAATACTGAGTGCTTGGCAAAAGAACTAGTTGTTTTAACCGCAAAAAACTTTTAATAATCTTACGTCACACAACAAGCACTAATAATCAATTGAAACTTTGTCTAAATGCAGCTTTAATAAGGGTTGTTAACCAATAACTGTACAACTACTCTCTTACATTCTCACATCCGTAATAGAACACGGTTTCATACACGTCCTTATTTAGAATCTAAACTCTTGACCACCTGCTCATGTTCTGTAGAAGACATTTTGAACCAGTATATTATTTATTTTTAGAACCAGAAACCCAAAAATTAATTAAAATAATGACTTAAAATTATTATGAAAGCTTCATTTGTACCTAAAATAGAAAGTAAGTGATATTCGGAAAAATGTAATGTGGCGATCAACTTTAATAGTGATTTTGGATTCTTTAACATTTTTTAAAAAATAAACAAGTGTATACGGTCAAAATTTTGAAGCTTTTCAATAATACCAAACTAAGGTCACCCTATCAAACATATTAATGACACAAATTAAAAAAAAAAAAAAATATTTACAACATTTACATGTGTGCAAAATTTTAGTTAATACTCAGTAGACGTTAGTGTTATATTTGGTCTGTTAAAAGTTATTGTGTTTTTGTATGAAATCATTTATATGTTTGAAAAACAAGAGTGTAGGCTAATCACGTATAAATGGATTTGTGTACAATTTTAATGTTGTCCGAGATAGGCCTACATTTGTATGTTGCAAGTTTACCTACATTTTTTCACAGTCTTGCGAAAGTATTTGGAACGTCAAGCGATGGCCCTTGAGAACCAATGTTAACACAGATGTTTTGAAAGCTTTAGTTCTTATTGCGATCGATATCAAGAGATGTCTGACTTTTTGATGCAGACTCTACCTCCGACCTATTTCTGTAAATCTGTTTTTGTTTATACGAAAAATATGTTAATTGATTCTGACCTTCTGAAAAACATTAGAGATTTGCAATGCATATTGAGATTAAATATACATTAAAATTTTAGTTTGGTTATTTTTGTTTTTTATGACATATCAAGTGGATTGAAAATAAGAAGATGTCTGGAGAAGCAAGTTGTTCAAGGTGGAATATTTCATCTATTTCCAAATTGTACACATCTGTATGATTAATGACTTATATAGATCTACTTACGAATGAAACATGAAGGATCGGTTTGAGATAAGAAACAACTATAAATATTGACCTGCGTTTTATTTTTGAGGAAACAGTTACGAGACACAATGTTTTATTCTATTTAAATCCCAGACAGTGAAATAATCACTAATCTCTAACAATAAGTATACAATTTACTGCTGTCCATTGTGGAGGGGAGGGAGTTTCTATTGTACTAAATAAACTTACAGGGAAAAATCGTCCCACACAACGCTCTCTAAAGAAACAAAAATATTTTACTTTTTAGCTATCAAGAAAAAAGGAAATAACTTTCAAGCAATAAGACAGGCTATTTGGGCAATATATTTTCATGTAAAATCAAAAATGGAAACCCGACCAATCAGCTTTGCCCAAAAGATGAAACAACGTGGTGTAAGTATAATCAAGCTGCTTTAGAAAACGTCTATGACCATAGTCAACGTTTCCATTTGCCCGACAGTGTCATGCAAGAGCAAAGCATTATCACACTCATAGTTGCTAAAGAAGTGTCTGAAAGGAAAAAGTCAGAATCCTAACGAAAGTCTAAACAGTAGTTTCGTCAAGGATTCCAAAAAGAACTTTTGTTGACCTTGATACCCTAAAACGTTGGTGTTTTTTATACTGTACTATATAACAATAACGGATTTTTATCAAAAATTTAAAGTACTAAAACATTAAGTCACAGTGCTGGATGTAATACAGTAGAAGCTATGAAATTCCTCAATTAGTAGAAACTATGTTCGAAAAGTAGAAAAAGGATCTTAAAAAGAAAATGAGGCAGTCTAGAACACTGGCAAAAAGACTAGAAGACCTGTATGATGAAAAAAATGGATTTTTTTTCAAACAATATTTCAGATATTTCACGAACCACTGAGGATATTCTCACACTTTGCTTTACAAGTCCATGATATGCGAGTGTTTATCACAAGCTTCTGTCTGTTTTCAATTATAGGGTAAGAAAAATATATTTATGTAAAAAAGTGTTCAAAATATCAAGGTTTTGTTTTTACTTACAATAAGAGAGTCTTGTGTTAAACACTAGAGATTCAATCTATCTTTAAAATATTAAAAAATTATTATGAGTCTAGGACCAATTGTATTCTTAATATGTGGCATTTGCTTAACTTTGAGGTTAAATGGGAACCCGGCTGCGTTACGGTACTTTGTGTTACGAATTTCATGGATTAAAAAAAAGTTTCCTTGATATATAAAATTGACGACATTTCTAAATAACTTGAACACATAAACTTCGTCGTGATCCAAAATAATATAATTCATGTGTACACTAATTTAGTTTTAATTTTAATCTGATAAGTAAATTAAATTATATACTCATACACGTAATACAAACTAATGTTTATTTTTATAAAGGCAGGAATATATATATATATATATATATATATATATATATATATATATATATATATATTCCCTCTTTTTAATACGGAACTAAATGTATGCATTGTTTTTATTGATGCTAAGTTCAATGTTTACTAGATTCTCTCTAATAATTTTACTATTGTTTTTAGTATTATATGTTTTAAATATACTTTCGGTTAATTAGTACCTAAAAAGACAAGTTTTGTTATATGAATAATTTTTATATTCACTTTGTATTTAGAAATTATGGTAGATAAGATTAATTTGTTAGAAAATCGTGTCCATACAATTGTTAGGGTATTCAACCCCATTACAGCTAGTGGAAGGGACAAGGGCATTGACCAGGCTAATGACTTGGTTCAATGCCATTGGTTGAACTAACCACAGGAAAGAGTGGGGTTGAAATCTCAATTGTACAACTTTTTATAAAATTTATAGATTTAGTGTTTGTGCAATACTCAACCTCTGAGGATGGTAACTATGTTACTGAAATGTACATCAGGAAATAAAAGCGTGTTTTATTAAATTGTGATATTGGGTTTGACTTTAATTTTTCTTACTAATAGAATTGTTTACTTTTGGAATACAAAAATACTTATATTAAATGTTGAGCTTGACTTATGAGAAAAATTATACAGTAAACTTATAACAAACACACAGAACAAAATTCTCAAAAAAGATACGCCTAAGTATCAGACGCGTTTCAACGACAAGGTCGTCATCTTAAGTGATACACGAGCTACACCAATCAAACTATAACTGATTGATAATTATAGTTTGATTGGTGTAGCTCGTGTATCACTGAAGAGGACGACCTTGTCGTTGAAACGCGTCTGATACTTAAGCGTATTTTTTGTGAGAATTGTGTTCAGTGTGTTTGTTATACTGAAAATACTTATGAAAAACAATGTATGTATTGAGCACAGTTTCTGATTATTGATATGCATATACAGTAGGTTAAATGAAACTTGAAAACGAAGAAAAAATAATTAAGTTTCTTAAATTAGTGACAAGTTAATTGTGATATTTGTAGTAGTAGTGTAATAATAGTACAGTAGCTAAATATACCTAGAAAATGTTCCTAGAATGGAAGGTGTAGGGTTGTAAAATTTGCATCAAGTTTTTACACAAGCAGTATATCATTATGCTACTTCGGCGTATCGTAAGAACCATGGCGTACACTCTTTGCTGAAACTCTTAACAAAACAAAGAATTAGAGAGCATACAAGTGATAGTTAAATTTACGTTTAAAGATTTTGTTCTAATTTATTTTGTTGTTGTAAAGTGAGCAATAACTTTTTTTGCAATAAATTATCTAAATTCCCACTGAATGTAAATGATTCGTGTAATAATGAAGTGT
Source organism: Aphrophora alni (assembly GCA_963513935.1). Taxonomy (NCBI): domain Eukaryota; kingdom Metazoa; phylum Arthropoda; class Insecta; order Hemiptera; family Aphrophoridae; genus Aphrophora; species Aphrophora alni. The sequence goes on along the minus strand of OY740769.1, from coordinate 131,402,536 downwards.
AATTTACCATATCTACACCTGGTATAATGAAAAAGAGTTTCTCATTTAAATATTGAAGTTTGTAAATAATTCAATGCAAAATATGTTAGATTTTTCAACATGTATGTATATTGAATCTACTGAAAACTCTAACTTCCGATATTTGAATAATATATCTACGTAATGGCCTAAGGGATTCAAAAAGTTATTATTTTTCCTGTTCTCTTTTCCACGTAAGCACTTTATGCCGGAGAGATATAAAATATCCTGTCAGTTTAAATCACCTGGGATTCCTGGTCAGTGAGAAATATCACTCGATAATAGATATTCCTGAGTCTCGAAAATAATTTACAATTTATCCATAAACAGGAACGCTAGGTCATTTTTAGTGGTACCAGTTATGTAATATAAGTTTGGTCGTTTAACCAAACAAGTTTATACAATGCCTAAACAATAAGCATTCCTGTTAAACAAAACGAATTGTACATTATTCATTTTCTCTTTTTACAGATAATAACCGAGTTGAAATTTTCGTGGATGCTTATGCTTATGCTTATAGACATTTATGCATTTTATTTCTCTATGTTGGGGTTATAAAATGGAATTCCTATGTCTTTATTTATGAAGTGAAATTAGGATCATATGGTCCTCGCTGACACGAAACCTCTTGTGAAATATTATTTAAGATAATTAATTCTATTTTGTTGCACAGATTGTTAAGTTAACAGGATGTCCATTGCGTTTATTTAAATCTTGATTTTTTTCACAAAGCTTTCTCGTTCATATAAAATTGTAAAGTTAAAATAAGTTACAGGTTTTGAGTATTTTGCTATAATTCTTTTCTGTACTTGGGCTGTGAGATACAGCAAAAACCAAAACTAGCTCAAAATAATTATTATTTCTATTTATAATTAGATTTCATTAAAATAAGTTTAGGCCCAAAATTGTAAAAACGTGACGTAATTGTGGTAAGGGTACAGAGCTGTATTCTTGAAATATCTGCACAATTATGGTATATGGTACAAAATGGAAAAACTAATTAATTTCTTAATATTGCTTGTGGACAGGAACATAATCTAGCGAATAATGGATTTAACTTGGATAATATTGTCACGACATAATATACTAAATCAATTAAATATAAAAATAATTACTCATTGAATATTAATTAACTTCTTAATTACTCCCAGAAGGTTACATATCAAACTCTTTAAGGGAAATGATTGTTTGCTCGTTTTCCTGTCTTCTTATATTTATTGTACCTTTACATTACCTCATTAAAAACATTTTTCATTGTAAATACAAATATTAGTGTTTAATATAACGATTTCATTACAGTGTGTGCTAAATACAATATGAAAAAAAAATTATGTGTTACTTCAAAAATATCAGCTCATAGAAATGAAAATACAATATCGTATTTCTTTTATAATAACATTGAGGTATATCTGGTACAACCTTATTATATTCCATATCTAGTAAAACCACGAGTTGTGATCTCGCTCGTGGAAAAGCTATTACCTAAGGATGAAATGTCCACCGATCCAATCTATAGGAATAACTTTACACCATTTGCAGGTTTACTTTTTAAATGTATATTCATATTTATAATTGTGTGAGTTTTTTCTTGCGTAGGCCTACGAACGTTAAAGGGAAGAACTTAGAATTAAATATCTACACTTGTTTTATGTCTCTTAAGTCTTTATATTTTAAGATATATGTTATTATTATTTCCTTCAAAATATTATCATTACTTTCGTAATATTAACATAATTCTAGTCCCCCTATGTTAACTCCAGTTTATGAGAGCATCAATCTTTATTTATTCCAGATAATATGTGAACCAATTCCACGAACACTTTTATTTGTAGTCTAAATCATGTGTAAATTTTTACGTTTTGAGTTACACTTTAGTGAAAACTAAATTTTATAGAGAATAGACGCTTATAAACTTACACATTTCAAAGTTATTCTAGTTCTTTTTCAACATTTAAACCATTGCAATTGTATATAGTTCAGATGATTTTCAGTTAGTTTTAAAAGGTAGACGTGACTTTCAAACTAAATTTGAAGTCTGTTTTACACAACTTCTTTGTTAGTTTGTCTGATTTTTTCCGCTATTGTTCTTATATTTAGTTGACCACAATCTCCACAAAGTTTTCTATTACATTTAGATCACATACAAAAAATTAATTATTTTAAAATATTCAAGACAACTGAGAGAAAAACTATTATAATTTGATTCCTGTGTTTGTGCAATGGATATTGTTGATAAAATTAATGATCTAAGGACTAAATTCATTACTATCTGAAATTGTTTAATTATTTGTAGAGCAAGTTAGATTTCATAAGTTGAGTCTGAGATTGGTATTGTAGTCCCTTAATTGTTGTTGTTGTAACAACAAGAACACCATCAACCCGATTAGACCACACAACAAGTAAACGTAGTGAATTGAAACTTTGGCAGTTAGAGTAAGGATCGTTCGTCCTTAATTACAAGACTTTCCTCTTATTATCTGATTAAGTAAAGGGCAAATATTTGTTTCAAACGTTTAACAGACGATAAATATCTTGATAGTAAAATGTACACTGTTCATGTTTTCTAGAATACTTTTAATTGTATTTGAATAAACAAAACAAAAATTGATATAGTTTTCATATTTTCTTGAGAATGTCTCGTTTACCAAATTCGAAAATTAAATAGTGTCGGATAATTATTTTATATTGTATAAACCTAAGAAAATTGTAAAGTCAAATGTTAAATTTTTTTATGAATCTTGTATTTGTTTAACATACACACTGTAACGATAAGAAACTCATTATTTATAATAATAGAAATTATTATTAACAAATTCCAACTAGTAAATTAAAAGCAAGGTATTCAAGTAAGAAGGAAAAAAAATATAAAATAATTCTGTGATTGGAAGTAAATGGTCTGAAATATAAAAAACGACAAGTTAGTTGAAGGAAGGTTTGGAAATAACGGTACAAGGGATTTTTTATAAACAGACACTAAGGAAAAAGGGACTGTGTAACCTTGAATAGGAGACCCGGCAAGCATTTAACATTAACGGGATATTGAGCCGAGGACAAATTTTGACATTAAAAAACTATGGAAAAAATAGAGAAAGCTGGCGTCTCCAAGGGTACTTCCTGGGGTGAAAGCTTCAACAGATGGAAAAAAATAACGTTTTAGGAAGTAGGTCAACCAATGAAACCAGAGCCCTCGTAAAAATCAAACGGAGAGATTTCAAAATCCTCCACTAGAAAAGCAGAGAATCAAGAAAAACCACGAGGGTTGGACAAATCAACGCCGAGCAAACGAACTTAAATTTGAAAGAGGGGAGAAATTCCAGAAAAATCAAATTGAAGGAAAAGGGACTTCTTCGGTGAGCGGGAGAAGAGTAGAGGTCATCTCTACGTCGATCCGATATCTAACGAGAGTTTTGTATTAGAGGCAAGTATAACGCCAAATCATCGCTTAATAAGAAATTGATCGTCGAGGTTATGTAGAATTAATTGAGTTAGATATTACGTCGTTAAGCAAGGAAGATTATTAATCGTCGCACATTACGATATATCATCTCAGCTCCAAAAGAAGATTTGCGAGTAAAAAAAAACTGTGTTGATCTAAAGCGATAAAATCGAGTGAAATCTGAAAGCAGAGCGAGTGAAGTTAGTTAGTTTGTGAAGTGTTGTTTGTCGCCGAGCCATTCTACCAGCTTAAGGGTGGAGATACAAAAATTTTATAAGTAAATTTTATTAATAGATGTTCAATGAGCACTGTGGTGAATGTGAACAATATAAAACACTGAAACCCCTACCACAAGTTTGGTACAATAACACACACACCCACACACACACACACACAAATAAAATAAAATAAAATATTTGTTTATTAAATATTTATTAATATTCAATTTAATAATTCAAAATTCAAATAATCAAATTAAGGAAATAGCTGTATTCAATGGTTTTTAACCTAAAGTTGTTGACAACAAATTATAGAAACAGAGATTAAAGTATGAAAGAATAAATTCTACGACTCTCCAACCGGTTGAAAGTAAAGTCAGATATTGCAGTTTACCCTTTGATTCTGCCCTCACTAAAGGTTTGAGCTCCATTTTTAATAATCTTGACATCAAGATAGCTTATAAAAGTCATAACAATCTTAAAAATTCATTGGGTAATCCTGAAGATAAGATCCCGATGTTGGAGAAGTCTGGTATTTATGAAGTTAGTTGTAACGGTTGTGATAAGGTGTACCTAGGCCAAACAAAGAGAAAAATTGTAACCAGATTTAAAGAACATGTAGCTCATATTAAGTACAATAGGCCAGAGAAATCTAGTGTGGCCGAGCACATACTTCAAACGAACCATGAATTGGGAATAGAAAATGTGAAAATGGTTAAGAGCGTGAGGTCACATAAGTTGCTTAATAGTCATGAAAGCATTTTTATTGCTAAAACTGATAGTGACTTATTACTTCTCAGATAAGGGTCCTATTCCTATTTCAAGTTTATTCTCTTTGTCAAAACCCAGTTAAACTTTGAAGTTATGTTAGCTGTTAAGATTCAAAAAAGTTTTTGTTTTAATGTACATGTTATTCATAAATGTGATTTTATGTTATCATACACATTTCACTTCACCATATTCACTTTAAGATCTCGGTGTAGATCACTGTTACGGATGTACCATGGAGTCTAAACTTTCCCTCTAAGATCTTTATTTTGAAAGCATTGAATAATCTTCATATTTCATTTCCTCGTGCAGACCGTCATTTAAATCATATAGGTACATACAGGCTTTAGCACTTGCTTATACATTACAAGTTTGTTATGGAGAGACATATCCAAGTTTCGAACAAGCATAAAATATAGTTGCCTGTATTTTATATTCAATTCTTCCTTCTTATTCTTCACATATTCCTTCCATTTTAGCTTAGTATCGAGGGTCATGCCAAGATACGTCGCTGTATTTTTATAAGATAGAGTTTGGCGTTTGTTATCAAAGGTATTGACAATAACTTTTTATTAGAGAAATATATATATAAGTTGTTTTTCCTTCTTTTATTCTAATGCGCCAACACCAAGTCCATTCTTTCACACAGTCTACAGCTATCTGCAATTTATCTGTTGCAACGTCAGCATCTTTGCCAACAGTTAAGATAGCAATATCGTCGGCAAAGGTGGCCACAGTGGTATTATTATCTTGAGATATATCACGGGTAAACAGTAAATAATGTGCTGGGCTAAGGACACTTCCCTGAGGTGTGCTCCTGCTGTTATTTTTTCTAATTCAGATAGCTTGTAAATTTTTTAATTTATAAATTTTATGGGACTATATAAATACGAACCTCCTACCATAGAAAATAACTATGTTACATTTAATAAAATTAAGTATCTCGTTATGAATTATCAGTTACATAATACACCAGCTCCCAGTTATCGTAAATATTGAAACGATAGGACGTTATTATTAGATTTCTATTTATATTAGAATAATCCGGTTTTGATTAATACCGTTTAGAAGTCGTAATAATCAAAATATATTTAATGTTTTTAGCAATAATCATAATTTTAATCTATTTCGTAGCTCTTACTTTGAGTTTAGCAATTATTCATGCGTACAGAAGATCTATGTCCTGACCCCATCATTTTTACCAATATTGACTATGATCTTTAGAAAATTTTGCATTAAGTTTTTTATCCATTTTTTTTTCAATGTCAACATCAAGTGCTGTCTCACTTTATTGATATAGATTTTACCTTTCGACTTATTTCCGAACATCTGTTTTTGTATGTACTGTAAATATTTTAATTGATTCTAAATATCCGCAAAACAAAAAAAAAATATTTAGGCTAAATAATGTGGATTGCAGATAGATAAATTGAGAATATTGGTTGTGCATTAAAAAAAAATTATAACACATTAAGTTTACAATCATCGAAATTTATAAGATGAAAAAAAAAAAAAAAAAAAACAAGTTGTCCAAGGGGGAATGAATATTACTACAACTTCATAGCTCTAAAAGAAAATTTGAAAGAACTAAAACTTACTGAATTATTATAATATTTTTTAAATATTCTTACATCTGCTATATTAGGCCTTTCAAACAATTCATTTGCAAAACTTTTGGTATTTGTATATGGTTTACACAGTATTTCTAGTGATCAAGATTTTGTAAAGAACATTCTTTATTTTCGGTATGAACTTTTTTGTAGTGTCACGAGAGAATTTGTTAATTCAATAAATTGTTTTATAAGTCTTCTTTCCTCTGAATTATTATTCAAAAGTAAATAAGTTCTGTCAGACTTCATACAGGATCAGCTATGGCAATAAATACGCTTGTCCAAACATTGTAAACCTCATCACCTCAGATTAAATGTTAGAATTTGGTGAAGCGTGTAATTGAAAAGCAACAATCTAAACCCAGCCTATAAACAAAGTTGTAGTTTTCTGTGGCCTATGTTTAACCTAGACCACTTATTCAATTCAGGAATTTTAAGTTTGAAAATAAAAATAACATTTTAATTACAATTGAAACAAATTAACAGTGTGAGTCCTGCCATCAAATATAACTTACTTTCTATATATATATATATATCAACTATATCTAAAGGAAAGCCTTATTAGTTAGCCTTTAAATATTATTACTTTTTCTTAAAAACCCATATACCTACTCACATTTGTGATTTCAATCTGTCTGTATGATCCTTGTATAAGTGTTCAATGTTTCTTAATATATGAGTTCTCTTTCCATATTTTAAATTCCTATGTTAATGTTTTTCGACTCTAACGTACTTACACAAGAAACGACAAAAGTAGCCTATATAGTGAGAGAAAATAACTTTTATTAGATTACTTTAACGGAAATATAAATATAAATTTAAAAACTGGGGTTGACATTGTGCTCTTATAAGTAAGATTTGTAAATAAAAATAAAACTGTAATGTCTACCTAATAATAATAACAAAACGATTCAACTCTTTTTAGAAACTCTTTTGTTACACATTAGCTGGTGGCACATATGTAGATCTCAGTTCACCTAAAATCTACTCAATATCAGTTAAGCTTATGTTGCAAATCAGTGACTTACATTCAGCGTAGTGTTAATGTGATTACAGTTATGTTAAAATTATAAAATCACTTCTTCTAAGATATGGAGAAACTCAGTTCTTTAAAACCAATTAAACCGCCCCATTTCCCACTGTTGGGTTTTTCTTGTGAATTTCTTGAAGAAAAAAGTTTAAGCAGAAGAATCAGCGCCCTCTTTCTTTAACATTTTGATAACTTGTTTTGTGCAAGAAAAATGTAATTAAATAATTGATGTCTATATCTCCTTCTCAGAAACAAAAGTTGCCCCATGTTGTGAGGTAAATTATAGTAAAGAAAAAAATTGTTATTACTATAAATGACTCACTGCTTTTTGTCTTATAAAATCAATGTTTAATCGCTGTTGTTGAATTATTGATTTATATACAAAATTTCTCTTTTGAGAATTAGCTTTAAATGGAATTACTTTCACAATTATATATTATATCCTCTGGATATATTTAATATACATAATTAATACTGATATCTAAATTTTTCAAGCAAATCTCTTTCTCTCGGGTTAAAGAATCCCTGGCTGTTAAATAGGCAATCACTTAAATCTATACTTAAAACTATATTACAAATTGGATTATTGAAATTAATTTCTATTAGGCTGCAAAGTTCAAATGTTGAAAAAAAATTATGTTTAATTGGTTTAATATGAGATTTTATACAATTCTATTCACTTTTATTTATTCAAAGTTAATTATAATCTTGAATGTATGTAACAAAATTAGCTGGATATTACCTTAATGTTGTTGACTGTATTTTAATTACTGTTAATTGGTTGTACTATTGAAAAATAATATTACTCTTGCATGTGTTAGTTATATTACTACAAGGTAAGTACAATATGTTCACCGTTTCTTTATTCTCATTTATGAAATTTAATAATAACTTGCAAATACAACTTCACTTGGTGGATAGAAAATTAGAAGTGCTTAAGAGGACGCCACCAAAAAAAAAATCAAAAAATATGGCGCTCTACAATTAACTCACGGCCATTACTATAATCTTGTAAATATCCTATGCCCAACAGGCACACTTTTTTGGGTCACGTACACATTATTTTCCAAAATGTGTTTCACTGTTCGTAACTGTATATTTTACGTATTTTAAACTATTTACTAACATATCCAACTTCAAATTACTTATTATTGTTTCTTTTAAACTCAGGAATGTCCATTTTAATATCTCATATAGAATGTACTTTAGTCGACGTTATTTCAACTCGATTACTCCGGTGCTTATTCCTTGTCTACCATTTAGCCTTCGTAGTCAGAGTTTATTTAATCATTTTCAATCACACTTGTTATATTGGTTATGTTACAAGTTACAACCTTCATTTAATATTCTAACACTAATTACTTATTTAAATTATACACAATGCTTTACAAACAATTCTTAATATTATTTACACTAAACATGATTGACTTTACATCGTAAGAACAATGAAAACGTTCTTACCGCTAACTTTAGGCTTGTGAAAAAAAATGTGGTTGTATTATTTATTGTTTTGAAAATAGGTAAGTTTAGTTTAATTTAGCTTCAACTGGTTATAATATGTGAATTTAATGTTATTTAATTATTATTTTAAAATCCCGAGATACTGTACTTAAATTTTCATTTATATGAATTCTTATCCAAATACGAATTTTGAGGTTATGTTTACTTTCTAGGCTTTATCTTTGAATCTCATATTTCATTGTTCTTTTAAATCTCAGCCAGGACTCTTTAACTTTGAATTATTATTATTTACCTTTCAATTGTATTAAAATGTTACCATGTATATGTATAAAATAGTAAACAATATATATATATATATAAGTATATAAATATGAAAATCTTTCAATAACTATTTTTAATATTTATTGTAATAGTTTAGTGTTTACCGCTGATTAAATACGAGTTTAAAACTACAAATAAATTCACCAAAATGCATTTATTTGCACATCAATTTTACACACGTGGAACTATATTTACTTTCCTACTGGGAACTTCTTATCTATTTATTTCATTTATAAACACTTGGTTTACGTTTCCTCCACTATATTTTAGTTGTTTATTTTAATACCGTATATAAAGAAATAATTTGGCGAATACAGTGTAAACATTTAGTGTTCCCTAATCAATATGGAATACATTCAACAACAAATTAAGCTTCAGATTGAATGTTCAAATATTATAAAGATATGGGTTGAATATTTCAGTGATATAATAAAACCTGCGTGTTCTCCCTAAATATATTTTCAAAGGAAGTATAGTGTGCTAAAGCTATGAACCTTTAGACCAGTTCTTTTTTCTAATCTAGTTAGTAGGTGCTGAAAATAAGATGATATTGTATACCGACTACGTTAAACGGTTCATCTATTTCAGATATCCGAGCCAAAACAATGTTATGTGTTGGATACTCGAAATAATGAAAATTTAAAAATAATAACCTTGAAAGTTTTAACTGATATTTCAGGTCTGAAGTCAGAGATCAAACAATGTCAGCGCAGCCTAGTGTGGTGATAGAAGACTCACCCGCCACTTTAATTAAACAGATCCTGCCAATCTCTATTACGGGGTCTCTCCAAATAATAAAACTTTCATCAAAAGGTATTTTACACATTTCTGGACGTTTACTAGGTAGAAAATTCTCCCTATGAATTGCTTAAACCCATTTTTATTTTAACAGTTCGTCATTTTTAAATTGAAATGCTGGTGATATTGTGGTTTTGAATTGTAGTTGCTTTTTAAACTTAAACTAGGAACTCAATATGAAGTGGGGTTTAACTTCAAATAAACAAAACACAGTAACCATAACTCTTACACAACCTGTTAAATAACCACAGTATATAAACTAACAATTAAATTACCTTATATGGTTTCCGCCAGGTGACTTCTTTTTTAAACACTAACGCGTTTCAAAGCATCTGATCCATCTACAGAGTTCTTTTCACTCAGTTAAGATCGTTAACACATTAAAATAAAATATAAAAACACACGGACATTTATATATATTAATTTATACATCACTTATCGTATCGCGACACTTGGGATGCGCATCATATCGATGTCCTAGGACAACTAACGTCTCGTATTTACTGCATGTTTATTTAACATTATTATCTTGGACTTTAATTGCCGTATCGTATATTGTGTTGGAAGAGAAGTTTAGTTGGTAGTAGTTATTTTAATGTGTTAACGATTTCAACTTAGTGAAAAGAACTCTGAAGATGGAGCAGATGCTTTGAAACGCGTTAGTGTTTAAAAAGGAGTCACCTGGCGAAAACCATATAAGGTAATTCAATTGTTAGTTAAAACAATAGTGACTTGGATACTAGCAACATGATTCTTACAGTATATAAAGCTACTACACATAACCACTTACCTGAACTGGCACTGTTCAAGTCCGTCGTGTGAAGTGATGGGGTATCTTTAAGATAAGCATTATTGTGGCTCTGGTTACTTTACAGTGTTTGGGTATTATTGCTACAACGTTACTTCTATAATTAATGAAAACAATCACTTGCCGGATAATAAATGTTTTTAACAACATACACAACCACTTCAAATCTAGTGACTCATTTAAGCAGATGAAAGGGCCTACTAACATCATACACAACCACTTCAAATCTAGTGACTCATTTAAGCAGATGAATGGGACCACTAACATCATACACAACCACTTCAAATCAAGTGACTCATTCAAGCAGATGAAAGGGCCCACTAACATCATACACAACCACTTCAAATTTAGTGACTCATTGAAGCAGATGAAATGGCCCACTAACATCATACACAACCACTTCAAATTTAGTGACTCATTGAAGCAGATGAAAGGGTCCGCCCTACAATTCCGTTATATGGATTTAGACTCGTAATCACCATGAAATTCTAAACAATGTAATTATAATTTGTCTTAATAATTTCATTTTAAGGAAACGTTTGTAATTAATGGGTTTTCTGTAATTGTGTGTTTTCAAATTCTCAATACACGTATTCTCTTTTTTTTAACAGTTAAAGAAGGTGAGTATTGGTTAGTATATAGAATAACAAAATTAAATTGTGTTTCAAGTGTAAGAGCGTAACGAAGAGGATTGGACCACCAAAACGACAGTAAAAAGTGTATAAAAAGAAATATTTACTTATTGTTAGGCTGGTGTGGACATGATACTGTTGTACGGAAGACTGGATTAATGTGTTAATGTGTTAATGTAGCTCACAACAACATACTAGGGTAAAAAATTATATACATTTTGAAAACATGCTTAATAAATTTAATTTATATGTGCAAGTCCCGAGGATTATATATCTCCCTAATTACTCCTTGGAGAGTACACAGTATAAGGTTCAAGTTTGTTGAATTTATGTTTTTTTTTCTACATTGTAGTGTAAAAAGTGTTGTTCAAATGTAAACGTACACAATATTGATTATTTTAACTTGAAGATGTTATTCATTGTAGCATTCGATAAATAGTTTCTTGCTCAGAAATTATTGAAGTTGAGTTATAAAAATCCATCCGTCTTCTTGAGATTGAAGTTCTGCTCGGTTTATGGATCAATCACGTTTGGTGATTGAACGTTAGTTCAAAGTTTTCTTGAAACAAATGAGAAACGATTCCGAGTGTATCTTCCTTGATATTTAAAGATAAAATACTCTTACAATAGGACTGGAAACCATTATCCATGCGTTAAAAGATTGAAAAGTGAATCTTTAACAAACTTCAATAACAACACAATTAATAATTTCGATATGATATATTCTATGATACTCTGACAAGGATTTCTTTATTACTGAAACACAATGTGTTAGCAACCTTCTGTAAACTTTAATATATACAAGTTTGTTTATTTTGTACAATTAATTGTTATTGCACTTAATGTATATTTATTCCTGACCTACTGCTCAAATCCAACTCCAATTTTTAATTAAACCCACGTATATAAACATTTAACACATTTAAAACAAAATTGTTGTATTTCCGTTTTTCTACAGAAGCAGAGTCGACATAAGAATATAATACACACTTACTAACTCATGTCTATAAGTGAGTAATTGGATATTAACATATCATCCGTAACAAAATATTTATTGTACTAGACAAGGCATTTTAAAAGTCTAAAATTTAAAACAGATAGACTACTCAGACTAAACACATTAAAAACCATGAACCTTCAACGTGTTTTTAGTTTAATAGTATATCAAGTTTGAATTGTATTTGTATTCATTAGTAAAAGTGTTTTCATCAAATTTTACATAACTCACATCTTGCGCCAAACTTAAAAGTGTTAAGTAATTCGACTACCTGTTCTTGAATTGCATGCTACAATTGATACAAAGAGTTAGAACATTTAAAATTGATTAAATAAGAACCTAAAAATTAAATCTTAGGCTATAATCGAAAACGGCTTCTAGCAACTTTCAAACCATTACAATAATGTACTTTTAAGTTAGTGAGAAAACCACTGTAAAAACTTTGAACTAACAGGTTGTGGGTTGGTAAAAAATTCAACGGATATGCAGGGTTATTTCCTTCTTGTCAACCTCAGGACACAGTTGGAATAATATTTTTAAATTATGTTTGGACTAAAACGTTCAATCTTTTATGTTATTATAAATATAGCACACAGTTTTTTTGTTTTGTTTCCCTCAAAATGACACAAATTTTCGTTATATCTTTTCCCTTTCAATCTATATTATGTTTAAGTAAACACGTTACTTTAGTATTTTTATTTCCTGAAGATATTATTTTAATGTTAGTCTTATATGATATTGAATATTTCACAAGAAAAATATATTAACAATGGTATACATTAGAAGCTTCATTTATATTTATATACACACTTGCCACTCATTACTGTAATTTAAGTGTTTGTATCCAATGCAATAGTAAGAACAGAATGTTAATAGTAGCGATAGTAACAACCTTATTATTTATTTTCTGGCCATAGTTTTGTTTCTATTGTTCATTAATGGAGAACCTAAATTTATATAATGTAGATGTTACAATAGATAATAAAGTAGGGTATTTTTTTTTTAATTGCTGGAAACTCATGCTTCTTCGAGGAAAAGTCTTCACCTTGTTCGTTTTCATGCAAAAAAGCATTTCCCCTTCCGTTCTACTAGAAGATCAATCTACTGCCATTATACTATTTTCTGGTGGTCTGTTGTCTTCGAGCGATATTAACAGGACCTTCATCTCTCGTCTGCTGTTTGCTGATTGATTTGTTTACTACATCCCTTGGATATTATTATCCTAACTGCGCCTGCTACTAGGTTTGTGAGAGTGGAGTTTTTGAAAATATACTAAGAGATAGTGAAAACATAATTTTTTTTTTCCTGTCCATCTTAAATTGACAAACGTGGAAGTTTTAGGAGTGCCTCCTTTGGTAGTGTAAGCAGCAGAGTCTGCTACAGCCACCATGATACGTAAGAATGAGCTACAGATTTTAATTTGGTATTCCAATGTAATTTAATTTTAATTTTAATTCCAGTGTAAGATGTGAATAACTCAAAAAGTATTACTGGTAATTAATAAATGCTATTACTCTATATTTCCAGAGTGTTCAACAGGAAGTTTCGATAAACGTCGAGTTTATTTGACCATCCAAACGACTAATGTTATAACTATAGTCGGTACTGTGTCTACATTAGTTTCTAATAATCTTTATTCTAATTACAACCGTAAATTTTGTTTTTCTTATAAAACATAATTTAATGTTACGTTTATGTACTTATCTTTGAACCGACCACATTAAGTGGAGCTCATGATAACCAGTCTCAAGTGTTTTATTGTTGTAGCAATCCATTCTTTATCAAATGTCCAATTAGATAATGAAGCGCACTCGTTTTATTTATATCCTTTCATCCAGTTTAGTTATTGTATACACTTTTATTCGCGTAGATGAATTAGAAACATTTGAACTACAAAAAGATAGTGCTGATACCTTTAAAATAATTCGGTAATATTGTTGTTCTGCTTTATTTAGATTATTACTAGAAAATTCCAAGGGTCTGCCATGACGATCTGGATAACTCTATGATATGACTGCTCCTAATCCTCAACCTAAACTATCAATAGTCAAACGAATTTGATATAAAGGGTTATAATGTGGCAACGTCTTCCTCTTTATCACTATCTTAATGAATTGTAAGACTGTATCACATTTGGAAGTACAGTTCCCGTCCTTATTTTCTTTTCAGAGGTTTAGAGATATGCCCTAATTTCTGTGACATAGAAGGTTACCATTGGGAAAAAAAAAAACAGTTGATAAACCAAATAAAACTGTAATTCTTTCTGGGTGTTTCTTTTGTGTGCTTAACAAAAATGGTTTAACTTTTTAAATCCTAGTTAGCTATATTTGAACATGAAATCTAAAATTAAAACTCAAATATTTTAGAAAATTTTTGCATAGCCTACTTATAAATAATGTTTTTTTTTTGTTTTTTTTAAACCTTTGTATTCTGAACTATAATTATTCAATATTTTTGGCATCTTCTAAATTGTCATATAATGAGGCTGAATAGTTCACAAAAGAGAGTGTCAATTTTTTGGAACTTAGATGGTGTGAAACAACTTCGAATGGTAGTACGGTGAATTTGAATAAACCCGGTGATTTTATAGTTACCAGTAATTATGATTCTTCATGAATCAAGAATTGTTAATATGGTTGCGATAGATCCTATTTTGGAAAATTTATATTTCTGATACAGTATAACCAACACACAGAACACAATTCTCACAAAAATACGCCTAAGTATCAGACGCGTTTCAACTACAAGGTCGTTGTTAGTTGTAACTAGTTAGTTATAGTTTGTTTGGTGTAGCTCGTGTATCACTGAAGTAGTTGAAACGCGACTGATACTTAGGCGTATTTTTTGTGAGCATTCTGTTCTGTGTGTTGGTTATACTGTATAATTTTTCTCATAAGTCAAGCTCAACATTTAATATATATATGAATATTTCTGATGCTAATGGAAAACACGTTGATAGTAATATTTTACAAGACTTGTGTTTATATATTTGTTGCCTGAATCTCTCCATTCTAAATCGAAATTGTTTTATAAAACTACGATAGTCAGGTTTAAAAAGGCTCAAATATATTTTAAACCCAAACCAATACTTAAGTTCAGTATACAATATTGTAGGCTTCGTTAAGTTTTATCACACTTGAGATATGAACGTCCATACAAACTTCTGTTTAAATTAACAAGAGAGTTCTCTTGTTTGATAAAGTCGCTGTTTAAACTAATTTTGCAAAGTACTTTATAAAGTCCCAAAGAAGACAAACTTCTATTAACTCTAAGTTTGTGGTAATTTTATATTAGTTTAAAAAAATTTAAGCATAATGTGCCAAGGTATTCATGGCTACTTAGTTCAAATTGGGACATCACTGTCTTAGGTGATAATAATTTAACATATAAAATATCTAATAGGTCGAATGTCCCATGGAAATGAATGGTTGTTTTGCTAGTAAATTAATTATATCGTAACATATATTTGTAGGCTAGGTTAAAATAAATAATTATAATGACGGTATTTACAAAATAGGCTGGATTTTCACATAGTCAAATAAATACATAAATTATAAGTTTGCACAATAATATAAATAAATATTTGTATGTATTTCTTCTATTGCAACATCACACATTATGTTTTTTTTTAACGATCTCTGTATTACAACCATGTTATATTAAGTATTTCAATAAAATTTTATTTCAGCAACTTAACTTAATACTAACATTACCTGTGAAAATCTTTTAACTACTGACTGGACTCTCAGACGTTTTTCTTCTGTCGTTATGACTACCACGAAATCATTATTATTTCATCCAAATTCAAAATAATAACTTTAATAAACAAATAGAAACGTTGTCCGTAGTTTAACTGATTACGTCAATAGTTTCTGGCTAAATTAGTTCATTGTAAGGAAAAGTGCTTTTTCTAACCACCCTCTTACGAACCATTCTTTTATGTAATTAAACGTCCAGTATTTTAATTGCCGATCTAAATAAAAAGTCAGTTTTTAGTCAATCGGACTCCTCGTTCTTGAGATACTCCGCCTAACGAAAATTCTACACACAGAAAGGTGAATATAATCTTGTCAATTTCCCAGGAACTCAATACAACAAAGGAGAACGATCTAAAATAGGACCTCGTATTTTTACATAATTTTAACTTTTTGTTCTCCAAAATTAGTTTAATTTTGTTTATATTGCTTCTCTTAGCTTTATACAAGACTAGTTTCGTACAACAAAAGTTTGTTTAATATTCAGAGGGACATTAAATTATGTATACATTACTCATTATTATTATAGACCAATATTATTCTCGTATAGAGTTTTGTTTATATAAAGATTTATTTTTAACATTAAAACATATATATCTTGTATTTAGTTTTTCATATTTTAACAAAAATGGTAAAATGTTGTAAATTTCTATAGTGCGAATATGGAATTATCCTTCCGTTTATTTGATCAACGAAGAGATCAAAAATGACTTTCTTTTAGGATGATATACTGATTCTAATGTTTTATAAAGCTAGCGAATAACAAAGAAAAATTCGAATTTATCAAAATTATAATTTGAAATAATGAGGTGTTATCAATGCTATAAATAACCAACTTGGTTATAACCCCTTTCAATTCCACCTTCCCTTAGCCATACATCTTATCTCCGAGCATCCGATATCATCAGAGTGACTAACTAGAATAAGAGCGTATTTTAGGATACGTACGAAGGTGGTTTTAGATTGATTAAGAAAATGTATAATTTTAGTTTTTGTATGATTACCAGTGGAAAATGTTTTTAAGACTAAATGTTATAGTAAATCTAATTACGAAAAAATATTTATTGCAGAATTTAAAGTCTTTAAAAAACAGGAGAGTTTTAAGCAAACTTCAATAGGTTTTGTTTTGTTTGTTAAATACCTTCACTAAACACTAGTCAACTGCTACAGATTCTTAGAATATTACATTTATTCACTACAGTCCAGTTTGCTGTGATTGAGCCGTAATTGACATCGTAACTATTAACACTTTATCGATTGTTAATACTTTTTATATCCATCTATATTTCTGTTGTGTTTAACATTTCTGTTTAATAGTAGTCAACTTCGGGCCTTTTCATTTGCTACGCTCTCGTATAGGTGATTTTTACATGGATCAATTCAGATAACAGCTACAAAAGCTTAAAGATATAATTTTAATCAATCATATTTCCTCATTTATAAACCAAAAATATATTTTGTTTTTCGTATAAACTAAACAAATTGTTCTCCATTTCGTTTAATAAACAAATTTTAGTAATAAACAAATTAAAGTTCTATCAATTGCCTATCTAATGTTAGTAAATAAATTTGTTTTAAGTTCAAATTTTTAATAAAAACTGAAACCTCAGTAACGTTTTGAATATAGCAACATTTTTAATTATTGGAATTAAACAAGACACCAAATTACACTCAAACAGTACCAACTGGTATTCGCGTGTCAGGGTACACCGTGAATTTAATTTTCGATTTTACATCTGATCTAATATAACGTTAGTGACATTTTAAGTTTCAATCTCAACGATTTAATTTTGCCAGTGAAATTGATATGCATATTTGTGCGTCTGTGGTAACTATTCTAAAATAATAAAAAACTATAGTTGACTATAATCAACTGAACATTAAAAAGAAGACCTCAAAAAAAAGCATGAATTACAAATACATTCTGAAGTTACTCTTGCTCTTTTGTTGTATTTAAGTAGTGTCCCGTTTTAAGTAACCATTGATGAGCCAATACCGTTGAGTTTTTCTTTAAAAGTTGGGCGGGGGTCTTAATATTCGGGTGAGTCGATTTCATAATTGTCTAGATTATATTTGGGGAGCGTAGTACTCAAATTCGACTATGCGGGTATACACATAATAGTAGGCTATGTATTGGCTACACATGTTCTACGTCGGTTCTCAGTATAAAGCAAATGTTGTGAGTATGCAAAACTCACGGTCGCTTTGGAAGTTGTAATTAGTGTTGGTGAACAGAAATGTTGTATTTGTTTTTCTCAATGGCGTATAGTCTAATTTGTGTGTGTAATTAGTGCCCGTATGCGACCACGAGGTTAGCTCTGCCTGTTTAGGTCTGTATAGTGTACCGCCTGCTACCACTGGTTGCGTGCGGTACATGTTAATGGTAGCAGAGCGTGGTTATTTTTGTAAAACCCGATTTCACGTGGAATATTTTTTTTTAACGAAGAATCTGAGGGTGTCACATAGTAAACTTCACCGAATTGAAATGTTTTTTTTTTTTTTAATAAATTTAAACTCATTAAGCAACAAGGAATAGTTTGGAGGTCCTAATAAAGGAATAAAAAATATCAAAACAAAATAAAACCAATAAAAATTAATAAAACACTTATAAAATACAAAAATCTATTAAATCTTTTTTCTTGGGACTGCCATTTTTTCTTTTTTGTTTTTTTTTTTGTTGTTTCAGTTTTATAATTTCAAATTATTTTATTTTTATTTATTTATTATCTTTCTAAAGCAATTTATAGCCCATCAGGATTGAAGTAGTTAAGGTAATTAAAGTAATTAAAGGTTGTGAGCTGTCAAGTGCCTGTCGGGAGTTTCTTTATGGTGTTTTTCATTTCTGATTTAAAAATTTTTTGTATTAGTTGCTATCCGTAACACATGCTTCTGAGCAATGGGTGACTTAATTATAATAGTAGATGTCCTAAAAAAGACTGAGCTAGCTTTCGAGGTTGGGATCAGGGGTGGAAGGGTGGACACAGTGGAAAGGATGAGGTCAAGCCTCAGAGCCTTACTGCAGCAGAAAGTTGAACCTGACTTAAGTAGTTTTTCAGCTGAGTCTTTGTTTAACGAAATTTCTAAGGCTAAAGTCTCTCTCTGCGTCTTGATAGACGATATAGATAATTTAGATAAAACCATTTCTGACAAGTATCTCAAGATTAGTTATAGAGCTGATGTTTTTCAAAAAAGAGTAATTTTAATTGAACAGGCTTTATTAAATATACAAGCTACAGAATTACAGGCAGAGGAGTTAAAAACAGCTTTTCTATCCCTCAAGGAATAAATGTTGGGTTTTCCTTTCAAAAATTGCAGTGAGTTTCTGAGGAGCCTCGGACCTACTCCAACAGTCGCTTTGCCAATTATAACAACACCCACACCTCTTGAAATACCACTTCCTGGTCCTAGCAACGAAGGCGGGCTTACTCTACCTTTTGCTGGTACCTGTGCAATTTCTGACCCAGCACCTAATAGTTCTAGTGTTAATAATTCAACTTGTACCTTTTCAGCTCCCCTATATGGTAAGTTGAAACATCCGGCAGAGAAACTTTTGTCGACCCTTCCTCACACAGATGGGTTTGATTTAGACCAATTATTAAAGTTTATTAAAGTCTCAATAAACTTATGTAAAATGTACCCAGACCTTAAGTCTCAAATTCTGACTCTTTTGTTGCCATATGCACAAGGACCGTTAAATTCCTGTCTTTTGAAACATAGCTCATTTCATGATTTCCATAAGGAAGCTTTAAAGCTGTTTGTTCCCACCAAGCGTCTTAATACTCTAGCTCAGGACCTTTTCTATCGTCCACAAGGACTAAATGAAACTTTGCACAATTTCGTTGGTGATATAAGGGAGGCAGGCCAAATACTGCTCATTGACCTGAGTGAACCTGAAATAGTAGACGTAATTATAGATGGGTTGTCCCCACAGGTAAGAAACTGCCTTACGTTCGCAGAAAAACCCAAAACATTCATTGATATAGATAGACTGTGCGCCCAGGTAAATAACACCATGTTTGTAGACCAGCAAAGGTCATCAGCTGTGGCAAACCAACCCACTCCCAGGCAATTTTATAGACCTTTAAGGTCACCAATAGTGTGTCATAGTTGCGGGCAGACCGGACACATAAGTCTACATTGTAGGAACAGGCCATCCCCTAATTCCCGACACGCACAGTTTCCAAAAAACGTACTTCGGAGAGGAAACTAAACTGGGTTTCCTCTCTAACTTATAAATTTCAGAACAACAAATATAATATTATAGCAAATAAACACTCAACTCGTGTGGTCCCGTTCATATATAAATCAAAGTGGTTTTGTAGCAAGGAAAATTTCAACAACGCTTTTCGTAAAGATAAAGGGTTGACTCCCCGATGCTATTTTTGCAATTCTCTTGGTCACAATATTTGGAATTGTCGCTCTTTTGCTGGGCGCGGTAGAAGTAGTTCGGGATCTTTCAGGAAGTCGAACAATTCTCAACGCAATAAAATTGTCCCTTTAAAAACTAAAGGTTTGACAAGTCGGCTGCTACCTCTTGTAGAAGTCCAATTTAAAAATTTTAAGGTCAATGCCTTACTTGACTCTGGATTAGTGAGATGTGTAATGTCTTATGACCTTTTCAATAAAATCAAATTTTAGGGGTAATTAAAAGTATACAGGAAGTAGTTTCTGATTGTGTAACGGCTTCTAATGAGAGATTGCGGATTGCTTTTGCTTGCAAGTGTCATATTCGAATAGAACACTGTAGTTGGACTTTCAGTTTCCTCGTGGCACCCCAGTTGACTTGCCCCCTGATATTAGGAGCCGATTTTATTTATAAAAGTCAACCTTCATTAAATTTATCCCAAGGCACATTCGCGTTTGCTTTTCAGAAGAACGTTTCTTTTTCTTTAGTAAATTTTCATAAGAAAGCAAATCCACTTGCTGGTTTGGCCCGTACTACCCATATTTCAGTCGATCCTTTAGGACACTTGATCGAAAGAGAAAAACCCTCTATCCAGCGAATAATCCACGATTTTCCCGATGTACTCACCAAGGCGTTGGGAGTCACAGATTTGATTGAGTACGAAATCGTTCTCAAAGACAACGTTCCAGTCAAGCGCCAACCATACCAACTAGCTCCTCCGAAAATGGAGTTCTTGCGTAACCATGTCCAGGAGCTACAGCAAAAGGGAGTAGTGGAAACCAGCAAGTCGTCTTATTCCTCACCAGCCTTTCTTGTTCAGCATTCTGGAAAGAAACCTCGCATGGTTATAGACTACCGTAAATTGAACCAACACATAGTTATAGAAGCGGTACCTCTTCCCAACTTACATCAGTCTTTTAACTGGTTTGTGGGAGTCAGATACTTTACTGTTTTCGATTAAAACTCAGCATATCATCAAATCCAACTCTCAGAGAAATCCAAACACCTCACTAGTTTTTGCACCCCCTGGTTGCTTTACCAGTTTACAAGAGTCCCGTTTGGACTTTGTACTGATGCTCAAGTCTTGACACGTCTCCTTGATCAAGTATTTTCTGATATTAAGTTTAAATATATTTTTAACTACCTAGACGATCTAGTAGTTTATTCCAACTCTTGGGACGAGCATGTTTTACATCTACGCAAAGTCCTCACTCGCCTGCGACAAGGTTATTTTTGCTGTAGGGGATATTAGTTTTCTTGGTCACTTGGTATCTTCTCGTGGTGTGCAAATTGACCCTGAAAGGACCAAGGCTATCAGAAATTTTCCAAGACCTAAGAATCCCAAGGCCGTATCTAGGTTTATTGGGATGGTAAATTTTTTTTCACAATTTATCCCTCATTTTGCCGAGCACGCTGCACCTCTGAATCTGCTCCGACGCAAAGGACAAAAATTCTCTTGGCAGGCGGAACAAGAGAAGGCTTTCAAGTATCTGCGTGACGCCATCGCACAACCTCCAGTACTTAGAATGGCGAACTTCGATAAGCCCTTTATCGTTCAAACGGACGCAAGTTCGGTTGCTTTAGGAGCAGTTCTACTCCAAGAGATAGATGGTTGTCGACAACCAATTGCTTACGCTTCACGTACCCTAACCCCAGCAGAGAGAAAGGCTTCATCTGCTTATGAATCAGAATGTCTCGCTGTGGTATTTGGAGTGGGTAAATTCCGTCAATATTTGGAACATCGAGAGTTCCTGTTAGAGACAAACAATCAAGCCCTTTCCTGGCTATTAGCACGTCCCCGGCAATTAGGCAAATTAGGCCGCTGGATAGCCAAACTAACTTCTTTAAAATTTAATGTTGATCATATAAGAGGTACCCAAAACATAATTGCAGAAGATACCTAACCTGCAATCTTGTTGTGGAACAAGAAGAATCATTACATCCCGAGACCCTATGCTGTAGCTTGCTAACAAATTTCCCGTTGGCCTATCACGACATAGGTGTGCATCAACGCGCAGACCCAGTCTTAAATTCGATCATTAAGGACCTGGAATTAGGCCAATCCTCACAACGCTACTGTATTAATAAAGGAATCTTGTGCCTTACCAATCATCGGAACATAGCTACCAAAATTTATCTGCCACAAAGTCTAACAGACCTGGTAATAAAATATTACCACGATTCACCAGTAGGAGGCCACTTAGGTCTGTTAAAAACTAAATTCAAAGTTAGAGAACATTTTTTCTGGCCCACCTTAAACAAAGATATTTTTAGAAAGGTTCGTAGCTGCGAAACATG
Organism: Aphrophora alni; assembly: GCA_963513935.1. Classification (NCBI taxonomy): domain Eukaryota; kingdom Metazoa; phylum Arthropoda; class Insecta; order Hemiptera; family Aphrophoridae; genus Aphrophora; species Aphrophora alni. The sequence continues at coordinate 131,379,981 of OY740769.1, read as the reverse complement.
TGCTGTGAGCAAGCCCGCTCAACGTTCTAAATTAGGGTATTTAGCTTCCGTAGTCCCTACCCGTCCCAATGAGAAAATCCACATTGTTTATATCGGCAAACTGCCTAGAACAAAGAGAGGCAATACAATGATACTGGTTGCTGTGGAACAGTTTTCTAAATTCACCTGGCTTTGCCCCGTCAGAGATTCCACCACTTCTAACACCATAAGGGCCTTAAGCCAAAACATTTTTCAAAACTTTGGTTTCCCAAAAATCCTGATCTCTGACAACGCCACCTGTTTCACTTCTCATGTTTTCCGCAACTACTGTTTTTCACATGGAGTTAAACATGCCACCCTTTCTCCTTATCATCCACAACCAAACAATGCGGAGCGTGTAAATAGAAACCTAAAGTCAGCATTAATTGCCTACCATTCTAATAGCCAAACAACTTGGGACGACTCATTACCGTGGCTTCAACTTGCATTTAACTTTTCCCAACATGAAACCCTTCAAACTTCACCTTTTAAAATCTTATTTAATTTCATGCCCAACACCCCGCTCAGTTTAACTTGGAACATTGAAGATCTTCTGCCCAGGCAAAATAAGAATCCTTCTGATATCTGGCGTTAAGCCAAGCACAACATTTTACGTGCCCATCAGAAGTCTGAGCGTGTCTAAAATAAAAATCTTGGACCGCATTCTTTTAAGATTGGTGACCTTCTATGGTGTAATACACACGATCTGAGTTCAGCAGCCAATAAACAGGCAGCCAAACTGATGCCCCGGTGGTCAGGACCGTTTAAAATAATCGATTTTCTTACCCCAGTCACCGTGGCTCTTTCGTTCCCAAATTCTGATAACTTCGTAAAAAAGGCACATGTGGAACAGCTAAAGCCTAACTATTCCTCTACTCAGGAACCTATCGGTCACTTCTCTAACTACCATACACTTAATGCAACAAATGCAGTCAGTAAATTATACCCCACCTGAAGGAAATGCACTTCATGCAAACAATTTCTTTCTTTTCTTGACTCTAGTCAGTCAAAAGGTGTAACGAGTGTTACATGACCAGGCTTGTAAACATTACAAGTAAACCGGACTTGACCTACGAAACCCAGAGACTGATCACCTCTGAAGTTTCATGTAATACCCAAATAAGAAATAAATCATCTAGCGCTAGATGTCATGCTCAGTCATGTTTATTTCAGTCCTCTCCAAAGGTTGAGATCTCACGCGTGGATACTCAACGCGTGGAAAAGTCATCATTCTATGAATGATAAACTAAGGACACAGCGACTCCATCTATTAGTGTATTAGTGTTAGTCTTGTCATATTTATACTCTTGTAATTTGGTTTGTTGGTATCCATCAAGGTGAAGGTGTTAGCACAAAATGTTGTGCTGTTCTTAATCTAGTTTTAAGTATATGTATGGAGTTTGCTGGGTGGTTAGTCGGAAATTTCACTGGATAAAGCCAATATTTCATAACCTTGTCGTTTCTTTTCTTTTCTACCCTGACTCCGTCTTTTAGGGGGGGGAGTTCTGTGACAATCATACTCCTTTTAGTATGCAGCTTGTCACACTCAGCTGTATTTGCAAAGGGTTGCCTATCTTGCCATTACAAGTAGTTCTAGTTTTCACCACTAGACTCTGTAGACTCATTTAGATTTTTCTAGAAAGAGACTCCATGTTAGATTCTCCTATGAGACACACCTTGTTCAGTGTCACTTGGTTTTGTAACATAATGTAGTGTGTTAATGCTGTAGGGCATCTATCTCAGTTTATTTGTGACAGTTTCATTTGCTGTAAGGTTAACTAGTAATTAATTTTTATATTTAAATGTTCTAATACATTTACCCAGGTGAGTTTTAAGAACGACTTTTCTATAGCCTAAACCAATGGCATTTTGGATGTTCAATATTTAATTTGTAAAACTCTGTTACTCATGGCCAAATTTATATATGTCATAACTATTTAATTAGAATTTTTATGTAAATGTAATAGCCATATTTGATTTTATTAAATTCTTTTCTATAACAAAACTGTATAGCCAATCTATAATGTAACCTGTTTTATAAACTTTATTGTTTAAAGCTAAAGCACTAATCATGCAAGTGTCACAACTTATCAATTTATAAAGTAAGTGAAATTGTTCTTAACATATAGCTAACTACTGGCTAATTTCAATAATTTAAACTGCTTAAAATAACCTAACCTATGGCAGAATGTAAAAATCATGCTTAGTTCTGTTTTGAACCTTTTGTAACATGAACACTGTCTAGCCAATTTGAACATGTTTCTCTTGTTTTTTAACATGTTAATAAGCCATGCTAAGGAACTAATGCCTTATGTATTTTTGAACTTTGCAGCTTAGGCTGGTTCACCTGTCTGACACATTTAGTACTTTCAACTATAAGCCTATGCTTTTACTAACATAGATTTCTTCTAACTGTTGGCAGTTCAATGGCTAGACACCAATTTATATTACACTCCAGCCGTCACCACATGGTCGAGCTGTTCTACAATAGTGTAACCTGTTTCTTCAAATTCAGGTTTTAATAGGCTAAGTAACTTTATCAAACGTCAGACAATTACGTCTCATCAACAGTGCTTTACATAGACTATCGTATTATGTAAACTTTCTACAGTATTTTCAATCTAAGTTATGACATAGGCTACCAAAAAAACTACACATAAAATCCATGGTAATTTTTTTTTAGGGAGGTGGGTAGCTACTTGGGTTCAGATCTTCAGACTTATAAAGTTTAATAGTCTGGGCCCATATACTTTTGTGACGTCACCAATTTATCATCTTTATTTTCTTTATTTTAAATTTCTAATTGTTTGTTAAAATATAGATAGTTGGCCAACGAAGCAATATTGTGCCTAATAAATGTTAAAATTGAAGTAAACTCTATTGTAATTATTCTTGATTTGTAATTTATTTTTATGTTAATTAACTTCAGTACTAAGGGGTAAGCTTGCATTTTCTTTCAAAAACTATTAGGGGAGGGTCTTTTCTTTATAAATTAAAATTTTGTCATCTTGTATTCTTTTCACTTAATGGCATATACTTTTCTATTTCATTTAAGGGCGTATTATCCTTTTATGTAATTAATTTACTTAAAATAACATATTGTTATTCATTTACAGTTTAGATTCTGTCTTGTGTTCTGGTTGTAATGAACTATCCAAATTTCCAAGTTTTGGCTGATTAAACCGAAAGAGTCAAACTAAAATATATTTCTTTAATTAATTGATTTAATTTCCTTCCTTAATTCTATTAACTTCTAACACATGTACCGACCATAAAGTCCCAGCACGCAACCAGTGGTAGCAGGCGGTACAATAGTTATTCTCCTATAATACGCTTACTAGTGCATTCCAATTAATTTGTTTTTGTTTTTGTGACTGTGTGGTTGTGTTTGAATTCATTTGAGTGACAGGAATATTAATCGGTTCTATTCTCCTTTGGCTCCAAGGAGTGCCAAACGACAGATCAAACAGTTTGCCAAAAATTGAAGCTTTTAACAGGGATAGTAACGTCATAATTTTATTATGGAAAAGTAAAATATAGGTGACATGACTCACGTTCAGTTAATGACAGAGTTTGAGTGCTTTATAAGACCAAAAACTTTGTTCGCTGGCAACAAAAACTGACCTGTCGTTTCTAACGGCTGAAATTAAAATATTTGTCAGAGAAAAGTCTTTGAAAGAAGAAATAAAGAACCTCAAATTTCACGAAACGTGTGTATTGAACAAATTATTGATTTATAAAGTACGTCCTGAAGAAATAATTTATATTCAATGATTTGAAGTGGGGAGAAGGGACTGATTTTAGAACTATAGTTAGAAGTTTTTGTGTTGAAGTTTTGAAATGTAACGATCGTTTATGGGTGAATAGGGCTCACCCCCAGGTGCTACCGATAAAGTTTTAATTGCTCATTTTCCAGACGACAGTGACATCGAATTTATTTTATCTAAAGTGAGCAAACTAAAGGACACCAGCTATTTGGTACGCAAGATGTAAGATTAAAGCGGTCTTTTTTTCTAAAAATTAGGCGAGACAGAACAAATTTATGGCCGGCGACGAATGGCGCGGTTTTTGATCATTTTAATGTGGACGATTGCAGGTTTACTTGGAAAGATAACACTTTCATGGTGGGGAAAGTTGACGAACTGGAAAAACTAAAAAGTCTTCTGGGACACGATTTGTCGGACTTCTTTGGCAGGCTAAAACAGACTAGACCCGGTATGCTGCGGCGTACCTTGGGAAGGGATGAGAAGGACGCTTTGGACACAACCTTAGGACAATGACAATATAAGAAGACACTGGAAATGACTGTTTGCAAGTATTGTGTTATAACGTATGAGGGATAAAGTCTAAGCTTTATGATATACATTTTTTTTTTTTTTTTTAGTTTGTTAAATAAGTATGATTTAGTTATTTTATTAGAGTCTTTTAATATGCAACAAGATAAAACTTTAGTTGTTTCAATTTTTTTTTTAATTTGTATTTACATTTTGATTTTTCTGTTAGAACAGCTAAGTTTAGTAGGGGTGTATTAGGTGTTATTCTTTGTATAAATCTACAATCAACCGTTGTGTAAAAGAATAGTTTTTTGCGTAGTTTTAATTTTAAAAAATTACGGATTAATATGGGGTTGTGTAATGAATATTTGACCCTTTTACCGGTCTATTTAAATTGCAATAATTGGGGAAATGAATTTCAAACAGTTGCTAACTTTGAAGTGTAATTCATTTTATTACTTGTTTGTTATAAGATGCATGTTTTCTGTTTGCAGATTTATTTTTTTTTATATATGTATATTTTGTTAGTTATAAATTTTTGAGTTCTAATATTTTTTTTTATCACACTCGTGTCTACTTCTTCAATTTAACCCAAAAAGTAGAGAAAGTAAAAAAGCTTTCCATAGATAACATAAAGTTTCAAATATCATAATAAATCAATTTCATTAAAATTATTCTATCTGTTTTTGGAATAAAATTTAATTATTGTTATCATTTAAGTTACATACAGATAAGTTTGGTATAAGATCCTACGATTCAAAGATTACTAATAGTAGAAAATAATAGTAATATAAAGATGGAACTAATCGGTAACATTTGAAGTAAATATAATTAGTTGAAGAAATTTGAATAAATAGGATGGATTCCGTCGAGTTAGGCTGCTGAACTTGGTGAAGGGAACACTCACACCTGGCCAGACAATTATTCAGCCTAAACTTCCAGTGGTCTGGGTTGGTCTTACCGCAACGCATAAACTCCCCGACCAGGTTAAAATTTTACACAGCGAATTAAAGTCAAAAATTCAGACTAGTAACAAAGTATTCTTAATTCAATTCCAAAAAGCTGAACTTAACCCGGACGGGAAGTACTGGACTTGACTCGATAAAGAGAGCAAGAGTACGACGAGAATATAAACTAAACTCCAAGGTAGGAGGTTGTGCGTTAATATGCAGTCTGTTTTTTACTATAATTTGTGTTTGTGTGTGTGTGTGTGTGTGTGTGTGTGTGTGTGCGAGCGCGCTACGTGCGTGCGTGCGTGCGTGCGTTATTTAGACCCATTATCTATGATAAATGTTCCACTTCCCACACAAAAATGTCCTGTTTAGGGCAGTTTATTTATTAAAGTTCCGTTCAGTGTTTAGAGAAATGTGCTTTTCCAAGTTACCATAAAAATATAAATTACATTATTGATATACAATCCAATATTATATTATATAAGGTATCCAAGTTAGTTCAGTCATGGACTATCACTGATTTATATTCACCTTTACATAGGTTTTTTCCTCGAAAAAAAACTTTCTCATATTTTCATGGTTTGAAATAATAAACAGAGTTTAAGATATGTACATACTGTAAAGCCACCATCTACATTAGTTAAAAATTGTAGCAATTAATTTTTGTAAATGGCTAATTGTCGTTGTGTGGAAAATTACTTTCTTAGAATTCTAGTCATGAAAATAAAAACCTATTTATGAAGCCTGATGAATACATTTGTCCTACACAAACGTAGAAAGTACAAACTATTGCAATTATAAATACTTATCCAATTTTATTAAAACTGTGAATGAGGTATCCGAGTTTCATAAATATCATAATGGTGCACGTGAAATTGTTCATAAATATATAAACAAGTTTAAATCCTATATTACATAACAGATGCTTAAAATCTTGTTGTATACTTTAAATCAGATATGAACAACACATTGTCAGAATTCCTAAGAATTTCTAAGGAGGGGAGGGGGTTGATAGTGTAAGTATCAAGGATTGTCTCTAGGCGGGGGTGGTGAAATTGTTAAGTTACATGTCCCAGAGGTGCCTCAGGGATGTTTAAAAAACAAAATGCAGCAAGAGAGAAGTGGAAAGGATTACATAAATTATCATACAAAATTATAAAATGTTTGTCGACTCTTTAGGAAAGTTTTTATTTCATAATATTTATAAGGTTATCTTACAAAGATATTTAGTTATGTTATTTTAGTATATTGTTTGTGTTACATGTCATATTAAAAATATAAGGTAGAGAAAGATGTACATGCTAAATTTATTACTAAACCAAATTGATGGACTCCTCATGTTAATCCCAGCCCTGTAATAAAACTAAATCATAACAGTTTCACTGGATACATTAATGGATACATTAATGGATACCTTACAATAATCGGACCACATCGTACATTTGAGACAAAAAGAAATTAGTTACGAGGATATATATTTTTGATGGTTCTAATATAAATATAACCGAAAAACAAACACAAACATATAGTTACAAATGAACATTTGAACAATAACAGGCAATATTCAAATGGCAATGACTAACTATAAATATAACTTTCGCAAAGAGAGTCCCATGCTTCCTATAAGAAGTACTTCTCTTAATGCTGTGTGTTTATTTTAAATACTTTTTATAAACACTGAAGTGTTTTTTATTACATTATAATCTTTATTCTTTCTCTCTTTCTCGTATAAACTTTCGTTTATACATTAATTTTTTTTTTTTAATAAAATTTAAAAATTATTAGCCTAGATCTTTTTTTTATATTACGACTTTAGTGCTATAATTTAGAACGCTATTTAAGTAACATCATGCCAATATTTAATTTTACAAACATATAGCCTATCTATTATTATTGTTCTCCAGACATCTTGTTTAATATAAGGTATTTATTGTCATTTTAACGATTGTAGTTTAATATTTTAACACTTTAAAATTGTTTGGACTCAATGAATCAATGACCTAAATTCCCGACTTAGAAACATAAAAAAATATCTAAACTTTTATAAAAAGACATTTCCCCATATAGGCTATTACCATGAGATGAAACCAATTATTTCGCTTTACTCACACTTAAAAATGAATTTTATAAACATAACTTAAATTTAAAATATTTAAAAATAACTGAATAATTAAACAAATTGAATCTCATCCTTCAATAGGTCATCATATGTTAACGATATGTTAAAAAAGCTCAATTAATTATTGAGAGAATTTGGCAATCTTTACATTAGATCACCGTAAACGAATAAAAGATATTATAAAATTGATTTTTGTGCATAAGAAGGACAAGAAAACAGTTTTGGAAGATTAACATCTGCCAACTTAATCGGTCAACTCAATCGCCAATTACCAGCAATTGCAATCCATTTATTGTTTATTTAATTGTCCAATATATAAAAACTGTAATAAATTTACTTCAAATAAAATATCTGATTGTCGAGTTATTTTTGTTTAATGAAATAAAATTATAAAAATTTTGACTGATCAGATATATGAAATCAAATATATTCTGATATAAAATTGTGTTTTAACACTATATAATAAGATGAGTCCTGAACGAAAGAGATATGACACAAAAAATATCAAAATGAGAGTACTAGAATCAAATTTTGAAATAAATTTGTTTTTATCGTTTTATTATTTTGTTAAATCTAATATAAAATGGTTACAAATTTATTATCTTCTACAATCTGATGTATTGACGTTGTCAGGACTTGGTTAGGGACAAGAGAACTAGTTATTTTTCCATTCCAAACAAACTTAATTATTACTCGACACCACAGTAATCGTATTGTATGAAAACTTTGGCTAAATACATTTACAATACGGTTTGTTGACAGTTGACTAAACGACTATTCCCTTATTCTCGGATGGAAATGTAGTGATTACGAAATTAATAATACTATACTTTAAACTCTTGATCATAAAATGTGAACAGTTAAAGTATCCTAGATTATATTTCCAATCGTGAATTGCTAATTACTTAACTGTAATACAAATAACTTCAAATTCTCATGAGAACAGAATGTGTACCCACAACTAAAACCAAGTGGAATTCGAAAACATCGAAAATATTTAATTTCAGATCATTCATCTCCCCCTAACTTTGAGTTGTGTAGGAACGTAATAAAATGTGTTTTGTGCGTTTCATCAGCAATATTTACAATTTTAAAAATTAAAGTATCGTTAAATTACATGGCTTTTATCAATTAATCTTCATTGATTAGTAGGGTTCTACGGTTTAAAGTAATATTTTAGAATTATTAGGGTTTGTATTATATCACTTAGGTATCGGGGTAAACAAAAGAGTAGGTAATCATATTATATAAAACGTGTGTGTGTGTGCGCGCGCGCGCGTGTATGTGTGTGTGTATGCGGGCGCCTGCGTGCGTGCGTGATAGCGTGCGTGTTTGTGTTTTGGGGGCTCTCATCTCAACTTTGACGTAACTTTACATTTAAGTCATTAAACAGTTGTGTTGACCTCATAAGATATTTTAACCTTATATATATATATATATATATATATATATATATATATATAAGATCTTTACCAACTTCAGTTCGTTTAATATCAACATCAAGTGCTGTTTGATTTTATCTCCCGACCTATTTCGGTACATCTGTTTTGTTTTGAAATGTTTTAGTTTATTTCAAGTGTCTCAAAACTGTAAGACAAGATTGAATTTCCAGACACATTTATAATGTTAGTGGTGGGGTTATTTATGTATTTCATGACACTTCAAGTGGTTTCAAAATAAGAAGCCGTCTAGAGAGGAGGAGAAAGTTATTCAAGGAGAGAGATACTACACTGTAATGAATTATTAAACCTATACTGATTTGCATATAGACAAAGTATTCATATCTTGTTCTTAACCATAAAAAATGTATAACCAAACGAATTAAAACACAATTTTCAAAAAAAACACAAATACAAGACGACGTATCAATGACTAAGTCCTCTAACTCAGCTGCTACATGCACACAAACCCTGCTGACAGTCCACAGCAGCTGAGGTAGATGATTTAGTCATTGATATATATGTCGTATTGTATTTATGTTGCATTACGTTAATTTAATTAAATGCGTTTCAATGACAAATTCGCCATCCTAATGTTATGCTCATTTCATTTTATTTCTGTTACAGATCCATTTATACTGACGCCAAACGTTAAAATTAAAAAAAAAAAAAAAAAAAAAAAAAAATTCAAAACATTGTGTTGGGTTAGAAATTAAAATTGTCTCATTTTGGATACAGTCTGTAATTTATAAAATATATTGTTTTTGATAAAGTTTTCTTTGTAAAGGTTAACATTTATTTTCTTATTCTTATAAATGTAATAAAAATTATTTTGATTACTTTCTGTTTTTTTTTTTGTTTTTTTTTTTTTCAGCCAGCAATTAGTATTACCACTTATTTTAACAACAAAAATTTAATACTTTTATAAATTTTAAGAGTAGTGAACCTACCTTACCCAATAACCAAAATTTGAATCATTTCGTCTACTCATAAATTTTAAATAATTTCGTCGGCAAATTCTTATGATAAGCGTTTAAAACCTGTAAAATAGACATCAAAAAATAGTCTGAATTTATTCTTAATAGTTGCAAACGTTGACATCAAATCTTTCAAAAACGTATAACATCGAAGTATTCACATCATCATAATGTTTTCCTTATTGTGAAATTGGAATATAAATTAGAAGAAGGCTGAACAATTCTCATCATGACACAACTACTCGACAATGATGGATGTGGTATTTATAATCGATTCGTCTAGACGTCTGTTTAATATTACGAAATCAAGAGTTACAGTTTAGTAAATAACATCAGTCGATTAGGGAAAAAATTACTGTATTTCACGATAATGTTTGGAATTTGTGTCTCAAATATTTTGATAAAAAAGAAACATGGTTGTAGCACATTATTTTAAGAACGAATTTCCTAAAAATGTAGGTGATACTCGGAATTATAATTTTGTAATAACAGTCATTTTATTGGTTCATAGAGTAAACAATAGGCAATCAAACAATTTATTAAAATATGTAATTCTGTTATTTTATAAGTTTTGAAAGCGGCAATTTGACTACATTTAGAACAAATCTGATCGATGAATTTTCCTAATTTCTAAAATAAATTACCAATTTAAAAAAAATCAATATTTACTTAACGATTAGTAAGGAACTCATAATATTTTTTTTTTGTTTTTAAGGCTCGGAATTCGAATTGTATAATTTTAAATATCAATCATGTACGGTGTTAACACAATTTATTATTATTATTTTACATTTATGTAACAATTAATCGATTTTATGAGAATATCTAGCACTAATTGAACGGAAACCCACTGTAATGACTTTTTGTTTTGTAAATTTAAATAATATTTACGATAACATCAAATCTAGATTTTAAAGTTAAACTACAACATATGAGGTGACTAATATGTTATTCCTTAAGTAATTAGTTTACATTATGTTTACAGACATATACGAGTATAATTAAAATTGTTGGTTTATAAATACTCACTTAAAATGTACAATGTCTTATACAAAAAAAAACTTATAATATAAAAAATACAAATTTATGTAGAATATTTAGCTTTACTCCATATACAGACTTCATTTCATATTTTGCTAAAATAAAGAAAATACATCGAAAGTTATTGATTTTATATTACTTCATAACTCAGTTATATAAAAATGAAGTACACTTTTCTTTTACACTATCCTAATTAATTTTAGATTGAATTTATTTTCTTTGGTGAAATATTAGGTTTCAGTAAATATTTTACACAGTAAATTAAAATAAATATAATGTTAACTTTAACTTTTAAAATGACTGAATTTTTTGTAAAATTAATTTGAAATACTATTTTGTATTATGTATATTCATAAAAGGTAACGTCAATTATTCAGATGTTTGCAATGTAAAATGGACAGTAAATATGAAGCAATGAGAATTTTTTTTTTTGGCAAAAAGAGCTTTCGTTTTTCTGTTACAATCTTTTATGTATGAAGATGTTCACTGGAAACTAAAGTAAAATTCTTTGTATCTTTTATACGGATGTACAAACTTTTTTTTTTTTTTTTGTAATTTACTATAAGGGATATAAGGGATTAAGAAAGGAATATTAGAATCAGTGAAATCTGGAAAATCAAATTGAATCATGTGATACCCATGGGATACATATATCCTTTTTTCACATAGATAGATAAATAAACAGATTGAAACAACGTATTTCCCATGCACTGTGAAATTGAGATATTAGTTTCTACAAAAGGATGTTTTTTTAGAAGAAAACTATCGTTTCGTTTTAAAGCTTTTCATTTGATTACAAAAGGAATTAAGGAAGAAGTTGACATGCCCGAAGCAGAACAGGTATTCAGAGGCTGTAGTAAAGTTTGATGTTGGAGCAATACTATTATTTTACAGTACTTATTTTTAACTATTTTTATTTTTTGACAAGCCTTTTGTTTACTTTGTCTTTATCGTAAACGACCCAATAAAGCATATTTAACGCTATAATAGTGAAGTTAGGGTTTAAACTTATAATATGTTATATAAAGGTAATATATAAAGGTATTTGAAAAGAAACTAGGAACACGACCAATGTGATCATGAACGATTGAATATTTACGATCATGAACGATCAGCCAATATTAAATATTTACTCATTATGAATAACTCCTTGTAAAAAAAAAAAAAAAAAAATCAAACTAGCATAACCGATACATCTACTATAATTATATCTGAAAACTGATAATGGATGAGTTTTTTTGCATATATGTTTCAAAAGTAAAAAATATATTATATTTTTAACGACAGCTCACTACGTCAATATTATTTTATTTGCAATTGATTTTGTTACTAAAATAGAATCTTTATTCCTTTACCATTTTGATTGAATAATGTTTGCCCATTTCGAAAAAATCAGTCTCCTGTATAAGAAGGATCTGTTGATCCTTCTTTATTATATAGTGATAACTACAGTTTCAGAATTATCGAGAGATACTTATTAGTACAACTTAATTTCGAATTTTAAAGTTTAAATCTGCTCTTTTCATTTTCTATCTAGCAGTCTTCAGATAATATACTCTCCTTTTTACCTAATTTATCTTTTATTGATTTTCTTACTATCCCAGTCAAAAGCACTAATTTACTAATACTCTAAAACGGCTGTTAAAATGTAAGTGAATTTTAATGTATAACTTTTATTTAATAAGTAAGTTTATGGTTTTAATTGATATCCAACAAAATTGGTTAATAAATTAGTAATTAATCAGGGTTGATGCGGAAATTGATGTAATAAATTTTGTGTTATATACAACAAAATATAGGTATTTAAGTTTGTTTTGCACAGTAAACACAAAACTAAACAAATATGTAAATAATTTTCGTACAATCAAAATACAATCTAATAAATGTAATAAATTAAAGGATAATATGTTTTACAGTGACGAATAAAAATAATTATGAGGTTGACAATCTCCAGTCTCAAATTCAAAACGTCAACACGAATTATAAAATTAGTAACAAGTTGTCGTTCATATTTGTGATATCGACACAAATCCCTGTTGTGAAGGAAGTAAAGTGATACCTCTGTCATTTAGAAGCTCTTTTACTGACACGACATTACTGTTTTTGACAGATGAAATGTTTGATAACTATTAATTTTCCGAAGACGTAATTTCAGTATTGACTATATATAACCGTATACCAGATATCCTATAACTAAAATTGGAAGACTGATTAAAAATAACCGCTACTTTGGGAAACTTTATGTAACTGATAAACCACATTTTTTTTTTTATTTAAGACATTTTTTCTTTTACTTCAAAATGGTATTTTTACTTGCCAATATATTAATAATTCACGTAATTTTAAATGGAATAACGAAAAGAGAAAACTGGCCAAATCCAAAGCAACTAATACGGTGATCAAAAAGTTACCCATAGCTAAATTTCAAACAAATAGCAAATGTAATTACTTTTTTGTTAATATACATTGCCATTATTCAGTAAACTTAATTTTAAAGGAGAATAAATACAAAGGCGGCTGAATTAAGAACAAAGTTTTTTTCGCTTGTGATGATTTACAATAGAATAGAAATACGGACCCTAAATGGAATTTTTAAAACGTGATCTATTATTTTATTTTATATTCTACAACTATATACCTTTTTGGGGGTCTCATAAACTGTACAAAAAAACGTTTCAAACCAAAACTCATTACGTTTTCATGAATAAATAAGGACATATTATTTATTTTCGAGGAGGGTAACGTAAATGGGACAGGTCTGTTTTTTTTGGCAGTTGTTATATCAATATTCGTTGCGCTACTACATTCAGGACTTTAGTTATAGTGAGTACAGGTGTGGCGTACCAATGTTTTGTAATAGGATCTATACATTTCTTCATCTATACATTCTTTGTCTTTCATCTTCCCAATAAGGTATTTCTTGACCAAATCTCGTTTACTCCCCCCCCCCTAAAACTATTTGTGTATACGAGAGCTAGGGGTCTCTATTATATATTCCTTTTATTCATGTCTTTTTAAAGCGGTGATGTCTGCAACGTTTTCCAACTCTAAATGGCTGGATTACGAGGGCTACAACGTCAAAAGCATTGCTAGTGGTGGCTTATATAATTACACTTGAGAAACTCAGTTCCCCTTCAAGGCAATGCTTAAAGCACGATTATCGTCCAAATATGGAGAACTGTAAGGCTTCCAATGAGTGGAGATAGTGGATTACGTTCCATTTCATAGATTGAAATATTCATTAAAAACGTATTCTTGCTAATACTCTTAAACTCGAATATTGCTTAGGTGTTCTTGACCTTTGTATTAAAAACGTGATTATTCAAAACAATCACATCTTATTTACAGACGACTTTGATAGTCATTTGCCCCGTTGGTAGAAATTTCTTTACCAAAATTATACACAAATATGTGATCCCATTTACATGATGATCCGAAATACAATTTAGATTCAGAGCTCGGGCAGGTAAGACATGCAGGTTGTTCGGTCCCTTATCTCTTTAGATAAGATAGCGGTGTGTGTGATCTCTATTTGAATTTCAATGTAACTTTCTCTCTTATTCATACTATTTATTATTTTTGCTGTCGACAAGATAAAAAAAGGGTAAAAAATGCAGTTTCAGTTTGTGTTCTTTTTGTTTGGGAAAAAACAATTAATTATTAAAATGAGTGATAAATGCAGTACATGTGACAAAGGCGTTACAAGTCGAAAACCAAAATTCAGTGCAATGATTGTAAGGGAATATTCCACGGAAGTTGTGTCAACATGTCGCAGGAAGATATTGAATTCCTTGCGGCTGAAAAATCTATTTGGAGATACGAATCATGTCAGAAACTATGTCGATCCAGCTTGCGCCTTGAAACTACTGTAGGGGGAACTTCCAATGAAGATATGATGGTTTTTTTTGCGTGAAATGAAAGAGGAACTCAGAAGTCACACGGATAAACAGTTAAAATCTCTCGAAGATGACTTAGGTAAATCTGTTGAAAACTGTCATGAGAAGATAACTGAGTTGATAGAAACTGTAAATAAACAATCAACTACTTTGAAGGAATTCGAAAAAATCTTTTGAAGCCTTAAAACTAGAAAACTCAACACTTCGAACAAAAGTAAAAAGTCTGGAACAACAGCTAGATGACGCAGACCAATATTCAAGAATTAACTAACTGGAGATAAACGGCATACCTGAGGCTACTAACGAGGACGTGACAGATATAATCAAGACCATCGGTAACACCCTAGGAGTCACTGTTTCAGCGGAGGATATCGACGCCTGTCATCGCCTGGGTACAAAGCAGGAAGGCAGGAAAAGAAGAATTATCGTTAAGTTTGTGAGGCGTCATATGTAAAATAAAAATAAAAAGGAAACTAAATACAAGTGATATTGGAATGTCCAGCGGCCCAGCAGAAATCGTTTACATCAACGAGAGTCTCAGCCCAGCACGACGTAAGGTGTTGAATGCAGCTCGCGCTTTCAAAAAGGAACAAGGTTTCTGTGTGGGTTAAAATCGGGAAGATTTTCCTCAGGAAGGATGAAGGGAGCAAGGCCATCATACTAACAAACATGGATCAAGTAGCTGATCTTAAAAACTAAGGTAGTATGACAAAATAAAATGTGTGATTATGTTAAAGTTTTGTGATAGCATTATTTGAAATTTGTACTTAACTCTGTTAAGTGTAATTTAAATGATCGATTTTGAAAACAAGCAATAAAAGTAGTTCTTTTATTTGCTGTTAAAACATAGAAATAAGAGTTTTAGATAGGGATATATTTGACACATTTGGTAAAAATCTTATAATTCTTCAACAAAACATTAGAAGTTTAAGAAAGAATTTTGATGAATTTGCACTTAAACTACAAAATGTAAATGTTCCTCCTCAGGTAATAATACTAACAGAAATTTGGATTGATGAAAATGAATCGAATATGTATAATTTGCCTGGATATGTCTCTTATTCTAAATGTAATTGTTTACAAAGATCAGGAGGTTCATTAATATTTGTGGCGGAATATCTTTCCTGTATTCGAATATTAAAGAATCCCATTCTAGTTACAGTAGATTGTGTCCATCTCAAGATAACATTAGCAGATAATATATGTGTAGAAATTCTAAGAATAATTTACAGATTACAAGAGTTTAGCCCCAATCGCTTTACAATAGAATGAGATAATTATTTACACTTAATTAAAAATAAAAATCTGATAATTTGTGGAGACATAAATATAAATATGTTGGATTCTATAACTTGTGTTAATAACTATTTGATGGTTATGGCTAATCATGGTCTCGATAGTAAGGTTAAAGAACCGACAAGAATTTAAAATAATTCATTTTCTCTAATTGATCATGTGTTTGTCAGATGGAATGTTAACTTAGAAAATAGAATGATAACATGGGTTATTGATTCCCAGGTTACTGATCATTTTATGACTTCTTTAAGTATTAAACACGATCGACGATTCAAGAGACTTGAAACTAACATTGGTAAACGTATCATTGATTTTCAGATACTAAACAAAGCTTTAAGAAATGTTGACTGGAAGGTAATGTATACATCGTCCACAGTCTCAATCGCTTTTTCTCACTTTTCAAAAATTTTGGAATCATGCATTCAATCATCTTTTAGATTACCAAATTATAAGAAAAATTTAAAAAAATTGAAACCGTGGATGACTGAGGAGTTGTTGATTAAAGTAAACACTAAGAATGCATTGTATAAGGATTGCTTGAAAGAACCACAAATGTGCTGTTAAAAGGCCGTTATGTAAGAATCAAAACGTTACTGAAACGGGATTTCACTAATGCGAAAAATTAATATTATAAAACTTATCTCGGAAGCAATAAGTTAAATCCCAGGCGCCAGTTGAGGTGTGTTAAAGAACTTATAGGAGTATCTGCGAGTCCATCAACTCAGCTAAGTGTAAGAGATACAAACGGTAGTGTAGTATCAGATCCAAAAATGGTTGCGAATATATTTATCATTTTTTTTAGTTCAGTAGCACATGATTTACGATTGAATATAGACCGACACAAAATGTTTATTAGAAATGCAAGAACTAATTTAGATTTCGCTAAAAACAATTATTCAAAAAATTCACTATATTTATATCCTTCTAACTGTACCGAGATTCAAAATATTATTAACACTCTTAGTGCTCGCAAAGCTCCGGCCGAAATGATTTAAAAAATGCTATTGTCGTACCTTTGTATAAAAAATCAGATAAACCATGCTCCAGTAATTATAGACCGATTGCTTTGCTTTCAATCTTTTCTAAGACACTTGAAAAAATATTAAAATCTCGATTGGTAATTTTTTTAGAGAAAGAAGGTTTCCTTAGTAAAAATCAATATGGATTCCAAAAAAAAAATAATACTGAAAATGCCCTTTTGGATTTCTTTGGGAAGGTTTATGAAGGAATGAACGACGGTGACTTTTGTGCTGAAATTTTCGTGGACGTGATGAAGGCTTTCGACACAGTAGATCCACTATTCTCCTAGATAAGATGTATAAAGCAGGAATCAGAGGAGTAGCATATGAATTGTTTTTATCTTATCTTTCTGGAAGAAAGCAGAGAGTGAAAGTCGGAGATAAGCTCAGTGAGGAAGTTGAAATAATCTATAGAATTCCGCAAGGATCTGTGTTATCAGGGCCATTGTTCCTTATATATGTAAATAGTTTATGTGACTGTATCTTTAAAGGAATGTTAACAGCATTCGCGGATGATACTTCACTTTTTTTACAGATCTAAAACTCTTCAAGATTTACAAAACAGTATGCAAAACGATATTAATTTGCTTAGACTTTGGTTTACCGAAAATTGTTTAGCAATGAGCCCTAAAAACCCAAGCGTTAATTTTTAACTTAAATGACAAAAAACGTGTAAACCTATTACTCAAATACCATGAAGTTGATTGTACATCACCAAACTGCAACTGTTTACCTATTACTCTTGTAGATGAAATTAAATACTTAGGATTATTTGTTGACAGCAGGCTAAGTTGGAAGGTTCACATAAATTACATAAAAGATAAGGTTATTAAATATACAAGGATTTTCTATTTACTTAGACCCTTTTTTAGTCAGGACCTATTACGAACATTGTACTTTGCCTTTGTTAATTCGAAGTTAGAGTATGCTTTGACCTTATGGGGAGGCACTTATAATACTACAATAAAAGCAATTGTTGTTCAACAAAACTCATTTATTCGTATTATAGATAATAAATCAAAATTAGATCACGCTTTACCTATTTATAGAAAACTTGAGATTCTACCTATAAAGAATTTGTATATTTATAAGGCATTAAAAGTTTATTATAAAAAGAGTAACAAACAAAGAGAAGATATTCGAAATCCTGCTGTAATCCTTAGAAATAGATTGAATGCGTATGTTCCAAGACCTAGACTTACCTTATATAAAACGTTTTTCACCTATCTTGCTCCGAAATTTTATAATTACTTGCCCCATCAAATTAAAATTGTTAAAAAGGTAAGTAAATTCTTAAGAGTGTTAAAAACATATCTTCTGTTTCATGATAATATTTCTATCTTTTATGACTGTTTAGAATAAGATATGACCTATAAGGAATATTTTTTGTGTTGTTTTATTGTTAGGTTTAAGAATACTTAATTGTTTAGGGTAAGATTTTTTTTTTTTTGTTAACTAAGATATATATTTTCTATTTTGGCATAATTATTATTATTTATAAAAAAAATAAAAATTGTTTGTCCTGTATAAATAATAAGTAGCCTTTGTCTTTTGTTGTTTCTTCCATGTTGATAGATGAACATATTTTAACAAAGTTCGGTGAATCATCAAATGTAACCGATCAGCCGCCACCTCTATCTCTAGCTCTTGTCTTATAGATTCTAAGTTTCATGTGTATCACCCCAAACAGGTTTTTTTTTTTATAAACCTCGGGGTCAAACTTTATTAGTCTTAAGTTTGTAAAGTTTTGTAATCTGAACATGTATATGTATATAGTTGACTAATAAAGATATTTCATTTCATTTCAAATACTGTACAATAAATAGTTATTTACATTAACTTGTCAATGCATGCATAACACAATTTTTACATTTACATTCATTACTAAACAAAAAATATTTTTTACCTTTTCATTTTCAGTATATTTTGGATTTAGAAGTAAAAAATACAAACTTACCAATATGATATATTTATAGTCAATTAAGTATAAAAATATTTCTACTACACAGTTTGGCAAAGTAATTATAAGGATTTTTGTTACCATTAGATTATAGAAACAAGTTAAAATACATAGTTAAATGTTACTAAACAAGTATAATATATAACCGATCCTACTTATGGGATTAATTTGTGCATCATTTATGGTTCATTGTAAATATAAGGAAATCACGATTTTGAAAAACTATATGGAACTTATGTATTTACTGTTTAATGTGATCAGTAACAAGATTGGTAACACGGGACAAAAACTGTAACTATGAGTATTAATCACAGAATTAGAATCGTTTTAAAAACATTTCACTCATTTACTTAATGAATGTTAATGCACTAACATTGAAAAAAAAAATCTCTTTCCGAGATCCCAAAAAGTAATTAATTTATATTGGTTACTAATGGTGTAATAACATACAATTCTAATCTCTATCCCTATTCACTTTATTTTTATACAATGCATTTATTCAGTGTTTGACGTCAAAGCTTCCTTTCGTTTAAATGTGTATTTACGGACTTTTTTAGGAGAGACAAACAAAAATTCACTTTATATTTAAGTGATAGAGTAAAGTAGTTAAAGAGTTATGATGCCTTGTTTTACATTATTAATTTTAATTTAAACTTAGACGAGAGTTTCAATTGTTGCATCAAAAGTTAAGGACAAACTTTCTGTTGTTTTGGCTAAGGCAACATGTGAACGAAATTTGTATGAAAACTTTACTATTAAGTTTTATTCATTTTAGAAACTCAGACTTTGTCTGTTCTAAGTTATATGTGGTTTTGTTCCAGAACTTTTTACTTGATAATTTAATGTCCGTATATATCTTGAGATGATGATGTATAAATTTCAAAGAGTTTTAGAACTTTCATCAATATATGTTGTTCTTTTTTAAATTTGCACATAACCATTAATATTTTAATAACACAGCTTGATCAGTTTGATTTATTTTTTTTATCCATAAAACGTGAAAATAAAATAAAACCGTTAATTTTGGTACACTTAAAGGAATTTTGCTAATTTCGTAAAATACTAAAACTAAATATTTGGCTTAATAACTGGCGTGGATGAGAGATAGTAAATTTACAAACGTCCACTATCCTGTAGAAATTCTAATAGAAATATGAAAATCTTAACATTTGTAAACCTGAAAAAAAACTGCTCTTTTATCTCTCCTTATTTCATTAAAACGTATGAACATTTACATAAATTGCAATCCTGTGTAATCGTGTGTCATAGACAGATATATTTAAATTCATATCTTTAAATTAATTTGATCATGAGGAAAATGAAGTAATTTGTAAACTTGTTTAGTATAAATTTGTATTTAGGCGAAAATTACACTTAGAAGTTAGAATATCCTTTTATTCCGTGCACAATCACAACGTCTTTATGTCGTTGGCGGTAATAAAGTTAAAATAAAACAAGAATTGATATATTATTTTAAATATATATATATATATATTTATTTATATATTTTTTACAAACTAATATTCAGAAAACTTAAATATTTTCTCAATTAATTCGTAATATTTATTAAAGACATGTTGACCTACTCAGGAGTATTGCAAATTATTGTTAATTTTTTTTTTTTTTTGCAAAGAAAACAGGAAAGATATTAAGCTCTAGTTTTATCCATTTACTCTGTTTTTAATATGCCTACTTATAAATCAGTTATTTCCAAGTTAGTGAGAATTTTAATTTCAAATTGGCAAGCAAGAATATAGTCAAAATTTTTCAAAATTTTGGGACTTGACATGTAAAATTTAAGGGCGATAAATAAATGAAGGGCTTTGGTTGAGAGGCAAATACAAGTTTTTTGTCGTTTTTTTTTCTATATTCTGCGTAAATAACACATTATTGTGCTATTAATATAATTTGTTTCTGATCAAATTAATTTTAAAATTTAATATTTTTTTTTAATGATGTTCAGTTAACCAAATATCATCAAATTACTACTGATCATGATTAGTTAAAAATTAAAACGCCTATATGGCTGCCGTTGGAAGTGAATATAGTTTTTAAATATTTATTTTAGAGATTTCGTCGCTCATCAAATTCAAGCCAAATCCCTCCTTCAGGTTCAAGAACTCCCGTCTTCGCATAGGTTAAGGGTAATTTAGTATTGCTGCTAAGTTTAACAGTATACCGTGACAGAATTCTTGATAAAATAACTTGCATTTCCAATGCTGCAAATCTCATGGCTGAAACATAATTAAAAGAATACAATAATTGGTATCAGTTTTTCAAATATTGCTTCTCATTTTATATTTGGTTCAATTTCATTTCAAAGCCATCATAAATTTGAACATCTATGATAAGTAGGTATTTATCTATTTCCGGAGCCCTACAGTCTCTATATTCTAGCAGAATTATTGAGAAAATTTCGTCAGTGAGTAACTTTTTTTGGAATATACTTTTATTATTAATTATAGGTATAAATCCACTTAAAAAACTTATTGAAAATAGCCAAATGATGAATTTACACAAACCGAGTCAAAGCCATTATTCTAGGTCTGATAAATGCCTTTATTTTAAGGGGCGTAGTTAGAACCATCAGGACCTCTTTCTTACTTAACCTCCAACAAAAGTATAATAAAAACAATGACAATATGTATAAAATTAAACAATATATACAAAATAAACCATGAAAATAAAATGATAATAATAAATATAAAAAATCCGTCGATAAAAAAGTACCTACAAACTTAAACAGTAATAACAACAATAATTTGGGATAAACAACAACTAAACATATAATATTAAAGAATACTAACAGTAATGAAGTGGTTTTATTAAATAATTATTCAATATATACAAAATATAAATCTAGAAAAAATGTAGTAACAATATAAATTTTAAAACTACTATCTCATATTTAACATCGGGAAAGCTTAAAAAACATAAAAAGCAAAGGTAAGAGAGACTGCTAGCATTTACTAATTTCGACCATCTTCTTGAATATTAAAGTCACTACATACATCGTATTGGTAGTCAATAATTAATTTTCTGTTCCTTACTGTGTTATTATAGTTTGCTTTTTTAAAGTCTTTAAAAAGTTTTTTTTTTAAATAATAACTATAGAAATCTGCACAAATGTTTTAATAAAAATGTACTGTGATTTAATGTAATAAATACATATTTGTTTTAAATTTAGGTTTAATGGTAATTTGTCAATATTCTGATTTTTAAATGAATTTTAAAGTAAAATTGATGTACTGTCTACTCAACTTACCTATACATATTCTTGGTCCGTCACCAAAAGGTAAGTAAGTCCCACTTGGTTTAAAGTTGTTGTTAAAAAATCTGTCTGGATCGAATACTTCAGGTGATTTATGGTTCTCTGGATCGTTATGGATTGCATGCATTGGTATCAGAATCCGTGTCCCTTTCTCTATTATGTGATTTGAATCTGGAATTTTGTACGTTTGAGTGCAAATTCTAAATAAACTGACTGCAACTGGATATTTCCGAAGTGTTTCTGAAATTTATGAATATATTACAGTGTGAAATAGGTGGTAACAATATACAACATTGATTTCATCGATAATTTTGTGTGAATAAATTATGCATTTATTGCAACAGTTTTCTCGTTATATTTTATTAAATCCACTTGAGCTGGGGATTGACAGATGTTCAACGCAAATCATGGTAATATAACAACAAAAGTAGTTGAATATATTTTACCGGTGGTTTTGACCAAGCATTTTAAGAGGTAAGTGTAAGTAGTTGAAAGATAGAAGACTTGTTTTTAAAACAAAATTAATTATGCTTTAAAGTTTGGAAATTAATGACCTGGTGTACTTTTTTCCAATATCTGACACTCAAACGTATAGTATTTAGGACATAATCATATACGACTATTGGTTCAATGAAGAATAGAGATTATATTAATAAAGGGAAAACCCATCAGCCAGAATGTTGCCTGCTCAACACTTGACGGTATGAGAGTTCAAAATAAAATGAGCTAGATAAAGCTAGATTGTTGCTTTAAAGAATTGAGCAATCGAGAGTACTGTGACATGATTAGGGCTACGAATAGACTAAATTAATTATAAATAAGATTAATTGAGAATAATTATAGTAAAACAGATCAAAGTTTATAGCTAACTTATTTGCAAACCCACTGTGCACTAATTTTCTCTGTGTTTGCGCTTTAATGTGGGTGGTTTTAAAATTGTCAGCCGGTTTCTAGAACATTTATTTAATGTTCAATAAGTAAATGCCAGATTAACCTATTATCAAATTAAATATTGTGGAAAATATTTAATCAAATATTTCCTAATCTCCAATTATCCTCTAATTAATAATATCAAAGAAGGACTAATTGAAAGGGTAATGGCGGTTTTCAAACTTGTGATCAAAGAATGTTGTAATTTTTAGGTTATTTTGACTGTTTATAATTATTTTCCATAGCTATATTGCTACAGTTGACATAGTGCTATAACGTTTTTAAGCTACCATTTAGTACCCCCACTGTATTCAGTTTTTAAAATGAAAAAAAAAAGAAAAGATTAAAGAATTTCAATGATATTGAAAGAAGATATAATGTACAAATTGATTTTGCGTTATTCCTAAATCTTCTGCAGTTTGAGGCATATTTATAAAATGTTTACACGATAAGGCTTTATGATATGAAACTTTCTTTATAATCTTGAAAAAACAGTAGTTTTATAGATATATACAAGATCTCTAATTATCTGTTGCAAAACTTCTTGTTTCATAAAATCTTAGGATAATCAACAATTTGTCTATTGGGGACAGTGCCATAATTCTGGCAGTAGTGTTGGATACAGTCATGGTTTGAAATTTGGCCTAAAATGTGAACAGCACCTTCCTTACTGAACCTAAATCTAATCTTGAATTTTTCGCCCGAATAACGCAATGACTTATGTTAATTCTTCATCTCAACTACTGCCATGATAATTCGTGAATTGATATATAGGTTATGGTAGTTGATATTTTGGTCAAAAATATTTGGAACACCAAAAATATAATACATAAAATTTAAACAATTCATAAATATTTAAACACAACATAAAATCACATCCAATATCAACCGAAACAATACTTTGAAAATTTAATTAAATCCGAAATAATATAAAATTAGTTAATCTAACAAAAAGTCACAGATCAAGCTTAATCTACAATTAAATATTTATTGACAATATTAGGACTTTAAATTAATGAGACTTTAATGGTTGATTAACATTTAATGGATGTTCTAGAAACTGAAATTAATGATTTAATAAAAGAATAAGTTTAACGATGGATTAAATAATGCAATGACTGTTCTAGAAACCGGCTGTGTGTGTATGAAAATCATAAATGATTAAAACCATTTATTGTTTGGTAGGACGGATCAAATTGGGTAATCTGAGGTAGAATTATGTATCTCAGTTTAATTAATTCCCCCAATATAAACAGTCAGTAATCAATAGATTAGTGTGGGGTGTAAAACCTGAGATCTTTATTTTGCAGTTATAAATGCAACGGTTTATTAGTTCAAAAAACTCGCAAAATTTAAGCTACACTATCAATTTAACACCAACTATTTCGAAGTCAAGTAATAATAGATTTTAAATTATAAAACAAGGATATTTAATTGTTACAATGACCATCCTCACGTAGGACTTTTAAATTATCAAACCGTAATTAATACTGGATTCTTACCCTATAGACATTGTCATGTCGAATAATTCATTTACAGGAATAATTGTTTACATATTATCTTTCCTTATATTTGGAACAGGCATACATTTTAAATCATAATAAACAAATGAAGAAACCATCTTTCTTATGAATAATAGAACAGAAAGTTAAAAAGTGATTTGTAAAACAATATTTTATTCATTGGTAAATATTATTTGTCAATCGATGTATTATATTTTAATACTCCAGAATGATTTAATTGGTCATAATGGAATTCTCAAATGGTAATTGTTGAGTGTACATGCCGGTTAAATTTAGTGGCGAAAATCATGAAATCGTATATTATTTACCTTAATTTGAAAGTTTTACATCATATTTGATATCGGAAGACACATTTGAAGTAGAAGAACTCAATACAAAAATAAGAATTATAAAAGTACAAATTTCAGGTGAGTTCACGAATGCCGACGTTAATATAAATGAACACGTTAGACGTTTTACCTTTTTTTTTGTCATTAATCACATATTTTTTGACAGCTATATACACGTTACAAGTTTAATAAAATCAATAATATATCATTATTTCTCAAGGATATCAAAATAATGTTACTTTGAACATGTGCATTAAGTAAGAAAAGGATCTGCTCGATGTGAAAGTTATAGCAACTGCCACCTTAATATTGGAAAGTTGTTAGAATTTAAAGTAATTAAACATCGGTTCGGGCAGATAACAATATATATAAATATTCATATAGTTACCTACCCTGACCTAACACATAAGAAAAGTCTGGGAAGGTAATGTTATATACATATACATTCCCAAAACTTTTTGCTTTATTACGTTTGGTTATATGACTAGATAAATACTATCGTATGGCTACGATGGTGAATATATTGAGAGTCTCATTTTTCAATGATTATGTTCATCCACGCAAACAGATGAGGTTAGGTAATTTATATAGTTACTTTACCAGACCTTTACTTTATTTACTAAGTCTGGTTAGGTCAATATATTATTATATATTGTATATTATATATAGACTAGTTCACATGATTTTGAAATCATACAGCGTAGTAATAGTTACCTGTTTTAGAAGACAATTAATTCGCACACATCTAACGACACGCTATTCGGTTATCTAAGCTTGACGTATGAAGCCTAGATGCATAGGGTCATTGGGTATTCAGAACATCGAATGTGAACTTGTAAATTGCTTATATTTGACAGAAATATTGAATTTTGGTACTTCAAAAGTGTCTTCCGACATCAAATATGATCTACTTCTTTCAAAATAAGGTATGTAGTAACCGATTTCATGATTTTTTTGGCCGTTATTCACCCGGCATGTACACTCTATAATTACCTCTCAAATGTATTTGCATATTTTATGTATGAACAAGGTATATAATAGTGATTTATTTATATTTTATGTATTGATGTGAATAATTTATATTTACCTTGTATGATTTGACCAAGATAAGTCATTTCTTTCACTACTTGATATGACCATTGGTTGTTATGTTTTGCTAAAACTGAATCAATTTCAGTATGAGCTTTCTTTTGTATCTCAGGATTTTGTGTAAGTTCGTACAACGTGAAACGTAACGGTGAAGTTACTGATTCTGATCCACCCAAGAGAAATACAAACGCTTGTGCTGCTATGCAACTTTCCGTAAAGAGAACTGGAAACAATAATATTTATAAAGGAAACATTTAATATTATGTCAGCATGAACTGTTTTAATTAAACAATTTGTTATTTACCTTTCTGATTTTCTTGAATTGGTCTTTTATCACCGACCTTATACGTGTGTTTCATTTGATCAATAACATCATCATCAGCATCATGATCTTCATCAGGTGCAATTTGTGTATTTCCAATTTGTTCTTCTTTTTGCAAATTCAACATTAACTGTATAAAATCATTTCTAATTATGTTATTTTCTCGTCTATATTTCAATGTTTCACTTATGATTTGCATTATGATATCTTCAGCTTTCTTTGGAATTGTCTTAATGCCAAACTTTCTGGCTACTTTAGGGATAACAATCAATAAGCTCCGTTTAAACACTTGAAATTTAGAAGGTTTTGTAAACTCGTCCATAATTTTACGATAGCGTTGCGCTAATTCATTATCTTTATCCATTTGTAGCCCGAAAGCACAACTAGCTATTACGTCTAGTGTAAACATATTCATCAATGCCTTAGCTTCAAAACATTTATTTATTTTTGATTCTTCTTCGATGTACTTATTGATTCCTTCACCGGATTTACTAATTTGCTCAAACATTCCTTTCAACTTACCCGATGTAAATGTAGGAGTAAGTTTGTTTCTTAAACAACGCCAATTTTCTCCTTCTAGGTTAAACAGATTTCCGCTAAACGGATCCTGTTCAGGGTCAGATGAAAATCCTCGATCGTAAAAATGTGTAAAATCTTTAATAACAATGTGTTGCACTAGAGCGGGATCTCTAATCATAAGACTTGGTTTTCTCATTTCAAAGAATCCTCCATATCTATTACCTTCGAGTTTAGCATATAAATCTTGATGTATATCAATTATAGATTTACTACCTAAAAACATATCTTTATAATTTCCAAACAGTGGGACTGGTTGCACATACGGTACACCACGATCTTTCCAATAGTTAAAAGTTGACGTGAAGAAGAGATATAAGCTAACAACTAAAATAACAGATGCCAAAGCTATATTGTAAATGATGGAATCTGTAAAGAGGTCCATTTTGTCAATCTTCTTTAAAATCTAAAACAAAACGAAGTACATTTTATATATTAGTTTAGAAAACTTATTAAGAATATAAAACTGTAAACACTTTTAATAATAACTAAGAGCGAATCTATATTTTAAATAAGTATATACAAGAAAACTAATCTATTAAATTATACTTGTGATTAATTTTTTGACATCTATTATACCAATTATATGGATAAATTCTTACATTTGAATACTGCATATGGTGTCATTTTTGTGGCGGATATAAACAATCCAAGTGCCACGTAGGTTGGTGTACATGTAACACATGAGGATGGCAGCTTGATCTAGGAAGCGTAGCTTAGTCATATGTCATGAGTATTTATTTTGGAAAGTTGTTCTATTTCTTTTATTAGTTACAAAAAAAGTATCATTCAATTGAGCAACTGACAAATGAACAACGATAGGAGATTTTGTTCACATTAAATATACAGTATAACAAACACACAGAACACAATTCTCATAAAAAATACGCCTAAGTATCAGACGCGTTTCAACGACAAGGTCGTCCTCTTCAGTGATACACCAGATACACCAACCAAACCACAACAAGTTCTTATAAGTTGTGGTTTGGTTGGTGTAGCTGGTGTATCACTGAAGAGGACGACCTTGTCGTTGAAACGCGTCTGATACTTAGGCGTATTTTTTTATGAGAATTGTGTTCTGTGTGTTTGTTATACTGTATAGTTTTTCTCATAAGTCAAGCTCGACATTTAATACACATTAAATATATCAAATCATTGCGTTTGTTACAACTAAAATTAACCCATGTTGCCCAATTGTATAGGAGATAGTAAATGAGAGGGGGGGGGCTGAACTGTAGAGTAATCGAGTTTCAAAGCTGAGACAGATGACGTAATAAAGTATTGGCACTTTTATTAATCTGTTGTATAAATATTACTAAATATATTCAATAATCTTTAACGTTAGTTAAATTATTTAAATAATATTTTTCCACTCTGAAGTTTGAACATTAAAGTGTTCGTCACGGTCAACCCGTACGTTGCAAACACAGGTTTTGTAAAATTATTTTTATTAATTACCAAAAACATTCCCGCAACTTTCTCACGCATGTATCCATAAAAAGAAATCTAACAAAAATCATCTCTTTAAGCATAAAAATGTCATTTTCTATACAACTGAGGTTTGCCTCATATATTTCTTATGGTAGTTGAAAAAGACTTTTCACAAACTTTGGTAAATAAAATATTTTGAACAAATGTTTCTCATAAGCTTGCTCGTGATTGTTTTACACATACCTAAGTGAAAATCTTATTGGTTTGAAGTCGACTGTTTAATAACTGTAGTTATGATTCTTTATCTTTTTATGAATTAATCCTGCACAATTATTATTATTATTTAACTTGCGATAAGACACAAATTTCCATGGGTTATTAAAATACACATATTACTAAAATTTTGCTGAAACTGGTTAAGTCGATTTTGAAAAATGAGGACTATTATAAAGCCGAAATATCACCTATTGTTAGATGATTCCCTAAACAACCATGGCAAGATATATAAATATTGTTATAGAAACAAAATAATATAAAATAACTTTAATATTTACTTAAAAATTAAATAACAATAAAATTATAAATTGTAAGACTACCTAATTTATAAAAACAGCAATTAAGCGCACAAGAGCAATAAAAAATGTAGTTCATAAGAAAATAAAACTTTAATTGACTATATCTTATTAGTTTATTAACATAGAACTAAATTATTACCATTCCTTAGGAATTAAACGGGATTTCATAAAGGAACATAAAATTAATCTAAATTCTTACGTTTTATGGTTTTTTAGACAGGTCATTGAAGTAGCTGCAATTTTATTCTTGGAAAAGAAGTAATTATCCTCTATGCTATGCTTGTCATTTATTAACCTGTTGAGATTTATCAATATAATATTTAAACTCAGTTTTTGTTTACCTATAAAATAATTACCTGGATTAATATCAAAATTTTTGTTCCCAATTAAAATATTATATTTAAACGCATAATTAGGCCATAAATTTTACTCCTTGTTAGATCTAATATCTAACTTATCCATATTTAACAAATTTTTCATTTTTTTCCTATATCTACTACGACCCCACCCCTCTCGTTCCACCAAAAATTTTAATCTTTTTAATTAAATTGATTATATTTCATATTAGTTTCTAACGGCTAAATAATCAGACTTTTATATTAGATCTCTGGTTTTTCTTTCCATTCCCGTTGTCCACCAAATGTGTAAGTTTAACTATTATTATTGTTATACAAATAGATTACGATTTTGACATAAGAAATAGTTTAGGTAATTTTCGGCTAACTTTAATTTTGTTTTTTTATGTCTCTCCAAATTTGTTTTACATAACGCTAACTATCTTTGGGAATAAATTATCCTACAACAATAAAATAGAAACAAATTTAAAAACAAAAATAAGGACATTAGATATTTATTCATTTAATTATAAATTATTATCCACACAAAAATA
The DNA here is from genome assembly GCA_963513935.1 of Aphrophora alni. Lineage (NCBI taxonomy): Eukaryota > Metazoa > Arthropoda > Insecta > Hemiptera > Aphrophoridae > Aphrophora > Aphrophora alni. The sequence goes on along the minus strand of OY740769.1, from coordinate 131,350,054 downwards.
TAAAATAATGATAATATTTTCAAGTAAAAACTAAAGATAATTTGTAGCAAAACTTATTTTTACCTCCAACCTATCAGTTATCCACACACACGATAACTAAACGAACACTACAAGAGCCATAATTACTCCAATAAATATTTGTCTCATTATAATACAGAAAATACTAATCAACATTTATATGCCTCTGTAACCTGTATTAACAACATACTTTAAAAAACAGCTGTTTTCAAATGAATCGATGGACCCAGACCTCGTTCAACTTGACAAATGTTATTATTTCAGTATTATAGTCTAAAACTTTATCTTCTATCTCACTTCATATGAGTACTTCTGTACAATAGTTACATTTTTTTAATATAATAACTAACCTATATTAATACAAAACAAAACGAAATATTACGTTTCAACATAGTTTAATTTATTAGTAACTTTTCCTTAAATTTATCAATATTCAAAACACCATTTTATTTAGTTATCGAATCGGATATCGCACTCTTTTATTTATAAAATTAAATTTTATAAATACATTAACCTTTTTTACATCTAACTCATCTACCTCTCTAATATTATACCTTATAAACCCAACCCAACACTAATTAGAACTTTTTTTTCACTTAAACCCGGAGGGTACGTCATAGGCATTGTAATATATATACTTATGTTTTTATGTCTTAGTTTTGTACTTTTTTCCCTTGACACAACAATTTTAATGGGCAATATTTATTCAAAACTCTTATACGTCCTAAATAATATAAACAATTGTAACCATACTGGACAATTTAATAAACTTATGGCAGAATACAAAAGAATATACATCTTAATTTATATTGTATAACATAAGGAACACGTTACCATCCTTATTTTTTATAGATTAAATTTATTTGAAGCATATGTAGAGAACGATGTTTTATCTCATTTTGATGTTAGATGCAGATATGTCAATACCAAACGCAACACAGCTATTGTCACTATCGACTGGATTATGTAACACTCCAGTGATAATAGTTACAAGTGTTCTTACTTTTCCTTCTTCTATTCCATACGTCTTCCAACAGTGAATAGCGCTATGAAGTCGACGACCAGTTGAGTTCCTGTTACTTTTTTTACCATCCAGACATTTGGAATTCACCATGATGCCAGGGGCTTAGTATTTTTCTCTAGTAGAGTTTATTTTCCCTTTAGAGCCATGGATTATTATAGTATTTACTTTATTTCTATGACGCTCATTTTTCTTTCTTTCTTTTGCAACACCCACCCACCAGGAATAACCTGGCAACAGGAACGATTAAGCGCGTATCCCAGTTTTCATTTTTCTTCCGACAACCTCTTAATATTCACTTACATAACCAACATCCAATTTAACTCTATCCTAACATTTTTTTTTCTTTTCTCACCTAAAAAACCCAACTTAACCTACATCACAACAACATTATTATACAATTCACCATCAATTTATCTCTATCTCATCTATCTACCTATCTATGTCTATTTATTATAAGTCACATGTAATGTACGGTAAATGTATAGTTGTGTTGATCAAATCACTGTGGTGATAATATATTTCTGTTATACATAATCAATATAATCAATCTCACTTCCTTTTTGTGCTATTAAGCAAACAACCGTTATCCAAAAATTACATAGCATTCAGCAAGCGTCGACAATGTTAATTTGGTTGTGACTATTAACATTAATATTTTACCACTAAACAAAAATCTTGACATTTTTATCTACCAAACTAGAAATTAAGTGTGACTATTGAACCTTTTTTTTATACAGAAATACTGCATGTGAAGATATTTATATCTGTGAAATGGTAGGTTATAGTTATTGTTAATCGTAGTTGTGTTATGGGTTCAAGAGGGTGTGATATTATTATAGTTATGGTTGTTTTTCATCCCTTTACTTTGATTGTTGATTTTAAATTTCTTACCAATTTTAAAGTTAACCAGCCCAAAACTCGTACGCAATTTACAACATTCGATTCTTCACTAATTCCCCCCCCCCCCCACTTATCAAAGGAATTTACGTTTAATTTTCATATTTATGGTTCTTGGTTACTTGATCTGATGGACCATTGAGACTACAAATTATAATTTTCAATGATGTACATGGAGTCCTCACTAGTATGTAATATTTATCTTTAAAAGACAAAAACACAACCTTTAGTTACAACCACGTAAAACCATCCTATAAAAACCATCACCTAGTCTTTTACCCATTTCCGTAATTGTTCTTTTCCCGTAATTAATAATTTTTCGTTCTTTATAGTTTTATTCCCTTTATAATTAGGCAATACTTTATAAGTCCTCCCCCACCTTTTTCTCTTAAAAAACCTAAATCTAATAGGTATCACATTTCATCAATCGTTATTTTCCTACTATTAAAATCCTTATTAAATGTACATCTGGAGGTAATTAAGTTATTAGAAAACACTTCTTCAAATGAGACTAGACTGCCACCCACCATAATTAAAAACTCTAAACCCAAAACAGGCTCATTAAAAATCACGCCACACACCTAAAAATCTTTAGTTCCACCTTTACCAGTCTTACCTGAACCACCATCTTCCCATATCCTCCGTGTATAAGAAAGGAAAAGAGTTTACGTCCCCTGAAGATAAGAAGTTAAGACTTCTGAAAATATCAATTTCCATCACTAACTAAACAATATATAACATATTACTATCAAAGTAATATCTTCTAGAGATTCCAGAAGATGATATTATCTGTGGAGCAACTGTCTATCATCAGACTATGAAATCCAAAGTATTTTAAATCTAGAAGAGTCTGTTGTAATGGTTGCGTATAAACCTCTATAAATACTGTTCACCATGTTTGTATAAAGAGGTTAAGTTTGATGGGCATACAATATACCAAAATTCACTTATACTCTGAGAAATCGATGATGTACTAAATATAGACTAATCTATTTCAGAGTATCTTGAAGACGTCACTGGCGTACAATCCGATCGGGAGAACAGACAACCAACTTTACTTTGATACCAATAATCATCCCGCTAATTTGATTCATCATCGCCCTATCTTCAACAATAAATATTCTTTCTTTCATCAATAATACTACTATATTTAAAATTAAAATAATAAATATATACATCATTAGTATTACTACTTTATACCAACATTAATCCAGTCCTTACCAAATATCAGTCCAACCCCATCCTCTCAATTACTACACTCAAACGTGACTCGTATACCTTTTTCATATTTTTTTTGTATAGTACTTCAAAAAAATAATTAAGGCTCAAAACTTTGCTTTTTATCTGTGTTCGTTCGTCGACATCCTCTTCTTACTTATAAAAATATATATAGGGAGTTTTCAAAAATTGTTCCAAAACTTCAAAAATATTCCTCATATCAAAATGAAAAATTCTACATAAAAATATGTCCTAAAATGCTTAATTTTCTAACTATTCGCCATTTTGTGTTTCAAGAAAACAATTCATATATTTTTTTCGGTAAATGATATGGAGTTGATATTTTGTGTTTTATAGACCCAATTAGAAATACATAATCAACCCATTTTATTTACTCGTTTCATAACGGCGATTATTTATACTTTTTAATATCGAATATTCAAAACTGTTATTTCTAAAATATCTTTGCAGGAGAAAAAATATTTTTCTTTTTTGTCAACAAACAAAATGGTTACTTTATTCTTTCTGTATCTTAAAGGACAACTGAGTTATCAACAATAAACAGAAAACATTAATTCTTGGTTACTGTCTACAACTGCTACTAGTTTACAGTAGCAAAACAAATTTCTAAACATATTCATGTTTGAAATGAATCAACAATAAGAAAACTCGTTGCTATGTCAACAAATAAATACTAATGCAAATAACACCAGATGTTTTAATAAATCCTAATTTACATTTGCATACAATAAAGAGTTTTTCCCGGAGATTAGACAACAAATAACAAAACCACAGTCATTTAAAGTTTTAACTTCATTTTGGAAGACAATAAGTTTGTATAACAGTACCATGGACGATTTTTCTATTTTTAGTAAAAATTTATTATTGATTTGTTTATGATTTTTATACTCAACAAAAGAAAACATATTGTAAAATTATTTTAAAATGAATCTCAGGAATCAAATTTCCACTAAGAAGCTCTGATCATTATATTAAAAATTTAATGTGTAAATGTTTAACTTACACAGACTTGTTGAGTTTTTGTTTTATATGTTCTGCAGTTGGAAGAGTAAACTCGGTTAAATATTGATGACTGTGTTTAGATTAGCTCCATTTTTAAATTACATGTTTTCGAATTGAAATGCAAATTCAATTCTTTTTCAAGAATTTTAATTTTAGTTTAATATTAGTCTTGCAGAGTAGCATACTAAATTATATTTTTCATTTGCCTAGGGTATATTAAAATACGATATTTTATGTTGGGGAGGAGGGTACGTTTCAAATTTGTACTCTTTTATATTAGCTCAGGAAAGCTTGTTAAGAATAATTTTAAAAAAATGATTGTATAAAACTATCCAGGTTGTTATGTGAAAAGTTAATTTTCATGCGCTTAGACACCTAAATATTTTGTTTAATAAAAGTGATGAAATCTTTATTAATATGTATGCGCAAACTGTCATTAGGTTTTAAAACAATACTTTCCAGTTTCAATATCAAATCAAACGTGTTATTTTCCCAGTTTCTATCGACTTATTGGTAAATCATTTTGTAATAGCTTACCCGATATTTTAAAATTGTGTGTCAAATAAAACATTTTTCGAAATACTTAACAATAGCTAGTGACATTAAAATACGGTTGATACTTTTTTTATCGCTGTGGTTAATCAAGTACTGTGTTGACAATTACAATTAATTTTGTGTTGAATTACTTTTTAGATCTTTTTTGTTTTTGTAATATTATTTAGTAAAGTTGGTTTTTTAAAGTTGCATTAGTTTTCATTTTATGTTTTCTTGTGACTGGAAAAAGAATTACATGTATATAGTAAGTTATAAAGTTTTGGTAATAATAGTATAATCACATAATCAAACACGTATCTAAAAAAAACTAACACAATCAAATCATGTTTTTGCTCTCCTAGACCAAAATTGCTTAACGTAAAAATTTGTTTATCTGGATAAACATGTGATATAGAATGAAATAAATATTGCTGTTAATCAAACCTGGCTTTGCCTATGGAATTAAGTGAATGGTTTTTAAAAAAAATGTAAATTATGGGCTGAAATTTCTAAAACGTTTCATATATTAATTAAATTTCCATAATAAATAGCACTAAATTCTAAAGTTAATGTTAGAACTAAAAATAAATCTGTATTGCGTGACACGCCAAAATAGACTGATCTACGTATTTGACTTTAGATACGCCTGAAATGATCATTTATCGATTCTTTTCTTCGAATTTTAAATTTTGTTTTTTAATTCTGAATAGCAAAAATCACACGCAAAAATTAAAATTGATGGAACTGAGTTTAATTTAAATAAATAATTGTCTATTAGATTTTGATTGTTTAGATGGAATGATAAATTAACAATTGAACAATTCAATACTTTTTAAATAAATCTTACATAAATTTAGTACCACTTTTAAAATTCATGCAGTGTAATTTTTAAATATTTATGATAATTTATTTAATCATAATTTGCAATGAAGTAAAAAGTTGCGTTTTACAATTGATTAAACATCTCTAATGATATTTTGACGAAAACATAGAATATGCAAATATTTACCATTTGTATTATTATTATTAATTAATGCGTGTTTCCTTAATAATTAAAATTTATATTTAGGATTTAAATAATCATATAAAACTAAAGTAATACATAATACCCTGAAACTTAATTTATGTAAGTAAATTTATTCCTGTGCCTTATCGTGTGACAACATTTAAAAAGTGGTATTTATTTGTATATTATTTACAACTATACATCAAGGACGATTAGCTTCATCTCTTAGTACAATACTGTGAATTCAATTATAATTGTAACCGTAAAGTTGACATATCTCAACATGTGGATAAAGCCTAATAACAATTTAAGCTCAATGTATTTTTAAAGTGAAAGTAAATGCTTAATAATAATCAAATCTGTTAAGAAACAAAATATTTGAGATAGGTTTCGGCGATTTGAATGTATTTAATAGAATATAAACTAAAACTTTTGTAGTTTAGTGTTTTCCAGAAATTGTAGTAAAGTATTTACAGATATTAGTTCTAAATTATACTCAAACCGAATAATCCCTTTGTTTTATTTATTAGACTTAAACCAAACAATTAAACTGTTACACTGCTGATAACATTTAATAATTGTTTTTATGAGGGACTGTTTCAACCCGATGATGGTGGCTGGTAACCGAAATCAGCCTGTTATTATTCAAGAAACATAAACAGACCTTGTTATTATTTTCAGACGGATATTACCCTACAATCAAAATTGTACTTATATAAATTTTATTATATTACTTCATAAAACAAACAATATTATTACTTAATACAATTACTTTGAAATAAATTAATGTTGTGTTTACCTATTCCTGTGTGAAGAGTGTGAGATTATACCAGAAGTAAACCAAATGTAACAATGATAATTGCAATACATGATAACACATGATTGTTTGTGGTTTCCTGGTGTACAAATGTACACACTGTTTAGTTATTGCTATTAACAGAAGTTTCATTACAAATAATAAAATTATTTCCAAATTTGGAAAACTGTACTTAATCTAAAATATATTATTTAAACGATAAATGTAACAAATGATATAAAATTGAAGGTCGAGGTTGAAAAATACACTAAATGTTTATTACACCCAGGTCGAGGTCCAACAAGTGCTTCGAATTTTAATATAGTATTAATGAGTGGAAATAAAATGAATACACTAATGGTCAATTAAAATGTAATTTAAATGAAACAAATGAACTATTGTTTTATTAAATGCCAGTTCGACGTGCAACAAATGGGTATAATTTTAATATAGTGCTAATAAGTGGAGCTGAAACAAATGCGCTAAAGTTTTATTAAATGCCAGTTCGAGGTGAAACGAATGCAAACAAAGTTCATTACGATGTAGTGAAGATGAAACGAAAGACCAAACATTATTATACTGCATGTCGAAGTAAAACGAAATTACTAAATTTCAATACCAATGAACGGATGTGTAACAATAAAATATTAAATTTAATAACTGTGCAGCCAGAAGTAAAATAAATACACCATAGTTTATGGGAGTGTAGAAGGAGGGGGGATGGTTACAAGTGCCGAATCCAATGCTGCAGCATATGTAGTAAATGTAATTAAGTATATTATTAGGCTGAAACATTAATAATACACACAAAAGAGTGTAATTACTCCTGTATTTAGACAAACAACATATTCGGAAGGCTACAGGTAACGTAACACTTTTGTCTTCTCGTATTTAATTTCGTTATTTCAAAAATCAGAATTATAATAATTATTTATTTTCTTGAGAGATGACTTTCTTTAAACACCACCACATCAAACTTGATGGTAAAATTAATCCCTACTATTTTGAATGGCTGTTGAATAGCCTAATATTTTAAAGCTTTAAAAATCTATTGTAAACTTTGTCCCTGATTTGAAAAAGTTGACGTACATTCTGGAGTGATTTGGAAGCGTTCACTTTTTCAATGACCCAATAAAAAAACAAACCCCGGTCTAAATCTTCTTTTTATTAACTAAATATAATTATATATATAAATACCTATAGTATTTATTATAATCCGTCTTGTGATGTAGTTGTCCTCAAATTAATACACGTTTCGGAGCAGTAGTCCAATCATCAATTTTCTTCATTACTCCGTTGGAGGTCGTTATTTATTAAACGTAAACATTTACACAAGAACACGTAACACTCATAGACATAAATATATGACCCTGGTTTGAGAGGCCGCACCATCACTTAGCACGAGTGACATTGAATTGAAATAGGAAGAACGTTTATCTAATATAAACTGTGTGTTTCTTATCTTATCTGAATTCCTGTTCTATTCAAGTTGAATGGCTGTATCGTACATGTAATTTGATTTAAACAACAGTTGTTCATTTAATAGACTTAACGAGTTGTTTACATGCGCCTTATATATTTCAAATTCTTCAGTAGCATTATTGAATCTGGATTTACTAGAACACCGGGAAGGCTACATATTATGATGGAAATCGTAGTGACTGTGATTATTGTCAATAAAATGTTGTGTGAAATTAGATTTTATTTCACATTATGTTGTGTGACAAATGCAAATCGTGCATAAAATATTCTGCCTGTTTGTCCAGTCACAACCGCAACAGCCTATTCTGAATATAGTTGTTCGCAATATTCTTTGAATGATGTTGTTCGTTCTGTATGTTACAATTATTATATGATTTGAAAATGCATTTTTCAACACATTAGGAACTTGTTGGTGTATTCAATAGAAACATATATCTTACTGCTTTATATGCATATTATTCTATGATGATGCTCATTGCTCATACTATAACGATTATCATTATAGTTTATGAATATGCACTGATTCTTAGAATAAAGCCCTGCACTATAGATATGTGTTTTTGAGAAGTACTCAACAATTCAGTCCCAAGGTTAAATTCTCTTTATGGTTTAAAAATTAAGTAATCACGAGACTTATAAACAATGCACCACGAGTTACTATGTTCGTGTGATTTAGTATCCTACAGTGTTTGTCACGATCAAAATCAAAATCAAAAATGTCCTCCTAATAAATATCAAAATATCACTCTTAATTTTCTGTACCTAAATTAATCTTGCTGTAATTTGATTTGATTAGGTCGCTTGCATGGACTCACTAACATTAGGTAAAGAAACACAATACCCTCAAATCAAACTAAAATTAAAACGTATTTTTCTCGTATAAAATGATATTTGTAGTTTTAAATCTATATGTATTGATATAACGACGGTTTTGTTTTTGTAAGAAAGATAATAAAACACACCCGGTACCGAATTCTCAGAGCTTTAGTTAAAGTTGATGAGGCGTTTCTATGTCGTAAAACACCAAATTGCCAATAACCTCCTACTACCCCTTTTATCGAAAAACATCCGCTATTTTCAGAAATATTGACTAGTAAACTAGAAATATTCATTAATTCAGGGAGGTAGTATGTAAATCATTCAAACTGGTAAAGGGGGATTTGAAATTGTGTATAACTATGTTTATTAGTGCCACAATGACTACTATTACGTACTTATTAAAAAAAAAAGTATTTTATTACTCTAAAATCGTTATACAAAAATTTTATTGAATCACAACGACTGTTTCTTGGAAAAATAATTTTATTTTTATACTAGTTATTGTTACAGTTTGAAAAATAATTTCGTTTATTATTCGGCAATATAAAAAAGCCTTCATTAGTTTCGGTTATCTACCTTTTATTAGATGAGATATTATATACAACTCGGCCCTTATGGTTTTGTAATTGTTTGTATTTTATACGGCTACATTCACTTCTTGTATTAGCATTGTCCACTCGTTACTTTCATGTTTATTTCTAGAATTTCGGGGCCATATTAGTTGATAATAGTTTGTATATATATATATATATATATATATATAGGTTTAGGTATAAGGACTAGTTTCTTCTTTTCGTGATCCCCAAGCACTAGTTTCATCATTTTGTGATAACTTAAGTCGATTAGTTTAGTGTCAATTTTCCTTATATAAACTCACTTATTTCATCATTACTATATAGGAGGACTTAAGTTATCCTGATTACTTTTGTGCGACGACACAAAACTCATCATATGTTGTACTTAAGTTATCACCCTTGTCATCTCAATGGTACCAACAGGGAAATTTAAGGGAATTATTTTTGCTTTGTAAGCGATATAATTCTTATAAAGTCGGAATCTAATTTATATATTTAACTGTGGGAGTCAGATAAAATGTTTAAATTGTCAACCGAATTTATGTGGAATTATGAAACATTTTTAAAGCTGTAAACAACACATGCTTAATGTTATATAAATGTATAATACCAAATAAAGTTGATAATATTATTTAACATTGAGATGTAATAAAATCGTTTTTGCTATAGCAAAAAAAAGTCAGGTGCTTCCTCACTTTACTCCATTTGTTACATTTTGTGATATTACAGTAGCTATTCACTTACAAAAATTGCATAGCTACCACAATAATTTGTATGTTGTGTTGAATTGTATAACATAATAATCGTGTGAAATTGGTATGATACTTCCTCATTTTTGAAATCTTAATTATTGGGAATTAAATTAATGTTAAAATCGAATAAAAGGTGGGGAAATCGGTGGTCGGGCTGCAGCTTAGGCTGCTATCCATAATTTTAAAATATGTAACCTATGCTAATCTGACCTAACCAGTAGACACGGCATACCGGGGCATAGCGGGGAAGGGGCTTAGGCTTGCGATGCTTTCCAACATTTTGAAAATATCTTGTGCGGTATCGTTTTATACGTTTTGGGGTACGAGAAACCCGATTTTGATAGAGAAGGGGTCGTAGCGCTTAAGGGTCACGATTTTGGGCAAACATTTTCAAAATAACTTGTGTGGTATCTTTTTATACGTTTTTGGGTACGAGAAACCCTATTTTGATAGAGAAGAGGTCGTTGCGCTTAAGGGTCACGATTTTGGGCAAACATTTTGAAAATACTTTGTGGGGTATCTTTTTATACGTTTTTGGGTACGAGAAACCCGATTTTGATAGAGAAGGGGTCGTAGCGCTTAAGGGTCTCGATTTTGGGCAAACATTTTGAAAATATCTTGTGTGGTATCTTTTTATAGGTTTTTGGGTACGAGAAACCAAATTTTGATAGAGAAGGGGTCGTAGCGCTTAAGGGTCACGATTTTGGGCAAACATATTCAAAATAACTTGTGTGGTATCTTTTTATACGTTTTTGGGTACGAGAAACCCTATTTTGATAGAGAAGAGGTCGTTGCGCTTAAGGGTCACGATTTTGGGCAAACATTTTGAAAATACTTTGTGGGGTATCTTTTTATACGTTTTTGGGTACGAGAAACCCGATTTTGATAGAGAAGGGGTCGTAGCGCTTAAGGGTCTCGATTTTGGGCAAACATTTTGAAAATATCTTGTGTGGTATCTTTTTATAGGTTTTTGGGTACGAGAAACCAAATTTTGATAGAGAAGGGGTCGTAGCGCTTAAGGGTCACGATTTTGGGCAAACATATTCAAAATAACTTGTGTGGTATCTTTTTATACGTTTTGGGAACGAGAAACCCGATTTTGATATAGAAGAGGTCGTAGTGCTTAAGGGTCACGATTTTGGGCAAACATTTTGAAAATACTTTGTGGGGTATCTTTTTATACGTTTTTGGGTACGAGAAACCCGATTTTGATAGAGAAGGGGTCGTAGCGCTTAAGGGTCACGATTTTGGGCAAACATTTTGAAAATATCTTGTGTGGTATCTTTTTATACGTTTTTGGGTACGAGAAACCAAATTTTGATAGAGAAGGGTTCGTAGCGCTTAAGGGTCACGATTTTGGGCAAACATTTTGAAAATCCTTTGTGGGGTATCTTTTTACACGTTTTTGGGTACGAGAAACCCGATTTTGATAGAAAAGAGGTCGTAGCGCTTAAGGGTCACGATTTTGGGCAAACATTTTCAAAATAACTTCTGTGGTATCTTTTTTTTCCGTTTTTTGGTACATGAAACCCGATTTTGTTAGAGAAGGGGTTGTAGCGCTTAAGGGTCACGATTTTGGGCAAACATTTTAAAAATACCTTGTGCGGTATCTTTTTATACGTTTTTGGGTACGAGAAAAATCCGATTTTGATAGAGAAGGGGTCGTAGTGCTTAAGGGTAACGATTTTGAGGTAAAATTTTGAAAATACATTTTAGGGTGCGTTTTATATGTTTAAGGGTTCAGGAGAATAGATTTTGATAGAGAAGGGGTCGTAGCGCTTAAGGGTCACGATTTTGGGCAAACATTTTGAAAATACGGTGTGGTTAGTCTTTTTATATGTTTTAGGGTACGGGAGAATAGATTTTGATAGGGAAAGGGTTACGGTGACGGACAAATATTCTTTTTTATTGGTAACGTTTGAAAAAATAAAAAGGTAATATAATATTTTATACAGTAGTGTATAAGGAAATCATATTACCTATGAACTCGGAATGGGGGAGGTTTGTATTAGGATACTCCTATGATATACAGGGAAATCGAAAATTCTTAAACCTGTGGTTAATAGGTCCTGTTTAATACACTATTACCATGGGTTCTTATGAACCTACATCCGAAATCCGTTGCTGACTTGAACGGTGTCTAGTCTCGTTCTCTTGCCGATAGTTCCAAAATGGGCTGTTATGGGACTACCTGAGATTTCAATAAATGGTGAAAGACAATAAAGTTATTTGCTTAATTTATTTAAAGGCTTGCTCTAAAATCGTTAAATTGGGTAGAGCCGGAAAATAGGAAGGGTGCTTCCACACGTTTTTCATTGCCTATACGTTGTGAGTTTAAAACAACTTATAGATTGTATGTAGCTATCCAAATATTAAATATTTTCTTACAATGTATAGAACTAATATTCATGTTAAATTAATTTGATATCTCTTCATATTAGAAGTATTTATTATTGTTATATAATAGCAACAACCCAATATAGCTGATGATTTGATTTATTAATTGGTTGCTCTATTCAAATCGTTAACCGAAATAAAGCCTGATTTAGTCAGACTAATTCCTGTTGTTAATCCATTGGATAAGCGTTGTGATATTAAAACAGCTTTCGGCGCGTTTATTGGTTTACTACAATGTTTTATTTGGTTTAAAACTTATAGAATGAATATACAATTTTTGTTTCAGTATTTTAAATTTTTTAATATTTCGTACGGTATTGTTTTATATTATGTATTAAATAGTTTTAAAAATATAAAAAGTCGATATTTTTAATGATTAAAAATATATGGTAGTACTAAATGAGTGTAACAACTCGAAAAAGATGTTGTCAATAAATAATTTATCATGCAAATTTATATTAATTCCATTCATTTCAAACGACGACATACACGCGCCTAGCGGCAAGAATGCGAAACGCCAATCCAAAACAATGTCAAATTCAAGATTTTCGACCGGACAATAATTAATTAACGTAACTTACCAAATTTTAAACCTAGGAAGACCTATATAAAAATTAAGCCTAAATATTCGATCTACCCGTAAAAATTAACAACTCAAAGGCAGAGATATGGAAATAAAAATAATCTGCTTTTATCAAGACGACAAAGTCAATCAAATAAATTGCCAGTTTGAAATACAGTGTCAGTATTTCGCCGATTGTAGAAATACAGAAAGCCTCGAGACCAAACAAACCAGGCCTAGATATAATCCATATATCCCTGAATATAAAACGTCACCTGAGTCATTATTTAGAATCAATAATAAAGGTAAAATCTTTCAAATTACGACAGAAAGTCATAGTCAAAATGGCGGCCGAAAGAAATCAAATGACAGACATTTTAAAAGACACGCCCACCGACAACTAAATCACGTGATTCAAATAGATTCCATAGACAATTGAGATGCGGGAATTTACGATAAATTTAAGATTAAAATCAAAATATGTATATTAGTTTTAAGACAACATATTATTTTAAAAGAAGTTATTTGGATCCTTAATATAGTTTAACAACCTAATTTACAAAATTAGAAGAAATAAATATAAATGAAGTTATTAACAACTTCTCATTTAATAAATTAGAATCATATATTCATATCATTAGTGAACCAAATATAGCCTACATTATCATTTCAAAGAAATACAAATATAAATTCGAACCTCTATGTACAGGGTCGAACAATGATTGAGAGTGAAATGGGAGAGAGTTAAAAAATTGGAGGCAAATAAGAAGCATTCCAAGTTTCTGCTACTACAATAATTTTGAAGAAATTTACATAAATTAAAAATATATTTCCTACATCATGAAAATAATAAGAAGAAATAATATTGAGTGAAAATTTCGAATGTTAATATATATATTAAAGTTGGTCTGATATGAAGATGATGACAAGACAGATTCTATGAACTGGTGAGATCCTTCCATTTGCATTCCATTGTGTTATTTTTTTTTAAATCACAAACCCTAGGTGGCCTGTTCTTTTTTCATAACTATTAGTGTTCACAAGTTGAAAGTGGAATCAATAAAAGCATAAAACTGAATACGAACATCTATATAAAAAAATATAACAAACTTGAACCTAGCTTATTCAGTTTTGAACAGTTATAAATTGTCAACTTCATTCATCTCATTTTTTTATTTTTCTCCATGTACTAAAACTAAAATTAATTCTTTCATTTTGTTTTCCTTTTATGTCCTTTATATTAAATGGTATTATACCTAATTTCCTTGGTAAAAGCCGCACTAACCTAGTACCCCGAGATTAAGAGATATGAACTATTATATGTATAAAATAATTCCAGAGATGTAGACTATAGCCTAATTAATTGTGTTTCCATTGATATTTGTGTTGCAATAATACCCTACGATATGTATATGAACTATTGTGTTGATAAAATAATTCCCAGAGATATGGACTCCAATAATTGCTTGTGTTTTCCATTTATATGTGTGTTATAACAATTACTCGAGATATATATATATATATATCTAAAAACTCTTACACCATTTAACTTTTTTTTATAATATAAAATTATAATTTCAATTGAAGTCATTTAAGACAAAGCTTTTATGATAACTAACTAAAAGACTGTAATCAACTTTATTGATAATAAAACAATTTATATCGAAATAGAATCTATATTAATAGTTATATATATCATGAGGAATAAGATTTTACCTCTTAAATCAGTTATAATGTTTTTTACGAGAAATAGAAATGAGTTTCAAAGATTTATAAAGAGTTAACATCTTATGATGGTCTTCCATTTAGTCTAAAATTTAACAAAGAAAACTAAACATTGTAAAATAAAATAGATGAGTTAATATTTTGTTTTACTAAACACAATATCTAAATCGTAAGTTTTTGCATGTGTAACTGAATAATATAAAACATATTTTTATAATATTACTAACGATTTTTGAGTTTGTAAAAAAATCTATGCTTTCCGGATAACCCAATTATGAAGTGTAGTTAGGCTATATCTCTATTAAAACTGCCGAATATGAAAATTTACGTAATAATATTTCAAGTAAATAGAAAATACACGAGCAAAAACATTAATCTGGTAGTGAATCTCACACAGGTTTTAGTACAAATGCAAAAGACATTTTTAATAAGTCAAATCAACATTGTTAATTTAGGTATATTTATGGTACATATAAGCAGTTATGATACAAAGTGTGATATTGATAAACCAACAAGTGCATACAATTATTACAATCAGAAATTTTAATAAATCAATATCAATAATATATTAATATAATTTTAGATATAATATTCTAAATAAATAATTATCTTCTGAGCAATAATAATACAAAGTATTTCAGTCATAAGCCAAAAATGTTATTTATATTTTGCCTAGACAATTTCAATATTAAAATTTTAAAGTAATATCCCTTAGTGACATCAACGTGATCAGAAATAATCTAAAGTCTAACAGGGGTAAAAATAGAAAAAAAAACAGAATTTTACTAAAACCATGTAAAAGTTGTGATGAAATAGAATATTTCGAGTAAATGATAACCATGTAAGCAATAAAAATCGTAAGTAAAATAATGACGGCCCAAATAATAAATAAACTATGTTAGAATAAAAGTTGACCAAAAAACTATAAAATTTGAATTGAAATTTAATATTCAGAGTAAATAACAACTGTGTGAGTTTTAATAATACAAAATCTGATAATGATAAACAAAAGAGTGACAAACGAAGTTCGTAATACAATTATACCGAAAAAATATAAACATTTTTACTGAAATTTAAAATTCAGATTAAAGGACAACCACGTGAACAATAATAATAAAAACTCTGATAATGATTAACGAAACAATGACAAAACACCTTTGTAATACAATTTCACCAAAAAACTATAAAAATTGTAACTGAAAGGTAATATTTAGAGTAAATTATAACTGTTACCAATATTAAAGTCTAATAACGATTAAACAATCCGTAAGTAAAACAAGCTCGTAATAAAATTTAAAAAATAAATTAAACTATAATAATACATAGATTAATAGCCGGAACAAAAGAGTTCAAGTGCAAAATATAGTTTTACTTAAACCATGTAAACATTGTGAATAAAATATAACTTTTATAGTAAATGATAACCGATAAGCAATAATAATAAGAAAGTTAATAATTATAACCTGAACAAAACAAAACAAGTGCAAAACATCATTTTACCAAAACCATGTAAACATTGTGAATAAAGTATAACATTTATAGTACATGATAACCGTGTAAGCTATAATAATAAAAAAATTATTAATTATAACCTGAACAAAACAAGTGCAAAACATAATTTTACCAAAACCATGTAAACTTTGTGTATAAAGTATAACATTTATAGTACATGATAACCGTATAAGCTATAATAATAAAAAAATTAATAATTATAACCTGAACAAAACAAGTTCAAAACATAATTTTACCAAAACCATGTAATCATTGTGATACAAAATAATATTCAGAATAGATGATCTTATTGTCTTTGTAAGCAATAATAATACAAAGGTTAATAATACAAACCAAAACTAAATAAAACCAGAACAAAAGATAATTTTATCAAAACATTGTAAACACTGTGAATAAAATATAACATTTATAGTAAATGGTAACCATCTAAGCTATAATAATACTAAACTTAAAAATTATAACACAAAGCAAATAAAACTAGTACAAAACATAATTTTACAAAAACCATGTAAACATCGAGATTAAGATATCCCATTTAGAGTAAATGGTAACCGACTAAGCAATTATAATAAAAGGTGTGATAGTGATATTCCACACAAAGAATAAAACAAGAAAAAAATATTTAGAGTGATAATTGTATAAGCTATAATAATACTATATTTATAACCCTAACATGGAATGAATAAGCATATAAAATAGTCCGAGTAAAATACTTTATATATTCAAATTGTTCTTATTTAATATTAACCGTGAGTAAAAGGCTGAATGATATTGGTAAATGAATAGCGCTCAATAGATAAAAAAAACCAAAAATTACCATCTTGTAAATATTTTCAACTAAATATATGATTTATTCAATAAGATTACATTAACACAAATTGAAACTTTTAAGAAGCCCTTAAAACTAGCACAACACAAATTTTAGTCTATAGATCTAGAAATTCTTAAATTAGGGTTTTTATGGGGCAACGGACCAGGGATGGTAACACTACTTTTTTGTTTTATTATTTCTTTTATTTGAGTTGCTCACCCAAAGCCTCATCATATCAATCGACCTGCGATTTAGTGATGGGCTTCTTCGTTTTGCAATATTGCATTCGGTGTATGAAGGCAAGGTTTTGTTTTTTAAATGTTTACCGAAGTGTTTTTCCATTGCAGCTCTTTCTGGGGTAACCCATCTCAACTTTAACTTGCTTATTCTTCTTTTTTTGGGGCTTACTTGTTTTACATGTTTTCCTTGGCGCTTTTTAGGGGATGAAAAACCGGATGACTTGTCAGATAAGGGCGATGTAGGTTGGTAGTCACTATCGCTTCCATCATTAGTGTTCTTCTGTGGTGTTACCATTCCTCTTGAAGATAAAACAATATTTGGCTGTTTAATATCTTCAAAAGGTACCTCTAGACTTAGCGGGTCAACTGCATTTTCATCTGAAGCCTCAGGACGGTCTATTGTGTCATCGACATGAAATGACTCTAACTCCTGCAGGCTAATATTTACATTAATTTCTTCGATGGTTTTCCCACGAAACTTAGCAGTCTCACCCGCTTCGACAGCCATTAGTAGTCTTGAAATCTTCGCAATTTGTAAAGATTCATTTTGTTGTCGGTAAAAACGGAGATGAGTTACATCTTTGTGACCCAGAAATGCACAAAGCATTTGTAGATCACTGTCTGTAAGGTTTATAGCTTGACAGACCGTCGCTATTTCTTTCCTCAGCGAGGTTGCTCTTAACAGTTCCGGTTCTTCAGCATTACATGAGTATGCAACCTTCCTCAAAGCTGAGTATGCCTCAAAACAACGGTCTTCATACTTACCGAAAAGGAAACAATTAGAATCGGAAACGTTTGCTTCTCTTCTTAAAGAAATAATTTTCTCCAGAGCAACCATCACCTTAGGTTCAATGAGAATTGGTACACTACGGCCACCCTTTCCATACACTTCCATATAGTAAAATCTTTTACTTAATATTTTTTCAATTTCACTGAAGGTTCTGTAGACATCTGAATCACTACTTACCATTCTTCTCTTGTTAAAATCCTCAATCTCAATGTTCTGAGTTTCATGTAGTCTCTTTCTATTAAAAATGAGGAGAAGAACAAGAGTCGACTCGTTGAGTGTGGTCCAGGCATCCAAGTTAAATGACATACATAATCGCTTAAGTGAATCTTCAATCTGGTTTCGGAGGTAGGTGTTCAATTTCATAACGTCAGTGGTTAGTGGGGGTAACTTCTTACTCCTCCACGTATTCTTTGCTGCCTGTTTAGCTGCACTATATCCAAGGGTATCCATGTATCGAACCTCGTGCTTTTCAATCCAAGCTGCCACTTGCTTTCGAATTTTTTCCCCATCTCCTTCCAGAGGCAAGGAGACCTTCCAAAGCTTTGCTACCTTCAGCATCACGTAACCTAAACTTTTAACGGTAGCTGTCCCTTTTTCAAACTGCATCTGCATGGCATTGTATTCATATAACGACAATAATGCATTTATATAAACATGCCACTTTTCGTGTTTAAAAAGCTCTTTTAACGAAGTAACTTCAGGATCAATCAAAGTGGCATGCATCCTCACTCTAGCGATTAGTCGTAATCTTCCTCTTATGTAGTTAATTAGACTTTTTTGGGTCATATGTCTTTGACACAGGGAGTCACCATACAAGAGGATGATTTCATCACTCCGAATAGCTTTGGCCACATCTCCTTCCCGCAAACCTCCTAAAACCGTCTTCATTAATGGATGAAAAGTGTCTGTAACCTTTTCCACCTCCTTTTTAGAACGAGCCATTGTTAAGACTGTTCGTGCTGACGATGTTTTTCCACTACATTTTTTGTAGTGGCGGTGTAAAGTTTTGCTATAAAATGGTGCTTCACATCCTGGGCATTTGATATAGTCTTCCTCTGATTTGCCTTTCGTTTTTCTAACTGGAAGAAACGTTCGTCCTGCCTGACTTCTTTTTGCATTTAGTAGTGCAATCCCCTCTAATCGAAGCCTACATACCATTTGATGTCTTTCAGTATTCTTGGCAGGAAGAATTTTAAATTCCTTTACTCTCTCCTCGCTACTATGTTTATTTAAAAAATGCCGCATAAGGTTTGTCTGCATCTTGAGGCAGAACAGACAGAAGTACTTTTTTGTTTTTCCAATGGAATCTAGAACAAAATTGTCATGCATAAAGAATTTTTTTTTAAAACTAAAACCTTTCTTTTATCAGATCAAAGATAAGTGAGCTATCCAGTAAACACCCTACACCATTTTTTTAATGGGAAATATTTTAAAAATAACAGATTATTTAAATACATGCATGCTTGAATATGAATTAAAGTTACATAATACATTTTGGTACTTGATTTATAACCAGTTTTTGGGTGAAATATAATATTTATTTTATTTTTTAAATTTTTTAATTTTACTTAATTTGTAGTAGGAGAATCATTGGTGGTTTATAATATGTTATAATCTATGTAGGTTAAGCCTGTTCACTGTATGATGCATGTAAAAATTTTGCAT
The DNA here is from genome assembly GCA_963513935.1 of Aphrophora alni. Taxonomy (NCBI): domain Eukaryota; kingdom Metazoa; phylum Arthropoda; class Insecta; order Hemiptera; family Aphrophoridae; genus Aphrophora; species Aphrophora alni. The sequence continues at coordinate 131,330,209 of OY740769.1, read as the reverse complement.
CTTGTTCATAATAGGCAAATAAATAAAAATAATTTGTTAAATTATTATTTTCAATCTTATAAAATATTTGTACAAAATTCATTGAATAATTTTCTTGTAAGTTATTTACTTATGCAAATAAAGTGTCAAAGAAGTAATCATATAGTTTAAAACTAGAATTGGTTTTAGTACAATATGGTATGGGTATACACACAACAACACTATTATATTGTGATAAGTGAAAAACTATTATAACATATTAATGGAAATATAAATACCCAATAATTCCATCTCATCCTTGGTTTCAATTGACTCCACACCTTCATCAATATCGATTACACTTAACATGGAGTCGTCATTTTCATCATCGTCACCGTCGTCATCTGTTAATGATGCTATGTTTGGAGTGGCTGAAATAATTTAGAACTCAATTTACTGTAATGATATAATCAAGTAGTTAAACTCCATCTCATAGTTAGTATTATTATTTTACAGTCAGCAAAATTATAAAAATGAATTACTGACACAATAACAACTTGGATAATATTTTAAGAATTGAGATAGGTGAAAATAGTAGTAAAGATTAATAATAAATTATTATACAAAAACTATGTTATTAACTTTTCCTGCAAAAATGTAATAATAATAAAATATTGTAATTTATGTATTTTCTGTCAACAAAATATTAATTTTTTTTATAACACAATAACAACTTATGTAATATATTAAAGAATTGAAATTGGTGAAAATAGCAGTAAAGATTAATAATAAATTATTATACAAAAACTATGTTATGAACTTCTCCTGCAAAAATGTAATATATAATAAATAATAATAATAAGATATTGTAATTTATGTATTTTCTGTCAAACGTATCACTACTGAACAATTTGCCGAACATTACAAAATATGTACAAGACACTTAGATAGACGTACAGTACTTAAAGTACAACCATAGAACAAATCAGGTTAGACAAATAGCTTCAACTAAAATTCCATTATTTTTCACCTAAAGAACGTATTTTTGTTAAACCTAGTTGTTACAAGGGTCTAATTAGATTTGCCTGGAAATACTAACAAATAACTTTCTAAATCCAAGACGCTATATTGTACAATATTAATATATAAAACGTTAAACATTTATACTGTTAAACATTCCTAGTGTCAAAAAAATCACTTGATAATAATTTGAAGTTACATAAGTTTACATGAAACATAAAGTGTACAACCCACTTTCTGTTGGCAAAAAAATAAAAAAACTAGTATTTATACTATTATACTATATATATAGTTGCTAATATTCAGTATTGATTTTTATTTGCAATCATATAACTTGTTTTTATCGCTACAAGGAATTGTAGGTACTAAACGCCGGACATAATTTTAAAAGAACACATGTTTGGACTAAGAGGAAACATAAAAAAACACAAAAATCAATATTTTAACCCATTACTTGACTCTTTCGATTTTTTTTTTATGTGAGAGAAAAAAAAATTATTTGCTGGACCTCGTATTTGTGCTTTAATAGTAATTTGGAAAAATCTAAATCAACCAATTATGGCAAATCTTCAGTTTTCTATTTTCTACTATCCCAAACTGGTCCTCTCGTTTCTCAGCCAAGGAACCAAAGCGTTATGTTTGCGATGACGAGTGTTTACTCTCCAAGCGTGATTGTTTATCCCTTACTATGTAGACTGTTGGTTAGCATTTTCTAACTGTGTCGACATTGCATGCTATTAAGAATCGGGATAATCCTCAACACTTTCTTCAAGGTAATAAATGGAATTTGTCCACTATAGCTTCAAATATAAGAGAAATACATTGCAAAGAAATCAGTAGGTATTAAAACTCTTAATAAAAATTGGCGTTCTCTAAAAACGAAAGTGTGTGAAGTACACCCTTACTCTTGTGTATTTAATGCGAAAAATGAATATTATAAAACTTATCTCCGAAGCAATAGGTTAAATCCCAGGCGCCAGTGGAGGTGTGTTAAAGAACTTATAGGAGTATCTGCGAGTCCATCAACTCAGCTAAGTGTAAGAGATACAAACGGTAGTGTAGTATCAGATCCAAAAATGGTTGCGAATATATTTAACAATTTTTTTATTTCAGTAGCACATGATTTACGATTGAATATAGACCGATACAAAACGTTTATTAGAAATGCAAGAACTAATTTAGATTTCGCTAAAAACAAATATTCAAAAAAATTCACTTTTTTTATATCCTTCTAACTGTATCGAGATTCAAAATATTATTAACACTCTAAGTGCTCGCAAAGCTCCGGGGTATGACTCAGTAACGCCGGTTATAGTTAAAGGTATTGCAGAAAATATAATTGAACACCTCGTTTATCTCATTAATTTATGCATGTCCTCAGGTGAATTCCCAAATGATTTAAAAAATGCTATTGTCGTACCTTTGTATAAAAAATCGGATAAACTATGCCCTAGTAATTATAGACCGATTGCTTTGCTTTCAATCTTTTCTAAGATACTTGAAAAAATATTAAAATCTCGATTGGTAAATTTTTTAGAGAAAGAAGGTTTCCTTAGTAAAAATCAATATGGATTCCAAAAAAAAAGAATACTGAAAATGCCCTTTAGGATTTCTTTGGGAAGGTTTATGAAGGAATGAACGACGGTGACTTTTGTGCTGGAATTTTCGTGGACGTGATGAAGGCTTTCGATACAGTAGATCGCACTATTCTCCTAGATAAAATGTATAAAGCAGGAATCAGAGGAGTAGCATATGCATTGTTTTTATCTTATCTTTCTGGAAGAAAGCAGAGAGTGAAAGTCGGAGATAAGCTCAGTGAGAAAGTTGAAGTAATCTATGTAATTCCGCAAGGATCTGTGTTATCAGGGCCATTGTTCCTTATATATGTAAATAGTTTATGTGACGGTATCTTTAAAGGAATGTTAACAGCATTCGCGGATGATACTTCACTTTTTTACAGATCTAAAACTCTCCAAGATTTACAAAACAGTATGCAAAACGATATTAATTTGCTTAGACTTTGGTTTACTGAAAATTGTTTAGCAATGAACACTAAAAACCCAAGCGTTAATTTTTAACTTAAATGACAAAAAACGTGTAAACCTATTACTCAAATACCATGAAGTTGACTGTACATCACCAAACTGCAACTGTTTACCTATTACTCTTGTAGATGAAATTAAATACTTAGGATTATTTGTTGACAGCAGGCTAAGTTGGAAGATTCACATAAATTACATAAAAGATAAGGTTATTAAATATACAAGGATTTTCTATTTACTTAGACCCTTTTGTAGTCAGGACCTATTACGAAATTATAGATAATAAATCAAAATTAGAACACGCTTTACCTATTTATAGAAAACTTGAGATTCTACCTATAAAGAATTTGTATATTTATAAGGTATTAAAAGTTTATTATAATAAGAGTAACAAACAAAGAGAAGATATTCGAAATCCTACTGTAATCCTTAGAAATAGATTGAATGCATATGTTCCAAGACCTAGACTTACTTTATATAAAAAGTTTTTCACCTATCTTGCTCCGAAATTTTATAATTACTTGCCCCGTCAAATTAAAATTGTTTAAAAGAGTTAAATATAAATTCTTAAGAGTGTTAAAAACATATCTTCTGTTGCATGATAATATTTCTATGTTTTATGACTGTTTAGAATAAGATATGACTTATAAGGAATATTTTTTGTGTTGTTTTATTGTTAGGTTTAAGAATAGCCTACTTAATTGTTTAGGGTAAGATTTTTTTTTTTTTTTTTTTTTTTTTTTGTGTTAACTAAGATATATATTTTCTATTTTGGCATAATTAATATTATTTATATGTATAAAAAAAAATTTAAAAAAATTGTTTGTCCTGTATAAATATTAAGTAGCCTTTGTCTTTTGTTGTTTCTTCCATGTTGAGAGATGAAATTTTAACAAAGTTCGGTGAATCATCAAATGTAACCGATCAGCCGCCACCTTTATCTCTAGCTCTTGTCATAGATTCTAAGTTTCATGTGTATCACCCCAAACAGGTTTTTTTTTATAAACCTCGGGTCACACTTTATTAGTCTTAAGTTTGTAAAGTTTTGTAAACTGAACATGTATATGTATATAGTGACTAATAAAGATATTTCATTTCATTTCATAATATGTACTCGTACTATTCTTGCACATATTATACTGTGTAGAGAAAGTTTTGTGAAAAGTCAAAAAATTAATGTCGAGTTATTATACCAATTATCTGCTGTCAATTTTAACATTATTACTGTTATTTTTTTATTGTACCACATCACGCACGAGTTGATTACGTTGATCGACATTTTGTATAAAGATGTAGTTTCACAGTTTTGGATGTATTTTTTTCAATATTTTTTGGGAACTAAAATTTCGCATTAGCTCTTATAATTTAAAAACTAAATAAATTACTCTCATTTTCTCATTATCTGATATAACAATATTCATTACATTTCTCTAAAATTATTCCTCAAAAGGCCCCAAAAATATAAAATGTGACAGTTGACCCCCTTCCCCCCCCCCCAATTGAATCCTACGAAAGTTATTGGTTATAAAAGTGATGGAACAGAACAGATTTTTGTTTTACGGATCGTGACCACATTCGGTATGAAATGTGAGTCTTCTATTACTGTGATGACTAATCACTATTTAAGGATATAAACTTTTTTAAAGTTAAAATTTTATGAAAAATAAATAAATTTAAAATTTTAGTCTATTTGCTTAGTTGAAGTGTAGTTTCATGGGTTGTTAAACAGTTACTATACTGTGACTAATAAGGGGCAAGTCAATTTTGTACCTTACACTTGTTTTTCAAATTTAACAACGTATACAAAATATAATAACATTGTAAAAATTTTGCCTTCGTGTCCTAAGTGGTGTGATGTTAAATTGTAGTTACATGGTCTATGAAGTAGTTACTACACTGTGTGACCATTAGAGAGTAATGCACGATATTGTGTGTAATCTAATATTTGTTAGAGACATATATCGTATTAACAAGTGTTTGGTTCACTGTCCTGAGTAGAGTTTAAAATGTAGTTACATCAAAATTCACAGTTTTTCGAAATATATTTTAATTTGTATAAGTATTCATTTATATATCCTCAGTAAAGTTGAAGTTTATTTCATAGACTGTGCAGTTAATCAACTGTGTTTAGTAATGAGTAATGTCATATCGTAATATTACTTTTTTGTCAAATTTACCATATTTTGGAAAATACCTCAATTTTACAAGTGTTTGTCTTGATTTGGTTAGTAAATTCAACAATTTAGTTACATGGGCTATTAACTATTTACTACACTGTGATTTGTAAAGAGTGATGTCAATTTTAGAATGTAACCTATTAAAATGTATCATTAAAAAAAAAACTTAATTTTTACAGGTATTCGTGTCTATTTTTAGTGAGGTTGAAATATAGTTCACAGACTATTAATGAATAATATCATGTTTGTAGTATATCCCTTGTAAAAATTAAATATTTTTTGCTTTAAACTGCTGTCTAAGCTTGGACATATGTTAGAAGTAAAATACTTCGTAAAACACTAAAACACGGAAAAGAAGAAGAGTTTTCCAATATATACTCATGTTTAATACAAATCGTCAATACAATACAGCTAGAAATTTTCGATATGTCGCTTTTCGACCCCGGCGGTGTATGTCGGGGAGATTTTTCCCAAGCTTACTAAATTTTTCTCTTTCCAGAGCGAAGAGAAGTTAATTTTGGTCGAGGGCAGTAAGACATTGCATACAATAAAAATTATTTTAATTAAGAATGTTATAATTTAGTTTATTTTGGAGTTTATTTTAATACATGGAAACAACACATCACATACATTACAAATTATATTAATCGAGAAAGTTATTGCTTAGTTTATTTCGTTATATGGCAGTAACACATTACGTACATTAAAAATTGTTTTAAGTGAGAGAGTTATTGCTTGGTTTATTTCACTTTTACTTTTGTGAATGTTTACCCAACCCTTTCTCTGGTCAAAAGCACCCCTACAAAATTCAATTTATTTTGTTACTTCACATTTAAATAGTTCTATCATCTTCTAAAATAATGTCATAAATAATTTACAAAAACGCTTACTAGGCCAAAAATATAGACTTTGGAGGGAAGAAATCTATATTATACCTATTTATAGCTTTATATTAAGATAACCATTGGTCGTAGAATGATGAACAAAATAACTAATTATTAGTATACCATTCCTTTATTATGATCAATATACAAAAAAACTAAAAAATCCAAAATTACAACAAATTTAGATTTTGTTTAACAATTAACAAACCCTTTCTCACGTTAGAAGCACCCCTACAAAAATCACTTTATTTTGTTACTTCAAATTTACATTGTTCTATCATCTTGTAAAACAATGTCATAAATAATTTACAAAAACGCTTACTAGGCCAAAAATATAGATTTCGGAGGGAAAAAGCTTTATATTAAGATAACCATTGGTCGTAGGATGGTGAACAAAATAACATATTATTAGTACACCATTTATTTTTAATGATCAATATGCAAAAAACTAAAAAATCCAAAATTACAACAAATATAGATTTTTTTAAACATTTAACAATTACTTTCTCACGTTAAAAGCACCCCTACAAAAGTCACTTTATTTTGTTACTTCAAATTTACGGTAGTTCTACCATCTTCTAAAATAATGTCATAAAGAATTTACAAAAAAGCTAACTAGGCCAAAATATAGGTTTTGGAGGGAAGAAATCTATATTATATTTATAGCTTCATATTAAGATAACCATTGGTCGTAGAATTTTGTATAGTGTATTGTAGTGACGATTAGGAAAAATTAAGAATAACGATGATATATTCCAGCAAAAATTTGTTTTAGGATGTTTAATATGCTTGCGAATAATGACACTTTGTATTATTACGATATAAAAAATGTAGGAATTAGGTATAGCCACAGACAAGATTTGTGTATAATTGTTTAAACTAATCATGTTTGCTGAGTGTCATTTCATCTCAAGAACAGCGAATCTGTTACGTGAGAATGACCTCCCGAAGAAGGCCCCTTCAATTCAAGGCAGTGACTGTTTAGACTCAACTTCAGATAACATAAAGAGAGGGAACCCCAAATCCAAATGATTATGTCACTGTGCTACCTCAGTAATTTTCGAGTACTATAGTCTATTGGTATTTCCTGTGAATATTTCAACAGAATATAATATGCCTATAGTTACGAATGTATTACGTTTAGTTATAAAGCATGCTAAACTGCATATTATATTCCAATAATCACAATTAAATCAATATTTTACTATGGGTTAGAGGAAGCTTCGTGCAAGTACTTGGCGGAAATATTTAAAACAAACCACTAATGACCAAATTACATATTCTTGTCCCCAAAGAATAAAATTGCCGGTAATTTTCTATGTTTTGGGTGAGAGGAAGCTTCGTACAAGTAATTGGCAACTCCTTTTTACTAAAATAAAACAAACAACTAATGACAAAATAAATAACTTTGTGTTATTCACGTGTAATAAAAATGCCGTTAATTTTTGAATTTTTAAACATTAAAAAAGTAAAAAAGGCGACATTCTAGCCGAAAATATATATTTTATTTTCATACAATCCCCAGAATATTTAAAACTAACATTTAACACCCATATAGTATAACAGATATTTCTCGAAATATAATGATTCAAATTATTTGAAAATGGACAAATAGATTAAGAATAAACTTAGCTTAACTTTTATATATAACAATTTAACAATATATAAAAAGGAACTTATAAAATTACATCTGTATTGCCAATAGTTTTGCACAGCGTATAGCTATTTAAAAATTTAATCAAATGCCGTTTTCTAAAAAAATATTGAATTGTTTTAATTAAAACTTGTCACAAATATGAAGAATAAATTTATGAATACAATATTTCAAACCGCATGTCTCTAAATCATAGTTTTTAAATAAGAAGAATTTTAAAATGACGGAAAATTTTAAAACAAAACTAGATAAAAGTTTAAGGTACAAAATATATTGTACCCTTCCTAGATTTTTAGACGAAATCGTGCCGCACTACAATTATTACTTCAGTGAAATACGAATAACTTATCTTGTACTTTGAATTGAAATACTTTAATATATATCAAAATAAATATAAATTGCTCGTCTATCATTTACTTTTAATTTCATTCAAATATAATGATTATTTTTCGAATACGGTGCCTAAAAAGAAACAGTGTTTGCCGTTCGGTCAAAATATGTCTTTTATAACGTTTGATTTACATAGTTAATAACCCTATTTATTTAATTATTATTGTTGAGTTCCCATTTTTTTTATATTTAATGTTTATGGATATGTTATTTATGTATATTTCAATTTCTATTAGATTTGGATTGATAGTTTTAATGAAAAACTATTGTTACCGAAGCCATATTTTGTAATTAAGTTTTTTGCCGTACAGATTGGTTGTGGGAATTTTATAACTTTAGGTTTATATTTCAATAAGTTATTATAAATCAAATTAAAGTTACAATATTTTCATCTATCATTTCTTTTAGATTCATTCAGAATGGATACTTAGTTTTCAACTGCGTTGTTTAAAAAAGAACCAGTGTTTTCCCGTTCTGTCAAAATATGTCTTTCGTAACGTTTGATTTACATAGTAGTAGGCCTATCTGTTTAAATATTATTGTAGAGTTCTCGTTTTTAAATATAATATTTATAGATATGTTGTTTATATATATTTCAAATTCCATTACAATCGGATTGATAGTTTTAATGAAAAATGTTTGTTACCGAAGCCATATTTTGTAATTAATTGTTTTGCCTGATTAATTAATTGATTAATTAATTGTTTTTGTTTAACAGATTGGCTATACGAATTTTAAAAGTTTATATTTATATTTCATTAACTTATTATATATATAAAAAAAGATAAAATACTCATCTATCATTTACTTTTAGTTTCATTCAAATTAGATAATCATCTTTCAAATGCGATGATTATAAAATAAACTGTTTCGAGTGATCTGTATAAGTTTTCATTTAGGATTTTGATTGGAGATTGTTTTAATCAATAAATATGATTGAAATACTTTATTTTATATCAAAACCATGATAAAATTACCATCTATAATTTTTTTCTCGGTTTCATTCAAATTGATTAATTAGTTTTCAAATTAAATGATAAACAGTGAAACGCAATAATATTCTGGTAAGCACATGTACAAATTCGGACGGGTTTGTATTTAAATTTGAATTATTTCCTATCAATTTCAAATTTTTACCAATTGTAAAACAGTATACGTCATTACTATTGTGAAAGTTTAAAATCTCTAACTCATCTAGTTATTTTTTTATGAATTTTGAAAGAACGAAAATCGTATAAAATTGCAAAACCGAACTGCAAACATTGCTTCAGTTTAAGATATGATTGAAATACTTTATTATATCAAAATAAAGATAAAATTATCATCTATTATTTACGTTTGGTGTCATTCAAATTGGGTGATTACCTTTCAAATGCGACGGTTATAAAAAAAAAAAACTTTCTAGTGATCCACATAAGTTTTCAGTTAGGATTTTGATTGGAGATTGTTGTAATCAATAAATATAATTGAAATATTTTATTATATAACAAAACAAAGATGAACTAAACTTTAAGTTAAATATTTTTGGTTGTTTAGGCTAAGATTTAGAAAACACTTATATAAAAACCACATATAAAATACATTTTTTTACAAAAAAAAATAGAAATGTAGTGTATTGAAAATGAAATTGACATTGTATATTTTCACAATTTTTCATTCTTTTTGAGCCTAAGTACTTGGTACATAAACCTTTGAATATATACATTATTTGTTTAGAGATCATATTTTCGCCTATAAATAGATATATAAAATGTTATACTATTAGGTAACTTAAATAACACTGAATATTTTGAAAATATACAAAAACCCCCAGGTAGACATGCCAAATAAAGTATTAAGTATTAAGTATAAAGAAATCCCCAAAGATCTTATGGAATGTTTGAAAAGTAAATGTAAAATTTCAATTCGACACTTTAATTGTTGCTAAAGAGTTAAATTTTAAAAAAAAAAAATACTCATTTATTATAATAATGAAAATGCAAACATAAGAAAACATAAAAAACGAAAATATGTGTTATACTGTAGACCTAACTTAAAGTATTTTTCCCACCACCAAACTATTCTTAAAATGTGAGATAAACAGTCTACCAAACCAAAAATATTATTGAAACCCTTATAAAAAATATTTGTATGATTACCTGTAACAATCGCTTCATCGCAATCTTTGTCACTTAAGTAGGAGACTTCCTCAGATCCATGTGTTAAATGTAATGATTTATCATCTTCTGTTTGAGCAAACTTTGATAAGTAGGTAAGGTGTTTATATTGGCTTTGGACTTTTTCGTAGGAAACTAGATCCTTAAGTAATATTTCCAATTTACTTTTTTCTAAAAATAAAGAAAAACCATGTACAAATTTTTATACATTTTATACGTCTTATAGAATTAAAGGTTGTTACAAAGAAACATAAAATGTTAAATAATGAACTATTATGGACAAAGCCATTTAACCTTTTTGTCCAAAAATCACTGTGATAAATATATGGTATGAGATGTGTTCAAAATGAAAATGCAACTTAAGACAAACAAACTTCCTTCGTGAAATTTATTGCAAGTCAGATTACCCAAACACCCCGTTAAAAATAATTAATATATTAATAAATCAATACTCATTTGATTTCCAATAAGTTATACATAACTTTCAAAAATAGGTTCATACAATTACGATAAATTTTCACATTAGTTTTGAAATCTCTCTACTCAAAATTATGTAGATCTAACTTTCAATACAATTAGCCTACGTGACGCAAAAATTAGAACAACAAAATAAAAACAAAAAGTATGTTTTAAGTTACCTCCTGTGTGGACGACAATACAATGACACTCCTTGCCATTATGTTTCAGTTTGTATATATTTTTTGATTCTGATGGTTTCAGTTCATCAGTCGGGATTAAATCAAGTTTATTGTACTCCAAAAGTTTTACAATGGTAAACTTTCTATTCCTAAAACAATAATGGTGGTATATAATTTTAATAATTCTAAAAAATGGGGGGAGCTGCACATGCAAAATAAGTTTAAACAGATTAATATTTTAAAAAAATTGCTTCACATAAGACAACACTTCCATACCTTTGGTAATATAGATTATAATTTGTGCACTTTTTATTTATTATATTCTGCTATGTGTTGACTTCTGCTAACAATACAGTATTATGTTCCTTTTGTTAATTCTAGGCTCTATACTTGTACTCTAGGCTGTAGCTTTTGTACTTGTTAGCGTGAAACTTAATATAAACATTAAAACCTATTGGTAATTCAAAATTTTATGAAAAATAGAACAGGAGCAAAACTTCTTTTATTTTCCTTGTCACACTAATACGCTTTTAATTTGTTTATATATGGTAGACTATTTATTTTAAATACATTCACCGAATGAAGTTATTGTAATCAATTTTATTTATACAAAAATAATATTTCATTAAACTTGTATTTATTGTTTAATATAGTTAGGCGCATACAAGTATGAGATACATTCAAACGCTCTTTTTCTTTTTTATGTTTTTAACAAAGGTCTAGAATTTCGATCAAACAAAATATTGAACGAGAATAAAGGATGATAGTTTTAATTGTTTCTTTTATTTTTTTCTTTCTTTCTTTTTTTCCATTTTACTACTTCTGTATTTTATTATCTGTCATTTTAAGATATTTATCTTCTTGAGTATTATTTCTTAATTCAAATTAAAAAGCTGAAGCCACTTAAAAATTAGTTAAACTAATAAACAATTGGCTTCTAAAACAATACACTCTAAAAAGTTGGAGTTCATTAAACAAAACAAGGTGACTATACAACACATAATTGTTACACATATTGTTACTAAACAAGAGTTTTTTACCTAAGTGAATTGAATATAAGAACAAAATTTAGAGATTGTTAAGTATCATGATCACTTACCTCCAAGAAGGACCATCGGCGCTGAGCGCTAAGTTTACCAGTTGTTGACCTCTTCTCATCTTGTTCGAAGTAATATTCACTAAAAAATCACTGACAGCTGACAGTTAAAGAATGAACATAACTTCATAGAAAACTTCCTTTTTATTCTATCCTTTAAGATTCCAACTACCCCTACCTCGATTTCAACCCCTTCTCACTACTACGAAACAAAAGTGAGAAACCGATTGGTCAAACGTCCTGCACTTCTAAAGGGCAAATCAAAAGTGTTTATATTTTTCTCCATTGGTTTGATTGTATCTTAAACGTAAAGTTAATGTAGCCAAATACAATTTGTAAAACACTATAAACATAATAAACATTTTTATTTTTTTTGTAAAAAAAAATAAATGAATAAACATTGAAAACGGAATAAAAAAAAAAAAAAAGATTTATGAAAGTTTTTTAAACTATCCTGCCGTTTATTTTATATTATCTTGGCATAGTTTAAATAACAAATTAAAAAGAGTTAAAGTTTTGGTTAACTTATTTGATCTCATAATATTAGTTCCAAACAATAATATCTATGGAGATAAAAAAAATTAAAAAAACGCACAAATATTTGTTAACAGTTTTTAATAGGAATGGTGTATGCTTTTGGTAATAAAATAAGAATGTACATTGATAGTGTCATAACAAATATATATTTGTACCATTTCGAAATTTAAATATATCATTTAATATAAATTACATCATGTTCTTCTATAATTAGGTAGATAATATATAAACAAATAATCTTATTTATAACAAACGCTAAACAGTCTCTCATTCAACTACTTTGTTTTAAATTGCGTCAATTAAACCTATGAAATTCTGCCACAAACCTACTTCATACGTAAAACTTTTAATTTGACAACCTAAATAATTTAATGAGAATTGTTTATTTAAATTAAGGTATCTTAATTCGAATATTTAGCAGAGTTAAGTTAAAATTCATGTAATGCAGACAATTATTTACGTACACAAACTAATATTACTATAATAAACAATATTTAATATAATATTTTTATGTAAACTTTCTTTTTCAAAAATGGATAACAAATAATAAATACTAGAAATATGTACATGAAATATTTTGTGTGTTTATACACACAGTTTATGCACACATAATTTGAATAAAAATGAACTACTTTTGGTATACTAAACGCTAGCGTTTTTAGATACGTACAGATTCGAGTGAAACGCGGTTTCCGAGTAACTTATAGAGTTTCGAATACCAATTTATCATCAATTAGACCTCGACTCGTAATTTCAATATTAAAGGTAGCTGATTTAGTTAGGGACAGATTCGAGTGAAACTCGGTTTCCGAGTCACTTATAGAGTTATTTCCGAATACCAATTTATCATCAATTAAGCTTTGACTCAGAATTTCAATAATAAAGATGGCGGATAAAACGCTTACGTTTTTAGTTTGAGAACTTGACCTCAAAAATAACTCGAAAAGGGTTAAATCGAAAAGGGTTAACCTGGGAAACATTTGTGCAAGGTTCAAAGTTGTAGAGAATTCCATTCTCAACATTTTGCGTCCTTCCAGAGTGTTCTGCGACCAACGGGAAGCGAGATATAAGTGGAAAACCTAAAAAAAAAAACACAATATCTCCGGCGGCCATCTTATTAATATTTTATTTTTTTGTCATCTCAAAATGACTCAATGAAGCTGTAGATCGAGTTTCAGCGCAATCGAAATTGCTGTACCAGGCGCATTTTCCTAATCGAGTGCTGCCTTTTCATAAAACTTTCCCTCATGTTATTAGACCGTTTCTGAGAAAGAGGACGTCTTCAAATGCTTATGCTCAAACTTCTGTTATAGTCTGATCTTGGGTGTTGTAGACAATTAATTATTGTTTTCAGTTTTTTAGTGGATAAATTTGTTATCCTTTAATTAAATTTCTAATATGTTGCTCGGTTTTTAAGTTTAAAATTGTAATGTATTACAGGCACATGTCTTCTCCCTATGAGCAAATGTTTATATTTAAAAAACTGTAACTTTGGATTAGATGCTTAATTTGAGTTTCTATTTTAATTTTAAAGTCTGTTATAAATGTTGGTTTATAGCAAAGTATACTAGCTGTTGATAGGACTAAAGGTGTAATGAACCAGATGTATTTTTGGACATAAATTGAGATATATTTTAAGGATGTAGGTAGATGTCAAGGAAGAAGTATAATCAAAACCTTCCTTGGCCCAAACTTTTGAAATATTTTCCAAAACATTTCTTTTGATGAAATATGTCAGCTATGACAAACAAGTTGTAAAGCAAACCTTGTGACTGAGAAGTGGACACATTTTCATTTAATGGCTTAACCCTAATTAGTCACGTCGGGTCATAATGACCCAAATCATACTTTGTTATGTTTTTCCCTCTGTTGTAAATCCATCACCCCATTCATTCTCCATCTTATTGTCTGTCTTGAACCATATTTCAACATAGTTGCTACCTGACCTCCCATACCAAAGGTTAAAAACAAAAACTAGCACTTTTGACCCGACGAGAAAAAAACTACCAAAACAAGTAAAAAACCTAAGCGTTGTTTCATGTGCCCTATTACCAAGGACAATAAATATAACACAGTCTGTGTCAAGTGTAATAAAACTATTTGTAAAATACACACATACTTTGTTTGTCAACATTATAAAGAAGAGACTAAACACTTTTTTGAATGAATTTACAAAATATAAAAATTTATTATTTTATTTTAAAATATACGTATCACAAAATTAAGGAATTTTATTATTTGTTTTTTTTTTAAAGTTTTATACAAGTAAATTGCGATTGTAATGGATAATAAATAAAGGAAATACATTGATTTTCAAGTTTAATGAGTATTCATTTCTTTATGTCTATGACTTTATAAATAATTTAATTATAAAAAATGACTGTAAATGTCCATGAACCACAGGTGACTACTTAAGAGTTTTTAATGTGTCTTTTTCTCGGAAACAGGGCTCTAAATCTGTTCTATGTAAATAAGTTAAAAGATGATTTTGCCGGTGGACACATTCAGGGGCAAATATGTTAGAAACCAATTTTCATTAAAAAAAAAAAAAAATTGTAAATCCAAAAGGATATGGGAAGGTACCCTAAATAACTTCTTTTTTTTCTTTCTCAGTTTGCTCTTAGGGACATTATATGCAAAGATTTTAGGTAAATTTGGTTACGGGTAGAATTCCATTACACCACATATCCTGTTTTTCTGTAGTTTCTTATAATACAAGCTTGTACTCTCCTGTAATATTTAAATCCTTCCAGTTCTTTATCCATCCAGATAAACATTATGAACAATTTTCTTTGTTAAAAAATGAATAATCAATAAAAACGTAATACAAAAAAATTATTGTGAAAGTTTTTTAAACTGTCCTATCGTTTATTTTATATTATCTTGGCATAGTTTAAATAACAAATTAAAAAGAGTTAAAGTTTAATTAACTTATTTGATCTGATAATATGAGTTCCAAACAATAATATCTACGGAGATAAAAAAATTTAAAAAACGCACAAATATTTGTTAACAGTTTTTAATAGGAATGGTGTATGCTTTTGGTAATACAATAAGAATGTACCTTGATAGTGTCATAACAAATATATATTTGTACCATTTCGAATTTAACTATTTCATTTAATATAAATTACATCATGTTCTTTTATAATTAGGTAGTTAATATATAAACAAATAATCTTATTTATAACAAACGCTAAACAGTCTCTCATTCAACTAATTTGTTTTAAATTCTGCCACAAACCTACTTCATACGTAAAACTTTTAATTTGACAACCTAAATAATTTAATGAGAATTTTTTTTAAAGTAAGGGATCTTAATTCGAATATTTAGCAGAGTTAAGTTAAAGTTCATGTAATGCATACAATTATTTACGTACACAAACTAATATTATTATAATAAACAATATTTAATATAATATTTTTATGTAAACTTTCTTTTTCAAATATGGATAAAAAATAATAAATACTAGAAATATGTAGGCTACATGAAATATTTTGCGTGTTTATAGGCTACACACAGTTTAAGCACACATAATTTTGAATAAAAATGAACTAGTTTTGGTAGCAAACAGGAAAGATCAATATAGGAATCTATATTTGGCTATTCATTGTTGTACTAGGACGTGATAGTAAATCCGTTTTATGCTTGTGTAAAAGTAACTGTTCCAATTAAAAATGTAATTGATAAAACTTTATGCCTAGAAGATAAGGCATCTGTAGCACTTGTGTGACCCTTCTACTCCTTAATGGGTAATATTGCAGAAACATTTATTAAAAAATATAAATAATCACAAATATAGGCAACACACTTTCAAGAATCTGGCAAATATATTTTAAAAGTTTTATCGTCGTTAAATATAAAATCCTAAGTTAGATTCAACAGTTTCAGGGGTCATATTAAACGTTTGGAGCTCATTTTATTATCATTGTAATCTAAGTACAGTCTGATAAGACTCTGTATTAGGTTAATTAATAATCTTTGTAAAATACTTTTATATATTAGTTAGTTTTATATGTTTTGATATTAGGCATAGCCTGACTACAAAAAAATCGTAGAGTGCATTTGTTGGTAATCACATCTATTAGGAAGTTAAGTAATAGTAACTTAAGGAAAACATACTTTCAAAAATAAAGAGTAAAGATAAAAGATAAAAAGGTTTTCCGGGGTAAAGAGGAGAGAGACTTAAAAGTTTCGGAGGGTGGTTTTATATTAGTTCGTGTTATCGACCTTTAGAGAAAAAAATAATGAGGGTAGTATAGTTACATAATAGGGTAGGGTCAAGAGAGAGGCAAGTGTCCTCCATTGTCTGTTCATTTATGTTAGTTGTAGGATTTTACAAAAAGGTTATATTTTTTTCCCTTAAAATTCCAGATATTGTAGATTCATAGACCATCCCTTTGGGAAAAAAGTTTGTAAAGAAAACACCCAGTAAAAAAGGGTTTAGTAAAAAACATGTTTAACATCACTGTTGTAAAACAAACTGTGACTGGTCTCACAAAACTAATCATTTAAAAAATAATAAACTTATTGTAGAGACACTAGAGCATTGTATTTGTTAATTTAATTACGGTTAATGAATTCTTTTTGATACGTATTAAGGAAAGTGTTAAAATATTGATGTGTAGTTCATACCGTTATGTCTGTAAAGGTGCCAAAGTCCATTGATAACATCTGTTAGGCAATGATATTTAAAAAATAGTGATATAGTTTTTAAAGGTAAAACTCGGCGGTTTTTGTAACTTGTATACAAATATTTCTACAAACAAACATAATTGTTTGTTACAACGTAAGGTACGAAATTTTAGTTTAGTATTGCTGTAACCAATTATCTTAGGGAGTTGAATAAAACAGATTTTTTCTTTGTTTACGTGTACTCTAAATATAATAATTGATACGCAAATACAGGGAAACTCCAATCGGCTAAAAATATCACTTTTTAACCTCAAAACATCTCACAAATAAACCTACCCATTTATCAAAACTACATCTTTAAAAAATATTAGCAATTTATTATTTATTTGCGAGAGGATTTTGGGGTAACCTCTTGTCGTAAGTCACTGTATAAAAAAAGAAATCCATCTTCTAATTATCCTCTATAATATTTGTTTTCCAAATCAGTTGCAGTTTTTTAAAAAATAAGTAAATTATAACAACAGTGGTAACAATAAAATTACAAATATATGATAACACAAAACATAACTAAACAATTATAAAACATAATTTTATCAAAACCGTAGGAGCGTATAATTGTAATTTTATATATAATATTCGTAGTCAATGATAAACGTTTGAACAATAATACGTCTGGTAATAAAGCCAAAGACATCAAATAGTAAATAAAATAAAATTATATAATACTATAATTATAAATCAAAACATCTGTTTTAAGCATTAGTTTTGTTAAGTAGTCTATCTGTATAGCTTAGTAGAATCGTCAGTCATTAACCTACCGAAATGGTTGCCCACCCTGAAGTAGCCCCAATGTTTTTCTTTCAGCAGTATTATTGTCAACACATGAACCAAGACAAGATATATAACGACTGTTTATAGAAACAGATAACAGAGTCTATTCGAAAGCAATTGAAGTGCAGACGTTTATTTCACCTAGTTTGCATTCCGTTTTGGACTTTTAATGAGTATGATATTTTAAATTATAATGTTTAATTTCTTTTGAGTAACAATACATTATATCAATTTTGTATTTTTTTTTTAAATAAATTATGATCATACAAATTGTGTGCTTATTTAATTGTACTTGGGTAAATTAAACAACCTAAAATGTTCCAATAGATAACTTTTGAACTATAAATATGACAGAATACTTTAAATGGGGAACATTCCTTTCTTTTCAATGAAGTTTATACATCCATTCTGTAAAATGTACAAAATTTACGCCATGTTCCAAAATATGGCAGCCAACTTTGAAATTTGTTATGGAACAGCCTGTATTTCTGGGTTATTCAGGTGTAAATTAATATTTTTAATATGTTTTATTCTTAGCCGTTTAGGAATTACAGGAGCTTAAAGTTAGAAAAATTTGACGTTTGATATGTCTAAAACTAATTGATGTCCACCTAAAAGGTATAATAGCTAATTTTTAAACCGTTAGGGGTACAAATAAGTTTTAATGAGGAACTCTAAACTACAAGCTTTAATATGACAAGGAAATAAATTTTGGAAAAAACGCAAAATTTCAAAATAGGGATTTCTTTTTTTTTAAAATTGGTAACTACCAATTTGTATAATGGAAAGTTATTCTTTGGTCAAATATAAGACTTTTTTAAATCGTCACTTTCCCTAAATTCCTAATAATAACAGAGCCGGAGAACATTTTAACTTACTTTATTTGTGGTTGTTTGCTGTATTTATTACTGTTTATTGTCTTTCAACGAGAAAAAAGTGTCATAGTTATGCATTTTTTTTAAAGTTCGTATTGTAACTATGAGTTATAGTTGGATTATTGTTCCATCGCTAAAAATAGCAAGACTTTGTCGTTGAAATGTGTTTGATTTAATAAACGTATTATTTGTGAGATTCTGGGTTCAAGTTTTATTTTATCAAGCACAAAAACTGTGTCTCCTACTCTAAAAAACGCTCCTCCTTCCTTTACTCAGTACTGCCTGTACACTCCTGAAATATTATCCAAAAATCTTGCCTACAGCTAAAATAGTGATTTGGTAAAAAAATATGTTAATTATCTGGAGAACAAATAAATGACTTAAAAGTATTTACTTGTAAAGAAATAGCATTTTAAAGCGTAGCCGTGATAAGTGTTTAGTATATATGTGTCAAACTGTCTTAACATTTAGAGGAAACCAACAGCAATGTTAAATTATAATTTTAACCAATCAAAGGAATATGTTTATGTACATTAAAATCAAATAAGAATAATTAATATGACAGTTATTAATAGCAATAAAATCGACCTAGTGCTGCCACTGATCAAGAAAAGTTCATTTTCTATTTATACATTTTTAAGTCGATATGTGTAGATTAAAATTAGGTTAGGTAGTCCGACGAAAATATGTTTTCAAAACTGTTTATAATTCGAGAATTAAGTGTTTTCTTCAGGTTGTAAAAATAACTATTTTTCTTATTATGGGGAAAGGAATGTCACCGTAATATTTCAATTAGCGTTGCGTATTTATACTTCACTTTTATTTAAAAGTATTTTTAACTCATAAGTCAATAAATAATGACATACACAGAGCTAGGAAAATAATTAGTTTATCCGATTGGAAAATATGAAATCTCTAGAGAGAAATTTTCTTTTTCATGTTGCCAGGACTGGTGATGAAACGAGTCATTATATTCAACGAAATGATTAGTTTAGTCCAGCTCGCGCTTGGCCTTCACAGATATACCGTCAACCATATATCTGTCCAGCCGAACACTAAACTTATCAGATGACATAAGTCCTTATACTCGAAATGATGAATTTAGTGCTTATACGTTGATATATATATATATATATATATATATATATATATATATATATATATATATATATATATATATATATATATATATATATTATAACGAAATAGAGGGCTCCCAAAAGGTCAGTGCTCGGCAGGCCATAAATTGTAAAGAATTGAAAGGGTTAACAGCTAGAAAAACTATTCTAAGATTAGTCACAGATCTCAAGAAGTCAAATAAACCATTCCAAAAGTCAATGCCTTCAACCGAAATTGTTTGAAATGGACCAATGAAATAAATTGCGTCGGTCTCGAAATAACGTACAAGATTTAAAATAAGCCAATGAAGGAAGAGTATAGGGAGAAAGCATTTGAAATTAGAACTTATATATAGGGATGGACGAAAGGCGCACGAGGTTCTTTCGTTCTTTCTTTTTGGTTGTTACTGATTGAAGGAGGGAGTTCCGGAGCAAGTGTTTCTTTAGTAGAAAAGAAGATCGATTGTGAAAGATTTAGCCGAGATCAAACTTCAAAATAAAATAGTATCTGCGTCGTTTTTTTTAAATATTTTTTAATATTTAATTATTAATAATAATCTCCGAAGAATAGTTAACAGATAATCGTCGTTATAAGTTTAAAAGTAATCATCGTCATAAAAGTGAGTGAGAAATTTGCGTCGTTATAAAAGTGTTTGAACAGGAATATTAATACAATAAATTAAAGTAATCGTCGTCACGAAAGTGAGTGAGAAATAAGTGTAAGAAGAAAAGAAGATTCGTCGAAAAGATCAAGGCAAATCGATCCATCTACTGGCAGTCTACACGGGAACCACGTGCACGGAACCAGGAACATCGGAGCAGTGAAAAACTTCCAAGCGATAAGTAAAAATTAATGGACAATCTCAATTAAATAAGCTACCACCAAATTCTATTTTATATGTAAATTATAGTCACCAAAGAACCTCACGAACCCGTAAAGAGAAATTAAATAAAATTAAATTAATAGTACATTTCAGTTAGCCGGAGCATTTTATAATAATTAATTAAAAGTAAAAATATGATGCACTTTTATTTCTTTATTTAGGTTAAGACATGGTAGAATTGGAATTTTATTTTAACTATGTACTTAGAATAAGTAGTAGGTTAAGACGTTAGTGTATAAGTGTAAAGTGCATCAGATTTGGACAATAATTGATTTTGTTATTGTAAATGTTTTTTTTAACCTAATTTTATAAAGAAATAATTAAAGAAAGTTAAATTCTAATTGTGTGAAGTGAAATTTGTTATAATGTATATATATATATATATATATATATATATATATATATATATATATATATATATATATATATATATATATATATATTAATAGTGTGTGTATATATATACTCACATACACACATTAAGTGAGTGCTGGAAACTTCTCAAACAACGATCTTTCTGAATTATACATTACATGTAAAATTTATATATCAAACTAATATATACCCAATTTGTGTGTTTCAATACGAACTATTCAACAATTTACGTTCTAATATTTATTTATTTAATCACCATTTTTTTAATGTTTAATTTAATTTTTCTTCAATTATGCTACTGTTATATGTAGGATAACATCGTTACACATAAACAATTGTAAGTCACTGCTTTTACCTTTTATAAGAAATAGGTTAATTGAAGGCAACATGGAAAACCTAATATCGAAGTATCCTTTAGTAATTAAACCTTAAGTAAAAATATGTAAGTACTGTAATGTCACCAATCGACTAGTTAATCTATTTTTATCAAGTTGAGGTATTTTTTCAAAAATAAAATAGATTTGAGATACCAATTAATGATAAATTATGTAGTGTATATTTCTATAAGATTTTATTGTTTATTATAAATGATTGATAAGTGCTACACATTGACAGAATGTCTAAGAACATCAAGACTTGTTTCCCAAGACAGGGGCGATATAAAAGGAAAACGACTTGTAACAGACGTGCCCAGAGGGAGGTATAAAAAACAAAACACCTGAAAAAGTTAAGATAGTGTAAAGGAGCAGAGAATATATTATGACGGTATAAACAATCTCCTTATTTCACAAAGTTTGTTTTTTTCATTTTCCATTGGTTATCTGGTTTACATTTAATGATTAGTTACATTTGGTTTACTAATTCAGATGCATCAATTATTATGTAATTGTAAATTAGTATTGGAGAAATAGTGCAAGATAAATTAATTGTCTAATAGAGGAAGTTAACAACCCTCTCGTGTAACAAACTAAATCACACGGTTTTACTGGACAGGATATGGATATCAAACAATTTCTGATATTATGGATATGAAACCACATCTCATGAAACAGCCTCCAATATCACCGACTTGACTGTTACAGGCTTTGCATCTAGGCTATACACAATAGTATTGAACAATCCTGAGTGAAAATATATTTTAAGGAATATATTGTCATTTTTATTATTGAAAGTTGTTTTTTACACTATTGTATAAATAATTTAATATTTTCCATTGTTCTATTTATGTTAAGTTTTAAGTTGAATAATTGAATTTAAATGAAGTTCAAAAAAGAAAGGGAAATTTAATTAATAACAATTTTTTAAAATATATATTTTTTTATAATAATAGTATGAATCTCCATAAAATCTCATGTTATTTTAATGGTAATGGTGTTTGAACTGGCCGACTTAGGCTACATTTACTTATTAAAATTAACTACCACAAAACTAAAATTACAAATATGGTATATCAAGGTATACGACCATTAATACTTCTCCCTTTAAATTTATTATATTTCCATGGCGCGACATATTCTTTGGCCTTCCCAAACCTTAGCCAGAACCTAACTAAACAAAATAATTTAGAAACAACCGGTTTATTAAATAAAATAAATAAATTCAGGAAACTCCATACCAGTTCAGTGGAGCTCTCGACGGCTCACAAACTACTGTCCAAAGCCTATCTCCCACGTTATAGGCTTTTACTTTTCAGTTCCAGCCACAGATGATCAGCGACAACACAATAATATCACGCACTCTCAACAGATTGCAAGCGGAATTCTGATGTACAGCAGTGACATCGTCACACGTTTCATTTAAACTGCAAAACTCGCAATTGAGATTGTATTTCAACTTTACTTTGTTCACAAGCCATTGAAGAAAAACAAATATAAAGTTGATACAAGTTCTAACTAAACCTATTAAAGTAAAGTAAATATAAAACCCCTCATTTATTGTTAGTGAGTAAATTTATAAAATCAAAAATGACTTGTAAACCTAATTTTCTCTAACAGTTATTTGATTGAACAATGTGGTTTAGGACATTAACCCTACATGTTACACCAAAATTTGTTTGCGACAGTTTATTTCGATTTTGAAATATTCGATTTTATAAAACTGTTTCCACGGTTCATTTTCAACGAATTACAATTAGTTTTAAAATCAAAACTGTAAGTAGATGGTAATAATATTTATTTAATTATTGCTTACTATTTATTTTTTCGTTCGCGTGTGTGGGATTTTTATGTAATGTTTGATCACAGAAATAACATATAAATTAATAATGGATACTTTTAATTCCCTAAAAGAAAGTTCATGCTCTACAATTTTTCCTTCTTTTGTATGTACATTTCTTTGTATTTATCTCTAATTTCCTTGGTCAGTTATTCCAAATCACATTTATTTACGTTCTAAGAAAAACAACTTGTATAACAATTTTTATTATTAATTGTTTCTGCAATATTTATATTTCTTAATGTGATGGTATTTAATTTTGGTGTTTTATGTAGATCACTGGGAAATCATATACTGGACCATTCCTATATTTTGCTATAAAAATGAAAATAATAAACAAATGTAAATTGTAATATGTGGGTGATTGTAAACATATAATGGTGGATATGAAACCAAATTCCGTGTTTTGATTTATTAAGTTAGCCAATTTGTGTGAGCTACTTTTAAAACCACTATCTGCAACAAATATTGGTTTAAAATCCGACAAAAAGTGCAGCAGCTAGAGTGAATACATTAATTTCTATATAAAAATATGAATTCTCCATATTATGTTCTAGGGACTAGTATATGCTCACTTTTCATTGTCCCAGTAAATATATCTGATGCTGCCATAGTTATTCTCAAAGACATATAAATTTGTAAAAGGACAGTAAATTTAAACTGATAACGTAACGTAAACGAGATTTTACATCGAAAAATTGTCAACCAACTTCATATGTATCAATTATATTAGCTTAGCTTTTATTGCAACACTTTTGATACATCATTTTTAGATAATATTGTAACATAGTTGTAGATATGGAATTATAAAGTACACTTCTGGAATCAGAATGGCAAACGACACTCTTGGGAACTCCGATCATTTGTAAAGTCTCCCATACATTACCCGTCGTATTTTACCCTCTCGAAGATCGATGATTTATATATTCGTAATCTAGAATAACCTAATTTTAAGATTGATTTAGATCTTATTAGATCGACCTTCAATTGGTTTACACTAAATTACGAACATTATATAGGTTAAACCCGTAAATTTGAATAAGGTTTAATAATTTGCATAAGTTGAATAAATTCATGAACTGAAATCTGCATATACATCTAACAAAGTAATTAACTAAACATCAAGTTTTGTATAAATAACTACAACAACTATTTAATTTTCCTTCTCAAAATAACTAATTCTACCCTGTTATAATCATTTTAATGTTTAACTATTCTCAAAATACAGCGCATGTGTATATACTTTTTCAAAATGAAACGAAGATTTTTGGTTTTTACTGCATGCAATATCTCTAAGATTAATCAGAGTACAAAATCTTTTGAAGCCTAAATTTGTTCAATTCTATGTGGCCTTTAAATTTTAAGACCACCCTCGCAGAAGGGTGCAGATTTACTCTCAAACACTTACAACACAAAATTTATCACTCACATAGTCATTACACTTACATTTTATAGTTACCTACACATTCACCTCTCTTAGTGTTCCCATTTATGCTGCAAATCTCTCTCTTAGGCAGAGGTTTCCCTCTTAACACCTAATTGATAAGACACTGCAATTATCTACAAATGTTGAAAAAACATAGAGAAGTATGAGAAATAAAGAATACTGTGCTACTTATACGTTACGTTTGGAAGTGATGAAACTAACTCTGATTTTATACTTGTGCGTTTTATTTAATACCGCTGGGTTGTTTGATTCTTAATACATTCAGTAATATTTACTTTCATATATTTATTGCAAACATCTGATTGCCTTGGCGGAATCAAGTGCATGGATCTTGATTTGTTCTTTGGACTGCAAATGATCATAACAGTTGGAGTTCAGGTAGTGCACACAGTGCTTGGCAGGCAAGTGACGTTGGGTTATTAGAGGTCGGAACCCATAACTGATGTGGTTGTACTGAGTCTATATGTTTTCATGAGCTAGTGGGTAAGGCACCGTAACGTCGTACCAGCAAGTATAATGAGGGAATTGTATTCAGTCGTCTTTAAATTGGAACTACCTTTAATTCGAGCTCCCTGGTCTCGAACTAATTATGTTGCGCGTTCCAATCATTAACTGTGCGATTCATCATTCATAATGTACTGGATAAAACTTATAGTACAATCAGACCCAAAAGCAAAATTAGTTAACGTATTTTCTCTCTCATCTGAGTTAAAAATAAAATTATGTTTTAAAAATCTTGATTCAGTCCTAATGCAACGCATAATCAAGTTTGCTAAATATACATACTAAGATTCTAATCTAGTATTATTTATGGCTATTTTTCATTTGGTATATAAAGGGTTATCATAAAAGAATGGTTAGTTTTTAACATGATATAAATGAAAACAGATTACTTTCAGAAGATGTTGTTTATTTATCTAAATCATCGTCTAGAACAGTTTTTTACATAACTAATAAATTTCGATATTTGCGCCATTAGTTGCTCGGAAAATGTCCGATCGGTAATCAACTTCTGCCCAAACGTTAGTTAACATGTCTTCGTTAACTTTTTACATTGCTTCATTAATCCTGTTCCTTAAGTGATTTCGGTCACGAATTATTTTCTCGATAAACAATGTTTTTGATGTACCCCCGCAAGAAGAAATCCCAAGGTGTCAGGTCTGGACTCCTTGGAGGCAGCGTATAGCTCCTTGCCAGCCTATTCATCAATGTCCAAACTTTTCGTTCATTGTGTCTGTGATAACTACACTAAAGTGCGGGGCGCACCATTTGTTGGAAATGAAGTTGTTGAATGTCTTCGAGTTCATCCAGCTGAGGAAAACAATAATTGATTAACATATCGAGATACACTTCCATTAATTTTCTTTTCATCACACTACACCAAACGTTAACCTTAGGCGAGTTGCGTATTTTCTCAAAAATTGGATGTGGGTTTTCAGATCACCCTATGCGGGAATTCTGTCTGTTAGAAGACCGATTGATATGGAATGTAGCTTCGTCTGAAAAATATATAATCATCTACAAAAATGATTAGTTTTTCATCAATCTTGCTCAACAATCAACAACGAAATTAAAACGTTTTGCACCATTATCAGGTTTCAATTCCTGCTATAGCTGGGTTTTATATAAGTGTAATTTCAATCTTTTGTGTAAAGCTTTGTGGATTGTTTTTTTTTGGAAAACCTAACTCTAGACTTTGTCGAGGTATTGACTTCTTAGGACTTATGATTACAGATTGTCTAATAAGTTCAACTTTTTCGTTTGATACACTTCGTCTGCCAGATGATTTCTGCTTTTGAACTGATCATTTCAATAACAATACAAGCTTCTATTTAATTTACTAATTTACCAGATCAATACGTCCTTCCAAATTCTTTCGAACAATATCCTAAATAATCAATTAAAATGATTAAATATCCATTCTTTACTTTAAATATGTTGGTGTTTTCTTTACCCGAAACAATCAATTTACTTAGCACAAATGTTTTGTTTGTATAGAAACACATTTAATAAGAAGTTATAAAGTTGACATTCAATTTTCAACGGCATCATCAATAAAACCTCAACCCACTGAACTAACGAACCTTTGGCACGTTCTCTGTCAACAGAGAATCAGACGTGTTTCAACTTAGACGAAGACTTGACCTAAGATACCACTTCAAGTAAGGTCAATTTAAAAAGTTATATATTATATAATAAAGCTGTGTGTCGTGTAAACCTATTGGCGTAATTTTACTACAAGATTGTAAACGTTGTAAGTGGCATTATTGAAACTAAGTGTTGGTCTATTATTCTTTATTAATAATTATTAAATGGATCGATTTTTATTAAATAACAAATAAATTTGCGTTTTGTAAAATTAAATTAAAATTTAAAAGACAAGATATAAAACACGAAGAACAACAAGTCAAAAGTTAAAGTTGATAATGCAAGATTTTAAATTCTAGACAATGGAACGAAGAATATTATTCGTTATAAATACTAGTTTTAAAAATATATACGCAGGCATTCAAGTTTAATTAAATAGAAAAATTTGTACTTATGCAATTTGCATAGAGTCTAAGAGGAATGTCAGTTAATTTAATTAAGTTATGTAGGGTTTCTAACTCCTTGCGTTTAGTGTAATGTTGAGAACTGGGGCCTTATTTATTGAGATTAAAAATGCTAATTTTGGTTTATTGTACTTCCTAATCCTATTCTTTCAAACACAAATGAAGGAAATAATTGAAATATTGAGATCCCTAAATACATGATGTTAATTTATTTGCTTTTAATTCAATTGTTTTTTATATTCTTCATGATTATTAGGAAATTTGATATTTTTTTAACGAAACCAAATCAACTATTATTAAAACAAATTTTCTTCTACAAAACGTAGAAAGTAACGCCTAGACAGGTAGAAGTAAGGATTTATTGGTGCTGGTATTACACAATTATTTCAAAAATATGTGTATGAGTTAAAAAAACAAATAATATGTTAATTTCCATCGAATGGTGAAATTTCGTGTTCTCTTATCTACACAATGTGAGAGATAAAGATTCACCAAACATATAACAAGCATAACATTAATACATTAAATTTCTGCAAAATATGGACAAAATGCGTGTATTATTATTTCTTAAATACAGTGGTAATTTTGAAATTTTAATAGTAACGCCTAAAATTGTGTAATTTTGAAACTTTTATTCCACAGTTTAGAAAGCTGATAGTACCTTTCACTATATTTATAAAAAGCATCGTAGCCACATAAACAGTGCACTTGCACATATACATAAACCATGGATAATTCTGCATTCCTAAATGATACATTAATCTAAATACATTTATTTATTTATTGTTAAATCACTATTATTACACATCCACATACATATAAAAATAATATTTACTATTCATCTTTGTTTATTTCAGTTTATTTACTGCTACTATTCGGTGTTATTTTACAAAAATTTACGTACTTCTGTTTCTAATTGTCCACTGGCCTCCTGTTGCCATATTTATTTGTTAATGCTATTGCTTTTCAACGCAAAAAAGACGGGTACAAATTCAAGGTAACCAAAGAATGTGTTATATTTTGTGTTAAAATCCCTTTTTATAATTATCAGAATAGTTTTATATTTCCAACAGAATAGAGTTTTAAAGTATTCAAATATGAGGATTGTCCATTACTTCTAAACAAATGAGACGAAATGAAAAAAACTCCAGTTGATTGTGGTTTTAGAGTATTCAAATATTGGGGATTGTCCATCACTTCTAAACAAATGAGAGGAAATGAAAATGTCCAAGAATATAGTTTTTTAAATGGTCATTGGTTTTCTGAAATTAGGATATTTAAATGACACAAATTTAATAAGGCAGAAAGTCCTTATTAACCTCCTCCCCAAGTCTTGTTAACCTCTTTTGCTTCTTTAATAATGGTCCTCTTCCAGGTTTCTTGGGGTCGACCTCTTCTTCTGACACCTTGCGGGTTCCAATCTAGGTTTCCAATCTCTTTCTCAATGGTTCCGTCTGGCTTCAGTGTATGTCCTAACCACCTCCACTTCCTCTCTCGAATCTGCAGTTTGACCCGAATTTGACCTGTTTCACTCCATAAATCCTCGTTTGTAATGATCTCAGGCCAATGAATGTTCATGATACGGCGAAGACACCTAATGATGAAAACTTGCAGCCGATACGTAATTAAACTTGTAACTTTCCACGTCTAACTTGCATACAGCAAAACAGACTTAACATTTGTGTTGAAGTTGCGAAGCTTCGTTTTCTTTGAGATGTTTCGATTTCGCCAAATCGGGTACAGTTGTAAAAAGGCGGCGTTTGCTTTTTTAATGCGAGTCTTCACATCATCATATCAGCTCCTCCACTTGTTGAAACAACACTTCCCAAGTAAGAAAAAGTGTTGACCTCCTCTATTTCTTCTCCATCGCAGTTTAGAGCTTGTCTGTTTTCTGCATTCATCTTCATAACTTTAGTTTTCCGATGATTTATCTAGAGTCCTGCTGCTTCAGCTACTTCCTTCAGCGCATTCAACTTAAACTGCATATCCGTGTATCTCTGCGAAAGCAGGCACATATCATCTGCGTAATCCAGATCTTCAAGACGTCTGTGTAATCCCCATTGAATTCCTCGTCTTCTATCACCAGTTGTCCTCCTCATAGCTGCATCCAACACCAAAAGAAAAAGGATTGGGGACAAGATGCATCCCTGACGAACACCCGCTCCAACGGAGATGGGCTGCGTCAACTTTCCTTGATGAAGTACCTGGCATTGATACCCGTCATACAGAACTTAAACTTACAATTCATAAATAATAAATTGGTTCTTTTCAACTAAATATAATACAAAATAAAACAAACCTGAATATATATTATTTTTTTAACTAGAAACAAAACAAAAGCATAAAATAGGTATAATTCGAAGTAAAAACAAAGGCAAAAAAAATAAATAAATAAAAATTAATTCCAAATAAAATAAATCTTAATTAGAGGTCTTAAAAATTTTAGTGCTTAAGAATAAATAATATACATCTATTATCACATAAAAGAGTTATTTTAACATTTACACAAAATTTACACTATGTACAAAAACCTATCATTAATTCACTCATTCATACACCATATATTCCATAAAAAAACCAATCAAATTCTGAGCATAAAATTAGTCCACATGTTGAAGATTATTGTGATATGTCTTTAAAGAGTGGCGAGCTAGTAATGGCTATCTATCGATTTTAGATCATGTGGAAACGAGTTAAAAAGAAACAAGCTTTTAGAGTGAAAGATGTGTTATGAATACCCGTCCTGTTTTTTATAATTATGAGCATTTCTAAGCCTATTCTAGTAATTGTATTATTAATGTTTGAGGCGAAGACAAACTTTTCAGTCAAGTAAGTCGTCTTTTTAGTATGGTTAATAGAAAGTAGCATTGTTAAAATTACATCATGACGATTTAATAGAAATATCTGTTTTCAGTATCGAGTAATATGATTTCGACGTTTTAAATCAAATAATTATCTTAAACAATAAATTTGCTCGCGTTGTAATTTATTATCCATTCCGGCAGTGTTATCATTTACAACGATGTCACAGTATGTAAAGTATTCCATTACCAAAGACGTGACGAGGAGCAACCTAATGTAAATTAGAAGAAAAACTTCCCTTTCCTTTAAACCTGCATATATTTTGTTGGATGTTTCAGTAACTCAATCTTTCCAAGATAGTTGATTATTAATGGTCAGTCCTAAATTTCGTACATTCATACAGTATATATTATTCTTACAAGTCGGGTAAAACCTTACAGTGTTATGTTATGTTTTTTATGTATTAGGTATAAAACCATTCTTTACAGCCCAAGTAGTAATATTTTATATGTCACAATGCATGTGTTCAACTGCAAGTTCAGTTTTACTTACTTTAAAATGTAAATAAATTTGAATATCTTCAGCTTATAAGTGAAGAGAACAATATTGTAGTACATTACTAACATTACAAATATCATCTATATAAATACTAAAGAGTAAAGGCGCCAATACTGATCACTGTGGAACTTTACAAGTAACAGCCTCCCGACGTTAGTATGTTAAGTAGTATAACATTTGAAGAGAATGACAAATCTATCTTCTAATGTGATAAATGTGTTTTACCAGTAGATAAATATTTATTTAGTAATATAAGTTAATGTAGCATAAAATTCCATTATTCTTGAATGGAGTTTTAATAAAATCAAATTAGAGACCTGTAATTTTTATTGTATTTTGGTTATCATGGTGTACAATAAATTTTCAAATGGAACATTTCACGCGGTTAGTTTCATTGTAAAACTATGTAGAAAACATTACTGAAAACCCGTTTGCAATAATTTATAAATCTGAATTTATAATGAAGGAAAACAGTTTAATAACGAGTGTGAACATTATAGCTTAGTGTTTTTTTTTTTTTTTTTTTTTTTTTTTTTATGTACACGAAGCATATTTTAAAAACTTTGCTCTGAATATTTCCTTTACATAAGTTTACATAAACTTGCTCCCACACAATTTTATGAAAAGGACCGAGATCGTTTCGAGATACATTTTATTTAAACAATGTACGAAGGGAAGTCAAAATATAGAGGTGTATTTTAATGAATTCATTTTCAGTATCCTGGTCACTATTATTTTAAAATAAAGTTTCTTTCCTTGTTTCCGTCAAAGCATCACTAATACATCACTAAAGAGGTAACATGACCGAAACAAGGCAAGAAACTTTATTTTAGAATATATTTTGCCCACATTCAATTTACGGTCGCTCAATTTAATACATGGTAATGGTTGCTTTAAATAGGCAGACACGCTTTCTGTGTAACTTAACTGAAAAATACACCTTCACCTTCAAATAATAGTGTGAATATTGTGGTGGTTAAATAAATGAATCCCAATAGACTAGGAACAAAAGATGATAAAGTTAGAAGTGAGTTGAATGCAAGCCACGGTTTGGCATCTGCTTTCACTTTAAATTTTCAAAACATCCACTGACAGACATCCACTAACGGAATCATTTAACAATATTTCAGAATCTTTCGAAACGTTTTCATTATTAAGGAGATTGATTTTTGACCAGGGTAATAACTGTCGATGTCACTTTGAACATGAAAGGAAGTGACAAAGTTTAGTCTGAAAACATATTTTAAAACAAATATTTTATAATAAAATTTACACGTATGCAAGAAAGGTGATATTAAAGTTTGGTAGGATCAATTACTTTTCATTTTACAACTATTTATGAAACCAAGAATAATAAAAACTAATATGAGCTACTGAAATCACTGGAAACAAGACTAAGGCGCGGATCACAAAGGGGGTGTTAAAATACCATTGGGTGTAATTTTCCTTCAGTTTTATATTCGATCGTAAGACAATCCGTTGGCTTCATCACCATGGTTTATGAACTGCTGCCCCACTTTTCACACATTCTTGTAATGGCTTCAAGATAATTTCTTTTCTTTGTCTGTTGGAAGAAACGATTAGATGAGGTCATTTTCATCTGATTTTAGATAAAGAAGTAATGAAAGTGGTGTAAAATTGGATACACTCCAAATTAAAAAATTTCACGAAGTAATTTAAAAGGTTGTTAAAACTCCAACAAAGTACAATGAAATAGAATGAATTAATTGAAAAATAAACATATTTCATTAAGTGAAATAAAAACAATATTACACTTATTTGGTACAACTTTTTTTTTTAATTTTTCACACAATATTCGCCTAAATACTATCAACATATTTGTTTTATAAAAATATTTATATCAACAATGACCCAAATAAAATTCTCAGCAAATTAGAAGACAGTGATAGAGCCAGAATGGTATTTTAAGGGAATGTTGCACATTTCGCTAATTTTACTGATACTTCGACTTTTTTCGTAATTGTATGCATCGAAAAAATTTATTGTTAGTATTAAATGAAGGAGAATAAAATGTATAACAGTATAAGTCTGTATCGAAATTTATGAATAAATTTATTATGGAATTATTTATTATTCTAAGATAGTGGAAATTAGTATTGTTTACAAGAGTGTTTGTTTATCATATGAAATCGGCTTGTTTCAATTTTTGTCTATATATTATCTTCTTTCTTCAAGTACTAACATAATAAAGTGAACACAATAAATTTAAATAATTGCGTATACCTACTGTATACTTTTAAATTATTTAAATTAGGACGTGATCCACAAATCCATCAAATCCTCCAACATTTCTAAATTAAAGAAAACATTAAAAATTGTTAATGATCCGATGTTGATTAAACGTAATTATATTATTAATATAGATCTGTAACAATTAAATTTTAATGTTTTATCTAAATAATTAGAAATTTATTTGTAGTTAATACATTTATCACTTATGATATCAAACTTAAACCCTCTGCTTTGGTGTATATTTATGTTAAACATATATTACAATAAGTTACCGAGTTTTAATAATCTTTTAAGATATAGAAATAATTATTAAATGCAAACAAGTACACTAAAATTATGGTGGGATATGCATTATAAAAGCTTTGAAAACTAGAGTAACAGCACTCTTGGGGCTGAGCAGACTGCAATCCATTTCATTTCCTAATTATAAAATGTATATGTTTCATTTTTCAAGCGTTATAAGTAGAATTTATAAACTTTTGACAGACACATAACTTCCTATTAGAGCATTATTTGTTAAGAACCATCCCAATGAATACAAATAATATGGTTGCATTAACAGACAGGAATATAAATATTGCATACAGCATTTTACAAACCTTCCTACACAAAATAATACTTAACAAAAATCCTCTTATTTATGTGAATATTTCAACACGGTTTTGAACAAATACATTAATCGTCATTATCTTTTGGAAAAATTATCAGCTAGCTACATTTTTAAATGCACTTTCATTTTGTCGCTTTAAACAACGTGTCAAAAGTCCCTATCGTTACTGTGTAACCAATAAACTAAATTCACAAAAAACCCGGTTGTCTTAAACAAACATAAACTTAAAACTTTCTATTAATCTGACAATAAAAAGGGTTATTATATAAGTTATAGATCAGATAACCCTTAGTACAATGGTAGTATACATATTTTTATTTTTCAACTTGTTGTAACAATTATTTTAAATAGTTTACATAGTGTTATATGAAAACCTCTATATTTTCATTTTGTAGCCGATTTGAAAGGAAAGTTCTTTGTTGTCTATGTCTTATAATATATGATTCAGTTTCCTGATAAAGATAACCTTATAATCTTTTGATAAAATATCTATGGTGTTTATTTCATCGTATTCACATTCTTCAATATTGATATCTTCTGATGTGTGTGGCATTCAGGGAAAATTGACTATGGATTTGACCATAAACTGGAAACATGTCAATCAATTTTTCCACGACCATTTTAGTTCACAAACTTTCATCAAATTTAGAAGATCTTATCGAGAAGTACCTTAGGAGCAGGTAGTGGTAAAATTATTTTTAAAACTAATTCAAACGAAAACAGTTTTGGTTAATAGTCGACATAATCAACAGTTACGTAACAATTCAATGACATATTTAAGTAGATTTACATTTTCCTTCCATATTGAACCGGAAATTGAAAAAAATGTATTTTCTATTAAATGTTAACTTGAGACAAGGGTAGAACCGAAAAAATTTCCATTGTTCTATATTGAGCATAGGATATAATTATTCCATAACGGTCTTATGTAGATTTCATATAAGTTATATTAGCTGAAATAGATATGAATCAATTGAATTTGAGTGTTACTATGAGTCTACTAACATTCATGGATACACTATTTACAAGAGGGTCACATGTCTTGCTCGCAAATTTCAAAAACGGGTGATTTTACGAATAATGTTTATAGGACATTTTCAGGTCTACAACTATATATGTTTATAATTATATATTTTGCTCTCATACCAATAGGAAAAGATAGATGAACACAAAAAGGATTATTTTACCCTTGACCTAGAATAACGTTAGAGGAGCCAACGGTAATCTATAGTGTGCGCAGAAATCCAGTTAGTTAACTTTTTTTGCAGACCTCCCTCCTTCTTTCTTAATATGACTGGACTATGAATGGAATTCATATAAAAAAAATCTGTTTTATTTATTATTTTATTATTTTTAGTTCACGTTTAATGATAAAGTTATGTTTTGGAATAACTTTGAAAAAAATGCAATTTTTTTTTTTTTTTTTTTTTTTTACTTGTCGCCTAAATCTATGCTACATACTATTATAAAATACAGTTCATAAAATTAAAATAAGAACAAATTATTAAAAAATTCAATTTATTTACTGATTCCATTACAAACGGTTTCGTACACTTAATATATCAATTATTTTTTACGGAATTAGTTCCCTAATATATCCACAAACATAAATAATGTGTACACTTTTTATTCACTTGCCAATTTTATTTAAATATACAAAATATGTGGTCTGGTCGTATTGAGTTTTAAATAAGATAATTAGTACTTTAAAAATGAAATTAAAGTTACAAATTTGAATTTTGACTAATGTGGGACAATCATTTACACTAATGACTAATGTGACTAATGACTAATGTGGGACAGAGTTAGTTTACACTAAAACTCAGAACCTCTCCCCCCCCCCATATATACGAGGTAGTGCATTAATGTTAAAGAGTCTGAATTGAATGTCACCTTAAATGACGTGAGGAATTAGAAAAGAGTTTAAGCCAAGCTACTCCTATGTGCATGCTTCAATTAGAGTCTTGTGTAAATCCTGATTACGTCTTGTGAGGACAGAATGACTAATCCTAGAACTAAAACGTTGCCACAATATATAATCATTGTTAGTCTAAAGTCGTCACTTTGCCTTCATTACCTTGGTAATATGTAATGTTTTGCCTTGTATTGGTGTAACTTGGAACTTGCAATAAGCACCTAATTGTGAGCAACGTCGCCAAGGATATATCAGTTGTAAGGATTAAATTGCTTTAGTTTCATATTTGTTATGCATTCAATTTATAAACCTTGTACTATATAATCTGTTATAGGAGGATATTCTGTCCCGGAGAGTTGGAAGATGGTAGGTGTTTAGTATATATATTACGTTGTAAGTGTTCTTATTTGAATTCAAAGGTCGAAAGTTTTCATTTATTTCTAAACCCATCCCAATCAAACACACATAAAAATTAGTGCAGAACTGAAAACAAAATTTGAAAACGGATTTAAAAATAAAACATTGTATTTTCTTTCGTTATAGATGTAAATAATAAGCTAAAAGGCAGATTATATAATATGTGATGGCTTATTTTGAGAGTTTTAATTAGATATGTAATCGTTTGTGTTAAAATTTTCTAATAAAAACAGAAAAATTAACATTAAAAAATTTCTTCAAGACAATGTCAAAAGCAATATTAAAATACTTCTCCAAAAACTTAAGTTCATTGTTATTGTATGAGTGACTTTAAAATCAATATTCTAAGCAAATTTTAGCCACTCTGTAAAGTATACCTTGGAATTCTCTAGGAAGTTTATAATTGACTGTTACCATGTAAGCCTATAGTTCCAATTAAAAATCACACTTTCTGATATTTGCTATGCATACTAATTTCCTGGCAGTATCAACGTCCTCAAATCTATAAAATAATTTCAAACAAAACCCCCTCTAAATTATATATTTTCCATATTTTTTTAATTTGTTATTTTAATCTAACTTTTGCAAATACGAATTCTACTTTGATGAAATGTTATTATTGAGAATTTGAGTTTATAAGGATTATAAATTTATAGGTAGTCATCTTATTTTCTGTTTTGAAGAAATGAAGAATTAGGCAATAACAATTAAATGCTCAATAACCTCTCACAGTAGGAATTAAAGTTCTATTGTAATGTTTAACTAAGTTTACTTAGATTCCATAAGTTGGTAGATAATAATCACACAAGATACCAAATTATTAAAAGAGTGACTTGCAACGTTTTAACATTGCAGATTTGAAATAATTCATCTTTAAACTAACTTTAATAAACCAATTTTATTTTACACATTCATTAATTGTTTTAAATCAAACATGATCTCCATATTTTGTAACCCAATACTTACACCGGTACAAAAAGATCTTTAAAAAAAACCATTTATGTTATAGTAAGTTAACAATAAATAATCGTTCCAAAATATCTTAGACTCCATTATTAGATGAACATTATCATAAAACTCATTATGGAGTTTGTTGAAAGACAATACGAAAAATGCTGTTTTATTTATGGAACTAAATCACCCCGAGTTCTGTTAAGGGCTTTTTGAACATCTGGTGCGCTTGATAAAATGATAAACTACAAACAATTGTCTTAAGGCAAGAAAACAATAATGACCCTATGATATTATTTAGCTAGTATCCAGGTTAGCTTTAAGAATTACCACAATAATCTCCATTCAATAAATATGTTTTCAAACTAAACATAGTGATTTGTTCCATCTTGTCCCTCTGAACTGTACTAACAAAGGGAGTAAAGCAGCCTACATAATTTTAATTTAGTAAGTTATACATAATAACCAAGAAGATAGAACAGATAAAAATCATATATTAGTGCATAGTGCCTAAATATAAAGAAGAAAGTCATTTTATTTGAAGAACTTATACTGGTCCTGGCAGTTTCCACGAATATTATAAACTTAATGATTTGTGGTTGCGTGACACTTTGTCCTAGTCTGGGATTACATTCCAGCAAAAATCTACACAAAGTGAAGACAAAAATTTACATTACACAAAACTACACATATTTATATTCATTTGTAAAAATTACAGGGGAATATTAAATTTATTACTATAAAAACTTATGTTTGGACTTACTTAGAGTTAATGTTTTCTTTGATTATTTCTATATTAAAATACATCATTATAGCTACGAAGAAGAAATAAACTAAACTATAGAACTATTTTCAAAATATTTAAATTAATATGAAGAATTCTAATTAATATATATTTAACTCCAAACAGCAATAAAACAAGACAAATACTTCAAAAAAGTTTCGTTGGAACGATTAGTTGTCATCATTTAAGCTATCTGTAAAACTATAATTTTCAATATATTAAATATACAATTTGCTTATTCCTTTAAAACATAAGTACTATATTACTTTTACTATTACTATAATCTGTAAAGAGAAAAACAAAGAGTGTGCACATGAGTATATATGAGAAAAGGAGAAGGGATGTGAATGCACACTTTAAGGACATTATAGTTGTCACCTTCATTAAATTTCTATTACATTCGGTTTAATATAAATTAATAATGTTGTAAATATGTTTCGAAATATAATTTTGGAACGTGACTACTTAACTTAAACCAAAGGTGCCTTACTTCCGTAGCACAAAGAGTCAATTACCCTAGTTGCTTGCTTCAACTTAGTTTACAAGCTGTTGGGCAAAGAGTAATTTAGTCTTTGATTGTATACTTGTGAAATTATATACATATAATATTAATTATTATATAATTGTACCAAGTTTCTAGTTTCTTACTATTGGCAAGTTATTTTTTTATTTGAAAATAAAGTTGCTTTTATATGGTTAATGGTTGTTAATTTCTTACGTTATTTTATCTAAAATAAATTAATAAATTATTCAAAAAATGAACTATTAGAAAAATATATAAAAATTTATCGAATATTAGCAAAAATTATTAAATATAAATATAAGTTAAAAAGTATGTTAAAATTATCAGAGCCGAATTCTTATGTTACCGACATCAACCTCAAATACTGTAAAGTGTCATAATAAAACGGATAATCGATTTTATTGAATTCAAAAGCTCAAGAATTTTCATCGTAATAGATATCTCGTAAACAACACATTTGATATCTATCTTCAATCCAACTACATAAACGTAGCATTCATAACACACACAAACAAAATTACACTTAAAATAAATAGGATTGGTAGAACGAGATGTTTGTTCTGCGTCTACAAGCTAGAGACGGCATGTAAGAAAAGTAAGCGTTTGCACGACAGAAATTCAGTATTTGGCCTAAATTGGCAATGTGGTAATTATCTAAATATTCTCAGCGATTTCATAAAGAGCATAAGGCAGATCTGCGAGTGAATTCTAGTTGGACCTTATATACAGTGTGTGTCACGAAGGTATTTAAATTTTTAAACAACCACCAAGTTTTTTTTCTTACATATTGAAAACATATCCAAAAGTGAACCAACGAATGTTTACGCTGTTATCTGCAATAGAAATAAAATAGCGGCTTTTGACAGCGATTTATGGTTTAAACTATAGCAAACAATAAAATAAGTCTTTATACTTTTATAACTTTTTAATTTAATTACCACAATATAACAAAAACAAAATTTCTTTTTTAAATAAATCATGTTTCTTAACAAAACAAAAAATCATTCAAATTGAAACCCGTCTACTGGTACTCACTGGTAGTATTGATGAACAAAAGCCTCAAAAGCATTCCTGAAGAATTCCCTGGGGATGTTAAGTATTTCTTCTTCGATTAGCCTCCACTTTGCGATGCACATGACTGAGGGAGGTTCAATCATAGGGGTAGCTTGAAATAATCTGTTGTGCTTCTTTGTCATTATTAAAAGCTATAGACCGAGCTCAGCACAAAACTTTCTACTCTATTGTAAACAACATGGCAAAAAGCTAGAACAACCTAGGTGATGTTTGTTGCCTAAGAGAACACAATAAAAGTTGTCAACAATGCAATGGTCTGAAATAAAAGAAACTACTTTTTGTTTTAAAATAACAAACTGTTTAAACATTTAGAGCTTTTATGTTATCTTGTTCTTCGGCGGCAGGCGGTGTCATTTATTACAAATTGGAAATCTAGCTCACCGGATATGCTTATAAATAACTTTTAATATGTTACTCACCTCCAGCAATCCTTTTTTTTGAAGTTTTTCCTTCAGTACATATATATTACCACTACAAGTGTTTCGGACTTTTTACGTCCATCGTCGGGTGGTCAAAATACAAATAAAAACATTTAACACAATTTGTAAAAACACATAACACAAACAACACACGCGCACAAATGAAGTCTAACATGTCTCTGGGCTGACATTGTACAATGTACTAGTGAGTTATCAGCTGATGTCTACTTCCTAGTAAGCTGGCTTATTAGTTCATAAGTGGGGGTTGCATCAAACTGTTTTTTGTCATTTAGCAAATTATCCGGGTGCTCTTGTTCATTTTTGTATATGTGGTATTCTTCTACGCGTTTCATATAATCTCCTTTTTTGCATTTCTGTAATATTTTCATGTTATGATCTATGTTTTTATAAGCATGATCACAGTTTACCAGGTGTTCTGCGAATTTTGATTTTTCCGGTTGCCTTAGTGCCTGGATATGTTCTTTATATCGTTTTTTGAAGGGCAGC
This sequence comes from Aphrophora alni, assembly GCA_963513935.1. Classification (NCBI taxonomy): domain Eukaryota; kingdom Metazoa; phylum Arthropoda; class Insecta; order Hemiptera; family Aphrophoridae; genus Aphrophora; species Aphrophora alni. The sequence continues at coordinate 131,289,912 of OY740769.1, read as the reverse complement.
CTCGTCTGTCCCACGTAGAATTTGTCACATGAACTACAGTTTAATCTATATATACCGGTATTAATGAACTTGTCTTGGTTTGAGGTTTTGTTGCTATTTAGTGTATGTTGTAGGTTTGAGTTGGTTTTGTACGCAACTTTGCCTTGGTGTCTGAAAACGTTAGCTATGGTGTTATTAAATTTGGGGTTGTGTTGTAATACTACGAATTTATTATCTTGTTTTATGTCTGGCTTGGTACTATTTCTATTTTGTTTCATTTTTCTATGTATTGTATCTACTATTTTTGGGTTGTATCAGTTTTTTTGGGCAATATGTTTTATTAAGTTTAGTTCCTCTTTATAATCAGCTTCATCCATTGGAACCGATATCAGTCTATTGATCATGTGGTTGTATGCTGCCACTTTATGTGTTATTGGGTGATTGGATGTCTCGTGAATGGTTTGGTCTGTATTTTTGGGTTTTCTGAAGATTTTGAACTTGTGTTGTCCATCCTGTTTGAAATTGTTAGGTCCAGATAGTTTATTGAATGGTTCAGTTCTGTCTCATGTGTGAAGTTTAAGTTAGGGTGTATATTATTCATGTAATTGCTCAGTTCCTGTATTTGCCTATTACTGCCCTTAAACAACATCATTATGTCATCAACATATCTGTGGTAATATATAATATTATCACTGAGCTTGTTTAGTTTTGTTAGGATGAAGTTGTTTTCAATATGAAAGGAAAGTTTCGGCAAGAATTCCTGATATTGGTGAGCCCATGGGTACTCCCTTGCTTTGGCTGTAGTAATGTCCGTTATGTTCAAAATAATTCTGTTTTGTAATCTCTTTGATGAAGTTAATTAGTTCATTGATTTCGTGTGTGTTTAATTTCTTGTTCTTTGTTAAATGGTCCTGTACTATTTGTATTACCTCCTGGACTGGTATATTAGTGTATAGGTCGCTTACGTCGAAGGAGATAAGTTTCATGCCAGATTTAATTGTTTAAAATAATTTAGGCCAAAATAAAGTTAATCACAATTTTCAAAATCTTACACATTAATCTAGGCTAAGCTTAACATAGTTTTGCTTTGATATATTGAAGTTGACTTCTTGGTCCCTCTTAGTATATACATTGACTGCTCAGGCCTAGCTTTAGCCCTGAGTTCTTTTTTAGACACTATTTTTAATTTTAGTTTCAATCATGACGCTACTACCATGCACTAGAGTATTGTATTTATCAAAGTGCATCTTCATCATCTGATGACGTGAGTTGGTTCATACTTTTGAAAGGTAGTGTATTAATTTTTATATACACAAATTGTGGCAAATATCTGATAAAACTATAAAATCAAACACGATTTTTTTTTCATTACTAAAACTATAAATATCCATTGTAGTGTCTAGAAAACCCAAAACTAATATTTTCTAAAACAATACTAAGAATTAAAAGCGGTAAACTTTGAATCGTGGAAAAACGATTAAACTAGCAGTGGAAAAAAAAGGAAGAATAAAAATTCTGTGCTCCTGCATTAATACTGTGGAGTTAGTCTTATAATTCCAAAAGAGTCACTCTCTGACAAAAGAGAGCTTTACATAGAAATTTGGGAATTAGATAATTTGGTTCTTGTATGAAGCATTTTACTGATTTTAAAATATGTATTACTAAGTATGTTTATTTTATATATATTTTATTATATATATTTATATTATATATATATATATATATATATATATATATATATATTAAGGATAACATAAAAGTAACATTAATGCTTATGGTGTTATTAAACATTTCTACAGAGCAAGAAATAGAAATAAGTTAAATGTTCCACAAGTCAGCCTCACAAAATCACACCCTCACCTTTTAAAATTGGGATAAAATTGTTTAATATGTTGTCAAATGAAGTCAACTTCATGCCTAGTGCAAAATTATTTAAAAATATAAAACCGATTCGGATAATAGAAAGTTTTGTTTATAGTATAACAGAATTAAAGGACTCGTAAAATCCTGGCACTTCTTAGTCTATATTATAGCACATATGCTTTAGTGGTTGTATTAAATATAAACGTTTGAAAACTGACTTTATACTTGTCTGATATTGATTTTATATGTGTATAGGTTTAGAACTCCTAGTGTGGTATATGCAGTATTATTAAAAGTATGTATTATTTTTTTTTTGTTATTTTAAGGATGTAACTTAAAATTCTTGACAATATATATTATAATTTTAGTAATTGTGTAATGATAACAAAAGAAAGAAAAAAAAAAGGATAGAAACGTGTATGGCGTGTAAAAACAAATGAAGAGCTAAAAGAGTTGTATGATATAAGTGTATATAAAAATAGTTATGGAAGAAGTTTGGAAAATGTCAAGATACATACAGAAGAACTCTCATTCAGATCAGCGCTTTGATTTGGATTCAGGCTACTTAGGAAACAGAGTCTTTTTTTTTGTTCAACTATATGTGGTTATTTATAAAATAAGTGGTTCGAAAATAGGAGAGGACCTTCTAAAACAATACCTGGATTGTTGGAATTTAAAGGTAACAGCACAGAATAGTCGTAAAAGATTAAATTTCTATTTCGAAGAGCTAAATGGTCATTAAAGATTTTCTTTCTTAAAAGTTGCAATTTTTCTTTGATTTTCATAATATTTTAACAAAACGGTAATATCATAAGCAGATATGACATATAATTACAGAATTAATAGTAAACTGAAGAAGTTAGGTTTGTTGTAATTATTTGTTGATTTTATGTAACTTATGTTTAATATATTAGGCTATAAATAAACTAAAAGTACATTATTTGTAAAAAATCACGTAAAGGTTTTTAATAATTATTCAATATATTTAAAAATATATATGTTTTAAAGTTATATATATTACTAATTAAATCCTTTTCACATTATCATGTACCCATTATGCAGCATGTTTTACACTACTATTTTTAAAAGATTCCGCCCAGAAGGCCAGATACTGTAACTTTGCTCTCTAGGGTGTTGTGACTTTTACATACCCAATGCAGTTAATTAATATAATTCCAAACAAACCAATGTTGAGGCGAATTTCTATTGCTTTTGTAGAATAGAAAATAAATTTCTACTTTTGCCCTTTGAATGATTTTAGCTTTTTTTGTCCTAAGACATCGTAAAAAGGGTATTTTACAAGCTGTGTCTCTATCCTTTAAATTATAATTATTATCCTCCACACGTTATTACGAAATTCATTAAGGTAGGCATTTAAAATTTAGTATCATTAACTGTAGTGTACTTTAATAGAAACAATTCTCAAGAATTCAACAGCTTTAAAATATCGATCATTTTAAATAGATTTTTGTGCATATTTTTTGAGAAATATAACTTAAAACACACTGCATTGTTCAAAAGGTGTATATTTTAATGAGACATGTATTTACAGTTATGTTCTATAAAACTCATATAATTTATTTATACACAAACTGAATATCGAACATTGATATTTTAAAATACGAATGTAGCAAGCTGAGAAATTTAAAAATATACATTCAACTACTGTTCGCCTGCGACATTACAAGACAAAGGAAGCAAGCTTAGTTGATATTATACACAGAGCTATAAGGCCAATGTAACAATCATGAAATTAGGGGTACATACAATTTTAATGTTCACTAAACCTCTTGGTGAGTAATCCAAGCATTGATGTTATTGATTAATGCTTGTATTTAATTTATTAAATTTTACACATGGAAATAGATCGTATCTCTCGTTTAAAAAGAAGAATATTACGATGAATGATAATGGCCCAATCGTGGAAAATAATTGGTGGGTGACACAAAATGCAACGCTAGAGTTATTTTTATCTAAACAGATGGACAGTTTTTAGGGATAGTAAGAGATGATTGGGTAGCCATGAGAAGACGATAACCCATAAATGTGTTTCAGGAATTACGTGGTGTAGGAAATTTCTTACAAACTTTGACATTTACGAATGACTCACATATATTTTTCAGTTGTTTAACCAGTTTATTAAGGAAATAGGAAGGGTAGGGCTTTCGTGTAACGTAATAAGGTAATATTTGTCAAATATTTTCCAACCTTATTCATTGCTTAAAATCAATTCAATGATTTAGATACTCTCCCGATCAAGTGGCTGAGAGTTTATGTTACTTTGTTATATTTTAGACAAACAAAGCTGTTAAAGTTAAACTACAGTTGTTGACGTTTTGTACAAGATTCTAAGTAAAAAGTTTTAAAATATCAATGGAGTTGGGGAAGATATAAAGCAGTTTATACTTAAGAAAGTTAACTTCACGTTTGCTGATACTAGTAAAATATACGATAAAAAACAGATTTAAGAAACTGCCAAATAAGCTTATATAGCTAACAACTTAGGGAAACAAAGCAACAACAAATTTAAAACAGTTTAAAATTACTTATATATTTTATACTCCAAATCACCCGTGTTATAATCGGCGGTTTGGTTTTTAGTTATCAATTTTTGATTTTCAATTAAAATTGCTTAAATCTACTTCAAAATATCCCCCTTCTAATACAAAATTCAGTTTCATTTTAACAAATAATTCCCAACTTTAACTTAATTTTTAGTGAAATGGTATTAAATACATTTTTTTTTAAATTTGTATTTGTTTTCGTAGGAAAACTTATATTACAATGTTTTTGTAACAGTTATTTTGAAAATGTGTGAATAGATAAAACTTTAAAAATCAAGCTCACTCTTTTTAATAAATATTTGTCTTAGTATGTGTATTTTGAATATTTTTTAAGTTTCGGTGTGGAGTCTTACATAAAATATAACAGCGTTTATTCTTTTACATGGTTTTTATTAGATACTAGAATTCTTCTTCTTTCATGTTTTAAAATTATTAGTACAAAACCATCCGTGCATTGCAATACTTATATTTACTAAATATTAGGCTGAATATTAAGTTATTAAATTTAACGATACGGATAAACATATAATAAACAAATTTTTGTTTTCTGACTTAAATTATATATCACGTCAATCGGTTAATACAGGATGGAAACCTGTAAAATATATTGTGTCAAAGTATCTCTTTTTAAAAATAAAGTTAATTTTGAAATTTACGAAAGAATATAAGGAAAAATTAATACACTTGTTTGGTAGTACACCATACAAATTGAGCAAGTATTAAAAAGCAAACGTGTAATAATATATATTTTGGTCCTCCTAGCTGCGTTTTAAGAAATATTCACCAATTCGTAAGTATTGGAATTTATTTTTAAGATACAAAATGTTGAGCAATCTGTGCCCTTAAAACACTTTATAAACTTTGAGTTATTTATGTAAATTATAAATTATAATATATATTTTAACAATTGAAGCAACATAATTAGACCATAATTAGTCACGTATACTGATTGTCTCAAATAAACTTTAATATTATATTATTTTAAGTTAATAAACATTAATAAAAAGCTTATTTATTAAGCGAATTGTTATAAAAAAGAAATGAAAACAAGAAAACATTTCATTTACTTTTTATAAAAATTAGTAGAATAAAGAAGCCTATGATATTTATGAAAATAATTAAAGTTTTGAATAATTGGAATGTCAGAACGCTACCACGATCTCTAATTATCCTTCCAATGTCTGTAACGTAGCTTTATGGAGTCACTTTAGTCAGATTTAAACAGATCACTAACTTACTTTATTTAATTATTCCGCTCTTAATGTAAACTTACTTTACACTTACTTTAAAGGGTCAATTGAATAAAATCTTGTTTTTAATGACTATTTAAAGTTTATTGAGGAAAATGGTAAATAAGTATTTTATTTGGATCATTTAAGAGTACTTTTTTTAACTGATATAAATTATAGATAACTTGTGACATTTAATGACAATCCACATAAACCTTTTCGAAATGTTAGATAATCTCGTAATCTTTCACAAATATATTGATAGCATCATAACAGCTTTCAGTAGCAACAATAGAGGAGCAACTTTTAAATTAACAACATTTTCCCCTATTTCAGAAACAATGCCAATTTCCCGCTCCTCTCTATTGTCTACAAGGGTGGATGAATATCAATTATTTAAAGTGTGGGAAGAGTAAATGTTCTAACTAGATTGGATACAATAGAACGGTTTGGATCTCACGTTGAAACCCTTCATAAAATAACAAGAACAAAAGTTATATATTCCACGATATCGGTTTACACGCCTCGGGTTTAAACATAGAGAATGGAATTTATTATTTTAAATTCTCCTTATAAATACTTCTACAATATTGAAACCCGATGAGTTTATTTACATCATTACAAGGGTTTGAACAGACCTAGATTGAAGTTTGGTTGCTTTTAAATTATAAATGAAAGACTTGGTGTCGTTATATGGATATAACTGATACATTCGGTTACAAAACTGTTCAATTATTTACTTTAAAAAAACGATGTTAATTTAAACGTAAGTATTTAAAAAATTTACATTATTAATTTCACCTAAATTGTATTTTTTTATCGAGATGCGAAACGAATTACATATAGTTGATTTCAAATTCGGACACGGAACTTCAAACTACACAAACATTAAGTGTGTCACAAATAGAACAACAAATGCATTCTCATAACTGTGTGACACTTCTTAATCGGTGTTGAACGACATCTAACGTACATTAGTCATCAAACTGCAACATTTTGAGAAATTAAATTTATTTTGAGATTATGGTTGGTAATAAGCCTTAAATCGACTCTAAATTTTGATGTATTGAGCAAATTATGAGTGTTTTTTAACTTTATTTATTTCAATATGCAAAATTATATCTTTAGACTCAAATTATCAGATTTTTAATTGTAAATCATTAGTTGTTTGTAGCATTATATTTGACAATATAGTTTAAATATCTATACTGAAAATTTATTAAATTAGTTATAAAATGGCGGATTATGTTACTATGTTGGATTTTTGTATCACGAATGTTCATAAAGTTCATAAAGTCCATTAAACTCCGCCATATTGGATTTATCTTACATAAGAATAATGTTAGAATTTGAAAAGTTGTACTGATGTCGATTTTCATCTCAAAATTTTCGTTGAAAGATCATTTAAAGACCGCGTGAACGAAGATATTTTCCTTTTTAAAAACTGGCATATAATCATTAGTTTTGAACAAAATGGAGTGGAGGATTTGTAAATCAATTTTAAATTTCGCTATTTCCTTGTGAGTCAATATATATATTAAGTTAAGAAAGGAAAACACCCAGTGTTTTATTATTTATTACAATAATTAATAATGGTCCAATGTCTATATTAAAAAGGAGGGCAGATAGGCCTACAATGTATTAAATGAAGTATTTAATGTAGGTACCTATGCATACAAGGCTGCACTCAATTAATTCGATATAGAACTACTCGGAAACGGAAGATTTTAGCATTGGCGAGCACATCTTTTAAAACGATTCAAAATATTCTTAAAAATAACAACACAACAATTAATTCATGAAACATCTAGGTGTATAATATTCCAATATCAAATATATTGGTAAATTCTAAATCACTGTCACAAAAACTTACGAAAAATAACGTGATTAAAATGATTTGTAAAACAATTTTTTTGATTGTAGGTCTTCTTTATATGTTTGAAGTATAAAGCCTACGTTAGTGAATTAGAAATTAGCGGTCGAAAAAGATATTGGAAATAATTTGGAGTAAAAATATGTAATGTTTTATTTTTGGAGGACTGGTAGGCCTATAGTTTATACCTAGAAAACGACAAAAATAATATATGTTTTGGCCGCCATTTTGTTTTTCAAGATACATGTATAAACCCCGCCAAAATTTGAATATTAAATTTCTAATATATAAAATAACGTTTTAACGCACAGTATACTGTAGTGAATTGAATTCATCCCTCTGGATGAATAATGAAACGCTACGCCCCACTGTAAGCTGTGAACAGATTATTTTAATAGAATTTATAAATGTTCTAAACACATTATAAATTAACGCCTGCCATATATCTTAAAACTAGTCTTTCAAAAGGTTATGAAGTCCTAAATATAACAAAACCAATAATATAAAAAAAAACTGAGAATTTGACTGTTCTCAAAAACTTTTTAATAATTCCAAAATAAACCCTGATGTTGTTACTGTAAACCGTTGCTAAACAGTACTACTTTCTCACATATGCATAATAAAGAAAAAGTGTTGTGATTAGTAAAAAAACCCAAGTGTAGTCGATAAATACTTGGTGTTTATCAAAGTCTGTGCAATGATATTTCATCGTATATTATTATTATTATTATTATTATTATTATTATTATTTTAATGTGCATAACAATATTTAGAGGTTATTATTTTTAAACTCGTTCATAAATTTAACAATTTGCAAAATCGTGGGCCGCTCTAATTCGAAATCCGGTCAGGAAGTAACCAGACATGTCACTCACTCTAACTACTGTGTATGGAGATAACCAATGTATCACGTCACATCGTTAACCTATATTCAAAAGGACATGTTTACAACTGATGTGTCACGTATTTAATCCAGACAACTGTTTTATGATATTACGTTACCTAAATTCACACTGAATACAGATAAATGAGTAAGAATATATTACAGTCTATATCGTCTGTTCAGGAAATGTGATTGATTATTTTTTTGAGAAGTAGAACAGCTTAGTAAATTTTAAATGAAAAACTAAACTTTAAGTCAATACAATCAAAGAAGATTTTCTCTGTTACTATTCTTAATTATGCGCTGTAAAAAATGTTACCTAATTAATTTCATTATTTATTTACAAAATATCTACATTGTAGATATATCGCAAGCAATATCCACAGTGTTTTTAGAGAACACATGTTTAATATTAAACCCATAAAATATATGAATATGTTCAAATATTTTTTTAATCATGATTTTCAAAAATATTTTAATAACTTATAAAATAAAACTTCAATGAAATGTATCAAAATTGAAAACAAGTTTCCAACTTTAGTTTTTACTAAGTACAAACTGTTATAATCCTTATTATAAAGGTTGGGATGAATACCAAATTTATTGAAACTTGAGTCATCAGTTCGGCGAGATCTAAGAAACACGTGCATAAATAAATGTATTTTTAAATATTGAAAATAAAAACTTAAACTATTATTTTTTAGTTCATAAAACTTGAAAATGTGCCCTTCTAAATATTTGTCATGCAAAATATTTCAAATATTCATGACCTCTGCAAATTTACCAACAATTTAAAATAATTACTAATTATATTTAAATATGCTCTCAAGAGTCAACATCCTATTTTTTGATATTGTAATTAAATTTTATGAGGGGAAAATAAAACTTTTTACTTTTATACCAACCATTATCTTGTGTACGTATTTTAAAAAATAACCTACGTATCTAGAATGGCGTTTCATGTTTATTTGGATTATTAACCATCATTATAACCTTGTATGACAATGCTTGAGCGGTGTTTGAAATACAAGATGGAAAGTTCCACTCAATTTATGTTCAATTCATAGTTCATTTAGTGTTCATTTTTACACTCGTATGTAGTGATTATTATTGTAAAGCTTGTAAATAGAGTTTTTCATATTTCCTCCTTGTTAACGCTAAACAGAATATCACTTTGATATATAAAGATATAGTTTAATTTAATTTTACAATATAAATATAATAATTTTAAATGCTATTAGTTTAAATTAAAATGTTTTCTCTAACTAATGTTGAAGGTGTTATTGCGAATAAAGTTATTGTATTTGATTTATCGTTTAGATTTTAAAATTTTAAAAAAATCAGCCAGTCAACTTTATTTTAAATATTAGTGTTTAGAATTGTAGACGTTACTGCCAAAAGAGTTTTCTTTTAAGTAGGAAAGTATCTAATATCAGGAGATAGCCAACATTTCACAAAAAAAATATTTGGATTTATAGTATAAGTAATTATACCATATGTGGGTGTGCGTGTGTGTGTGTGTGTGTATGTGTGTGTGTGTGGAATTTATTTTAATTAAAATAAACGAGTATTTAAATTAGAAGTTAAGTATTTTTTTAAGTAAGGCAGTTATTTATAAATAGTGAAATGAGTTGTTGTTTTAAGTTTAATTTATATTGTTTACCAAAAAAAATTTTTTTTTAACACTATCAAAAATATAAAATAACGAATGAATACTCTTAAAGTTAATTTCTCTATTATTAGAATGTTATTGCCTGAATTAAAATAAAAAATACCAGTATTACTTTATATAATGATATAACAGTCTTTCTGTAAACCTGTTGTAGCCTATTTGATTCTAAGTACAAATAAACAACACTGTTAATATTTAAATTATCAAGGTTCATAATTAATAAGTGTCTATTAAGCAAAAAATTATTACAAAAACTTTATATTAAATGTAATTAAAATCAGTAAATAAGTTTCATTGTCTCACTATTTTGCCAAACATAATTTTTCAACAGACTCAAGAGTGAATGAAAGTGTTTTTCAAAGTTTGAATCGTGAAATTTTGTAGTTTAAGTAAACATTAAGAAATAAATTATATCGTATTAAGGCAAAAATATTAAAAAATTCCAAGTAGCACCCAGTAAGCTTGACTGTTATCTGAAATAGGTTAACAACTTGTAAGCAACACTTATACATTGTGTATACAATATCTAACACAGAGGTACACATGAATTTATAAAATAGGTATAAATAACTCAAAAAGTTATTTGTTGACTTAAACCAGTCCAGTAAGGTATGAAATAATAACATAATTATAAATTATTTCAAATTTTTAAAGTTGAGAAAGAACAGAATCTACATTGAGCTATATTTATACATTGTTGAAAATTAAAGTAATGGAGCGGAAGTTGTGAAATGGAGTGGAAGTCAATACATCATCCATCTTGTCAGCCACATCTGTAAGCATACAATTAAACTTCTTTGTTGGGGAAAATTGTAGTGATTTATTGGTACAGTAAAATTATTATTTCCAACTTATGAGAGTTTATTTAAGGAACTTGAGTTTCAGAGTTTGAGCTGGGTTTGAGCACCATTACATCCAACTTGCGGGGATTTAGATTTGCGGAAAAGCTACAAATCTTTCTTTGCTTTGATACAATACTAAATACCGTGTTTCCAGATTTGCATTTGACTGGTATGTTTGTTTCTTTGTTTAAACTTTAATAATTTATACATTCAATCGCTAAACACACACACAAACACACACACACACACACACACACACACTATGTGTTTAAAATATAAATTCTCAGATACAGTCACATTACTAACTTTTTTAGAATCATCCGTATTCACAGTTGTAAAAAACTATATACAATATTTTATTTTTTACAGCGTCTGTGATTTTTATTTTATTTTTTCGCTATAATAATATGGACCCGGATGGACAAATACTAATAGAGTATCTTTTTTGTTATATTCAGAACTACACTTAAATTAAATGTAATTGCAGTTGCAACACATTTCTTATAAGTCCCTCTATTTGGATTATAATTAAACAAATCCATGTTTGGATTTTAGTGTGTACATCTCGTCGATGTTTGTCCTGGTTCTAATACAGCCAATAGCTCCAAGATAATTCACTTTTATTACACTGTTGAATTTACTATTGCAACAAATTTTCTAATTGTGTTATTCATATTTTACTGTAATTTCATAAAACCTTTACAAGAATTCCTATTTTATTTTTTATTATTATTTTTTTTAACTAGTATGTTCAAAATAACACGACTGAGACCTGTTCATTTTTATCAGTATATGTTAACAAAAACTGTGTAACATGTTTCATTCTCTTATAGTAAAAACACGACTAATGACTTAATTTTTATTCCAAATTGAGTAGTGAAAAAGATAATGTTAATGTAAAAGTTTTAATGATTGCAAATGTTTTGAACTAGAAAGTAAACATTATATTCTATTTTGAATAATGCTTGTGTTTGGTACATTGTTACCTAATATCTCAACAACAGGTAGTCAAATTGAATGTATGTATGTGTGTGGTTTATTGTTACCTAATATCTCAACAACAGCTATTCGTATTAATAATTGAAATGTATAATGGCGTGCGGAAATTCCACATATTCCTGTATTTTATACGATATCGTAGAAATATTAGGGAATGGTGATACTATTGTCTTAATTAGTTTGATTAGTTTATTATTTTATGTGAAATAATTAATGTTGTTAGGTTCAAATAAAAAGTGTCTATTAAATATCTGCAAACATTTTGCTTGGCAAGATCAGTTGTTGACCTCGAATTGTCTTAAGTAAAAAAAAAAAAAAAACTCCAGTCATATTCAAATTGTACAGTTATAAATTTATAATATATTTTTTAATTTGACATCTGTTTAATTTAAAAACGATAAATTGACAAAATCAATCATTTATAATAACCTAGAAGCTTTATTTATCCATTTCTAGTAACATTTTCCCACTTTCTCTTCTATTTGAAACTTGATTTGCTTTTTAACGTGTAGTTTGAACGTACAGTATAGGCTTATATAGCATCAAATGTCATGTACTGCACATTTATTTATGAAAGATAAAAACAAAACGAATGAATAAATAAATATTGACTTGCGAGACTTTAACACCAAATACAAAACTATAGTTATTTACTTTAGATTATAAAACAATTTTTTTTTTTCAATTACTTTTTGTAACTCATATTTATTCAATTTACATTCACATAAAAGTCAAAAACCATCTCTATTTGGGATAAAAATTACTCAAATCGATATTTTATTACATATTTGTTAATATCAAAAATCCTAAATATATCTACCGTATAATAATTTGTCTCTTTCGTCATGCGACGTATAAATCCAAAGTAATACTTATCACAATTACTCTGTTTACCGTTGATATATCACCTACAATGTTTTTTACTGTGAGTAACGAACTTTAGTTTACTACATGGCATTGCACTTTAGTTTAATATGTCAGTACACATAGCTGAACCATACCCCCCCCCCCCCCGACATTGTAATAACTTTGGTTCATAACACTCTACATGTGTTTTTGAAGCATTAATTAACTGAAAAGAATAATTTGGAGTTTCAGTCGTTATGTACACAATCAATTAAAACTATCTATTTTTTTATCATAAGAACGACTCAAAAAATGATTGACTTATACATGTTTTGTATATATGTGAGTTGGTCATATACGTTAACCCCGTAAGAAGGATGGGTACTGAGCTAGTACCTTTATAAATTTGTGTCACTTCTGGACTAATATGTCATCTTTTATGTTTTTTTTTATCTCGGATTCCGATTCTGATATCAACAAGATGCAAATCCTAGAGGGCGCCACAGAAAAATCGAATATCAGGTCAAAATAGCGATAAATTATTAAAACGATATCCTGTAAGTTTTTAAGGTCGCTGATTTCGATTCAACCTCACATTAAGGTAAGAAATCTTTTTAAGGTATGACACATTTTTATATATTCAACAAATAAAACATAATGACATGTTAAAATAATGATTGAAGTTTGAAGTCGGCAAATGAAAAGATAAACAGCAAATATATGTTTGAATAATTTATATTAGACAAATCGGTATAATATGTATGCAGTTTATAAATAATTACGCACAAAGTTTACTAAACAATGCGCTAACATAACAGAATAAGTTAAAACACGAGTACTTTTTTTTAAAAGATGTAACTTATAAATCCGCAAGGGGAATCGTTCTTATTAATAATGGTTTACTTCGCTCAAGTGTTGTTTAATAACTAAATGTAAAGTTTGTAACGTTTGAAATTGAAGTAAGAATCTCTTCTAGACACAATTCATTAATCAGTGCTAGACAGTATAGTATTGAGGTTACCTGAAGATTACTTTATCTAATTAAAGGGATTGGCTGTGCTACATATTAAACAAAGTTTAATAATAAAATTTAAGAGAATAACATTCAGTATTTTTAATGTTTCCTTTAAACAGAAACCACCATCAACTATAAAATATATTTCACCTTATATTTAAAAAAATTATACAAAAGAAACAGGCTACGGATTGCACATACAATTGAGCTCAAATGTTTTGAACTAGATACTAAAATATAAGTTTCACTCTACTAATTTGCATATAAAGAAACTAAAGGATGTTTTTTTAAAGTTCGAAGCCATTGAAAGATAGTTGTATTTTTCAACAGATTTAAAAATATAAACATAGATCAATTTACCTTATTTTTGTGTATCTGTAAATTATACATTGTGGTTTTACAAAGTGTCAAAGTGACTGATTAAACACCCTTTTTTAATATTCTGCTCACGAACGCAGATTTTGTAAACATGGACGTCTCTAAGACTGTGTTTGCACAAATGTATTTTCCTTTTACTGATCCAATAATATCGATTTATCCCTTTATTGAATGCAACGTTGTGTACAGCTGATTAGCTACACAGCATCAATATTTTGTGATGTAATTGAAAGGAGCTGTTGAAAGATAAACCAATTATATAATATCTAGATATAAAATAAAATAATACAATCTATTTAAAATATATACATAAATTTAATCATTTTGAATTATTTGAGAGGTGGAACAATGGACGTTGACATTAATGATTTTTCACTAGTTTCTCTAACACTAACCACATGGAACACGTAGTTGAATACTGTATATTTAAAATATATGACAGCTCATTTCACTCGTAATTGAATCTCGTTACAGGTTCACCTCTTGTTTGAAATTTGATTTTTATGATTCTATAAAGTTGATCCTTACTTTAGTACTAATTACTCTCGAAAAGATATTTTGAGGGATTTGGTGACTAATATGATTTGTTTGAATCCTTAAAGGACTATATTTTAATATAAATTAATCAAGATTTTAAAGCTGGTTTTGAAATATTCGTAATGTTGCGTTACGATGCTCTTTATGCAAATATCACTACAATTTTGAATAATTGAAAAAAATTAAGATAACCATTTATATAATACAAAAATGCATATTGCCATTTATGAGCAAAAATAATCCAAATATTTCTGCTATAGGACACATAGAAAAAATTAATGGCATTCTAGAAAAACTATTTGATATGTTTAAAATGGAATTATCCAATACAAGTTCCAAAATATATTTTAGGGCCTATCTCAATTTGTATATACAGTATAAGTTTGGAAGATGCCTCATAGTACTCACTTAGTACAGTTGTGCTAACCAAACCATAAATTGGTACACATTATAAGACTATATGAGTCATATAGTTATACTGTAGAGTCACTATTTCGCAATTCATCAAATATACTCACTTTAAGCTCTATTATATTCCATTTATTTATAATGGCTATGAAATAGACTACAAATGAGTCAAAACTCAAAAACAATAAAATTAACTAAACAATCATTTGTTTCTAATTGTTCTGTTATACTCTATGTAATATATCCAAACTCAGCATTGGAATATAAACTTTATTTTCTTAGTTTCTTTACATATTAAATTAAAATATGATTGATGAATTCAACATTAGTAACATTCAATAGTTAACAATAAGTAAAAATTCTCCCATATATTTTATATCATAAAAAAATTTGTATTTGTTCGTTTCTGTCTAGAAAAAAAATTAATAAAACTGAAATTATATATATGCAATAACTAATTGAAATTATATTACATGAAGAATTATCACTAAAGTGTTACGTGTTAAAATATAATGTAAAACTATATCTGTAATAAGGGTAGTAAATGGGGGTCTTTGCTATATATTTTCTGAGTTTAATGAAATCTTTATCAAATCTGACATAAACAAACTTCACCTTTTTTACAACTCGGAGTTGAAATAACAATTACTTAATGTAGGCCTAAATTTAAATTATAAAATAAATTCTCATCTTGAGGATTAAAAATCTGCCATTGCTTTTAAAATTAATTTATTTCATAGTGGCTCAGCGGTTGTTTTGCATTTGTTAATATAATAGTACAAAATAAATAATAAATATCAAAACATCAATTTATTAAGTGTAATTTCTCGCGATTCTGTGTGCATAAATCAATGAAATTGAGTGCTTTTTGTACAACAAACTTTTACAGTCATTTTTTGGAATTTTTGAAGTAAATTAGACAAACAGACAGACACACATTCATGGCTTTTACAAATCTGAATTTAATCCAACATTTTCGACAATCATTAAACAATAATTTTCTATTATGACCTAGAGTGTATGTGATTCGCTAATTATTAACCAAGATTAATTCATTGTCATTTACTTCCATAAAAGCAATCAAATAAAACCAAATTTTAAAACGCACTATATAAAAAAATAATTCAAAATGATTAAAATTCAATTTTTACTTTTAACTCACAGTGGTTATTTCGTTAAGTTTAACATCCAATTTACTGAATGGTTGTTTTGTAAATAAAACTAGTTAACCAGAACTTTCTTCAACAATGTCAATAGCTGTATGATTCATGATTACAACTTCAACCCACTGAGCTAACGAATCATTGACACAGTTCAATAGGCACCGGGACGTGATTCAAATTAGACAAAAACCTAACCTATGTAACCATCTCAAGGAAGGTAAATTATGTAAACAGTTATGTTGTGAAAAACTATTTCTCTAAAATGTTTACTTAAGTTCACAAACCATAGAATATTTCTAAGAAAATAATATTCATTAAACTTTTAAACGTGGTCGTATTAATCTTTTAATGTAGCTATTTCTAGGATAAAATGTAATAAAAAGATATTATTATCATCTATTTTTTGTAACATTTAACTAGCACAACAAAAATTAAATTGCTAGAATAATAAGGTACAGAATTAAAAACAACAATGCGACATATTAATTCCATACATCGCAACGGTATTAAAATAAATATTATAACGCTTTAATTCAGTGTAATATAAAATGTTGTTCATTTTAAAAAGCAGAAATGTACTGACAACGAACAGTAATTTAATAAAATCAAATTCTGAGTAGATTTTAGCCAGAAGGGATTTACTTGGAGTATAAGGATATTGTTATTCAGTTTATAAAAGTTATGTATTTGTTCTCTTTCCACTACCTCTAGTCTTTTGTTTGGAAGTCGAATTTAATTATTGAGGATAAAATGGTGATTCATTTTGTAAGTGTAGTGAACGATATACAGTTTGTATAATTTTGTAATTGAGCGAAATATATGTTATTTGTTATATGTTTCAAGTTATTTCAATTATATTCCTTTTAACATTTTCTCATAATATATTTATTTATTTTTGCTATTTTTAATTACAGCCTTGTAATCAGCTTCGTTGCATACGAAATTCAAAGTTTACAAAGGACTGAAGGGTTGAAAACAAAATAACCAAACGAATAACTTTTCGTTTCCATAATAAAAATAAATATTTAAAAAATGGTGTTTCATCTACTTGTCATCGCCACCTTGTCTGTTCCAATTAAAGAAGTGATCTTCAGGCTATCTACATTTGTATTCTATGAATCTCTTAGCTGCAGACATTTTGTGCTCACATACAGGCATCTGCTAAAGGGTGTTGTATTATTATTTTGCTGCGTGCCTGGACATTGTGGAATAATTTGGATATGCAAAAGCAGAAGAAGCCGTAAACGATAAAACACATATTAATCCTCTGTGTTTTAATTCTGAGATGTTTTTGTAGACTTTTATTGCAGCTAATTCGATGGATCTGACGTTTGTTCACATTATGTTCATATTTACCTTCTAAAACTTTGTGCACGTATTTTTACATATTTTCTAGCAAATTATATTATTTATTTTCTAAGGCTTTAGTTTTGTGAGTGAACATGTGAGAAAGATTTTGTATATTTCGTATATTTTGTTTTTCGTCAAGAATACAAATAAGCATCATGTATGAATAAAATTAATCTATTTATATTTCTTGTAGGTAGCCACTGTGTCGTTCAAAAAGTACTTACACTCTACATGTAACTAGTTGTTATATAAATTGTGAGCTGGTTAATCAGGAAAGGTAATGTATTGCAGTTTTCAAATCCCAATAGTGTCGTTAGTGGCGCACTCAAAGCTTGTGTAATACATTTCTCACAATAAAGTTTAGTGTTCTAGTTTCAATGCCTTCTATTATTTCAACGCCTTGAAGATTTAAACCACAGTGCAGTAGTTTGCTATGTCATCGGGATATAGTTGACTACTACTAATGAAAATTAATTGTAGAGGCAGAGAAGAGTATAATCTTAGGCCATATGTGTTCTAGAGCAATATAGCGATATCACACCATTTCAACTTCCTGTTACTTATTTATAAAACTGATATTGAATGGCTATGATATTAGCCAGCATTCATAAACTACGAAGCATTTAGTTTCAATTGAGTCACTCTCTCCTATATAAAAACCACAATCAAAATCTACTAACGTCAGGGAAATAGAAAAATCGGCCATTTTGACTATTCCATACAAAAACCAACTGGAGGTAGCAGAAGAACTTCAGTTAACATAAGAGAAAGTGAAAACATTGAAGAAAGAATGGAGAAATCCAAACAAATATTTTGTGTAAAAAAAAAAAAATCAATTGGAAAAACGACAAAGATTTCAAGAAAACAAATGGATTACATGGAAAATAAGCAAATGTTGCTTCTAAGACCCTACTTAACATCGCATCTTCTTAAAAACAACCAGATTTTGAGATATAGGTCCAACTTCAAGAATGGTATTGTTTTGTATGCGAATCCAACAAAGTAGAAGACATGATTAAATGTAAAAACTGTAGTTTCTATAGTTTGTGGGTGCATGATTCCTGTGCATGTAACAAAAACGGATGTAGAGCTCAAAAGTTTGTGTGTGTTAATAAATTGTAAATAGAACTAATAGAATAAATTGTAAATTTGATTAACACAAAAGTCGACTAGAGAAACATGCATTTTTCCCGTGTATTATTTTATAATAAATTATCAACATGTTAATCTATGCGTTAATGTTTAAAAAAAAATAAAAAGTTTTCTTTTAATACCGATTCTTAGTAATTATTTTTTATCCTAAACCAATAGGTTCCCTAATATGAGTTATATAGAATACCCCTGGTATGATGAAAGCAACTAGTTCCCTTCATTGTACAACTTGCAGTGCCTTAGTATTGTGTAATTTTTAAATACTAAAACACGAATATCACATACAAAAAATGTATAGGGTGGGGAATAAATGTTTTTAAGTGTAGAATAATTTTGTACATGACAACTAGCAATATACAAGCTCTATAAATTAAAAGGTAAAAAGTGGCCCTAATAAAACTTTCCGCTATGCATTGTGCACGGCCTGATTATGCCTAATACAAGGTTTGATTATGTCTTGTGAAGGACAGAATCACTAATTCTAGATCTAAACCGTTTTCACAATGGATAATTAGGACTCCTCTATATTCGACACTCAGTCTACAGTTCCTTGATTCAAAGTTTTGTCTTCCATTCGTGTAGCTTAATATTATTAGAACATACGGATATAAAATATATAATGCCAAAGACATATATATAGTTTCAAAAACTTATTGACTTTGGTTCATATTTGTTATATTATTCATGAGAAACATTGTACTATCTATAAATATGTATGTATATTTATTATTATGTAATTTATTAATTTATGTAATTTATTAATTTATGTAATTTATTAGTAATTTATGTAATTTAATATTATGTATTTATTATAGCAGAAAGCTTTCCGCACAACCAAACTTCCTGAAAGTTTGGAACAAACAATGTATATTACACGTATCTTGGAAAACGTCCATTTTCGTATATCTTTCTTAGTTTCTCCTTTCCAACACTCCGAAAATGCTAAAACTGATTTTATTTAAACAGGGTGTTTAAAAAACCTTTCAGGGCTCTGGGATATGATTCCTCATACAAAAAGGAAGAAATATAAAACGTTTAGTTTTCCGTCTCTATCTGTCTGTATGTGTTTCTACTTAGTACGTTATATCATAGGAACTTCTGAAGACATCAACTTCAATCTCAATACATATATTACATCTTATAAGACCCATTTTTGTATGGAATATCACATTTCTACTTTGTACAATTTCAAAATGGCGGCCATTTTAAATATCTAAATATAAATATCGCAAAATCCGTAACTTTTACAAAAGACAAAAAAGTTGCTAAATTTCATCTCCTAAATAACGGTGCATAAATTATTAAGATTCCATGATTATTCATTAACTTTTTATTTAAATGCAATTTTATGGAAATGACTTAATGCGAGTTTTGTGGTAATAATGGCAAAAAATTTAATATACCTTGTATATAAATCCTAATCAAATTTAAAGGGTAATAAAACAATAGTGCAGAAGAGAAAATCATGTTTCAAAATAGTGTTTTAATGACGTTCTTGTCCTTCACTCTTAACTCATATAGACCTCGAACTACTCTCTACTCTTATTTTTATAAAACAACATCAACAAAATGAATTTCTGCATTTTTTTTCTTTTGTTTAATACTTAATACAGTATCTTTATATATAAATGAAACATTTAGAAAGAATAGAATTATTAGGGAACGTAGGTCACCATATTGAGAAATATTTAGGGGCCATCTTATTTTCTGTTCCGCTAGAAATTTAAACGCCATTTTTCGAGCAATATTTTAGAATATTTATTTCAATTGTACTTTATAATTATTTGATAAAGATGGATTCTTCATATTATTAACATGGTTTAGATTTTTATTTTCAACCATTTGTGATTAGAATTTGAATACACCACTTTCTGAGAGTATAAAACAATAATTATGAAGTGTCAAACTAGAATATAAAAGAGAAAAACACCAACATATCCCAGTAGCCTAGGCCCATGTGGGAAACTAAAACTATATTTATATTCTAATTTTGTTATAACTGCTCAGGCATAGTTCTATGCTTTACTGCTTTTCTTATATTATAAATGTAGTTTTAGTTTCTAACATAGCCCTAGACTACAAGTCTATTTTGGTGTTTTTCTCTTTTTTCTTCTTATGTTCTACTTTCATACTTGAAAACAAGAGCTGATTTATAGTCGCGAAACGTCGTGTATTAGTTTTACGTGCATGAATGATGGCAAATATCAGTTCAATCATATTAATAATTCACTATAATAATTAAAATGTAACACCAGAGGAATTCATAACCTTTCAAAATATGTTTACCGTCGTTATAGATAAACTGTCACGGTGTAAGACAGTGAGAAAATTAATAAATCATTCCTTTAGTTTTAAAACAATATTTCTTACAACCGTAAAATTTCAAAAACAAGTATGATGTTCGAGGTTTTACCATACACCATTGTAGATAAAGCATATTACAACATTAATTCAATTTTATTTTCATATTCACTAATCAATCACTATTTGTTGTAAATACCAATATTTTTTTTACCAAAAACATTATTTCAAAAAAGATTTCTAACAAAAATAGCCACTTCCTAGTAAAATAAATACAAGCTTTGACGTTTTATTGATTGAATTCGAACGTATCTGATGATGTAACAGCATTTGGGATATAATATGGAGTATTTCATAATATATGTTTTTCTCATCAACGACAAAAAAACAACAACACAATAATGGCTTAGTGACTGCTTATAACTGAAACATTACCACAGAAACGTCTTTATAGGACAAAATGAGTTCCTAAAAATCACCACCAAAATAGTTTTAAATTAACAATTAAAAACTCGTACATGTTAACAAAAGATCGTTCATGAAAAATATACGGAACTCTAAATAAAATCTCATATATTTGTGTATATTTTTTACGTAGACAATATAATTTGTGTGAGATAAGGGAATAAACTATAAACATTATTAATAAAAACATACCGCATATATAAAACCATATCACTATTTATTTGAATAAACATAGTAAATACTCAGATAAATAATATAAATATATAAGCAAAAGTTAATCTAAATTATTTTATAAATAAATCGAATTTTAAGTAACATATAAAACTTATGTTATATCGAATTTAACATAAGTTTGTACGTAGGCCTACTTGATCCTGAGATATCTCAAATCCCCCAAAACTTCTAAATAACTCAAAACATAAGAATATTGGTCGATTACCGATTTTGACGTACACCATTTATTAATGGTGGCGTTAGAATTTAATATTAGTTTCTTACCTAAAATTGGAAATACATGTGCTGCCCTCTAGCGGCTTAATATATTTATCCCTGTAAATCACAGTAGGCCCAAGTTTGGAAATCCTCCCCTTCCTCTACAATTACTAATGTTTTTATTTATTTGCAGTAAACCTGTATCCTAAATACGTATCAAACTATTACTGTTTGATGTAATTTTCAAGAAGTAGAACTAACTGAAGGTATTAATAAAGAATAACAAAACTTATTGTAGAGAATGTATTACATAAGCTTTGAGTAGGTGACTAACTACACTCTTGGGTCTCAGCAGACTGTAATGCATTCTACAAATGGTTTATATGTGAACCAAGTAGACTTGTTATACATTTCGATCGACTCTTTATAAAATAATTGTCAATGCATTAATTCATGCACGACTACTGTAACCACAAATCGTGTGGTTAGAGTATTAAAAATAATTATGGTACATCAACATGATCGAATAAAATATTCTATTAACGTTTGCATTTATTCACATAAAAATAAAAGCTTGTGTAAATCCATCCATATCTGCAAGTAAATATAGTCTCGGAGTTAATTAAATAGATTTGTTTTACTTAACGTCTTACTCGTTGATAATGGAAAAAATCCAACACCAACACCAGTGGTCGATGCTGTGAACTTCGACAGTACGAAATCCGAGTTATGCTACGCCACTCGCCAAACAATTCATACTAACCTTGGACGTTGTTTTAGAAGGTAACAAATATGGAAATTTTACTTCTTTGTAGGAGTTTAGACCATATTATAAAGAAATAAATGTGTTTATTTTTTAATAGTGGCAAATCGTACGTAAATGACAAACAATAATAAAAAATAATTTGGAGAATACCAACATACGACAAATAAGTCAGCGCATATTACATTAAAATTTTTAAGTTTACAACTGTCTGTTGTTGCACATTGTGCTATGTTTTGGAAGATCAGCTGCGACTAAGAAAGTCCGAAAGACAAAAGTGTTATTCGAGATATAATGATGCAACTATAATTTCCAATGAAAATGAAGAACGTTATTGTTAAATATTTGTTGACAATATCGAAAGTGGATTTAAGAGTTTTTAAAGTTTTTATGCATACAAATAATTATTACTTATGTAAATTTATGCAGTATTTAAAAATAAATTCTTCCTCCACTTACTAATAAAAATATAAATGAACTAATAAATATAAAAGGTTCACTTTTCCTTTCCAACTTTTTTTGAAATTGTTTTAGTATATTTTTTAATATGTTTGTTAATTTAAAACAAATATTTCAATAATCGGACTACCCATATAAGAGATTTGAATAACTACAAGAAACTCGGCTCAACTGTTACATCTAAAACAAGTTTTTCAAATATTTTCCAAAAATGTTTAAATGTCGTCTAAATTGGTTTAAAGCAAGAACATTTTGCTATCTATTTTAAAGTATTTTTTAGTACGCATGATTTATAGTTTACGATTTCGTTTTTGTTTTGTTTTTTCCATCATAAATGATATAAATTTAATATCTACCATTTTCCTAATTAACAATTTAATTTAATCACATTGTTATAACATAAATTTTATTGATTAATAACATAATAAAATTGAGGGTGAGCTTGAAATTATAAATAAATTGGAAATTTTGTTTTTGATCACTGGATAGAAATATATTTAAATTTATCTTTTAAAGGTTATAATGAATTTTAATATCTACTCAAAAGTAAGTATAAGATATTTTTAATTATTCTGTTATACAGGTAAATATAGAAGGAGTTTCAAGTTTATAGCCTACATTTCGAGATTTCTCAAGTTTTAATAATATAAAACTTTATTTTAAACGCACATAATCATATAAAGACAACAGTAAAGTAATTAATAGACACAATTTTCAATAGTTATTACCATTTAAATAACTCTACTAAACATTATACACATTCTAACAATTGTACACATGTTTAAACCTATGCAATTTCATAAACTCACATTTTTGTATTTTAGGGTAATTATTGTTGACTGTAATATTTTAGCTGCAATGTTTGGGATGTTCACTGTACTTATTCATTATCAATTACTGTAGTTTATCTAGGCTCAGTTTAAACCACACAAAATATTGCCACTGAAGTGCACACTCTGTGTATAAATTGATATAGATTCAACAGGTTCGGGTTTAATCTCTCCGCAACACGCAGAAGGCCATTGTCATATTCAAGTCCCGATTGTGACATTGAAAATGAAATAAAGTATATCTATTGTTGAAGAAAATTTAAAACATCAAGAGGTTTAAACGATTAAATGGGGAGTTCAGACAAAAGTCTAGTTTCAAGTTACTCATAAATTTATCTGTATATCAATTTTCCATTTTCAGGTTAATGCTCCAACAGATTATGTTAAAACAATGTAGGATAGGTAATATAATTTTTTCAGTCACTGTTTTAGTGGGACCTAGATATGTGTGAATAAAATTTAGATATACCAATCATAGTTACTACACTAAAGGTAGATCATATATATATATATATATATATATATATATATATATATAAATTTCATTAAAATTAAAGTAATTTTTTCCTACGTATAATTTAGTAATTATATGTTTATTGCAGTTTTTTAACCAATGTGAAAAACCCCAATTTAACATAGCGATTTTGTAAAAAAATAAATAAAGCTTTTATATACACTCAAGGTTTGTTTTATATTCCATTACTTTACACATTCTATTAAGCATTTTAAATTATCTCACAAAAATAATAGACTAAAAATATTTAAAGAAACTGTGTGCAACTCTCTGCTCTGTGTAATTTGTTTACAAGTTCAGACATCACAAATGAATGCTATTATATTTAAATATCTACAATAGTTTAGCGTAACTATACAAAGTGGTAGGGTGTCGCTACAGCAGGTACATCAGGTAGCCATTCAGCTACTAAAGCTAGAATTGCTCTCAAAACGACATCAAAGCTAGTCTGGGAATTATAGTAGCTATTTGATCAACTCTAGTCTTTGATGAAAGTGAAAACTTTCGGATGTTAGGACATGTTCTGATAAATAGAACTGTGATGGCATGTAAAGTAACAAGAAGTGGTGGTAGGAAACCAAGACGGGGCTTCTTGAGTATGTCAAGTATTTTTGAGGTAGAAATAATCCCCAAAGATATTCGATATGATCATTCGCATATAGAGAGATATTTTGATGAGTAAGAGACAAAACGTAATTACTACAAACGGAAGTACAAATGTTAGTTTTATGATAATTTTTTGAAATTTTAATTTTGATTTAACAAATACGAAAACGAATCTTAAGAAACTCTATTACCGTAACTACTCGTTTATGTATGATGTAGGTATAGTTAAAATTATAAGTATATAAAGATAATAATTTTGTTTAACATACACTCATGTTTAATTTAAAATTGTTGTTACTTTACATATGTATACGGTTGTTTAATAAAATTACCAAAAATATTACAATACATTGTTTTTAGTTTTCTATAAAAATCCTCTTATTGGAAATAAATGTAGACACATCATATTTATGTAGAACCTGCAATAGAGACTTACAAATAGGAAACAAAATATTCGAGGAATGTTTCTCTGTTGGGTTGATAGGGAAAAAATATTGTCCAGTTTAAGGACTTGAATTTAATGTACGAGTTTAAAACAAACTTCAGTAAGCTTCAACATATGTCGACTGTTCAATGGTGTTGAATAATGTAACAGGTCAGTAGAAAGTTTGTTATGCTGATCTTGTCAGACCAGATCACAAAAATATACTTTTGTACTAATTTCATTTCTGTTAGCAAACAACTTTATGCAATACGCATACAATATCCAACTATTATGAGTAATTGCTATATTATGAGTAATTAAAATGTAAACTTATTAATTTCAGTTGAAATTAAGATGCCAGAATTTAAAAAAAGAGATTCAAACATATTTACACTGTCTTTCTCAGACATAATATAATATCATTACATCTTTCAAAATTCAATTTTGTGTTTACCATACAAATTTGAATGTAAACAGTATTGAAATTCGTCTATACAAAATTTAGTTCAAAATTTTGAGCGAAAAACCAAAATAAAAAACAACGTTTATAAAAATAAAAGTTATGGCTCAAGAATGACTAATTAAGTTAAAATATAAAAATTAATCTTAACAACAGTCAGTGTTTATGTTACATATTGTTCAATTGGTTTTTCTTAAATTAGATTTTGCAATTGGACAAAAAATTATTTAAAAAAATATTTACAATACAATATTGAAAAATTTATAAATATAAATATTTAAATATTTTTATGGTTTTATTGAAAAATATATAAAATTCACGATGTCGTCCTTTACTTTGACAAACAAATTAAATCAATTTGAAATGAAATATTGTAGATGACTTTGTAAAAATTTATATTGGTTAAAATAAGCATTTATGTTACTCATCATGGTTAAGATATGTTATCCTGCATCGTAAGTATATCAATTATACATAATCTATACACTGTGAAAGAAAAGTAGTTAATCAAAATCAGGTATGAGGCCAAAGCTTTCATTAACAAAAAATTCAAAATTGCCATTATAAATCATATTTTTAACAATAGTTTAATTTTTATGGGATATCAAAATTACGCAATTTTTGTATCTGTTTTTTTTAAATAAAAAAAAAACAATTAATAATTTTCATTGCCATCAATTAATTTGTTTTCAGTAATTATTTGGTACTTTATAAACATTCTATACTCTATAGAAATTGAGAGTTGACAGTTTCAAAACTGTCTGCTGTTTTAAAATTATTATTTTTTAAATGCATAACATTTTTCATTTTGCTCTTTCCTTTTTTCGTAATGTACTTCATCATGCAGTTTAAAAATAATTCGACCAATAACAAATGATAAATACCTTTTTTTATAACAATCCATTTTACAAATAGATATGGTAAGTATAACAAGTAACATTTTAAAGTTTAAGCATTATTTTCTTGTACATGTTTTAAAGTTGGTGAACTTAAATCAAATATTAGTACAATAGTTTTATTCAATATACAACTAAATGTTTACTTTATTAAACATAATTTTTATAAAAATAACTTACACCTGCCTTGAGATGATTTCTTGTTATCTAAGTTTTATCACGTCCGTCTGTCTATTGACATAAGAACTTATGTTAATGATTCGTTAGTGCAGTGGGCGGAATTTCTAATCACGATGGAGTTGAGAATTGTGTTTAGAATTTACTGTTAACTAGTTTTATTTACTAAACAACAATTTGTGATTAGTAAATTAACAATTTGACTTGTAAATACAGCCATTTGGTTTAGATACACATGAATTAGCTTCGGAATTTTCCAACCCTATTCATTAAAAAACAAAGCAAAGAAATACTCCATTTGTACACGTCTGAAAACATAAATTTCTTTCAAATCGCACGTTACAGGACTACCTTCAATGGACACACACAACTCACATCTCTCTCTCTCTCTCTCTCTCTCTCTCTCTCTCTCTCTATCTCTCTCTCTCTCTCTCTCTCTCTCTCTCTCTCTCTCTCTCTCTCTCTCTCTCTCTCTCTCTCTCTCTCTCTCTCTCTCTCTCTCTCTCTCTCTCTCTCTCTCTCTCTCTCTCTCTCTCTCTCTCTCTCTCTCTCTCTCTCTCTCTCTCTCTCTCTCTCTCTACATATATTGTAAAAATGCTATGGACAATTTCCTGTAATAGTAGACCCATGGTTTCATGGCTGGAATATGTCTTTCGAAGAACAAAATAACTACTTCTAAACCATTTTCATAATAAATAATCAGTGATGGTCTAACATTCGCGATGTGTCCTGCAATTCATTAAAGTAATAAGATTACTTTAAGAGATTTATGAAAAAGTATAAACTTTACCGTTACGTAACTCATGAATGAGACAATATAGAAAGAACTTTTGAAGAAGCAATCAAAAGTACACTTTGAGAAGTATCTGTCACAACCTCAAAAGCAGTTTTTTTTCATATAATTATTGTTAAATATTCTACGCGAAGCAGATAAGTTCTTACTGCTCAGAACCTGAAAACCCCGACTTGGACTACTGAAGTCCATGTCTAAATCTGCATAGAATCCTGTCCGTTCCTGCGTGTATGTGTGTAATTAATTTATTTCTAATACTATCTTTAAAAACAGCCATTAAAAAAGGCTTTAAAAAAGATTTAAATATCACATTCCACTCGCCAAACAAATTGTAAATTTAACAAAATCCGAATCTAAATTGACCGAAAACCGTATTCAAATCGACCATGGATATTCTTAAATTAAAGCTATATATGAACTGTACGGGAATTATAAAATCTACAATAATATATTACTAAATTAGAAAATTCTCTTTTTTATTCCTTTGAAACTTAACGTACCCTTCGATACGTTGCTAAAGATAAGCAACCGCCTCCATCCAACAGCGTGATGACCATCATCTGTAAATTTGTTACGGAGTATTTTTGTATTGCAATTTACATTTTATTTATCCCTAACAATGTTAAAAATGTTGTTGGATGTCGTAATAAATAAATTTATTTTGTTTTAAAAATAAATTTTTTATATAATTCAAGGGACCAATAAAATTCTACTATACCAATTGACTGAAAATGAATATTATACTACCATCTTTCTAACCTGTAACATTACAGAAAATACATTTTTATCTGTCCTTGGAGTAGGCCTACTGATATTCTGAGTAGACTTTCATCATTCTTTCAATCACAAACAGTTAACAAGCACTATTTTTATAATTAATTAATGTAATAATGTATAGAATTTCTTAGATAAATATCATATTTTAATTTACATTAACATTAAAATCCTGTAGGTGTCAGGATTAAAACTATACGCTATAGTTTTATTTTCTGTCATGAGACAAATCACAATAAATTATTTCTGTTATAAAATTGGCTAAGTAAAACGTGGAATGACAGCGTAGTTTAATATTCTTCCAATTTCTTTTACACATTTTTATTGACCTCTTTGAAACGTCTCATAAGAATATATCTAATTATACAATTATCAGTTTCTTTTTTCCTCAGTATCTGTAATAATGTAACCAAAATGTCAAATTATCATTTAGTTGTTATCCAGTGATGTTTTGAGTTATACCAGACTATCGATAAGAGTTACGTTTTTCTGACTAAAGCTAATATTATAATAATGCCCATTTGGTAATATTTGGGGTGTGTCTGAAGGAAATGACACAAAAACGCTTCGTAATAAACGTCCCTGACAAATCACCATAAACTCAGTTCTAACAAAGCAACCTGCAATGCACATCTCCCATGCATTATCATCATGTCAGTAGTGTGATCAAAACTTAAGTGAAATAATCATCATACTTTAACATCTTATAATGGTATTACATTTACCGATCTTTTAAGAGTATTCTCTTTCTTTGGACTCACTGGATACAAAGTTTTATTTTATTTATTTTTTAAATAAAGGCCAATACGTTAATGTTTGTATCTGATGGTATTGTTTGTGTGTTATCTAAGTTTAATGTCATTTGTTCTTTTCTTCTTAAATTCATACACCGTATTTTTCCATTTATGTTTAGTTTCCATGGATTTTAATCAGATTAAGAAATGTAGTAGTTTCGGTGTATTTTTCATAAATCCTTTACTTACAAAGAAAATTGATTCTTTTATTCATATCATTTTTATTGTTTTGAGGATGTCAACAAAAAATGAATTTAAATAAACTGAAGAACATTATTTCAAACGTATCCGAAACCAAAACCTCGCTTTAAAATCTTCTGATATCCTGGTCGCCCTACAGCTTAAACGATTAGAAAGATTTCCACCCAAATTCACCTATTTGTTTGTTTGTAGAATTGTGAACTATTAAATCCGCTTGAGACTTTTTTAACTCTGATATTTTTTCGTATTTTAATTTCGAATAATATTGATTAAAAAAATCCATTTGATCTCTTAAGAAATACTTTGTAAAACACACAGAAAATTATTATAATTGAAAAATTTTCAATTTGGAAATTGTTTTAAAGATTTTGCTGTGTAACAAAACTGTCCAGGATAATGTGGAAAACCTCTATACCAAACTTTAAACAAAATCTGACAATGTATTGGATTTTTACAATTCTATTTTTCTCAATAATGAAACTCTGTACGAAACAAAAGTAATTAAGTAAACATAGCGTGGAACATAGTTTTGAAATGCGTTTGCTTAAGTCAAACCTGAGTTTTACTACAGAAGCACGAATTGCTCAAATAAATTGTGACAAAATAATTAAAACACCAATTTAACAATAGTTGATTCATAAATTGGAATGTTCTCTTCTAATGTGTATCACATATACTTTCGACAAATTATACATTCAACTATTTCAGGCACAACTTGTTACTAGAAGAAGAATTATTAAAAGTTTAATAAATAACAATTCCTATTGTAGGTGTACATCAAAATATTAATCAATTTTATGTTATCGTCTTTCTATAAATTAATATTTAAGCAGAAGGCCGACTAAGAGCCTATAGAAAAATCAGCAATATCAACTGCTTAATGAATGTGCCGATCTCGCGCTATTAATTTATTTTCAAATGACTAAATATTGTAGTGTTAGGAGAGGGTGGGGCATAACAATAAAGCGAAAGTCGAGTTTAATAAGTACGAATTACAATCACAATTCTAATTATTTGTGTCAAACTTTGTTAAAATATGACTTTTATAGCCTCCAAAAAAATAGTTTGCTACCTCAGAATTGTAATTCCAAAAGTTATGATTTTAAGTAAATATGATGTCATGTAAAACTTGATTTCATTCACTTTCGAAGCTCTCGAAAGACTATTTGAACGTAAACAACTCACTATGATTGAGTTGCCAAATGGAGCGTTGTGAGTTCCTCCAAATTATTATTTAGTTGATCATTTTTTCAACTAATTCAATTCAACTACAGACCTCTAAAGAGCTGGATTGGAGACACTGCAAGTTATGTGCACTGTTAATTTATTATAATAAATAGTATTATGGAAATGTATCGGTTTCTGTATTAAAATATATTAAATAAATGTTTAACACTATAGGCAACACAATAGAAGATTATATCATTCTTTCTGCATCACTTGAAATGATTTCATTAAACACATTATGGGGACAAAAATGGGAAATGAATGATTTTAATAAAATGAGTATGAAACATGAATTATTTTATAAAGTACTACATATTTTCGATCAATGAATTTAAATTTTACTTCGATTACTACAATTTACTTGCCACCTTTTCCAAATTATTATTATTAAATTAATAATAATAGTTTGTAAAATGTTTAGGAAGTCTTAATATTCATAATTTATAAGGCCTTGATTTCGTATTTATTTTAGACAGTCTTCTGTCAGTGTGAGCATTGTCCTAATTTCTATGGACGGGTTTCAGATTAATTCCACATTTTTAAACCTGCTACATACTAGATAGAATAAAATTCGAACAAAATTTTAACATATTGAAAGTGATTTTTGAACAGTTATAATGGATTACCAACTTAAGGTTCATTTTGCAAATCATTCGTTAACCGTAGCTTTCCATTACATGCGATATGACAAAGTTTCAGCTAACAGATTCTTCATTTATTTGGCTTTTAATACCTTGAGACGATATTGAGATATTCCTCTTTATAAGATGACTTCCGTGATTTTCTTTTCAGTATTGATATACAACCCTCGATTTTCGAAGAGGAAGTTGAGTAATAATTCTAGTTGTTTTTGCTTTGTATAGTGGTGTGTGAAAAGATAATAGATGCTTTGGCTTAGATTGTAATTCGTTAAATTCATATACATATAGTAGAAAACACTTTCACTTTAACAAACCAACAAGACAACTTCCAGCTAATATTAATTTGGTTTTATTCTAATATGTCTAACAAACACCACCTGCATAAATTTAAAGTTTGTCAATATTTGTTTTTAAAGGCGGATTGATAATATAAAACAAAAAATTATTAAACTGTTTTTGTTAAAAAAAAAACAACAAAAAAACACATTAAGGATAAAAACTGTTAATATCTTAAAGACTAAATTGAGAAATGTCCACCAGATATGAAAATAAATGTTGTAAACAATAGTCGACTCAGTAAAAACTATTTACTTGTGACGACAAGATAGAAAGTTCATCTAATTTTCATTTTAACCTCCATAAGAACAATGTTTTTAGTCTATAACAAACATTAATAACTTTTAAACTTTTACACCTATTCATATTACACTTACAGATGTTTTTGGTTAATCAGTGTCTTGTCTTTATAGAAATGTTTATGAAATATAAAACGAAGATTACTATCCTTTGGTTATAAAGAAATATTGTTAGGCATTTAGTTATAAGACAACTTATTACACTCAATTGATGAAGTAGTTAAACTTCGCATCTGGTGTTTCCATATTGTTTTTGATTGGTACTAAATAAATTTTTATTTGAACAAAATAAATGCAAACTTAATTCGACAACTTTAATACGTAGTTCTATCCAATTAAAAAAAAATTCTTAAATGTATTAAATTCTTTGGGTTTTTTTCCACTCTCTTATTTACTGATAATATAACACTCGAATTTTCTTTGGCATATTTTGTAACGTAAATCAATGCAGACCCATTTTAAATAATATAATAATAAATTAAACTATTAAATCGTAAATATGAATGATGTTTACGAACCGCCTCTTTACTATATTTTGTACTCCCTACATTTTAAAAAATATTTGTTTAGAAAATTCACGATAGAGTGAGTAATTACAGCGCCTATTGTGATTTTAACTAAATTTCTGTTTTATAATGTTTAATTGTTTTTTAATAGTTTTTAATTGTTTTGAATACAAAATTAAACAACCGATTTGTTAATTTAAGTGATAAGATAGAACATTTCACAAGATGTTTCATTTTTACACTTTACACTAATAATTACAAATATACGTATTAAAACCTTAATATTTAAAATCCCAATTACCTTCGTTTTAAATTAAACCTTCTCTATTTCGTAACTAAAAAATTTCACAACTTTAGGACCTAACTTTATTTCACCCCCACTCTTAATTGATTTACAATAAATTCTAATTATTCCATGGGACACGTAGCCCACGCGAAACTCTACAATTACGAGCTATTCAGAGTATGTCCTTGAAATAATGATGAATATTATTACTTTTCGTCTTAAGTCACACAAATCCTCACAAAATTGTACTAAAGTTTGAAAATTGTATGAGGCACCCACTGAAACTCAAATGTTACATTAACTTAATTCAAACTACCAGTTCTTGAGATAATGTTTCAACAAAATATTAAAAACAAGCAGACATCATTCCAAAATTATTAAACAAGCTTCCAGGTTCTGAAATCACCTGCAACTATAAAATAGTTATTATAGAAATTTAGCACTGTCACAATACCTCCCCTGCTGGGTAATCAGAAATGTATAACCTACAAATAACGATACAACTTTCTACCTACGCTTGAACTTTGAAAGTAACTTTATGTGAATTGTTTAAGGAGAATTCAAGCCTAAAGCTACAAGGATGTAACTAAATTCCTTTAGCTATCTACAGATAAACTATGCTTTACCTCCACCAAAGCACAATTTCCCTTCTTACTAGGTTGTATTATTCGATACTTTACCACTTGCAACCCTTCTTCTTTTGGCAATAATTTATGAAAACAATGAACACTTTGTTTAAACTGCGTGTTTCTTTTCCAATCGCTTTTCATGAACTTATTAAGGAAAGTATTCTGATATTTACACAAATTTTGATGTATTATTGTCATTGTTTCTTAGCTTTATAAAATATTTTATCATTTTCGGACTGACTGTCTATCTATATTCGTCTGTGGAGGTTTTGTCATGCATTGTACCAAAAACTAGTTTTATGATTGAATAAAAATATTCCCATTTTACGTAGGGAGGTATTACAACGGAATTATTACAATTGGAACAAATTACTAAATTACCTAAAAAGTAAAGTTAGCAATAAGGTGAACGAGTAATGAATATTTTTCTCTATTAGTGTACAACAAATAAATCTTTTATTGACAAATTGCATTTTATTCAAGACATAAAAATTTAATAACAATTGTTAGTGAGGTTAAGTGACTTTAAAGATAATCCCCGACCTCTCTACAAATATACCTTGGATACTTGTCAATGATTGATGCATTTGGTGTTAAAAGCTCAGCATGGACAATCAATCAAAAACAGCTTAATATCAGCATTTTCTCACAGCTGTTGATATTATCAGCTTTTCTCAGTCACAAATACTACATAATTAAAATAGAATAACCTAACCTAACCTAACATAACCTAACCTAACCTTAACCTATATATGACAAAAATACGATTTGTTTTAAATAATGCTCATCTTTATTTATATCCGTTGACTGATTATTAACTAAAAGATATTGGACAATTATTTGTGATCATTAAGTCAAATATGGATCTATCTACCTATGGATCTACCAGAGAGTCAACAGTTCAAAAAGTATTAATTTTATAAAAATAAAGAGAAAAACAGCAACAAAGTTTTTTTTATAAGTAGGGTTTTTTTTTAAGGAAAAAAGAGGTATGAATAAGAAAATGGATAAATGAATATATTTGCATTGTTTTTTTTATTTGGTTAAAAATTTTATATATTATTTACAAAAACTGAAACATAAACAACAATCAAATCAAATTTGATTGTAAAAAATTTATTGTTGATGTATTCAGAATAATGATTATATTTAATTACAATTGCAATGTGTTCTTCAGCTGTATTGATGTATTGCAATGACATTTTACAATTAATGATGCATCTCAGTCCTTATGCAAATAGCTGCTTAAGCGTTGTTCATCTCTAGTAATTCGTCAATAAGTCCCATTCTTGAGAAGTAGAAGAGATTCCTATGTCAAGAGAGTTTGTGCATGTTTCTGAGAGAATGACCATCAGCTGCGGTGGTGATTTTGGCCAGTCATGGACAGAAAGTGAAATTATCTCCGACCATCAAAGACAATAGTTAACAAATTCAGATGAGGTAAATATTTCATATGGCACAATCAGCAGAATTGTGACAGGAGCGAACATGAGATCAATTTTTGGGTGAAACCCAATCTTGAATTTGAGTCACCCTATTTCAATGTACTACTTCAGTTGGAGGCTTTTTGATTCAAGATAAAGTTACAGGTGAATCAGACCGGCAGCGTATTTAATTCATTTTATAGTAAGATGCGAGTAAATTTATGCAATATTGCATATGGGTTCCACAAAGTTCCATGCTTGGTAAGGACATGCGTTTCAAAGGAGACTCCTTTGATTTTGCTATTAAAATGTGAGTTTTAGGTTCATTGTTATTGTCAACAATACTTAAATAACAGCAGCTAAATAGCGTTGTTCTGAAGCGCCACAAAAACCCAATACTGTTTACGGTCGTGTTTAGGATACAAGCGAATCAAATTTTGACCCTTATTGTAATATACAGTGTTCATTTGAAAACTTCAAACTCGTATTAAAAGACATATAGCCCAAGAATCAAAATTCAGTAAAAGTGAGCGTATAGTACTAATTGGGGGAATAAAGAGAAACATATTTTCAAAATGGGGGTGCTCACCCCCATGGCCCCCTTACCCAAAGTCAAAATTTTGAAATGGCAACGTATACCTTGCGACACCTCAAATTGAAGCTCATTAACATTGCTGTAATTTGGTGAAAAAAATTGAAATCGGCCAAGCCGTTTGGTATCAGCAGCCAATAATGTAATTTCTTACACACATTTGCCAACTACTACTTACTGCTAATAACAACAAAATTACTCACTCAATACTTTTGTAAATCCTTTGTAAACTTCAAATCAAACGGCTTGGCCGATTTCAATTTTTTTTCACCAAAATACAGCAATTTTAATGAGCTTCAATTTGAGGTGTCACAAGGTATACGTTGCCATTTCAAAATTTTGACTTTGGGTAAGGGGGCATGGGGTGAGTACCCCATTTTGAAAATATTTTACTCTTTATTACCCCAATTAGTACTATACACTCCCGTTTACTGAATTTTGATACTTGGTCTATAATATTTTTAATACGAGTTTGAAATTTTCAAATGAACACCCTGTATATTCACAAGATAAAAATGGTAATAAAAAATGTTAATTAGGGTACGTAATTGTGTTTGTGAATTTCGGATTGTCACGTTACCAGTTACTGATTTTTTATTTTATTTTTTGCTTAAAATAAGAAACCATTTAGTAAAACTAATTACACTAATGTAAGTTAATGGAAGATTCGACAACGTATTCTCATTATTTTCCCAATATTTGTAGTCTATTAATAGATGAAGTCAATAAGTAAATGTCGTAACTTGATAAATATCATGTATTTATTAATTTACCGATATTGCCATAATTGTGAAAAAAATATTACATTTCTTGGATGGTCCAATATTCATTATTACTTGGGTAACGTGAATTTTGTCAGAAATCCACTTCAACTGATGAATATAAAAAAAAGTAATATTGTCTTAGAAGACATTTCTTTTTAAAATTGTGATAAAAATTCAAAATGTGCTATGTATTTGATGGTTCATCATTTCTATTTAGATACTGTGAAACAATTGCTTACTGCATATTATTTATAAATAACTATTTATTTATTTTACAAACTACGCGTATTATTTCTAGTTGAGAAAGGACCAAATTTACAGTTAAGTTTCATCGAGAATTGTTGCTCTAATCTTCAGTTGTATACCTAATCGACCAACCGAAAGACACACTTTTTTTTTCTCATTATATTTATAATTTATAAAATAGTGAACAGTAAACCATTTGTTTCTAATCAATGTAGAGACAAACCGTTACCTTAATAATTATAGATAAGAATAGATTAATGAAAGAATGGTTGCTCTTGTAAAAGTTGATAATTCTAACACTGTGATGCAACTAAATGATGAAACGCTATCAGAAATTTCTGGATGACGCATTAAGCACTTCGAGTTCATATTATCAGAATTGTTCGAGTTGTTTACAGAAAGTGTAATCTGGTGTTGAACTAGATCTTCTAACGAAACTTTTTTAAACATTACAACACAGTTAATTAATTTTCTGTTCGTTTCATTACAATTCTTATTTGTATATTAAGTTGACTGTTAATATTTAGTTGTTTTGTATCAGTTGTATTCATATGGATTGTGTAAACTAATAGTTTTTTTTGTTGTTTTTTTCAGTGTTTTAATAGAAACTGAAAGGATTTATAAATGTACACAATGTCATTGTATATGGGGTACAACATTTTTATCATAATGTAACTTTTCAGTGCGTATTTTCGTTTTATAACTTCATTTCTCGTTATCACAAAGATAAACACAAATATTAAAATAAAATATAAACAAATTGTCACGAAAGTTTTCCGCAACGAAGTCCCATGACTTATTTAAATATTAAAAAATAATCTTATAAAAATTGTGACTTGAATATATTCTTAATATAAATAACATTTTGAAAGATAGTTTTTTTCTGGAAAATTGATCAAAAACCATTATATCCCAATTAGTCAGAAGTAATAGGCATTTAAGCAATTTCAGCTAAATATTACTTTAAAAAAAAGTTTTTGTCTTTAAAACTTAAAACATGTATTTTTGGCTTTAAGTATACATTTTGAGTGGCGTATTTTTCAAGAATCCACATACAAAGTTAGTTATTTATTTATTGTCACATTGATAGCTACAGGTTACCCCAGAACAGCTGTCATGACAAACATAATGTACATGTAATACAAAAAAAAACAATTTGACCTATGACAATACATATAATATTGTAGAACTAAGTACAGAAGAATGTTAGAAATAATAAGAAATAAAACATTTTATTCCAAACTAATAAATACTATATTTGGTATAGGCTGAATAAATCATTTTTTAATAATTCTGCGAGAGGAACTAGTAATCTGCTGTAAAAATTTGGTACCTGTAACTTTCATAGACAATGTCAATGAAAACCTGAAAATGTGAAGCTTTGGAAATCTAAAAAATAGGAAAAATTGTTAGTTAATCACACTGACGGAAGATTGCAGGTTAGTATTTCTCAACATTGTAAGATGAGTTGTATGGACCTTTCTGCTCTTCAAGGAACTCTTAAGGTTTTCTATTCATCAGTCATCTGTTCTGGATGATTTTTGTCTAGGCCAAATAATTGCTTTTTCTGCTTTATGTACCGCATTCTAATCTAATCGATTCATTGGTCTAACGTGGTGTTTGCCAGGATTTAGACTCAAAAAGTCCATAATTTTTACTTTTCTATTTGCTTTGAATGCATAAAAAGCAGCTAAAATAGGTCTGAATGTTTTTAGACTAATAAATAATCTTTTTGGGATGACCGTCCAAAACAACATTGTTGAGTAACTAGTTAGGATTTTAATTCTTACCTTTTAAGCACTTTTCAAGAAGTAACTTATTATCAAATATGTCTTCCAGTGTTGACCTTATAGCGGTCATGACAATTTAGGATACGGAAATATTTATTATAGTCGTAGGTTCCCTTTTGCAATAAACTCCTATTTTTATAAACGATGATCTTGTAAGTTGCAGCTCTTGTATTTTTAGCCAAAAATCACATACCATATAATAAATAAATAATTGTTTCATCCAACTTCTAATAAATGTAGAAAAAAACTAATTATTTCATTTAAAAAAGGATATTTTAGAGAACAATAATCAATTAGTAACCAAAAATTGTAATACGTAGTTCATTTTTATAAGTTGGACGGACTCCCTTTAATAAGTAAGGACTATCAACCAAAATATTAACGATTTAATACAAAAACGAAAACAATGGCATGTCTCTTTATTATTTATGAAAATTTATGCACCGACAAATCATACCTTAGATTTACCTATGTTAATTGAAGTAGCAAATTCGCTGAAATTGTACATAAAACATTTATCTTAACATTCGTTCAAGTTTGTCAAAATATGTCTTCATAGTCTAAAAGGACTTGAAACTACCGAACAATATTCCAGGTGAGACTTGATTAAAGATAATCATACTCGTAGATAATCAACTGTATCAGTACTTTTAAAAAAACTGAGTATTTCTAAAAATAATTCCTAACAACTTATGTAAGAATCATTTACAGTCTGGTTGGAATGTTCTTCAAATATATCTGAAGGGTTAAAAACATCACCTAGGCCTACATTCTAAATTCTTGAATCTGGTTGCAATTAATGACCATCAGTGAAATATTGAATACGAGAATTACATTTTGTCCTCCAAAACTCAAGAAGAAACACTTTTCTACATTCAGAAACATTTTATTTCCTACACATTATAAAACCAATCCAACAATCGTATATTGTAGAGACATTACATCCTATTTAGTACAAATTGATTTGTAGAAATTTAATTCTACAACATTATTATTGTTATAACTTATTATAGTCAAAATAAGAATTTACCGCAACAAGTTTCAATGTTATTATATATGAAAAAATTGAATAATTCCTTAAAGTAAATAAAATTTTATAACAAATTAAACCCATTTTTATATTTAAATTTTAAAATATTTCCAGTTTAGTATGCCAATGTCAAATCAACAACTCAATTTATCGCGAACTAAAATTGGATGCGGTTAGTTCGGTTAAGGTAAGAGGTATTTATATTTATTCCTCTTATTTTAGTAAAGTGCAAAGTAAATTCTTAACAAAATAACTGTAGAAGACAGTCCTATCATTAAAGATGATGTTATGCTTTTATTTCCAATAATGATATTCCTTAATAAAAACAAATTCAAGTAATCTATTTGTTTTTAGAGATTAATATTATTACGACGGCCAACACATTAAAATTTTCAGAATTTGAATAGAGGACGTGCTTGTTCTTTAACGTAATACAAACTATTGTAATAAACTGTCTTATTTCTTGTACAAACTAGGTATTTAGAATTGTATTTTATCATGTTTATTAAATGATTTTAAATGAAAGATTACATACCACTAGAATACATAATAATAATATCAATAATAATAATTTATTATTACTTTATTGCTTTTCAGATACAAATGTAAAGAATTTATATTCATTTCTTATATTTAATTTCATGGACTAGCTGCAATGTAATTCTTATAAATCAATATAGTATAGTTTTCGGTTTTTCCAGAATACGTAGTAATAAAATTTATAAGTTAATCGCCCCTCTTCATTATCCCCACTTACCAAAAATCGACGAAATAACCTGAATTTTCTTTAATTTTTAAGGCAGACCATGTACAAAATAACGGAGATAAACTAAAGGTTTTGGATGGGAGAGGACAACTTTGTTTTTCTTAGAAAAACACGTAGCCTATATCATTCCTCTACTAACCATAATGACACTAATATGTACGCTGGTTAATAAAATATCTTTTTTCTATTATTGGTATTTGTTTATGACCAATTTTTTTTTTTTTTTTTTAATTAATAATTTCAAAGAACAGAGTTGAAACCAAAATAGCACAAATACCTAAGATTCATTTGTAAATTAAAACTCCGTTAAGACTGATGTTTTAAATATATTATTTACAGAATTGCTCGCTGGTCAAATTCAAGCCAGATTCCTCCCTCAGGTTCCATAATACTTAGCTTCTCATATGTTATGGGTACTTTAGTCTTGCTGCTAAGTTTAACAGTACACTGTAACAGAATCCTTGATAAAATCACTTTCATTTCCAATACTGCAAATCTCATGCCTGAAAAATAATTGACATAATAATTAATAATTTCGTATCAGCTTTTCAAAAACAGTTTAACTTTTGACATTAATTTTAATGATTACTTTAAATTTCGAAAAAAAAAAATAATAATAATAATAATAATAATAAAGAAGTATTTAGAGAGATCACCAATCTATAGTCACAAATCCGCTTTCAGAAACATTGCTCAGTAAGAAAATAATAACAAGGAACCCTCTGAAATTAATTTATTCAACTATTTTACAATGTATGTCTCGATCTGCCTTATTGCTCCTGAGTTGGTTTATCTGGACAGATTTAAGAAAAGTTATATTTCTCATTTATGGTTATGGTAAAACAAATTGAGAATTTAGAGGAAATATTTGTTTTGAATTGCTCCGGCTAATAAGGTTTGATTTTTTTTTTTTTTTTTTTTTTTTTTTTAATATGAATCTATGTTTTTTTGTTAGTATGTTAGCTTATGGCTGGACGAAAAAAAATGGAGTTACTTGAATATTGATATTTAAGCTGTATGTGGATTTAATATAATTAAAGTTTGTTTCAAAATTGTAGAAAAATGTATCCAACATTTTGAAATTCAAGTGAAGGCATAATCCTACTTATCAGAAGAAAACGAAAATTGTATTTTAATAAAATATGTTATGATTGAGCAAATACAGCCTAAGAAAGTACCAAGACATTTCTTAGTGCATAAGTACACAAGGAGTTTTGCTCGTAACAATGTTAATGAATATGTGAGCACAGTTTATTTAAAAAAATTACAAATGTAGTCAATTTAAGGTTATTACCTATCTTAAGTTTTGAACTATAGAATACGTTACATAAATTGACGAATGGTGTTCCAAAAATATATTATTAAGCTCATTATGTACAATAATCTGTTTACCTTTTTTTCCAACATAATCAACTTTTGAAAATATTACTAAATTCACTTTATATCACAACTTTATAAAGTTAAAATAAATGCACCACACAAATGTTAGGCTAATGTGAAGCAGACATCATAATGAATGTCCGTTTATAGTTAGACCAAAGATTGAAATTGTTCATAAATTGGGTAATAGACTTTGGATGATAAACTAGACACGTCTATCTGCGTCGTACGAGTTTATAAAGAACAAGGTTTGACTATGGGTGTACTAGCCTAGGTTTTGTTTGACTACTTAATTCCATAGCAAACATAACATAGTGTCAATATTCAGAAGCCTAATGTGCTTACATAATGGGATGGAAATTTCTTTTGGTGTATTATTTACCTGCTAGTTTGATGATTTCGACTTAGGTATAAAATATCCCCCTCCCCTCCCCTATAAAGTAATGTTTCGTAAACAATATTATTAGCCAAATTAGTTATGGTGTTTACGATACTCAGCAAGTAATTTCCCATCAAACAGTTGTAGTATCGCTTTAAACCCTAAACTCGGGTTTTAATTAGGTTTATTATAACCACTACTAGTAAAAAAAAGTGTCTTAACCATAACGCTAATTGGAATAATAACGTAAGCACCTGGTCAATAATACGTAATGTTAATGACGCTATGTTAACAAGATTTCTTGTGACGGCAACTAATACGTTCTTAGTAAAATCTCATAAAATTGTTTATGCCGATTTTGAACATTGGTTTCATTCCAGAAAGCTAGAGACAGCGATTATTCAAAAACTGTATTCTTTATTCAAGAGTTTCAAAACATATGCAGTAGGTTCTCGTCTATCCGACCCCTCCGTACTAAAATAAAACAATCCTAATCTTAATAAAATTGTAACTCCTAAACCAGTATTTTTGACGTTCTGGTGACCGATAAGTTTAGTTTAAGTCTTTAGAGGTTTTAGATACTTAAGGGGAAAATTCTTAAAATCGTTAGCGCTCATTTTGATAATATGTATTTTTTAGTTTTCCTTAAATAACAACTACCCCCAAAGTTCACAAAAATAAGTTCTGAGATACAGCCAAATTATATATCCATATATTCAAAATTTAATTAAAATCTGTATTTTCGTTTGAGTTGTTTAACGCTGCACATACGACCTCGAGACACGATTCCAAAAAACCAATTATTTGAACTCAGGGGATCTCAAACCGGGCATATCCGCAAAACACTCGATTTCGATTTTATTACTCGCCACATAACTTTCTGTATACTTTGTATTTGTGACAGAGTAAAACAATAAAAACAGTTAATTATAATGAGTGTTAAAATGTGAAAACATAGATAAGCTTCGTAACCAATAACAAGAAAATGTTATTTTTGATTTGTTATTGAGGAGCAACAGCAATATTATACTGCTTATCTTGAAGCCTTAAAACCCATGTCAGACGCAAGAGATTCGTAATAACATTTGTAAAATATTATCTTTAATAAACAATGGTTGGATATAGATACCACGTTCATGTCATTCATATTTTAACTGCTTTTTGTATACATTAGATCATTACATGGTGGGTAGCTTTTAAATTACACTTCCTTTAACGTATAGTGTACAATGTTAATAGCAAATTTGTGAAACAAATATTTTTTTAATTAAAACTGATTATTTCATACTCTTCCCTTCAATCTATACAACAAATTCATGTGTTTCTTTACAGTCTAATAACTTAAATGTAGAAACACCAAAAGTTGTAACTCTTTAAAAATTCATTACAGAAATATTCCAAAGTGAAATATTAATAAATAAAAAAATAACATTACAGATTGATTAATAATTTATTCATCGTCAACTTATAGATTTATTTTTATTTCCATTATTCCTACAAATTACCGTTAAAAGAAAATACTTCAGTAATTCAGAACGTAACGTATGCATCTAGAGAAACAATACATTTCTAATTTTGTTAATACGAAAGTAATGCACACGTAATTGTAGAACACGAAGGAAAAGAAATGACAAGATGGAGCAAAAAGTAAATTAAAGTTGATATCTTTAGCTTCAAAATTATATATTTATTTTTCAACCGTTAACCAATGTGTAACAAGGTTTTTTTTTATCCAGTTACTAAAAAGCCTTCCGACTTTTCTTGAATCCAGAACGCGACACCTGCATTCACCTCATCGTCCGAGGTGTAATGATTACTCTTGAGGTCGCTCTTGAGTAGAGGAAAAAATAGAAATTGCGAGGCGCGAGATCGGGAGAGGAAATCGGTTCAAACTTCACGTTTTGCAAAGTGTCGGCGAGGTACTCATCGTGTACAGATATTACGGTATCCCAGTTGTTCAAAAATGAAGTTTACACGTTCCTTTTATATTCCATTATGGTTTCCGATACGCTTTTGAGTGATTACCGGATCATTTTAAATCAAATCATCGATGAGTTTGCGATATTTATCGTCTGTGGCAATGATGCGACGTCGCTGCGATTCTTTGTCATCAACCACCTCGTATATACATTAAATAACTGTTAAATATTTACATGTCCTTAATTAATTACACTTTTGCTTAATTTTAAATTAGATAATCTCAGTCTTCAACCCTAATAGAAAACACTATCCTGAATTTTTTTAAATTGTCAACATATTTTAATGCAATTATAAAACTAAATATAAAATTTTACAATCACTAAAATTCATTTTTAAAGACTTGAATTTGTACAAATTGATTTAATGTTCTATGCTCCATTGTTTTCATGTTTAATAAAACAGTAATAGATTTTTTTTAGAAGACTAGTTTCTTTTCCATTCGATTTGCATATATAGAAACTATTCTGATTTTACAACATAAATCAGAAACAGTGTTCTAAAAGGTAAATTGTAAAATAATATCGTCGTCCACTTTTGCTGGCTCAAGTCGTCGAGCTCGATTTACCAATCAATAAGGTAACAAAACTTACTTAGGCCTGTCAAAACACACAAGTGACACCTTAAAGCTGGGAGCGGAACACTCATAAATGACAAGTGACAGCTGTAGCAGCAATAATGTAAAACTGACAAGATATACAAAAGACGAAAAACAACAAAGCAATTAAGGTAAAACGGTTACAAGATACTTAATCTAAATTACACTTGAAACTTAACAATTAGCCAAGATTCCATCCCTTCTAGGACCCAGTTTAATTACGAAATACAAAAATATGAAAATTTACCTTATCAGCATATATCCAGAACAAAAATAACTTACAGACAAACACACTCAATATATTTTTTAAATGTTTGTAATATTTTTATTTCAATAGAAAATCTAAATAAATAACTTTCTGAGCCGACACTTGTAGCAAGAAAGGGAAATTCCTTGAGTACAGCACATGGCAAACAATCAATTTTAAATATCTAAATTAAGTGAAAGCCGAAAGACTGCGGTGATGTCTCACTCACCGAAC
Organism: Aphrophora alni; assembly: GCA_963513935.1. Lineage (NCBI taxonomy): Eukaryota > Metazoa > Arthropoda > Insecta > Hemiptera > Aphrophoridae > Aphrophora > Aphrophora alni. Next base: position 131,244,919 of record OY740769.1, on the reverse strand, counting down.
TTACAAGAAAATTCTAAACCAATCGAATTAAAAGAGAAAGAAAGAAATCCCTCCCTTGTAAACGCTTCCCAAAAATTACCTTTGTATCTGTTTTTATTTGGGTTACTTTGTTTTCTTCCTTTTTGATTTAGATAGTTTCCTTCCCTCTCGAAAACTTCCACGCTAATAAAAATATTATAAACAAAGAGCTCCAGACCACCGCGGAAGAATTCTTCGATACTATGTATGTTTTATACTAGGTGCAGGATACAAAACTAGTTACAAATTATAATATTAAGCACCAAACACTATTACAAAATTACAAAAATTATCGTTAAATAAATTTTCGAGCATTTTAAACTCTAAAGGATACTATAAGAGTTCAAAAGTTTGAAAAAATTAATTACGTTCTCAATCAGACAAAATATCAGAAGTCATTATACGTAACAAATTACTGTGTATAGTGTTTTGAAACTAATAGTTCAGGACCACATGAATTTACCACCACAGGCTGGCTTGTCTTCTACTCTTTACTATTACATATGCTGCATGGTTGGATGTTCAATAGATGTTTCTAGAAAGTTAAGTACGTGTGGTAAATTGTGCCATTCGATCGTATTGACACCATTTCTTGGACCAGAATTACATCAGATAAAAGTATTACACAGTTGTAACATTTGAAATAAATCACGTTATGTTTTAATAATGTTTATGCATTATTATTATTTTTTTTTTTTATTTACTTTAACGATTCTCACACAAACCATTGTTGAATTAAACGGAATTAGCAATTGTAGAATGCTTTATAGGCTAACTGAAAGTTTATCACTAACATTAAATACAAAAATAGTCATTTCGTTCCATTCTCATGATTATTGTTCAGATTCAGTAATAATATTTCAAGAAAACAGTGTGTTGAATATAATTAAAGGAAAAGTTCGATTATAACAATTAGCTCTTGTATAACTTATTTTTTTTAAACAGATTTCATTATTTATATAATAAATTCAAATTACTTTATAAAAATAAAATAACCTCTAATTAAAGTGAACACTTGTAAATTATGAACAAATTTACATTATGATTTTTTTTTAAGTCTAAAGCTTTTAAAAGTTTAAAATTTAATCACTAAAAGTTTTCTAAAACATATATATATATATATATATATATATATATATATATATATAATCTACTAAATTTATTTGAAGACTACAAATGTAAATTTACTACAACATTTAGTTAATAAATTCAGAATACACACATAAATTGAATTCTTAAAACTGTGAGCTGCTTGACAGTCGGTCAGTGTAGTGTTTTTGTTATTATTTATTTTTCTTTTTTGTAGTAATCAGGCTTATCGCTGTTATAACTGCGTATGGAGATAACTAGTTTATCTTGTGACTTCGTTGACCTAGGTTGGTAGTGAGATTGAGAAAAGCCTACAATTAAGGAATAGAAGACCCGACTATCAGCGAAGTTAAGTTAAAAGAAGACAATACGAGCGGACTGTGGCAAGCATACAGTATTCTTGATAGATCTCGATATTTTACCCACTTCTAACACATTTTTATCATTCTCGGACTGTTTGAAAATCGTTCGTCGAAATATTTTTCACACATTAGTCAAAGATGGGCGTTCCAATTTTTTAAATATATCAAATTTGTTGTAGGGAAGATGTTCAACAGAATTACAAAATGTCTAGATTTGGATCAAATTATTTTATTTTTAATAGGGAATATAAAGTAAGAATGAAAAGTTAGTGGTTAGAGGTGGAGGTTTGTTAGGTCTTAGTCATCGGCACAATCTAAGCAAGTAGAGTCTACAGTTATTTATTAAAAAAATCAAGGCTCGGTGGAACATTTACAAGTGTAAGAAGTAAAATACAGTTACAAGCGAGCTCAGGGAGTAATGATTCTTTTTATGTATTGATAACAGCAGATTTTGTCATTTTGCATATACTTGTCAATGATTACTGTATTTGGTATATTAAAAGCACAGACAACCAATTAAAAGCAATTAAATATCTGTATAGCATCACAGATGACAATATCAACTGATTCCAGAGGCTGTAACTAGATAATTAAAACACACTATCCACTCCTTCCCAAATTAAATTAATGATTACATTTGTTGTCATAGTGTGAACCCATTATTTCTTTTACTTTCTCGGTTTATATATGTGACGAATAATATTTTTAAACAGTGTCTAATGTATTTGAAACAATTGAATTATTTTTTATTAAAATCTGTAATATAGAATTTTTGGAAAATAAATTACGAACATAAAATGCAACAATATTAAGTAAAAAATATGAGTGTGTGTATCCTAAACGAGATTTAATTTGCATACACAAAACAGGTTCCACTTTGGTATTATTTTGGATAAGTTTAGACTCTAATTCACTAACAATAAGTAAAATATCCAATTCTTTCAAAATGGCGGTTTACGATTTAAAAACCCACTCAATAAAAATATCTACAGAAGTATTATGAAATGACTATTTTTTAAAAAATTCTCTATACACAGGTTGATTTTTTTTGTGAAATATGTATCTCAATATCCGAAGAAATTTACTACATAGCAAGCAAACAAATGCGATTATGGAATAATTTCATAAAAATAAACTTAAAGGAAAAACACTAAACTAAGCGGAACTTATGAAATTACCAAGGGTGATTGAAATGAAATATTTCACGGCTAAGTAGTGTTGGAATGAGACGTGCTGACCAATCAACTTTATCAGCATAAATCAAATTTAAATAGAATGTATTAAACTTTGTTTTAGTTGTTTTGATAACTATGATAGTCTTAAAGGGGTTTCCTATGGGATATTTAAAAGTCTCTTGCCTTCTTTAAATCTATTGAAACTATTACAATGTCTTTTATATTACAAGTTTATATTTTGTCCCCTTGTTTAAGGAAAAGCCTCTCAGTTATCATCGCCTCTTACAAGTTTATAAATTCTTCAAACATAATACAATTTATCAGATCCTCAACGTGCACGGCTGGTGGGATATTTACGCGGGATATAAAATGAGTGCCTGATTTTGTCTTGATTTGCAACCCTTACAGAATATAAATGACGTGTCAAAATTTCAAACGACGACCCTTCTGTATCCTACCCACGTAGATTGTCTAAACTTTTGCACCCTTAGCAATATATTGGAATGATTCCATTCTTTTAAAAACAATACAAGCAAGCGAGCTTATTTACAATTAAACCACCTTATCCTATGATATTTGCAATTTCTTTGTCTAACAATAAGTCTCTTGATAGTTTACGTGTTCTCACTTTTTAACACAGTATATAAAACTCTAGAACTTTCTTATAACCTATTTAAATCGATGTCCATCAAAGTTTAACGTCGTACGCAATGACCCAAAGTTGAGTAAAATATAAAATTAAGATGATTGCAAAAAAAGGAAATTGAACATGTATTACAGCCATTGGAAATATCGTTGTTAAATTTATTTCCATAAGTATGTAATGAACGGAATGGTTCCACTCATGTAGACTAAGTTATTTTTTGTCCATAAGAACGAGTGATAAATTTTGTAAATATATATACATATTATTTTTAATCTGACTTTGCTGTCAGACTTATACAACTAGGTACTTGTGAAGTCACACTGCCTGATATTTTCCAGTACGATAGCATATTTTATTATTATTAATATATTACGGATTGCTATGATGTGATTTCAATTATACACGTCGCAATATAGTTGTATCTATCAAAATTAATAAACAAGTTATTTTAAAACAATTTCTCCCATACATTCTTGGTTACAGAAATTTATCTCATACAACTTGTTTATTATTCTTTTCTAATTAGATTACAAACTGTTACAGAAGTCAAATTTAGTCTGTAAATCTCAGAATTGACTAGAATAGTTTCTATTGTCGAATCAAAATCAAATCATAAATAGAATTAAAAACATAGAGATTGTAGTAATACTTTTTACCATAATTATTGTAGTAATTTTTAATTTTCTTAACCTAATCCACTGTAACGTACACGATATTCTGGTTTGTGAACTCAATATGAGAAGCAAAGTACCTTAAATAATAAAAATTTCTTCACTCACTTGGAAACCTGAGATTTGAAATTTCTAAACTCTTATGATAAACTAGATTACAATCAATTTAAAATTAATTAGAACGTAAATTGTATGTAATAAATATCAATAAAGTCAGTCCAGATAACGTCAATGTTAAGTATAAAGTCAAAGAATTACTAGCTCTAAAGTATGGGTTTTATCAATGTAAGAAAAAATATTGTATGTTTTTCATATATCTCGGTTTTTCTCTTTTTAAACTTAAAAAAAATTAGAATTTTTTTTTATAATACACACTGAAGAAAGAGATTACTAGAAATAGAATAACATACTGTTAAAATAAATTCTGTTGAAATGCATGATTAAACAGATCTAGACAGTTTTTAACAAAGTACTTAGGTGAAAATGGTAAGTTTTCACAGTAAGTTAATAAAAATAATTGAAATAGTTATTAACTTCTACCATCATTAGACTTCTTATTCATTAACTATTTTCTTATTCATTAGACTTCATTATTTACTTCTAACATCAAAGACCGAAAAGATTAGATTCTGAGATAAAGATGCTATAGTTTGATATTTTGAGTATAAGTTATTTTTAGTCCACAAATAATGTATCTCGGAAAAAATTTAGGTAGATTAATTTGGATGTTTGAAGTAGTTGTATTTGTTAGAGTTTTGGTAAAGTTTGATGAAAGACAAAAATTTCCTGATCTAGCAATAAAAAAATTAAAAAGTGATAATTGTACGACAAAGTAATTTTGACTTATTAGTTTTCGATAGGTTTCCCTAAATAAAAATTATGTAAAGATATAAAATAAACGATTATAAATGTGAATAATTTTATTTTCTTGTTCAAATTATAAGTAGGTACTATAGTTTGTATGTAAGTATGGGATTATGAATTGTTAAGTTTTAAAAAATTTAAGATTAATGTACAATACAGAATGACTCTAACCAGGGGGGTTGATTAGGATAATGATTTTTAGACAGAGAGGATAGTTGATGTTTAAAATTGCAAGGAAATTAAAACATGACGTTTGCTCAGTTACAGCAACAATGGTGTAGGACTGTTGATAACTGTCTTGTTACTGCATGATAGTTTCAATGCTAAGTGACATGTTGGCAACCAAAACAGATAGTACTTCGACATGTTTAGCCAAGTTTTACGCAAAACGAAGAAGAGATAATAGATAATGGAGGGTAGTATTGGTTACCATCGTCTCTTCTCAGCACCACATTCTCCTGATAATTTACGTCACACGACATCAGCGAGCATCGATCATATATCTGGTAATGTAGATGGAGCTGTTGATGAGGAAAAATTGGCAAAGTGATGTCATTGTACTTGTAATAATAATTGTATTTCTTTTAATATATTATTATCATGTTAAACGTAATTAAAAATTCAGAACACAAAAAATCTAACAAAAAATATGACATAAATTTTCATTTATAAAATTGTTCCTAATTGTAAATTTAATTTATAATTTTTAAGGTTATTTGTATGAAGTGTGTGACATGTGTTATTAATATATGATTGTGTAATATAGTGTTAGTTATAATGTTATGTATCTCAGTTGTAATGGAATATTTAGGTATAGTGATCATATATATATATATATATATATATATATATATATATATATATATATAATAATAATAATTATTATTATTATTATTATTATTATGTAGTATTATGTAGTATTGAGTACCTATTTTGTGTGTTTCTATTGTACACAAATAAAGTTATGTATATTTGTTATTTTGTAAACATTGGGACAATGTTTTGAGGGCACCAGTGATGTTAGGAATTAGGATAGTTTTAGTTAGGAATATATTCTAAGTTCTTTTTAAGAAGCCAGAATGAAAACAATTATTTTGACAGACATGGAAAATGATGTAATTGCTGACATTCCAAACAAGGCAGACGTCATTGATGTTACAAATATATATATATATATATATATATATATAAACCCTTGGGTGTGGAGAAACGTGGGCAGTGGGCCAAGATTGATCAAGGGAAGGTTCTACAGGAATTCATGAAGATAGCCAGACGGACTTGGTGAGCAAGAGCTTCCTGGGAGAACTGAGACTTCGGACAAGCATCCATAAGAATTTATTGTAATCAGGGATAGCAAACTTCGTGTATAAACCTTGTAACTTTTTCAGAGACAAGTCATTATAAACTGTAACAAAGAATCAGATCTGTGAGTCACAATAATTAGAGTCATTCTGGATGGTTAGTAATTAAGAAGATTAAAATATTTGTAATTAGTATATAAGAGAATTATTCAAGTTGTATTAAATACTAAAGAACCTTTAATTAGATAACTGTACCAATGATTTATTTAATTTAAAAGAAAAGAACCCAGGCATTTTTGAGGAACCAATCCTAACAACTGCTTACTTTGGACAACATCTAATTATAAGGGATATTGTCATTCTTATGTCTTGGGCATAAAAATTGGTTAAATTAAATATTGCATTGTTACTACATCTATCATTTAGGGGTCAATTGTCAAAACTTGTATAGGTAAAACGGGTAGTAATATGACTCTCAAATTTTGTGGATAATAACAATCCCCCCCCCTTCTAATAGTGTAATTGAGGATCTTCCTGAAGTTAGTAGTTCATTTTATAGGAAAATTAAAGTATATTTTATCAAGTAGGTTTTTATGTTCAAGTAAATAATTTGAATTAAAATAAATGTTTTACTGTTTGTGAATTAACTAACTAATAGAGTAGTCATTATAATGATGAGGATAAATAATTAGAGTTTTACTTTATCTAATAAAAACGTTGGACTGAAAAATTAACTAATTAAGGCTAAACAACTTATTTAGAAACGAAATATTACGTTCTAACTGTAAACATAAAATACAATTCCAGTTAATTATTATGCAAATCAAAGTTATTAAATTGGTTCTCTTTATATACTTATCTATAAAAATGGCTGCAATAATAACAACACTTTATTGTTTTTATAGTCCAGATATTGGCAGTAATCCAATTTCAACTAACGATAAAGTCAATTGTATTTTATTGAAGCAGAATCTGTCGCTACTTTTTTAGTACCAAGTCTGAAAACTCATACATTTGATTAAATACAATTAAATATTAAAATATTATTATTTTATTATATAATAAATCGTTTAGAGTGTTTATTGAAGTTCGAATATAGAAATAATATAAAAGAACTTACGTTTCAAAATTCTCTAATGACCTGGTCCATCGTTTTGGGTAGGAACTTCATAAAGATATTGAAATTTCATTTTTGTCAATTAAAACCCGGGCATACCTACTATTTTGATAATTTAATCAAAACACGTTTCCGTAGAGTTTTATGCATTCAGTTAGTAATTTATAAGAAAATAAAACATTTTAGTTAAAGGCGATTGCTAGATCAAAATTTAGTAAACCAAAACTTATGGCTCACTTTTTAAAAGACAAAGTAGAAGCAAATGTTAACTGTTATGTCGATTGTTAGATTATTCTCCAATTAAATTCTTTTATTGTGGAACAACTATAATCCAGCATTACTCTTTGACAGACTTCAAGTTTCAGGAATTGAAAGTTTACTTTATTACAAAGAATGGGAAAACGTTTCTTAATAAATACTTAAAAAAGACAACCAAATGAACTTATTACTATTATCACACATAACGAATTTTATTGTTACAGTGGAATTACATTTGATGTGTCCCAGATCAATAGGCTTTTCACAAAATTATTGGAACCGTTGGGTAAGTTAAATATTAAATAAAAAAACTATTACCCAGGTTGAATAAGCCGGCAAGACGTCATGACGTTGTGCTGGTAAATCCCCAACTACTCGGTCCCGTCTAAGATAGTATCATATTAAGGTAAACAGAACATTCCTTCAGGCTCATTTTTCATACAATCATACATTAAATCTTCATCTTGTTGAATAATTAGTGAGGTCTTTATCGTCTCTACTACTAAGAAATATTGGAAAATTATGTTTCATTTAATTTTGTTACATACTCTCTGCCCTTCAAACTTTCAATTGTTTAATGTTCTTTAATATTAAAAATATTTGTCAAACACTACTTGCAATTTTAAATGTATTGATTTTAACGCTTATACGTTTTTACTAGCTGGTATTGTTAATACAATATATTTTAAGTAAAAATATACAACCTAGGCTGGGAATTGAACCCAGGACCTTAGGCTTTACGCGTCAATGATCTACTAACTGAGCTATCTTTATTTGCTTCCCAGCATAAGGAGAACAATACTTGACTTTGCTAACTCGAATATTGCAGCAAAAAGCAAAGTCAAGTGTGAAGTGTAGGCCCTATGCTGAGAAGCGACTAAGGATAGCTCATAGGCGCATAAACCCAAAGACCCTAGGTTCAATTCCCAGTCTAGGTCATATATTTTTCAATAAACCTAGTTAATATTATTGTACTACTTGTAAATAACAAGTTGCAATGTGTCAGTTTATTTGGATCCCCATTCAATCTTACGGAATGGTATCATAAATTCGTGTTTCAATCCTTGAAAATAAAAGGATAACATCCATTTAGAGTATGAGTTATTCTTTAACATTTTCAAAATTTGAGTAAATAAATGTACTATGTAATTGTTGATTTTTAAATGCTATCAAATATTTTCATACGATACTGCAATAAACTTTTTTTTTTTAATAGGGTACTAAATATAAAATTTTACATCAGCAAGAGTTCAATGTTTGTATACCAACACACATAATATTTCAAAGTTGAGGTAAAATTTCAGAAAAAAAGTGCGAGTCCATTTTCAGTTATAAGCGAACTTAATTTTTATAAACATACAAACCGGAATAATTTGTAAATTTTCTAATAATAATACATAAAACACGGATTAAAGTAACGAAATTACTCTTATCAAAGTTGATAAACCTAAGTATGAGATGCAATTAAAATCATTTCTCAGAATAATTAAAAATATAAAAGGATATATATATATATATATATATATATATATATATATATATATATCTGTTCTGAGAATATATAGTTCTGAGAATGTTTAAATAAATTTAGACTCTAAGGGAATGATTAAATTTATATCATTATTTCTCCGAAAATCGATTAAAAAATATTAATAATGGTTGTTTAATCTTGATGTGATTGAAACCCCTCATCCTTTTCGATATTAACAAAGGACCTACGATACATTTCACTTCCAAGTCTTTTGTAGGAATACAATTCAAATCATTTTGAAGTTTTGTAATTTATATTTATTAACTTCTTTGTATTTTGTTTAATGACCTTAACTCCTCCTCCGTTCCTTACACAGAGCATCGTACTTCTAAAACGTTACCATCCCTCCCCCCAATTCTCCACTGTTACCTATTCCCTCTCAGAATGTTTAATTAAAAAAATATTAATTTCTTTAATTGAAAATTTACGAAAATTTTGAAGTCGTGTTTAAAACCTTAATAAATTATTAATGTATTGACAAACAGTTGGTTACTATTATAACATAGTCAAACAAATATGTTTTAGTCATTTTCTCAATATTTTGTTTTAATTAGCATATCTTTAGTGCGCTCATTTGTGATATTTTCAGGCGCAATATATCAAATTAAAAGTAGATAAACTTTTTAAATAATACAAAATCCAACTAACACTTAGAAACAAATCTTTGTGTCAAAACAGTGATTATTTGTTTCTGTTAAATTTCAATGTATAAGTAGCATTCAAAAATGTATCGATAAAAATGTTTTACGTATGATACACATATTGACATGTACTTGTGTGATATCTCCTTTCAGTTTCTATTAGTCCTCTGGAAGCAATACCGCTTGGTTTAGACAATCCAGCTGGATGCAACTGTTATTAAACCGTAAAAGTTAACGATATATAATTAATATCCCATTCAGCAAAGCCAGGAAAATTAATAACTTTGGTATAATATTTTTTAAAGTTTCACGGCAAAATCTGTCAAAGCACTCGATGCACCGTAAGAAATCAGCTGATAAAATGGATTTAAAGTTGTTTGATAAGTCAAATAGAAATCTACAATAATTTTTAATTATTCAGAGAAATGATTTTAATTGCATCACATACTACTTAGGTTTATCAACTTTGATAAGAGCAATTTCGTTACTTTAATCCGTGTTTTATGTATTATTATTAGAAAATTGACAAATTATTCCGGTTTGTATGTTTATAAAAAATAAGTTCGCTTATAACTGAAAATGGACTCGCACTTTCTTTCTGAAATTTTACCTCAACTTTGAAATATTATGTGTGTTGGTATACAAACACAGAACTCTTACTGATGTAAAATTTTATATTTAGTACCCTATTAAAAAAAAACAAAAAAAAACGTTTTTTACAGTATCGTATGAAAATATTTGGTAGCATTTAAAAATCAACAAGTACATAATACATTTACACAAATTTTGAAAATGTTAAAGAATAACTCATCCTCTAAATGGATGTTATCCATTTATTTTCAAGGATTAAAACACGAATTTATGATACCATTCCTTAAGATTTAATGGGGATCCAAATAAACAGACACATTGCAACTTGCAATTTACAAGTAAATTTTCAATTTAATTAAAATTTATAAAATTGATACACCCTTAATTTCCTTTTCAGAGAATTTGTTCATATTCTTAACTAATTTACACATTTTTGTTTTTTTAATTTATTTATGTAATCATATTAATTAACTTTACATTTTATTTCCTTACAACCCACTTCAATATTTACTAACTACCTTTCAAAAACTACATAACGCCCATTCTATTCTTTGTTCATAACATCATAAACCTTAATATTGTACCCCTTAACTTAAGCTTTACAGCCTTGACCCTTTTCTAACTCTCTGTCAGTAGTTCAAGAATCGACCCACTATTTGACGTTTACAACATGGTCAACCTAACAATGCCTTTTATTTTACAATGAGTACCCTTAACAAACATTTCTATTTATACTTTTTATTTAAAACTATCAAATTAGACATAGGTTTTTTAAAATAAATAATTGTAAAATCATATGCTGAATAATATACCTATTATGTTGCATAAGTTTATTTTTATGATTATTTTGACGGATATTTGTTACGTATCTTGTTATGAACAAGGCAGTAATACTCAGAACTGTCACTTTTTATTTTCAACTCATGAGTGATTCATAAATAATGGATCAAGAAAGTACTTGTCATGCATAGATCTCTTCTGTCTCTACCTGTGTGCTTTGAAGTATTCAGCAAGAATAACTGACCAAAGATTTCTATGACTCAATGATTTATTGGAAACAGAACATATAAAATCAAAGAAAAATAATTAAGTATAACACTTCTTTCAGTATGTTTAAATATTAAGGTTTTCAGTTACGTATAATTTTTCTATTCAAATTTCTTGTGGTAGTTTGTAAGTTTATATTTGTATTTAATTTGGAAGCCATTATTGTAACTTCACGTTAAGACTGATGTAGTGTGTAAGATTCGGAGGAGTGCGGTTGGTGGCCGGGTTTTTCTTTCATTCCGAGTATTTTAAGTTGTTATGTTTAAGTGCTTTTCTTTTTTTATATACATCCCAAACAGGTTTTAACCTAGGGATGTTATTATTGTTTCCCTTATATGTATGGTTGTATATATACTTGTATGTATAAAGATAAGGAGCAATAAATATCATATGACAATTAAATGACTGCGTAAGCAATTTGAATTTATTTTATAAATTTATCAAATCAACATTATATTAATTGACAAGTTATATGAATTCTCTCTTTGAGGTCTAAAAACAAAATTTAATTATTTTTCATTATATTTTAGAATTATAAAATATAAACTATTTTTCTCAAAAGAAAATTAATTTCACTATTATTTTTATTAAATACCCGTCGTTTCATATTTATCTATAAACACACACGTTTATATATAGCTATAAACGCTTATATTATAGCTAATATATAGCTATATTCAGATCTTAAGGGCAACTAACATTACATTTTAAAGTATTTCTAAGATGTTACTTTTTCTATTATCTAAACACACTTCTGCTCTAAATATACTCTCTCACTCACAGTATTTATGATTTTTTAAAGATTAAGAAAAAGTAGGGGTTACTATTTAAAATTCTTGACTTAACCCCAAACTACCCCATTTTGGGGGTAAGGGTTGAAAATTTTGATACTTCAAAAAACTCCTCCTTTGTCTAAATTTTCCCCAAAGCAAATCTGTCTATTTCCATTCATTAAAAAAAATAATAGGGGGTGGGACTTTTAGGACGCTTGGTATATAGGGGTCTATATATATATATATATATATATATATATATATATATATATATATATATATATATATATATATATATATATATATAAGGGTATTATGATAAACTTAATTGATTTTTTATAAATTTAGTTTTATTCCTTAGAAAAATTCTTGTTTTCATTAATGTTTTTATAAAGTTATAAAAATCTGAATAAGCAAGCGTCAGAATGTTTGTGGACCATTTTATTATTTATTTAGTAAACGATCACAAGCTTCTTCTAATGATGGGTTTCGGTTACAAACAACACAAAACTTTTAATACAACTTGTCCAAAACGTAAGCAGAGAAGTTGATTAAATATTAAACTAAAGTTGTAATGGCGTTGTTTTGGCAACAAGCTTTGAGAAAAGTCTTGACAGTTTGTGAAACTTTAGAATAAATAATTCCTGAACGTCAGGTAGCTCTAGTTCCATGTGAATTATTTTTGTATAATAAACGAGAAAAATGAAGTAGGTGAATATTTGGTCGAATGGCCATAGAAAAAAAGATAGAAATATGTATGAGATATATAATTATTTTCTTAACGAAATACGAGAGATGTTCGAGATTGGTTCAAAATAAATATATCTGTTAATTTGACGGAAACTTCATTTCATTCCATTTTAAAGAGAAATTGTAATGAACTTTAAAAATTGTAATATTCGGAAATTCGGTTAAATTTCTGATTTTGTAAAGTTTATAAAATTGTATTAAATAATATGAATTAATTTTATTTATATTTTATTCATACTTCTATTATTGTTCTTACAGTATCGCAGTAAATGATAAGGATATTCTTTCGAATTATCTCAAAAATAAACCCTAGTTTTTTATTTACCTTTATTATCCACATGACTGCAAACAAATAATTGTCTTTTGTCGTTGTCATTGCCCAAGTAACACACATAATATAAATTTAACATGTTTTAAATATTAAATACTCACAGCATGAATAAAATTCTATTTAAAATGGTTGCCAATTTTGGATTTTAATTTGAAATTCTTTGAATAAGTTTATTAACGTAAACATTTATCAGTAGTGCGCTTTTATAATTTTTTTCTTTTTCTTTTTCTTCCTAATATTACAATTGTTATTACTCTTTTATCTGTTTTGTACGAGTTTATTCTGGAAATTTTTATTTTATTTTAATGCATATTAAGTTCATTTTCATTTTATGTATTGTATTGATTTTTTGAAAAAAATAATAACAAATTTCACTGAATTACATCGAAAACCATATCCGATACTCAGTGGATGTGACGAAGAAAGAGTAGAAGGAATGTCCCTTGAATTGTATACATGGGCAGATATGGAGATTAATTTTAGAATGATTGATAGATTGATCAATGTATTTAGCTTAATGGCTGTTTGTTTTGTATTGACCAATTGATGGATGTGTTGATGTGTGAATGATTGATTTGTGGTTGTATAGTTCTGTGATTGTTTGAGTATGTGACTGAATGTTTTGTGATTTTGTGGTTTGATGGTTTTGAATGTAGTTTGATATATTGATGGGTATTGATAGTGTAATTACATGGGTGTTTAGAAGGGTAGATGGATAGATGGTAGAAAAATTATAAATCATTGATTTAATTGGTGTGATTGGATTTTTGAATGAATTAATAAATGTTAATAGTTTGATTATTGTAATACATATGTTGTAAATCAAACTAATCAAGATACAGATCAATTGAAAATTCTGTAAACATAGTGTAATATACAATAGTTAAAACTGTTAGTTTAAAACAGTAAATTTGATAAATAACTTTTGGTTTTAGTATCATTTAAAACAAACAACCTTTTCATAGTTGTTTATCTCTGATTTATGATTGATCTCTTATTATTTATAAATTACACATAGTATTACAATATTATCTTATTTTTTTAATTGAATAAAATATTAAGTTTGCTCTAGACTTGCTGGGATCCTTTTTTTCAATTTTTCCTTAAGTACATATTATTATTATTATTATTATTATTATTATTATTGTTATTATTATTATTATTATTATTATTATACCAATTAAACACCAGACTTTGATGCAACGACAAGTTTAAAGGTATCCTGACAGAATTTGGACGACAAAATTAATGATTAATTGAACTTCCATTCTTTACTTTAATTTTCGACAATATATATTATAATTCATTGTATATTTGGTTCTTGCTTATTTTTTGGGTTATTTGAAATCAAAGACATTATTAATTACACTAAAGCACATTCCCTTTCTTAGTGACCTTATCATATTAAGCAAAGCCGAGAGAGGAAACGAAGGCGATACCCCTCCCCAACTATCTGCGAAGTTAAGGAAATTAGACATAAGCTGACTTCAGATATGTGAGTGCAAAGTTAAATTTCCTGAAACTACCATTTCAGAAAATTTGTGTGTTTTTTATTATTAATTCATAAAATACTATCTTATTAAATTGAACAGTGTTTACAAAAACTACGGACCTACACGTTACAAATATTTTTAAAAACTTCAATTTTTTTTAAATATAATAATATCTAATCATTGTATCAATGGTGTAATCCGTATGATTATACGTTTTAAATTTGATTTATTTTTTAATTCAATATGATTTTACGTGACTAATTTACATCTATTTAATATTCATTTATTGAATTCGTATGTAAGGACTTAATAGTTTATTTTAACCCAAATGAAATATTAAATATATAAGGTATAAGATTCACGTTATAATATACTTGAATAAAATATTTTTCTCTAACTTATTTACTGAAAACAACTGACTTGATTTTCTAATGAATACTCATAAAATGCCTTATTTATTATAATTTCGTTGTCTTTGTAATGTAAAAGTTTTTTCACAAAACAATATTTATCTCTTATTGTTAACCAAAAACACTACACATTTAAAATACCGCCTCATTCTCTTGCTATACAACTTAAAAAACGAAATAACCACCACTTTTTAATCCAACTACAAATATTTCAAATAAGTACAAGTAATTGGTTTTCTTCAATGTCTACAACATGTAAACAATACGGTTTAACGATAGAGTGGTTTGGTGAGGGAATACATCTTCTCTCAATGTATCAAACACAAGCCAAGCAATCTCCCAAACTATATCACAAACAAAATGCATTTTAATGTCTGTCGATATATTTATATAGAAATAATGCTGGGTTACAACATAAGAAACGCTATAACAATGTTTCTAAAACCTAACATTTGGATGGAGCAAAACAAAATCTAAACTAGTCAATGGATGTGACAACACACATTTTTTATGTAATCTTGGGCCAGATACTGCCATTTTATTTTTCCTATCATAACTCTCTTGACCATCATTTGTTCTCGTCTTACACTGACGCTAATATATATTCTAGAGTTAGAAGTATTTATTTTGTGTTATTATTTTTCCTTTTTCCATAAGGTGTTATTTGTTTTTTACTAAACAAATTTTTTGACTTTAAACAAAGATTTTTTTTTAAGTTGACAGTCTGTAGTGTAACCTTATTACCCTTGAAGACTCAACAATCAAAGCTTGTTTATTTATAGGTAATCAATGTGGTTACTATACATAGGCAATAAAAGCACAGAAGAATTAAATTAAATATCAGTGGAGTTATTCGATTTAATTACTTAGAGAGAACGAAAAATAAATAAATTTCTTAAAGTTTACTGATGTAATTAAATTACTACAGTCTCAGGGGATTAAGAACTTTTCCTCGTATAAAGACGAGCAGTTGTGTCTACTGTTTCTACAATTCTAAATAATAATACTCTCTATAAACCGTGACTTCTATTTCTAAAAATAATTTAATTTAAATTATTTACAGTTTATTATAATTTGAGTATTTACTTTTATAGTAAAGACCATTTTGTTGAAACTAGGTAATGGAAGAAATATTAAATAAAACTGTCAACCTTGTCCTGAAACTACACGACTTAGCCTATTACCCGTAGACATATAGATACAGTTATTTTTATAAAGTCGAATTCTTTTAAGCAGCCAAGCCCTAACATATTAATTTCTACGTTATATAAATATACATATTTGTTTTCAGAATAAATTCCAATTTTATTTGATATCCCACACATAAAATTTCCGACAATAAAAATAAAGTTTGATAAATATAGGATTTAGCGTTTTGAGTGTTTAGACCAGTTGCGACTTACAGACTTACACGTACATGATATTATTTGGATCCATGGTTTTACCTAAGGACCATGATATAGAGAAGTCAATGAAAGTGCAATTCATCTTTTAAAGGGGATTGATTTGTTTTGAAACTTATACGCTACGCATTTCTAATTGTGTGATTATTAATACAACTTAATGTTGTGTTCGTCATTCCAAAAAATATAATTTATAATACAATTAATATGCAAATATTTTTTCCAGATTCGTACGTCACGCCGTGTTCATTTTAGAAAGGGGGCATGATATCTGACACCTAAAATTTGCCTAACTAAACAAATTAATTGTTTCGTCAATAAACATAAATATTCTTATCAGAATATCTTCTAGTTTTATTTAATACTCCATATATACATATATATTTTAATGTTTAATTCGACAATTTTAAGTAAAATGTATCTACTCACTAAGCTACTTTTGTAAGCTACTTTACCTTTTTATGTATCGATAACTGTGCGAAATAATAAAAAAATTGGTTGACGTTGCCCAAATTGCCTGAATAATTTCAACGTCCAGTTTTTGAGCCAATTTAATAAATATGAAGATGAGCTCTAAATGTATGAATAAACACTGTTTTAAATTATGGCTATTTTGAGATTAAAGAGGAGTTTTCTGATTGTCACGACAATTCTATTTTCAAACAGAAGAAACTTGCTGACATAATACAAACAGGACCTGTCTTTATGGCTCTTACTACCACGTAGTTAAACGTGGAGTTGTTATATTATGAATTATTTTTACTTGATGAATTCATTTATTTACGACCTCAATATTGATATGAATTCGTGCATACTCCTTACCTTTCTGATTTCCTCAACATTTTTTCAAGGTGTACAACGGTTGCATGGAGTTTAGTTTCATAGCCTACTCTAAGGCCATGTTGGAAATTAAAACTAAACCTATAATATATGAAAAGAACTCAAGCCTAGAACTGACTCCTTTGGCCCAGTTTTAGACTTGAGTTCTTTTCTCAACATGGCTACTAGGATATGTTGATGGTTTTCTCTTTTTTGTTCTAGTTTTAACACGTATTAACGAGGGTTTATCTATACTTTCGAAACTTCTTGTATTGTTTTTACATATACAAATAATGGAAAATGTTCGATTATACCGTATTGATATTATGAACAATATATATGAATATCAATTAACATTAAAACTTAAAAATTAAATAAGTCTCTACATACTCATACATAATTTTGTCATGACATATTATTTGGGAGAAATTTTGAGAAACATTTTTGTAGTTTTAAAATATTTCAACTTAATAATTATTTACATATCTGAAGTTAAACATTGAAAATTCATATTTTCTTAATATTGCATTATGCACATTTTGTGATCATATAATTATTAAATTTATCAAATACTGAAAATAACAGTCGATATTTCTCATAATAGTATTACTTCAGCAAATTGTGATGTACTAGTCAGTAAGTAATAAATACAGAGAATAATTTATTTAAATTATAATGAGAAACCTAACCAATAAAAGGTATGGCTTCATATTTTAACTTACTTTTAGTCACTTTTTCATTACGAACAATCGATGAACATCTCCAACAGTATCCGAACGATTGTAGCAAATATATGGTATGACGTATGAAGTTTATATATATTACCATGACTTATATTTTACTACAAACGTCTCTTTTTTTCTATTTACACTCTGTTTTATTTTTTACCTATATACTCAGTTCAATTGCTGTGTTTCCAATATGGATATTAGTTTATTAATATCAAATCAAAGAACTGTATTTTGTCGTAACTTTGTAGGTTAAAGTAGAGCAAGGATTGCCTCGCAGCATATTTCAATCAAGAAAATCCTGTCCCGCTTTATTTCTATTTTTATTTCATTGATTTCTGTATCTAACTAAAACCCTTGAAGCTAGTGTCACAAAATGGGAAAATAACTAGTATACGAATGGTTTCAAGCTAAATGAAAAAGAACAAACAATTGTCGGAAATACAAAAATAACTCTTACGATATTCTGATGACTGCAATCAAGGCTCATTTTTCGTTTTATCAATTTTCTAACCACGGTTGTTATTTCCATCATAATTGGTACAAAGTTTGTGATTCTTTTTTTCTTCATTCTTCAAAACGTAAAACAGAAATCAATGTTTTTCACCAATAACTACAAAATGGGGATTTTTTAGCACGTAGTGGACAAAATGTTTGTTATTTGTACTCTCTAGTTACGCTTGTAATCTTACAACTAAGCGTAAGTAAATAAAAAACAATAAATCTGAATGTTAGTTAAAGCGTACTATAATGTTACTTCTAAACTTAAACTACATATCAATTTGACTTTCACAGGAAATGAGAAGTATCAAATAAACATTTGTTTATACACAAAAATAAAACATAAAGGTCAGGAACACGAATAAATTAGAATTAAAAATTAATTTAGCTATTTAATTGAAGAAAGTGGAGTATACAACAAAAATGGAGTTTATGTAGTTAAATATATGTAGTTTTAGCGTAACATAGGTCAAACGGAAAGAAATACCAAGACACGATTTAGGAACACAGTATATGTTACAAATTTGAATAGAAAGATTGAAACTTTACATCGCATATTTTAGAAGAAGAGGAATTCTAAAAACAATGTAACGATTTCATGAAATTGTTAAATTACTGAACTGTTAAACATATTAGAATTTATGGAAATATTCAAAGGAAAATTTAAGGGAATCTACTATAATAAATTAATAAATAATCAGGCAGATATGGTGTTTAATATTCTACCGCTATTGGATGAAACTTAACTGCTAAAGACAACTATGGAAACTAACCAGTAATAATAGAAAAACATTTTAAATTAATAAGGAACGTCATAGTAGAAATATAAAATGACATAATAGATTTTTTTTTTTTTTTCATTACTGTTGAGACCGAAAGTTCTTGGTGGAATTCCATGTTTAAAGATAATTAAACACTTTTTTCAAATTTTGTAACAGCTCATATAACAACATCAGCATTAACATAACTGTAATCCATAAAGTACAAAAAGTACCATATACACTTCACATATATCCCACTTAACGAAAAATTAAATTTTACATCTATCCCTACTTAGACATCACAAACCAACATTCCCCTTATTTTTAAAGCAACATACACGATATTTACAGCGATTTCAAAAGACAACGACCTACATAAATTTCACTCTACGATCACAACCACTACCATGCGGCCACATACGAAACATTTTATTAAATATACTATCTAGGAGTAAGTCTTGGATAATTTATTATGTGTCTTGTATACGTTCCGTGTTGTTGTGTGTTTTATTTAGGTGATGAGAATATTTAACACATAAGAGAACTGACAGTTTTCAGCGACTAAAACGTCTCCCCAAAAGGTAAGTAAACAGTGCGTTTATTTGATGTAGTTAATTGATGTAAGTGGTGGATTCAGTAAACGTGAAAGCTCCGGCGTTTGCTCACCCAAACAATCTAATTTATTGCACAAATAAAGGAATTACTGTATTTTTACAAATGTGAAAACTCAAATTTCATTTCATACCACAACTTAAAAATGATTCCTTTTCAACGTGACGAAAGTAGTTACCTTCAGAGTGTTTTCAGAAGTATAAATTTTAAAATTAAATATTACATTCAAGATGACGCAGTAAATCGAATGTCAACAATTATTCTAAAATTCTAAACGTCTTGTAAACGTAAATAGATTAAAATACTACCAATAAATAATTAAACTGCCTTTCCTAATTTCATTTAGGCCTAATGTTTAATTTTAATAAAATATTGATCTTCAATGAAGAAATTTCTATTTGTTATCGTCCAAGAAATTGTAATGTTTGTAACTGGAAAAGTTTGCAATTACGTAAAGTCTCATCCAAGCAATTTTAACTGCAGTAGATGTTGGCAAGTTTAAATTAATTTTGTTTAAGTATAATATTTTAATCTTTGCTAAAAAAAACTTTCACATATAAGGATTTTTTTCTTTGAAATTCGGTGAGTAGCCAAAATATTCAAGAACATAAAGGTGAATATAAAAAAAGTTGATCCTACATTTTTCTTACAGAATGTATCACTTTTTAAATCTAATCTAACCAATTCTTGGGGCACAACTTTGCATGAATGATTCAAAAACACGATGCTTGTGGAAAGTGCCTAACTAACTAACTAACTCACTCACACATCCATTTTTGATACAACAACCCGTACTAATTAAAAACTCCAGATTGTCTTATTTGTTAGTTGCATTCAATTCTTAAAGCTCCTTCATTATGTCTTCAAGACCACCCGACGGTGCAGCTTACTCAAACCTCATACTTTATCTCTTTTCCTGTGAGTATGGAGAACATCTCCAAATTAGATGTTCGCTTGTAAATGTGTCTATAACAGTTTCTCACATGCTGACACAATGTCCATGGAACGATTTGCTATAGTCAGAACACGATATTTTAATCTGTTTTTGAGTTAAAGCTTTTGTACAAACACCAAGTTTGACATAAACATAATTGGCGTTTAGTGAAATTAGGTAACAACAATAAAAGAACATTAGAAACTGTTTAACACCCAAAACCTGCAAAAGCGAAATTAAAGAATCACAAAAACAATATTTCTCGTATGTTATAACTACGATCATTGTATAACTTGGAATTCATAACTACTCTAATGAGCGCACGAATTAACTCTGTCAAATAGCTCCCACAAAACTATAAGAAATCCTTCTGTCGATAATCACTCCATGAACTCTGGTAGCGAATTAAAGGTCTAAAAGAGATAGATTGTTTTTACAAAGGAGCATAAAGGTAATACAGTTGTAATTTTGGATAAAGATGAATATATTTTAAAGGTCACCTAAACGTTGAATATGGACCTTGCCAAAAGTATTACAAAACCTTTTGAATAACTTTATTAGTCGAACTAAAGAAGCTATTAATTATTGTAATTTATTTGTACGTAAGAATGAGTTATTAAAAATTTTAATATATAATCCAGTATTAACCTAGACTGTATTTTCTTTTAAAAACACATAAAGAAGGTAAATCGATGAGACCGATTGTGTCAGGGGTCATTTCACCGATTTACATGCTTTTAAAGATGTTATCAGAGGAGTTTTCGAAATTTAATAAAAAATATAACATAGGATTTGTCAAAAAACCAAAAATGGTAAATTCCAAAGTAACAAAATTTTAATAACTTTTGAAATAAGTTCATTGTTTCATAGCATTCCTATAAAAAAACAATATCATATTTGTGGGATTTTTATCTATGAACCATGTAGAACCTCATAGAATTATGAGTACTGTGTGGTAGACTTTAAGAATGGTTTACCTTAAACTATAAAATAAAACTCTATCTCTGAAATACTGTAATTCTAGATTAAATACGGCAATTTACAATTAAAATTGTACTTAGAAAAGAGGTTCCGGAAGACCTGTTAATTTTGACTGTTTAATTACAGTGAAATTAAACAGTATGTTAAATTAAACAGTAAAATGTTTTATTAATTAAAGTGAAATCATTGTTTATCTCTGAAATTAATTATATGTGATTATAATAAAAGTTACCTTTTAGTAGATCACAGTATGTGGCAAGTTCTTGAGTCCTTTCCCAGGCCAGATAAAATTGAAAGGTGGCTTCTTGCAAACACAGCCTTTACACGAAATAGACACAAATATAATCCAGAGAACAACACACAAGTTATTTGCAGTTTGTTAATAATATGAAAGTCGTAGTTTCATGAAAGTAAAACCGCGATTGAATTTATTTTAGTGCGGTAATAAATCCGAGAATACACTGGTCATGGTTTAAGAGGATTAATTGATTTTAAATGAAATTAGCATTGTCTATCGTGTATTGCACACTTAGACGTATGACCGGGTTCTAGAAATAAACATTTTCTGATCACCCTTGATAGCGAATACAGGCTTATGCTACAGACTCCAGAGCGACAATGACTATCCTAACAAGAGAAGAAAATGGCGGAGCTCTACTATTGGTTAAACCGGACTGCGAATTTGAACTGGTTTGCGACAACCAAAGGGAGGGGGAAATCTTACGCTGGTTTAAGGCTAAACATAGCGGCACCCAAAAATACAGTGTATTTTCATGCATCTTTCCCGTATGGCAACTTCTTGGCTAAGAGAAGAAAAGATAGGAAAAGAGCTAAAGAGGAAATTAAAGAAGGTTACCTAAAGGAGAGTGCGGAAATAAGGGCGACGCGAAGCGGTGGTGCGGGAAACGACCGTGAGAGAAGGTGGAAGTTTTAACCATCTTATAAACCTGTTCATAGGCACAAGTTGGTTACTATCTATACCATGTCTTCTGTATGTTTTATTGTATGTCTCTAACAGTTTTCTTCTGTTGCAGCTTAATGGTTCTCCCAGCGTTGCTATAAATTATATGTATGTATGCCTCTAATGACTTTTCTGTTTTAGTAAAGTACCAGTTTGCAGCTTGCAGCCATTAGGGAGTTCTCTAGATGCTACCACCCTCCCCAGTGCATGTCAGTAGGGGAGAATGGAAGTTTTTTTTAGTGGGTAATACCTCTTGCTTGTCGAGGGATGAGTCCTACAGTATCGCTCAGAAGAGAGATCTGCATAAATGCATTTTATCCTCCTTAAAACAAAAAGTTGTTAGAAAAAATAATAATAAAATTTATTCAGTATTGGTTTACTTAAAAAGGTATATACCGCGCAAGTAATATTTTGCATTTAATATTTCTCCATTAAATTGTGTAAGACAAACTTTGTCTTTAGTTTAAAAATAATTTACTTCTACCTTTTAGTTTTCTTTATAAATATTCTTTCTTATTCCTCGATATCTCCCAATAAGTTTGAAGTCTTCATTCTGTCTAAACAGATAAAAATATAGAAGTGCTTATTAAGGTTTCTTTCCCTCTCTAATAAAACCAAACTTTTCCAACCCTTAAAGAAAACATTATAACTTTGATATATTGTCTATGAGGGTTATTTTTTCTCTCCATCCTACTACATTTTTCAATTTTTTAATTAGGAAAGTTTTTTTTTCTTTTTTATTAACTTACATAATGAGAGCCTATGATATAAATTCATTCCTAACTAGCTTATTTCTATTCCCTTGGTTAGGGTCAGATTGTGAATCTCAATATATATATAAACAGTCTGGTAGAGCCAAAAGTCTGGAATACATTTTTTCAGTGTCAGAAGGACGGAATAAAATGCTTTGGAAAGCTCTTGATTAGCTACAGGGTTCATTGAAATTCAGTAAAATATATAGACTGCGTAAATTTTTTTTAATAACGTCTGGGCTTTTTTCGATGTAAGTACGAGTATATTGATATTTCTTCAATTTCTTTTCATCCTTTATAATACTTACATATTTGTGAACAATTTAATTATTTTCACTTTTTGAGTTGTAAAAGTGTTTATAAATTTTATAAATTTAAACGTGATTATAAAAGCTTGTGATAGACATAAAATATCATGTGACCTCTCTATGGAAATCTGTTAACCTTGTCTATCCACATATTTATTAAGACACACAATTTTAGAAAAGTATATGGTGTTTTAAAATTGAATTTCAAACTTAGTGTTATTATTTTTTTCTAAGATTTATTTTTATTCATTTTTCTCATCATGTAGTAGACATAGAAAGAAGCTTTAAACAACGTTTCATATCTTTAAAATATATCTGTCTACAGACAGTAAAAAAAAGCATATTTTTTTTCAACTTTCTTAAATGAGAGCTTATTAATATTATTGTATACTTATATTTTCCAAAACTATACAAACAGTATATTGGATTTTTTTTTTTTTTTTTTATTTTTTTTTTTTTATTTTTTTTTTTTTATCTTTCTACTTTTGGAGTAATTAATATGTAAACGTTGAATGTGAACAGTACTACAAATTCACGCTTAATAATAGAGGTTTTGGGAATCTAAATATAAACTTCTCACTTTTTTTAACTAGTAACCGGAAGTGATTTCAAAATTGTTACACTTCTAATAACTAAATAAAAACATTTTAATACTCATGAATACTCAAATCTTGTATTGTCTAGGGTTACTTTCTTGTTTAGTATGGCTAAAAGCTGACTCAGAAAATAAGAAATGCCTTAATATTTTATGTGTTATGGAAATAAAATTAAATTAATATTCAACCTGCTGTAATAAAAGCAAATAAAAATTTTAATAATTAATAAAAGTTTTATGAGGTAGAAGATATAAATATAACCTTTCAAATTATCTACACAAAGACTTCAATTAGTGACAAGTTGTCATACCCTCTGGTATCAACACAAATCCCTGTTGTCAGGAAAATTAAACAATACTTCTGCTATAAAAGCTATTATACTGACACGACTATTTTTTTGACGGGTAAAAATATATGATTGCCATAATTCAATTTTGTAAACTTTTTCATTATTTCCTGTATTTTTATATTTATTAAAATATCATGTGTAATTAACTTGTAGAAGATATAATATAACTATGTTAATAACTTTTGGAAATTAGTTTTTTTTAAACCTCTAGAGTATTTTTGATTGTATTTTTAAAATTATGGACGTAGCTATAAAACAAAAGAGAACAAAAAGGATTATAAATACATGTCTTAAAGTTTTAATTTTATAATATATTTATATCTAACAAGGCCCAAAATAAAAACTTTAAAGAAATTACGATTGATATATAAAATCGTTTACGAAGTGTCAATTATCGCGTCAGACGTTCAAATTGGATCTTTGAAACACCTCTTGTGTCTAGATCCATATTTGGACTATTTATGACCTCCGTAGAGAGTGACATGTAGTTTGTGTTTTAATGTGTTTACAATTGCATCTTTAGAACATAAATTGCACGTTCACTAACCAATGGGCTACACCAATTGATAAAATAACATGGTTACCAACCTTATTTTTTCTCTCCAATATTTGCTGTTGAATTGGGCTTAAATTTATATAAAATTAGAAGTTTGTAAAAATAATATATAAAGTATTTGGTAGCGATTTTCTGGTCATTGTCTCCATGGTTCTATTTAGCACAACTAAATATTCTCAATGCGCTACAAACATACATTTGTCTAAAATCAATCTATTTATTTATTTTGATTAGTTTTAATTTATTTTGAACACCCAAAACCAGATTCAAGGAACATGTACATTTGAACTCAGTTTATTAAAATCATAAATTTAAGATTCATTAAAATATGATACTATTAATATTTTCCAACTTTTTGATTGATTTGTTTTGATATTTATTGTAATCTCGGATTGTTTGTCATAAAAGATATCCACCATATGTCAAAATTTGAATATATATATATATATATATATATATATATATATAACCTTTTTAGACTACTTTTACTTAAAGCGATAAGTTAATAACTTTTACCTTCATCTTTCTTTACGCTAAAAATTATGTTATTTTATCCCAAATCTAATAGTCCATGGTACATTCACCCCACATCATATTTTAAAATGGTTGGTCACTAGACTGTGTTCTCTTGAGAAAGTATCTGATACAGACGTGAGACTAGACGGACTAACAAAATACAATCAGATACACGTCATTTTAAAAAATAGTTATAGTGTTTTCGTAACTCACACACAATGACATATAGAAAATCTATTTCATTGGGATTTTGTTTCTCTTGCAAGAAAATGAGCTAAAAATGAACAATATTCGTTTTAAAAAACTGCTTTAAATCTTTATAAAAGTTTTTTTTTTCTATTAACAGATGATTATTTTCTTGTAGCCGTACAGCTGATTTTAATTTACAAGTTGGCTTAGTTTCTATGTGTATTATTAAATAGAAGGCGGCTTTTTCATAATAAAATATGTTTTGATCGTAATAAAAAAAAATTATAACTAATTGAATTATTATTCTTATTATATAATTTGTTCCTTTAATAATATTGATGAGATACCTGGGCTAGTGTAGTTCCTGCTATTTGAGGAAATATTTAAATATCAGGATTTATGAGGCACGTCAAGAAGAAGTGGATACGAGGATATTCGACAGATATGCGAAATCAGTGTACTTCATTCTAATAGACGATTTTGAGATCAAAAACATGAAACACAGTACAAGCCTGACTATTTGTGATATAATTAGTATTAATCAAGCCAATACATGATATAGTTACATACAAAAATTTAATTATTATGTAGATAAATAAATATTCTACCAATGGGAATAAGTTGACAAAATGTTTATGTAAATATAAAATAAATATAAGTTGAAGTTTTTATTCTACATGATTGAAATTTTTTTTATACTTTCAGCTTAACGAATCGTTGGTTAAATATTAATATATGGAAAAAGTCAATATATTACTAAAACAGATTTCTCGTCTCATTTAGAATAAGTTTTTAGAGCTACCTGAGTTAGCCTAAACTACCTGCAATATGAAAAACAAACTCCATTCACTTCACAGACTAAAACAGGATTTAATAAGTGAATATTACAAAATTCACTTTTCCTTTTTTTATCACCATACTTTTTACAAATTTAAGTCCCTCCAGTTCAATATCCCAATCCAAATAAATCTTGATATTTATTTATGAAATATATAGTCATGGAAAGGTGGTAATAAGATAAGAAACAAAGTTTGCTACTCGTTGATGACAAAATAAAGTAGATGGCAGTTTAGAGGTATAAAACACTTCATTTCATATAATGCATTTAATTTAAACTTGAGACGAGAATTCGCACTCTGAAGTTAAAGAAGACAAACACTTCCCGTCGTTTTTGACTAAAGAAACATATCTGAGCGAAGTAAATGAAACTTTAACTAGAACACTTTACTGTTTAGTTCTACCCTACTTAGAAACTGAGTATTTGGCTGTTCTAAATAAAAAGGAATTTGGTTGCACACATTTAATTAGTGATATTTTAATACCCACATTTTCATTGACATATTTTTATACAAATCATAGTAACGCAGTTTATGAGAATTATTTGAAAATGTTGCTGACAAAACATTTAATGTTTTATTATAAACCTTAACTTAATTAATAAAAATCAATACGCTTTTACAGCGCCAACTTAACAGTAAAACCCAAGTCCTTTGTCCTTAACATTAAGGTATCATTTAGTAATGCCTAAGTTACAAAATACATGAAAAACCAATAATTTATTAATAGCTTTAGGTTTTAACATGTTAGTTAATTCGGCTAAATATGCCTTAAACTTTACACAGTCATACCCCGTAATTGATTGAAATAGATTTGTTTAATGACACCTGTAATGGTTCATTTAACATATTTACAATAGTATATTTTTTAACATATAACTTTTAAACTGGCGGTTTTAGGAAAAAGACTATTAAAACATTTTATTTTGGTTCCAGAAATATTATTTGTGCTATTGCTTGAAGTACTAAGCACCCTAACAGCGGTGTTGCGATATATAACCTGCAATAAAAATACAATAAAATGTCGGTTTCATTCGATATCATTCAAAGACCATTGAAGGTAGCTGGGGAACCAATATTTATTACCCTCTCCTAGTTACCTTTCTTAATACTTTCTCCTTTACCTAGTCTCAATGAAGTAGACTTTGCTTTATTAAAAAACTCGCATATTTATTAAATTTAAACTGTTAATATTTAAAATTAGAAATAATTTAATTTGGTGTATTTTTGTAATAAATATAGAAGAGCTTACAGCAAAGCAAACCAAGTTTATTGCCTTTGATATAATACTTACATTTCTCAAGAAGTCACGGTTTATACAAGAGTATTATTATTTAGAATTGTAGAAACAGCAGAAGAACCTGCTCGACGTTTTACGAGGAGAAGTTCTAATCCCCTGAGATTGGAGTAATTTAATTTCTTTAGTAAAGTTATGAAACTTATTTATTTTTAGTTCTCTATAAATAATTAAATCAAGTAACTCTACTATAACGATATCGCGTTATCAAATAAATAATAAAATAAAGGATAACAACGATCTCTATAAAAAAATGAGTAATTACATGTAACAATGATATAAAGGGGAAACTAAATTAAATAATAGAAAAATAATGAACAACTAGTATCATCTGGTAACAGAAAATATTATTTTAACAAAAAAATAACCAAAAGGACATCTGTGCACAACAAATTAGGAGAGAAAGCGTGCAAAGAGAAAAGAAGCCGTTTCGCTAACCTTGTAGTGCACACATGCTAACATTAAACAATTTGTCACGGCACCTAACGGAAGATTTTATGTCACGCAGCTGGATGTATAAAAAACAAAAAAGAGAAATCTACAGGGAGAGAGAGACCTGATGGGACACGCTAGAAAGCATAACGGTACTTCTAAAAAAACATGAGAAACCGACAAAAGGAATTAGGTCGGCCAATCGGAAAACAGCCACATGGTGAAAGCTAACGAATTTAAAAAAAATACAGCCACTAGGAAAAAAGAACAACATCTGGGGAGAAATCGAGAATTCAGCGAGCGAATCAGAGGAGTGAAAGCTAAGGGAAGTGTTGGGAAGAAGGGAGAGTTTTGGCGTCGAAAATTTAAAAAAAAATAAAAGAGTCTAAAGTCTGGTGTGGTGAGGAGAGGTTTGAGAGACAGGGAGCATTCTGTGGGACAGAGTAAGGGAGTTAGATTGACCACGAGACTAGGGTTCTCTGTGTCAATACGTCGAGAAAATTAATTAGCTGAATCAAAGTTGAAAAGAGAGTTAGTAGTTTTTAGTCAAAAGTTTGTTGAGATTTTGGAGCAGCTTAAAATATTTTGGAAGAATTGTTCGAGAGAAGAGTCGGAAGAACTAATTCATCGCCAGTGGAGATTTGGAGAGGATCATCAGTCCGAATTCCAGGATTAAGTTGTTGGAGATAGTGTGTGGAGTGTTTTGTTTTTTATATATCTAAATCAAATTTAAAGCCATCGTTGTGTTGTGTGTGGAAAGTGTCTCGTCGATCAAAATTGGAAAGCAGTACCAACGATAAGTACAATTTAAAATTCTTGTTCACTTTAAAATTATAAATTCATTTTTCTAAAATAATTCACTTTAATTGAGCCATAAAAGAACCTAACGACCCTAAAAAGAGATAAGAGAATTAATTAAATAAATTAATAACTAACAAATTGAATAAAGATTATAATAAAGTTTAATTTGGTAAAGGAAATAATTGTTTGTGTATAAAAAAAAATAAAAGTAATTCAAATTACAGATTAATTTCATTAAAAATTAACGCCAATTGTGGAAACTTGATGTTTTTTTTTTAGTAATAAAGTCTAGCATAAGGAAAGACAATTAGTTAAGATAAATTTGTATATTACATAACATTAAGGAATGCTTGTGGAATGAATGAAGAAATTTTAGACACTAATGGAATAGATGTACGTTTTTTATGATTCTTTGACATGTTGCTTAAATAAATTAAGGTTTGTTTTTTAAGTAATACGTTGTGTCAGGTGTGTTATTTATATTTCCACATTTTGCAAGTTTAGGAACAACTAAACATATAGCAGGTAATTAAAATAATATTGAATTATTAATATCTAATAATAATTATTGTTCAAAATATTCAAAATAAATAAATAAAAAGTAGATAAAAAAAAAAATTAATATAACATCTTCAAAGTTATACTACTCATATTTATTTTGTTTTTATGTGGTTATATTTTCTAAATATAGTAATCGCATTACAGTATTTCACTTATAAATAAAACTACCATTGTTCGCTCTAGGCTGTCCAAGTTTTAAATATTTATTTATTGTCATGTAAAGTCATAAAATTTCTCGGTCATCAACGCGTTGAAAAAAAAAAAAGAAAGAAAGGAACATACAATAAAGACTTTAATTCCTAGAATACTGTAATAGAGTAAGGGTTGGAAAAGATCAAGAGTTGGTCAAGAGAGACCTGATTGTGAAATTAAATAGAGAGTATGACCCAAGATTACATCAAAAAGGTGTGTCTTTACATCAAGTCTAGTACTAGAATTAGAGACAAATATAAACCTTTGCCAAGTACGTCGACAATCCAGTTTGTCGAAATGAGTGTACACAGAGCTTTCTTCAATTATTTTATAAAGAAAAAAGTTTATAAAATGATCTAGCGTGAGCATCGCTTCTTAAATAAAACACAAATTATATATTTCAATCATGTCACCGACTACAGAGCCTTAGCGTCTAAAGTACACTAACATTTACAACGAGCACTCTTATGTGTAAAAGTAAAATATCTTTCGTTTTCTTTAATGATATTACACATCCAAACACATTGTTATATATCTCAGTTACGTGTTCAATCCAACTAAATCTGTAATTAATTAAATTTAAAGATTTTGTAATGTGTCTTCCACATAAGTATTTATTAGTCGAGGATAAATAATAAATAATAGGTTGAGTTTTCAATTGATGAGTGTCAAACCATAATCCTATACCCTTGAATAAATATTTTTGATGTCGAAAATCATACACTCTATTTCTGTTTCAATTTAATTGTTTCAAAAACGTTAAAAAAAATATGAATAAAGCATACAAATTAAGAATGAAATATATTAGTGTGGTATAAATATCATCGATATTAATACTAAACAGCAAAGTATCCAACACAGATCCATTAGGAACTCTTCGTGTCACTACATCACAACACAAGAAATCATTACCAACACAGACACTGATATCTCCTGGTCAGATATTATTGGATCCATGTGATTCATGCAGGAGACAGCCCAATCCCCTGTAATCTTACAAGCAACAACGAATTAGTGAGACAATTATAAGTCGAAGGAAATTCAAATAACGATAATACGTCAATCCACGCAGCCTTTCTACGATTCATCATTAATCGTGCAACATCAGTGTAATTGCAGTGCTATTGCATGATGGAAAACCAACTGATGTGGACTGAGAATATTATTATCCTCCAGATATGTAGTTAGTTGCTGGATACAAAAGTGATCTAGTCTTTTAGATAGGGATAGTAGGACAATAATATGCCTGTAGTCAACTGTACCTGAAGTTTCAGTAGTTTTACAGCTAGGGCAGGCTAAAGCACGTTTCTATAAAACTGAAAATTGCCCTTTTCTATGGGGTATTAAATATTTTCGTGACAAAAGGTAATATAGAAACAATAGGACTCCTGATAAACTTAATTGTTTTACCCTATGTCTACGTTTTAGTACAGTTGCAAAGCATTTAAATCTTTACAGTTTTAAAATTTACGATAACATGAGATAGCGAGTATAATTTGTAGTCCAAGGCGCTGGAGGCCCGATGTCACGCTTCTTACAATTGGATCATGTTCATCAATATTTCATGCATATTGGGCTATTTATTGAATTCCACAACCTTTTCATAAATACCGTCAAGCATTTGTACATTATGCCATGGTTTGGATTTGACATCTGCCATAAAGGATTTATGATTAAGTTTTGATATTTCGGTAGAATATGTAATGAGGTAAAGTTTATTATATTTGACTGCATAGATGCAATAGATGTGATGAGTCACTAACGCCGATAATATCGTAGAAAACCAGTGAAATGAGTCGCGTTTAGAGACAGTAAAATCATTTTCAAATTTAAAACACATGCTATTAAGATGTATAATAAAATATCTTAGGTTCCAGAAGGTCAGTATTGAAGTCTTCTGCAACAAGGATATGGCTGTACGATGGTACCAGAGCCACCAGAGCATTCTAAATATCTGTGTTTTAAGTGTTATTATACAAATTCTTTTGTTGTCGGGGAATTTTCACTGAAAATGAGAATTTTCTTCAGTTCTAGCGGAAATATCTTGATTCGGGGCTATGAAGATGTAAGGACTTAACATTATAGTTACATAACTTTACATAACAAAAATAACACAAACACACGATTAATTGTTCTTTGTTTTAGCATCCAAGCTAGGTTCTATTATACTACAATTACGTTTATTTCGTAAGAAAAGAACGATAATGCAATTTTCAAAACGGCCAAAAAATATCAGCCGTGTTTAGAACACTTTATACAAGTTTCTTCTAAATTTTCAATTGATGTGGGAGAACAGGATAATTTAGCAACTAAAAATAAATAGCGAATTAACATGTTAACATATTAGCTGCGTGGCAGTTATTATATATTATAGATATAAATGAATAACCTGAATATAAAGAACTATAAACAGACAGTCACATAATTTCTATTATACTAAGGAATGTGGTGCTGTGAAAATCAGTAACTATTATTCATTGATTCTCGAAAATTAAACCACTATTTAGACATTATTTTCGTAAAGTAATAGGTTTTCGATATTTTTATTACTCACTCATATCTTGAAAAATCTAGTGTCAGATGGAATTAATTGAATTAATTTCTATGTAATAATTTCGTTTTGGTCTTAATCTATTATGGTAAATGGTAAACAATAAACGGAGTGTTTTTATGGACTTGATTTACACGTATTTAAAAAAAACGTCATGGTGTTTGTAATACTTAATACGTAAAGTTATCTACGGGGTATGTACACCATGTAAAGAACACATTTACGTCATATTTTAGGAAAGTAATATGTTTTTTATGTTTTTATTACTGATGTGGTGATTCTAACGGGTATTCGGGGATCATTGCATTAAGATCACGGTATAAGATATGCGATGCGCGCGCATCGTGTTCAAGACGAACCTCAGTCGTGCACGAAGGAAGCCAGCCACCGGACGTGAGATGCGCATTGTTTAATTTAACTTTTTGGTAATAAACCTAAATTGAAATTGTGGGATCTGATCGACCCCAGGGTGTTACGTAGTCATTAGTAGGTCATCCGACTAAATTTAGAAGGAAATATTATGACCTAAAGGTTTAACGTAATTCTCCCATCACGCCTGTCCCTAACTGTAAGTTCTAAACGATAAGTTAAGTAATTATAATAATTAATAAGTTAGTTTAATTAGTAAATTATATCTCATCATAAGCTGGCTGTGCACATAGTGATTAGTTGGGTTTGAGACTAAGCATTAATTAACGTCCCAATATGTTTAATGATTAAGTCCTAGCACGTTTTTCCAAACCCTCCTTCCGGAACCTTAAGCGGTTGGAACGTCTGGTCAAATCGAATAACCAGGGCTGACGTTCGCCGCACTGATTACTACAAAATCTAGTGTCATATTGGTTGGTGATTTATGAGTTTATTCTTGTGTTATGGTTTCGTTTTGGTCTTCATCTATTATGGTGAGTGGTAATAAATAACGGAGTGTTAACTTCATTTACACATATTTTCAAAACATTTTATGGTTTTTATAACATATAATACTCAAAGTTATATACGGGGTATGTGAAACAAGGTAGAAGGGTATTAATTTCTCAATGTTCATTTCTTAGTTCTAACAGAGTAATTTAAGAACTCAATTCCAATTTATAGGTTTTTGAGTAAATCTTTAAAAGTTGTTTCAAAGTTATTCATATTTAAAGTAACAAATATTTTCTTCGTTGAAACTTTACTGTATAATTTGTATTTACCCACGCACAATATATTAATATACAGTATTTTTTTCTCAAAACATTACAACTGTATTTGTTGACGAATCAATATATTTCACTGTCTACAAAATAAAAACAGCACTAAAACATTCATAAAACTCATTGTCTTAATATTTGGTATGGAAGTCTTTTGTTGCTCAAGTAGAAAGTTATTGGAATTCAGAAAATTTCAAATCAAAGTCTAAAATATGTGACAATTTAAACATAGTTTTATTTATGTTTTGAATTGATTTCAAAACACGTTAGGTTTTAATTCTGTATGTAACTTGGGCAAGTCAATGACAATTGAAAATAATTTGATTTCTGTCATTCATGACTGTAAAGATCAATAAAAAAAACGGCTGTCTATTTTTTGAGACAGTGCAAAAGGAATAATTACATGATATATCCTTAGCCTATACTGTTACGAAAATAATAGAAGTAAGAACAAAATATAAATGAAATCAGTCCATGTTATTTAAAACAATTTTATAAACTTAGCGTCTAAACAAATCAAACAAATTTTGCAAAATGTTAATTTCATTAATATATATCATAAAATAAATATAATTGTCTAAACATTTTGTGCCATTTTTGGCATGAAGTTTCCGTCAAATTAACAGAGCGAATAATTTGATAATTAACTGATCACAAATTTGTCTTCTAACATCTTTAAGTTACCTGTTTAAATACCTACATTCGTTTATTCAATCTTTGTTTCCATTTCCATTCGTGCAAACATACACGTATTTTCTTAGTCTCGTTATTATAAGTTAAATAATTTACATGGAACGTAAGCTTGAACTTTATGTTTAGGAATTATTTATTTTAAAGTTTCACAAACTGTCAAAACTTATCTCAAAGCTTGCTGCCAACACAACAGCATT
The DNA here is from genome assembly GCA_963513935.1 of Aphrophora alni. NCBI lineage: Eukaryota > Metazoa > Arthropoda > Insecta > Hemiptera > Aphrophoridae > Aphrophora > Aphrophora alni. The sequence continues at coordinate 131,210,138 of OY740769.1, read as the reverse complement.
GTAACTTTAGTTTAATATTTAATCAACTTGTCTGCTTACGTTTTAGACAAGTTGTAATAAAAGTTTTGTATTTTTTGTAACCGAAACCATCATTAGATCGTTTGTAATTAAATAAACGGTCCACAAATTTTCTTACTCCTGCTTATTTTCCTGAAATAATATTCTATTTTTATACAAAAATGATATTATTGTGAATTATTGTTATTTTTTATTTTATAATATTTGTAAATTATTTTTTGTTGTTGTTAAATGAAACTTATAAAATATTATATTAATATCATCTTTCCCCCAGAGTAAAAATCTATTTGAAAGCTTCACCGGACTCAATTTTAGTATAGGTTTATTACTTATGATCTTTTACTAAATGATCTTTTTCTAAATAAAGTTTAGATTGTATTAGAAATAAACATAATTATAAATTAATTCCATTAATCAAGGAGAGTATTTTCTAAAAAAATACTATTTTGTAACTAATAAAACTACTACGAAAATCTGTTTTCTTATTCATATTATTTGCATCTCTCTATTCCATTGTTCTCTAATTACTGTCTACTCTCACTTTAATCTTCTCTACATTACATCTCGTCTCCTTTATCTCCGTCGTCTTCGCTCTCTCTTATTTAATCTTTTCCTATCTTCTCTCGTCGTTTCTCTAATCTCCTCTTTGTTTGTTCTATCTCTCATCTCCTTATTTCTCATCTTTCTTTTATCGTCTCTGCTTTCCTCCTACTATCAATTTCTTATCTTGTTCCTCATACTCCACTTTTCCTACGGATCATCTCCTTAATAGCAATGTAATTGATGTATACGCAAACATACATTAAACAAATTAAAATTATCTTTGAATGTAAATAACAAACAAAAAAATATTCAACCAATGAATGACCATTTCGATTCCTCGTTAGCATTATAACAATTTATATTTATAAAAACAGATAATGGTCTATGAATTAAATAGATAAATGCTTTATTTAATTTTCATTTTAAAGTATATCTCTATAAAGGTATACCTATTATACTCAGTTCTACCCATTATACTATTATATTTCTACCTATGAACTATAATTAAATTAATGAAATAAAAGTTGGTGGATATGTGTGAAGAGATCTTGTTTACTAATTCTAAGAAATTGATGAATTGTTTACATTTTCCCTTGTACAGAAAAATACAAAATTAATAAAGGAACTCACAAATATTCTGAGTTTCCAAAATATATACAAACGATTAAATTTTCTTTTGATATATTTTAGTTCGTTTTGCCTCGACTAGCTTTTATTAATTAAATCTTTATATATGTTGTCTATATTATATTTCTTTTACAGTTAATTGGAGTTCAATGACTTAACTCTAGGCTTATATCTAGTACATATTGTTGTTCAGAAAAACACTAAGTCGAAATCATTATGAATAAGTGATACAATTAGGATGCGCTATGGGTGATATTGGGTTCATATCTAAAATTACAGTTTGTGGAATGTTCAAATTTGGAGTATATTTAGATGGGCCAATTTGAAATAGGTTACTTATGATGTAGATTTGGAAATATTTTAAAGGTATTCAATTTAATTTTCAACCCCCAATTCTTCTCAAAAAAGTAATTATTAAATTCTTACTATATTGGTTATTGTTTTCCTCTTGATTTATTATTAAATTGAATTGTATGAGGCACTAACAAAAATGGAGTCTAAATACCTTCAGCTCTTATTTACGAATGATTTTCCTCATTGTTGTCCCCTGTTCCCGTTCTTGATTTTCTTCTTCTTCTTTTTTGTGAACCATAGTAACCAAGATTTCAATTATTGCTGCACTTTTGATTTTCATATCATATTCACAAATTGCTGTTTTCGACACATATTTACTTTGATGAGGATGGAATTTACAATTTATGATTTATTATGAATGTAATAATGTTTGTACATATCGATGATAAAGACTAGGTATAATAACTTGGCTTGTGATTTACACGTAAGCACAAGCCTAATTCAAACAACTTAGTTGTAGTTTTTTAAAGACCATTTAGTTAAACTAAGGGTTGTTGAAGGTAGTTCGGATATATTGGATATACACATCATTTTGTTCATATAAATAAAACAGTAGTATAGCAGATACCAAAACATGAAGTAGGTTTATGTGGTGTGTTATTGTTGAAATTTTAATTTAAAATAATAAAAATCGGAAATAAATAAAATAAATTTAAGATATATTCATATATGTTTGAGAATTGAAGTAAGGAATTAAAGTTGTGATGATACACCATTCATCTTGTCAGCCATATCGTTCAGCATGCAATTAAACGTGTTTGACGTACCAAAGACCGCTTATTTATTGGTAAATTATTGATTATTTTTAGGTAACAAGAGGGTAAAGTCTAGGTCAAACTGAAATATTATTGTTAATTTTCTATTTTGAATTCAAAATAGATGGTACCAAATGGTGGTGCACGTTATTTTATACATGTACGTTATCTTCAAATGTATAAGAAGTGAAATAACTCAATAGTGATATTTTAAGGTCCTTTAAGGAAATATAAAAACACTGAAACCATTCCGTTATCTTTTTTCTAAAATAGCATAACTTAAATTTCGACTGGAATTTGAATATTGTATCGTTTCACTTTCACCACGTTTGTTACAATCAACCTTCCAACCAATAACACACTTAGTCAATCACACAACCGTATATTCAATCAACCACTTACATATTTACATTCTATCTAGCTACGCACCTTTTCAATTTCACTGAAAACCGATCTATATCATTATCATTCAACTGCCCATCCACTCACCTACAATTCCATCAAATTACATACCGAATCAATCACAGTTCTATTCAATCACACATCCATCTATTGAACCAAAAACCTATCCAAATATTTACCTATATAGCCACACAAATGCAATAACACTAACAATCAATCACATACCGATTAATATCATTCAGCTGCCCAATAACTCATTTACATTAACATCAAAACACGTAAAGATTCAATAAAAAATCAATCTAACCACACATCCATCCAATCATACGTAAGAAGAGTAACTGTGTTTTTTGCGTCTTAATAACAGAGTGTAGTTACCAGATGAATCAATAATTCAGTAGAGGACAGACTTTGAACCAAAAAATATATATATATATAACACTATTGCACTTTCCAAAATACTTATTGAGCCTTATCTACCTAGTTTTCGCTAAGGCATTCTCATAGGCAACTTAAAAAAGTCTGCCTCTATAAATACAATATAGATACAGTTTAGCTTTAATAAAAAAAATAAAGGAAAATATAATAGCAAGGGACATTGCTTCATTGCTTTATTTTATCCTTCAATATGGAGTTTCAACAAGAAATATCTGCTGTTACATTAAAATTTTTTTTAAAATCGATTTTGAGGTTTAAAGTCTAGTACTTTTTTTTAAATTACCCTATTTTAAATTTTTTTTACTTGGGTAAATTTTGGCTTTATCTCTAGGCGGTTTGGGTTTTTCTATACTTACATACTGTAAATTTAATTTTTTCACTTTTTTAATAAAAAATTATAAAAACAACACAAAATCTATAAAATCGCCTCAAACAATTTTTTTTTAATTTTTGATTAGAATTAACCACTAAGGATCGAAACCAAACTTATTGATTGGTACCATCTCCCTAAAATAATAGGTTCAAAACATAACGGTAAATAAATAAAATAATAATAATAATAATAAATCTATATAAAAGTACAATTAATCAACTGCTCCACCGATTTTGGAAAACGTTTGGTGAGATATAAACCACATAAATGTGTGAAACCATACGTAAATGAAAATAACAACTCTCTTGTACAACTTAATGAAACCTACTTAATCAACATACTTTCATGACTCTAGGACAGAGTTGCACAGTGATAACATCTGACATAGGATTCCAAGATATCCAAGATGGAAAGTGTGTAAGAAAATTATGTAGTTTATTTTTCTATAACATTTTTCTAAACTAATATCTTGCCTCAGATTGAATATATTAAAAACGTATTATGTTTTAAATTTCAAAGTAATTATCACATGTTTATTATACAGTAGAGCCATTTGTGAAATAGTATAATTTAAACTATTTATGCTAGAGACCGTAGGTACTTGGTGGTATTCCATTTTAAATAAAATTAAAACAACAAATTTTTTAGTATCAACCACAATGTTTTAATAGAAACTTGCCGACCATGGTTTCGCTAGTTAAAGCATTGTCAAGGACTTACACAAGAAAATTGTACCTGTAAATAAATAAAAATAAGTCCTTGACAATGCTTTAACTAGCGAAACCATGGTCGGCAAGTTTCTATTAAAACATTGTGGTTGATACTAAAAAATTTGTTGTTTTAATTTTATTTAGTATAATTTATATTTTGTTGAAAGTAAAAATATTAGGCTTCAAAAGGAAACATTCGAATTTGTGAACCAATTACCTGCAAGCCGTCTTTCAATTTATATACCCCAATTTGTTTAACCAAATCAAACGTCATTTGGTTCTGAAAATACATTTACAATATGAAGTAAAGCATCATCAAAGTATTCCAAAATAGGTATATATCCATCAACGTGTCTAATAAGTAGATTTTTCTCACCTTACTTATTCTTCATTCATTTTTTTCTTTTTAACTTTAAATTAAATTGTCTTAATAGTATTTTGATAGTACAAAATATTTTTGGTTCTATTTCTGGACTTAAATATTTTTAGTATTCGGAAACATTTCAAGAAGACAATAAGACTCTTTTGAAACAGTTTATCAAAGTTTAAAACTTTAGAAGCAAACTTAAACTAAGCTGGCTAACAATTGTTGTAGATAAACTTACATAGTTTAGATTCCACGTAGTTACAAACTGTTTGGTCTACATAAACCAGGATATTTTGATCCATAACAGATAAGTTTGGTTTGCTTCAGTTACACAATGGGGGTAAATATATAACATGAAATATAAACGAACCTTGATAAAAATAGACATTAAACGTAAAATCATACATCCTAACAATAATAAATATTTCAAATACAGAAACCCAGATAATTTACAAAGTTAACAGATTCATAACACCTTTTATATATATATATATATATATATATATATATATATATATATGAATCAATTTTGAATTGGTGCTTTCACTATACTTAACTACTATTGATACCCTGGATTATATATTACTTTTTAATGTACTACAGTAAATCAGCTAATCTGCAGCAGCAAACAATTAAACCTGCAACTTTGAAAACTCCTAAAGTACGACATATCTAAATCTAATTTAAGAAGTAAAATAAACTGTCCAACAACTTCCTCATCAGTGTATATCCACAGAACGTATTGTTATACGTTCTGTGGATATTTACGTATTTTATACGTTGATTTGTATTTATTTAAAATATATTGTTTTGTATCACATCGGGTGTAAAATGGTGGTCGATGTTCATTCTCTTCTTTTCTGAATCATAATATTCTTGTTATTGTAACATAACACAAACACTTTTTTTATACACTGAGAACTCAATCCCCCCCCCCCCCCGAGATAAATTCATGAAAACAAACATAGATGTTTTTCACCATGTACTAAATTTTTCTCTGCATAGTTGAAAAACGGGAAAATAATGTGGCTGTAGTTTTCTATGTAAAACAACAACTTTAAGTGTTTTCAAAACTTCATTTAACTTTACCATTCCTATTACCTGAGAGATACACTCCAATTTAAAAAGTAGTTTTACAATGGAAACTGTTATATAAATTTGTTAAGCATATAGACGGAGAGACAAATTTAAGCGAAGAAAATACATTTTTAATATAATTTATTTAAAAGTTCAACATATACGATCTTTAAAACTGTCATGCTCGATTCATTTTCACTTTTAAGCCAATATTATTTCAAGTATCTTTTTTCTGATATTCAACTTCTCATGCCTATTTTTACTGTTTCTCTTGTTGTTCTTTCCACTGTCGTTTATTAGGATAAAGGGAAAATTATCTCTATTAATGTTAGGTGTTGAATTTATTGTATTTGCAAAAAGAAAACTAAACAATACACATTAAAAAATGTTCCATATTATTGTTATTTTTCTAGAAAAGAAAAATCTGTGTTTACGTTTTGTCTCCGCCCTTCAAAATGTCCCATTCATGGTTTATCAAGTTTTTATGCTGTGCAGTGACCTGTACTCAAATTTACGGGCTCGCTAATTCATCTCCTGGGCCCTTCATTCAACCTTACGGGCTTTTTAATTCCGCTCCAGAGGGCTTAGAATCATACACTCGTACACACAGTGAGGCGGTTACCTTCCCTGAGTCCTTACCCAACAATTCAGAGAGAGAGAGAAAAACGCAAGAAAATTTTTATTTTATTTTTTCTACTTATTTATTTTATTTTATTTAATAAACTACTTTACTATATTGCTTGTTGTTCCTTTATTGTTCCTAATGGCTAAGTTGGATGTCTTGGGGTAGTGAGCCACGAATGAAACGTCTGATCCATTTTGAATTCGGAAATCATCAACCATCATACCTCAACTTTGTCCCTGCAGAATCAAACGTTTGACCCATTTCTAATACTGTAAAAATCTACCAGTTAGAAAAACCATTCCCTTTTAATCATGTTACAAATGTGGTGGGAGAAGACATTGTTATGTTCGTATTGCTGACTATTCTATTTATTATTTTCCCAGTTATCATATTACGATTTCATATTCATTATTATTATAGATCTATCTTCCTACTTAGACTGTAACACAAAAAGAAATTACATGATTTTACAAAAATACCTTTACCAAAAATATTCCAACTAAAAAACTACTATCTATTAAAAATGCATGTTGATTAGTGTAAAAACATTTTCTCAAATTATTTATTGAAAATATTCAAAAATTACTTAATGATTCCACGGTGAATCTTTCTTTTTAATGCAAATCACTTTGTCCCCTATGCTACCACTTAAATTTATAAATTTTTTCAATCTCGTAATTCCCTATGTTAAAATATTACAACTGTGTTAAAGGCCTATGTCTGCCTGGCATTATCGTTTATACTGCGAAATCTAATCACAGTGTCTAATCTACTGTCTGCTGGCCTATCTCTAACTCACGAAGCCAATAACTTGGACATTTTTTTATTCCTTTAATACTTCCTTTGGAAATTAAATTATTTGTGCCAGTTGATTTTCCTATATATTTTTATATTCACAATAGCTTATTCTGACTCTGCCTTACACGTGCCTTCTCCATGTAAAATTATTGTTCTCTCTGCTTTATTTACAAAAAAAAAAATCTTTGTTATATAGTTTCCGATCTCCTATATTAATTATCTCTATGGTTTTGTTTACTTCTTTGATTACCATTTGTTAAAGAGGGATTGGAGAAATTCTTTAATATCTAATTATCTGTTTCAATTATAACGCAAATGTCTTAAGGAGGAACCATTGTGTTATTTTCTTAGTTTTTGTGCACCGAGACAACTTTTTTTAAATGTTTAAAGTTTTTTTTTTTTACAGAAACTAAATTAATTTTTTTATTATGATTAATTTCAGTACGGTTTTAACTAAATGGTTCATTTACACATTATTATTCAATATTTTATTACGTAGCACTTCAGCATGCTAATGGCCTTCATTACATGCCTTTAGTATGTAATTTTACTAAACCCGGCAAGATTGATTTTTCTCAACTACTAATATGTTCTGATTTCCGTTCCTTTTCCCCACTAAGAATTTAAACCCCTTTCTTATTCTAAAACACATTTATACAACATTCAACAACATTATTACTATTTTTATGACGATTACTAATACTCAATAACATAAATTTAATACTCAGTATGCATTCTTTTATATCTTACTTTTTATAGTGTTAATACTAATTTTAGTTTAATATTTTACAAAATTTATCCAAACATTATTATTTTTACAATCGCTTTCATATCATTTATTATAGGAACCCCTTCTTTTAATTATTAAATTAATTATTAATTAATTTCTTATTAATTATACCGTACATATTTATGTCCAATAGATTTTTTTTCATTTTTTTTAAATCAAAATTGTATTAATTACAAACATTGCTTTCACCATTATTTACTTATTAAACTCCATTTCATTTACTTCCAAAAAGAAACAAAATCACAATAAAACTTCATAACCAAATAAGGTAGAGTTGCTGAAAACTACTTTTTGTTTAGATATTTGAAGTGTTCATTTTATTAAAACCTAATTAAAATCGATAAATCCGATTACCAAAAGTCTTTATTTTGTATTTTATTATTTAGGAGACAAAAATTAACAAAACGTACGAAGATGTTGCCAAATATTGGATATACAACTAATAATAAGTGAAGTTGGTCCAGGGGTTTCACTATAGATAGTTAACAGTCAAATAACATCAAAAGTATAAAAGTATTATTTCGACTACATAAAATCATGTTTACGTAATATGTCCAATACAAATTTTAAAATATATTATTAGACCTCACCATGGGCGCCCATTTGTATGGCCAAAGGGAACCATGCCCTTCCCCCCCCCCCCCGGCTTAGAAGAATATCTGCACCAAATGTTACATATGTGTCGGAAGTTGTTCTTGAAATATTATTTCAAGCCGGGGTTAGTATCACACTTCGTTACACTCACTATTCGATAGCCTACGATACTCATTATTAACATTTGATTTCTTTTATTTTTTTTATCTGGTCTCTACAGCCAACGTCAGATAACAATAATTAGAGCATAATTTCGTGAAGTCGACAAAAAGCTTTTAAAACCGGCAGATATCCAGAGACCCCTCCCCCTGGAAATATAACATGGGCGCCCATGGATCTATCTATTTTTGTTGTAAGTAGTCATATAATTATATATTTGTACAACGTTGAGACCAATATCATGGTGTATCACTTAATTAGCGAACTATTTCACTTTTGTCTCAGATACTGAGATACCTAAGCAATATCTAAACTAGGATTAGTTTACACCCAGGAAAGATCACTAATATGGTACGTTATTGAGATAGAAATTCTTTTCACAAAGATGTAAATGTCTGAAAAATAAATGGGCGTTTCTTACTTTTGTAGTGCATGAATTTAATTAAATATATTTTTGTAATTTATTTATTCAAATTAGATATAAATAATTCAACTTCTTTACGACGTAGAATTGTCCTGACAACTTTTTTAATATAAGTTCTAAATTGTAGAATAAATTCACATCTGGAGATGATTTAAAGTCTGCGATATCTTAGCTTTAAATTAAATTTATTATACTTTGGTTTAAATGCTTTGGTAACTCCTTTAATAATATACATCACACAATTGATAAGGATGGGATGTCGCTAATTTTGTTTTGTTGTTGTTGTTTGAGAATCCTTTCCTTTGCCGAACTTGATGTTGATATTACTGTTCGGAGATCACAAGTGGAAGGAATGCGTCCACTATTGGCTGGTGCGAGTTGTCACTCGTACTACAAACTATTCTAAAAACATTCACCTAAATGACAATGACACAATGACAGTGCATAAGGCACAGGTCATTATCGGCCTGTTATGAAACTTTTTGGTACCTATAATCATAATTGATTACTATACAAGCAAGAAAATACGCGCTACGAGACTAATCTTTTCAGTGCATGTGAGCACTGAGTAATGTTTTTTACCTTGGCTAGTAGCCATGTTTCCCTGGCAACTATGACTCAAGACTACTGCCCCTCGCTACATGACTCGTAATCTCTAAACAGTAATATAACCTAAAATATCATCAGTACAAAGTGAGTTAGTGTTGACTTCTGTAGAAAGTTAAAAAGGAACTTTTTAAATCACTTTTAATCGGCTGCCATTTTGTAATGTACCAAATATTATATTTTAACAACAAACACATTCAATAAATAACATGATATGAGCAACATTTTACAGAACAAAGTAAATTTTTTTGTCCTGGAATGAGTATATTCATTTTTAATTCATTTGGTTAATTTTTGTTGTGTTATAAAAGTAGCGACACGACACAGTTTTGATGATTACGTAGATAAATGTTTTTTTTTTCTAAACCAATAACTATAAATATATATTTTGTATTGTAATAACAACACCGTTGCTCAGTAAGCAGAAGCGCTCAGTTATCTCGCTGCAGTTCAGACTAGTAACCGTCAAAGATTGCTCAGCTTCAGTTCCATTTTCCGGTTTCCTAAAGTTTCGCTACTTCCCAGTCATCATTGGGTCATAAATTAAAGACTTTTTTTAAAGAAATATTTACAGATAAAATATGAGGAAAAAACAATAATGAGTTTATTTAAAAATAACTGTCCACACACTTTCTCACATACCCATAAATAAACCACACACATTGAGAATATAATTAAAAATAGACGATATTTTCCTGAAATTTTTTAGTTACTAGTTGTCTGTTTAAATAGTGAACAAAATCATTACTTGTAGAATACTTAACTCTTTAACATTAACTTAGCTATGTATAACTAGTTGCTCCATGGACATATTATTTTGAATTTGTGGTTCCTTTCGTTCAATTTAGCGAATATAACACAATTAATCTGATACGAAATTAAAAGTCAACAAACCAGTGGATCCACAAATAACAAACACATGAATCAACCATATATAATATCAGGATATCAACTCAATGGTGAGTATTGTTTTATACTACTATAGAAATTATTAATAATTGTATTGGTCGTTGCTAAACAGTTACAAGAAAAGAATTTATTCAAGCGGATTAATTTCAGTACAATTTCCACTGATTGCATAAATTGAATTGCCTGTAACTATAGAAACCAACTAAGCTTACTTTAATAACAAATTAAAAGTACTTAACAGTGTGAAACTTCATGACAATGTATACACGTTAACTGAGTCAAGCCATGTGTGGTTGATTTATAAACTGTGAGGGACTTCGTGACCTATTTGTCGGCTAAACTTTTAAAATAATAAATTCATTCAAAACTAAATCGTTCTTCATATTTATTCTTTGTGTATCATTATCTCTCTTGCGTTTTGATATTTTTGTATTGAGAGTTTGGTTGTACATGTTTCATTAAACATGTACAACAAAAAAATGGACCCATGTGTACATGTTGTTCTTGTATTTAACTCTAGAATCAGCTCCAGAAATATTGCCGTAATTTCGAAATATATTGTTTGCCTACTTCATCATTTAATGTAAATTTGAACAAAAATCTTTAAATCCGAATGTGACAAAGGTGTCCTCCTACTTGCGGTCAGTCCTATTTGCGGTCAGTCCTATTTGCGGTCAAGTGTAGTTTTATGAAGGATGATCAAGGTTCTGGAGGTGGAAGGGTTTCCAGTTTGCGGTCAGATCTTGAGAGATAGTTAATTACTAATCACAAATCAAGTCGTTTGCCCCCAGGACCAAACAAATATACTTACCAAATTCACTGTTTTGACGAGAGGATAGTCAGTCAGAACGAACAAACGACTCTGTTCACTTAAATAGAGCCTAAAAAAGGGGGAATAATAAACAAACACTGTATACATATATAAATAGAGAGGGAGAGAGCTACAACAAAAATAGATACTAATATTTATAGAATATACTCTTTCGCATTACAAGCATACTTCGTACTAAAGGTTCGCCAGTCCCAGACATTTTTAAAATAAGACTATAGATAAATTTGGATTGACTCAAAAAAACATTGAATTGAATCAAAAAAACAAATGGCATACGACGAATTTCGGTAAACGTTTCCCCCACTTCAAATCTTCAACACGACTTTAGGGGGACGAGGCCAAACATAAATAAATGTCAATACTTAAAATACTCCGGCCAAACCTGTTAGACACGATTTACAACCTAGTGTTTGAGACAGTGCCGCACTAGGCTCACTATATGGGGTTCAAATATGTGACCGCAAATTGGACAAATATCTTTCGATTAGCCCACGACATTTTTGGGGTGACCGCAAAATGGACGGTTTTACCCTTGACCGCAAATTGGACTGACCGCAAGTTGGATACAACCGTGACAAAAACTTTTGGTGTTTCTGATTTAACGTATATTCATATTTTGAAGTTTTAAAACTTCCTGGTGATTTTGTCTAAATGAGACTGAACGTGTTCAACTGTACTTCATAGGTAAAAGATATCGAGATATTATTCTAAAAAACATATAACATTACATAATCATATATTTATGTCAATTATAACATAAAAATATAAATATGTATACTTTTACAATAAAAATGACATATTTAGATTGCCGTTATTTCAGTTTAGAAAGACATAAAATGAGATTTATTTGTATTCCAGACTCCATATTTCAATTGAATCAATGTGATTATTGTGTTGTGATTTCTTGTGATTTTAAAACTGTGACGTTATTAAAACAACTATATCACGCAACACAATCCATTTTGTGTTTCCAATATTAATATTTTCTGAATAAGTGCAAATACAAGAGACATTTATCATACCTAGATGTAGAACGAAATAGATAAACAATATCAATTATGTAAGTTTAAAATAGCATATTGAAAATTATATGTTAACTACACTATTTGTATCATTGATATGAAGGTAATCAAGTACTGTATGAGACTAAAGCGAGTCCTATAAATATTGCTTCCGTTAACTTGAGAGGTTACAGTCTAATTTGAAGAGGAATAATAATCCATTTTTATTAGATATACTTCCTTAACCAAGTTTGTGTACTATAGGTTATATTAAAACAACAAGTTTACACATTTGCATAGACAGAAATATATTAAAATCAAGTTTAGAATTATACTCGCAGAATGACAATGGCATAGGCATCGGCAATGTATTTATAATATACACTATAATCTACTGTTTTAATCATGACGTAACATTAGAAAAACATTCTCTCTCGCTTTATTTCCAACTATTATGTTTTTCCTTTTGTAAAGATGGTTTGAGTTATTTCTTGTTACAAGAAGTTGCAGATATCAAAGGAAGGAAATAAATGATTTCATTGCTTTAAATACGCTGTAGGGCAAACTATTTCGACCTGTGTACAAAGGCACAATAAATGCCTCATTTGTGCTCGTTAAAAACAAATATGTAAAGAAATTTTAAATCACCAACATTGAAATAATGTTTTCCCATTGTTTTATATTATCAACCGACTCGTTTAATGCAAAATGTCTATTACTTTGATTGAATAGAATAAAACTAACATGGAATATATTTTTTATAAACCTTAGTAATGTTAATAAATTTGAATAATTGAAATTTAATAAATATAACAATACTATTACATAATATTATTTGAAACCTTCGGATACATGGAAACTAATTCTTTTTTTTTTACACTCAGAGTTGGTGCATTTGTTATGTCTATACTGATTTTTGATTGAATAAATATATTATTCCCAAAGAAATAAAACTATTACATCTTTATATCAAATATCTGTAAAGTGTTATTAAATTCAGCTAAGTTTTATTCAAGTTAGCAAGATCATGCAGGGTTAAAGTAGATAAGCTACCGCTTCCATACAAAGTTTGAAAAAGGGATGTGAACCAAATTTTCCCTTGCTAAGGAAGAATTATTTTAGATAATCTATATTCGTGGGTGGTAATAAACAGAAGGGCGGTTGCTGATCATTTCGTGCGTTATTTACATATTTTAAGGGTAGTATATCAAGATAAAATCAGCACCCTATTTCATGTTTGGTGTAAATTTTCTACGACGGGCTAAAAACTCTATTGTAATAGATTCAACGCCAATTTTTAAAATACAAAAGAAGGACCTTCATACAATACCTTTTAAAGTAAACTGTTTATGGCCACCATATATTACATTTAAAAAAAAAAACCTAAATATTTTCAACGAAACTCCATTTTAACTGAGCTTGAGAATACAATTAATGTGGTCGGTAAATGACATTCTACATAAAACTAAACTTACCAATATTAATCCAACCCCAATCGATACATTTAATCACTCTTATAGTTCTGATTATTTTTAAATTTCAAAAGTTGTTTTCTTTTATTTTTTAGGTAAATTCGTTTGGATTATCTGTCTTCGTATTTCAATAAAATATTATTGAAATCAGAAGAGTCGATTTTAAGAAATTAGTCCTTTTATTCGAACGTCATTTTTTTGTTTAAAATAATTTCTTATCTGGCATAATTTTTTATATAGTGAGCAATATTTATTATTAAAGTTCTTATCATCTACAACTAGGAAAAATTATCACTATCATTAAAGCTGATCTCAAGAAAATATAATTTTTGCGGTTCGTCTAAGTTCTCCAAATACTTTAGTAATTAAAAAAAGTACTCAAAATATTTTACCATAAATAAAATGAATAAGAAAGTTGCTAATCAGGAGTTCTTAAAAGTATAACGATTTCTTTTCCACAACATTAATTTCTTTCTTTATACTATAGAAATTAAAGCTAATAATGACGACCTACTATTGTATAAGCTGTTAAGTAATAAAAGGTAAAAACATTATTTATTGAATGTGACAGTTTGTTATGATTGTATAGTCATCATTGCTAAATACAGGTGATAATGTCAGCTGTTGATAAAATATTAGAATAAACCTATTTTTGATTGGTTGTTTATGCTGAGGATATAATACAAAATGTATCAGAAAAGTGACAAGAATTCAAATTGTGTATGGTGTGGTCGGGGATCCCTTTAACGTGCATTGACCTGACTGTAATATTTATTAGAATAGAGACAATAGAGGGAAAACCAGTATATCCTGATAATATGTGCTATTAGTAATTAAATGTGATACATACGAGTAAATGCAGTCTCCATCTACTAAGATTGTTTCAAGTTGTTAATCGAATATTCTCAGTAAACTATTGACTTCAATTACGACAGTTAATTACGAGTTGGTTTTCTTACGACAATTGAAGAATTTATTATTTTTTCACATTCATTATGTACTGAAAAACATCTATACATTAAAATTGTTAGAAGTAATTCAATATAAAAACCAGCTGTATAAATACATGTTCTTAATACAATATTTGTTAAATTTAAATTGTAACTTAACTACCACAAACTTTATTTACCTTTAACAGTTTATAGACTTGTTCCAAATCTAAGCCATCTGGGACACTTTACCTATGTCAAATTTAAATAATTTTACTAAAATATAAAACCAATCATTGAGATAATAGGTGACTAAAATGCAACGCTTGAACAGACAGACATTCAGAAATGACAAAAATAAGTGACTACTTGCTGAAAACAATGAGACCCGCAAATTGCTATAGAAAACTATATAACATTATCGCTTCTGAGGTTAAAAGTATTGGATTTAGTTAATATTTCAAAAAGAAAATAATCCTTCTTATGAA
Source organism: Aphrophora alni (assembly GCA_963513935.1). Taxonomy (NCBI): domain Eukaryota; kingdom Metazoa; phylum Arthropoda; class Insecta; order Hemiptera; family Aphrophoridae; genus Aphrophora; species Aphrophora alni. The sequence goes on along the minus strand of OY740769.1, from coordinate 131,194,847 downwards.
AGTTCGTAGTAAAGTTTAAACCCACAAACAAACACGACTTAAACAAACTTATACGAAGAGCGCTATCACGTGAATGGGATTCCATGTAGTTACAAACTTTTTGTTCTATAAACACCGAGATGCTTGCATTAGTAAAGTGATAAGTCAAATAAACTTTTGGTTGAATAATACGAGGAAAAGGGGGCTGGAAACCGGCGCTCAGACTTGCCTGAATTACCTAATACATGAAACATATGCACAAGCTACCTTAAATAAAGACAAAAGATAACATCATATATAAACTAATATACTAAATATACCCTTTTATTATCCAGAATAAATAGTAACTCTTAGGGTCTATAGTTTATAAATCAATCATTGGTTTAAATCATTTAAACCGAATAGGTGTAGAACTAAATATTTAAGACACAACATACACAACATACAGCTTTGGATATAACATTGAGCAGAATCTATAAAAAATGTTCATTTAAATTATTAAAAATAGTAGTTGTAGTATTCTTATGTTCGAGGTACGGTACTTGAATTCTCTTCATTCGCCTTATATTCCTTACAGAAGCATTAAATGAAGTGTTCAACTACACAGATTGTACCTCAATGTCATATCACCCCTCCTCTACTTAATCCCAGCAACATTAATATTTAATTATACCAATGGCGCTCTATTTGAAATATTTACGAAACCAATTACATGAATTTTGTTTATCCTTCTTATATGTGAATTCAAGAAGCCTCAAAAAATATGTTTGGTTTTTACAATTATCAGTAACAATATTACATTTGGCAAAACGAATTTCAAAGTTTTCAACATTTAAAATATTGGAGAGACAACGATGTAAGTTTCCTCAATTAATGGTGCAGTAGTTTTCACTCGTACATGTGCACAAAAGCAAACTAGGTAATTGTTAAATACCATTATTTGTTTAAGGTCCTAACTCAATGAAGACTCCAATCATTACGCTCACATCGATCATTCACTCATGAGTTCCAGCAGTTGTTCATGAGTTGTGATTTTCAGTATTTAGTTTAAACTGTATTATATTTGAACACTTTTGTCAAATTAAACAATACATTTAATGATAAAGACAGTTTTATCATTAAGATTAATTCTAGCTTTGTAATAGTTTAAAATTGTTGGCAGCTAACTTTATCAGCCAAAGTGAAATAAATTTCATATTTTAAATTCAAGAAGCACATAGTCTATAATAATAGTATTCTAAAAGGTTATGGCTATATTTCAGAAGTATTTAAAAATTTATAACTATAATCCATTCAAGTTACATATTAAGTTATATTTTAGCCTCCAGTATGAATATGAATATCTTCATGTGGATCGGTAAATCAGTAAAATGAGCAGATGTTTTTATTACAAAGAGTTAGGTACCACTTTAATAAAATTGTTGAGTATTTTTATGTATATCTCTGAAAATTACCTTTTTTTCGTACTCTAAAGTCATCATTCAGTCAACCTTCGGTCTCATGATTTTGATGGAGAAGTTATAAAGTGGAGTTTCCCATAAATATCATTTCCTAGTTGTACAAATACAATATTTACTTTATTTGTTAATGAATGGCACAATTAGGGAGGGTATATGCCTAAGCTTTCATATGTGCCGAATCTACCGCTGTGGGGATTATTCGTCAGTTCCCAAAAACAAATAAACGTACTATTTAAGTCTCGGGAACAAGTTTGTTAAAGGACGGAGTAAGAGAAGGCAATTAGGACTTGAAAATGAAGTTACACTCAAAAATAGCTAGATGGTTATTGCTTTGAAATTTTATGTTTAGTTTGTTTTCGTTATCTGTAACAATGCATTCATATAGGGAGCACAACTACACACTTTCCTGGCTGCACTTGTTAGGGGCTAAATAACCCTACTCATTTACCGGATATATTAATAAATTACACCTGTGTGACGTTAGATTAAGTGAAAAGATACATAATAAATCAATACCTCTCTTCTTAGGTTCGGCATTATAAACTACCATAGGTTCATAATAAACTCTTCTTAGGTTCGGTTCCATCATATTATGTACCCGCTTTATGAAGCTTTGACAAATAAAATTTAAACAATAAAACAAACTTTCCGTTATAAACTTATCAAAGATAAAATATAATCAAATTGTAGGATTTTTAAACATATCGCCTCTAAAGCTTAAGCGACAAAACCAATTCTTATGCAGTTGTGTAGCAAGAAAACTGACTATTAAATTGTTGTAATTAAAACTGTCATTTCCATACGTATATAGTTCTTTCTTCTATGATAAAAATATGTGCTTAATTTAAGAGATAAAAAAAAGATGACTTCATTTTTTGTTTATCGTTAATAAAACTTGCTGTACTCATTACTATTGACACCCTGATCAGATAAAACTCTCTTAACAAATTATTAAAGTTCTATTTGAAAATATAGCTCATCAGCTGACATTCTACAACAATCAAACCCAACTTTGAGACCTGCGTCGAAGTTAAATAAGTAACATAAACTGTGCACAGACTTTGTAACCCAGGAAGAATCAATCAAACCAAACTTTGAGACTACATTTAAGTTAAAGAAGTCACATTAACATACAAAAACATTACACATACATTGCATCTTTACAAAATTAATTCATCCGTATAGAACCTTAATAAGTTGATATGAATTCATTAAAAATATACTGTTTATTACTACATCAACTAGTAACATATATGTGGTCAATGTTTATTTTTATTTTTTTCCGAATAGAAATTATCTTGTTATCGTAATCACAATCACTTTTTTACTCAAGAAATTCAGTCTCTATGAGATAGATTTTAAAAAAATATCAGCATCGATTTGCTGTAACAATACAGAACTTTCTTATACCTTAAAAGTGTATTCAAAAACTTAGAGAGAAAAAAACATAAATGTAATTCTGATTTTTTTTCTACGATATATACCCTCAAATTTTAAAAAAATCATATTTATTGTTTGATATAATGAAATAAAGATTGTAATAATGTAGAAAATGTATAATTTTTAATTATGTATAAATATATTTGCTAAGCAAATTGATAAATATTAGAAAATAAACAACATTTTCAATATAGTTATTTCAACGTTTGACAAATACCACCTTTAAGGCTGACGTCCATGGTATTTTCAATTTTAGGTCGATAAAACTCTCTGCATGGAATTTGCTAGGAGATAGTATTTAATACATATTGTATGCCTCAATGAGCTATATCTAAATATAAATTAATCAAAGCAAATAAAGCCACTTAATAACTCATTTTAAATTATATATTTTGACCCTATGATAAATACCCTCACTGTATAAAATATAACTTGTACACTTATGTCAACTCAACCTATATGTAGTAAAACATTTCAATCCGTTCAATCAAATAAACAACATTAAAAGTTTGCCAAAGATAAATCTTTCAATCACTCTTGAAACCACTGCCCGTGTCAGTCTTACAAAGATTTATTTGTTTATTGTTGTTAAAGTTCTGCAGTTAAAGGTTGTTTTAGACAAGTGAAGTTTTTACAATCAGCAAATTGATTGTCGTCTTACAAAGGCGTTTGATCACTGTGTTTACGAACAAATACAAGATACAATTTCAAGGTTACATTATCTTTAATGAACGAAAATTAATCAAAATCGTTAAAGCCGTTTCAGAGGAAATTGTATTTCATATTTTGAAATATTGGTTATCTACCATTTTAAAGATGTAAATTCGAAACTATAATGTGAACCCATCATATACCCAATAAAGCACCACATAAAACATTTTAGCAAAACCTTTTCTTCCGTTTGCTTGTTAGGTGTGTTATAGACAGACGAATGAATAGAGCGTAAAGACTTCTTTTTTAACAAAGGGGTCATAAAATGTATATTTCCGCAAGAAATGATCTAAAAATGATTTCGTAGTTTTCCCTACACCACATGTATAGTAATAGTTAGAAATAGTTGGTAATAGTTAGAAATAGTTAGTAATAGTTTCCCTACACCCAAGTAATAGTTAGAAATTCCAACACGACATTTATTAACAGTATTTTAGAGCTTCATAAACAAGATGAAAAGCAAAAGTCTTTAGAAAAGTAGCCTACATTTCATTTAAGACATCAAATATCCGTTATAAATTGCTTCGCTTTTCAACCTTTATGACCTTTAATATTGAAGTTAAACTTTCTTACGAACAGTAAAAACATTAACAAAATTAAATTACTAACACTAAATACTTGTCAAAGATAAATTTTCCAATCACACTAATATCGTGAAAACAGCGCCCTTGTTAGTCTTACAAAGTTTTATTGGTTGTATTGTTGTTCAAGTACTGGAGCAAATACTTGATTGTAGACTCACAATTACTTTTCTAACTGTGATTACAAACAAATATAATACAAATATTTTTAATAAAAGATTATCTTCATTAGTCTATCACGCAGTGTAAGCTAAGAATCGAAATCGCAAAACTGCCTTAAAGTACCACATCCCCACGAGACTGAGTGAGCGTTAAAATCCCCGATAACAATACTTATTGTGGTGCTGGCTCAGGTCGGCAATTTTAGCAAACATTGCTGATGATATCCATTCAAACAATATGTAATATGGGTTTTTATTATTATATTTTCTAAATTTAAGGGAAAATGATATTCCAAGCTGTTTGAAAGGAATCAGTAATGTTTATAAAAAATGTTTATTGAGGATAAATCGTTCAGTGACAGTATAACTGTAAAACCTAAAAGTGTACTTTTAGAACTGTCATCTTGTAAAGAGACAAAGACAAAACTTTTTTCGATTTTACAGTACTTTTAAAAGACTTAAATAAGATTTTTTTTTTTTTTTCAAACAAAACATCTCTACCCCTCTCAACCATATTTGCTCTATTGGGGTACTGAGATTTGAAACAAAACATTTTTCCTAGATTCTTGAAATGCGAAACAGTAGGGTTTCAGCTTGACTGCTGGCAATGTTTTCTGTACGAGTTTTCTGTTATACTCGTTAAAAAGTCAGTTAATAAACTTGGAGTCTTTGGTTTCGGTGTCTACAATAGAAACTGATACAGTAAATTTGAATAATTTGGATCATTTGGTTCAGTCCTCAAACGACCAGTAGTTGCAAAGTATTAACAGTTCTTCATATATTTAATCCTTACTTACATTTTTTTTTAATGCCTTTTAAATTCAATGAGAGAATAATGATCAGAAATCTTACAGCTGTAACTTTTATATGAACAAATTAACTAATAAATATAGAAACATCGTGATGAATATTATGTAATATTTTTTTTTAAATTCGACGAGAAGAATGATACGTTGGATCCATATAATTTCCTTCCCATTTCGTCCTTTTCGTTTAATATAAAAAATTGCGTTATTTTATTACGTTAACTTTACAATTAATTAGGAAAAGAACATAAAAAATCCCTCAAATACTCTAAAAGCGACGAAGTCGGAAGAGAACTATAGAAACCTGATAAGAAAAATGAAAGTTAGAGATCTTATATAAGTGTAGATCCCGATAGGCTACTAAAACATCAAAATGACATCATATACTCAAAAAAAGAATTGTCCAATACATATTTTCAAATGAATTTCTGATCTATCACAATTTATTTCGTATAGGCCTACTGTGAACTTGTAGAAAGTTGAGAACTGCTTCATAATATATACCCAGTCCAGTCAAACCTACTCATAAATTCCACAGTCAATGTAAAAATATCTGTCCAATGCGGTTCTAAATAATTCACTATTCCACATTGCTTTGGTCATCAAATGCCAACTTCATATCTCCCTTCCATAAACTTTTTAGAAGGAATATTTAAACATCTTACAGTATTTTATAACTTACAATAAAACAGGGCTTTTGAACATAAACTTTATGTTCTATGTTCACTACTTAAAAAATAACTTTGGTAATAAAATATCTTTTACATCTTAGAAAAATTCTTGAATTTCTTCATTTCTCTCTCTAATAAAACTAATAAAGTCAGTTTTTATGATAAAAATATTAAATTCATTGTAATTTCTACAGTGTCTAAATTTAATTATTTTTATATAAATAACGATTTACTCTACTCAATCATTTTCTCTAATATTAACCTAACCTACAGTAAACAGTAACTAAAGTGAGTTTAGGTTACAGCCAGTATTAGCTACAAACGTAGTAGGATAATAAAGGGATAGAACAATATTTACCACAAAGATGTAAATGTATGAAGAATAAATGGTTTTTCTCTCCGCTTGTAGTTTCTGAATTTAATTAAATCTAATTTTCTAATTTATATATTCAAATCTGATATAAATAATTCAACTTGTTTACGACGAAGAATTAAATGACAACTTTTTAATATAAATTATAATTCTATATTATAAATAAATAAACTTTTGGATACAATGTAGAATGATATATCATAAATTTTAATTAAATTTATTTTACTAGGATTCAGATTTTTTGGTAACAGCTTTGATAATAATATTAATACATTATATTCTTAACACAGATGAGAGGCTGACATGACGCTAATTTTGCGTTGAATTACTTAAGAATCAGTTCATTTGACGAGCTCAATCTTGATAATGGTAAGCTAAATGACAAGTTGCCCAAAATGAGTTATTATAGGCTTTCAGTTAAGAAGGGACTTTCTTAAATACGTTTCCATCGTCTGCCATTTTCAAATTTGTGAACCTTTCCCTTTTAATAGAAACACATTCAACAACAATATAACTTAGCTTAGAAGCGAAACTCTACCTAAAACTCCAGGCCCTAGTGAGAGTTGTTTTTGATTATGAGGAGAGGACCGTATCTCCCTTTGACATACTCGTATATAGTTGAAATTTACTGTTTCATTTTTAATTAATTATTTTTAATTTAAATCGGGTATTGTGAGGGGAGAGGGGTTGCTCAGTTGGCACAGCAAATAATATGTTTTGCTTTGTAGAAAACAACTTAGATATCATTTGATACAAAATTAATCACGTTATCGCAAAAAAAACTCATGGTTAATAACCTCATAACCAAATTAGAAGAAATAATTCGTAACAATTACGAAGACTTGCAGTTCAGAGCATCATTTTTAAAATAGTGCTTAGGTTATTTAATTATACTGAAAGTTTTCGTTTATTATATTACTTACTTTAACAAGTAGGTCAATTACGGGTTTCAGAAAACCTGAGTAAATGTTGATTTATAAGACAGCATAGAAAATACGATGATGTCTTAAATTTCGTGTTCAAGCATTTTTATATAAACTTCTCAAGAAATACTTTTAAACTTCCAATCCATTTTTTAATTTCACATAATAATTTGTGTGAAATATTTCAACAGATATTGATGGTATGGTATAAAAAATTGTACATGAAATTAAAAAGCATCCAAATATTTTCAAAGAAGAAACTCATGAAATAGCTTTCTGTAAAATGTGGTAAAAGGTCAACACAAAAGGTCTGCCAAGTCGAAAACAACTTGTACACAACATTTACTCTCTTTATTTTGGCAGTATATTTAACAGCATTTTGACTTAAACCCAGCATTATACGTATAACTTTTACAAACGTATTTTAATAGGTCGGTCCATTCCGATATGAGGTTTTAAGTTTAAGAAGTCAGAAACCAAAATTTAAATTTTTGGCTCTGTTAACTTTTTGTTGTGTGCAAATGTAGTATATCAACCTCAAAATATGGTCTGAGCTTTATAATATGACTCAAATGTTCTCCGTCCCAACTTAATTATTAAAACTACTACAACATCTATAATTCCAAAAGAAAATCCCTTAGTAAAATACAAATAAACTTTTCAGATATTTGATTCTATTAAACAAATATCCGGTTTAGTTTAGTAAAGAGAAAACATATCCAGTTTTACGTTGGTACTTTTAACCTCCTTGTCTGGATTTAAAAATGATAACGGTTGTAATTTTCGCTAGATAAATATTATGAAAGATTTATTATTTTAAGTTAATTGAAGTAGCAACTGAACTATTGCATAAGTAATGCTATAAATAGGGCAACTAATTACAAGGGCTAACTGAAGGTCATAAATTGTCATGGAGCTGAATGGTGATAAATTGTTCATTCATTAGAACCACACTTCAGTTGCAGCTAAATTATTAAGGTCATTAAGTAGATTAAATCCAAATATTCGGATTTTATACAAGGTCAATTAAATATAAGTTAACAAAGGATTGTTTGACTATGAATGTGAAGGTTATTAATCTAACATGTTTACTAATTAACCACAGCACTCATTAGCTGTACATTGATTATTGCAATTATAAATGAGATAATATGATGAGTATAATACACTACCTAGTATATGAATAAATGACACGTTCAATTTTGTTTATATGCGTTGATATCGGTTAATCTGTCTGTTGTTTAGATATCTATAAAGCTAATACATTTATTTCAATAAAATAAGGCGTATATATTATAACAAATCTTACTTATATAACTTTTTACGCACGTTATTTGTGCCAATGTTAACAAGATAAATAACTTTGAAACATGTAGATTTTAACTCTTTATTTAAGTGCAAAATTAAAGTTTAAAAGAAAAACATTTACAATAAAAACAATTATCCTTCAAACTTGATGCACTTAATAATTATACAATTAACATCTTAATCTACTACTTATTCTAAGTACATAGATAAATACTATGAAGATAAATTTATGTATTTTTATTTTTTACTTTTAATTATTTTGATAAAATGCTCTGGCTAACTGAAATTTATTTTAATTTACTTTACTTTCTCTTTACGGGTTCGTTAGGTTCTTTGGTGACTATAATTTACTTAAATATAAAATAAAATTTGGTGGTAGTTTGTTTAATTGTTTATTGTAATTTGTACTTATCGACTCTGAAGTTCTATTACAGTTCCAATGTTCCCGGTTCCTTGAACGTGGTTCCCGCGTAGACTGCCAGTAGATGGATTGATTTGCCTTAATCTTTTCGGCGAATGTTCTTTTCTTCATACACTTTTATTTTTACACACTTTTGTGACGACGATCACTTTTTATTAATTTATTCGATGATTATTCCTGTTCAAACACTTGTAGAACGACACAATTACTCACACATTTTTATGACGATGACTCTTTTTAACTTATAAACGTTAATTATCTTTTAATTATTATTAAACACTTGTACAAAACGACGCAGTTACTATTTAATTTCGACGGTTGATTTCGGTTAAATCTTTCACAACATTTTTTTCTTTTTGCTACTAAGAGAAATACTTTTTTCCGGAACAACCTTCTTCAATAAGTTCGGCACCAAAATGACACCTTGCGCTTCTCTTCTACCCTTATTTATAATTTTTATTTTCAAACTGCTTTATTCCGATCCTCTGCCTTCACTGGCTTATTTTAAATCTTTTACTTTACTTTAGAAATGAAGCAATTCCTTTCATTGGTCCTTTTAAAATAATTTCGGTTGAAGGCATTGAACTTTTGAATACTTTCTTTGACTCCTTGGTCACTGACTGACTGTAGAATCATTTTTTCTAGCTATCAACCCTTTCAACTCTTCACAATTTATTGCCTGCCGAGCACTGACCTTTTTGGGAGCCCTCAATTTCGTTACAATATTGCTGTAATCAGTGGTAAAAATAGAAGTAATGGTTATACCTTCAGGATCTTTCAGTTCAGTGATACTCTACACTCTACGGGGATCAACACTAACACCGGCTCAAGTTAACTAAATCCGTGTTTAATGACACTTGGACATACACCAACATACCAGGAAGACGCGAGTCCTCTTCAAAGTCCCAGTCCATTGACACAAGGGTAAAAAAAAACTGATTTAATCTGCAGAACTTTAATCAGTGATTTTACAATTCGAATAACAAGGATCTCCTATAATGAAAATTAACATATTACGTTTCGTCAATTTCCTAAACAATTTGACTAGACCTATATTAAATTACACTTTCAGATTTTTAAATACATTATAAGATCTTTGTATAAGATTTATTGTGAATTTGTGTTTTAATAACAACACTGTTGAATATTTATTTTTATAATAACACAAATAGAGTTTACTACATAATTACCTTAATATAGCCTTAAGCATATTTTAGTAATTGTTAATTAAATCTGATCAGTTGTTCAAGGATATGATTGAAATTACTGTAATTGAATACATGCGCTACTTACGCTATTTACGACGAGCCTAGAAATATTGATTACTATACGCTGCTCAAATGGTCACCCTAATGTTCAATATTGGGTTAATAATTCAATAAATAAATGGTCACCTTTAGAGAGCAAACATTATTTCTTTTACGGTTTAATATTTATCGTGTTTAATATAGATTGGAATATTTTCAATCATCCTGACTCCATTTTCGTCATCATTTCTTCATAGTCTTGCCTTTTTCTTGTTTAGCTAATTAAGAATATAAAAATTCAAGATATTGCCATTTTTCCAGGAAATAACCACCTACTGTTATCATTTCCAACTGTTATATTTGATTTTTTTAGACCTAATTAAGAATGTATAATTTTAAATGAGATTATCTATTAATCGGATTAAACATAAAGATTAATTTAGCACTAATGTTTACTTACAGTATACTGTATATGTAACCTTCCATTATAATAAATTTGATTTAATATAAAATAAAGACAGTGATTAAGAAGTAATATAAAACAGATTGGTAAGATTTGTAAGCTTCATATCTAACTGAAAATATACAATAAAACTTTATACGGTATATTTTTTCTTTGGTAAAGAACAAGATTTTCACGTGGTATAGGGGAATAAATTCAGTTAATAATCTACAAGATTATAGAGAGTATAGAGAGAAAACCTTTTTAAGGTTAACTAAGTTTTAAGTAAAAAAATTCAATTAGTTACTGTTAATTAGGACAACTGTTAATTATTAACACATACACTTCGTGAAGATATAATAATGATTCACAGAAAATTTACATCAAATTGAATGACGAATTACAATTTCACAATATGATAATACGAAAAAAAGGAGATATGAAAAACTAAATACTTCTTTAATGTTTACCAGGATTAGAGAACCTAGTTCTAGGGATCAGAGACGGAATTACGTACGAAAATCAAGGAACGTTAATCCAAATTCAACCAAAGCAGTTTCATGGAGCTTTCTTATATAATATAATACGTGTAACAATTTGTGAAAAAAATAAAGACCTTCTTAAATAAAGACAAAAAAAATCTATCATAAAGTTATTATTATTATTTGTACATATTAAATATACTCTTTTTATAATTCAGAATAAATAGTAACTTATAGATTTAACAATTTGTAGTCACTTGTTCAAATCCTTATTGTTCAATCCAATACCTCCAACACTAATCATAACATTACTTTGGATATAACACTAAGCAGAACCGATTAAGACTCTCCATTTAAACGATTAAATATTACATATATTTATATACTAATTTATATTTGTAATTCAAAGGTGGACAATATTTATTACGCAGTGTTAAAATCTTAAATTCTAATAAATTCACCTCGGTTTCTTTTCAAGAGCTTTATGTTTAATGACTTAATGACATTTTACACAATGATATTCCTCTGTCGTGGTACTTATTAAAGTTGTGGATCTCTGTACTAGGAGGAAAATTAGTAGTTAATATTTGGTATGAGGTCTTAGACATGGATTAGCTCAGAGAAGAGCCTCTGGTTATACTGTTACTTATTTGCTCTACGATGGTGGGTTTTTTCTTCATCAGTAGACTAAAGTATGAACATTAAGAAAAACAATATGAGATCTATCGTGTGGCTATGTAAGGACACGATATCCCTCTTTTTCATTGTTCCTATCAAATCTCTCTTGTTTCACCAAAATTTGAAGGCCGGTTCTTTATATTATGCTCTTTTTCAAGACGAAGATAATCATGACGATGTTTAAGAAAAAAAAATAAGAACAAGTTGAAATTCATAAAAATCAAAGAAATATTTTTTAGTGGAAAAAATTTATGTACTTTATTATTATTGTTTTTTTATTGTTATTTTTTTATATAGTGTTTTCAATTTTCTACAACTATAGCTTTAGATTTCCAAAATAGTTTTTAACAGGATTTCTGGCGAATAAAAAAGGGGAAAGTTAACTAAATAGTAACTTCTTAAAATGGGCTGTATAAGTAAATTGACACGTAACGAAAACCCTCAGGGCTGTAACGAGTGAGGTTATTAGTAGTGTTATGATTCTAATTAAAATGAAGGTAAGACAGAAATATTTACTTGTTACGGAATGTATAATCAAAACTATTCTAACTCCAGCAACAAAATATTGAATGACCCACTATTTACAATATTTACAAAACCAATTGCACGACATTTATTTTATTCTTCGTCTGTGGTGAATTCAAAAGCAGCAAAAAATATCTATGGTTTGATATATTCTTAGTAGCAACACCTTTACATTTGGTAAAAATAATATCAAAGTTTTCAACATTCATAATATTAGATGGACCAAAGAGAAATGAATCGTGTAGAGTTATCAAAATATACTTCACGATGTCCTCAGTTAATGATGCAGTGGTTTATAACTTGTACATGGGCATAGAAATATAAAAAGTAATAGTTTAATAACCTTGATAATTTGTAGTTCGGAACATGGCCCTCTAAATTATGACTCCAATCATGAGGATTAGCAGCTCTACATGAGCCGTAATATTTAGTGTTGTAGTGTCTCAAATAATAGTCCCTTCTATTTGTGGCTATACCTCCTTTTCGACTCCCAGGTCTAGAGCTGTCATGTCGTAGATTTAGTAGGCTTAGAGCAATAGTATAAATTTGTTACTCTAGTCGGCGAGTTACAGAACACAAGTTTTTCCGAAACACAATTGGCTTGCGATTCCAGTAACTACTTTGAACCTGACACAGTTCACCAGCAGATAAAGGAGTAAACAAAATTAACTAAATTGCGTTAATACAAAAATGGTTAGTTATTAAAGCTTTATTTTGTGGGAATGTCTTCCTCCTCATAATCAATATCTGCCAGAGGAATGCAAATCCGTCTTTCAGGAACCCGGATATTATATTCAATACGTAGCTGTAGCGCCTCGTTACCCTAATATGTATGGAATTTGTCAAATTTAATTTATTTCGTGATATGATCTTTTAAAAAATCATTTAAACTCAGTTTAAACAGTTTAGAATTTAAAAGGAAAGGTAGTTATAAATTTTAAAAGTGAACTAATAAAAAATCAGCAAACATAAGCTGTTCAATCTTGTTATTTCCTGTTTAAACATTTTCAGAGGACATGTTCAGCATTTCTTTATTTTTTGTAAATCTACGGTAATCATAAAATCTTAATAATTATAATTGGGTAGGTATTTGGTGTATAATTTTAAATTACATAATTTTCAGTCGATAAGTTAAGTTTTTGAAGTAGAATAATATACTAAAAATTTTTTTCACTTCATTTCAAAAAATAGAACCTAGATCAGAAATTTAATTATACTAGTTTTAAAAGAATTTCTTTTTGCTTTGTATAATAACACTGCCCCCACTTTTAAGAAAGGAGCTATTGACTTCACTCCCTCAAAAAAAATCTCAATAACAGCAAAAAACAGAATGTTAATAAAACCAAATTTGACAAAAATCATGAACACATAAGTTTAAGTATAAGTGTAGAATTGAACTATATTGTCTAACACAAAATTCGTGTACCTAACTTCTAAAATTGAAATTTTAAAAAACAACTAATTTTTCCTTTTTTATTGAATAAATAGGGTATAGAAAGCATATGGAAATTTTTGACTATATTAGACTTATAGTGACTCAATTTAAAATTGTCCATAAAAATATATATAATATATTTTTAAAAAAATTTTAAACATCAAACACAAAAAAACAGCAACTTTCTCATCAAAAAACATTTAAATGTTACTAGTAAAAATTAAAAATAGAAATAAATAGCTTAATAATTAAAATGAGTAAATGGTTTTACACCTGCTTTTTAAATGTATAAATAATTTTGATATTGTAATTCAAGTATATGGTAAGGATTTTTCTAAATTTCAGTTTCAATCGCTATCACAAAAATTCTGTTTTGTAAAAATATCCAGAAAGTTCAAAAATCGCAAGTAATGCAATTAATTTCAATGTAACTACCTATATAACAATTTAAGGAAGAATATAGTTTTTTTATGTAAATGGTTTAATTAAAATTTTAATTTGTATAACAATAATAAAAGAAAGAAAATTTATTAACCTATGCAGAAACTCATCCAAAGATTCCTAAGTAAAGAAAAAGATATAAGGTAAAAGAAGAACTTGTACTAATAAAGAGGAACATGGGTAGCTATAAAAAAATATGCCAGACATAAAACTAATAAAATATAAGTTAAAACTTGAATGTAATGATTTAATTCTAACGAAGGTTGATATGAGTATAAACCTGTGTGCATAATAAGTAAGAATGATTACATAAGTAAAACGGAACAATACGCGTATGTACAAAATAGGCCTAACCAGTTTGAGTAAATATCTAGAGACCCAACTGTTGCGTTTTGTAATATTTAAGAACTATGTTAAGAGTTCAAACTTGCTTATTAATAAACAAGATAAACTAAAATTAATAGAGCAAAATCCAAAAGCCCCTGTTATGAGAGGAATTCCTAAAATACACAAACAAGGAATACCAATACGACTTTTGGTTAATTATATCAGAAATCCAGGCTTCAGAATTCTTCACCAGTCCAATCTTTACCTTCTACTCTATTGCTTTCCGTCAAAAAACTTTTGACACCCGCCTCATCTCCCTTAGAACAAGCTTTCCTTACCCAGCACACTCCACCAATTTTACACCTCCTAACGCCTACGTTTGGGGAATGTTGAAGGGGAAGATTTTCCGTGAAGACACAACAGCTACCATCGTCCAACTCCAGGAAAAAATAACCATGTGTATAAGGAGCATTAAACAACCCCTTACACCAAAATGATGCAAAACCTTCATAAACGGTACGAGTGTTGCCTAAAATTGAACGATGGTCATTTTGAAGATGTTATTACCCGATTTTGCTCCTTTTACTTGTACATGTTGGTAATGTCAAAATTTTAACAATTTCAGTACTGTTTATTGTGGCACAAACTGTATATTTATTGAAAGCCAAATCAGCAATATTAAAATAATAAACGAACAGTTAAAGTTTGAATCCGACAATATTTACTCTGTATCTTTGAATACTGATAAACGAGATAAAGATTCACTAGTGAATCGGCCGGCGACCTAACAGGACTTAAAGTGTATGTCGTATGTGTCTGTAATGTGTGTTTGTGTATGTATGTGTTCTGTAGTGATTTTATGTAAGAAATGACTTTGACGAAGCTGTAGCGGATCAACCCTGTAGATGATGACATGTTGATGGGGCGAAACCGGTAGGACAGAACAATCCGTGTAAGGGATGACCTAAGTTGAAATATTTGTAATTATATATATATATTACCCTACGATAAAAGTGCTAATAAAAAGCTGATAATTTTTTTAAGATTACTAAAAAGCGTGTTCTTTTATTCTTTCTGACATAATATAATTCTTTGTGATCGTGTGAAGTGAGCTTAGTGAATTAAGGATCACTAATACTTCTGAGTATTTTTAATACAATGTTTATCATATCTTATGATTCCGGATGTTTAGTCAAATAATACTACAAACAAAGATGACTGTAATGAGTAGGAAGAAATATAATATTTTAAAGCAATCAATAATGACAAAATTTGATTATAACACATTTGTTGCTACCAGTAATACAAATACTGGCCTCTCTCTCCTCTCTCCTCTCTCTCTCTCTCTCTCTCTCTCTCTCTCTCTCTCTCTCTCTCTCTCTCTCTCTCTCTCTCTCTCTCTCTCTCTCTTCTCTCTCTCTCTCTCTCTCTCTCTCTCTCTCTCTCCTCTCTCTCTCTTCTCTCTCCTCTCTCTCTCTCTCTCTCTCTCTCTCTCTCTCTCTCTCTCTCTCTCTCTCTCTCTCTCTCTCTCTCTCTCTCTCTCTCTCTCTCTCTCTCTCTCTCTCTCTCTCTCTCTCTCTCTCTCTCTCTCTCTCTCTCTCTCTCTCTCTCTCTCTCTCTCTCTCTCTCTCTCTCTCTCTCTCTCTCTCTCTCTCTCTCTCGTCTGCCGTTGTTGCTGTAGTTGCACTCTATAACCACAATAGCAATGACAATACATTATATAGGCCCTCCAAACAGTGGAAATTTATTCGCATATACACAGCTAAATTATATGTTCTGCGGACCAAAATCGTTCCTCATTAATGGCCCAACGCCTACAATATCTATATTACAACAAAATTCCTTAATAAAATAAAACATATATAAGCTTACAGAATATCTTATTCTATTAAATAAAAATAAAGAATACCGTATTGGTTAATAAAAAAATTCCAGTCAATTTCAAGCGATAGGATCACTGTGAATGACATTCTTCTCCCGTGGAATATCTCATTTCCGGTGAAAATTCTCTGATAAGTTATTCAGATTGGTATGAGTTTACAAATTGTCAGTTTTACGATAAAGTGTTTAATATTCTGTTAAACACACATGTTAGGTTATATTGCAACAATTTTTAACACAACCCAAACTATAACATAGAATTAGCAACTATTTCTTATAATTCAGAACATTTTTAAAATCACGGAAATTACAATTTGTCACATTCTCCACAATTAAAACTTAACAAAAAATGTACGTCATTCTATTTTTAAAATGTTTTATCATTTGATAAAACCAGACATAAAATAAGAGAACTTAATCTAACTTCTTAGAAAGGTAAATGAGATTAAATAAAATTATGATTTTTAAATTACTGAAGTAATAACCAAACTAATTACTGAAGCAATGAAAGGAACTGATTGAATGAGGCTAACTAAAGGGTCACAAATTGTTGGAGAAATGAATGGTCATAAATTGTTTTGCCACACTTCAACTGAACCTGAATATTTATCAACGCCATTAAATGCATTAAGTCTCAAATTCGGGTTTTATAGCAGGTCGCTAAAATATACGTTCACAAAGGACTCTTTGACTAAGAACATAAAGGTAATAAACCTATTATGTTCAGTAATAAACCACTACCCTGGTTAACTGTACATTCATTATTACAAATATAAATGAGTTAGTATGATATTGTTTTACCTTTGTTAAAAAAAATTTGTTCAGTTTAAATATGTATGAATTATCAATATTTACAAATATTTTAATAAATTATACAGAACATGCTTATTATTCTTTGTAATCAACATACTTTTCATACATACAATGATGATTCTTAGTAAAAGATAAATGAAACTTTTTTTTTTAAAAAAACTTTTTTAATCTGGGCAAATCACACATTTAACATTTTAGAAAAAATTTGGCTACGTTTGGACTGTCTGTTATTCAATTATCAAAGTACTGATTCTATTTGAAAGAAACACGTTAGAGTGGAATAATCGTTACACTTGCCTCCGCTTAGTGACATCTTCCAGAGATCAGTACCAACACTCTTCCAAATAAGAGATAATAGGTTCCATACCAGAATGACAGGTAAATCTACATAGGAGACCATCAAAGTAATTCACTCTACTACTCTAGTGGTATTAGAGTCAAGAAACCGCATTAGTCTGCATTAACTGGATCTAGGCTGCAGGAAAATTTTCAATTCAAATTACAAAGGTCTCGCATTATTAAGGAAATTAACATATTACATTTGATCAATTTCCTAAACAATTTGTATAGACCTAAATTAAATTACATGTAGATTTACAATGTAATAAAAAATCATTGATATTTTAAAATTATGTAAGAATAAATGAAAATTTGTGTTTTCATAACAATATTGATTAAAAGTTAATATTATAATTCGTAATAAATAGAATTACCTTAAAATAACCTCAATCATGATATAATAATTGAATCTGATCAGCTGGTCAAAGATATTATTAAAATAAATTGTATGCATGATCAACCTATTTATCATGAGCCCATACCTAGTGAAATATTGCTTGTTCTACAGTGTTCAAATTAGAAACCTGTTTATTGGATTTATAATACAATAAATAAATTGACTGCTTTTGAGTTGAGAGCAAATATTATGTCACTGGCGGTATGATTACCTATCGTATTCAATACAGAGTTCATTATTTTCTATAATGTTTACACGGTTTTCCTCAGAATTTCATAATAGTCATTTTTTCTTCCTCTTTTTTAGAGAATTTATAATGTATAATTAAAGATATTACGATTGTTCTCAGGAAACTGTAACAACGATGACTAGGGAATGTCCAACTAAAGTTATCATTTTATGTATTTGATCTTTTAGTCGTGCATAATAATGTATATAGAAAAGAAGATTTTCAAGTAATTGCATGAAAATAAAGAAGTAATTTGGCAATAATTTTCGCTCAAGATATATATGTCCTTATAAATCTCGTTATAATGAAGTTGCTTTGATATAAAACGAAGGCGGTGATTAAGAGGAAATATAACATAAGTTGGTAATATTGTAAGCATCACAGCTAACGACAAGTTTGAAAAAACTTTAAGTATTCTTCATAATTGTTGTTACTCTATATCAGAAAAATTAATTTACAAATAGAAGCGATTTAAAAAAATTCAGCAAATAATCTACAAGAAACATACAGAGATGAATTTTGGTAGTTCTAAGTAAGAGTATTTAATTAGATGAAAGGTAAACCGTTATTAATAAACGTATATAATAAAATAAACATAATTTTAAAATTGTAATAATTCAAATAAAAAATAATTAAATAGAACGAAGAATCATAAACATATAGCTTAACATTACACTATAGCTAAAAAGTTTAATTTGAAAACGTCTACAAAAAAACAATAATAATGTCATTCTTACTATCCCTAGAAATCTAAAAACCTTTTACCTTTTTAAAAATCAGGGTTCTCAAATTAAATGAAACTCCAGCAAAAAGTATATTTTAATAAATGCTAACTTAATGAAATTTCTTTAACTAATTTGACTTTCAGTCAGAGACACGATACACTTTCTAATAGACTATTCAGTGTTCTAAATAAATCATTTATAATAGAATCAGGGTGTAAATTAATATCTGAGGTAAAGCGGGTAAAATATAAAATGCAAACTCTTAAAATATATGGTGAATATTAAAGTTATAAAGTACAAAATATTGATCTAGAATTTCAAAAGGATTGAATGAAGCAGGCTTGAAATGATTGACATGTATTAAACGTTTAAAACTCAGCCTCTTTGAACAATTAATTTATCGAAAATTCCCTGTTTTTTTAGGTTCCACAATAGCCTGTAAGAGCTCCTTTCATGTAGCTTAGGAAACTGAACCACAATTCCGAATCGAAATTGTAGCTTGACAAGCAATTGAATCCTCAAATAACAAATAAATTAATTAGCAGGAATGTCAGGAAATCAGCTTCATGGTAAGTACTCTTTTATATTACAATAGCAATCGTTTAATAATGCAATTAAAACAAGAAACACATTTACTGAAGCGGATTGATTGCATTACGATTTCCAATTTCCACTGATTGTACAAACTCAATAGTCCCTGAGTACGGAGACAAACTAAACTTTGTTCAGCTTACTGTGATAGCAAATTGTAAGTACGTAAAACTTTATAACAAACAATAAGTTATTAACAATGTATAATAATACTCCCATGTAGACTGCATCAAGCCACTCGTTTCTGAATTATAATTATTAGTCAACAACTTTATGACCTACTTGTGGATTGACTTTGGAAATAATGAACTCATGAAAACTAAATCCTTGAAAGTATCATGAAAGTATTTTTAACATTATTTCTCTTGCAGTTTCAATTTTTTTTCTGTAGAGTATTATTTTAAATCTTTATGTATAAAGATATATATATAACCTAAAATTATCTTTCTCCTTCATATATGCGATTGGCTAACTGTATACTGCATAATTCAATCAAAACTTAGCAAAGTACGTTTACTTCGAATAGACTCATGATTCCACTTGAATACAATTGTAACCAGTTACGGTTCGTTTCCAGAACTTTAGGTTTTTTAATAACTACCTTTTTTAAACCTTCATTTATCAAGCATCAATCTAATATACATTTATTACTATAGACATTTATAATAATCGTATTTTCGTCACAACCAATGTTCACTTAGATGTGTTCAGAGTGAGCGTCTGACAAACCAAACTACATTAGCAAAGACTTGTTACAATACTTTTACACACAACACATGCTTACTGTGCTAACTTATCCTAACGTCATCAATAACAACTATAACCTATACAATATTCCCATAAGCTATAATGTAACAATATTTAATTTTCTGTTTCCCTGAATCACCCTATATTTGTGAAGTATGACAATCTTACACATTGATTGTGATTGGAGCTCTACCCTGACTAAAGTGTTATCTCATAAAATATTGGTATTGCAATACTGAATATGTGTTACACTGACATACCAATATGTTCTTCAGGCTCAGGTTTAACATATATCTCTTTTGTAAAACAGTTTGTTTCATCAATCCTTTGTTGTATTTTTTTATTCTTTTGATTGTTAAATTGAAATTAAATATTGGTATTATTACCATTGTATTATATACAAAATCTACGGTTTTGAAAGCTTTTTTAGGTAAATGTTAGGCTTTCTCATAAATATCACTTTATATAAATTTTGCACTTTTCACGTTTAGGCCTAGACAGATTGTATCATACAATACGACACCTCAGTTCATAAAGCGTACAGTAAACTTATTTTATAAGATTAACAAAGTCAAATGCTATTTAATTTCAAAAAGATGGAAAACATTATGTCTTTAATATTACAATTATTATGTAATTATATATGTATTGTGGTTTTCAGCGAGGAATACAATAAAAATCCATGTGTATCTTCAATGCTCTACTTTTTTATTCAGAAAAAGTTTCTAAATTTACAATGTTCCAAAACATACTCTCTATTTGTGGTATTTTCCATTAATTTACAAAACTATGACATATTTTTAAGATGATGAAAATAATATGCATACTTTCCATTACATTAAACAATGTATCATCAATATCAGTATCAACGCTATTTAATCGAGTTCAAATTAACAAATTCTTATTTTAAATTTAAATTCATTTCACCATTTAAGACGCCACACGATGTCCATTATTCATTTCACATTTTAACCAAAAATTGTTCAAAACCTAAACTATTTTGATGAAATAGTAACTAATATATTGTGTTGATATCTTAAAAATTATAATAATTTTGTATTTTTGACAAAAAAAATCCCTCATATTTTGAGTTTTCACAAAGTTATTGGAGGTTTGATCTAAGTAGAACAAAAAATAGTTTAAATCAATAGTCTAGTTTTGACTATAGCTTACTGAATAGGACATATAGATTTTATTCCTAAAACCATTTTTGTAAATATAAGAGAATTATTTATATGAAACAGTCACTAACATTGTTTGAAAAATTTATAACACAAAAGTTCTTGTTACATGTATGTTATTATAATTTCAAACTAAATACATGCTTTCAATAAAAATAATATAATTTAAATATAGGCAGACAAAAAGTGACAGTCGTACTACATACTCAAAGAACTATTATCAAAACGTTTAAGAGAGGTATATAATAATATAATATATAATAATACTGTAATAATATAATTGTGTAACCAAATGTAAATGATTTAATGCGAACATTTTAGGTGGACATTCAGAGTTAATCATGTGGAAAATAACCTAGTGGACATGAATGCGTGCAAATCATTGGTGTAAATCACTATGACGAATTCCTTAGTACAGGATAATCAATCCAGTTTAGTACCAGAAGATATTGTTACACTTCGTCAGCTGTGGACGAGGGTTAAAATCGAACCTTCATTCTACACATAAACATCATCTCTAATGTCATCAAGACAAGTTCGTAACCCTCCGTTCTTTTTATGTCTGATATGATTGGATATGATGGGATATATCAGCCTTTTTTGCTGGTATTTAAAAATGATAAAATGAAATAGGTTCATTTTTATTGGTACAATATTTTAATACTCTCTCCGGAGATGATCAATTGTTTGAGAAAAAATGTATTTTTTATTACGATTGAGATTGTATGATTAATTCCCTAAAAGTACATTGCAAAGTATTTACAGTTGTCAGTGCCATCAGAAAACATTTTAAAGTACTTTAAAATGTTATCCAATTGTTTTACTTTAGCACAGGAGTGTCGAAAAGAGACGACATAGTTCCCTTTTATGTTGAACATCATGACAGAATGTAAGCGATGATTTATTAATAAGAAAACATATTAAATCCAGTGTAATAGATTAAACACTACCGTTAGTAAATGTGCGAAATAGTGATTAATAAATTTAAAATAAATATATTTAATATATAGTCATACAATAAAATACATTACCAACGAATTTTTATTACAAAAGGATTGTAAGCTCAGTAAAAAAATATAATAAGCACTAATTTTAAATATAACGTTAAAACCTAACGAACCCTTCTTATTTTATGGATTTCAAAACTTCACACGAGATACAGACCAATGCACTCGATTACACTACTTTCATTCCCACTCCTTTACCACTGACGTATTTTTGGGACCAGAATGAAACATGTTTATAACTAAAACGAATAAAATGACAAAATAACACAATAATGTCGAGTGCAGGAAACTATACCCTGCCCTCGTGATTTCGTGAGAATATCTATAATGAAGGGAGGATAAATATTTCGATAATTATCAAATTTGTGATCTAACAATACCTCAGAAAACATTTTATTACAATATGTTTGTTATCCAATTGTTGCTACCGCTATATGTATCAGTAATAATGTGAAAAACAAGAATAGATGAACCAAATAGTTATCAAGGCTTTCATTAATCACTAAACTAATTTTTTTTCAAAAGAGGGAAACAAAGTATTATGTTATTGTGTGAATTTAAATATCATTTTTTTAAATCATGTTGAACAACTAAACCTCTGTTGATGTAAATGCTGGATTCCGAAAGCGAATGGGGAATTATGAAAGGAATGTACATATACTAAAAATAAGTTTCTATATCAGATTCAAATCACTTTATTAACTAATATTATTCAAAATCCCAACAAAAAGCATAGGTATCAATTCTCAACCCTCAATAATATTTAATTATAATATGGTAAAATCGAAAATAAAACTTTTTCACCTACTAAAAATAAAATCTTTATATGCTTTCATTGTTATAAAAGTACAACACTATGTGTATGGCAAGCTTTTAATTGTTCCACGTAAAGTACAACGAGGAATTTAAAAATAACCAGAGCCATATTGCACTTTAAAAATAATCACATATCTGTAAATGAATTATTATCGAAGTTAACAGAACTGTGAGTTTTCACAAGACTTTCCAGTTAATGTAATGGCAAATATCTCCCTCTGCAAATTGTAATTTTGATAAAAGTACAATTCCATGGACACGTCTTGTTCTCTTTTAACGTTCCACAAACAATTACAATGAACAAGAGTATTAACAGAATGTATGCGTATTGTGTTTTTCAAGATAAATCAAAGACAAGAAAGTTATTTATTATAGCAGTTAGCGACGTTGTGTTCTCACAATATATTGACGAACACCTTCTTTTATAGGTTCTTGTTATTTTTTTTTAATTCTAACATTTGATTTTTTGTTCCATGCACTCAATTGTAATGTAACTTTGGTTTACTTTCACCCCGCAGATTTTATGTTTCCAACTTATCTGTTGGGGACTTATCTTCTTACTTTGGAGAATTACGGACGTCATTAAAGTTCTTTCAGCCCTTCCTTAAATCGTGCAATTCCTACAACGACGATCCACCTTCTTTTTGCGTTTTGCGAATTTAACCTAATCACCAAAGTTTTATAATCTCCATTTTCACTTCCTTCCAGAAAAGTAACTTTCAGCATCATAATATTATTTTTGTTTAGGGTAAACAACTTTTTTTAATAAATAAAATATAAATATTTTAATTTGTACAAATATTCAGTAATCGGACTATGTAACTTTGGTGATATTGACTGTCTAATATTGACTGATTCATTATTTATAATCAAAACAGAAGAAAAACAAACTTACTGAAGTTCTCTGTAAAACCTTGAGTTTATCCCTAATAAAATTTAATAATGTCAAAGACATTTTAATATCATAAAACATTGACTGATTCATAATTTATAATCAAAACAGAAGCAAAACAAACTTACTGAAGGTCTCTGTAAAACCTTGAGTTTATCCTTAATAAAATTTAATAATGTTAAAGACATTTTAATATCATAAAACATTAGAAGTTTTAAAATATTTATCAAAAATAGGCTAAATATTTTACTCCATAACAATAATTTCCCGTCATTTTTTTTTTTTTTTTTTTTTTTTTTTTGAAGCCAGTTTCAAAGTCTTGTCGAATAATTTTGTTTATGTACTTCATTTGTGCATTGACTTAGTTTTATTATCATTGTAGAATGGAATGCTCAGATATTATGTGATAGCATAATATTTGGATTATTGGTATTATAATCATTAAATATTATATCATATTTCATATACTACATAGCACTAGAGAAAATAATAACGAAATAGTATATTAGTGAGAAAACTGATTTCAATTATATATATATATATATTAGTTTTGAAATTCATGGGACTGGAATAAGAAAAAAGGTTGTTTTGGAGTGCAGTCTCATGTGCAGCCATGTGAAGCACAAATTTGTGGATTGGGAATATTCTCTCGATTATTTTAATTTAGGGGTAGTTTTATACCCTTCTACCTTTTGAAAATTCAAAATTTACAATCATAAACGTGAAACAAATGTCTGATTTGCTAACACAATTTTGTTGACATGTAAAGACAGATACTGATATGACTTGCCTGAAATTGCACTACATAAAGATTCCTCAAACTTAAACCGAAAATAAACCCTGTCTTCTTTAAATAGAGGCTCAATTTACTTTATTTTCTTAATTGTTATTTACATAAACAATAGTTATGTTTTCATATCAACAAAATTGTACGAGTAATTTTGTGTTTTTCACAATATTAATTGAAATTATAACCTGAAACAATTTATTTCTCTTAATCAAATTACAGTTTATTGGAAAAGTGATTGTCAATAATTATGAAGATATATTCACCACAACCTTAGAAATAACTAAAA
The DNA here is from genome assembly GCA_963513935.1 of Aphrophora alni. Taxonomy (NCBI): domain Eukaryota; kingdom Metazoa; phylum Arthropoda; class Insecta; order Hemiptera; family Aphrophoridae; genus Aphrophora; species Aphrophora alni. The sequence continues at coordinate 131,169,742 of OY740769.1, read as the reverse complement.
TTTGAATGAAATATATTATAATCCAATGTTTTATTAATGAGTATTTAGTTTATTGCCTTTATTGTTTACCTACAAGACAGAAAAATAATACAACAAATTGTTCAAAGTAACCTCGAAGGATGCATATAAAATTTATTTGTTAAAGTCTGCACCAAAACATCTAAGGAAGTAACAGTTAAATAAGACAAAGTAGTAATGAACTCTGCATTTTAAATATTGACTTAATCGATTTCATTCAAATTTTAGTCAAATTTTAAGTTTAATAACACATAAGAAACTTATCAAACCGCATTTACTATTACAATACAATTTGGGAATTATTATAAAAATGAAAAATATATTTGACTGTTGTCGTTAAATAAGTTTCGATAATAACTTCACTCTAAACCTTGCAATGAACATATTGATATACAGTATAATATGGTACTCTAAATTGCTAACCTTAAAAAACCTTCTAGTTTTGTTCAACAATTGTTATAAAATTGTTTATAACTTTCATTCCTCATGTGACGTGGTGCGATATGTGTCGCATATGATTGTGGGTACTTTTCCACTTTAAAACATGACGATAAAATAAATCCTTTTGGGGGATAAAAGTAGAAGAAACTTCCTCGTGTTGCGACGAGTAAATTCAATTTGATTTGATGCATTAAACTTATGTTCCATTTTATTTTCTTACATTGACATCCAGAGATTTGGGAAAACGAGGGAGTTGACTGAATGTAAACGTTCTTTGGAAGAGTCTAATAAAATGTCAAAACCCTTCCAAGACTTTACGGGCAATGTAACAATGCCGAAGCGAGAGTTATTCTAAAACTATCGAAATTCTCAGAGCGTAATGTTTGTACCTAATTTGGCGACTATCGAATTAATACTACAATCATTATTAAGATGGTTATATATATAATTTGTTTCATAAATAATTGATAACGTCTATTGCTAGGAATAAGCTTTTAATGAACGAAATATAAGAGAAAACATTTTCTCTACTTGTTGTTTTACTTCTTTACATTCTCTTTTATTTATAACTTGTTGCTTTATTCAATTACAAGACATGTATGTACATGTCTTTTATTTGAATTGTGGCATTGCTACATTGTAGCAGTGATATATTGGCTATATAAATATATAGGAATGTGAGCTGCGTTGTTGTGTTACTTTTGGGGTGTGGTCTAATTTTGTTCTTTATTTGGAAATATGTCTTACTCTATTATTTTAAACAAGATCATATGTTTTATAATATTCTTAATTCGTTCTTATTTCATTCCTTTTCATGTAAGAGTTGATTAATTTTCTATGTTCATTGTTTCACATTTTCCAACTCTTTTTCATGAGTTTTATATTATCTATTATAGAAAACTATGAATACATTTTTGCTTGAGTTGATAAATTTAGTTTATTTTAAGTTTAAGATATGTGTTTAAGTGCTATTTTTATCTGTCTTTTATATTTCATTGATTTGATAAACGAGAAATTTATTACAGCCTCTACGTTCAATTTTCTCTATACTTATATACATCTTTTGGTTGGTGTATTATTAATCCATTTTATATACAGTATATGCATTAGTTTGATTCTCTTTTCTAAATAACTATCCAATGTGAAAATATCTCTTTTTTTTTTGAGTTTCTGTAAGATTGAATTTTGGTATATTTTCCAATATTTTATTATTTGTGGTTATGTCCATTAATTTTGACAATTTGGTGACGATTTTCTTCTTTTTTCCGAAGTTTAATCTGAGCGTTCTATACTTAAGAATGCAATAAACCTTTCAGTCATAAAATTTACCACATTGAAATATAATTTCTTTAAAACGTATTTAAACGAATGTTATATAGCAGTATATATTAACAGTTCTTGAAGCTCTTTTAGTACAATCCGAACTAGAAAAGTGTTAGGAATTAGGGACAAATTTAGTTAGGAATATAGTTTAAGTTCTTTTTAAGAGTTTAAAAGAAAGATTTTCCGATGTGGTCAGGCTTTCACACAAGAATCTGCAAGAGTAGCAAAAGGGATGAGCAAACGTTAGGTGTAAAAGAACTTGTAATTATTAAAAGTCAGTTTATTAAATTTTTAACGTCATTTAGAATAAGGTCAATCAGTCACAATAGTTAGAATCATTCTTGATTCTTAGTGGTAATAAGATTAAAATATTTGTATTAGTATATGGCGAAGCTGAGAGAGAGATAATCAAAGAAGCATTAATTGTGTTGTTTATTAATTTAGTTTAAAGTGAAAGAACCCAAGCATACATTCTAGTAGTGATTAATTAATGGCAACTGACTCGAAGCCAATGTTGTCAAGGATTCTCCGAAACACAATAACAGCGAAAAAACTAAGAGATAAATTAATTTATTAATTTAATCGTATATACGTTCCTTGAGTTAATCGTCATTCTCAGATAGTTATAGTTAAATTGGTGCAGGTTAAAAAACAGTTAAAACTATGTCTCAAGTAGCGTCCCTCTCCCACTCGTAACCAGCCAATCGCGAAGAGGCACGACTTGCCTCAGAAAACTTACCTGATGTGTAGTTATGCTCTTGGCAAACTGTACAATCAAACAAATATAAACTAATAAACTAAACCAATAAATAGATAAACTTTACCAAATTTTACAACGGTAAACTATAGTTTTAGAAATACTCATAAAAATAAAAACAAATTGTGTATTTAGATCAACAAATGACACTGTCAAATAATTCCACAGTGAAAGAAATTACTCATAAAATAAACATGAATCAAAGAAATAAGCTTTACAAATTATAATGATTTAAAATAAACAAATGAAATAAAAATGGAACAGAATATATTGTCCGATGTCGATTCAAATCAAACTAATAAACTTCACAAATAATGTAAAATTAAACGTAAATTATGAAACAAACAAATACAGTTTTGCACATAATATGAAACTCATCCCCGTACCTGACCCGATAGTTATTTTGTTAGTTTAAACAAGGAAAAAATGTGGAAGTGAGAAATAGTTCCATTATATGCTTTCAGTAACATTTTATTGTCAGCTTTAAACATTAAAATACATTCATGTCTATTTAAATCTAAGTTGTGGTTGATTTAAACAATGTGTTCAGACGCACTAGATTTTGCAAATCTATTATATTTAATGAGCCAAAACACTTGGACTTTCTGTATTAATGTACAGAGTCGAGATGTATGACCCAGTAAGGCTGATGGTAACACTTTCCAGATATTCTAAAGAACTCTTATACATAAATACGTGTACTAATTTACTACGTACAAAACTAAACTGGTTTTAAAATGGTTACCTTCATAGTGATTAAAAAAACAAATAAGTTATTGTGATTGAACTCAATTCATACAACTGGCAATTCAGAGATTATTTTAGAACTCATTCCATTATGGTAAAAAGATGAAATTTTGTATGTTCAATTATTATTATTATGTTTACAGAATATTTACGCTTTTAAATTTAATTGATGTGTTTTCCTCATATTTACTTAGAAGTAATGAATGGTCATAAGGTTTTGTGAAATTTTACTCATTTATGAAATAACTTGTATTGAGAGATTAAACCTATGAAACCTATACCATGACCACTAGATATACATAGATTGATTGATTGATTTTTAGGAGAATTTTCGGGCCAGTTGAGGAGAGACAGGTTTGTAGAAAGTAAACTAACAAATAGCTTCATAACCTCTACAGATATGTGTCCATGGTTATTATATTAGTAAAGTGCCACATGCTACCCATGTCGCAAGATGAACAACTCAGAAATACCAAAGATATTGATTACAGAGGTACTTCATGGTAAGAGGAGAGTCAGAAAAGGTTGCTGAATGGAGTGAAAAAGAAATATTTCTTGTGGTCACGAATTTGACCTTTGCAGTGTTGTACAAAATCAACTAACGGATGCTGTTGAGTGAAACCCAGACTCAGTAGTGGTTTGCTAGGCAACACATGTATGTAGGTTTCACTTTTAGATACACTTTCAATACTCATCATGTCTCACAAAGAAAATCAGTTAATTACTAAGTCTAAAAAGCGAAATGTTAACTTTAAATAAGAATGGATTTCGTTGTAAGACAATACGGTGTAGTTAATAACATATGATTATATTATGAATAAACTGAATACAATATGTGAATATATATATATATATATATATATATATATATATATATATAAGGTTTACATTACTCAAACTATTATAAAAACTATTCTAACAATAGTCACAGATCTCAAGAAGTCAAATAAACCATTCCAAAAGTCAATGCCTTCAACCGAAATTGTTTGAAATGGACCAATGAAATAAATTGCGTCGGTCTCGAAATAACGTACAAGATTTAAAATAAGCCAATGAAGGAAGAGGATAGGGAGAAAGCATTTGAAATTAGAACTTATATATATGGGTGAAAGGAAGCACACGAGGTTCATTCTTTTTGGTTGTTAACTGATTGAAGGAGGGAGTTCCGGAGGAAGTGTTTCTTTAGTAGAAAAGAAGATCGATTGTGAAAGATTTAGCCGAGATCAAACTTCAAAATAAAATAGTATCTGCGTCGTTTTTTTTTAATATTTTTTAATATTTAATTATTAATAATAATCTCCGAAGAATAGTTAACAGATAATCGTCGTTATAAGTTTAAAAGTAATCATCGTCATAAAAGTGAGTGAGAAATTTGCGTCGTTATAAAAGTGTTTGAACAGGAATATTAATACAATAAATTAAAGTAATCGTTCTCACGAAAGTGAGTGAGAAATAAGCGTAAGAAGAAAAGAAGATTCGTCGAAAAGATCAAAGCAAATCGATCCATCTACTGGCAGTCTACACGGGAACCACGTGCACGGAACCAGGAACATCGGAGCAGTGAAAAACATCCAAGCGATAAGTAAAAATTAATGGACAATCTCAATCAAATAAACTACCACCAAATTCTATTTTATATGTAAATTATAGTCACCAAAGAACCTCACGAACCGGTAAAGAGAAATTAAATAAAAATTAAATTAATAGTACATTTCAGTTAGCCGGAGCATTTTATAATAATAAATTAAAAGTAAAAATTTTAAAAGTAAAAATATGATGCACTCTTATTTCATTATTTAGGTTAAGACATGGTAGAATTAGAATTTTATTTAACTATGTACTTAGAATAAGTAGTAGGTTAAGACGTTAGTGTATAAGTATAAAGTGCATCAGATTTGGACAATAATTGATTTTATATTGTAAAAAATTTTAAAACTTAATGTTATGAATAATTAAAGAACAACTTAAATTCTAATTGTGTTGAAGTGTAATTTGTTATAATATAAAAATGTTTTGTAATAATTTATGTTAACACATAAAAGGTTAAGTACTCTTTAGGCAAAAAGGAATGCAGAAACAATTATAAATGATCAAGGGACATAATGAAAAAAAAATACAACATTTTGGTTATATAACTAATTACTTGTGAAAATACTAAACAATGATCTATTGATCGTAAAACACAAAACTATAAAATACATCAGGGTTGAACCACTACTAGGTTGAACGCATGGATTTATTAGTACAGATTGTAAATTTTGGAGAAAGGATATCTCTTCGCTTCCCCTCGCGTTATGACATCTTATATTACGCATTTACTAGTCGGGTGAAAATAAAAAGTATCAATTAATTTTCCATATCTCCAAACGGTAAATGATTCCGAATAATATAACAAAACAGGAGAATAATTTAGTAATTGTTTTTACTCGTACTCGCCAGTATAAATGTTAAAGATTAGAAGGTTAATGTATTTAACAAAGAACAAGTATTGGCTTAGAACCAAAGTAATTTTGAATCCAGATAACAAGGATAAACAGGTGATTCCCAGAGGAGTGCTTCAATGTTAAATCGAAACAACCACTCTTGGCACTGTACCCAGTATCCGCTTCCTTTAAAATAGTGTAATTATTGTATCAAAACCCATTTCATTTTGAATTTGCATTTCATGGTTTCTAGATGGATAACTAACAATAATTACTAGGCCTTTGGATGTAAACAGAATTAAGATGAATTGTTTATTGTCATATTTCTATATTTGAAATATAACTAGTGCATCTGTTTTCATCGTGGAATCTAGAGAAAAAATTAGGTGCGAGAGGATTTTTTTGTACCTAATATCAAAACTGTTCGGAAATAAATACAATTACCTTATACTTTTAGTATCACTTACTGCACACTTGGACAGCAAAAACCACGCATAGATTTATATATGCATGCGTGAATATTTAGAGTTTTGTATAAGTACAAATATTTTTTATATTAATTTATAAAGGTATATATTTACTTAATTTTTATATCAACCATTTACACCTAGCATCGTACACATAACACTTTATACATGTTCATGAAGCCACACTTTAGTCAAACTTTATATCTTTCAATTTTTAGCACTATACGAATTTGGTTAAAAGTGTGAACATTTTTAAACTCATCTTAATATCAAAAAGATTCTCACATCACCACAGATCCTAGAGTACTACACTTTATAACTCACTCTTAAAACACGATAAACACAAAACATTGTTCTGTTCTTAATACAAATGTATGACTAATTACCTTTAATATACATAGAACATAGAGTTTAGGGCTTTATAGATTTAGTATGACTTAATCATTAAAATATAAAATCTTTAAAAATAATTTCCGCTTGGCTGTTTTTTACGTGTTTTCAATTAAATAAGGAATAATAAATACAGTGATATTATATACATAAATAAAAAATTATGTGCAGACTACAAGAATTATTTTTCATATAACAAAACATCCTTTCATTAGGAATGTGGAAGCAACCAAACTTCATTACATTTCATTGCGAACTAATTTTCTGTAATAGATGAATAATATTCAACTGCTTTCGATATTTTACAAGTATTGACAAGCAGAACGTCTAACAATGAACATTTCATCCTCCTTGTTTAAACTAAGGCAACCCTATTTGTAAACCGAAGCCCATTTATAACTTTTGTTCTTGTTATTTTATGGAGCCGTTCACGTAAGATGCAAACCGTTCTATTGTTTCCAATCTAGTTACATTACCTCTTTCCACATTTTAAACAACTTTGTCGATAATAGAGAAGAGGGTGAAATTGGGGTTGTTTCTGAAAGTGGAACACTGTGGTTTATTTAAAAGTAAGATTTGTATTTGTTGCTACTGAAAGTATTTGGGATGAAGTCAGACAAAAGTTTATATGAATATTTTACTTTTGATAATTTAATCTTTATTTATTGATAGATGTTCAATGAGCACTGTGTTGAATGTGAACACTATAAAACACTGAGTCCCCTGTGGTAGGAGACTCAGTGTTTTATAGTATATTTATTGATGATAAATAATAATTATTAAAATATAAATTTTGAAAAAATAGTTTATAAAAGAACAAACAAAAACACATAAACATTTCTTATATTAAAAAAATTTCCTATCAATAAATTGAGTTGTTGTTAGATTGAAAAATGAAATTAAATTGTAGTCATTATAGTGCAAAAATGAATAAATTTAGACAAAAGTTTATATGAATATTATAATTTTGTTAATAAAACCTATATTTCCGAGTGTTCAAAATGTCCCTTTAACCCCTTTAATTTGTTTATTACTTAAAATAAATTAACATAAATTGTATATATTTTGTAACGCATAACAGGAATATTTTTTGACATACCTGAGCCCTTTGATTTTTGGGGAAATGAGGGGGAGGGAGTTAAATATCTTTAATGTAGAGGTAGGTAATTTATCTCAGCATTGTAAAGCGTATTAAAAGAGAAAGTAAATGATGCAAACATGACTTTAGTATCTTGCTCCGTTTCAAATAAATGGAAAATCAAATTTCTGAAAAAATGCCATTTTATATTAATACTGTTTAATTTGACACCACAATCATTAAAATCGGCTATATAGTAAAGATATCGACCCTAGATTACTTTCATAGCTTCACAGTTAAAAGAGATGAAGATTTGATCTAGAGTAGCCTTATGGGAAAGATGAAAAGGTGGGATCTTAGGTAACCCATTACTTGAACTTACTTGCTGTGTATCATTACAAAATATCTCCTGGATGCTCTTTGTTTAAATATGTACTCAGTAGGATATAAAGAGGTGTTACATTTAGCATACACAACATTTTGAGTTCTATACACTATCTTACTGGACATAATTGAAATGCAATAAAATTTTGTTTAATTTTTTGGTTTCACAACAACTAGAGAACAATTGACTAATAAAAACACCAATTGTGCAAGGTATTACTTCTCTCTATTTGTTTCTTTCAAAAGTAAATCATACAAAAAGACAATCTCTAGTGTCTACATTGTGTTTGTCTTTCTTGTGTTGTTAGTTACGTCACTTCTAGTTTTACTGATCACGTTGTACATTTAATTTCAGTTATTTTGACTCCTCAGGCCTAAATTCCTTTCTTAGATTACTTGTTTTAGTTTTAGCTCCTAGACTAGGCTATATTAGAGTTTTAACTCTTCCCATGTTCTAGATATATCACTTTATAACAGTCATTGATTCATACTACCGAAACATCGTGTATTATTTTTTATATACACAAATGATTGCAACTGTTCGTAAATGTTCATTAATATAAAAAGAAATTTCGTTTTACATTCACAATATTCATTTTTATGAACACTCAACTAATAAAACATTTCGAAGAATGGTACTTCCAATAACAGATTAGAAGCAAACGAATTGTACAAAATATGATTTTATGCCATTTATTGCTTCCATATAAACACATCAAGCAAAACTGAGTTCAATATGAATTGCTATTGAATATCGGCTTTTACGAACTGTTATAAATAGTTCTCCATTTATACGACATATAAATATGCTGTAAATCCGTCATACATGCTGTGGTTAAAATTATTGTTAGGCTTTTTTACACTATGTATTCTTATCAAGGGAGGAAAGTGACTAGAATAAAGGCACACAAACTTTCTTACAAGTAACATACACACTCAGAAACATATCAACATACTGACACTAAATGTAGCCAGTAATAAATAAAATTAATTATACTTTTAATCTTGTGTGTAATATGCAGTTTTCTTTGTCATCAACTCCTATTCTTTTTTTTTTATAATTACTCCCGAAACTGAAGTAATTTTATTTTTATCAAATATTGACATGGCTTACCTGTAGACTAAACCAAAATAAGTAGTGTACAAACATCTTACACATTAGATACGTTTGATTAACAGTCACATCCTTCGGAACAAATTGTAGATTCCACATGATACATTGGTACTAACTTCACTCGTGTCGAGCGCTTATTAAATTGTTTGCTCATAAGAAGCTCACAGATAGAGAGTCGAATCCCGAGGTAGCCTAGAACGATTTATACCTATCTTGAGTTGTATCCCTCTTTCATCTCTCTTGACAAATTTTTGTTCTCTTCCGACACTGACCCTATTAAAATATTCGAGGGGTGGGGGTTTCTATTTTATACTGTGTTTTTCTTCTTCTTTAAGGTTATGACAAACGAAAGGTTTCAATTTTTGTATTTAAGTACAAAATTAGAAACCAATAAAACTCCAAGATGCCAATTTTTAACAAAATCTGTTTAATATTTGCTAAGAAATCAATATTGATAGACACACAGTCAAATAAAATGGTCAACTCATTAGGGCTCAAAACGGATATATATATATATATATATATATATATATATATCAATTTCTTCACATCACAATATTCCTTCTTCTATCAAGTAAGAAAGTTTCTGATCAGAAACTTAGTATCAGTTCTTTTGCAATAGTTTATGCATTTTCAGACAAAAATCAACATTTTCTATGTCCTTAACAGTTGATTATTTGAAATAAAAATCAAAAATTTATATTTTTCGAGTTTTAACCTTCTATTATATCATACAAATATAACTATTGACATTGAAAAATATAAAGTCTAAAATAAGACTAAAAATAAAATGTTTAAGTACCTCTAAAAGTAGCATTTTTGTGTTATAATATTAAACTTAAATTAATACTTGAAACCTTGTAACAACAAGAGAAGAGGGGCTGAATAGTTACAATGTGTACGAACTGGCAGGAAAAAACATGTATAAAAATAAAAATAACAATACTGGGTCATCTATAATGTTATATTATACAACTAAAAGCTATAGCTTTTGTAGTGGTTAAACATTCAATAACTTTAAAATTCCACTTGAGTCTGGACGAATTCCTGTATGACAATAACTTCAGGAATGTCTTTCTGTTTTGAGATATGTTTCATACGTACTTGTCGTAAAATAAAGAATTTCATATTGGTATTTTGCAGCATAAAAACGTAATACCAATTCTATAAACAGAAATCATACATTTCAATGATACATTTCCTGAAATTTAAATTTTATAAAATCAAATGCAGTAACCTACTTAAATAAAAAACAATTAAAACTTTGTTTATACAAATATACAGTTGTTTTACTTATATATTTATAATCTTTTTTGTTGACAAAAGCAGGATTTAAAATATTCTAAGTTTTATTTACATTTATTATGTTTAAAACTTGTTTATTTGTTCATTTTATGGTGAATATGTAGTGTATACATTTTAATTTCTAATAATAGAGTTATAAAGAATATTGTAATGTTGCTAAGTTTGTGATATGTCTTTTCATTTGTCATGACATTTTAAACCTCTGAAAAGACAACTAGACAATGTTCGTCTCTCCGTTTGTGATATTTTTTTTCAAATATTATATCTCAAACCATTTCGATTAACAAAATATTTTGTATTTTAATGAGTTGTTTCGTCCTTTCAAATAACGTAATTGCAAACCAAATAGCTTACAGTATTTTTTGGGGGTGAATTCTATGTGGCTCATGAAAAGTGGGTTAGAGTGCTTCAAATTATTCAAAAGATACAATTCATATATAAATGACTGATTAACGTCAAATTAGTTTAGAAAAAGGGGTATTATGAGTTTATCAATTTTATAATTTATGGTCTAATTTCTATCAAACTTAATTAATTGTGTATTTTGAGTTTGAATTTTAAATCGGTTTGTACATTTGATAACTCATTTAATACAAACCAATACAAAATGTTGACCGATTATTGTTGAAGCTTTTTTTTTTGTCGATGTCAGAGTTTGAATTTAACATAGGGTACTGACGTAAGAAATTAGAAAGTCGACAACTTTATACATAACTAATTGAATGAAAAAAAAATTCCTATGAAATGGTGTAGAATATGTCGAACATTTCCAGAACCCAGGGTTAGTCATAGTGAATGAAGAAAATTTGCCTCATTTCCCATATATTTACCAATATGTTTTTGTGAAACTACATAGAATATTATGTTTTATACCATATTTAAAACATTTCCTTATAACCCTACCTTCTTTAGTATTTCTATTCTTGAGGAAAAAGATGTTATAAATTCTAAACTGATTAACACTGAATTTGGCATGAAATCAATACCGATTCTGATCCAATGAACAAGTCATCCTCAAGATAACTTTTTATTATGCAATACAACTGTTTCAGTTTGTAACAATATCAGTCAAAGCGTTTCAAAATATCGATGTTTTAAAGCTCTGCACCACCTAAGTAATACTGGCTAGTCGCAATTAAGAATAATGTTGAGAAGTTGTACTGATCTCAATTTCATCTTAGAATTGTCATAAAAATATTATTTTAAATACCGCATATGTGTCAATTCGTCAATGTTATTGAAATGAAATACGTCATTGGAAGGTAAAGTTGGAATGACACGTGCTGACCACATTAACTTTATCAGTATAAATCAAGTTTAAATAGAATGTATAAAACTTTGTTTTGGTCGTTTTGATAACTATGATAGTCATAAATGGGTTTCTTATGGGGACATATAAACGTCTTTTAAATCGGTTGAAACTATTACAATAACTAGTATATGTTTTATATATTACAAGTTTATATTTTATGCCTTTGTTGTAAAACCTCTCGATTATCATCGCCTCATACAAATTTATAAATCCGTCATATAAAATACAATTTATCTAAGTCTCAGCTTCCACAGTGGGTAAGAAATTTAGGCTGAATATAAAAAAAGTGTGGCTGATTTTTGTCTTGATTTGCAACCTTTACAGAATGTAAATGACGTCAAAATTTCAAAAGACTGCCATTCTGTATCCTACCCACGTAGACTATCTAAACTTTTGCACCTTTAGCAATATATTGGAATGATTCCATTCCTTTACAAACAACACAAGCAAGGGAGCTTTTTACAGTCTGATAATTAAACCACCTTATCCTTTAACATGTGTAATTTGTTTGTCTAATATTAAACATTCTTTTGATAGTGTACTGTGTCCATACAACTCTAAACTTTCCTTATAACATTATTTAATCGATTTCCAACAAAATTTGATTCCTGGAGTTTACCCAAACACGAGTAAATCATGAAATTGCGTGAATTTCGAAAAAGGAAATCGAACTTGTAATATATCTGTAGGAAATATAGTTTTTTAATTTATTTTTGAAAGTTGTAAAAAACGGAATGTTAAGTTCTTTACTTCTATCCATATGTACGAGTGACAAATTTTGTAAATATTTATGCACATTATTTTTTATCTAATTCTCTACAACATGCCTGTAGTCACACTTATACAACTCTCTACTTATATTCTATATATAACAACACACTAGCCGCATATTCTCAATAAAATTACATTATATATTACAACCTGTATTTGTAATACATTAAGCAAACCTAAAATATTGTTATTATAAGTATACACATCTCGCAATATATTTATACCTATCAAAGTGAATAAAAGAATGATTTTAAATTAACCTCTCTTACACAAACTTGATTACGGAAGTATTTTTAATACAACTTCTTTATTATTCCATTACTGAATAGATTAAATAATGTTACAGATAGCACTGTTTATCGAAGGGAAGTTAGTCTGTGAATCTCGTAAATTACTAGAGTATAATATTCTAGATTTAATAGAATCAAAAATAATATCGAAGAGATACAAATAATAGTAGTTCGTCCACTTTGTGTGGCGAACAATTTTATGATTGAAATAATTTGTAATCTTCAAAACTTAATCTACTTGATATTCTCGTTTGTGAACTCAATTAATACGAGATGCACGACATATCTTAAATAAAGAACATTTCTTTGCACCTTTGCAAAACTGAGATTTCAAATATCGAAACCCTTAGGATTTAGTACAATGCAAACAAAATAAAATTAATTAGGACTTGATTTGTATAATATAAATATCATTAAAATCTGAATATAAATAACAAGGCAGGAGTGTAAATAAAGAATTGGTGATGAAACAATACTTTCCAGTAGAAACTTAAACCTTCAAGATAACGTTAAAGGCAAGTAATCAATCTTTCGAAAATTATGAATAAAAAAAGTAACAAAAAAATATTGTATGATTTTTTCATATTTCTCAATTTTTTTCCAAGTAGGCTTTTTTTAAGGAAAATACCGCATGCACATTTTTTTTAATATAATTTTTTTACAATATGTTATAAACATTATTTTTTTAATTTAGCAGCGTTTTCACAATAAACACTAAAGAAATGGTTTACTAAAGGTGGAATGAAAATATGTTAAGGAGTTAAATGGATGCTTTCGGAGATCCGTTGATTTGTTAATACATTTATTTATTAAATTCTAACTCAACATATCTATATACTACATAAAAATGGGAAGCAAAAAATTGTTACAAAAATCTGTTGCACAATACGTCCATTACTTATTATTGTATTCCAAACTCTTATCAAACTAACTCCCATTTAAATCTCATATATTAATCTAATATTAAACATATTAAATAAATATGTTTATTAATTTAAGCAGAATATTTAGTTCATAAGTTCGAAAATGAAGGTTGTAAGAAAGAATTCTTTAAAAAGAATTAATGTTTTAAGTTTTAATATTTTTGTCAAAATCTTATACCGGTAAATAATAAATTAATTACAGTTTTTTAACACTTTTCTTACATGACATTATTCTTTCCGCTCTTAACTTCTAAATAAAATATGTAATTATCTCCTGTATTAATATAATTTGGAAAAATGATGTTTTCCGAATCCTAATATCGTAAAAATTAAACATAATATATTGATAGATTTTTATATTCAGTAACGAAAGAAATAGAACGTGTATTTTTTGTTCTTAATTCACTGATATAATTAACGTGTGTTTTTAGAATATTTGACAAAAATTGTTTTCAATAGTAAATATATTAATATTTATTCTGAAATCGTTTATAATTCTATTTTTTTCAGCTGAAACGGTTTCCGTGTTAATAGTTATTCTGTATTGATTACAAACATGGATAACCTAGATTCCAAATGTCACACATTCAAAGTTTTTCAAGTCAAACGTGATATAAGGGAGAAGTCACGTATTGCTTCCAGATATACTTAGTTTTTTATCATGTCTCATATTCTACTTCACTTCTCATTAAATTCAAATAAGTTAGTACTAAAAATCGTCTAAGCCCGAAGGTATAAAAGTTCATAGAGTACGGTGGGTTATTTTAGTGGTGAGTGAAACCATTATATCTCTCTGTAATTAATTATAAGTTATGGAATCATTATCGAAATGGCATTGAATGAATAAAAACGTATTATTTTTTATAATAAATGTTTGGACTATTGTTTTATTAATTAATAAAAATACGGAAATAATATAGATACAATTTGCACTGTGCAAACTCCTATCTGTATCTGATTTATGAACGTAGAATAAGTACGAAGCTATGTTGATTGTATATTGTAGATAAGTAAACCTAAATCTATATTCACCAGTATAATACAAGCTAGGTCTGTGTTTGATAATATTTTTTATTTTAATCCAGTTATTGATGATGCTTATTCTTAAAACATGAATTGACCAATTCTGTTGTATAAACATTTCAAAAGTTACAGAACTAAGAACGTTATTTTGGTAAAATTGTTAAACTTGACAGCTATTTAATTATTAATTGTAGTGAGCAAAGCTTGGGGAAACTCCAATCACAAAATGAAAGAAAACATAATTTTCAACAAGAAACACTTGGTGTGTATATTAGAATACAAGACGTCGCACACTGGGGCCAATGGCCAATATTTACGGTCAAAACCTTCAAAATCAAAATACGTTAATCTGAATCATAATAATAAGTCTACTGTCTAACACCTAATCAAACATTACCCAAACAGAAAGAATTACAATCAAGAGGTAACAGATTTTTAGTAACATCTAATCGACCGGTACGTGAACACATCTGTTTTCATGAATAACTATCGAGTCTTTAATTGGCGAATACATTGTTCGTTGTTTATTGTCAAAATTTGATTTTAATATAGATTTTTTTCAACGAGGTATGTATAATATAGTTAACATTTCACAATTTTCCAATTCTTTCTTTTTAATTTGTGGAACCCTTACATTTCTACATTTTTTTTTTATTAAATATCACTACATAAAATTATACATAACTTTTTAGTAGAACGCTGTTGAATTGCTACTTCTATATGGTACTTTATATCTGGTAAACTTGATGAGAAAGAAAAATTTGCCCAAAGTAGTGCCATTTTAAAAAAAGCAAAATTTTACTATTAATTACCTCTTTATTATTATTATTATAACGGTGGTCCAAAAGACAAACTACAAGAGAAGACGTAAAGCTGAAAGGGCCGGTGAAATCATCGGCAGAGTCAGGATCGCGGACGAAAAAAGGGCTGTGACCATGGACCGGTGGCAACAAAGGTATGACGCGGATTGCCGAGGCAGATGGACTGCACGTCTTTTACCAAATGTGAAAGGTTGGATAGAGGTGAGTCATGGGGAGGTAAACTATTATCTGACCCAACTGCTGTCTGGACACGGTTACTTCCGTTTCTACCTGTTCAAACAAGTAAAAGTAGAAAGCCCTATGTGTCTCGCTTGCTGACAAGCCGTAGACAATGCAGAACACACATTGTTCATATGCAGCCAATGGAGTCTACAAAGAGGAGTACTGAGAGAAAAGATCGGAGAATTCACTCCCGAAAACACGGTAGAGCTTATGCTGAAAAAGGAGGATAACTGGGACGCCGTAGCTAAGTACGTGGAGACGATTTTACGGACGAAGAAACAGAACGGTCTGGTCGACGACCAAACCACGTGAAACAACAGCAGCATTAGCAGAACAGAACAAACGCCAATCTGGCGAAGAACAGCCATCTTGTGTAATGCTAACGTGGGTCCAGTATGGAAATCTTAACGAGGTTTAGATAAAAGAGAAAGGGTTTTAGTGGGTCGTACAGGTGAGGTACAGCCCTACACACCGGTCGGTCTCGCTGGGCCACTGATGGTGGGGATGTACATTTCCCCCCTCTTCGGAAAAAAAATTGTTATTATTATTATTATTATTGTTGTTGTTGTTGTTATATGTGTAAAATTATTATAACAAACTTATAACAACAACAGAATCTCGCTTGGTTAAAGTTCAATCTGATGTAATAAAATCTTTACTGTCAGAAGATATACAGAACACCAAATTGATTACCAAATGGAGCTTTGACGGATCTTCTGGAAATATTGTATTTTTGAAAAAATCGCAGTTGGGGAAAATCTTTCCAACGATGACGAATCGATATTTGTAACTCTTTTAGTTCCAATCGAACTCATGTCCATTTCTTCTGGAGAAGAAAACATTAAAAAAATTATTTAGCAAAATCCTCGTAACTATTCCACACGATATTGTCGACCAGTGAAATGTTAATCTGAGAAAAATAATATGGAGCAATAGATAACTGCACTAAAACACACGGTTTGTGAAACCGAGATTCAGACGGAATCAATCCTCTCCAAATCCAACATGAAATATTGCTTACAATGATCTGATTGATGGAAAGATTTGTAATTCTGTAACGGATGTATAGTTTCACATCTAAAGATTTTAATGACCTACCAAACTACCAAAAGGTTACGTAACTCCAGTTTGTTTCACTTCTTAATTTCGTATTGTCTGTACTCCATGGATGTTATACAAAAAAAAACTATTCTCTAATCGGGTTTATTTCGTGTACAAAATTAATCATTACGAAAGCAATTTCATCAAACTTTGAATATTTAAACCTCGTTTAGAACCATTCGGATCACTCGTTCTTGAAACAAAGTGTGACACAGAATTATGAAGTTTTATTCGGTTTTTGTCATAAAATAATTACTTGTGAGTAAAATGTGTTTGTTGCGTAATTATTCAAAGAATGGTTGAATCAAAATCTTCTATAATTTGCAGTTGAAACGTAATTGTCACGTACTATCTCAACAAGAGTAGCTAACAGTTCGGTGATGGATATGTAGCCACAGATTTATTACACATTTGTCAAAAGTGCTTTTAAAAGCAGCGGCGATCTTCCAAATTAATAACAATAAAGCTAAAGTTTTGATAACTTGTATTTAAAGATGATTGTGAACCAAAATAAACATAAAATATTTATGTTTATAAATAAAATGTAAAATTAGACATAGGTTTTTAAGTAAATAATTGAAAAATGTGCTTAGCACAATGTCTATATGTTTCATAAGTTTATATTTATAAATATGTTGATATATATTTGGCGTAGATCTTTGTTACAAATCTTGTTATACACAAGGCAGTAATATTAGATCTGTCACTTTTTATTTCTAACGCATCAGTGATTCATACATAATGCATTACCAAAATACTTGCCATGCATAGATCTCTTCCGCCCCGGACCTACCTGTGTGCTTTGAAGTATTCAGAAGGAAATATCTGACCGAAAATCTCAATAATAATTTAGGAAACAGTTTTACAAAAAGAATAATAATTGAGAATGAAACTCCCTTTGATAAGTTGAAATATTAAAATTTCAGCTACGTATATGACAATTAAATGTAAGCAGTTGAATATGATGTAATTTGATTTTGTTGACAAGTAGAACGCAATCTCTCTTTAAAACCCTAAAAAAAACTAAATTGTTTGCCATTATACTTTAGAATTATAAAATTTAAATTATTTCTATCAAACTAAATTTAATTTTACTATTCTTTTTTTCCTTTTTTTTTTAATACAGACACATTTCACAGGCTGTATATTCAGACTTTAGGTGCAACCAATGTATTTTAGAGATTTTAATTACACTTGTGCTGTAAATATAGTTACTCATACTGGTCACACACAGTCATAATTATTTATGACTTTTAAAGATTAAGAAAAAGTTAATTAAAATAGTAAAATCACTTTTAATTTTATTTTTTAATAGTGTTGTGTATAACTGTTTTTAGTTTAGAGAAGAATAAAACTTTTTAACGAAAAACTGGTATCAATGCCTATGCATCTACGATAATGATCCCTTCTGTTTATACTAGCTATCACTACTTAGAAGTTCTACTGAGTGTTTTGATCAATGAAGTAAACATAACATCAAAAATGCGTAACTGCTGATCAACAAAAAACATCTTTAAAACTATTATAAATGTACAATGGCAAAAACATCTGTTAAAATCGATGTATAAATGCAAAGTTGCTAACAGTTACTATGGAAAATTAACATCACCTTTATAGAAGTATACCTTAAAATGAAAACTAAATAAAGATTATCTATTTAGTTCTTAGAACATTAACTGTTTTTATAAATATAAATTGTCATAAAGTAAAAAAAAAAAAAAAAAAAAAAAAAAAAAAAAATGGTCATACATTGGTTGAGATTTTTTTTTCTTCCATTCGAATGATATTTTTAATTTGTTTAGTAGAAAAAATTATAGTGAGAGTAGATAGAAATTAGAGGAGATAGTTGTAAATAATTAATCTTAATGGTTAAGTTATAAGAAAACAGATTTTCATATTAGATTTGGTAGTTACAGAATAGTGATTCTTTTTAAAGACTGTCCCTGATTAATTGAATTAATTTATAATTATGTTTATTTCTAATACAATCTAAACTTAAACTTTTAATAAGTAAAAGATTATAAATAATAAACCTATAGTAGAATTGAATAGGAAAATAAGCAGGAGTAAAACAATAATAATTGTGGACCGTTTACTTAATTACAAACGATCCCAAGTATCTAATGATAGGTTTCGGTTAGAAACAATACAAAACTTTTATTACAACTTGTCCAAAACGTAAGCAGACAAGTTGATTAAATATTAAACTAAAGTTACAATGCTGTTGTGTTGGCAGCAAGCTTTGAGATGAGTTTTGACAGTTTGTTAAACTTTAGAATTAATAATTCCTAAACACAAAGGTCGAGCTTACGTTCGATGATAATTAATTAACTTATTATAACGAGAAAAAGAAAGTACATGTATGTTTGATAGAATGGAAATGGAAAGGTAGATTGAACGAACAATGTAGGTATTTAAATAGGTAACAAATTATTCATTCTGTTAATTTGACGGAATCTTCATTCCAAAAATGGTACTCAATTTTAAGACAATAATATTTCTTTTATGCGTTTTTTTTAAATACGTGTAAATCAAGTCCGTAAAAACACTCCGTTATTGTTTACCATTCACCATAATAGATCAAGACCAAAACGAAACCATTACACAACTAAACGATTAACTCAATTAAATCCATCTTGGAATAATGAGTAATAAAAATATCGAAAAAATATAACTTTCGAAAATAATGTCTAAATGTCCTAGTGGTTTAACTTTCACAGAATCACAATCCTTAACGTAATAGAAATTAATGTAACTGTCTGTTTTATAGTTTTTTATATTTAGGTTCTTCCTTTATATCTATAACTGATTATAACTGCCACGCTAATATGTTAACATGTTAATTCGCGATTTATTGTTTGTTGCTAAATTCTCCGACATCAATAGCAATTTTAGAACAAACTTGCATAAAGTGTTCTAATCACTGGTAATAGCCTATATGAGCTGAATTTAAGTAGTAACCACCAAAAACCCTTTTCTGACCATTTTAAAAATTGCATTATTATTATTTTCTTATTCAATATATTTATAGTATAATAGAACCTAGCTTGGATGCTAAAACAAAGAACAGTTAACAAATCGTCAGTTTGTGTTATTTTTGTTATATTACTTTATGTAACTTTAATGTTAGGTGCAACGCATTTCTTACCTCTTCATAGCCCCGATATTTCTGTTAGAACTGAAGAAAACCCTCGTTTCTAGTGAAAATTCCCTGACAACAAAAGAATTTGTATAATAATACATAAAATACAGATTTTTAGCTAGAAAAATAACTCAATATCTCACAAAGATGAGCTAATAACTGAACTATAACTTACTAAAGCTATACGAGTTATAATTTAGTTATTGTAGCTCATGTACCACTGAAGATGACGACGTAGTCTTTGAAACGCGTTTAATCAAGTAAACGTCATTAATGTGAGATATTGTGTTGAGTTTTTTTTCTATCTAATATTATCTCACAAGCCAAGCTTAATAATTATCTACAGATTTTTAGAATGCTCTGGTGGCTCTGGTACCATCGTACAGCCGTATTCTTGTTGCAGAAGACTTCAATACTGACCTTCTGGAACCTAAGATATTTTATTAGACCTCTTAATAGCATGTGTTTTAAATTTGAAAATGATTTTACTGCCTCTTAACGCGACTCATTTCACTGGTCTTCTACGATATTATTGGCGTTAGTGACTCATCACATCTATTGCATCTATGCAGTCAAATATAATAAACTTTACCTCATTACATATTCTACCGAAATATCAAAACCTAAATCATAAATCCTTTATGGCAGATGTCAAATCCAAACCATGGCATAATGTACAAAGGCTTGACAGTATTTATGAAAAGGTTGTGGAATTCAATAAATAGCCCAATATGCTTGAAATATACGATGAACATGCTCCAATTGTAAGAACATCAGGCCTCCAGCGCCTTGGACTACAAATTATACTCGCTATCTCAAGAACCTGCGTTATACATGTTATCGTAAATTTTAAAACTGTAAAGATTTAAATGCTTTGCAACTGTACTAAAACTTAGACATAGGGTGAAACAATTAAGTTTATCAGGAGTCCTATTGTTACTACATTACCTTTCGTCACGAAAATATTTAATACTCCATAGATTCTTACTTTGTATGCTATCTTCGTATTTACTCACATTTTAGAGACAGTTGAATTGAAAATGCGATAGAGTATTTGAATTTCGACGATAAAATATTTATTCAAAGGCCGAAAAATATGGTTTGACACTCATCAATTGAAAACTCAACCCTCAATTTTATTATTTATCCACTAATAATGATTACAACTGAGGTAGACACATTTCATAATACAGGTTTAGTTAGACTGAATACGTAACTGAGACATATAACAATGTATTTGGAGGTGTACACTCTTTAAAAAAATTATTGGTGTTTTACCTTCACATAAGAGTGCTCGTTGTAAATGTTTAGTGTACTTTAGATACTGGGGCACTGTATTCGGTGACATGACTGAAATATACAATTTGTGTTTTATTTAAGGAGCGATGCACACGTCATATCATTTTATAAACTGTTTTTCTTTATAAACTAAATAATTTAAGAAAGCTCCATGTATACTCTTTTCGACAAATTACAGTGCCGACTTACTTGGCAAAGGTCTATGTTTGCCTTCAATTCTAGTACTAGACTTAATGTAAAGAAACACCTTTTTGATGTAATCTTGGTTCAAACCTTATATTTAATTTTCCCTTAAAGGTTGTTTTTTTTTCCTACCAACTCTTGTTCTTTTCCAACCCTAAGGCTTGAAGTCTTTATTTAATTTTTTTTTTTTTTACAAGGCGTTGATAACTAAGAAGTTTTTGGCTTTACACGACAAAAAATAAACATTAAAAACGTGGACAGCCTGGAGTGTAAACTCTCGACGAACAAAGCTAGTTTTATTTATAGGTCAAATAATGAGATTACTATATTTAGTAAATATAAAAAACAAATGTAAATATGAGTAGAGTTACTTGATTTAATTATTTATAGAGAACTAAAAATAAATAAGTTTCATAACTTTACTAAAGAAATTAAATTACTCCAATCTCAGGGGATTAGAACTTCTCCTCGTAAAACCTCGGGCAGGTTCTTCTGCTGTTTCTACAATTCTAAATAATAATACTCTTGTATAAACCGTGACTGTCTTAAGAAATGTAAGTATTATATCATTTACTTTGCAGTAAGCCCCTCTATATTTATTTAAAAATACAACAAATTAATTTAATTAGAATTTAAAATATTTAATATTAAATAAATGTGCGCGTTTTCTTTGTATAGCAAAGGCCACTTTGTTGTGACTAGGTAATTGAGAAAGTATTAAGAAAGGTACCTAAGAGAGCCGAATAAATGTTGTGTCCCCAGCTAGTTTAAAGTATAGTCTACCATAAATGGTTTTGAATGATATTGAATGAAGCAGAAATTTTATTTTATTTTCATTACAAGTGTCATTAAAAAATCTATTACAATTAATTAAGGTGTATGCCTGGCTAGAGTTTAAGTATTAGTTATAAATGTAGTATCTTAAAATATTGTAAAATATTTAAATATTTATTACAAATAATTTTAATTTAAAATTATTTGATGAACTTCAGTGTTTGAAATATAAATAATAAAATAATAAAGTGAAGCTCTGAATGCTGGCTTGAATGGATATGTGCTTAAAGTATTTATTTTTATAGATAGGTGATTATTTCAGAGAAAATTAACTATTTTCTGATAATTATATTGAAACTATATTCAACAAATCTGTTAACATATTTGAGGCTGTTCATCATTCAAATCCATAGCTTTTGGTTTTCTTCTTTATTATGTTTTTGATAGCAATTTTTTTTATTTTTTTTATTGTTTTGGGGGTTATTTTTCTATACTAGTGATAAATGTTAGAACATGTACTAATATTTATTTGAATGTTAGTTGGTTTAAACCTTTTTACTAAATTTATTTAATGAAAATCAGTATATGACATTACACTAAAGTAAACTTTGTCAAAGGAAACCTTTAGTTTCTAGTTGCATTGTTTAAGACTAGCGGTCACTTAACATTTCTGTCATCAGAGAATTGAGTTTAACTAAAGAAATTACTTTGAAACCACTTTTGCTAAAGAATCCTGGTAACTAATTCCAAGAAATAACGAAACTAATATTCTCAATAAATTTCTAACCAATAGTTTCTGAATGAAATCACGAACTTAAAGTAATTCGATAAAGTTCGAACATCTTCAACGTTATAACAAGTGAAATAGGGAACAAGAAGTAAATCAGATTCCTAAAACTTTCGTACTTGAAAGTACAACAGTGCTTACTGACTTGGAAACTTTAAAGTTAAGTGTAATTTTGTTAAAATTCAAAACTTCATTGTTCACCCTTATGATTAAAAAAAATGAGAGAATTTCCAAAAAAAAAAATACTTAATCGATTGATCTTTATGATATGAATTTTTCCACATATTAATAATATTCTTATTATTCTCAAAAATATTTGTTTTTGTTTTTTCAAATAAGTTAAATATTTAGAGTCCGTTACATTTGCTATTTATTCTCATAAACTGTATTGCTATGATTATAAATATGTCAATATAAAATGTGGGTATTAAATTATAACTAAATAAGTTTGTGGAAAATCCCCTATAATATATAACAGCCAAAGACCCAGTCCCTAAGTAGGATCATTTACTTCCCTCAGATATGTTACCTTAATAAAAAATAACGGGAAAAGTTTGTCACCTTTAACTTCAGACTGCGACAATTTAAATTCTAGTTACAAGTTTAAATTTAAATGGATTGTATGAAATAAGGTATTTTATACATCCTCCAAACTCAAATTTACTTTACTTTATCATCAACGACTAGCAAACTTTGTTTTGTACCTTCCCGTGACAATATATTTCATATGCAAATTTTAATACATATTTGGATATTCCACTGGAGAGACCTAAATACCTAAAAAGTATGTGGATAAAAAAAAAAGACAACGTGGTTTTATAATAATCAGTTGTTAAGTCCATTTTTACTCTTAGATTTACATGGAGTGTTTTTCATATTACAGTTAGTTTTTGCTAACTCAGGTAGTTCATAAAACTCACCACATGCAGACATAATGGAACAAGAATTTTTGTTTTATTAGTATATAGACTTTTTCCATATATTAAACTTAACCAACGATTTGTTAAGCCGAGAGTTTAAAATAAAGCTCAATAATATTTAATCAAAATGTCGACTGATATTTACTTCACATTTAGATAAAAATACTGTTAAGTTATTCCCATTGGTACAATATTTATTTATTTGCATAATAATTACTTTTTGTTATTTAACTATATCTCCTGCTCTTTGGTATATTAAAACAATCACCAATAGGCAGGCTTGTGTATGTGTTTCATTTTTTTTTTTAGAATGAACTAAACTGATTTCGCATATCTGTCGAATACCCTCTCACCCATTTCTCAACGTGCTCATATTTCCTAATATTTAAATATTTCCTCCAATCGCAGCAACTATACTAGCCCAGATATGTTATAAATATTATTAAATGAACAACTATTATAAAAAAAACATTATTCAATATTTACGGTTTTGTTTATTAAAATTAATACAAAATATTATATTATTATGAAATAGCCGCCTTCTAAAATTGTCTTAACCCATGTTTTGGTTTTTTTTAATTAGTAATTTTTCAATTTTAGCCTATTGTTTTACAAGAAACAAAAGCCCAATGGTTTTCATTATTGCATTGTGTGTGTTACGAAAAACCTTTTACTATTTCCAAAATGACGTCTATCTGTTTGTATTTTGTTTGTCTGTCGGGCTATTTATCAGACACTTTCTCAAAAACAGACAGTCCAGTAACCATTTTAAAATATAATGAATGCACCATAGAATATTTGGTATAAAATCGAGCGATTTTAAGGAGTGAAGTAAGATGAAGGTAAAAGTTATTTACTTATTGACTCAAATAAAAGAATTCTATAAATGTTATCTATTTGGTGTGAGCTAGGTTAACAGGGAATTAGTAGATAATGGCTACACCTCTAGGTTGGGGATAAAATAGAGAAATTTTATAAAAATGTTACGTATTTAATAAAAAAAAATCTAAATATTTACATACTTTGAAATGATATGTTTAATTTTGACATCTGTGTACATCTTTTAATGGCACACGACTCAAGATTATAACAAAATACCAAATTAAATCAATCAAACTTTAGAAAATATTTGTGTTATGCGATTTTGATGACACTTAAATTTATGATTTTAATAAACTAAGTACAAATTTACAGATTTTTTGTATCTGATTTCGGTGTTCGAAATAAACTAAAAATTAATCAAAATAAGGAATTGACTATTTTTGGAGAAATGTATATTTGTAGGGCACTGAGACAATTTAAAGATGATAAACAGATCCATGGAGACAATGACCAGGAAATCGCTAATAAACACTTAATATATTATTTTTTTACAAAATTTTAATTTTAGATATTTGTAGGCCCTATTCAACGACAAATTTTGAAGCAATCAAAATTAATTTTAAAGTAGGTAGATTTAATGTTATGTGCTAGCCAACTATTAGATTTTTAAATTTCGTAGTCTACGGGTTAGTGAAAATTTAATTTCAGTACTGCATAACAAATTTTTTTTTTTCATGTACCTTAGATCTACCGCCCATCATCAGAATTTTAAACTCCAATTAAATGTAAATTCAAACACAAAACACATATCACTTCGTACGGAGGTAGTAAATAATCAAAATATAAATTGATCTAGCCACAAGAGGTGTTTTCAACAATGCAACGTGGAGGTCTGACAAATAAATGGGGATTTTACACATCGATCAAAATTTCTTTAAGGTTTTTATTTTGGGAACTGTTAGTTTCACGATTACGTATATTTTAGAGATAAATATATCAAAAATTTAACACTTTTTTTTTATGTTCTATTTTGTTTTATAACTACGTCGATAATTTTTAAAATACTATCAAAGTTACTATTTTCCCGTCAAATTTTCTCCAGACTCTAAAGGTTTAAAATAACTCTAATTTCCTGTAGTCACATTTATCATAATTTAATCTATAATTTAATTATACATGCGATTTTACAGAAATATATATGTGGACTCATATACAGTAAATGAAAATAAACATTTACAAAATTAAATTAATGGTTATCATATATTTGTATCTGTGTAAACAATAAAATCTTGTTAGTATAATAATAATTTCTCAACAGCAGAAGGATTGCTTCACTTTTCTAACAACGCGGATTTATACCGATACCAGAGAATATGACAACTGGTCACTAATTGTACACGTTGTGGAGATAATTGGAAAGGTTATATTTATATCTTCTACCTCCTACAATTATTTATTCAATATTTTAAAAAATGTGATTTGTTTTCAATTACAGCAAGTTAAACATTTATTTTATTGTATTTCGATAACACATAGAGTACTATTTAAAGCATTTCTTACTTTCTGAGTCAGCTTTTAGCAGTAGTAAACAAGAAAGTAACTTTAGATAAACAAGACTTGAGTGTTATTCACGAGTATTAACATATTATTATTTAGTTATCTAAAGTGTAAACAATCGAGAGATTTATATTTAGAGGCCCAAAACCAGATGGAAACTGAGTTTTATAACACTCTGTAAAAACTGGATATAATGAATAGATTATCATTTGAATATTTAAGATGTTAAATTAATAAGTATGAATTGTTTTATCTCTACTATACTAAAATTGTATATTTTAAATATGTTAATCATGTTTAACTAAGAAAACTTATACCTATTAGACTGCTAATTTATGTCCGAATAAATTGTAAATAGAAAAGAGAAAAATTAAAAAATTAAAGTGCATACAGTAAACTCCTTCGAAAGAGATTATTGGCAATGCTATGAAAAGCAAGTAGGACTTGGGAGTTTTAACATCGTGTTTTAACCAATACAAACTTTTAGTCCAAATAACCATAGTGACCAAATTGAAAATGGACTGAATTTTGAATAATTAAATGGTTAGCGAAAAGTTTATAAAAATTGTAAAGTGAATGGTCTACGGCAGATTTGAAATATTCATGATTACGTCAGGACATCCGGTAGCACGTTGATTTCTATATACAGAGTGAGACAAAAGTCTGAAATATAATGCACTTTATACCGTCCTTCTACGTTAATTAGAAACCGAAATAATGGCACCTCCAAAAGGTGTCTCTAGTACATCTCTGCCAAAGGTTACATGAACAAATTTTTACGACTAACTTACGTAAGTAACTATCTATTACCTGTTTTAATGTAACAAAAGCTGGAAAGGCTTTAAGTGATTTAGTAATGAAACTAATTTCGTGACAAACGGCAATGTCAACAGGCAAATTGTCGTTATTGGACGGATAGAAATACATTGGTATGTTATATGCAATGTGCTTCAAAAGTAAATGTCTTGGCAGGAATAGTTAACAACCAGTTAACTATAATTATACACAATTATATATATATATATATATATATATATATATATATATATATATATATATATATATATATAGGATAGACACAAAAAATACATAAATTTTAACTTTGTTTAACTTCACGAAAACATAGAATGTGAAATTATTTTTTGCAATTAAATTCAACATATACAAATAAAAATAAATAATCAATGGGTCTTCTGTCACTACTGTTATGTTATTGTAATTTATTTTAAGCCAAATTTTTACTAAAATAAATACAAAATATATAGTAACTTCACGTACAAAAAATATCTTATATTTTAGTTTATTTATAACATATTTCCTCCTTACGTAAATCAGTAAAAAGGAATTAAATCCTATTAAAAAGTGGAGTGGGATGGAGAGGTAAATATCCTTTAGAGATATTTACATTATATTAAATTTGCAATGTTTCATTTAACGGTTGAAGAATATTGACTTTATTAGAGAGGAAGAGAAACCTTAATAAGCACTTCTAAATTTTATCTATTTAGACAGAAGGAAGACTTCAAACTTATTGGGACATATCAAGGAATAAGAAAGAATGTTTACAAAGAAAACAAACAATAGTTGTTTGTGCAACTAGTGAGCAAAGTGGCACTTTTTTAAACGAGAGAAAAATGTAGACGCACGAGGCTTGCCGAGTGCGTCAATTTTATCGAGTTTAAAAAAGACTCTTTGCTCACGATTTGCACATTATACTTTGTCTACAGTTGTCCATATTTTAAAACTATCAACACTGAGTAGAAGTTCTCACGTCAAAACTGAGGTTATTTATGAATATTACAAATAACTTGGGTGTATTGTTGAGGAAACGGGATTGCCAACTTCAAAACTCGGCAAATGAAAAATACTCTCCTTGTACATACACTGTCAATCATCTTCATGAATAATTACTTCCCTTTTCAACTTTAAAACGTTGTTTTGTTGTTTATTTATGTTGTTTTACATGTAATAATTAATCTAACCTACATACGGGACATTTCCTGTATATTATAAATCAATTGAAATAAACTTAACCTAAATTTCGTTTTGTTCGGTTGCCATCCGGAGTGAGCAAAGTAGTGTGCAAAGTAGTGGGCAAAGTGAAACTGTTGAGAAATCAGCTGTTTTGCAAATTAATTTAAATGAACAAAATGCCACTTTGTCAACAACTGTAGACAAAAAGATTTTTTTTAACTTACAACAAAGTTTTCCTTAGTGACAATTATTTAAGAAATTTGATTGTAGTGTCTCTGTTCGTAAATCTGAAAATACTGAATCTCAAATCATAATAATTCTTCTAACTTAAATTTAATGTTCTTGTATTTACATCGAAATTAGACTGTTAAATGTTTTAAATGACAACATGCTCCATTCTTTATGGGATTAAATTATGCCAAATTTAAATAACAGTTAAATCATATTTAATTATAATTGTAAGCTTTGTATTTTTGTCTTAAAACATTCCTAAAATCTATTCTTGAATAAATGGAATTAGCACATCATCCCTTTCTCCAAAAAAACTATAGCTAAATAATGGACGATCAGTTCATAGTTCTAAAACTCAACCTACTACATCAATGAAATTAGGTGAGGTATGGAGTGTAATAACGAAGTCAATATACAATATCCAATGAAAACTGCGCTTCACGAGGATTCCAAAAATTGAATAACCACCGTCACAGAAAATACATATAATAAAATATTGTATTTCAAAAACTGATAACTAAATGTCACATTTTTGTTTTAAAAGAATGAGAAGTTATTCTCAAAACTTATTGTAAATTTGTACTCTAACATTATTATATAGATTTACCTGACGTAAATTTTTTAGTGTTTTCTTCAATTTGATGTTCATTTGTAAATCTGTAATAGACATTAATTGAAATCAGGAGATTGTTAAATATGTCAGGTTACATCTGTATTGTTATCAAAATTGAAAAGGTTTCTGTCATATTTTATTCAAGAGCAGCAATTAAATATGCTTCTCCAAACAAGCATGTAAACCTCTTCAACTTAGATTAGATGTTACACAATATTGAGGGTTTTAATTATAAAATCACAATCTGAATCCAACCTTATAAGCAAAGTTTGTAGAAGTGACTTAAGTTTAAGAACAAATAACTTGTTCAACTTAAACAAACCTGCAATCTTGGATTCAAAAAATTTAAATGTTTATATATTATGATATTTAATAATGTTAATACATGACAAACACATTAACAGTATCAACCCAGAATACTCTTACAAGAGCTATTATACCGACGTGATAGGATATGATGTCTTTATAGTTTTGGATTCACTAGCTTTCCATTCTAGACTTTAACAGCAATATTTAAACTACTTAAAATCTGTTATTACAGATTGATGTAAGATCTACAAGTTGAACTTCCGACAAATCATTTTAAACAACCAGCATTATGAAATTTTTCTCGAGATGATTTTGTTACACAAGAAAAATCATGGAATCAAAAACAACTTAAACATCAAAATTTGGCTACAATATATCCTATTATAGATAACTTATTTGTTTAAAATTTTGAAATTACCCAATCCGAAATAAATTATTTAAGGACAACTAACAAACCGTTTAGGTGATCTTAAAATAACGTTATTGTTATTATTACTTTTATTGATTTTAATATGATTATACAATAAAATTTGTATATTCGAAAAATCGAATCTTAGAATTTTGATAAACTTTTCAACAATCAGAGCACATAAGTACCTAAACTAAAAGAATTGGTATAATATCCATAAATTCGTTGGTCGGAATTTATTTGTACTTATTTTTTTTGAAATATTCATTGAGATTTTAAACACTCTAATTTTTCAAAAATAGCTCTTCCGATTTTTGGTGTGATGTGAATATTTATAACTAAAATCAAGGCTTGAATACGTATGTGACTGTAAATTACAAGGCCCTTTTACATCGGTGACAACGAAAAAAAACCTATTAACTGACAGATATATTTATGAATCTAGGTCCTAGTTATACTATAATAACAATGTGGAAATTGGATCAAAAATGAAAATAAATTACGTTTGTGTATTTTTTTTCTTGGCTGAGAATGGATATTTAAGAATGTATGTTTTTTATTAATTTTAAATTAATAATCTCTCACTTAGATAGGTGCACATAAAATTGTTTAATTTATATTCCATCGAAAGTTAAAGTGATAAGGTTCAGAAGAAAACAATCAAATTTGGAGACCCATCTTTCAATTTATGCGCTTCAATTTGTTCGTGCAAATCAGTTGATATTGAGTCTTTAAAATCCATATGAAATAAAATAAAACACATTCTAAACATATCTCAATTAATTAATATAATAAATCTTCACGCATTAAATATATACGATTTCCTCCCGTTATTTATTTTATATTTTTTATTTTCAACAACATAGTAAGGAAAGTATTTCAAGTTGGCAATTTTTTTTAAATTTCATTTAAGATGGTTTTAAACTATTTGTCGGTCTGTAGAACTTTCGTCAAGCATTGCGTTTTTGAACTGGTAGTGCAAAGTTGTACCCCAAGTAGTGGTTAGATTTACTATTAAATGTAATACATTCTTTAAAAAAAGTAGAATCAACGAATTTATGTTCAACTTCTGAGGTTGATTATGTTGGCTATTCATAAAGATACAAGAAAAAGTTATGACTTTTTAAACTTTTTAGTAAAGTTTAAAACTTTAGACTTAAACAAACTTAAACTAAACTTGCCAACATCTGCTGCAGACATTGTCGCGTGGATGAGACTTTACGAAATTGCAAACTCTTCTTGTTACAAACATTACAATTTCTTGGCTAATAACAATGGAACACACCAAATTTTCTGTAGTGATTTTTTATTATTTTATTATAATTAGAAAATATAAATAATTATAAAAGGCAGTGGCTTCCGATTTTATCCGCCGTAGTGAGAGTAAAATTTAATTTTAAAATGAATATCTCTGAAAACACTCTTAAAAGTATTAAGGTAAATCATTTTGCCACACTGAACAGGAAACTTTTAAGTATAAAGTGGTTTTGTGAAATTAAATTTGTGTTTTCACATTTGTACAAATACAGTAATTGCTTTATTTGTGAAATAAATTACTACATTAGGGTGGGCAAACGCTGGAGATGAATCCAGCACTGTGTGGATTTTACGTCAATTGCGTACAACAAATAAACGCACTGTTTACTTACGTCTTGGGGACACGTTTGTAAATACAAGCTGTTTAGTCCTTTAAAAGAGAAGAATGAGATTGAAATTACAACATAAACACAAGGAAGTTAAATTCAGAGAAAAATATTGACTGTCGTTCTGAAATTGAATATTTATTAAGTGCTCCTTTATTTTGGCAGAACTTTTATAAAAGAAACACAGAGTTTTGATGCAAAGTAACCCCACCCTATTACCGACATAGGTTTTATATTACAACCACTAACTTCAATAATAATTGAAGAATATTTGAATTAACAATTTATTCTAAGATGTGATATTTATATACCAAATATATTATTTGTTTATATACGTTTGTTTCAAAGTTTTTAGACGATATAAAATTTTTTTTTAAACTTTTTATTTCAGATCTAAAATCAAATCTATATGAAAAGTTGGCCAGACGTTAGAAAGTGACCCAAACAACTGAATCTGTGCATATTACACTAGCCCTACATATATTGCTTATAAACTCTATTTTTTTTTTTAAATACTATGAGACATATTCGAAACATAGTTTAAGTCAAATCTTAGCTGCCGCACGTAGTAAGAACAGTTAAGTTCTAAGCCAAGTTGGCAAAAGAAACAATCATTTAATCTGCTTCTACTGTAGACTTGTAAAACTACCAAGTTTCAAAATACTTAATTTTTACCAGTCGATATTTAATTTGAAAACACTACTATCAATAATTCAGTATTTAGTTTTCTTTATAATTCTACCTAATAACAATTAAAATTGCGGAATATGTGGTAAGAAAACACTCAACTTAAAATTTGATTTGGGATAATATTTCTAAAATTTACTTCAAAGCTGGTATAAAGATACTGTAGTTATAAACATCATCTAGGCACTGTTCGTTATTCAGCAAATTCTCGAACAAGTTTAAAATGTAAACCATTTATAATCGTGTTCCTTATAGTTTTTGCATATAGACAATGACGTATGCTTGCTTGCAAGGTAAGTAATTTCATCAGTTATCCAGGTCTGTCACACAATAATTGTTGTCTTTCTGGCTTCTCAAAATGAACTCTATTTCCAACTAAAAATATCGTAATTCCTTACAAATAACATATCATATCATACCATGTCATACGATACTATACCTAACCATATCATACCATACATACCATACAATATCAAACTATATCAAGTCAAATCACATCACATCACATCATATAAGTTATGATGTGATATCATATCATATCATATCATATGATATATCATATCATATCATATCATATTATATTATATAATATCATATAATATCATATCACATCATATCATATCATATCATATCATATTATATAATGTTATATAATATCATATCATATATCAGTTCATACCATATCATATTATATCATATTATATTATATTATATTATATTATATTATATTATATTATATTATATTATATTATATTATATTATATTATATTATATTATATTATATTATATTATATTATATTATATTATATTATATTATATTATATTATATTATATTATATTATATTATATTATATTATATTATATTATATTATATTATATTATATTATATTATATTATATTATATTATATTATATTATATTATATTATATTATATTATATTATATTATATTATATTATATTATATTATATTATATTATATTATATTAACCATTAAAAAGGAACACAGACATGCTCTTTAACATCTTCCAAGATATTAAAGTAAGGTATAACTTTGTCAATCTACAACTGCTCAAACTTAAAAATCATTTTTTTCCTGTATTTATACAAGAACACAGGAAAAACATCAAACAATGCACAATCTTTCTCACACAAACATACAACATACACAAATCAAATATGAAGCAAAGAAAAAGTATTCGTCGCCAACAAAAAAGAGCGGGAGTCACCTGTCAATAAGTGAATATTAAAAATCAACTGTACTAAATTCATTGGTTATCTCTATTTCCACCTATTCTATTTCTATACAATTTGATCAACTATGGAAATAAATCATTGCTTTTTGACTCATAAAGAAGGTCGTACATGTGTAAAGTAACCATAAATGTTATATACATAACTGGTCACAATTTAGGGATAAACTAACTTCCAAGTTTAAGGTTTGTTTTCACTTTTGACCAATAACTCTATAATTGACATTTTTAAGAAATGGTGACTGTAGAGAATAATAAATTGTTGCGTCTCGGATAAACCATTCTTACGATAATGAGTAATATAATCATATTTCACACTTCAGACACCAACCGTTCAAAGTCTTTAACCTAAACTTAACGACTCACAGAACTAAATATTATATTACGAGTCGATCAAACCATGCATTCTTGAAGTAATATATTACACAAATGCCTCAGACAAATAGTTATTACGAGATATTATAAATGTTTGTAACGTAGGAAATGATTACAAAAGCTGAACCTAAATTGTCCGTCCTCGTAATTTAATTTGTAAGTAATGTGACATTTAAATTACAAAGTGAATAGAAAACAATAATACCGAAAACGTTTCACAGTTAAATGTTCTAGAAATATACTTCTGATCGGTAGTAATGACTTTTATTAGGAAATTATAAAATAAAATATTACAAACATTTGTGTTTCATTTTTAGCATAACAAAACATATTGATGCCATTACTTATTAATAATATTGAAAATCATTATTAAATAAAACTGTCACTTATATGAAAAGCATTGCTGGAAACCTAAAAACCATCGCATGTGGCAAATACTAAGTGATAAAGTCTGATTAAAGTCTAACGTTTATTACTGTGATCGTAAACTGGAAGCGCTTTACTTCTGATAAAAGTATTGGTCTACGAAAAGTTAAAGACGAAGTAAAATGTCCATAATAAATATGACCTTTAACTAAAAGTGATTTAATACAAATAAATATATTTTTGACATTTCTCTATAATTTTTCTAGACACACTATTTTTGCAGTAAATCTTCAGATTCTATTTTAAACGGAAAATAGAGTTTTATGTGAATTAAATACTTTCTCGTTCATGGTATGAATAAGAGAACAAATATAAATGACTTAAATGTTATATTTGTTAAACTAATTCTTTTACAATTTATATATGTACGAATCATCAATATTTACGTATATTTTAATAAATTACACATAAAGTGCATACTTATTAAGCCTTGTAATTAACATATTTTTTACAGATACAATGATGTTTGGTAAAAAAGATAAGATAATTTTTTGACTTAGGCTTTTATAAACTATTGTATCTGGGCGAACACGACCTACATATTTTTAAAAAAATTGGTTTCGTTTCGTCCGTATATTATTTCATTATCATAGATACTGAATCTATTAGAACGAAACACTTTCAGATTGTGGAAATAATGTTTACACTTGCCTCCGCTTAGTGATACTATAGACATCTTCCAGGGATCACCACCAACACTCATCCAAATAAAAGATAATGGCGCCCCATACCAGAAAGGCGTGAAAAGCTATCTAGAACCCATTCAAAGTAATACACTCTACCAAACTGTGGTATCAGACTTAAGAAACCGAATTAAAACGTTATTTGAGAATTATCTTTGATATATCTCAATCATACTAGTTTACTCTGATCAGCTGGTCAAAGATATTATTAAAATAAATTGTATTCATGATTGAGGTATTTACGAGGAGCCCATACTTAGTGAAATATTGATTGTTACACGGTACTCATATTGGAAACCTGTGTGACGATCAGTATTGGTTACGATTGAGAGCAAATATATATCTCTCTCAGTATAATTAGTTATCGTATTCAATACAGAGGGGATTATTTTTTTATCATGTTAACTCCATTTTCCGCATAATTTAATAATAGACGTATTTTTTTCAATTTTTCAAATAATTAATAATGCATATTTTCATGATGACTAAGATGTCTGTCCACCTAAAGTTATCATTTTATGTATTTGATCTTTTAGTCGTGCATAATAATGTGTATTTAAAAGAAGATTTTCAAGTAATTGCT
The DNA here is from genome assembly GCA_963513935.1 of Aphrophora alni. NCBI lineage: Eukaryota > Metazoa > Arthropoda > Insecta > Hemiptera > Aphrophoridae > Aphrophora > Aphrophora alni. The sequence continues at coordinate 131,134,165 of OY740769.1, read as the reverse complement.
TGAAAATAAAGAAGTAATTTGGCAATAATTTTGGCTCAAGATATATATGTGTACTTATAAATCCCGTTATAATGAAGTTGCTTTGATATAAAACAAAGGGGGTGATTAAGAGGAAATATGACATAAGTTGGTAAGATTGTAAGCATCACAGCTAATTTGAAAAACTTTAAGCATTTTTCATAATTGTTGTTATGATATCAGAAAAATTAATTTGTGTTACTGTACTGTTGTGTATTTGTATTATAATCAAAATTAATACATAATTCCAGAGTAAATACAAATTCAAAAGATACTTATCATTAATAAATTTCATCAAAACGTTTAGGAGAGATATTAAATTAACAATATAATTTTGAAACCAACTGCAGATGATTTTGTATATTCCGAGTTAACCATATGGAAAATAACCAAGTGGACATGAATAGAATAGAATGCATCCAAACCAGAGGTATAAATTATTCTGACGAAGTCTTTAATAAACCTACAGGATAATCAATCCAGCTTTTACCAGGGTATATTGTCACACATCTCCAGGTGTAGACGTGGGTTATTAATAAAAAATATTATATTAAATCAAACCATGATGGTTTGGCCTTCATTCTATACATAAACATCAAATCTACTGCATCATATTTTCAATAATTTAGCGGAATAAATGATAAAAAGTACAAGGGTGCCGTAAACCCGATTTAATTATTTAATACGTTTGTTAAAGAAAAAATGAAAACATAGGTCAAATTCAAATACGTTTGTACTTTCGAAAAGGTCTCTTTCAGATCATGTAACCCCATTTTTTTCGCCCAGAGATTCATTACCTATTTCTCGGCAGATAAAACCCACAAATCCTAAAGTATTGACTACATACTTGCCGCGGAATCAAAATGAAGGGGCAGTCTTGAAAATGGCTTAATTAGTGGACGTTACAGCAATATTGTGGTGATAAAAATAACTTATATTTATTCCGCAGTTCGTAATGTCCGAAACACATAGCTTATGTGAACAAGCTAACTGTAAATAATTGTTGCCAACATTTTGTGTTTAATTATACTTATTACGATTTATTTGACATTGAGAAACTCACTATTTTTAATATTCTGCATTAAAGTAAGCTATAACATTGTAGTACTGCTAGTATTTATCAATCTTTTCGATTGAAAGCAAAATAAGCAAATATTTTCGTGCATATAGAAGAACGTTACAAAAACATTACACGTATTTTCTTACTTATAAAATCAAAAATTATGGAAAGTAATGAATTCGTCGCCACGTTAAAAAAATGTCAGGACGGGAGTGATGTATCAAATAAATTGAAAATAAATCTATTAAATTTTATGGAAATATTAACGTGGTTTTTGAATATCTATTTTTTCCTAATGGCTGTTTGTCCATCAGTATTTATTTTTCAAAAACAGTTTGACTGATTTTTTTTTTTTTTTTTTTTTTTTTTTTAATTTGATCCATGATAGTTTATTTTGCACATAAAATATAACTTTTTAACTCAAAGTTTGATGTGTATTAAATTATCAATAAATCTAGTAGCAATGGTTATGTACGAATGATAAAGTATGTACAATAAATTTACACTGTTTACTTAGGTTATAAATTTAATTATGGTTCAAAGTCATTGTAACAAAATAAATTACTTTTTGAAAACAACGAAACTGAACCTGGAAATACCTCATTGAAAAATTGATCCTACACATAAGAAAAAAGGAGGGAAAAAAAGTATAATTTTCTTATTGATAATTTCATTTCACTACGTTGTTATGATTTCGGACAAATGTGCATTGGACTCAAATTACATTTGGCTTGTTAAATGTTTGTGCTCAGTTTATTTATTATGGTCACTTTTCTGGGCTATGAAGGAAATTATAAAAACCCTGACATAAATTTTATAACATGTATAATGGATTCACCACATTTATTAATATTAATTATAAAAAGAGAAATTTATTAAAGTTCATAAAAGCCGACTTTCTAAATACAATTTATATTGGTTCAGGGCTGCCAATATGATGCGGGTTTTATGAGATTATATGATGCGGGTTCTCTGTTTGAAGTTATTTGTTAATTATGGAAGTTCAATTTTGTTATTATACATTTTTCGGACATTTGCCATCATTTGTGTGTTAAAAATCAAAACACGACGTTTCGGGAATAAGAATCAATTCCCGTTATCAAGTGACTAAAAACTAAAGAAACATGAAACTAGAAACTAAGCCTATGTAAGAAGTAAAATTAAATAAGAATACCACCAACCTTAAAATCTAAGCGTGCATCTCAGAGCTAAAACTCTGAAGTTTTTTGACTTCTTTTTTGACTTAATTTTGAATTAATTACAATTTTTACTGTTTACGAAACCATCCCAATTTCCCGCTCCTCTCTATTGTCTACAAGAGTGGTGGAATAATATCAATAGTTTAAAGTGTTGTAAGAAGAAATGTTGTAACTAGATTGGAAACAATATAACAGTTTGCATCTCAAGTTGAAACGCTCCAAAAAGTTATAATTACTCCATTTCGGTTTACGAGTCGGGATGTCTCAGTTTAAACATGGAGAATGAAATGATTATTGTTATTAGTTCTGATTGTCAATACTTCTAAAAACCAGGTGAATATTATTCAAATATTACTCAATGTAAGTACTACAGAAATTTAAGGAATTTTAATTACATAATCATTCCTTATAAGAGACATAAATTTGTTACATGGAAAATAGTTGCTGTAGTCAGCATTTCACATTTAGTTATTTACTTTATTTTAACAATTTTAATTTCTAACTCTTTTTTTTTATAAACTTAACCATAAAAAAAATACAACATAATTAGACAATAAAAATATTTTCCAAATCTTTACGATGTATTTAATTGTAGGAAATATCCGGAGACTAAGTCTATTACCAATTTTATTTAAATCGGGCTATTAATAAATATTTGCATTATATTATAACCACCTCTACTTTTACATTCTCCTCTTTAGTTGTTTTGACCGAAACCTAACCATTTTTCAGGACACATATTCAGCATCAAACTGCAATTTCTTTTTCCTTTTTACAAATTTGTACTTTGAATAATATGAGTACGATCCCTCAATGAGATAGTAGACCTCACCGCATCAAAAACATGATTTAGACACCTTGACTATTTTAAACATGAATAGTAAAAATATAGACAATTAATAAAAGTAATATTTATCTCTTAAAAAATGCTAAAAATTGTAATAATTTATAATAAACCATATACCTAGTTCGCCAATTTTTCAGGTCGTATATTATAAACAATTCCACACAGTAAATAATTCACATAATCCGGTTAGGGCTGTTATATATATAAATTTGAAAAACCATCAAAATAGACCCCAGTGTACATGGTTTTTTACCCCAACTTGACAACAGATACACTAGTTACATTTTCAATAAAGAAATCGAATAATAAACAGGTAACCTTTGGTTATGTTTCCTTAGGTATGTTAAATTTAATATTAACTGATAGCCATTACAGACTTGGGTTGCATGAAATGCAACTCCAAAATTTATTATGGATTCTAATTAAGTGTCTATTCTAAAGTAGTGGTAACCAGCCATAGTGCCAAGAGTGATTGTTTCGGATTAACATTGAAGCACTCCTCTGGGAATCAGCTTGGTTATCCTTGTTCACTGGGTTCAAATTTACTTTGCTTGTAAGCCACTACCAATTGTTCTTTGCTAAGTAAATTAACTTTGTTAGGTTTATCAATTCTACTAAAAAAATTAAAATAAAATAAAAACATCATTGCCTTATTATATTATTTTAACGCAATGCCACTTGGAGTACTCAAACATTGACCCTTTCAATTCCACCAGACATGAAATCAAATACTTAAAAATAAGTCTAAGTTATTTAGTACTTACTCCGTACGTTTTTTAGTGTTTTAATGTTTTAACGACCTCTCAGGAGCGAGTATGAAGATGGGCATACGTTCTGAAACGCGTAACATATGTTACAAAATAGGTCACAAAACGGAGTAAGTATTAAATAACTTAGATTAAAATCTGGAACTTGGATACGATTACTCAAAATGAGTTTTAATAACTTTAAAAAAAAGTAAAAATAAGATAACATGATGGGAGGGGGTGTAAGTAATGGAGTTCTCTCCAAATTTTACCATCTATACCAACATGCCCATGCGTTCAACTGAGTTGTGTCGTATTTATTAAATAACACTATTTTTAGTATAATCAAAAATAATTATTTATCTGACCATAACTATGTACTTTGATTGATCATTATGTCACATGATCATTCAAGCATGTTAAGAAGAAAAAAGATGAACTAACTATCAACAGTGGCGGATCTATGGGGGGGGCTTTCGGGCTGAAGCCCCCCCCCAAAACCTTTAAAAAATGTTTTGTAAGAAAATTTAAAGTTTGCTCAAAAGCACACAAGGCGTTTGCGGTTCCTTTACAGCGACTAGTGATGAAGACAATGACAGTGTTAGTTCTCAGACCATCACTCCAAGTCTCCAAACAAAAATTCCAACTGTGTCCCCGTCATTATTTATTCATGTCTAGCCAGTAGAACTACTCTGAAATATTAAATGTACGATGTACTTAAAAATAAATCCTTTTCACATTTAACTTTTCTGCCTTTTATTAACTTTAATGTATTTCATTAGTAAATTAGTAAACAAAACATCCTGAAAACCTTTAATATGAAACACACGTTTTTACTCCATAAAACAACGTTAAACTACTGTTTTGGTCGCTTCATTATATGAAAGTCCTTTCACAAAATTTTCCCCTGTTCAGCCCCCTCCAAAATAAAATTCTAGATCCGCCACTGACTATCAAGTATAGGAAAATGTATTGGCTGATTGGACGAAGTTCCCAAATTAACATGCACAACAAATTACTGTTGTATAAACAAATTTTGCAACCAATCTGGAGGTATGGTTTGCAACTTTGGGGTTGTACCAAGAAGTCCAATATTAAAATTATTCAAAACTTCCAAAATAGGTGCTACGAGGAATTGTTAACGCCCCTTGGTATATTAGGAATGATGACATCCACAGTGATTTAAAGATGAACACGGTAAATGAGGAGATTAAAATCATGGCAATCAGGCAGTCAAAGAAGCTCACTAATCATGAAAATCCAGTTGTGCTCCAGATCTTGAATACCAACAGTGTAATAAGGCGACTTAAAAGAACCAAGCCTGAAGATTTAGTGCAGTGATGATACTTATTTCCTGCAGTTCTACTGTGGATATCCGGTGGATTTAGGCTAATATCCGCCTAATAGTGAACTGTATATTATATAAAAGCTACTAGATAAGTTTTATTACTTAGTTGTAGTATAAATAATAATATATATATAAAAAAAAAATTTTTTAAATTAAAAAATGATCATTCATAAATATTTCTGGATCCCATATTGCCAAATATTGTAATACCTTCTTACGTGTTTCAATTTTTTTTTAATAATGTAAACTTCATCACGCAAGTATTCATATACGTATTTGAGTTTATATATAATATTCATATATATTATTTAAGGAAACATGTCAAGTTTATTATATAATAATTCCGTTACAATAAAACCAATTCAAAATCAATTTCGCGATGTTTAGACTTCAAAATTAAATGGATTTACTGCGTTAGAGATCATAGTAGTTAAAAGCAAATAACCTAAAGGTGAATGGGATAACATCATTTTTAATTTTGTTAAAGATTGTTTTACGGATTATCTTTTGGCTGATCTGTGTCTTCCCTTTTCATAGACCAGACATATTCCAGATTTGTAAAGAATTATTATTATTATTATTTTTTTTTTTTTTTAGAGGTTTTGCTTGTAGTTAGGCTCATTATTATTATTATTATTATTATTATTATTATTATTATTATTAAGATTATTATTATTATTATTTACTGTTAACGTAACTACTAAATCAAAACAGATACAGTTTTTATTATCATTTGTATCCCAACGAGGTTAGGTCAGAGAGTTTGTAATATTATATTACAAGTTAAAGTTCTGTAAAACTTTATAAAGTTTTGTTTTCAGGATAGAGCTGAGTAAATACCATAATGGCGCTCATCAAATTGTATATAATTGTCGTAACATGTCGATAAATACAATCAAATTTTCTTGTAATAGAAATATACAGCTTTTTTAATAAATCTCTGACACATAAAACTCTCAATATCTACTTCAGAAATGAAGATCGCTTTTTCTGTAGGAAGTCAATTTATAGAACTAATGTCCCAATTTATTCATACTCCTCGATTCCTCCGGGAATATTGGAAATGCATAATTTATCTCAAGCTACTTCAATTTTCACGACAGCCTGACCCACTTCTTGTGTCTTCTATTTATCTCGGATTTGAAGTAAGGATAAATAAAAGTAAATTCTAAAAGTACATGAATCCCTTGTGATTCGATACAGTAGTGAAACTCAAAAACATAGATTGTTGGTTATATTAAGGAATTAGGAGGTAGTAAACAAATTTAAATGTAGATATGTACAAGCTTGAACTCGAAATTTCCGAACGACGGAAAAGGGGGTCACAAGTGGAGGTCCCGTTTAGGAACGCGGCAGGGTTAAAATTTACGAATATATAAGAATGTATACCGTGTGTCTGTGCATTTGGAAGAAAGTTTGTAGAGTGCTTATGAAACATTTATTTGATTGATATAAACATAACTTGGTCATAAAACATAAAAACATTTAATTCGGTTTCCACTTTAAAATACTGTTATATTTCTGGTACTATTAATAAATAATGTAATTTTTTTTTCTATACCATATACTATGTTTCGGAATATTTATCTCTTCATATTTGAAGTAATAGTAAACTGACTAAAATTTGTATTTACATCTATTATAGGTTATTCCAGGCCTACTGGTAGTAAACCTATTTTGGGTTGTTTTTTTTTTTAATTACGGCAGATGTGTAATTTTGCTTTTAATTAAGAGGATTATAAGAGAGGGAGATTTCGCTTTTTCGTAAGTTTACAAACATCTAATTCCCTAAGATAAGCCGCGTGTTTCTAATTATTTATTGTTTAGACAGGAAATCAATGTTTTAAAGATAAAATATTCGAAGGGGGAACTTATCTAAAAACATTTTCGTTTTCAACATTTCAGGGATTTCGCTACGTTTATATAAACTCAATCTGCGTCATTCCCTCCTTGTATTACTACCACCTTGGAAGGGATTTAAAGTTTTATCAACTTTTATCAGCTTTTATCATCTTTTATTAGACTTTTCCTATGTGAATTTGCATTCAGACGAATCAACTATTTTTACAATTCTCTCTGTAAGTGAAAGTAACAAAATAAAAATGAACTTTTAGTTCAACGCTTACTCCACTTGAAAGTTTCTTCTAATTCCTAAAAATAGATATGTCTATTTATCCTCCCCTCCCCCACATTGAGAGTGGGTAATTTTATTGATTTAGTTTGTCATGTTTAAAAGTGCTATATTTACTTGTTTTGAGAAAGTACACAATGTCAGAAGTAACAGATTATGTGAAATACAAATTGTTAACACTCTTATAATAAGTTGTGAAGGAAACTACAATAGTAGAAATGTGTCCATTTGGAATACCAAAATATTGGTATGTTCTTTGGAATGTTCTAAAAAAAGAAGTCTTAATCAAAATTAACAGTAATTTATTTAATGACGGAGGGAAAAGTTAGTTTTCCTTTTCATTCCTTTTATTTGATTACTGCCAAACTGTTAGTACCAAATTCAGTTGTACCTTATTTCTTCCAGTGATATTGCACTTTAATTTCACTAAAATTTGATTGAATTCCATTAAGTCAATTTTAAAACTTAGAACGTTCAATTCCGGAGTTCGTTACCATTTTTTTTTAATTTTAACCAGTAACTTGCTTGTGGGAAAATTTTAACCAATATATTTTATTTGGATCCTTAGAATGTACAACAATTTAATTAATATCGTTGGTTTCATAGATATTAGTTTTCCTTTTCATTCCTTTTATTTAATTACTCCCAAACTGTTAGTACCAAATTCATTTGTTCCTTATTTCTTCCATTAAATTTCTCTAAAGTTTCATTGAATTTGATTAAGTAGATTTTTGAAAGCTAGATAATACAATTCTGGAGTTTGTTATTTATTTTATTTTTTTACCAATAACCTCTCGTGGTTATTAGACTTTAACCAACATATTTTATTTGGATTCCTAGAAGGTACGTTTGGAACAATTTAATTAACATGGTTAGAGCTTGTTTCGTGAATATTTCTATTCCAGAAGAACAAAATAAGATGTTATTAGTGCAATAATTTCATACGAACGTTGGTCTTACCTAATGTATTGGTTAAAACATTCATTTTCTTAAATATTGATAAAAATATTAAACCGTAGTTCTAATGCTTTAGTTATAAATTCAATTGGAGAATACAATAAAAGTTGCATGACATGTGTCTGGCAGCTGTCACCTGGTGGAGAACGTATTAACTTCTAATATAAATCAATTAATAAAACTGCAAAATAATTTCTGATCATATTTCCAAACTCATAAAACAATACTAGAAGAAATATAATAATCTCGTGTTATAATATCACTTTACAAAATTATTTATCACAATTAATTTTATTTTATTCTTATCATAATGACTGTCAATGTTTATTTTAATAACAATTCAAAAGAAAACTTTTATTTTTAACTCTGTCTAGGCATTAAAATATTGAGTTTTCAAAACAATCTCCCTTGACATTATTCCTAAATAAAAGTAATCTAGAGAATTTGCCAAATAAAATGTGTTTATTCATTGCACTGTAGACCCCCTCACGAAACCCGTTTTTTCCCCAACTCCGAGCAGATGAAAAGTAATACCAATTGTTTTTTTGTTTTTCACTGAATATTCTGATTCGTCAATACCCTCTCTATTGTTGTGAACCATATGAAATATGATACAAAGTATTATGAATTGTGGTACAAATAATCCAAATTTGTTGTAACCTCACAATTTCTCTGCACTCTATGATAAAGACCATTTCACAATACATCCATGAAAATTGAGTCATGGTACACATCAAATTTAAAACTTACAACTCTTTGACGTTAATTTCTAAGAAACATGTGTGTGTGTTTTTTTTTTTTTTTTTTTTTTTTAAATAAAATACCGGGAATTTCATGAAACTTCTAAAGTTTTTATTTTATTTTTTAAATACATCTTTCATAAGTACAAAAATGGACAATTAAAATAATTTTTTTTCTAGTTTTATAATATACGTAAACTTATAGTGTAATTATGTACAAAATATAACATCACATTTTATCCAAATTCAGTCCTTCCTGACATCCCAAACAAAATTAAAATTTACTTTGAATACTCTATGTATGACTGCATAAAGTTACAATAAATTAATTTTACCTTAAGTTCTTACCTTATTTATATAATTCCTGAACACTTCTGAAATGTTTCTCGTCCTCCCATCATCTTCAAAACGTACCTATTTATATAAAACTCCAAATATTCACTATTGTTGAGATTTTTAAATGTGTGATGAATATTTTGTTTAATTTTTTTTTAACTTTAATAGGAACACACAAACACTCACTATTACTACTACAAATAGACAGAAAACTACAAATTTTCATTGAGAATAAAGTTTATTTTATTTATCGTAATGACGACTATTGTTATACATTAGGATGACTAACACTTAACAGTCTTCAATGATCATATATCGTATGATTTTTAAAAAACGACGGGGTTTCGGCTATTCAGCCGTTATCAAGTTTAAGTTGGGGAAGCTTCTTCGTTGTCATGTAACACTAAACAAAAACACATTTACAAACATTTAAATAAAATTATTCATAAAGAATACACTCAATATAAAAACTGTCCGGTAGGCCCATTGTCTCGCACTAAACTACTGCTCATCTTTTAACATGATAGACTGGTTTGTCACTGGGAAAGGTAGCCTAGTGGGGTTGAGTCTCTTAAATTTATATTTCTGTCATATATGAATCCAAAACTAATTTTTCATTAGATAACGTATCGGGATTAGTTTTGAACATTTTGTATATTTCAAATTGCTCCAGTGCGTTCATTAATTTTCCTTTTTTACAATGATGAATTTTTTTTTAAGGAATATTTAATTGCAGAGTATTTGTGGATTCAATTTTTGGTTGACAAAGTGATTGTTTAGCTATCGGGATGTGTTCTTTGATTCTTTTTAATCTCTTGTAAATGTGTTTTTGTTTAGTGTTACATGACAACGGAGAAGCTTCCCCAACTTAAACTTGATAATGGCTGAATAGCCGAAACAGTCGTCACTTTTTAAATCATACGTTAGTTGACTATTGACGACGGTAAATGTTATTCATACTAATGAGAATTAATAAAACTGACGAATTGACGAATATAAGACAATTGAGTAACCAATTTGAGTAATTTACACCACTAATGACGTCGGCGTCGCCTAAAACAACCTGTGAGAATTGGTCTTAATAACTTCTTATAACATTTTACTAAAGTAATTGGAAAACAGTCGATTATAGACACAACTGAACTTGTTAATATAACAGTTGTTCATATCAAAGCTAACAATTTAATCAAAACTTTGTTTAGAAAAATCTGGACTTGGTCCTCAATAGCTAAGTATAAATTCATTCAAACTTCTAACACTTCAGAATAATCTCACAAGTAAAAATTAAGTGTCATAAAAAAACTTTAACTTGATAGATTTTGATTATAATTATAAATTTGTGACATTATTTCTTCAAACAAACTGAGCTACCCATGCGTTAACAGCTGTATGACCTAAAAAATACTAGTTATTTACTGTTAATTATACAATTAATTTTAAGTTTTGAAAGGTTAAAAGTTAACTTTATAGAATTCAGCTAACAGGTATAGGAACCAAATTTAAAGATTTCAGTTTTTTTATTTGGAACTTGCACAAGTCTTAGAGCAATGTATATTTCCATTGCGTTGAATTGTACAGTTAATTATTTCTCAAAAGAACAAATTTCAAGCAAAATTTAAGACAAAATTATTTCTTGTACACTTCATGATACTCTATTGTTAATACATGATTTGTTTTAATATATTGTGGTGTTAATACTTCGCTCACTTGCGTCGGTCTATCCAATTGTGGTGAGTTAAATAAATAACGGAAAATTTATAAATTGTTTAAGAATTGTATATGATGTAAGCGAAGGTTTATAGGTCAAGAAATACTGATTTGCTACAAGGAAATATTTGGTTGTGAATTATAATAATCAGATAATGAATATCGTATAGGAAAGTGTGTTTACTGAAAACATTTTGAGTATTTTGACATTTAGTTGTAATAGACAAATTTATAATATTTTTCAACTTTCTTGTATTATGAAGTTGGAAACTACCTGTCCCAAAAGAAAAGTTAAAATTGAGATTAGGAAACTTTGGTGATTACAATCAATTGTCAAAATGCTAAGGAAGTTGACAAACTTAAAGGGAGAGAGCAGTGGAAGGAATGGCATTATTTAAAGAAGGGCTGAAAGACCTTGTTAATGCAAAGACCATAATTTTGCAAAGTAAAAGGGATGTCTCTAACAGAAAACTTAGGAACATAAAATATGCGGAGTGAAAGTGAAACAAAATACTTGAAAAGAAATTCCTAGACTGCATGGAACAAAAAAAAATCAAATCGTCTAGTTTATAAAAATAACAATAATTAATAAATGAAGATATTGTCTTTATATTGGCAGGAACATCGCAGTGAAAATACATTTCATTAATTTCAATTGTAACTAACCTTCCGACATTTTATTTTAAAATCAATAAGCAGTTCTGTTTCAAACTGTTGTTCTTTGGTTAGGTTATAATTTGTATGTCATGTTATAGAGGTAAGTCGGAACACGGCTCTGTACTTTTATCAAAATAACAACAACTGACAAAGGGAGATTTCGTCAATGGCAGGAAAATTGTGAAAACTCAACTTTCTGTTTGAAAAGAAACCATTTTTCGACCAATGATTTATTTTGAAAATACAATAACCCTATATTATATTAAATTCCCTCAATATACTTGCACGTTAGACACTAAAGAGCTCATACATTACATTGCACTTTTATAACAATAAAACCACTACCCTACTTAAAAACCATTTTATTGATTTTAGCTATTTTTTCATTTTTGTTTTATTTGACTACAATCAAATTTTATACAAGGGTAAGGAGACTTGATACCTAAACGTTTTCATTACAGTTTGGAGTCATAAAAGAACAATGTAACATAATAAACAATTTCATCATTGGAGGAACGTTAATTCTTTGTAAAATACACTCTTTTCATAATTCGTTAAGAAGAGTATCCTACATTTTAAATTGTGGCATTTGTATCATGTTGTCTCAATTTTCAAAAGAGAATATAAATGTAAAAAACATAACTTTTCGTTTAGAACAAATAGAACAAATTGAAAATAAATATTTATGTATGATCTTAACGGTTCAAAAATCGAGTATCGATTAGGACATGAACGCAGCAACACGTGTTTAGCACAGTAACTCAAAAAAGTTTAAATGTTGAAGTTAAGTGTTGTGTATATATGTTATTCTTAACTGTGGTGTAAAATGGCGTTTTATTTACTTTGAACGATTGACACATTAAACCAATTCAGGTTTGATAATGCCTGAATAATAGGCGAAACTTCGTAGCCAATAGAAAAAAAGAAACAAAGAAGGACTGTGAGCAGAAGGAAAAAACAAAGGTATATATGTCATTAACATAACCAGTTCTGCAGGGTATTCTGTGATATAGATATTTAATAATTTTTAAAACATTTATCCTAGCTTATTAGTTCATTTTTATTACAGATATTGTATAAACTCATTCATAGAAATTGTCTTGTATCTACAATAAAATATGTTTCGCGATCCTACCAATAAGAATAATTGGGTACTATTGTTCCCAAGCTGTATTTGCTGTGTTACACTCTCTAATATCGAGAAGATATTAACCAATCGGTTCGGTGTTTGCCGTAGTTTTTACATTTTTATAAATGTGTCAATTAGAGAAAGTTCTCTTTTGTTTAAAGTGTTACATGTGTACCTCTAAAATATAATAGTATATTTATTAAAATACAATATTAAAATACGATATTAATCGAGAAATCGGGAATTTTGTACATAATTTTCATAATACAAGCTGTTCCTTTATTATTATTTTTTTTAACAAATCACACCTCATATACTTTTAATATTTTTACTTCACAATATGAAAGTACGAAGAAACAAGTAAAGCTTACATTTTGAATAAAACAATGTTTAATTTCGTGGAAAATTAAATAAACCATAAATTCTGTACTGTCGTCCCATATAGTGTTTATGAAGTGTGTTGGTTTCCTTCATAACTCTTAAATTTTATATTTTGTGCCAATATAAAATCCACTTACAGTAGTGGGAAAACATAAGTATGTGACCCCTTATTTCAACCCAAATATCCAAATAACACAATTTTCAGCGTGATCATAAAATTTCAAAGAGTAAATAACATAAAATGGTTAGATATTCTAAATTAAATTAGTACACTTACAATTTTTATAAAGTGGCATTGTTTACTTATTGTTTTCAAACCAATAATGTTATTTACCCCTTCATATATACGTAGTATAGAAAAATATATCTGATGAGTCAAAAATCTATCTCGATTTTTTTTCGGATATTTTTGAAGTCCCCTGATTAGATTAAATTATATTGGGGTGAGATGCACTTGAAACTCCTGCTCTTAAACTAAGGCTACCCTAGCGGACTGTTCAGCCTTTGAACCTTGAATAAGGCTCCTCAGCTTTTATACAATGTCAGGATAAACCACCTCCTGTGGTTCCAAAAGGCATCCTCTCTGTGACTCCGTCTCTTATATTCCAGAAGGATATATTCGGCAGCCTCATCGAGCTGTTTGCTTAACTTGCATGATATTCCTTAATAATCTTCCTTCAGGTGTTTTCTGAACTGGACATGTCTAGTAATAAGTACAGTTACTTGCTTAAGACGTACTCGGCTCGAACTCACCAGACAGCCGGTGAGTCCCATGGAGCTTTAACAAATCTTTAAGATAATATTTTGCTAGTATTTCTGCCATCATCGACAGTGTTCTTCTTTGTATAGGCGGTTGATCTGCTAATGACACGGGAAGGCTCTGCTTCAATGACTGGTTGCTATGTACCTCCACTGACCACCTTATCAGCAAGCTCGATGACCTTGACACCTCTATGCCCTAGCACCCTGCCAAGATGGACAAACAGGAACGCTCTGTTTCAATGAATGGTTACTATGTACCTCCACTGACCACCTTATCAGCAAGCTCGATGACCTCGACACCTCTATTCCTTAGCACCCTGCCAAGATGGACAAACAGGAAGGCTCTGCTTCAATGAATGGTTGCTATGTACCTCCTTTGGCCACCTTATCAGCCCGCTCGATGACCTCGACACCTCTATGCCCTAGCACCCTGCCAAGATGGACCAACAGGAAGGCTCTGCTTCAATGAATGGTTGCTATGTACCTCCTCTGGCCACCTTATCAGCACGCTCGATAACCTCGACACCTCTATGCCCTAGCACCCTGCCAAGATGGACCAACAGGAAAGCTCTGCTTCAATAAATGGTTGCTATGTACCTCCACTGACCACCTTATCAGCAAGCTCGATGACCTCGACACCTCTATGCCCTAGCACCCTGCCAAGATGAACCAACAGGAAGGCTCTGCTTCAATGAATGGTTGCTATGTACCTCCTCTGGCCACCTTATCAGCAAGCTCGATGACCTCGACACCTCTATGCCCTAGCACCCTACCAAGATGAACCAACAGGAAGGCTCTGCTTCAATGAATGGTTGCTATGTACCTCCTCTGGCCACCTTATCAGCAAGCTCGATGACCTCGACACCTCTATGCCCTAGCACCCTGCCAAGATGGACCAACAGGAAGGCTCTGCTTCAATGACTGGTTGCTATGTACCTCCACTGACCACCTTATCAGCAAGCTCGATGACCTCGACACCTCTATGCCCTAGCACCCTACCAAGATGAACCAACAGGAAGGCTCTGCTTCAATGAATGGTTGCTATGTACCTCCTCTGGCCACCTTATCAGCAAGCTCGATGACCTCGACACCTCTATGCCCTAGCACCCTACCAAGATGAACCAACAGGAAGGCTCTGCTTCAATGAATGGTTGCTATGTAGCTCCTCTGGCCACCTTATCAGCACGCTCGATAACATCGACACCTCTATGCCCTAGCACCCTGCCAAGATGAACCAACAGGAAGGCTCTGCTTCAATGAATGGTTGCTATGTACCTCCTCTGGTCACCTTATCAGCAAGCTCGATGGCCTCGACACCTCTATGCCCTAGCACCCTACCAAGATGAACCAACAGGAAGGCTCTGCTTCAATGAATGGTTGCTATGTACCTCCTCTGGTCACCTTATCAGCAAGCTCGATGGCCTCGACACCTCTATGCCCTAGCACCCTGCCAAGATGAACCAACAGGAAGGCTCTGCTTCAATGAATGGTTGCTATGTACCTCCACTGACCACCTTATCAGCAAGCTCGATGACCTCGACACCTCTATGCCCTAGCACCCTGCCAAGATGAACCAACAGGAAGGCTCTGCTTCAATGAATGGTTGCTATGTACCTCCTCTGGTCACCTTATCAGCAAGCTCGATGACCTCGACACCTCTATGCCCTAGCACCCTACCAAGATGAACCAACAGGAAGGCTCTGCTTCAATGAATGGTTGCTATGTACCTCCTCTGGCCACCTTATCAGCACGCTCGATAACATCGACACCTCTATGCCCTAGCACCCTGCCAAGATGAACCAACAGGAAGGCTCTGCTTCAATGAATGGTTGCTATGTACCTCCTCTGGTCACCTTATCAGCAAGCTCGATGGCCTCGACACCTCTATGCCCTAGCACCCTACCAAGATGGACCACGTTTTGTTTTTGCTTTTTAGTTTTTCTTGTTAAGACAGACTAGTGTAGATAAACTTTGAAAACATTCACACACAAATCTAGAGAAGATCTGGATTGAGTCAAAAACGTTGAAGGCGGTCTGACTGTCCGTTGGATTGGTATCCGCTTATAGCAATACCGCTCAGCCAATCCTAGATTTTCACAAGCCAATGACTTTGAGATTTTAGATTGGAAAACAGTGCAGTGACTTTCGCGACTTGCACTAATGGCTGTCCTGAGAGTCAAGCTGATTTCTCCAAAGCAGGTTTCTGTCCTACATCTGTTTACCGTAGTGAATCGGTAGTGCATTGATGAATCTATTATTGAGAATTCAAGACAATAAACGGAATTTTGAAATACCTCAAAAATGGTTTTAGCTTAAATTTATTTTGGTTATATAATAGGAAGTTAAATATTAGTACAATATTATTCTTCGATTAGTGTTTAAAATAAATAAATAATTATGACATCGGGAATATATGACCATATGTCTAGCCCTTAGTTTCAAATCATAAAATTTAAATGGATAAAATAGGCACATAGTGTAAATAAAATAAATAGGTGAATAAACTGTATGTAAACATTGCATAGACTTTCTCACTCACCTAACCTCAAAACAAATAAAAGCAACCAGAACTAATCGTTACTAGAAATATCAGTTCTGTTGTTGTCATTCAAAAATTGAAAAGGAATATGAGCTGCCTCTTTGAAAAGATATTTATATATTTTAATAAGGACCTAAAATAGTTTCTATTGAAACGTTATGAGTAAAACCAAGTCATGGGAGAAGCTTAATAGTTACGATTTAAGAATTTGGGATAAAAAATATATTTAAAAATATAAAATAATTTTAGGGCATTTACAACGTTAGATTATACAACTAAAAGCTATAACCTTTGTAGTGGTTAAACATTAAATAACTTTAAAATTCCACTTGAGTCTTGACGAATTCCTGTATGACAATAACTTCAGGAATGTCTTTCTGTTTTGAGATATGTTTCATACGTACTTGTCGTAAAATTAGGCAGCACTTTATCAGCATAAAAAAGAATGCCATTTTATTAAGCAGAAACCTGTACTGTACATGAAAGACTTTTTTCATATTGAATTTGACGAAAGCAGTTGCAGTATGTTTTAAATTTCAATTAAAATTTTGTTTATGCATAGTATTTATTGTATTTAGTTAAATATTTATAATCTTTTTGTTGTTAATCGAAAAGCCAAAATATACCATTTATTTATTTACTATTTTTAACCTATCTATTTGTTAATTTTTCGGTGAAATCGTTAATATATATGCGTGTATAGTGTGTTCATTTTACTTTCCACTTATGAAGTAAGGATAATATTTTTATATTGATAAGTTTTTGGTATCCCGTTTTATATTTTTCATAGTTTGAGCCCCTTAGTAACACAACTAGGCCATTTTGGGAGTAATATATATATATATATATATATATATATATATATATATATAAATGTCTGTCCATCAAGATGTTGTTTTGGGGTCCTATTTTAATGATTACGTTTTGAGTCAAATTTTTTATACGTTTGAGGTGAACATAGAATGAAAGTGAAAGTGGTTTCATCGGTTGAGTGTTGTGCTACAAAAGGAATAAAGTAAGCTCAAAATAACTTTAGGACTCCAGAAGTAAAATTAGACATTAAATTTATGAATTTGTTTTTAATGATCAAATATATATGAAACTCATAATTAGTTATGTATTTTTGAGCTCTGAGTTTGAATATGACATCGACTTCTGCCAGAAAAATAAAGTTTTCCCATGTGTTTTGGGGCGCTGAACATAATTGACCACTAGTTTTGATTAATCTACGCAAAAAATTTTAATTTTAAATAGCCGTCCCAGATATTCTTAAAACCGCCCTTGTCTTGTCACAAACATGAATGCCAGAAAAAAAGACACAGACTTTTAAAACGAGCGATGCAAAATTTAGATTTAAACAAAACAAGACTGGATACTAAATCTGTTTAAAAATCACGTTAAATTTTTTAATTATTATTGTTTTACAAGCATAATATACTGAGCTTAACACTATTTTCACTGTTACTTTATACAGCAAAATATCACTTATAAGTGATCACATTTATTTCAGAATACCAATTGTATTAACTCTTTGAAAGGACGTAATGAAAAGTCGACATTCTCTTTCAACTCCACTCAGTCTATGATTCAGTTAATTAAATTTAAACCTACCTAATTTCTTAAGCCATTTTCACATATCACTCCAGTACAACATTCAAATTGTTGCCAACTTCTTTCATAAATGTTCCAAAAAGGTGATATTTTATTCAAGTGTTAATAACCCGAATTAATTTTATTTCAATCTATTGACATAGAATAGTTTAATTTTAAAAACTATGTTCAAATAGATAAAGACTAGATGCAATGATTGCCTCTTATATTTGACTAGAATGAAAAATAAAAATTAGTAATTGTTAGGTATGTCTTCTTGGAAAAATTGTTCAAAGATAGAGGATAAAAGAGGGTTTTCTTTAGTGCGGCTATGTGCCAATTTGGAATTTGAAAATTATTATTTTTAACCTAAAATATTAGTAAATAATCATACATATATATCGTCGACAAAATGTACCATTTTATTTGTGTGTATGAGCATGTACGTGAGTGTATGAGTAAAGTATGATCAAGTGTATCCGTACAAACAAAAACACACACACACTCATCGAAAAACGAAAGTCTGAGAAAATTGTTAATAGTGTAGGTTAAAAAGTAAAATATTAAATATTTATGAATTATAGATTGTAATTCTTTCTTTAAAAAATTATTAAAGGCTTACAATATTCAATAATCAATAAGTTTTGCAATGAATTTCCTCATCATTTTAAATTTCATTATCATGAGGGTTTTCATCGTCCATATTATTCTCCCTCATATTAAAATTATAAATATCGTTTTCAGTACTCAATCGCGGTTCTTGTTATCACAAACCTTTTGCAATTTTCAGCATCAAATATTTTATATTTCTCAGTTCCAGTAAGGGCGTAAATATCAAAATCTTCCTCATTACAATTTTAGCAATAAACTGAACTTTTAAATTCAACAACTCCGTATTCTAAGTTCCGTTCACAATCTTTCTAGTACTTCTAACATATCATGCTATACAAAACTCCCTCAGATTTTGGGCAATCGTTCCTTTAGAACACTCGACTTAAAATAACGTTATTACTTACCCATCCTCTTTCATAGGAATTAAAAAATTTACCCTGAATTTATAATAAAACAGCATTTCAATCTTATTTCTGAAGGGGGTAGTTATCCAAGGCGTTTTAATGAAAGTGTCACCATTGAATAATAATTTCTGTTTGTTTTTATTCTAATATAAGTACAGTATAATAAAAAATGTTTTCTCTTTACAAAGCTGTTCACTGTCAACGTTTGGTTGGATGTAATAATTAGCAACATTTTGAAATATTCTATTGTTTTGTAAAATTTTACAAGGATCTACTTTAACTTTGAAGAAAATTGCGGATATAGTGTCACATCCCGTAAGTCATAAACAAATGAAACGTTTTGCCCGGAAGTTCAACATTAAGACAGTTCAAAGTATAATATTCACACTCTTTCTTAGTTTACCCCCGTTTAAGCAGAAATAATTTTCATAAAAAGAACGTAAACTCACAAGTGAAACTAATAAGTTAATACCTATATCGAGTCTAATACATTAAGTATAACCCCCCAAACTGATATCTATGTGCTGTGTATGTATATTTGAATTTGTCTGAAATCACCGAATTTGATAAATTTCGTTTTGATGGATGAAAAAGTTAAAAGCATATTTTCGCCGAAAAATGTGGAGGGATCTTGTTCAAATGTGGTGAGTATAATTATTTTTTCTTCTGAAATAATACCCCTACCATATTATTTTAATTCAAAATGTGGGTGTTCTCTCTATTATCATTTGATATCTTGAGAATTAATGTCTAAATACACTTATTCTGGGAAACAATTTTTGAAAAATTTGTCAAAAAATTTCGATTTCTTAAAAACCTGCTTTAACTATATTTTAGAAAATATCCTCAAAAATAGACCTAAAACATAAACTAAACATATTACTAACTAAGGTACATATTAAGGTACATAAGGTACTAGCTAAGGTACATATTACATATAACTAAGGTTAAGCAAACTTACTTTCGTATACTATCTACAAAACTCTAGAAACGAATCTATTAGATAAAATTGGGATAAAAAGTTTTGTTTCAGTATGGAAAAGTTTGGAAAACTGAAAAGTTTTGTTTCAGTATGGAAAAATATCTGTAAAGTATGGTTATTATAAAGTCAGAATTTATTAGTACCAAGGGAAAATTAAATACGTAAAAAATGCATAAGTAAATAAAAACAACAAAATAGCTATTTGAATTTCAAGGGAGAGGGTCATCAAAACTTTCATACTTTCATATTTCTTAACTGAAAATCTTCAATTTGTATATACTATCACTACGCTTTCTCGGCAAAATATAAAATTAAGAAAGTAAATGAAAACTGTAAACTTCTAGAAAGGGTAAATTCTCTTCTCATTAGTGGTAAGCTACGACGACTTCTATTACAAAGGGGAGGATGGCTCTACGACTCTGTAGTGTAATAGATGCCTGTAATAATTTATCAAAGCATAAATTTCTTGGTTTCGACCCTTAGTATAAAATTGTCTTCATTAGGAGATCGCTATTTGATATCTTGAGAATTAAATCCTGCATACACTTATTCTAGAAAACAATTTTGTCAAAGAAACTTTATGAAAATCAGATAGAAAAAATTAAGAGAATTTTATAACAGGGATACTAATAAATATGACAAGAGTGGACTTAATGACTAATTTTTATTATAAGTTGTAAAAGTTATACAGTATACATAATAAATAAAATACGTTCCTAATGCGCCTTACAAGGTATCGCAAAATTTTGCTAATTTTCTCCTCAAAACAAACTTTCCTTAGTATTTTGAGTATAATAAAACTGTAAAGTTCTAAAAGATTCTAAAGACTTCTCTAAAGCTTTCGATTGTGTAAATCATTTATTATTGTTGGGAAAATTAAAAAACATGGATCTGTCTTCTGTATGTATATCATTGTTTCAATCTTAGCTTTCTAAAAGAAGCCAGTACGTTTGTGCTGGTGAGTGTAGGTCCAGCTGGGGTGATGTCTATAACTCCAGGAATCAGTATTGAGACATTTATTATTTTGTATTTATATAATTAACATACACACAGTTTTGAGATATTTCAAATATTATATATAGGCTGACAATTTTAAAACGTATTTGTATTTTAAAATAGGGGATTCGGACAGACCAGTAGAGCAAATGAACCATGTTATTTCAAATAATTCTTCGTAGACAAAAAACCATGGTTTAAAATCAATACGAAAAACACAACCTATTTTCTTGGGTTACTCTCGGCTGTTAAATAAAATGGATTTCAGTAACTTTCCAAGACTACAGTTTTGATGATAACATTTTGAGCTGGTGCAATTAAAAGATCTTGAACTGGACATAGATAGTAGACTGACATAGAGTGATTACATGACTGAGTCGTGTAATAGATGTTTTTGCTGAGATGTGTACTATTTAAACAATGCTAGTTTTCTTGCCGTTTCAAGTCGTCCTATTTTTCACCTACTGCGACACCTTGGTCTGTAGTTTTGGTCAACAGTCATCAGCGGGCAAGAAATTGCTCTATACGTTTTATATTAGACTTGAAACGAGATGCCCGTATTACAGCTAACTTAACTAAACTATTTAAAACTCCGCTATCTACGTTCCTATGACATTCTTATACTATTACATTCTGTTCTGAGTGCCTAAATATCTGGCAGAAAAATTAGTCTACTCATCGGAAATAAATATATTGAATACAAGAGGAGGCTCCACCGCCGCACCGTACTGTAATGTATAATAAATCGTTTACTGTGTCCGCTTAGCGTTTATGGAATTCAATCCCTGATGCAATTAAAACAATTGTCCTGTTTTCAAAATTGTTAGTCTTATTTTATGGATAAAATGGAGAATGCATGTCAGTTATAAGGTTCGATTAGCTTGTCTATTTGTATTATTTGTATGAATGAATGTATTGTATGACCACAAATAGACAATTATTCTAATTAATTTTTAGTATACGAAATATATGATTCTGTGAGTAATTGTTAATCTGGGTTTTGTAATTTTCTTTTCCTTTTATGATTACTATTTGTGCATCAATGTACTTTGATTGTATTTTTTTAAATGTAAAATTATTTCGGTACTTGTTGGTGTTAAGATGAAGAGAGTCCTAACCTCGTCCTTAATAAAAGCAATTCTATTCTATTTTATTCTATATTGGGCAAAATATAAAATAGAAATTTTCGTTGTGACTTGTTATTCTGATAAAAGTTTCTATTTTCTTGTTTAAGTATCATAAATTGGTATTTCCCATTAACTTTTTTTTAATTTCTACTAGAAAATAAAGCCGGATTAGTAATTCTCAAATTAGACATTCCTGCCTTAGAAATTGTATTTTCATATAATGGGACATCTACCTGTCTGGGTGTGGTACAACGGGACCTTGTCCTTGGTTCCTCTACGGTAATTGTGAATATCTGGCAAGAACCCTTAAAAGGACTGCTAACGGAGCTCTGGTGAAACCATCGCTGGACCAATCAATCGCATGGTGGATTCAAACCAATTCACAGAACAAAAATAGTCTCGAAAAAAGTATAAATAACAGGAATGGAAACAAGGCACAAAACGGGATAACGATTTGGAACACTAGAACGTTAAAGGGGGAAAAGGAGAATTATCTGAAGAAAAGGTTTTTAAATTAAACCCTTCTATCCCAATGTGATAAAGTTAATTTATTTTAATAAAACTCATCATCATGAAAGAAGTTGGCAACAAAAGTTTGGTCTTTATGTTTGAAGAATAAAGTATACTTTTGGTTTAAATTTATTCATTAGATCGTACTTTGAATGGAACTTATTTAAAGCATTGACTTTCCACTGTATTCATTCAGAGTTCGAACAGAACTGTTATTCTGATATGATTTGATCTCTTAATTATTAAAATAGATGTAAAACCATGAAACCTTGCTGTAATAGTAGATAGTATATTAAGCTGAGAGTATTGTGGTTTTAAAACAGTAATAAATATAAAACCGAAACTCAACTTGCAGTTAATATAATGTTGTGATAGCTTGAAGTTTTGCTCCAAACCTCTGCTTGTGACTTTTGTTATTATGTTCATCATATTTGTGATAGGACAGATGTGTGATTCAAGATTGGTGCAGCCATTTTTATATTTGAATTTTGGCTTTAGTTTGACTTGTATAACACGTGAGAAAACTGCATTTCTTAAGGGATATATACGTTCCTACCACTAACTTACTCTCAAATTTAACAATATTTTTCATTTTTTAGAAGAAAAAAATTATTTAATTCTCACTTATAAGCGGAAAAGCCTGTTTTAGATTCAGAACTTCAAAATAGCGGGTAATCAGAATTAAATGTCTTAAAATAGATTGGTGAAATTATATTTTCATTGAATTTTAATATATATATATATATATATATATATATATATATATATATATATATATATTTCTATCTTGAAAGTTATCTTTTACATTGGTTGCGAGGAAAAAATATTTCTGTTTTGTGTTTATTAGATTTATTTATCAAAAATCTCAAGTGAGTAAAAAGTGGTTTTTTTCCCAAAAATTCGCTTATACAAATACCTAAAATAAATAAAACTAAGAAAAAATACAGTCAAATTATTATTATTACGATATCATATTCTTGGGAATATATATATATATATAAGAAGGGCGAAATAAATATTTCTATAATCATTAAAAATATGTGATCTAACAATACCGCAGTAGAACATTTTATTTACAATAAGTTTGTTATCCCACTCTTTTATATTTTAAAACAATCAAAACATTTAAGAATTATTGCTACCACTACTGTATACGTATCAGTAGTAATGAGACAAACAAGAATAGATGAGCCAAATATTTTTCCAGGGTTTCATTCATTACAAAACCGCCAAAAAAATAATTTTTTTCTTGTCCGAGTTTAAATGTCATTAAAAAGAAATAATAATAATAAAATAAACATTCCTGCATTATAAAAATAATAATTCATATGTGTTTATAAACAACCAGACCAACCATATAAAGAGATTAGTATGAACAGCATAAACATCAGTATATTTTCTTTTTATTTGTTCTAAGATTTGAAAAGAAAAGTTATCAAATCTTTAAAATTAATTACATAAGATGTAAATGTCGAATTCTAAAAGCGAATGCCGAATTATGAAAGGAACTTACATTTACTAAAACTAACTTTCTGCAATAGATTCAAATCATTTTATTAACTTATATTGTTCTTCAATGGTTCAAAATTCCAACTAAAAACTCCATATTTCAACCCTCTCATAAAATTTGATTATAATCAGATGAAATCAAAAATATACTCTTTCCTCCCACAACTAATACAATCTTTTAATGTATTGTTATAAATACAATGTATACGATAAGCCTCTTAGTGTTCTACATACAGTATAACGAGGGCATTAAAAATTAACCATGTCATGAGGCTTAATTTTTAAAACAATCAAATATCTGTAAATGAATCATTGTCGAAATTAACAGAACTAAATTTTTCAGTTAATGTAAAGGCAAATATTTCCCTCTCTCAATTGTAATTTTTATAAAAGTACAATTTCGTGTACCCGAAATCTTTCCATAAACAATTACAATAAATTATAGTATAAAACAAAAATGTAGGTGTATTGTATTTCTCAAGATAAATCAAAGACAGGAAGATTATTTATTATGACAGCTAACGGAAAGTTGAGTTTTTACGTTATATTGACAAACATTTGCTTTTGTAAGTTCTTGTTATTTGTTTAAATTATAAAATTTGATTTCTTTGTTTTTATTTTGGTTTACTTCCACCCCGCAGATTTTATGTTTCCACGTTATCTGTTGGGGACTTATCTTCTTACTTTGGAGAATTACGGACGTCATTAAAGTTCTTTCAGCAATTCCTACAACGACCCTCCACTCTTTTTTTTCCGTTTTACCAATTTAACCTAATCACCAATGTTTCATAATCTCCATTTTCACTTTTCTGTTTAGAAGTGTAATTTTCACTATCATAATAAAATTTTTCGTTTAATGTGCTAAATTTGTTTTAGAGTAGAAACATAACTTTTTTTTTATAAGTTTTAATTTCTACATAATAGTATTCAGAATATATAACGTGATGAAATTGACTGATCAATCAAATTTTACTAACAGTACTTACTGAAAGTGTCTCTAAAATTGTGTGAACCTTTCAAAGAACATATATTTGGAACTCCAACCCTTCAAAATTTTATTCAACAATTGTTATCAAATTGTCCTCAATTTTCATTCCTCATATAACATTATGCGATATGCTATATAATATGTCGCATATGATTTTGTGTACTTTTCCACTTTTAAACACGCCCGCTCGCTTTTAGGGGGGGGGGGGTGAAAGAAGAAACTTTCTCGTGTAGCGCCGAGGGACTTCGATTTATTTCAAACATTAAACTAATGTTCCGTTTTATTTCCTTTACATTGACATCCAGAGAATTAGTAAAATGGGTAATTCTTCCGAATGTAAACGTTCTTAAGAAGAGTCTATTACAAGCTGAGAGAAAGTCAAAACCCTTCCAAGATGACATAGCTTAAAATGGCTACAATGTAGAATGTAGCGACAATCAGATTAATATTATAATAGCTAGGACGATTCGTATATATATATTAATTTTTGCATAAATCGATATCTTCTGTTGCTACGAACAATCTTTTAAAAATTATTAGCGAAAATAATCTCATACTCTTTTATTCACGAAAGAGAGAGAGAGAGAGAGAGAGAGAGAGAGAGAGAGAGAGAGAGAGAGAGAGAGAGAGAGAGAGAGAGAGAGAGAGAGAGAGAGAGAGGGGGGGGGAGAGTTGGGAATATTTCCCAAAAATACAAATCCCAGGAAGAGGGTCAGGATATCCTGAATCGATGTAGCTTGAGGGAAATTATGTTTTACCAATATTCCCTGTGGAATCGAGGAGCGTGAATAAATTGGGACATTAGTTCCTTAACTTGACTTCCTGTATAGAAAACTATATAAATAGTGACTTTTTAAAAAGAAGTCAATTTCATTGTAATTTTTGATGTATTAAGTAATGATACAAAAGTAACACATATAGTTATTAAAAAATCATAGTTTTGGTCCTGCTCTAAGATAAAAACCAAACCATATACAGTAGACTATTATGAAACTTGTAACCATGTAATATATATATAACATCCTTGATAATCGACTCACACTAAGCTCGTGTCTGATTCAACCTAACTAGCCTCGGAGCTATGAATGTGTGAAAAGGCTTCTTACATTACAGTAGTGTCGGTTATTTTTTTAAAAATCGGTGATTTTGTTTTAAGAAATAAAAACTTATTAAACGTCATTATTTGTATCGTAAAGAGAAAAAAATAGATGGAATGGTACAATTGTATGAACAAATAAGATCAAATATCCAATTAGCACTGTAACGATATTCACAATAAGGAAAACAAGGATTCTCCGCTTCAAAACAAGGATTCTCCGAACCAAAACAAGGATTCTCCGAACCAAAACAAGGATTCTCCAAACCACAATAACAAGAAAAACTAAGACATAAATCTGCTTACGTTTATTATATTACCCTTATGTAGGCTACTATTTCTGATATAGTTGATTTCCTCAGAGAGTAATAGCTAAACTGATGCAGGCTAAGTGCTAAATGGCGCCCAACTCCAATCATAAAAAGACCAATCACAAAGAGTCACATCTTGCCTCAGGTAACTTACTCGGATGTGGAATGTTCACTGCTCTCGGCAACCTTGTGAACTACCTGTACAATCATTGCAAATATAAACTGATAAAATAATCCAACAAATAAATAAACTTCATCAAATTTTACAACACTAAACTACAATGTTAGAAAATACTCATAAAAAGAAAAAGAAATGGTATATAATATAAAACAGACAAACCAACAACATTATCAAATTATTTGACATTATTATCTGGGACGTAATGAAGCTGCAGAACATTATATTTATCCAAACTTTTAAAAATTCATTAAAAGCCACCTTATGGATGATTGATGGGCTACTTTCATAGAGTTGAAAGAAGCAATACAAAATTTCCTTTCATCATAGCGTAAAACCCCACACTCTATAATTGGATTACCTCCAGAAATATGATTCCTTAGAAGAAATATTAGGTCAGATTTGTAGGATCCAATCTATACTGTATGTGAATCCAAATCTACAACTGTTGAACGAGAATTCTAACTGATAGATAAGATACTAACTAGTAAGATTTTACAACAAAGTCAAATGGGAAATTGGAAAAATAATTGAGAAATTGTTAAGGTTTTAATATACTGTAGCAGTAAATGAAATTCTCTTTTCTCTAAAAATTATAGTCGCACGCCTTAGAAATATACTATAGATATATTTAGTTCGGTTTTGCTAGTGCAACATTTAACAGAAGATCCAAACTATGTGTTAATATGAAAGTTGTTCTGAATCAAAATCAAAAACAAACCAAAACCAAATTACTTTAACAATTTGGCAATAAAAATAAAAAGTTACTCGTATGAAATCTTGGTTCTAATTAAACAAAGTATTCATCTGTGAGGAATCCTATCATCTTTTGTAGAAATCTATGGCTTGGGACTTGGAATTAAATAGGGATTTAATTTTTTATCTATGGTTTTTACTTGTTTTTAATTTTTTAGTTGATATTTTCAATGTGAATAAATATGAGGATTAAATACAAACGTAGAATTATAATAGCATTCTCTCGTTAGAGGTAAATATTAATTCGTAAGTTTGAATAATTTTTTGATTCTTATAATGCCACTTTTCATTACAGATAGGCCTGTCCTTTCTTCAATATCAATTTAGCTGACGGACCATAACCTAAAACCTGCATAAGAATCAAATATTTACATTATGATAAATATCTTTCAAAAAATATAAGAATATTAAAAATAAAAGTATTTGCTTGTGTACACTGATAGGCCTAAACATATAGCTCTAAGTAAAGTCCTTAATACACCACTACCTATCTAGTTGTCTTCAATTCCAGTATGTCTACATTTTTTAAGCTAATATGGTTTTAATTTAACAGAACTCATCCAGTTTATTGGAGAGTTTTGGGTTATTCTACTGGGTTAGCCTACTATTATTTTTAATGGTAAATATAGCTGTCTGATCGATTTAAGTGTGAAATCTCTGCATTTTGTTTTCAAAATTGAGTTTTTTTCAATACTTTCGATCATTCTGAACAAAATTAGTGGTTTTTTATCTCTCACAATTCATTATTTACTTCACAATTTTAGAAATTGTACAATTTTTTGCATATTCTATTGTGTAGCTGTATTGAATTCACTCGTGTGGTGCATGCACACTTCATTCAGTAATACAGGTTGGTTATTACGTGCCTATGATCTAAGATTCATGATGACTAGGTCTCTGAAACCCCCACCTAGTACAAGAACTATAGGTCAAGTATATTTATATATAAATTAAAACAACAATTTTTTTAGTATAAACCACAATATTTTAATTGAAACTTGCCGACCATGGTTTCGCTAGTTAAAGCATTGTCAAGGACTTTTACAAGAAGTCTGTAATTCTGGGAAGGTATATATATATATAGTTACCTTCCCAGACCTAATAAAAACATTAATATTCAACATGTTAAATATAGTATGTTGTAAACATAGACTGATAATCTAGTAATTAACTTGACTCACGTAGTCATTACGTGAGCACTGAATTCTTCTCCAACCTGACTAAAGTAGGCCTAGTCTTATGGACTAACATACACATGATTAATAACCCAAATAAGCCTTGATTCCTTGTGTCTAAAAGTGTCAGGTTCTTCAATATTAATGAATTTTGAGACTTGAATTGATGAATTTTGAGACTTGAATTAATGAATTTTGAGACTTGAATATTAGGTATGTAGCGTTAAATTATATCTTATAAATGACAAACAAGATAAATAGTCTAGGTTTGATGATTTTTAGCCACAAAGTTACAGGGGAAGGTACAATACATAATTACCACTCAAACAAATGTGCATTGAACATAATAGGGATCGTTGTATGTTTTATTAAAATATAACAGTTTCTATATAATAATTCCATTAAAATGTTATTTCATGTTTTTAGTACGGTAGGTTGAAATATAATCTAGATAAATTTATTTAACCAGTAAATAGATAGCCTATAAAATATATCATAATTATGGATTTTAGACTGCCCTGATATTTAGTTAAAAAAATTGTCGAAATCGTTTACTACCGGTATCTACCTTATTTTGAAACAATTAGAACATATTGGATGTCAAAAGACACTTTTAAAGTTACAAAATTCATTAGTTTAATAGAAAATAAGAAATATAAAAATATGAAATCAAGGTGTGGTTAGGTTAATATGTATTGACTATGTTCGTCAAGTTAGTGAATGTGTGATCGCTTGTTTAATAGTATGACTTTGGATGATTGAAGAATTGTAAGAAATAAATATTGATGTAGGCATTCATAGTAATCTAACCAGACTTGGATTTCGTACTTTTATATTACTTATTTTCTACTAAATATATTTTGGTAGTACTTCAAATGTCTCTTCGAACATCAAATATGTTCTAATTGTTTCAAAATAAGGTAGGCCTAGGTAGTAAATGATTTTGACAATTTTCTTAGCTAAATATCAGGGCAGACTATAATGCATAATTACCAAATATTTATTAGATTTGTAATTATTTACCTGTTAATATGGAACAATTATTTTACGCCATAAATGATTGTTACTAAATCACACTCTTTGGTGTACCAGACAAGTTGATCAAGTTACCTTGTTTTCTCTAATTTATTTTAAATAAATATTTGTTACAAATTAAAACCATCGTTATTTTCTTATTTCATAGAAAACTATAACTCTTTTAAAATACTTATAATATCCAAACGGAATTAGGTTAGGATAGGTTGATGCTTATCCAAGGGAGGTTTGGGAATACAGTCGAAGATCTCATGAAAAGAGCTCTGTCATTAGTAGAGTGATGGTGTTGCAAGGAAAACCTTAGGGTCAACCCTTATAAGACGACACATCCCATTTACAAAAAAAGATCACTCCAGGTTTGAGTGATATCAAACTTTATAGATAAAAATTCCATGCACAGATGAGGTCAAATATCTAGGGGTGGTATTAGACACCAAACTAACCTGGAATTCACACTTGAAGCACACTACGGAAAAAGTCAATAAATCATCAATGACGGCAAGAAGGGCAGTAGGCAGAACCTGGGAACTAAGATCACCAATGATGAGATACATCTAGCCTATACTGGTATTATACAACCTATGATGTGTTATGAGTGGATAATGTAGTGGGTTGGGACCAAGTAGGGACAGGCCAAAATCACTCCAAGGTTTATGGACAAGAGTATGGCATGTCTATGCATAACCGGAGCCATGTTCACTACACCAACCGCTACAATATAAATATTACTAGGGCTTCCATCCATTGAACTGTTTTTAAAACAGAAGCAAGAAAAGCCGCCTACAGGCTGAGGTGCAACGACTTCTGGAGAAACTCACATATAGAGCATGGCAGAGTTATGGAAAAATTGACCACCCGATTCTAAATATGGGTACCGATAAGATAGATACCACATACTTGTTTTCAAGACATTTTGCAGTTAACTTGACCCATGGGGACGAAAATCTAGTTGTCACCAGGAAACCTGATGTGGTATATCGATGGTTCAAACATTACGGCAGGTGCCAGGGTATATGGACTGAGACTGAGGTTGAAACTTTTGTTTCTCTTGAGACAATATGCCACAGTTTTTCAGGCCGAGATTATGGGACTTTAAGAAAAACCGTATTCACATATTATATCTATAGATATTCAGGCTGAAATTAATGCAACTTGCAGCCACTACAATAAAATCTAATCTGGTATGGGAATGCCGAGAGAACCTCAATGCTTTATTTCAGGAAAACCGGGTAACTTTCCACTAGTTGCCGGGGCATAAGGGAGTTGAGGGTAATAAAATACAGGACAAACTAGCTAAACGGGGTCCTGCATCAGACTTTGTAGGGCGTGAATGAGATGAGCAGTAGGAATATATCCTTGTGTCTGGGCAAGATAAATAAACCTATTTATTCTTTTTTTACTTCAATTGTAGTAATGTATAGGCCTAATCACTGTTTACCAGATTTGTTTATTATGAAAAAACACTGTAAACTATAGCATTTTCACCGCTGCTATTTAAAATATAAATTTTATTTATTTTATCAGTTGTGGTCTACTATAAAAGGTTCTATTCTCTATAGCTAGTTTTTGGTTATCTGAGTGAAATATACTAGTCATGAAAGTGTTAGTTGTTATTCCAATGGTGTTTACGTCATTAAGTAATTAGGCATTTCTGCTTCACATAACTAATTGGTGTAGACTTACTATAATTATGTTTTTCTGCAAATTAAATGGCTAATATGTAGTCAAACAAAATATTGAAACCATATAATCAGTTTGCAGACTCATTAAGTAAGAGTTCACCATTTAAGAAAGTTATATCCTAATTTCGTCGATTCTGTCCTATGATAGTCTACTTGTACTTTTATATTGCAAATAATGTCATCAACAAAATAAATAAATCTTGTCACATATTTGATCATAATATTATTTGATTAATATGTTAACTAAATATTAAAATTCTGTTTAGTAGTATTTTTATAATTGTTTGAAAATATATGTGTTATGTTAATTTAGTAGGTGAAATAACTTAATTAACAAATAGACTAGTAGGCAAGAAATGTGTCTTATATCTACAATGACATGAAGAGATGGTTTAGTTTTCTAGTATTTGAAAAAATACAAATTTAATTGAAACAAACAACTTTTTTTTTCTCAGATAATATAATTAATAGAAGAAGAAATTATATTACAGAACCTACATAAACTGCATTTAGTAAATGAAATTTTTAATCAACTCAAAGGTAATGTTATACGAGGGGGGCCCAAAAACAACGGGAATTTGGTCATAACTCCTTTATTTTTCAATATTTTTACACCAAATTTTGGTCACCTTCAAAATAATTACCATTGACTGCAATACACTTCTCTAATTGTTTCTTCCATTGTTCAAAACATTGTTGATATTTACTTAATGAAATGTTCATTAGTCCATCCAGCGATTTTTGTTTCACCTCTTTCACAATCTCAAAACGTTTACCCTTCCCCCTTTTGAGTTGGGAGAACAAAAAAAAAGTCGCAATGAGCAAGATATGGTGAATAGGGGGAAGGGTAAACTGTACAAAAACTGCTTCACAGACAGGGCAGTGTGGGCAGGTGCATTGTCATGATGAAAAAACCAATCCCCTTTGCACCACAAATCCGCCCTTTTTCTTCGAATGCTCTCCCTCAGTCATTTTCTGGTTTTTCACGAACCAGAGTGTTGATATTCTCAACGTTGTCGTCAGTTCTTGACGTTGAAGGGCGCCCAGAACGAGGGTGGTCTTCAGTCTCCATTTCTCCATTTTTAAAACGCTAAAACCACTCATAGAAACGTGTTTTACTTAAAGTAGCTTTCCCATAAGCTGCTTTAAGCATTACAAGAGTTTCCCCGGGTGTTTTCCCCAACAGGAAACAAAATTTTACAGCCACACGTTGCACCCGGCAGTCAGTCATTTTACATTTTCGCCAAAACGGAAAAGATCTTTCACTACCTCTCCTCTCCAGCCCGATTCCCGTTACTTTTGGTTCCCCCCTCTTACATAGCCTAAATTTATATTTTGAAAATTAATAAGCAATGTTTTTCAAAATATCTTTAAATAATTATAGGTATTGTAAGCAAATATTATAAAAAGTAATATTAATAACGTTAAACATATATGGATAAATATAATAAGCATTGTCATTTAATTTAATTTTAAAATAAAATAACACAATATCAATCATATGATATTGATATTAAAAACATGTTTTTAAAAGATGGAGATTAAAAAGACATTTAAAATGAGGTCTTATTTTGAAAATATTAACCTTGTATTTAATATAACTTATGAGCTCTTGAACACTAAACCAAACACAAATGTATTGTAATGTTACCGAACACAGACAGTGATTCCTTTAATTCATACATTTATAATTGTAGGTCAGTTTTAGTTAATCCAATTTAAATTACCCTAACATTTTTAACAATAATATTCTAACGATCACTTTACAATTTAAATTTTTTATAGCCTATTTATTCTTTTTTTTCTCTCTCTTTACACTTTACCATTCAAAAATCAAATTGAACACATATTTGTCTCAATGGATAAGGAATAATCTTATGGACACATGCAGAATAGGAAATTCTTTCTTTTTTTTCACCAGAATAACATTGAGGAATAAGGTTAATTTTGTAATAACTTACCACACAACTTACAACTATACCCTTTATTATAAAAATAAAAGTATCTACAAGATAACAAGCATCTAAAATTACAATGATAACTTACACTAAAACAATAACGAGACCACACACTCATCTGGGATCCTTCATTGACACGAAAAACTATATTATAAAAGAAAGGAAGCGTAAGGAATGTAACATATACTGGTGGTAGGTGTAGATAAGCCATCAATTCATTATCTGCTTATCTAATTGCATTGGCTTGTGTAGTATGGCTAACCTATTAAGTCAACTGGAGGGAAAATGCCGGCAGAGTGGATACTATGAGGGATTGCTGTGAAAACAAGGGCATGGTACCACTAGTGGAGAACAAGTTTTCCTTCACTCCATTTCATCCCTCACTTTCATTTAAGTCAACTCCCCACAGTAGAGGTAAAATTCAACCTACAATTATTGTCATTGTTTATTACAGTTTTATTTAAAATCCTTGCCAATGCATATGGTTTAGTGTTAGCTAACAACTGATTTATCCCTAGTATATAATATATATATATATATATATATATATATATATATATATATATATATATATATATATACAATGTACATAAGCTACATCAGTTGTTAAATATAAACATATTTTATTTTATGAATATATTTAAGTGAACAATCATAAAAACTGTCTGTAAACATTAAATCATAAGTGTAATTAAGAAACTGTAGCCTATAGCCCCCATTAGGCGAGCTTTAAAATTAAAATATTGGTAGTATATAAAACTGGTTTCAAATTATACTAAACTCTAGTATAGACCATTATCAATTCAATATAAACAAAAAACCTTACTTAATAATACAAAAACAGATCAACCGTCTTTCAAAAAATGGTTTATCAAAAATGGTTTATTTAGACTGAATTCGTGAAACAGTAGTTATCAGAGGTCTTACAGTCTATTTTTTGCTTGTTTCAGAATGAAGCGATTGTACAGTGTATTTGTTTCATTTTATTTGAAATTACCAAACACAGGCTAGGTTACTTTTAACATCTACCAGCATGGCTTCATCAAATGATATTGAAGACTTTCTTCAAGGACCTCTTGTTACCTGGGTAAGTAGGACTATTTATGTTTGATTACTAGGCCTATAGTTTATGTTATATTAATAGGCTATATGATAATTACTTACATTATGGGCTTAATTCTTCACTTAATCCATAAAAACTAAAACACCCATTATTATTGAAGATTAGTTTGTTTTCGTGTTAAAAATTTGCACTTTTTTTTTTATACTTTCAGATAAACTTGAAAATTCTTTTACCATTCAGGAAATCGCAGAATCCCTTTTCAGTGTTTCTTTTACTCCTTATTGTATTTCATGTATGGTTCTGACTCCCAAGTTCATGGTTTGCAGGCCAGTGTTGTACAGCATATTTTTAACAACTGGCGACAGTTCAAACCCTATACCATGATGCCATGTGGAACCACACATTACAGAAATAAGGCATAATATCAATCTGAAATGTCACTTCGCACCACATATGCTATGCAGTGAAGTCATAGCTGCTGGTGAAATTTACCCTTATGATATTCAGGTGTATCGAGATGGTGTGTTGATATTGAGATTTGGGGGGTCTTGTGAGGGGAAGCCTGTTATGAGAATGAAATATTCAGGCTCTATTATGGCGACTCATTTTGAATCGATCATTCCAGTAGATGAAGTGCCTACGCCTCTTGAACAACAACTGTCCCTGTAGGGGTGGTCTCCTTTAGTTGCAGTCAAAAAAACAGTTGATTTTATTTCTGAGTGCACAACTTCTGCAACTGGCTCCCATGACTCACTGCTGAAAGCTCTCCTGAAGGGCCCGATAATTTAACAGATACCCCGGTCAACTCTGATGAAAGTGAAATAGTTCCTACCTATGAGAAACGACAACGAAGCAAACGTCGTGCCAGGTTTAGTGACTAAGAAGAAAAAGATATAGGGAAGCTGTCAAATAATATTCACAAGAGAACCCTGAGGGACATAGAGCAGCATATAAAAAAATATAATTAAAATCATCCAGAAGTTTATAGAGGTTCAGTTAAAAAATACAATGATAAACATTCAGAAGTTCATAGAGTTTCAGTTAAGAAATACAATCGAGAATATCCAGATGTCAATAGATCTTCAGTTAAGAAATACAATTAAAGAAAGCCTGAAGTGAATCGAGCTTCTGTTTCCAAGTACAATGAAAATAGAAGACTAATTCATTGGAAAGTAAAATTTTGTCAGGCTTCAAATATGACTGCACTACAGACTACAGTATTCATACAGAACCGTGAACTGTGTGAATAGCTCATACGGTACTACCATTTTTTTATTGAATCAGTAAACTACCTACAGACCAACAAACAAATAATAATTTTGTACGATTATGTAATAACTTAAATTAAATGAAATACACATATTTATGTAAAAACTAAAACAAAAAGGCATACGAACCAATGAGAAAGACCATAAACATTTCAAAACCAACCAGTTGAAAGCAGTCACTACATTGGTCAATGAGAATAGCCAGCCGCCATTTTGTTTTTTGTGATATTTTTTAATCTTGTGTTTGGAGCCAATTTTTACCTAAAAAAGATATATTTTTACATATGAAAAGAGAGAATGTAAGCAGTCCCTCTTTACACCTTTTTATTCCTGAAATTTAGTGAAAAATTCAGCTTTTTTTTAATATGCTTAAACGCAAAAAAAAAAATTCAAAAGCTCTCTATGACCTATGAGGAAGCTACATTCCAAGTTTCATTGCAATTCCTTCAGTAGTTTATGAGAACTCGTGATTAGTCAATCAGTCAATGATTGGTATTTGGGTTATATAGATATAGGTTACAAATACTCGAAGTTTTCACCACTTTAACAGTATACGATCAATACAATCTAACAAGCAAATAGGTGTTGAATTTATCGACTATACATCTAAATCTCCAAATAATGTAGCTTATATATACATTATTTAACTGGGTAAACACTGTTATTTAAAAATAAAGAAACTCTTGTATTTTAATTAAGTGATATTAGTTTTATTTCATCTACTTTGATTAATTTCATATGAACATAATGTGCCATAACTGTTTTCGTGTACGGAATAAATATGATATGCGCAGTTTTTATATAGAACAGTAACGGTTTTTACTAATCTTTAAACACCATCTGAAATTGATAGTAAAAATTCGAAATGTAATTCGCTTTTTAATTTTAAAATTTTTTCTATAATCAATAAATAATACAAAAGTATACAATTTGTAGGAGATTTCTAACTGTAAAAACTATTTCCTATATTAAATTTAATAATTATATTTATAAAGGGATTCATAATTACTAAGACTGTAAACAAAAAACTCTCTCACCATGAAAATAATGTTGTATCGGATCATTGAAGTTAATTATAATTTTTCTAGTTATTTTCTTATATTTCAGAATTGAATTAATCAATTATAAAACAACCTGTACTATAATTTTATCAGTATCATATGTATAAATAATTTTTACATTACCTAGTTGTTTATTTGACTATATCAGACAACAGTATCATGTCTCACTCCATATGTAGCCATATCATTGATCTATTTCCAATTCTTTATTATAAAAACTTTGAATTTTTGCTTGAAGAGGGAGGAGTGCTTTGTGGCATACTTGACCTTGCACCTTGAACATGGTTTCAAACCCACTTGGTTCAAGAATGTGCTTTAAATTCCTCTAGAGGCGTTATTTCTTGCTGTGACCTCTTGAATGAGCTCGCAGAACAGCATATTATCAATGTGGAACGAATTTTCCGTACTGAATGGTATAAAATTAAGACAAAGTGTGTAAATTGCGGTGGCGATTATCCTACATGTACACCAAAAATGTCCAAAATATCAAGTCGAGAAGGCGATTTTTGAAATTGTTGTTAAAGAAATACTTTCTTTTCCTGAAGCTAGGAAACTGTACAAACTAAGAAACGCTTTACCTCCTACCATAGGTAAATTGTATGCAAATGTGAAATATGCATCAGTCCCAAAAACATGTTCATTGTGTAAGGAACTGGGTGAGATCAGTTCTTAATACTTATACAATTTTAAATTCTATTTTATTTTTATTTAATTACATATCAATCTAGCTCCTTTAAAATTACTTGACAAGTATCTTAAGATCCTTTTATCAGCTAATTTGTATCAAAGAGTTTGTGATCTTTAAAACATACTTTTTGTTACAAGTACTGGATTTTAAGTTATCTGATTAAGATTTGGTTTTATTGACATTAATTTAATTTTACGTTTATTATAGTTTTTCTGGTTATGATTTGGTTTTATGGACTTTGATTTTAAACCAAATAAGTTTACTTAGTTTTACTATTATTTAATTGAATTTGAGATCTACCTAACATCACAATATATTGTGTTGGTCCTCTTGCCATTTTTAGAACAAACTACACTGTTTTGTTAAACATCTGTTGGTATTTGGTAAAAATCCATGCTTTGATGGGCTACCAGTATGTTCTGCATTCCTCGGAAGATCATGTTGCTGTGCTTCAGGTACTGGAAGTAGACCATCAATGACTTGGAAACGATATTCATAGAGACATCCTTTAGCCAATTATATTCAATTGTGTAATTTTTGACTATTGATCATTGTTATTTTTAAGTAGATGGACAAATATTTTCTTATACCATCTCAATATTTTGTATTCTGAAGGGTAGTAGGACATCATCTGGTCTGATCTGTCCATTCCCGTTATAAAGGCATTGGTATTCAACAATAGGAAGTGGTTTGAAAACAGCAACACCTCTTGCGTTGTTAAATTGGACCAATTTATTTTCATATTCATTTGATATGTACAATACATCTCTTTTATCTCTCGCTTTCCTATCATGATGCTATCACAGTACTGGACAATTGTCTCACCTTTTTTCAGTTTTTCTTGTTTCACCAACTTCAGGATTATGCTTTCTATTACTTCGTAGGGTCCCTGTATGTTCTTTCCCTCTATGTCGTCTAACACTCCACAATACACTAAAAATTTCAAAATAAGGCCATCAGTTCCGTCATTGTGTACAGTTTTATCCCATACTTATGCCGCTTTCCCTTGATGTACTACCCTGAAGTACAAACGGCCTCTATGTAGCACCATACATTCATCTAAGGAAAGTTTTTTAGTAGGATAATATATAGACCTCATTTTATTATTAAAATAATCTATAAGTGGTATAATTTTATGTAACCAGTCTGGGTATTCTTGTGAACTTGCTGCTCTATTATGGGAAAAGTGTAAAAACCCTTGAATAATAAGAAACTGACGATCCCTTCTCATAAACTAAGAAAAACATTTTAGGTTGAATAATGTTTATGTCTTGCTGTCGATTAAGTTTTATTGTTCTTGTATGTAATACTAATCCTATGTAAAATGTAAATTCTTACACGGTTAGGTCTTTCGTACGCTGGGATTTCTTGAGATCAGATTTTAGTACGTTGACTTACCATTTTTCACGAAAAACACTTTCTGAAAAAGTAACAACAAGTAACAAATTAAAATAATCAATTGGCTTATCTTCACATGTTATAAATACTAAAAATCCTGTATGTTTTAAAAAAGTGATAGGTTTCATACCAGCTGTAGAAATTGACTAAACAGGAAGTGTGATGTCATAGTCTAGGCTTTCGTCCTATGAGACACTTTCCATATAAAATTCCTTATTGTCTGTGGCACCATTACGCTCAATTTCAGAATCGAAATCACTAAATTCCATATCAACACATTTAGAAATACTTGTCTGAGATTATCAGCCATCATCAAAGTAAAAGACCAATCGAAACACAAAACGTACACAACTATATAAATTATAGAAAATAAATTAAAACTATAAACTAAACTTCAAGTGCATATAGATGTCAGTAAGACACTAACACAGAATAAACCACTTGCCACAGATTCTAGAAGCATATTGTGGGAATAGGTTTAAGTGGGGAAAATAGCGCCCCAGTCCGTCATGAGCATTGTAATTGGCGCCTGTGTGGCGGATCGGGCCACCATCAGCAGTGAATGTGTTAACTGATTTTCATCTTGATGTTAATTTTCTATAGGAATTATTTTAGAAATATTAGTTTTTTTTTCAATATATCTCTGACAGTGTTTGTAAAATAATTGTTTTAGAGAATATTAAAAAATAACAATGTTTTGTTTTGGTTACATCAAAATTCTGTTTTCTTCAAAGGTATATACTAAATAAAATATTTATCTGTCTACAGTTGCGTGCCTGCTTAGACAATTCTGAGCGTATTACAAACTATGAAGACCTAGCCGATGGAGTTGCTATTCATGAAGTGCTTTTGCTCATGTAAGTACTGTCCAGGTTATTTTAAGCTACTGTATTTTGTATTTTTACCAAATTTGAATATTAAATATGAATACTACCATCAGACCATGGACCAGAATTCATAAATTATATTAGTATATTTACCAGATGAGTCAAAATCCTCCTAATATGAAGGAGTTTTTTCGTTGTTGTTTTTTAATTGGTATTTGCTATATTTAGCTAATAATATGTATCCTTGACAGAAAACTATGTATTTTCACTCTAAAGCAAGTATAGAGTTTAACACGTTAGCTGCCATGTCGGTCCAAAATGTCCGACGGCTATGAGCTTTTACAAGAATACTGTCGGCCATACTGGGCCGACACGGTTGCTTAGCAACCTTTCATTATTTTTACTTCTACGCGATAAGTGCTGCTATCTAACTGAAAATGAAAGCACTACTATGGAGAACATCTATCAAACTACTCACAGAACAAATTATGTTAGCATATGTTTCACACACGGCTGTCCATGACATTGCAAATATTGACTTATTCTGTGTGCATGTTGTCGGCCATAGTGGACCGACGGGCATTTTATTCAATTTTTTTCCCTCGGTTTTTAATAATTTAATACATATTTTGTATGTTTCATGACAACATACATAGAAATAAGTAGATTTGTAATATGGTTTCGTAACCAATTTCACCAACAAAACTGCCAACTTCACTGAAACAAAATTACGTAAAAACAGCGTCGGGCCAATGTGGCCGACAGGTTCATTTACAGTATCATTTTCGTTATAAAAAAACCATGTCGGTCCGATATGACCGACACCGTTATAGGTATTTATTAGTGTGAAAAGCATCATTTTAGGGTGTTAACATGATATTGCAATACAAATAATTTACCTGTGTAGGTAAAACTCGCTTGGTATGTTTTGGCACTTGACCGCGAAAAAGCTCATAATACACCTGGCAGTTAAAGTGTTAATCTAACTTAATATATATGTTGATCTACCCTATGTAGATATGTATTATGTAGGTTGCTTAAGTTTGTTAGCCAAAAAGAAATCTTACCACCAATTTCTAATTGATATTAGGAGGAGCGGCACAGCTCATTTGACAGAGCGTGGGCTCAGACTAATGAACTGTCTAAAGTTATGCAGGTTTGAGTCCAGTTTTACCTACTCAACCATGTTCAGGGCTTTAGTCTAACAGGTATAAAATAAACAACAACAAAATGCAGCCTCTTAATTTGTAGTTAAAGTCCCAACTTTTTTTATCTTGTATCTAGCACATGTGGTAATTACAATTTCATTGCTAATTAAATTTGAAATAAATATTTCTCAAGTTTTGTTAGTTATGGAAACTTAATTTTATGAGCAATTCAATATTACAATATAAATTAATTTTATAATAGTTAATACTAGATTTTTTTTCCTAATTTTAAGTAGTAGACAATTGTTGCTTTGCTATCAATGATGACAAATGGCCTATCTGTTTTACTATAATTTCTTTAACTTTATTGTTGATTTTTATCTGCCAAGATTATGTGTTCTAAACTATTCCAATCAGACATCTTTATCTACATCTTGTAACCTATCAAAATTTTTGATTTACTTTACACATAATTAAAACAAAACTCTATAAATTAATCTTATTGTAACATTCCTAGCCGCACTTCATGTGATTTGTTACCCGTCCATAATATACATTATTAAATGATGATTTCAAACATACACACAATTGACAGGTATAGGCTGCTAGGAGAGAAAGTTTATTTAAATTTTTATATAAAAACTTTACATAATTATTGGGTAAATCTTGATGTATTCTGGTCCCCTTGAATTTCAATATTTTTGTTTTCCAAATTTTAATGAATTGTTATAAAAAATAGATATATCAGTAAAAATAAAGTTGAAAATCATTTTTCATCAGTATCATTTAGCATCAGTATATTTTGTGACAAAACGTAACACAGTTTTAACTCAATTTAGGCCTATGATTTCAAACTACAACTAATTTGAAAACAAATTGCAGTATCGGTAGTCCTAGATACACGCAGCAGATGCATTTCGGCCGTTTAAAATGAATCGGCATATATTGATACTATATGAATAACAATAGTGACAAATCCTACATACAGTACAGTACTGTATATGTACATAGATTATTGGAACTTTAATCGTTATTGCTTTATTTTATCCTTGAATATATTAGTTCACTAATTTACAAATTGAATTACTCTACAA
This sequence comes from Aphrophora alni, assembly GCA_963513935.1. NCBI lineage: Eukaryota > Metazoa > Arthropoda > Insecta > Hemiptera > Aphrophoridae > Aphrophora > Aphrophora alni. The sequence goes on along the minus strand of OY740769.1, from coordinate 131,092,152 downwards.
GACACTTTCTAAACCTAAATTGATTATCATGAAATAAATTTAATTTGTTTTGTAAAGACATAGTCATGTTTTCACCAATTTATCAAAAATCAATCGAAACACAGAGTAATAAGAAAATAGCAGGGTAGTTTAAAACTTAATCAGAACTCCAAGACTGAAAAATTGGATCAACCTTAGCTACTTTCAGCTTATCAGGAAAGATTCGTAAGGTTACATTTTTATTTAAAATATTATACAATACTGATGCTATTAAACTTCTAACATCATTAACTAAATTTGTGCGACTAATATCACGTCCTAACACCTTTCCTTTCTGTGTTATCATTTTACAATTCTATTAAGATGAATTTTAGTAATGAATATCAAGTCTGCCTGCAAATTTGTTTTAAACTTAATTTATAAATTTGTAGTTATAATATTTGTTGCCGATTTTGGCATTCCACAATGAGATTCATATTGAAAACTTTCTCAACTCTCTTAGAAAGCTCTGTGCCACTTAAAAACTGTTGTCTTGATTGAGTGGCATCTCCATAGCTTCAGTTCAGGAATCAAATGTCTTCGTGGCTGATCTGTTGAGTTTCACACAAAATTTGATAGCGTAGCATTGCTTGATATTTTATTACATTGCTCATGACTGACTTAATTAATCCAGTTGAAACAGATGTGTACATTCAGCCAAGGTAATTATCAACACACTGATATATATACATCGACGAGGTGTTACATTGCCAAAAAGATCATAAATGAGAAAGCACGAGATTACTTTCATTAGCAGTTGTATTTAGAGATATTTAATAAGAATTTAACTCAATTTTATCTAATGGGGAGACCAATTGTTTGAAGGGAGTTTTGGAATGAATAAATAGAACAGAGTGGCTGTTTGACTAATTTAACTCTTTATAATTATGTGAATGAAGAAGCTTATCTTTTTTGGCTTGCTTTATTTCAAAAGCGATTATATAATTTTACCTTAAGTAGTGAGACAGCAGACCTAATCAATAAAAGTCATTTTACATGCTAGTTAACCGCCCAAATGCAATCCTTGTTTTCAAAATTCCTGTAAACACACATTTTCTAAATATTATTTACAGTTTAAGAAACCTGTATTAAATACTGTAGTTTCTTCGTGGAAATTGTATAGTAGAAAAAAATAATGTTTGTTATTCTGTACACAGTTATGAAGATTTTTACCACTTTAAGGTGTTTATTGATTGAATTAATGCTCTTTAAGTTGTTACATTGCCAAACTCAATTACAACCCCTTCAAAATTACCTTTAATTTAAGTAATGCATAGTGTGGTAAATTTATAAAACACAATATTTGTAAATACTGTTGCTTAAAAATTGGCAACTAAAAAATTGTGGGTTTATTTCTGCAATAACTACAGGTTGAAATGATGATACAATTAACTCACCAATGAAAAGATCAGAAAATGTGTAAAAGAATAACAACATTACCAGTCCTTGAAAGTTTTAAATCATGTTAGAGCTATGAAAGAATATAAAAGTGTCCGATCTTAAAGTATTAAATAGCATCTAACTGTTATTAAAGCATACTCAGGAAAGTCATTGTTACTTGTATATTGCAACAATATTGTATTTATGTATTTCAGAGACCCTGAACCAATACATCATGGTGTGCTTCCAAGTTTGGGAAATCCTCTTCATCGTATACGCAATTTTGATTGTATTATTAAAAACATTAAGACACTGTATGAGGTATGGCTTTACATTAGTTGGAGTATTTGTTTTAAAGTAAGGTCTATATCTTAACCTGTTGAAATACTGTATTTATAATCAAATTTATTTATCATCAAAATTGGTGACAGAATTTTAAAATTATTTTTACATTCTCCCCCTTGAAGTATTAACTTAAAATAAATTTTTTCAAGCTTACCTCAATTTACTAGGAATATTTAAACTGTTTTAAGGAATCAATATGTTACCAATTGCAGATAAAATGTTATTTACGTGCTTTGTAGGAGTATTACTATTAGGAATACCAAAATAGCTTTAAAAAATTTAATACTTCTGAAGTACGTCAGCAGAAGTTACGACAATGCTAAGAGTGACAGAATAATGAACTGAAATTAATTATGTACTTCCTTTTGTTGAAGTTGAAAATTGGAATTTGAAAGTTGAAATTGATGAAAATGAAGTCCCTTTTCGATGTAGTTAACGTGTCTATTAAACCTCACAAAAGGTTTAAATTCATCTACAATTCTTATTTCCTGCCGTGACATCTTAAATGAGAGCACTGATGATATATTGAAAGAGTATGCCAAACACGTTATAATGTTGAACATATTTATCGAACTGAGATTGGTTAGAAAAACCAACCAGTTCTGTTTTTTAACATTTGTTATTGTACCAAATCTTCCTGAGTGAGTCTTTGCTGGATTCTACAATCCAACTGTTAGACTATACATTCCAAATCCAAGGCGTTGTTTCCGATGCCAAGGATTTGGACATGTTAGCAGCACTTTCTCTAAAGAGAAAAGGCCACAAAAGTGATGGATGTAATATTGATGCAAAGTATACAAATTGTGATAGCGACTATCCTGCAAGTTCACCAAAATCTGCAAAATATGAAGTTGAAATATGAAGTTAATTAGTAATTGTGGCTAAGGAGAATCTTTCCTTTCCAGAAGCTAGGAAAGTGTACAGACAAAGAACTGCTCTACCTCCTATTGTAGGAAAATCGTATGCAAATGCGACATCTACCCCAGTCCTGAATTCATGTTCATTATGTAAGGAACTGGTTAAGGTGATTCGTATACGTGCCGATCACATTAAACAATTAATAGCAGTCCAAAGTGGTAAATCTGTAAACACGTCGGCTTGTTCAAAAGTCGATTTCTTACGAAACCTACAAAAAGCATTGCATTGAAAGCTAATTCTGCATCTTCGCCACTGAAAAAACATAAATTACCTTCGATAACTGGACATTTAGTTAAGCAAAAATCACAGTAATTATCTGTACTGACTAAATCCCACAGGGGGTACAGACTAGCTCCACCTAATAAGAGGGGTATTCGTCCCTCGCGGTCCACAGTGAAACACTCACAACACATAGACTATCATCCACAGAGACATACACCCAGGTCATCTATATACATTTTCTAACTTTCATCTTTACTTAGGGTTTTATCGCAGGAGTGGTACAGACTATCTGCACCTATTGAGAGGGTTATTTAACAAAGCTGTTGTTGCAAGGAAAGTTTGTTCCATTAGGAAACTTCGGAATGGGACTTTATTAATACAGTCTGACTCTAATAGAGTCGCTCTCTGTTGAAAATTCCGTCCTTTTCTTAAAGTCGGAAACATGTTTGGTGAACCTCACAAGGATTTAAATTCCTTTAGAGGCATTATTTCTTGCTGTGACCTCTTGAATGAGAGCATGGAGGAAATAAAGAAAGAGGTCGTTGAACAGCATGTTATCAATCTGGAACAAATTTTCTGTACGGAAAATGATGAGAAAAACCAACCGGCTTCCTCATATTAACTTTTGGTACTCCAAATCTTCCTGTGCGAGTGTTTGCTGGAAGACCATACAGTCTAATAGTTAGACCGTACATTCCAAATCCAAGGCGTTGTTTCCGATGCCAAGGATTTGGACATGTTAGCAGCACTTGCTCTAAACAGGAAGTTTGTGAACAGTGTGTTGTAAACGGCCACAAAAGTAAAGGGTGTAAAATTGAGGCAAAGTGTGCAAACTGTGGCGGTGATCATCCCGCATGTTTACCAAAATTCCCAAAATATCAAGTCGAGAAGGCGATTTTGGAAATTGTTGCTAAAGAGAAACTTTCCTTCCCTGAAGCTAGGGAAGTGTACAGACATAGAACTACTTTACCTTCTACCATAGGAAAATCATATGCAAATGCGACACCTGCCTCAGTCCCGAATACATGGTCATCATGTAAGGAACTGGGTGAGATGGTTCATATGCTTGCAGATCCGATTAAACAATTAATAGCAGTCCAAAGCTGTACACCATTTAACATCCCATCTTCTTCAATGTCAACCTTCTTGATAAATCAACAAAACCTATTGCATCTAAAATGATATCTGTACTTTTGCCACTAAGAAACACCAAAATTACCACCAATAACTTATCAGTATCTGTTCTGACTAAATCATCTTCCTTTTTTTAAATTTAGAACAAAAGTAATAGAGGCAAGCCCAGTACACCACTGGTTGTAGCTGCCAATCCTCTTCAAAATAAAAATAAGTTGGGAGCTGGTTCTTCTAAAATCCTCCCAAAACCACCTCAAGCCTTCAACACCTGACATTCCAGTTGTTAATGTTGCTATGAAGATTGACCCTGAAACTTCCAAAATTAAAACTAAAATTGAACCACCTAAAGGTATTCCAAGCCAGACAGGTGGAAAGAATAATACATGACCAAGCCCTTTTTTGTTAATTGTTAATGAATCCTTTATTTCTATCTTAATCTTAAAATATGGCCAAAATTTGAACTTGAATAGCGTGATACAATGGAACATTAACGGCGTGAGAAGTAACATCTCCTTTATTGTGAGAGGGTTTTTCAGTTTTTAGAAATGACTATGCCACTGCAGACAGAGGGTGGAGTTGCAATACTTGCACGCAACTCCATCTGTGGTATGTCTGTGAACCTTAGGACTTCATTGCAAGCAGTAGCAATAACAATCACTACAACATATAAAATGACAATTTGTTGTTTGTATCTACCACCTTATTACAGGTTTGAAGAAGTGGAACTGGTGGACCTGATAGACAGTTCCATTTCTTTTGATGGACGATTTTAATGCTCATCACTATACATGGGGATCAAACACCTGTAGCCCCAGAGGGAACGATATTGACAGGATTTGATCCAATTTGGATTTGACTCTGCTCCAAGATGAACCAATTCATCTACCGGCTTCTACACGTGGTTGGACAATTGTTGATTTGTCACTTTGTAGCCTTTATCTGGCCTCTTAATTTCATTGGTCCGTTCTAACTGACATCTACAGTACTGATCATGCTTCTGTGATGGTTACTTTCTCAGACTTCTCACATCGTAATGATCGACTTCCCAGGTGGATTTTGCGCAATTTGAAATGGGAAGATTATTCCGAAAGCTTTGTGTCACCTATTAATAATATTGATTATGTTCCAATTCGTGAAGCAGTACATTCATTTACAGCAGCACTACCTACAACAGCGGACAATAACATTCTGAAGATATCGACGAGACGACTACATCCACCAGTTCCATGGTGAAACGATTAATGTAGAGACGCTCTCCATTTATGCCGTAAAGATGTAAGGAAGTTTAATCGCAGACCTACATGTGAATATCTTGAAAGGTATAAAATTCTTTCAAATATAAACACACGAGTGATTAAGCAAAGTAGGAAGGAATCATGGGTCCAGTACATTGGCTCAATATCAAGAACCATACCCTTGTTGTCAGTGCTGTGAAAGAAGTAACATTCTGTTTGTGGTCCTCCTCCCTCTGCTCCCTTATTAGGACTTAGGCAGGGAGATGATGCTTTGACTACTATGAAATTGCTAATGTTTTGGGCTCATCAATCGCAATCTTTTCTTCAAATACTGCTTACAGCATTTGTTTTGTATAAAATATCTCAAGAAGCAGTACCTTTCACAGTAAGTCTGTCGGAAAATTCACCATTAAATACTCCATTTTCCTTACAGGAATTAGAGTTTGCTATGTCATCAGGACAGGATTCCGCTCCAGGCCCGGACAGCATAGTTTATTCTATGATCAAACACCTCTCTACTTCGGGAAAGCTAACTCCTTAAAATATATAATCGTATATTCGAGGAGCAATTTTTTCTCAAGGCTTGGTTTACCTTTAAAACCAGGTGAAGAAAAAACTGAGCCAGGAAGTTACCATCCCATTTCTCTTACTAGTGTGCTCTGCAAGCTAGTAGTAGATAGAATGGTCAATCGGTGCCTTGTTTGGTACCTCGAGAGTAACCAGCTGCTTTGTAATGAACAATGTGGCTTTAGGCAGGGTCGTTCATCTACCGATCAGCTTTTTGCTTTAATCTGCCATACACTTAATTAATCTTGCAGAGTTTTTTGACTTGGAAAAGGCCTGTGATATGGCTTGGCAAAGAGGTATTCTGAATACTTTAAAATCATGGGTATAAATGGTAATATTCTTGCTTTATAAAAAACTTCCTTAGCAACAGATATTTTAGAATGAGTGTTAGAACTTGTCTGATTGTTATCACTTAGAGAATGGTGTCCCTCAGGGTGGTGTCATCATCACTAATGTGCCGTACCCTGTCCGCTGTTCTCTATTTGTTGACAATTTTGCTATATATGTGACTACTCAAGGTATGGCAACTGCCGAAAGAGCTCTTCAACTTGTAATAAATAAACTGCAGCAATCTTGGTCAAGATTGACAGGATTCGAGTTCTGTTTCCGAAATGGAATGAATTGCTTTTAGTTGGCGAAGATTGAACCATCAGCCATTATTATTTCTTGACGGAACATGTGTTCTCAGTAGTTCTCGGTGGGGAGCTGATAACACTTATATGCTATGTTTGCACCATACTGTTGTTCAATAATGGATTAATTATGGGTCTATAGTCTATTCATCCACAAAACCATCTGCTGTTAAGAAGCTTGATTCAATACATAACTCTTCACTGCATATTGTTTCTGAAGCATTTCGTTCGAGTCCAGTTTCTAGCTTATTTGCTAAGACTGGTGAACCATCTCTTTCTCGATAAAGACAGCAACTACAAATAACATATGTTAGTAGTCTGCGCTTCAAAACGTATCATCCAGCTTACGACATCGAAGAATGGACAAATATACAGTCCAATAAGCTAAGGGAAGTAAAAGACACTGTTCGTCCATGGAATACATCCATACTTTCCAGACATCAAGAAGAAGTGCTGATTATCCATGTTCATATCGGTCCTTCCATGATCACTCGTGGATTTCTGATGGAACATGGGAATCCGCCTTATGCCCAATTTGTCAAGCTGTGTGTGTTGTCAATTAAGCACATCCTCATTGACTATGTTGTTCTTAGAGCGATGTGTAGAACTTTTGCCCTACCCAATTCCATTCAAGCGATATTAGGGGGTTAATGCTCAGATCCTTGATCGAGTATTGTTCTTTTGCATCGTCTGAAAATTTTTGATAAAATTTAAAAACAATTTTTGATTCGATTATTGTAGAACTTTACAGCTGTGTAATATTTCATTTAGTTGCCTATTTAAATAACTTCTTTTGATAAATTTTATCTTTGTTAACTCATTTCAGGGCCATTTTACAATCTTGTAACATTAACATGTTATGTTATTGTTTATTTTCGTTTATTAACTAGTTTTAAACTTGTTATTGTTCTTCAAAATTTTATGTTATTGTTTTTGGTTTTGTGTCATTTGTAAGTTTTAAGGGGGAGCATCTTCATACTCAAGTTTTGAAAGCAATAATGACCATAATGGTTTTTCAAGTTGAAACCCCTTACCAAAAAAAAATTTATAGTAGATTATAATTAATTTCAATCTGAAAATGAATAAGTATGAAACAAGCTAAACGTATTTGTAATAAATAATATTAGAAATAAAAATCAACATTACTTTTAGTAACTTTATGGTTATAAATTGATTGAAATATAACGTGTGTGTTGACAGGAGGAACTGTGCCAATTGGTTGTCTTATTACCAGACTGTGTAAGGTTAGGTAAGGAACCTGAATCCAAAGCAGGCCTAGAGGATATGCAGCTACTATTGCTGCTGTTGTTAGGTTGTGCTGTACAATGCCCTAACAAGCAAAGGTTTATTGAACTTATCAAAACATTGTCTGTAGAAGCGCAGCATTGCCTCGTCCATTGCATCAAACAGGTACTTGTAAGCCAGGATTGGGGGGAAAATCCAGTTTTTTTCCATTAAAACTGGATTTATTATTTTTTTTTTTGCAATATAGGCCTTCATGGTATAGTATGTTATAAGAAATAACTTCTTAATTATATTATAGTATATTCTACTCACTGATTACCTAAAATTAAATATCTAACACACACACACATACACACACACACACACACACACACACAGGTGTTTGAACTGTCAACCCTATTGTTGATAGGTCAATGCACCAGAGGAGTGGGGTAGGGAATCTGGTCACTTTAGTTGTAAATAGTTTTAATTTAGTTTTTGTTAAGATTCCCTCTGAAGATGACAACTTTGTTGTTGTAATAGCTACAAGGGTCTAATAGGAATAAACGTTTTTCTTTTGACAAAAAGTTTGTTTTTTGTTTATTCTCAAGTGTGGTAAGGGACTTTTGAAAGTACCTGTATATATTGTCACCACAGTGCTTTGGTCTTTGTTTTTTAATGTAATAATAATTAAATTAACTTTATTCTCTTCAAATTGGGTACGCTGGAGCAGCCCTGGTGGTAGGGATTTTGACCTCGAAATGTGCATGGACCAAACACAGTATTGTTTCCAAAATGTAGACTGTAGGCTAGGTCAAAATGTACCGTTACCATCACCAATTAGTTCCCAGATCAGTATAGATCACCTGCTACTGGAGTTTTTTTTAGGTTTGGTTGAATTTTTACAGCATTTTATTGTAATTATTTTCTTAGTAACTAATTGTCCGATTTAATTGAAATTTGTATTAATATTTTCAGAATAGAATCTAAATTTTCACAATATTATTTTAAGAGAGAGCATGTTTTCTTATTTACGTAGAGGTGGTTTGGCCGTAAGTTTTCTATTTTTATGAGAATTTGTGGTAAGAATATTGTTTCAAACCCAAAAACATCAGCTTTATACATAGTTTGATACCCTGACTATTTAATGATAGCTATCAATAAGAAATGTTATTGTTATGTTTTGAAAAATATTCTCCATCAAAGACAAAGAAGTAATTTTTACAATTTAAACATTTTTTTAAGTATGTTATTCTAGAATAACTAGTTAAAGATCATAACAATATTTAATACCAAATTCTAATTTATGTAACTCTATGAATATGAGTTTTAATTATTTAATAATTAATATCTTCTAAACCAGAACAATTTTCTAAAGTTTAATTTATAATTTTCTTTTCTGATACTTGGGTATTTATGTGTATTAAAATTAGTATTTATTTACAGGTAACAGAGAGTCAGGAGATTGTTCTCACTGGAGACCATGAGAAAAGTTTATCCCCAGAACAGATGCTCTTACACATTCAACATCTTATAAAAGAAAGAGAAAAATATTTACAGGTGTTTAATGCTTGATTATGTTTTATCTATATAAAAGTTGTAAAGAGTCTTGTTTTTTACAATTAATATGATATTAAAATTAATTGACTTTTATTATAATATTGAAATTAATGTGATATGGAGACTATAAATATGTCTTGTAGTAGAGCACAACTATTATAAATTTATCTGCAGGATTTCAATTTTTCTACAAGGTTTGTCATAGAAAATCATCTTACCATATATTAATTGTTGAATACATCATGCTTAACGTCAAATTTTAAGTTACTTTGAAACATTCATTCGTTCATTTCTAACACTCACAAGAATTTGTCTTTAACACAGAAAATTTTCCAAATCTTGTTATTGTTATCATGTTAACACAGAAAATCTTGTTATATATATATATTTTTTTCAGATTGTGGTATAACCCTAAATATTTTTAAAAACTCATACTTTTACTAAATGTTACATAAAAATTTGGAACAAATTGTTCGTGTATTCTTTGCCCAACAATTCAGAGAAAATTTATAATTTTGTCTCGCTTCTATATGTTGATTTAGTTTCATTCGTAAGGGTACACAGGACAATAGAAAGATAACTCTTGATTTTTAATTACTTAAAAGGAATTTCAAATGTGTAAATTGTTTTTTTTTTTTTTTTTTTTTTTTTTACAGAACTGGGCAGGACTAGAGGATAGAAAATGTGCTGGTACTGTGGTTATAGGAGGAGAAAGAGTAAACCAGGCAACAACAACTGGTGTAGAAAGAGGAGAGAGTCAACATTTAGCAGTAGAACTGGCGGACTGGAAAGCAAGATTAAGGAAACAGCGGCAAGAATTGTGAGTATATATATTATTAACCGTTAAAAATAGGGATATATGAGAGAACTTTATGCAGCTAAATTTGAAACTTGCAGTTTACCGGATGTAACTTTGAAAAACTTCGCAGGTGAAGTTCAAATTAGATGCAGGTGCACTAAGAGCGGGTTAGCATTCCTCATAGTCCCCAATCAAATATTCACAAACACACACAACACATAAACTATCATCTAAATTCTCAATTTATTTAACTGTTCACCTACATTACACAACTTTTATTTATTCTTCGGGTCCATATTATCCTGTACATCTCTTAAGCAGAGTTTCCTCTCTTAGCCATCCTCTCTTGGTACTGCTGTATATATATACAACCTATAGGAATCTCATGTCTAAGTAGTTCACCATAAGATTTAATTTTAAAACCAATTGAAGTGGATGAAATATATTTTTCTCCTTCACATTCTCTGAAACCGTTGTAAAACACAATGTTTGAACTAACTTTAGTAAAAATGGAACAAAAATTGAAATGCAACTTTGAAATATTTACTTATAGTGGCAAGTTTGATGAAATTCGTTTGAAATTTTGAATTCATTCTAATTTGTTTTCCAACAGAGAAGAAAAATCAGAAGCATTGTCAGAAACCAAAGAAGAGTTGGAACATAACAAGGCATTGGTGGCTAAACTTAGAACTGAGGTAAATATTTTATATATTTACTCTATGCAGTACTGGTCAGCCTGCTTTGTAATTTTTTATTGTGACTAAGTTAATATTAATGCAAATAATATAGGTTTCACTCACCTAGGAACTTGGCCCTTTATTCATGTAAGTTTTAATTGAATAAAAGAGAGTCATATCAGGATGAAAATTTTTAGCAAAATGAAGAGCCACAAAATTTAGGATGAAGGGCGACAAAATATAAAGGTTTAAGTTTGTGGTTCCATTTAGAACAAAATTCAAATAATTATTCTTAAAATGATTTTTGAAATGTGTCTTTATGCACCATAGGAACTATAAGAAGCACAAGCTTCCAGTAAGTGGGACTCGCTGGTGTTATCTGGCCAACCCACTAAAGCCCTTTAACATCCTTTTCCCTGGCAGGATTCAGCTTGGAACCATCTTCACATTACTTCATGCTGGTGTCGTTTTCCTAAGCCTTTGGGGCACTCTAATCTGTGATAAATAACACTGGTCAACCTAGTTATCCCTCATCTATTACCTTCTGTTGTTAACTGTCTTGACAAAACTTGTCATCTTTTCCCAGTGCTCCTTCTACCCGAACATCTTGCCTACAACATTATTCAGAGTTATTTCTCCCACCATTTCCGTCAACAACCTTCTCTCTGTACTCATTTATCACATTGCAGCAAGTATGTTGCACATCATGTTTGGAGCTGTGAGTGCAAATGGAGTTATCGCTCATGGCAAAATATTGTCGAAATAGACCATCTTTGGACAAAAATTTAGTCACGAAATATTAGACCTAGCTTCTGTCAATCTTACACAGTGGGGATAAGCCTGGACTTCTATCTTTCTGATATTTCTCCCATCCATCACTCTTGCCACTTCACCATCATTGTTGTTCTGACTATCCCCTTATCTTCTTTGGTCTTTTCTACAATCTTCATCCATTTCAGAGCCAGAAGATCAATAGAGATGATACCCACAATGACTAGGATGGCAGCCTCTGATATAGTTCAGTAGGCACACACAACTCTAAGTGCTCCCGCTGTTTGCACAGAAGCTAAATAACCTCCTGTCTTGGCCCAGGTCTTAGCTCCATAAAACATTATTAAATTATTTACCAAAATAAGGAGTCACATAGATCCTTGGGCCTTGCGATATTCACTATCAGCCTGCGTAGAATGGTGGTTTTCATGGCGGCTTTATATGTGGTGTTCTTGATGTGTTTGAAGTACATCATCTTCCTATCAATCACAACTCCCTGGTGCCTTACGGAGTCATTCACTGGGATTATGATTTCCATGATATACATGCTAGGTCAGATCAGGATGTGGCTCCTTCTTGTAATGGCCACTAGCTTGGTTTTTTTATCTGATTCATCCTATACTGGGCCAACCAGAACCGTTGCTGGTTTCATTCTCTATTTCTGAAATGTAGTCCTTAGGATTGTATTAAAATCTTGCTCCAAGGTGTCCTATTGCAGTGCACCATCCAACAGAGTTAAAGACTTTTTTACATCGAGGGTACCAACAGGTCTTGATCAGTGGTTTCTCCTTCCCATTGCTTTTGCAGTCTCCAATGTCATCTGATTACATCGACCTTCTCAGAATCCCTACTGGCTATCGGAGATATCCTGGCATCATGGATTGCTGACAGTAAGCATGGTTTTATTATTTTCTTCACTAGTTTACCTACATGCATTAGTGTCTACCATACAAAGAAGTCAGTACGATGACTGTGAGCTATAGTTACTCTTACCTTTACTATTCAGGACTATGAGGATTACTTCCAAGCAACCGTAAAAAACACCTGCCCTCAGGCAAGCATTAAACATAACGAAAAGAGTTGCTGGGGAAATTCTTCCCATTTGTTGTAAAACCCATGTTGGGATGCTGTCCAGACCCGAGCTTTATTCTTCTTGTGTAAATCCATACCCCACTTGAAAGTTTTTAAGTATAGATCTCCTACTATGATGAAACTCCGAGCAAGTCCCTGAGGATATCTTCCAGGCGATTCAACTTTGCTCAGAAGTTGTCTATTGATTCATTTGAAGTGAAGCATAGAGAGCTCTACTAATCTCAATTCACACAAAACCGACCCCAGCTCCCACAGTGCGAAAGATATCCAAGATCTAATTAAGCATATCTCTGTATTGATACTGCTCACTTGACATGATGACATGCACCTTGTGCTCAACAATAACGTGTGTAAGCAGGTCATGAGCCAACTTACTTTTGTACTTATATTCATTTGGAGTACTTTGATCATTGGTTCTTTAATTTGGCGTTGACAAAGGCTTTCTGAAAAGTTGTGCACATTCCTGATTTTATCAGATACATCAGCTGGTCCTCCTCCTACTGTATATCTATGCATAATATGCATCATGGTTCGTTCTCACAAGTTTTCCTTATATGTCCACATTTTCTGCACTTATAGCAGACTCAAATCCCAACATTTGAGTCTGCATTATTTTAATCATTCAAATCCCAACAGATGATTATCATCAATTATATGTGACCTGATTTTATTATTATTATCAGACTAAACCAACTTAAAACTATCTGTATAAACTGTTTAAAATACTTAAATAATAAATTATACATATTTTTTAAGGTTAGATTTCTCAAAATCGGCACTAATAATTTTAGTAAAACAGAGATGTTTAATAATTCAAACCAACATTAAGTAGCAAAGCAACATTTTTACATATGAACATAAAATCTCTATTTTATTATTTAATAAAAGTACCTAGTTTAAGAATATTTTTCTGTTTCCTTGTTAAACTTTATTATTTCATTAATATCATGTGAAATAAATAAATTTAAGTCCTTAATCAATAAGGTTGTTTTAGATGCAAGAGTTAAAACAACAAGCACGAGCAAGTAAAGCTTATAGAGATGAAGTGGATGCTTTAAGAGAAAGAGCAGAACGTTGTGAAAAGTTAGAAAGTGAAATAACTCGTTATAGAGACAAGTTATGTGATTTAGAGTATTATAAGAGTCGGGTTGAAGAGTTGAGACAAGATAACAAAGTTCTAGAAGAAACAAGAGAGATGTTAGAGGAACAACTGGCGAGAGCTCGTAAGCGAGGTGATCATATCATGCAGCTTGAAGCATCAATACTTCAATACAAACAGACAATTAATGACTTAGCTCTGGTTAGTATTATTTTAATTTGAGAGTATTTCAGATTAATATAAAATAGTTATATAGCATCATGCGTGTTAATTTGGATAGAAATTGATTGACTTATTCTTTCATGTATGTGATAAATATTGGAAATTTTTTTTTTTATACAATGTACCAAGATGAGCCCCAAAAATGTTCTTTTTTGGTAAACTTTCTTTAATAATGTAGGTAATTAGACACTGATTGGCCTCATATTTATAGTATTTGATTTAGAATTAAGTCTTCTATAATTCATTTTGCTCTTAAACATTTAAATAAATACTCTACCTATTATTCTTTAATAAAATATTCAGTAATTAGTGTTAGTTAACTTGATTTTTTTATACACTGTAATAATAAACTTATAGTGGAAATATTTTTGACTGCAAACTGGTTTTTAGTTAGATATATATTTTTGCTTTTTATTGAGATTATTAGAAAAATTATTGGAAACAAAATTTATGCAAACATTACTTTCTGAATTTTGCTGACAAAAAAGTGTTTAAATTTTCAATTTTAACCTATTTTTATAAAGTGTGTTGTTTTATAAAAGTTATGATTATATATTATTTTAATTTTTTATCCCTATGTATGAAATCTACTAATTAGTATTTAGTTTGTCCATGTTTTTTGATGGTAAATGGCTAAAATTCAAAAAATCACATCCAACTATTTTAATTAATAAAATAAGCAATTGAACATTAAAATTCACTAAATTGTTTGGACTGTACATCAGGGTGAATAATATAGGAAACAAAAAAAATTTAACATCCATTTTTCTTGTAAATTTCCGAAGAGATTTTGTAGATCTTCGTTTATTTCTCTCCAAATTGCCCCTTTTTAGAGATAGTAAAAGTTTGATTGTAGACTGTCCTGGGGAGGCTAGGAAAAGTCAATATCTACTGAGTCAGCAGTCAACTTTTAACTTGAGAAGATGGACGCCCTTAACCCTCCAACTGTTAAAGGCCCAAAACCGTACCCATTCTCCGGACAAGTTGGCTATAAAACACATATTTTGCAATTCAACATTTCGCTCACTTAGAATCGTCCTATTGCACTAAAAAAAATAGTGTTGGAAAGCTAATTATCCGTAGATACATAATCATGCAAAATAAATACCACAAAAGTTATAAATAATATTCCAAAAATTGCTGAATTTCACGTATTTTTGATGTGTAACGTCAAATATTTGCGGTAACAATTTGTAAACAAAACTAACGTCATGTTTGTCTAATATTCTTAATTTGACATTTCTGTCAAATTGATCAAACATAACACTGTTCCATAGATCGTTTCTTTCTCATCCAATCTGTGGTTTTCATTTGTTTCTAGGTGAAATAGTTTTTATTATATAAAAATTAAACAAAATCAAGAATTTTAACTCCTTTTTACACGCTAAAAATTACATTTTTTGCAATTCAACTTTTATCCTAGTAGATATTATATTATCGAAATGTATTCTATACCATTGAATAGGTAATCTTTCAATCTGTCATAACCAAGTTTAGAAAATTTTATGTAGCGAGTAGTACAGAAATAAGACTAGACTGAAGTTTACCTTGTTAGCGCTAGATTGCGACAGTTTCTCGCGGCGAGTTTTATATAGAAAATATCACCTATATGTTCATATATTTTTTCGAAATGGTAAAACTTGTCCAAATGTTACAAGTTGACAATATTATATAGTATTTTTCTTCCTCTTTCAAACTATGAAGACGAAATCATCCTAATTTATATAGTTTACGAGTTATATCCATTCTAGGAAATGATCCTTTGAACTTTCAGACCGGTTTGCGATATTCAGTATCTAGACAGTCTTGAAGAATCCGATCTTTATTTTTATACAATCTTGTCGTTTTTGATATAACTGTAAAGAGGAGGTTTCAATGTTTAACCTTGTATTTGAAACACATCTGTACAAGGAAAAATACAAAGGCTGTAGTACTTTATAAAATGTAGAATAACCTCAAATTTGTTACTTCGATCTCGCAAGATTTTTGCCGATGTGGAAATTTCAATGTGCAATAGCTTTGTGTTTTTATAGTGAATATAAGTTTCACTAAGTGATTTTTTTATTATAATTTGTTTATACAACTTAAAATAAATGTGTCAATGTTTGAAGAGTGTAGTTATGAGTGATAATTCATATTTTCGGCCTAGTCTAGCCAAATCTTGTACTAGTCAGACCTAGTTCTAGATTTGCTATTGGAACTTTTAGTTTCAAGAAACCATTTATTTATTATAATATGTATATACATAATATATAAATGTATATACAACTTATAATAAATGTGTCAATGTTTGTAGAGTGTATTTATTAGTGATATTTCATATTTTTGGATTTTTTCTCACAGCCCTAACCTCAACGTCTAGGCTATTGTGAAGGTAGATTTTTATCATAAATGACCCATGTCTAATGAAAATTTTCAAAATTGATTTTTCTTTTTAGCAACTTTTATCCACAAATATGTAGTAACTGTTGAAAATATTAAAAAAAAATTTTTGTAGGATTTACATTACCATTTCTGTGAAATTCTTGCCTGCGTTACTCTCGGATTTTTTGGTATTTCACATATAAACTCCAAATGTTTTACATCTAACTTTTTTTCCACTAGACAGCTAAATTATATGCACCTTTCTAGATATAATAATATATAGAATTTGTGTTTTCCATACATATTACTATTTTTGGTAAATTTTTGAAAAGAAAAGAATAAAGTTACCTTTTTTTAAAAAAATGATAATTTTTTTTTGAAAATGTAACAAATGTTTTTTTTTTCCCTTCTAAATATGTTCACAAATATATTACAAACCTGTTTTTAAGGTTGAAAAAATTCCAAAAATTTTTTTATTATGGTGTACATTACCATTTCTGTGAAATTCTTGCCTACGCTACTTTCCGATTTTTGGTTATTTTACATAAAAACTACAAATGTTTTACATCTAACTTTTTTTTTCACTACACACCTAAAATCTATGCACCTTTCTGAATATAATGACTTATAGAAGTTCTGTATAAAATATATTTTACTATTGTTAATGTTTTTTTGAAAAAATAAAGAGAAAATTCAGTTTTTACGTAAAATATTTTTTTTAATTTTAAAAATATAACAATTTTTTTTTTTTTTCCTAAATATATTCACAAATAGTACACAAAACTTTTGTATATCTTAGAAAAAGGTGGTAAGCTTTTGATTTTGGATGAATCAGTTTTTTCTTGAAAAATGATATTGTCGTTTTTGACATGTAACATACTTACTCCAAAACCGTTACAAAAAAAATAATTTTTTTTACATAGATGGATTCTATGCATCTTTCTGAGAAAAATGATGTCTTATAAGTTAGGTTTTGTGTAAAATTAATATTTTTTATTAATTTTTTAAGAAAATAAAACCTTTAACATTGAACAGTTGGAGGGTTAAGTATTTCTCACCCCTGATACAACTTTGTAGCTTTCACAAGATATTAAGGTAAACAACTTGGAAATTTGTGTTATTTCACAACAAAGTATGTCTAAATTGCATTGCTTAAATTACTATATTTAATATGTTTAGTAACATGTAGGTTTTCCAAGCTTTGAAATTGAAACTTATGCTGCTCAATTAATTTGTTTGATCTTAGGAAAGGGATTCAAACCAAGAGAAACTGCAGGAGTTGTATGAAGAGAACAGTCAACTGACAATACTAAGCAAATCACAACTAAACAATTCTTCTTATGAATCCGATCATCTTGAAGACACTGATACAGGTATTCTATGCTTTACAGGATAATATTATTATTTTACCTAACTGTTTAAAAGGACTTTCGGATGAATAGCAAATGGTTCACTACTATTTGATAAGGAGGTTACCGTGACAACTATTAAGCCTTGACCTAAGTTGGCATTCATTGTTATTTTCTTCTTTTTACCTACAACTCCTGACTTGGAATGATGTATCTTATCTGTGTGACTGTCAAGAATGTATAACCATCTGCAGTATTTTTTCACACATTATCTCAAGAATGGCGACTAGACTCCAAACTTTCAAGATGGGTGGATCATGAAATAATTCGAATTTTCAACAAATTTCATAAAATATAGATTCAAAACAACAATATGTGACAAGTATTGTTTATTTATTTTATAATACTGAGTTAAAATTTTTACAATTTATATTACCTTCATGCGCAAAACCCCAAAAAATGTTTACTCTTTTTTTTACATACAGTTTTAGCAAATACATCATTAAGCCTTCAGAAAAAAAAGAAGAATAAATAGTTGGCAAGCTTATAAAAGTCATTACAAAAAGTAGCAGAGGAAACAAAAATCAACGTGGTAAATGGTCACAGGGTGTTAAACAAACAAAAATTTAAGTACATAATACATATGGTTCACAAATTTATACATGTTAAATCATGCTAAAAAGGTTCAATAATTCAAAAACTTTTAGCATAGAAAAAATAGCAATGTTGTATAAATGATTTCATAAAATAGAGGCTTAGATGTTCAAGTTTGGATAATGATTTCACAAAAATGTATATTGTAGAATTGATATTTTTTGAAAATTCCATCAACTCTGCGCGATATCTCTCACATATTTTCTATTTCATATTGTCAAATATTTATAGGCCAAGTTACATTTTAAAAATGGAAAACAATATTTTGAACTCCTCATCTGAAGGTACTTAATAACACATTTGTTATATTTCAGTAAAATCTAACCTAAAGAGTTTTTTTAATGGTTTATAATTTCAAAGTACCAGTACCACAAATAATATTATTACACAAAAAATAAATTGTTAAGAACCATTTCTATAATATGTTTAAATGTTCCTTACAGGGTCTGGTGATAATAGTTTATCAGAGCAGCTGACAAGTAATGCCCAAGCTCGAGCTTTAAGACTTGAACTGGAAAACAGAAGATTGGCTTCAACAGTTGAAAACCTCCAGGAAGCAGCCTTGCAACAGACTAATGAACAGATCTTGGAGTTGGAGAAGGAAAAGAAGAAACTTTCTCTCCAGGTAGGACACTAGTTGGATTTTTAGTGAATTTACCTCTAATTACAGAAAAAGCAACCACCATGTCGAGCCATCACGCAATAATTTATTTTAGTAGAGTATTTAACCGTAGTATTTATTTAGTATTTACTAATTTAGTATTTAACAGTAGAGTCCCGTTAATCCAGAAATTGCTAATGCGAACTTCTGGATAAGCCGCACGAATTTCTAAAGGAAGAAAAAAAATCAAAATGCCTCCTTAAATTATGAAAAACACTATAAAGTATTCATTGTAGCAGTGCCAGTGATACAATACCTTATTTCTGACATTAGAATATTCATTTTATATTTAAATAACTTATAAAATCTAAAAAGTTATGTAACAATGATCATGTTGCGATTACCACAACTTAGCCATGATGGACTCACTGTTGTTGGTTGTAAGTGGGTGAAGTTATTTTATGTATTTATTCAATGAAATCTAATTTTTTATGAGCTAACCCTTTGTTCGGGCGTCATTTTGTAAGTGTGTGGTGTTAAATCTTTATGCTTTAAGAGCTTTTAAATAAAAATCACGTTATTCATCTATTTGTAAGTCTGCGTTCTTACAAATTTATCGTTAAGTTTACTATACTATTTTACCTGAAGGGTAGGGTCACACTCTCAATCGTACTTAACAGTTACTCCTATAACATGGCACATGGTTATCACAATGAAGCTAGCCAGACATCTTTAGTAAAACAGAAATCTCTCTTTTATTACGTTCAAAAAACAAAGAAAACAACTTTATCATTTCTCTCACAGGAGAATTAATAGAAAACCAAAATTTAACATTACGAATTACAGTTCAAGAATACATATAGTTCAAAAAATAAAAGTTTTTTATATTGCTTTTAGTTCACTGGTATAATGATTGGTACGTTCTAATTTGTTCACTTTACTCACAAACTACTTGTCCTGTTGTATGTATTTGGTTCGGCATCCCAAATATTGGAATTCCTCCATTTTAAACTGAAAGTGAGTCCGTCCAGTCATCTCTCAATGCGACTGATAGGTGTTGGACCCTGACAAAGACTGAAGAAAACACGCTATCTTCTTGCTTGGCAAAGCTAACGCTGAGGCTCATGGGAAATCCCTCAGGGGTTCCACTTCCTACTGGAACGGACTTTGCAATGTCAGTCAGTTGATCTGGCGCACACATTTTGAAATTTAAACTTTATGTGTATTGTTTTACATTGTTTTAACTGTCTATTAGCAATCATTTGAATATTGTTTAGGAACACTTTACAATTACTTGTTTTTATATAATGTTTATTCTCTATTATTATTCTATATATTATTAATATTAACATTAACATTTATTGTTTTATTATTTTTTATTGGTTGGAAGATGTCCCATGCTTACATGGTGTATTAAAAATTATAGAATAGATTGTTCAAGAAAATTTGTAGAGCAGATTCTGGAATGAACTGTACAATAATGAAGTAGTTTCTTCAAAGTCACGGAATTCCTTAAAGTAACAAAAGGCATTTTGTAAGAAATTTCTTACAAAGAAACTCGCTCCTCCAGTACCGTACAATACACATGGTCTTTTTAAGACAAACAGTATTCAATTAACGTTTGACAGCTTAATACTGTTTATGTAATTATATCATGTTTAAATATCGTAGCCTGTGATTTTATTCTACAGTATTATTATTATGAAAAGAAACGGGTTTCCCCCCTAGACACTTCAGCCTAATAAGAGTCTTTGTGTACTTCCTGACTAGCTTATTTCTATACCCATAGTTAATGACAGAATTTTCCTAGACAGGTTGCTTAAGGTCACATCTGGGCCGAAGATCAGTTCTCTTCTACATCCTAATGCTTCGCACTTTAGAAGTATATGTTCTGCTGTTTCTAGGTGCTGATTTGCATAGTCTGCATTTCAGATTTCCTTGGAATAATCTCATGGAATTAAGATGCTTCTTGAAAGCGCATGGCCTGATACGAAGCTTAATATTTTTCTCTGATTTTGTTTACTTTTTGAAGTAATGAATTTAGAAAGTTTCAAATCTAGTTGGACCAGTAATCTGTAAACTTTTCCCGTAGAGTATTTTGTCCATTGTTCCTTAATTTCTAAGTTGAGCCCATTGTTTAAGACTATCTTTTTCTACAGCTTTAGCTATTTCACATACGGTTTCTGGACCAAAGAAGAATTTTTTGCCAGTTTATCCGCCTTTTCATTGCCTTCGTAGCTTAGTATCAAGCCAAGTATTATCCGGTTTTGAATCGAAAGCTTAATTAAGATTCTGTGAAATTCCCACACTAATAATGAATAGTGTTCAAGTGAATTTACAGACTTTAAAGCAACCTTACTGTCCGACCTGATAATGATATACTCGTTGGTATATCCTTTTGCTAGGCATAGTTGTGCATTTTCCCAAAGGTATACTTATATTTTCTCTAGTTGTTTTTCGATGTATTCCCGCATCTGCACCTTATTCAGTATAAGATCCATCAGTATAATATTCTATACTATTCTGTATTGGAGACCAGTTTCTGTCGATATCCTTTTTCTTTTGGATTATAACTTCAAATGGTATATAGACCAGGGTCGATAATTTTTTAAATGAAAAAAAAAATAATAGTAGGATGAAACCCATTGGAAAAGGAAGAGAATATAACAAAAATGAAAAGAAAAATAATTTACGGGTGATCCGAGGTCGGGAAGTGGAAGGGGGTAAGTTTTTAAGGGTAGAAGACGGTTTATCTCGATTTCCGGCAAAACTATATGTCCCAATCACACTGTAATTTTTTTGATTTAAAATATTTATTTTTTCACCTTATTGTGACTTAATATTGAAAAAACACCCTAATTTTCAATCGAAAATTCTCGCGTCAAAATATCTGCTTTTTTTAAAAAGTCGGTGGATTTTTGTTCGTTGAAATCTCTACTTTCTGATGGTGTAAAAAAATATATACATTACTATGGTAAATGTTCTCAAAAAATGCAAAGAAAAAATTAATTCCGGAAATATTGCTCAAAACTATTTGCTGCAGCTGTGAAACTAGGTGTAATAGTTTAAAATGTGGCTGCCGATAACATGGTTTAAAATGCACAAATTTATGCTCAAATTGTAAAAGATAAAAATTTGGTTATTTGAATTTTTCACATAAATTTTGAGGTTATGTGTTTCTATAATTAGTCTTCTAAAATTTTACCACTTCTAAATTTTTATACAAAATAATATATATATTAATACACATGTCGGCATGTATTAAGATAATTTGTCTCTTAAATAGACCAAAAGAGTTTCTACTTCAAAAAATAAAAAATTGTGTGAACAAATTTAGCTTATGAATGTATTGTTAACATTTAATCTAATACAATTTTCAAAATGGCAGAAATTTACAATTTTTTTTTTTTTTTTATTTTAGTTATGAATGAAATTTTTAAATCATAGTTATCTAAATAATTAGAAAAGAACAAAATTGAACTTTGACCACGATCTTTAGAAGTGAATGTCACAAAAATAATCTATTTTATATTTGTCGTTAGATTAAGTATACTTATGTTTCTGTGAAAATTTAACCATTAAAGCGGTATAACAGCACGCCTGTGTCGTTAAAGGGAGTGTTTTCCTACGCTGGAAACGGCAATAATACACTGACGACACATAAAAATATCTTACTTTCAATTCATCTATGCTCCCACTAAACATTATCTAATCGCAATAAATTTGTCATCAATGGAAGCTAAAGATGTGAACTTTCATTTTCATTCAACCAAAAGTCTAAAATATATATGTGATATGATTATTATTATTATTTAGACTGGGGAGAGTGTTTTAAAAGCGCCTCCTGCACTGCGACCTAATTAGATCTTTTGTGCCCCCCTCTTGTTGGACTCAGGAGAGATCTATGTCTTTGACAAAATTGATCAAACCCCTGGTCGGGAGGTTTAGTAATTCTTCTTCCGAAATGAAGATAAAGTCTAGAAATTTATGTCTTTTTTGGCATAAGGCCGGGCACTCCATGATTATGTGTTCCATGCGTTCCACCTCTTCACCACAGTACCTGCAAGTATCATCGTCCACCAGGCCCATCTTACTTAAGTGGTACCTGCAATGGATATGTCCTGTTAGTATACCACAGAGGAGTTTTAGCTCTCTTCTGCTTAGGTTTAGCACTTCCTTCCCTCTCTTCTTATTAGGGCTAAGGAATTTCTTGGAATGTATTAGACCCGGCAATGTATTCCAGGTTCTGTTGATTACTTTGTTGGCTCAGTTGGTAATAACCTCCTGGTAATCCCTAGGGCTAAATCCATACGTAGGAAATAGCCCTGTAAAGGGTTTAGATGCACCAAGTTTAGCTTGCTGATCTGCTTCCTCGTTGCCTGCTATTCCCTCATGCCCTGGCACCCTGACAAGTTCAACTTTATTCTTGTCCGCCAGCTGGTTTAGGGCCTGATGGCACTTGTGAAGCATCTTTGATCTCAAGTTGTTACTTTGAAGTGCTTTTAATGCCGCTTGACTATCCGACATAATGCTAATTTTCTGTTTGCATTGGTTTTTATTGATCAGATGATTTGCCACCAAATGGATGGCATGTACCTCTGCTTGAAAGATGGTGGTGTCAGCACTGAGGGACACATGTCTTTTGAACCTTGGTCCCACCACTCCTGCCCCCACACCACCTTCCATTTTAGATCCGTCTGTGAACCATTTTTGGGAGTCCGCTGGCACACATTCCGTGCCTCCCGTCCAGTCTTCCCTAATGGGGAAGCGAACTTTGTATTTGTGATCAAAGATCATTTTTACTTTCATCTGGTCACTTGCAGAAGCCATATCCAATAAAGGAGTGGCTCTGAGAATTTCCAGATGTCCTTTGAGGTTTCCTACTTTGAAATGGTATTCCTCATGTAGTGATATGATTAATTTGGATGAAGTTAATGTTACACGCTGCTCTACTAGAAAAGTGCTGGTGAGTTGAGTCTCAAACATACGTCACATTTGTTGATTTTTACTAGTCCATATTTTTGTTTAGTCTACTAAACTTTGACTTATAGATAAATTCTTCCTCTTTCCATCTGTTTTTTTTTTAAATCTTGTAACATTTATGTAGAGTGAAATATGTACCATTATCTATGAGAGCACATTTACCGAACATTTTCCCAAACTTTAACAACATGCAACGAATTGTGTAATATCTATTATACATCTGTGTGTTTTTTTAAAGCTCTTTTACGTTAGTATAGTAAAAGTTATGCTCTTTCCAGTGGTATATTACTCGTCTAGGTTTGCCAGGTTTATAATTAGTAAATTACCACGTGAAAATCAACTTCCGAGAGGAAATCGAGCTGCACTGATACATTCATTGTACATTAGACATTGCATTCATTTTAGTTTTTCTTTTCTAATATTTATATTTGTGAATTTAGTTAGTAAATACAATTCATTACATATATTTTTGTAAAATATATAGTAAATTCAATTTATAATATGTAATTTATTGTTTCAAGTGAATATTATTTCAGTGAAGTTACTTTTAGGTTAGACCTAGCCCATCATTTTGTGTTTATATATTGAATAACTGAATTTCTCTAATACTAATTTACTAAATTAATCATTGTTTTGCATATTGTTATTACCATGTAAGTGATAAAAGTTTTCTATGGGCTATCTTAGAAAAATTACAAAAATGTTTTTGTGGGATTTATATATATATATATATATATATATATATATATATATATATATATATATATATACATATATATTGGCATTTATGTAGAAATTTTAGCTCAGTTAATAGCAACTTTTTTGATTCTAGACATACTAACTCCAAAAATTTTACAACTAATTTCTTTTATTTTGATTCCATTATTAAATTGTATAGACTTTTCTCCCAAATATGGTACAATACAAGTTAGATTTGAATAATATTTATATTTTGGGGGAATTTTTCAAAATAACCCTCATTTTTTAGCTATTTTATAGTTTTTCCATAAAAACTTATTTTTTGTATTAACAATTTGATAAATTAATATTTTTTTTTATAGAATCTTATTGACAAGTAAATGATAATAATTTTGTATATCTTGGAAAAAAATACAATTTTTTTTTTTATATATTTCATTTTATTTGCAATTTTATCTTCGCTTACAGCAACTTTTTTCATTCCTAACACTAACTCCAATATTTTTTTTTTATGAATAACAATATGCATTCTATACATCTTTCTAAAATAATGGTATCTTACAAGTTGAGTTTCAAATAAGATTACAATTTTTGTGAATTTAAAAAAAAAAAAAAAAGGATTAAAAATCCACTAAAAAAAGCCTGCCAATTGGGTGGTATTAACTTAGAAGATTAAAGTGCAATGTTTTTGTGCACCATTTATTTCTTATTAGTCAATTCAGATAACGTACTCTCTGGAACAAAGAGTGCTGTGGTTTGGTTAATTATATTGCTTACTCTGCACAATGAACAAGCAAGTTTTTGATATCTAAAGAACTTATAAACAGTTAGTCACTATGTTTGTTATTTATAATATTTGAAATTTTATCAACTTCAACTGCTCCGAGTTGAGTAAGTTGAATGAATGTAATGTTCAGTAGCAACAGTGTACATGATTGTTTCAGATTGTTGGGTATGTTAAGTATCAATATGTCTTTTAACTAACTTTTTATAGGAAATGAACCTATTGTATTTGTCAGTATGATGGAAATTCATGGAAGTTTTTTACACCAGTATTCGAAACTGTATGATTTTTTTTAATGTATTTGAATCTTTTTTATAATTTTAAGATATTTTAATTTCTATTAAGTGAGAAATACCCAAATGTTGCAGTTTCGTTCTATATGGGTATTTTAAAATTCTTTAAAGTGTGTCTACATGATACACAAATTAAATATTAAATATAATAGCCATTGTTACATTTCCAAGAAAATCAAATTCAGTCTTCAAATATATATATATAATTGTTTTGACATAACTTAAATAATTTTTTCTTATTTGAATTTTAATTGGAACATTTCTATTAAAACTGTTGCTTTGTAAATGATAGGGAATATATATATATATATATATATATATATATATATATATATATATATAATTGTTTTGACATAACTTAAATAATTTTTTCTTATTTGAATTTTAATTGGAACATTTCTATTAAAACTGTTGCTTTGTAAATGATAGGGCAAGCCAAAACTCATATAAACAATTGTAACAAATTATTGTATTTTGCACTATTCAAGTTGTTACTACCCACATAAAAATAACTCAGTACCTTAAGAATTTCACATTTAGAAGGAAAAATTTATGATCAGCTAATAATGATTTTAGAAATTATGTTACTAGAAACACCCTAAATTGATTTTCTTATTATTAAAATTTAATAATAAAATCAATTATTAAATAGTATTATTTATACCAAAATATGTGTTTTGCATGAATGCTTACGTAATGTAAGCAATGTATGTTAAATTTTTCCACAATAGTTTAATCGTAAATTCAGATGAAGATGTTACTTATCTATCTATTGTGGAACAAGGAAATGAAAAGCGAATCATAGAATAGACCATTATATATAACTCCAAAATTATTTTGTCAAGGTGGATGATTTGGAAGAAAATAAACGCAAGTTGAGCCAGCATAACACCGAGCTTGAAACATCTGTGAAAAATGCTCAACGAGATACAAAGAAAATGCAAGAACTTCTAGAAGCATTACAACATCAACTACAGGTAACATTTTTTATAAGGATATATTTTATAAGTTTATTTGCTACATATAAACCCTTTGAGCAAATGATAAAAATCAAACCTATATCCTCTATATTCAATAACCCCCTTCCTTTCCACCCTTAATAATATTTTTAATTTAACCAATTGTTTTGCAAGCACATTACTTCTTTATGCTCGTATAACTCAAATTATATGGGTCATTAGAAAAACTGTCACTAGATTAATCAGTTTGCATTATACTAGAAATATTAAGTTCATTCACCTTTAAATGTTAAAAAAAAAACACTATCAGTATCTAGAATAAAAGAGGGCTTAAACTTACAGATCTTAATATGAAACATATTATCATTATTGTCTGCTTAATGGTAAATTTCAAGTAGATTATAGTACACCTATGCTGTGCTTCATCTTATCCTATTAGACAATCAATAGTTATAAACCGGCCTTCATTTTCACTGTCACTTTGAGATGGATTTTTCACATTAACTGCTCAAGGGGAACTTCAATAAAAATCAGTAGTAGGCTATGTAAAAATATTCTAAGTCCTTTAAACATGATTGATATGACAGGATTCTGAATGGACTAAACATGCTTGTAGGGTTTTGTAAGGACAGGAAAGGCTAAGTACAATAGGTTCTTCAATATTAATTGAAAGTTGTTTTTTATTAGTCAAAATGTAAAGTGTATCTGGTTGATTAAAAAAATATATATATTAATTATAATTAAAAAGTTATTGTACAAACAGTGATGTGACAAAAATCAAAATATAAACAATAAAATTTCTCAAAATTTTAATTAGGACCAAAGATAGACTAAAAGGGCAGGAATAATAAACGATAATAATAAAGGAATTTAAGCAAGTGAGTATTTCTTGTGTAGTTTTTTTTTTTTTTTTTTTTTTCAAAATTTAAATAGGCAGTGAAATAAATTAGTTTTGAAAACTAATACAGTTTATTAAGGTCTTAAAGATACATAATGTTGCAAAATGTCAATTAAATAAAATTCATGGTTTATGAGTTATACTAATTCAAAAAGTCAAATATTTCAAATTATAATTAAAATTAAAATTAGTTAAATGTAAGAAATATTTAGTACGTAAATATAAGACCAATATAAGTAAATATAAGTGCCAAAAGTGCTCATAACTGTGCTAATAAAGACAATATAAAAAAAAACTATAAATGAAATAGTCCAATTTAGAGTG
This sequence comes from Aphrophora alni, assembly GCA_963513935.1. NCBI lineage: Eukaryota > Metazoa > Arthropoda > Insecta > Hemiptera > Aphrophoridae > Aphrophora > Aphrophora alni. The sequence goes on along the minus strand of OY740769.1, from coordinate 131,064,349 downwards.
AAGCGAACAAGATTGAAAAAGTAATAAAAGTTACCACACAAGATGGTAGACAGAAGTAAAAACTTTAACTATCAATTTTTAAAATTAATAAAATTTGAAACTTTCAATAAATGTATAAAAGTATTAATTATATGTAATGGTTCATTTTTTAGTTTGACTATATATGGGAGTCTGAGAAATTTAGTGCAATATTTTTTGTCAATTTTTAGTTTTAATATGTATGGGTATGTGAGAAAGTTTGTGCATTATTCCTTCATTGATTATTAGTTTGACTATGTATGGGAGTCTGAGAAAGTGGAATATGTTTCATAGATTTTTAGTTTTAATATGTATGTGTATGTGAGAAAGTTTGTGCAATATTTTTGCATTGATTATTAGTTCGACCATGTATGGGAGACTGAGAAAGTGGAATATTTTTCATAGATTTTTAGTTTTAATATGTATGTGTATGTGAGAAAGTTTGTGCAATATTTTTGCATTGATTATTAGTTCGACCATGTATGGGAGTCTGAGAAAGTGGAATATGTTTCATAGATTTTTAGTTTTAATATGTATGTGTATGTGAGAAAGTTTGTGCAATATTTTTGCATTGATTATTAGTTCGACCATGTATGGGAGTCTGAGAAAGTGGAATATTTTTCATAGATTTTTAGTTTTAATATGTATGTGTATGTGAGAAAGTTTGTGCAATATTTTTGTATTGATTATTAGTTCGACCATGTATGGGAGTCTGAGAAAGTGGAATATTTTTCATAGATTTTTAGTTTTAATATGTATGTGTATGTGAGAAAGTTTGTGCAATATTTTTGCATTGATTATTAGTTCGACCATGTATGGGAGTCTGAGAAAGTGGAATATTTTTCATAGATTTTTAGTTTTAATATGTATGGGTATGTGAGAAAGTTTGTGTAACATTTTGCATTGTTATTAGTTTGACAATCTATGAGAGTTTGAGAAAGTTAGTGCAATATTTTTCATAGATTTATAGTTTTAATTTGTATGTGTATGTAAGAAAGTTAATACAATATATATATATATATATATATAGGGAGGGTGCATACACATATACATATACCTATATTATGTATAATATACTGAATCATCGCTCATTCTCTCTCCATGCTGTCCGTTGCCATCTATTCATATACTTGATTCGAGTGAAGTACGATAAAGAAACATGTGCGTGACGCGAGATTTCATTAAATTATCCAGCCAAAAAAGTACCCTTTTCACTTTAAAAATGTGGAAAATCGGAATAAGCGGAAATCAAGACGGGGAAAATCATCAAGAGTTTAGGCCCAAGTAATTTTATACGGAGAGACATCTGTCAAGTTGCATATACATCCAGGGATCAAGAGGAATACAAAGTGCTTTTCTGAAGGAAAATCCATCCAGTGGAAAGAAAAATAGAGGGGGAAAAAGTTACAAAATTGCAGAGTTTCAATATCATACATGTCAGAAACGCCTCAGGCAGAAGCCAGGTTTCTTAACTGATTAATGTAAAACACGCCCACTAAATAAGTTTAACCAACAAAGTACAATACTACTGAATTTAATAATTAAATGAAGAATAATTAATTAGTAAATATAAAGATGGATAAATTGATAGAAAATTCTACCAGGAATCTGGGGAAAATAACTTTAAAAATTTAGGAGAAAAAAAAGAGGGTAATTAATAAAAAAACAAAAGGGAAGTTTGACAAAATTGATAGGGAAATTTAAGGAGCTACTTCGAAAGTTGAAGTCAGGAGGATATTTGAGCAAAGTACACAGACTAGTAAAGTTGCAATAATTAATTTTTAAACACATTCAAAAGCTGGATATGGTTGAGTAAAGTCATAAAAACTTATTTAAACAAAATTATCATGATGGACACGAACGATTAAGCAGAAAGAGGCTGACGAAAGATAGGTCGTAACAACTTGTAATTTAAAAAGATTATTATTATATGAATTATTCAAACGATGAACTTCATGAACTAAAAATTAGTATTCTTTTGTAATAGTTTTGTTTATTCCTCTAAAGTTATTTCTGAAAGGAACTGTGAACAATAAATAAAAAGAAATCAACAAATAGCTCATAGAAATTCCTTTGAGTGAATGAAACATCAAATTTGCTATTTGGGTAACAACTTAATATTTGTAGGTACTTGCTACAAGATCAAAAATTATAATTAAATCAGCTCTAATGATTTTTGATAAGTTTGCTAAACTGTAGCCCCTAACGACCAGAAACAAAATATATTGATTGATCATTTAGTCTCCCAAAATGCCTGCTTAAGGAGTTTTCGGACAAGAAGTGAAAATGACGATGGAATTTATCCAAACCAATGTATAAAGCCGCGTGTAGTAGAAAATCACAAAGCAATTGAAAATAAAACCAAAATGAACCCTGACTGCCATCGAAATGTTGTTCAAATTTTTTTAAAGCAGCAAAATATTAATAATAACAATATAAATGTGGCCTATTTTCATTCAAAACACTAAAAAGAATATTTCCTTACTATTTTGTAGGAAAAAAGGATTTTCTGTAATGGAAAATCTACTATAGTTGGCTAACTATAGTATTAAACAATCTTTTATAACTTCTCTGAGGAAGATATTGGGCTGAAAACTATTCTTGTTAGGATTAAATTTGTTCCTTGGTTTTCTACAAACTAATTTTGTGAAATAAAACAAGAAGAATGGATGTAACCTAAATAACAAAATAAATTATTAATACTGTATTAATTGCTAAGGGTATTTGTCCTAACATTAATTATGGACAAATTTCCCTGATTCACCTATCACATTTCTAGTTAACTCTATCAAAAAACAATGTCTGTTATGTGTAAGAATCCCTCATTTTTAGGAGTAACTAGGACAATGATGAAAAAGCTTCTTTCATAGAGGGATTAAAGTCTGTTGTCAGTAGTGGTTAGATTTTTTTTTAAATGAACTTTGGATACATATACAAGTTAGAAATATAGGAATAACTTGATAAAATGAATTAGCTTGACAAAATTTGAAAATATGCTGAAAATACCATAAATTGTTATTTTTAATATAACTTAAGATGTTATACTGTATTGATTTAATGTTATATTTGGGTTTATTTTAATTAAATGTTCCCACCTTCTATTTCAGATTCAGAGTGAAAGCTTAAACAGAGACAAACAGCGTCTAGAGAGAAGAGTTCAAGAATTAGAAGCATCATTAGAAGTTGCCAAAGCACAGGCTGATAGGATGGGAGAGTTGGAAGATGCAAACAGTAAGATAACTACTTTAGAGAGAGATGTCAGTAAGCTGAAGGAATCTTTAGAGGTAATATGATTAGGATTAAGTTTGTTTTTATAGATGCATCTAAATGCTATTCATGACCTCCTTATGTTCCTTTTTTTGTTGGGTTTTGGTGAGCTTGAAAATTTTGAGTGCACCTTTCTAGAAAAATAATGTGTAAAAAAAACTATGGGTGTTCTGAACATCTGAAATTTTACAATTTTGTGGTCATTTCTACAACCTAGACTGATTTTAATACTATTTTCATTGTTCAATTCGTTCATAGTCTAGTTATGTATGATGAAGCCAGATTTTTAGGTGTGGCAATCATCATATGTTCCTAATTTTCAAAGTTTTCCAGATGAGGATCAAAATTATGAAATAAATTATTTTCAATAATCAAAGGAACTTCTTTATATTGTATGGTTTTGATTTTCTTAATCTCTTCCTTCTGTAATCTACGAACCACAATTTTTGTTTTTAAATTCTGAAAAAAAAAAATTTAACGTTCAGACAAATTTTCAAAAAGTGAACAAATGTAATTCGATAATTATTGAATTATATTTGTTCACTACATTGAAAAAAATAATTTGAATTTACATTGATATTCACTACATAAACAACAAATAATCGGAATTTTATCTAATTTACATATTGATCTAAATAAAAATAAATTATGTTTGTTTAGTATTTTATATAATGGATATTCATGTAAGAAAGTTTTTCAATATTCTTGCATCATTTGTTTGATTTATTTAATTTGGACCAATTTGTTTAGAAAACTTTTTGGTAAAACCCTGTCTTTACAGTTTTTTGAGTAAATTGAATTTGTTACAATTTTTAATATTTTTTACCTTAGGTCATCTAATTGTCCATTTTAAAAATACCAATTTTTAACTTTTGTTTAAAAAGATAAAATCTTCTCTTTGTTTTTATTTAGAGGTTTCATAACATCATAGTTTCAAAAATATACATTGATTTAATTGGGTGGTTGAAAGTTTTCTGCCATTTTTAATACAGTGGATAAAAATTTTAAGTTGCACTAAGCTTGTATACCTGTGTAACCAACTGAATCTGTTGTAGTCATTGTAGTAACACCATCTTGTTGAAAATAAAGAATTTGTTGAAAATATTTTTGTGTTTCTTCTATTTGATGATTCAGTTTTCCACAAGTGTTGTTCAAACTACTTCAACAGTTTTAAATTAATGATGTGTTTTAATCCTGTTAGGAATATGTCAAAAAAGAATAACAATGATTTGAACTGTAATTAATGAGGTAAATTTGTATATTCATTTTATAAAGTATTTTTAATGTTGCTTCCTATTCTTACAACTGATATATTTATTGTAATAATTGCATAATTTTTACTGTGTATTTGTTGTTTTCTCATGGTTTAAATTATCTTAAGTGTTATGTACTCGAATGATATGTCATATTACAATTTTTTTATTTACTTGAGCAATATGAGACAAAAATAAGTGAAATATGTGCTAGTATCTCTAAATAGTTTATTTTCTCAGAAAATACTGAATAGATTTTGATCTAACCAATACACATATGTATCTTCTTCATGACACAGCCAAAACATCCTCCATCTCTTTCCAATATGCAGCTATTTAATTGTTGGCTAAAGTCCTGTAAGAATATAATGTAAGGAGTATTTGATAAGACCAAAATTAGCATTGCACAATTATATCATTTTGAAAAACAAAGATGGTTCTAAAATTTATTGAAGAAGTTCAGAATCATACATTTTGACATTTTTACCCAATGACAAAAAATTCAGACATATACAAAATTTTAATTTCATCTTCTCAAGTACATTTGATAAAACTTTACGAAGTAATAATTTTACATTAATTTTAATCTAACATAAAAACGAAAGATGTACTGTGCAAATGGATGGAGTGGAGTGTACATGTGGTTACCTGTATTGCTGATATAAATTAAAAGACCAGATTGACAAATTATATGTTAAATATAATTCAGGAAAAGAAGCTTTATGTCACTTTTAGACTCATTAAAAATATAAATTTTAAATTTACATTAAAATGTGTATTGTGTAGGCAAAATCCCAGATGCTGGAAAAACTGTCTTGTGAAGTGGAAGTGAATTCTAAGGAGAAGCTTGCCGTAACCAAACAGCTGGAAGAAGCAAACACACAAATTGCCAGGTAACGTCTTTCCAGAGTTGAAGAGAAGAGTGAATATTTTATAATTTTATCATATTTTTTATAAATGTACAAAATGTTTAATTGGGTGTATCATAACATAATAACTCATTTTAGTGCTATATACATGACTTACGGTAAATATGCTCTTGTAGAGCGGGGTGCAGACTAGCTGCCCCTGCTAAGCGTTGGTTGCCATCCCTCATGGTCCCTAGTTCCAACTCTGATGAGGAACCATATGACATATCGGAACTTATGTCTGTGTTTAAGATGGGCACTGAAGACATATATTTCGGCCCCCCTTAAATTTGGAGCTCGCTTTTGTTCAAGTTGTCTGGGTGCTAGCCTTGCCTAAGACTGTGCAATTCTTCATCCACAAAGCGCCAGACAAAAACATTTAGGGATACACAAAATTCAAAAACCAAACCATATAAAATTATTATTGCTACTAAGAGACTTTGTTCAGCTTTGTCTATGAGGTTATTAATGTTTCTGAGACAGTAAAGACTAAGAAGGTGGTTTCTCAACCCCTTTAGTGTTTGCAAATATGGAGGAAAATAATTACCTTTCTCAGGCTTCCCTCTTCTTAATTAACAAGGCTGTTACTGGCAGAGCAGGTCCAGTAGGTTCCATTCAGAAACTACAAAATGGAACTATTTTAGTAGAGACAAACAATGTTTGTCACTATTAACAATGGTTTCATTCTTCAACCAAGGCCATAGTCACATATAGAGATGTGCTCCACTTTACTCTGGAGGAGATAAAAACCGAGTTAACACTGCAATCTGTAATGAATGTTACTCAGATTCTAAAAACTGAGAATGGAAAGAAGTTTCATCAGTGTTGACTTTGGTACACCGACAATACCAACGGCTGGGGGTTAGACCAAATGTCCTTAACGGTCAATGTTATTTTTAATTTCAGGATTATGGACATGTGAGTTCTATCGGCACAAAGTCAGAGTTATGCGGACAACATGGAATAAAAGGTCACAACAGCGAATGATCTGAAATGGCCCAATTGTGGTGGCGACCATCCTGTTCGTTCTTTCAACTGCACTCGATAAAAGAAGGAGAAAGCTATTTCGTCTATCATGTCGAAAGACAAAATATCTTTGAACTAGGTCAGAAAGCTTTAAAACCTGCAGTTGTCAGAAAATCCTTTAATGTTGTAGCTTCAACTAAAAAGGCACCTTGTCAAAATTATCAAGAGCTGTACTAGACTATTACACTGTTAACAGTGCAGGTGTCTCAATTGCCCATTTATTCTCAGTGTTCCCGATGACATCCATCTTTCAAAAAATAACCTAACTCCTCCTCCAAAGGATAACTTAACCTTCTACTTCTGACTCGAGAAATAAGCCTCTCAAAATCACAACTGTGACAAAGATAAAGCCTTCATCACCAGCAATCAGACAGTTTCAACAAAGTTAGCAACAAAATCATTGGCTTCAAAATCCGAGCCATCTATTAATAAGATAAATAAAAATGGAAAAGTAGAGGCTCCATCTAAATTCATTCGGGCGAGGTCTAACAAACCACTCCCAAAAACCTTAGGCATCTTCCAAGCCTTTGAAATGAATGATAACTTCCCTTCTATAAATATTGTTATATTATTAACTCATATAATCATTTACCTTGATAAAAAAAAATTAAAAAATATTTGTAATACAAAGATTAGTCATTTATTGTCTTGAAACATCAAATAATAAAATTATGAGTTCATTCGAACTTAATCGGTAGAATACATATATAAAATCATTTTGAAGTTAACATAAAAAAAATAAATTATCAAACAATTGAGATGTAAGAGGAAATGTCTCTTATTAACTACACTGAGGTTATGGAAAGTTCATAAACATATGTAAATATAACATAAAGGAAAGATTTCATTAGTTCATTTTAGAGTCTTACTATCTCGGGTTGGGAGGAATTGGTTTAACACATACTTATTTAAAAATAGATCACTCAGAGTCTGTTTCTCGTGAAAATTCATATACATAGGCTACACATACAATTACAAGAAAAACACAATTAATTAAAGTTTATATTTTGGGGAATATTATTAATTATCACTTGAGTTTCTTTCTCTCGGGACAGGGTCAGTGCGGCAAATTTGTCAAGGAAGTGGGGTAATTATACACATACTGACAAAGATATAAAAAATAATAAAATATTAATCGATTAGTTTTTTAAATAAATGATGAGTGGTGAAATGATGGTAGACAACAATCACAACTGTTCACAAAGTCTATGTTTCTGAATACTCGGTGTACATATAGAAAATAGTTCAATTAGTATGATATTTGTTAATGTTATTCCACTTTTGTGTAGTAATGTTTCAAAGTTTATGATAGTAGGCTACTTAGGCCTATTAGTGGGGATATAGGATGACTTTTAAAAATATATAAATTGGAATGGTCTCACCAATGTTCTCAAATACGTTGTTGAAACTAGCTTGTATTATGTCTGCTCCTTGGTAGATTTTTAGAGAATTTTCAACTGTAACTTATCACTTTTAATATGTGTTACTTCTCAGCACTCCATAGAAAATTTAAATATACTTTTCCACTTATTTAAATTGGAGCTGAGTCAGGAAACGTCCATTAAGCTTGGGATCTCCCAACCAAACTTTCCAAAAATCATTGTTACAGCGTCCATAGAGATTCAACATTATCCATTTTTTGTGATCTTGATTAAGATTAGTAGCACTGATGAAAATGAATACATGACCCTAATTTGTTAAGTAGGAAGTTGTTAAGAACTTCATTTAAGACTGTTGACTCTACTATTACGGTATACATTTAAATTTGTTGAAGACATACTAAGAGGGGTTCCAAATAACTTCCTTTAAATTTAAACTATCTTATTCCTAAATACGATTTCACCTTGGTCTTAATCTAAAACTAGTTGGAATTTCCCGCACTTTAAATTAGTTAGTGGGCTAAACTTTGATCACGTGATTGCTGTATCGGTGGGTGTGGCTTATTTGATTTCTGTCACATAGGCTATTATGTCTGTTCCGCCATCTTTGAAATAGGGCTTTGGTTGTATTATCATCAATACTAAATAATTTTGAGGTTTTCTTTGTATGTTCAGGTGACATTTTATACTCAGAAATATATGGTTCATATATAGGCCAGGTTTGTTTTGTCCTAGCGTCTTTAATGTTATTATAATCGCCGAAATACTGGCGACCTTCCATTTGATATAACTTTCTAGGCCGTTCCGTGTCCACTTGTAAGTTGATAAATTTCTTTTAGTCATTCTTTTTACTATAGTTCTTTTATAAATATTGGTTTTTATAGATAGGTGGGATTCTTTAGATTAATTTTGATATGGGTAACATAGGTCTAAAATTTCGATAAAAGGCTTTAATTAATTTTGATCTGGTTGAAAGTCTAAAATTTATAGGCAATTGTTTAGATCGCTACCGTTGTGCATTTTTTCCGGTAGGTGGCGTGCGTGTCTTCTCGTGTTTAAAAGGAATACCAATTATTTATTGAAACAACATTATTTTGAAATGTTTCAATATCCCCACGATACTCTTTCCTGAAAATACTAGGAGTACTTGTGTTTTCAGGGAACCATCACCATAAGAAATAATGTTGTTTTATGTGGATTTATGACAATCTAGTATTAAATCTGTCAAGATGTGTGATATTTCTTACTTTGACGTCATGCACTTTTGTCATGTAAGGTCATTGAACTATGGACGATCAGCTGTCCGGTTGTAAAGATGGGACGTTTCCGCTTATGCACTTGTACCTTTTAATTGCTGTTACATGATATGGTCCTTTCTCCAGTTTTCCTTTCAGATCACTTATATAGTAAGTCGAGTTTCCTATGATTTTACTTATTTTATACGGACCGCTAAATATCTCGAACAATTTATGAGTCTCTCCTTCAAAAGCATTTGATAATTGATAATTTTTTATTAGTACTAAGTCATTTATTTTAAATATTGTAGGTTTCGATTTTTGATTAATTTTTAAAGCTCTATTATTTTGTCTCTTCTTAATTCGTTGTGATGCCAAAAATAGTTTCGTTTCGATCGGTAGATCTGTTTGTTTACAATTTCTAATGTAAGGTTCCCAAAATCGTACATCACGTTGTCCTAACTGGAGTTCGTTGGGCGTAAACCCGGTGGTTTCGTTGTGTACTTCATTCAACATGGAATTGATGTCGGCTATATAACGAGCCCAATTCTTATGGTTTCTAGAACAATATGTTCTTAGACATCTTTTTACTTCCCTGATCGGGCGTTCTGCCATATTTGATTTGGGGTGATAATACGGGTTGAAGACGGGTTCGATTGAATGTTCGGTTAAGGTTCGAATCCAAGCTCGACTTCGAAATTGTGTACCGTTGTCACTTTGTAATTTTTTGGGTGTACCATAGGTTGAAAAATGTAAGTTAAGTAGTTTATATAAAATCGTTTTCGTGCTTGCGGCTCTGATCGGGTAGAGTTTAACAAATTTTGTAAATATATCTAAGACAATGAGTATGTATTTAGTTTGACCTATACTTGTGGGAAGTGGCCCAATTATGTCCACAGCTAGGTGATGATTTTTGCCAATGCAAGTGATTCCTTTTGCTATCCCTCGGGAAGGATGTGGATCGCTTTTACACTTTTGACATGAGTCACATGTGGCGAGTGTAGTTCTAATGCGGCGTCCCATATTTTTAAATACGAAACTCTCTTTTAGGATGTCTAAACATTTTTTAGCTCCACAATGCAAGTAGTATGTGTGGCACTCCCATATGAGACGACTGATTAAGTGTTCTGGTATTATTATAAGCCACTGTTGATCTAAACGTTTATATAAAATTCCTTCATGTATCATGTAGTTTTCCATTAATTTTGAATCGTTAGAAGGAGAAATGTTGTTCTTTAAATTTTGTATTATAGCAATTAAATTTTGGTCTTGTTCTTGATTAATTTTCATATTTTGTAGTTCGTGTTGTAGATTGTGGTCTTGTATGCGATCTATGTATGCCATCATTAGTTCGGGTATATCGGCGATTGGATTGATACCTTGTGAGTTTATGATGCGACTTAATGCGTCCGCAGTACAGTTTTCACTCCCTTTACAATGTAATATCTTGAAATTGTAATCTTGTAAAGCCAGGATCCATCGCGTTAATCGAGAGCTTAATAATTTGCATGCTCTGGATAAGAAGACTATTGCTCTTTTCTCTCCCTGTTCATTTAATTGATATAAATGGCCGCCGATTGCAAAATCTGAGGCATCGGTCTGTAGGTAAAACGGTTTGTGCGTATCGGGATGATGTAATGTTTGTGTTTCTAGGAAAAGTTTTTTGATTTGTTGAAATGTTTGGTCTTCTCTTGTTGTCCAGTGGAATTTTATTTTCTTTGAGGTGAGCCGAAGAAGGGGTTGTACATGTTCGGAGAATTTAGAGAGAAATTTATTATAATAGTTAATACACCCGAGAAATCCTTTTAATTGTTTTCGATTTTTTGGGGTTGGATAATTTAGAATTGGCTGAACTTTGCTATTGTCCATTTGTAGACCAGTAGCTGTTAAGGTATAGCCTAGAAAAGGTACAGACGTTCGACAGAAAAGTGATTTATAAAATTTGATCGTCATATTAGCATCTTTTAATCTTTTAAATATGTGAGAGAGATGTTCTAAGTGTGTATTAAAATCTTGAGAAATGACACAGATATCGTCGATATATACAAGTGTGAATGATTCGACGCTGTCTTCGAAGACGTGTTGTAATGCTCGGACAAGTGCAGCTTGGGATGTAGATATTCCAAACGGCGTAACTCTATATTGGTACGTTCTTCCTCGAAACTGGAACGCAGTATATTTCCTTGACTCTGGCGTGAGCGGGACTTGCCAGTATGAAGCAGTTAAGTCGATGGTGCTGATCCATTTACAGTTTTTTCCTTTAGCCAACAATTCATTTATGCTCCTATTCTGCTCATAATCCGGTAGGGTAATCTCGTTTGCTTTTCTAGCATCTAAACATAGTCTAATTTCTCCATTCTTTTTTGTGACTGGGATAATCGGGTTAATAAAATGACTGTGACACGGTTCAATGACATTCATACGCAGCATGCGTTGGATCTCGCGTGCTACGGCTTCTTGATGGATTAAGGGGACAGGGTATGTTTGCCCTCTAAATATTCGGTCTTCTCTTATTTCGAGGTGATGTACATATTTATTGCATAAGCCCGGGGTGTCTGAAAAGATGTCTTTATATTCTAATATTAATCTGGTTAATTCTAATTTTTGATGGGGTTCCAAATTTCGATTTTCTTCCAAAGTGTTATTAATATTACATTCATTTAATTCTCCAAGATCGTCGATATTGTACTCTACTTGTTCCTCATTATAATTCGCTTCGCTTTCATTGTACATGTTATTTGATATATATTTATCATTATCATTATTATTATTTATATTTATATTTTCTTCAGTAATGTAGCATAAAATTCCTTCTTTAATCGCATATTCAAACTTCAATATTATTCTCTTATCATTTGCTTTAATTTGCAACGTCGATGTCTTGAAGTTTATCTCCATCTCTAGTTTACTTATCAAATCTACACCAATAATTAAGTCGCGAATTAAATTTGGTACAACAAGTGCTTGCACCCATATTTCCTCCTCTTCAATCATAACTTGAAACATTATTATCCTGGATACTCTGCGGGTCTTTGAGCCGACAGCTGTTGTTATTTGAATATTTGTCATTGGAAGTTGTTCAAATTTTTTAATTTGTTGTCTGTGTTCTTGGAACCATTGTTCTGCGATGCATGTAATATTAGAACCAGTATCGATGAGGGCTGTAACATTTCGCTCTCCTATTAAAACTTTAATCTCAGGACACCGTAAAATCTGAGTATCGGGTCTCGTTGTTAACTCGTAACTATCTTCATTTATCAGGAAATTTCTGTCGCAAAACATATTGCTTATAATCATATTATTCGGTACATATATATATTTATGATTAAACATAGTGGGCCTGCATAAACCGAGGTCATGTCTTCGCACAGTATTAATGTTATTGAGCGCAGATGATGATGAGTTGTTTTCGTCGCTCAATTGGCCGATGACATCTTCTGTGCTCGGCAGTTTTCCTGCTGAGACGTTTCCGTTGCTGAGCTCAATTCAGGACGATTACTCGTGGGCACAGTTTCAGCAATGGTGTGGCACACGTTTATCTGTTCCTGTGTCGGGTACTGCTGGTTTCTAGGCCGTGAACTCTCAGGAAGGTTATCTCGTCTTATTTGGGGCTGGTTTCCTCTGTTCTGCGGAGGTTGAAATTGTCGATCTGTTCGATATGGAGGTTGATAATTTCCTGGAGGGTTTCTGTTTGAATTAAATGGTCTAGGAGGAGGTCGGTGATTTTGTTGATGAAAAGGTGGAGGTCGATAATTTTGGAACTGTGTTGATGGTCTAAAGTGGAAATTATTGTTCGACCCAACTGGTTGTTCCCTTGGTGTGAATCGTGTTCTCGATGAAGGTGCAGTAGTCAAATTCTGGTTCCTCCTTTCTCGCGTATAAACATCTTTTAAGTCCTCCCTTTGCAACAGGAGTTCGAAGTCCAGGATTGTTTCGACGCGTTGGATTCTTCGTGCATCTTGAATCAATTCCTCGAAATGATCCGCCAAACAGGTTATAATCTCATCCTCAGAGAGTGGTGGTTGCATTGACTTCAAAGTTATGACTCGCTCAGTAAAATATTCGGCCCTACTGAGTTTGCCATTCCTTTGATACTTTTCAGTTTCCATTCTGTGCCGGATTCCGCGTTGCACTTCCCTGCTCCAATATTTTTTCTCAAAGGCTTCTTTGAACTCTTCCCAGCAGTGTATGTCGTCTCTGACCAAACTGAACCATCTCGCCGCATGATGTTCTAGGCACAACTCCAGGGTGTCGATCAGCTGGATGTTTGGATCGGTGGTGTTATTTTGAGTTGTCCTCCGCTCATAAAATTTACGGATCCTGTTGAGGTGTTCAGTTGGATTGTGCTCCCTGCCATGAAATTTTGGAACGTTATTATCGATTATTCCATTGGTGGTACTTCCACAGGTGACATATATGTTGGGTGGTGCTGTGGGTGAGTTTTTCTGAATCTTGTCCTCGAGGGTTTCCATTCTCGCCTTGTTATCGTTGACCAATCGTTCTAAAGATGTTATCTGTCGCTCTTGTTCTAAACTTGTCTCCTTGTTTTTGTGTATTCCCTCCTGTTGTCTTGAATTTTGCTCAGCAATTTTCTGGGTTATTTGTTCCAGCTCTTGGTGTGTCTCTTCCCTGGTTCGTTGATTCAAGTCGATCACAAACTCCTTCACCTGTTCGGTTTGAAATCGACAGTCCTCTTGTACTTTGTCGATTTTCTTGTCCTGGGTCTCGAACCGTTTGTTAATTCGGCTCAATTCCTGTTTTATTTCTAGGGAGTTTTGTTTTAATTCCTTAGAAAAACGTTCTTCTTGGCCATCGAATCGTTGGTTAATTTGATTCAGTTCTAATTGGATTTCCTTAGAGCGCTTGTCCTGATCCTCGAATTGTTTCTTCATACACATCATTAATTGGTCGAGATTTATGGTATGGCTTTGCGGTTCTTGGCTGGTCTTCACGTCGCTCGTCATTTCGATGTTTTCACGGTCGGTATATGTCTGTATATTTTCGCCGTATTCTTCTTCTTCTTCTTCAATTATTACGGTCGGTGGTTGACCCGATTCTTCAACGATCCGCGGCCCTTCCAGCGCTACGCCTTCTTCACTTATTTCTTGACCCGCGGTCACGTCTTCTAATCGGCGCGACGAAGATGGGTCCGACAAACCGTGAGACTCTATAGCCTTTTGTGTCCGCTTAATGTTTTTTCTTAAGTTGTATCCCGATTGATTATCCATATTAATATTTAGCAATAATATATCGGTACACAAAATACAACACAAAATATATATCTTAAAACTAACATAAAATTATTTTTAAAAGAAGTTATTTGGTGGGGGAAGACTTCCTTGACAAATTGCCAATACGTTGGGCGCCATTTTGTAATGAATGATAACTTCCCTTCTATAAATATTGTTATATTATTAACTCATATAATCATTTACCTTGATAAAAAAAAAATTAAAAAATATTTGTAATACAAAGATTAGTCATTTATTGTCTTGAAACATCAAATAATAAAATTATGAGTTCATTCGAACTTAATCGGTAGAATACATATATAAAATCATTTTGAAGTTAACATAAAAAAAATAAATTATCAAACAATTGAGATGTAAGAGGAAATGTCTCTTATTAACTACACTGAGGTTATGGAAAGTTCATAAACATATGTAAATATAACATAAAGGAAAGATTTCATTAGTTCATTTTAGAGTCTTACTATCTCGGGTTGGGAGGAATTGGTTTAACACATACTTATTTAAAAATAGATCACTCAGAGTCTGTTTCTCGTGAAAATTCATATACATAGGCTACACATACAATTACAAGAAAAACACAATTAATTAAAGTTTATATTTTGGGGAATATTATTAATTATCACTTGAGTTTCTTTCTCTCGGGACAGGGTCAGTGCGGCAAATTTGTCAAGGAAGTGGGGTAATTATACACATACTGACAAAGATATAAAAAATAATAAAATATTAATCGATTAGTTTTTTAAATAAATGATGAGTGGTGAAATGATGGTAGACAACAATCACAACTGTTCACAAAGTCTATGTTTCTGAATACTCGGTGTACATATAGAAAATAGTTCAATTAGTATGATATTTGTTAATGTTATTCCACTTTTGTGTAGTAATGTTTCAAAGTTTATGATAGTAGGCTACTTAGGCCTATTAGTGGGGATATAGGATGACTTTTAAAAATATATAAATTGGAATGGTCTCACCAATGTTCTCAAATACGTTGTTGAAACTAGCTTGTATTATGTCTGCTCCTTGGTAGATTTTTAGAGAATTTTCAACTGTAACTTATCACTTTTAATATGTGTTACTTCTCAGCACTCCATAGAAAATTTAAATATACTTTTCCACTTATTTAAATTGGAGCTGAGTCAGGAAACGTCCATTAAGCTTGGGATCTCCCAACCAAACTTTCCAAAAATCATTGTTACAGCGTCCATAGAGATTCAACATTATCCATTTTTTGTGATCTTGATTAAGATTAGTAGCACTGATGAAAATGAATACATGACCCTAATTTGTTAAGTAGGAAGTTGTTAAGAACTTCATTTAAGACTGTTGACTCTACTATTACGGTATACATTTAAATTTGTTGAAGACATACTAAGAGGGGTTCCAAATAACTTCCTTTAAATTTAAACTATCTTATTCCTAAATACGATTTCACCTTGGTCTTAATCTAAAACTAGTTGGAATTTCCCGCACTTTAAATTAGTTAGTGGGCTAAACTTTGATCACGTGATTGCTGTATCGGTGGGTGTGGCTTATTTGATTTCTGTCACATAGGCTATTATGTCTGTTCCGCCATCTTTGAAATAGGGCTTTGGTTGTATTATCATCAATACTAAATAATTTTGAGGTTTTCTTTGTATGTTCAGGTGACATTTTATACTCAGAAATATATGGTTCATATATAGGCCAGGTTTGTTTTGTCCTAGCGTCTTTAATGTTATTATAATCGCCGAAATACTGGCGACCTTCCATTTGATATAACTTTCTAGGCCGTTCCGTGTCCACTTGTAAGTTGATAAATTTCTTTTAGTCGTTCTTTTTACTATAGTTCTTTTATAAATATTGGTTTTTATAGATAGGTGGGATTCTTTAGATTAATTTTGATATGGGTAACATAGGTCTAAAATTTCGATAAAAGGCTTTAATTAATTTTGATCTGGTTGAAAGTCTAAAATTTATAGGCAATTGTTTAGATCGCTACCGTTGTGCATTTTTTCCGGTAGGTGGCGTGCGTGTCTTCTCGTGTTTAAAAGGAATACCAATTATTTATTGAAACAACATTATTTTGAAATGTTTCACCTTTAATACTTAACGTTCCAGTTGGTGCTGTTACTGTGGAGAGTCTTAACATGCTTTATAAGACTTCTGAATTTAAAACTTAAATTAAACTACTTGATTGTATTTCAAGTCAGGCAGGTGGAAAGAATAATACTGGCCGAAATCCTTTTTAATTGGTAATTGTTAATGAATCCATTATTATTTTTATATTATCTTAATCATAAATATGTCCAGATATTTAAACTTGAATAGCATGATACAATGTAACATTAACGGCATGAGAAGTCATATTGAAGGTCTCAAGGTTCTTGTACGTAATCATCCCCTTCAATCATTTGCCTGCAAGAAACTCACCTCCATCAACCCCACTCATATAGTTTGAAGTGGTTTTTTGTTTTCCAAACAGATTTTCTCACTAAAGACAGAACTAAAGGTGAAGTAACAATACTTGCCCACAACTCCATCTGTGAATCTTACGACTTCATTGAAGCAGTACAATAACAATCACTACACCATACAAAATTACCTTTTGCTGTGTGTATGTCACCTAATTACAGGTTTGTTGAAGTGTAACTGGTTGACATTATCAGACAGTTGTCTCTCCCCATTTCTTATGTTGGACATTAAATACCCACCACTATCCAAACACCTGCAGCCCTAGAGGAAACCGTATTGACAAAATTCAATCCAATTTAGATTTGTTTCTGCTCAATGACGGCTCACTAACTCATCTAGTGGCTTCTTCAGGTGGTTGGACAACTGTTGACTTGACACATACCCTATGTCTTACCACTAAATTTGAGTGGTCCGTTCTATTTGACATATACAGTAGTAATCACACTTCTGTGAAGCTTTCATCTTCTGACTTCTCTTGTTTTAATGATCAGATTCCCAGGTGGATTTTGCCCGAAACAAAATGGAAAGATTATGCCAAACATTTTGTATCATCTAATATTAATAATAATGCTCTTATTCATGAAGCAGTACATTAATTTACAACACCACTTCTTAAATCAACGGACAATAACATTCCGAAAACATCTAAGAGATCACCATGTCCACCAGTTCCATGGTAGAACAATGAATCTAATGATTACGCTGTAAAGCTCTAAGCAAGTTTAACTGAAGACCCACTTGTGAAAATCTCGAAATATACAAAATTCTTTGACCCAAAGAACGATGAGTGTTTTATTGGTACAATATCAAGAACAATACCCACATCAACAGTTTGGAAAAAGCTACATTCTGTTTGTGGTCTTCCCCCTTCTGCTCCCTTGGGATTAAGGTAGCAAGATGGAATTTTGACTATAAATAATTGTGATATTTTTTATGTTTAGGGTTCATCATTTTCTAACTTTTCATTAACCGCTGCTAACACCATCGCATTTTGTTTGAATAAAGGTTTGAAATCAGCGATACTTTTCACTGTAGGTCTATCAGAAGAATCACCATTTAAATACACCATTTTCTTTACAGAATTAGAATCTGCTATGTTTCCAGGACGAGAATCTACTTCAGGCCCTAACAACATTTCTTCTATGATTAAACCCCTCCCAACTTCAAGGAAGCTGGCTCTCCTTAAAATATACAATCGTATATTTAAGGAGCAAGTTTTCCCGATACTTGGTTGGTTCCTCTTCTAAAACCAAGTGAAGAAAAAACCAAACCAGGAAGGTACCATCCCATTTCTCTCCCTAGTGTTCTTTGCAAGCTGGTAGAGAAAATAGTCAATTGGCATCTTTTTGGTACTTCGAAAGTAATAGACTCCTTTATAATTAATAATTTGGTTATTAGACAGGGTTGATAATCTACTGATCAGCTGGTTTCATTAGTGTCTGCATTCAAATTACTCATTTTTGCTTCATATGCTAGATGCAGGGATTTTTTTTTACCAAGAAAAAGCTTATGATATGGTTTGGTGAAGAGGAATATTGTACACTTTAAAATCATGGCATATATTATTGCATTTATATAAAACTTCCGTAGTAACAGATATTTCAAAGTGGGTGTTGAAGCTAATTTATCAGATCGTTTTCAAAGAGATTGGTGTTTTGTTTCTAAAGAGATTGGTGTCTCTCAAGGTCGTGTGCTGAGCATGCCTCTTTTGCAGTGGCAATCAACAGCGTTACCACTTAATGTACACTACCTTGTCTGCTGTTCTCTATTTGTTAAAGATTTTGCTATATATGTAGCTACTCGAAATATGGCCACTGTTGAAAGAGTCCTTCAGCTCATTGTAAATAGATTACAATCTTAAAAAACACATTGTAATAAAACACTTGAAATGGAATGTGTTTTAAACGGTTCTTAATAGGGATCCGATAGGACTTGTATAGTATGTTTTTACCATGCTGTTGTTCGATCGTGGTTTGATTATGGCTCTATAGTCTACTCATCCACAAGATTATCAGCAATTTTGAAGCTTGATTTAATTCATAAATCTTCCCTTCGGATTGTTTCTGGTGCATTTCGTTTGAACCCAGTCTCTAGCTTACTTGCTGAGACTGGAGAACCATCTTTTTGAAGACAGTAACTACAAATATCATATATGAGTAGTTTGGACTCCAAACCATATATCAACCATTATACAATGTCTTTTTTATAATCCTATGGCTGATGATATGAATTTCGTAAGAATTTTACTGCCCCATTTTGCATTAGAACTTTACAGGTCTTCAAAAATTTAGGCTTGTACTTCCTCTAATGTATGAGTATTTTCCATGATTTATTCCTCCATGGCTTATTAAAATGCCACATATTTATTTTTCATTGTACAGACTCATTAATTACAATATTTCTAATATAGTGTATTGTCATGAGTTCAGATATATAATTAATGAATATCCAGGTAGTGAGATTATTTTCACTGATGGATCTAAACTGAACAATAAAGTCGGTTGCGCATATTACTCACCCAGACGGACATGTATGTATGGATTAGCCCTAGTTGCTAAAGTCTTTATGCTATCCAGGATATATATATTCTAGACTTTAGCTACGGAGCATTAGAGTATCATTTTGGTGCTTAGCATTGCAAAATATATGGAAACACAAAAGGAGATGAAGGAGCAAAGGAAGCTATAAGTCAGATGCCAGTCATGCAATGAATTATGGAGTCTGACTTTTTAGAGGTGGTTAAACATGGTCAGTGGGAAGATAAATGGGCAGTGATTGTGTCCAATAAACTGAAGGAAATCAAAGATGATGTTAATCTGATGAGTTATTCGTGCCAGTTGTCGAGAGAAAGTGGTGATTACCCGTGTTAATATCTGTTATTGTATCATCAATCATGGATTTCTAATGGAACATGGGAATCCGGTGCAATGCCAATTTTGTTGGGGTGGTCTATCCATTAAGCACATCTTTATTGATTGTGTTGCTCGGAGAGGTGTGTGTAGAGCATTTGTCTTATTGAATTATATTCAGGCAATGTTGAGGGAAAATGCTGAGATCCTTGTCTCTTTTACGTCACCTGAAAATTGTTGATCTACCTCAAACAATGAGGGACTTAAATTGTTAAATGATAATTGTTGTCTATGTTTATATCTAAAGTATCTATCCTCAAGGTCTCACTATATTGAGTATTTGCTTGGTAATCCCGAGAGACCCACCTAGCCCACCTTTTTTCATGTATCAGGTCTCTCTTGACCAACTCTTGTTCTTTTACGACCGTGATGCTATTAGAGTGTTTGAGGGCTAGGGATCTTTATTTTATGTTGTTGTTGTTTAATTCTCTTTTCTTCCTTAATTTATAAGGTGATGACGACCGAGAGGTTTTTTGCCTTTAAACAAATAGCTAAAAATCTAATGTGATATATTAATCCTCAAACCCTGAAAGAGTTATATGAATATTGTATAAGTAATAGCTAAAAAACTTTCTTTTTATGTTATAAGATCTGGTGGGCAGTAGTGCTTCAAAATAAACATTTGCAATTAATCATGTGTTAAATATTTGTAAATTTTTATTAGTCTATTTTAATGTTATTAAAATTAACTATTTTCAAGTCATTTTATGTACAGCTATGTATTAGAAATTGAAAGTATTTGAATAAATTATTTTTTGATAGGTATCATGAAAAAGAAAGAGAATATCAAGAACTGGAAAGTAGGTATGATATAGATAAGGAAACACTCTCAGTTTTACAAAGAGATCTGGTGGCAGAAAAGTTAAATACTCAACAATTGAAATGCAGTTTGGATAAGCTAGGACTACCTGTAGACCATCTTTCGGACCCAGATAATGCTTTAGATAAGTAAGTGTCAAGTTAAAATATAAGCATGGTTTTATTATTTATTATTTTGAGTAATATGTTGTAATTAAAATGCTCATCTTTATTTATTTGACTTTCAAAATATTTCTTAAATAGATGGGATATCCAGAAAGTAAGATATATTTCTACATATTACAGCGCTGTGGTCACAGTGTTGAGCATGCTTACCGAGTTAGTTGTTTTGGTCAAATATTTGAACAGCATATATATCGTGGTGTGTTTTAATAATGTTTAAGAAAATGAGACCACTTTTAAAATACAATCTGTTTCTTGGATAATGTTGCTCAAATTTGAGATAATGACCATCAAATTTATTTTTATGGAAAACATATAGTGAGTAATTTCATGATTCAGAGATGGATATATTAAATGGTAAAACAGAAAAAAAATATACTAGCAACTAAAATCTCAAAGAAGATGGGAGGTCAGTGGAAGAAAAAATGTGAAGCCAATAATGGATATAAAAGGATGGAGAAGAACTGTACTTGATACAGATATTTTGAGAAATGAGTTAAAAGAGGCTAGATATGGAGGGCACCTTAATATTATAGTAATTCATATAAAAATTAATCTAAATGAAGGTTTTTTTTATTCACAGTAATTAATTCTATTAGTTTATTTAGTGACTTTATATTAAAGGACATGAAAATGAGCATGATGTTGAATAGAGGAGGCTGAATTAAGATTGGAAGACAAGATTAGAAAACTACCATTACATCACTTTCCCTACATTTTGCATAAATTCCTCTTCCAGACCTTCATAAAATTGTGTGAATGCTGGGTGCCGAAGATGCTTACGGAACAATACCAAATGAAACGGCAGGTCATTGGCTCTTCCGACATGATGTCAGATCTAGTCAATGACTTCTTGATCTGTATAAACTCTGACAATAAGACATTGGTGTTAATTGCTTGCAAGACCTGAATCAAAGCAACAGTTTTTGGAATAGAAACACACTTCATCACTATCAAGAATGACATTCAAGTTTTCCACTCAAAGATTATGTTCATTATGTCAAACGAAACATTTTGCTTACGAATTTCTTGTCTCAAGACTCCACAATCAATGCTGATATGTATTGTGAAATGATTTAAAAATTGAGTCGTACGATCTAGAGTAAGGATCATGGCGTGCTTACCCCGGGAGCTGTATGCTGATTAATCATTGCCTTTCTGCCATTTAGCTGAGAAGAATTCGATCCCCCACATATCAAACCTAGCAGTTCCCATGTGTTACAACATCTGAGATCCTTCCTTGTTGGCCAGCAGTTGCATAAGACAATGAGGTAAATCAAGTAATATGTGGTTTGTATCGCAGGCAGCATCGCTTAAACATGTGTGTCAACAATGACAGAAACTGTGTTAAAAAGGAGTGTAAGGTGTCTATATCAAAGAGTGATAAAATTTGGTTTGGAAGTATATTCTTGTTTTTCTTAATAGCTCATAAGAACTTATTTTTGTATTCCTTATAATGATGTGTCCTTTATCAATGATGTACTAATTTTTTTTTTTTTTTTAAAGACCATAATAAAATATAAATCATGGAATAATATCAATTAGATTACAAATCGATATTAAAAGTCCAGTAATTATGTAAAAAATGTAATAAACTAACTGAAATTGTCTCACAGTGTTGATAGAATCTGAATGATCAGGTAGAATGAACAGACCTGAATGATCCATTAAAGATAGTCTCAGTGCAGTAATAAGGAAAATAAATTATGAAGGTGACATTTCATTTTTAGTAGATTTAAGACAATTACAATATATAGACGGATTCTTTAAGATGTGAAATAATAATTTGTCACTATTACTTTCAGGTATGTAGATAAAAAGCATCAAGCGTAATAAAATGGTGACTTGATCTAGCAGTGTATAGAACACTCATACTAAAAACCTTTCCTGTTTGTAATTTATTATTAAATTACTTTGCTCTAATATCAAGCAATGAAATGTATGTTATTTGACCTTTCGATTTCCTTTTAGTTAAATTCAGTATTTTTATTATTAAAACAATTTATTATTACAATTTTTCTACCAGTAGGTAATTTGTGTTCTATTTTTTAAATATTTTGTCATGTTTAGTACAATGTTATATGTTTTGACAGAATTCTATCTCGCCCAGAGATCCTTAAATTAGTTCGTCAAAGATTATCTTTGGAAGAAAGTACAATGAGTGATCTTGCTACTTGTAATGCAAGACTTGAAGTCAATGTATCTACACTACAATCACAGATCTCTTCTTTGACATCTCAACTGACAGCTTTACAGTTAGCCAATTCGCAACTGGTTGCAGAAAAAGAAGAGGTATTTTATTCATAACATATATAATTGTGCAGAACATATTCAGAACGGAAAGCTTAATCCTTTAACACTTTGAAGCCTAACTCTCTAACGCGCTGCTTTTTAAAAAATGTTTTTAAAAAATTGTGGTATTTGTTATATTTATCATATATGACTTATTATATATCATTTTAAACCTAAAGAAATTACCTTTGTAAATATATATACATGTAAATAGATATTTTACTCACAGTCAACACTCCTTAGTCTTGAAAAAGGGTAAAATACACACACAAACAAATATAGCTACACAGCACTTCACTAAACATAATTGCCCTTTGTATGATACAGTTTGAAACATTCAGGTACACAAAGGGGTACGGAACATTCTGGGCACCACCATAACTCAAAAAGTATTTAGTATTCAAGAAAAACAACAAACAAAAATAACGAATCTTGATTACTCAGTCACTAACTTTGAACTAAACAAACGTCTGCTATGTTCCTCGTAGACGTGTTACGTTGCCTAGCATCAGCTTTATAATATTTATATTTAGTCCATATCAACAGCACAGACTATTCGAAAATCAAAGACATGCAAAGATAAATAACCAATTAGCTAAGCAAAAGTGCCGAAACCCGATTATATGCCGACATCGCGATCGTATAGAATTATTTAGCGCAGCCCGATGTATACTCGGGCTTCGGCGGCGAGCGCTGTCGTACTGCCCGACCTATACTCTTGCTTAGGCTTCAAAGTGTTAACATATCTTTTTATGTTTTTACCGTTTTGTAACAGATGGAATTTGAATGAAACATGTAAATAGAACTAGCAATTACAACAACAGGAAAGCTTTCTTTTTTTATTGATTTTTCTACAAAATGTATTATATTATTATTTATATACAATTTTTGTGCTACAATAAAAAAATGAAATTATTTATATTTTTAGGTTTTAAAAGAACATGAGAAAGTTCAGGTGGATCAATTAACGCTGCAGTCTTTACACGAACAACTGTCTGCACAGTATGAGGCACTCAGAAATGAAAAAGATGTGCTCAAGACAACTCTACGAGATTTACGAATAGAACAACGAAACCTTAAAGAAGCTAACGAACTACTTGTCGCAACGAATGAGACTCTTACAGCTGAGAAAGACACGCTCAAAGATGAATTAAAAACATTGAACAATCTAAGAGCGGAACATTCTAAACTAAAGGTAACTTTATGTGTATTTTTCCTGTTTACCAATTTCTGTGTATGTGTATATAAATTTGCGTACAAAATATCATTTGTTGACTTTAAATGAAAGAGATCATAAAGTAAAGAGCTTCAGTCTATATTTTCTGAGATATTTATACATATCTTCGTACCCTAATACATAGCTCATCAGCTATGTGGCTAATATTATTATATTATGATAGATATTAAGACTCTGTTATTGTGTAAGATTTGAATATGTTTCTAAGCAATAACAGAGTTTTAAATAACTTTTGCTAATGTATTTGTAATATGATAATTTTCTTTATGTTGTAAATTAGGACGATTTCCGCATTTTGTTTACTTCTAATGAAAAACTTAAAAAGGAATATAGAGCAGTGCAAGAAGAATACAAGAATGTAAGGGTGGAGAATGGTAAATATAAACTGTCACTGACTGAGCTAAATGGAGAGTTGGAAGCAAGAAGTGACAAAATAACTAGTCTGGAAGTACAGGTCTCTAAATTGTCTAGTCAGTGTGAGGTAAGTTTCCATATCTTAAAAAATATATTAACTCTAGTTTTACTTCATAGTTCTGTCTTTCTCACTCTGTTTTGATTAGGGATGTACAAGCCCTCGAAATTTCAAGTTTCGAGCTCAACATGATTTTCCGAGGATGACGACTTTACGAGCCTGGCTCAGTTTTCAAACAAGGCCTAAACTGATAGAATAATACCGCAACAAGAGCTAGTTATAATGTGAACTGATGAAATGAGAAAAACAGTCATAATTGATATTTATGAAATGAACGAATATGATATTTATATTTAGTTGTCATTCTCATGAGATAAAAACAAGTTAAACAAGATAAAAACAAGTTTTTATTAACTTGTGTAGATAAGAGGAAGTTACCACCAGAATTAAGGAAGTAAATTGCCTTAGTGGTGTTTCCACTTATCCAACTTCAAATGTGACAACTTAATGTCAACACGCATCACTAAAGATATATATGGTAACCAAAATGACCCTGTTTTAATAGTTTTAAAAACAGCAAAAAAATTGATAATAAAATTATAATTCAAAGAAATTTTTTATTTATTTGCATTGTGTTTAATAGAAATTTTTTTAATTAATTCACGTTATTTATTCAGTAATAGGTGTCATTATGTAACTTTTTCGAAAACCAGGAATTTTAAAGGATTTTAGATTTATATGACTTTGATTATACTGAATTTAATTTTGTAGCATTAAATAATTTTATTAGGCGCCATTCTATTGGTGAAGCATAGACACTTTTAAAAGAAAAAACAGATTCTGGATTAAGGGCTCTAAGAAAATGTACTTTATAGTCAAAATAATATATATAGTCAAATTATAGATATCTTATCTTCCAAATGCCTACTTTGTTTACTTTTAAAGAAGGATATTATTAACATGATAAAGCAGGTCTGTTTGCCATCTGTCTCTGACTTTCCCACAGTTTGGAGGGGGGGGGGTTATTTTAACTTGTGATAATGGTAAACTTTCTAAAAACATAATACTATACACACTTACAATAAGCTATACACAGAGTTTTTTTTAAATAATTTATTGTTTCTTAATGTTGTATTCTTTGGATCTAAAATCAAGAAGGAAACTATCAACTATATTATCCAGTGATATTTCCTGGTGGGCGGATGTTTTTTTACTCCATGTACACACTCTGAGACAAGATTAGTAGGTTTCTCACACTATGCCTTTTCCCTTTTGCACATCTAACAAGGCTAAATAAAATTATTAAAGATTATTAACTTTAAATTATTAGAAATGTTATATTAGTAATTCTATCTTTTGAACATACAAATAAAAAACTTATTGGAAAATATACACGTATGTACTCGTTACGTTTTAGTTGTTTGATTAGTCCATTGATTATTACATAATTACAAACTAGACAAAATTATTTTTTTAATTAGTGTTATTTCCAGTCAAGCGAGTTATTTTTTATTTACAAAATAACTAAATAGAATTGGGTGATTTTATAAATCTGAACTATAACGAAAAATGGATTAAAATGGTGACAAAATTGATGATAAAAGATGTAGTTTACTGATTACACAAAAAATAGAAGAAAACCTAACTACAAATTGCAAAATAAAGAAAACATGTTTGGTTTCTATCTTGAAAAGCCTTAATTATTTTTTATTTCAAAAATAATAATAAATTACACTAATTCTGAAAAAAAATTTTTTTTGTTTTTGTTTGTGTATGAATCATAATAAAACAACTATCAGAATTAATTGTACTACTATTCAAGTCAGAAGTATAGCGTATTTTCTCCTACTACAAGAGAATGCATGTTTACGAGAAGTTTTTGGTGTTGAGGAGCATAGACCTGATAACGAATGAATACAAACACCCGTTAAAGGCCTACCAGTTCTTCGGGCTCATTTTACTAGGCTTAATGCTAGTCATTGTGATAACCACCTAGCTGTATAAATTGGATGATTTTACTCTCAGACATTTTTAGTTGTTTTTTTGTTGTTTTTTTTTGTTTTGTTTTTTTGTTCAATATTATAATTATATTTAAATTTTGTATTAGATAGTTTACCATAATCTCATATATTCGTGAATTTTTTTAATATTATTTATGATACCCAGAGTTTATTATTTTATTTGTCTCTATTTTTCCTTGATTCGAAGTAAATTACCCACAATTTCATAATTATTTGTCTGTAGTAAAATATTAAATTCATAAGAAAATATGTGAATGAAATGGGTTCATAATCTAATTTCATATCAAAGAAAATTTGTATTCCTTTGTTAGATCAAAACTGTTTATTTCCCATCAATTAGTGATACTACGCCTTTCCCTCTTCACTAACTTCTCCGTATTGCCCATTCTAAAACAAAAGATTGAAATTATATTTCAATCTAAAATTTATCGGAAGTTTAAGAAAAACTCTTGCTAGTTTAAAGCTTGAGCTCGTTAAAGGCTCAAGCTCAATAAAAAGCTCAAGCTTGGCTTAGCTTTACTTGAAGCTTTTCTTGAGCTTAACTTGAATTAAAAAACCCGGGTTCTCACACCCCTTATTTTGATCATACCAGTTATATCTGAAAAGATTGCAAGGGTATAGTAGTATAATGGGCCCAACTGTATCTTTTTACCTTGAAATTTTTAATATATTTAGACAACTATATAGTCTATGCTTACACTATAGAATTATTAAAAGGGACAAAGCACTTTTTTTGCTCCTCTCTGCATTTATAAATGATGTGAGGGCATATTGGTTCTGGCTGAAAATTAATTACTGCTATTTTAACAATTTAATAATGCGACATTGTACAGAAATGACAATTTAAGACTGTCATTTATAACACATTTTAGTGGATCATTCTAATCTATATAAATACAGTACATTTGTTACCATGATAGCAATTTTTGTGTGATATTCATAAAAATTTTAATAAACATTTATGTGTTGGACAAACTTCTTTGAAAAGAAAATCAGAGATTGGTTTTACTGATTTGTTGAAACTATGTTGTTATGACAGGGTTTTATTAACTCTTGACAAAACTTTAAGGCAAATTGTTTAATATATAAACTTGAAATTTAGCATCCTTGTAAAGGTTTCAAAATACATTTATAGGAATATAATTTGAATACTATAGATGTGCATATTTTAAAAATAAACACCAATTTAGAAACATTTTCAAAATTTTAGAAGGGTATCAAAGAAAGGTTAACAAATTAAAAGATTTTTACTGAGATTCTATTCTATTTTTACTAAGGTTTTTATTTTAGTTTTTCCTAGTCTTTTATAAACGTATGATCAGTGTTTATGTGTTTTGAATGCATAGCATTACAAATGGTGTAGTAAAATTTACAAAAACATTTAAATTAAGATGTTTTAACTGTTTGGTTTAGTAAATGGTACAAAAATATTTCTCTAACTTTCTCACATAACTAAACCTTAAACAAATCAAAACTATTCATCATCATCTATTTAAAATTGATAGTTTTGAAGATGTTGGTAAAAAGGTGAAAATTAACCGAAGGCACCACCTGAAAAAGTTGAATTATTTGGGAAGGTAGGCAAAGCTTGTTTCTGTTTTTTCCAATTTATATGAGAAAAGTAATTTTCTTTTACATGGAGTTTGGCATATAGGTTTGGATATTCATATTTCATCAAAATCATTTATATAGATATTGAAATTTGTAAACAACAACCAAGGTTCTTTTTTTTATCAGTAATTTCCAATAGTCATTAGAGACCATAACCAATATACATGTTTGAGTCCTTAGGATTATATATGAGCCAAATTTCGTAAAGATTATTAAAGGAAGGTTTTTTGTTTTTTCGTCTTATGGTATTGTGTCTTAAATTTTTAACTATAGAAAAGAAGAAGAAAAATAATCCTTGAGTTATGAGCAAGATAGCCACAAATATTATAAAAAACAGTCCACCATTTTAGGCTATAGAACACTCCACAGACTCCAGATAAACAGACATATATATAATTCCAAAAACCACTGTCTCAGGACTTGAGTGACCACAAAATGTATCCATACAAAACTAAATATCAATTTTTGTTTACCTACTCTATACCTTTCCCTATACTACATGTATGGAAAAAAAGTAATAAAAGTAGTGTATTTCACAATTGTTTTCTAGTTATCATTTTTAGAGTATTATTATCTATTAGTAAACTTTTTTGAAATTCATAATGTTTAAATTTTTAGGGTACTGTGTCTAATTGATAGCATCAGTTCTATATACTTAATCGTACTATCCCCGAAAAATTTTAAGTTATGCCTCAAATATTGTATTTTTTTTACTTAGTGGCTGAATTTGATCCCATCATAATACATTTGGTTTTTGGAACATTTAGTCGGACTATAATTTTTTATATTTTCTTGGTCTGTTTACCAATTCTTTAAGAATATATATATTTTGTGTGCAATTAATTTGTTTAAGTACATATTAAACTTCAAACATGGAAAATCTAACTTGTTAAGGTGGCATGATTGTAAATTTTGAGTTTTGATATATTTGGATATACCAGGGAATTTTGAAATGGACATATTGTAGCCCTCTCCCCTCCCCCAATATTTTCATCCTCATATAAAAACATTTTTATACTGTCGTCATTCTTGTATTTATTATAAAATAGAAATTTTGTGTCACTTACAATTTTTCCAAATGTGTGAAATAAAATTATATAAAAGACAAATAATAAATTGTAATTTCTAGTTTCATAAGAGACAAAGAACTCTATAATTTTGTATATATTGATAAACATTTGATCAAATAAAGCCTATATGTATATGTCATCTGTAAACTATTAGTGTGACAACTAAATACGTGCATATGGCAATAAAGATATGGTGCAAATATGTTTACAGATGTTGACGCAAATTAAGATAGGCTTTGAAGAAGATAGACGATCCTTAATGGAATATGTTAGACAGTTGCTTGACCAGTATCACGAGTTGTTGATGCATTCTCTTGATGACAAAGAACATTATCACGCTGAAGAAAAACTGTTTAGGTAAATCTTTTGGTTAATCATGACACAATGGTATGCTAAATTAACGAAATTCATTGGCTTTTAAAATGACTAAAGATAAATATAATATATTTCTTCTTTTTTTATTGGCTATTTTGAGACAAATCTCATCTACAGTTGCTTGATAAATTTGTTCAAATGAAACTATCCATGTAACAATTACATATAAAACAATCATATAAAAAATGTTGTGCCAAAATTTCTCTATTTGAATGTCTTTATACAAGTTTTATTTATGTTGTATTATTTATTGTTTGTTTTGTATATCAAATTTAACAAACATATAATGTCAAAATGGACCTTGAATCGCTATTGTAAAATAAAGATGGGAAAGAGGCTTTGAACATATGCAAGTTAGTTTGTTTAGTTATATTCCGTGGAACTCAAAATTCACAGTGAACCATTATTTATTGTGTTTTCTATTTTTGTTCTACTAAGTAATACCACAGACCACTTTCAAAAGGTAATTGTGTACCTCCTATCCATACAAAATCTAGAAAACATGTGCTCTAATAAACTCTAACCTAATTTTTTTTATGGCATACAATATAGTTAACAACTAAGCTCCAATAAAAATGATTATGACATAGTTAAAATTGACAATCTCTGTAATACAATACCATATAGCACATAAATAATCGGTCAATAACAATTTATAAATTCCAATAATCCATATACTTAATAACTTTAAAATTTTAATGTGACGTCAAGAAACTCCTTAATTCAGTAAAAAGCATTAAGCGTAACACCTTTTTTAATTTACTTTTAAATATAGGCTACTGACTTCTAAAATTTCATTAAACTCCTTGGGGAGTTTGTTCATGAAGATTACTCCAGTTTCAAAAGGAGCTTTTTTACTTAAAGCTGATCTGTGCATTTATCAATCACTATTGAAAACTCTTTGTATTTCTTCCCCAAACTTCCCCACTCACATTTATTTTATTTTTAAATATGACCCAAATAAATATGATAAGATAATATGAAATTCCATCCTTCTAGAATTTGTTAAGGTAAAAATGCAAAGTTTTCCTTTGCAAAGTTTATTGTTGTAAATAATTTCTGTGTGTAAATGTGTCTTTCATGAAGCACAACCGTCTCAACTGTTTTTCTTTTTTAATATATAAGCAAATAGAACATTAAAAATTAAAGTTTCAGGTCATTTATATTTTCAGAAAAAGTCCAAAAAAAATTTCAATGTTTGTCAGTACTGGATTTAACTATTTTTATTTATTTATTTTTTATTTTATTTATTTTTTTGAAAATGATATAGTCTTTTATCTTGAAATGTAATCTTTCTTTCATTCTGATAACATAGCTTTGTTTTAAGAAATCTAATTGTAATAGTTTCTATACTACTAAATTTTAAAATAACCACATTTAACCATGTTCAGCCACAAATCTGACAATAACGAAAACAGGTTTTTATAAACGCTGAAAAATTCTAAATTTTAATTTGCTACGCTGACATCTGGCAATGAGTTTTGTAATTACTTGATTGGAATATCAACATTTGCAGCACCATCCTATTTGACATAAATATATAGATGTGTGTTACCTGTAGAAGATTATAATTTTATCTAATTTCCAACAAAAATAAATCATCTAAATTAAGTAAAAATATTTTCTCTTGGACTCTATTTTTCTTACCTTGGTGTTTTACAGAGACAAGTTAAATAATTTGAATCGTCAAAAAGAGAAATTGGAGGAGAAGATCATGGAACACTATTTTAGGCTAGAAAGCTGTCCAACTAAAAAGTAAGTAGTTGTATTTTATTTTACACTTTGTTGATATTGCATGCAAAAATGTTTATTAACTAAGCAGTAGTGGATAATATTAAGTGTGACCACAGTCGGTTCTTAGTGAAATTTCACGATAAGGTAAACAAATAATACTCACTAGTAAATTTTGAGTTCACACAAATTAAATATAAAACACACAAAAAAACCGGAGTTCTTAGTTGTCTGATGATGCTTAACAGCAAAACAGCTGTTACAAATATATTTGTATTTTGTGTAATTTACTAGTGAGTATTATTTGTTTACCTTAGTAATGAATAATTTATCTAAATTTGATTTAATAGGTAACCTAAATCAAAAAATGTTGGATGTTATTAGCTTTTATAACATTGTTTGTTAGAACAATAATAATCAAGAATTTAATAATCAAACCTTGATATCTAAAAAATTATAAATATCTTGTATTCTTATTTTCTTCAAAAGTTTCACATTTCCTTAGTTAATACTAATATATATGTGTGATGATTGTAGGAAGAGTTTTGGTGCAAGTTTAGTGAGAAGAATGAGGAAAGCTGGGTCAGATCTTATCAGTAAAGTAAGCATATTTATAGCAAACAATCTAGTGTATCAGTTAGAACAGAGGTATTGGGTCCATGTTTTTATTTGTTAGACAACTTTTTTCATATGCCTCCTCTGAGATAAAAATAATTTTTACTCTGAACAAAAAAAAAAAATAATGTTGGATAATATTGTTAAATATAAATATAACAGTAATTGTAAAAGTATTGAATTTGAACGATTAAGAAGTGGACTGTTATTAGTTAAAAATTAATTGATTATTCATTTGAAAACATAAACCTATCTAATAGGCTTAAATTTTGTACAAGGATAAAATAAAGCAAAAGCTTAAAGTTTCAAAATATTTTAATAATATAAATGAGCTACAATTGTTTAGCCTTGCGGCATCATCGGGCAACTGATAATTAACAGGTATTGACAACTATTTAAACATACACAAGTAACAGGAAACTGAAATACAATAGAGAAATCGGGTAAGGTAGGGGGATGACCTAGCAGGTAGATAAAGGTTAATGAACTATGTTACGAATGGGTTTTAGAAGGGGTGACGAATTTATATTATTAAAATATTTTGAAACTTTAAGCCTTTGCTATTTTATCCTTGAATATGGAGTTTCAACAAGAAATATCTGTTATTGCATTAAAATTTAAATTTTGTATTTTATAAAAGTTTTTAAAACATAATTTCAATTAGATACAATAAAAAATAATGTACAAATTGGTGAAATATAATACAATCTCATTAAAGTGTCATGGCAAGGTTACTAACGGTAATATTCTTGCAACAAAACATAATAGAAATATGTGTTGAATGAAAGGTCAATTCTCTTTTCTTTTCTTTATATATATATATATATATATATATATATATATATATATATATATATATATATTCTGTGAGTGTTTAATTATTCATGGAAATCCACTGTAAGTTTCTCTCTGAACCTCACAACAACTTTTATTTGTTGTTATGTTAATAAAAAATCATATTGTGTAAAAATATAATCAGATGAAAATAACATTTTATTAGTCAGACATCATTGTTAGTAGTCAAACTACACTTTTAGCAATTTCAACCTTAAACTTAATGCATGTATTAAGCTACAAATAATTATCTGTTATAGACTCATGTTGAAAGGAATTACTTTTATAGGACCGATAAGAAGAAACTATTGAAAACTTTAAACAGCTGTCATTTCGAACATTGATGGTCATTATTTTTGAGTAACAATCATTTTTAACAAATAGTAAGATCCAAGTTACATGCTAATTTTAAAATTCTGGCTATTATACTTATGATCTTACTCTTTTTATTTATGTGATTTTTAGGTTATGAATTAAAAATTATTTGTTTTTTGGATAACTAACTAATTTTTTATATCATTGAAAACTTAAATTGATATTGTTTGATACAGATTTTAAAACTTAACAAAATAAGTTGTTACAGGACTTACAGGTGAAACAATATTCCCACAAAATAATTTTTTTAAATTTTAAAATTGGCTATTTGAAATTTATCGACCAATTTTTGAAGTTAATGAACTTGTTCAAAGACTTGCAAAGCAAAGTCTAAATAGTCTAATTTATAGTCTAAAGGACATAAAGTAAGACATTAAACACACAACATAAAAATATACAATGATACCATATTGGTCCACTTCAGTGGACATTTAATAGTCTCGGGTATCAGAATTTCCATAAAATCGTCCACTATAATTACTGTATTACAAATTCACTAATAAGGAGGTCCACAGTCTATATGTTTAGACTACAAAAATTTATTCATTCTATTATTCTCTTTACTGATTTGAGAAAGTGAACCGTGTTTACTAAATATTTTACAATTTTAGTGTTTTATTGTGTTTTTTGTATTTGTGTACTACTAGGTAGCAAGTACCACTTTCCAAGATAAGCCTGTGTCTCCTATCCATAGAAAATCTATACACAAAATTCACTAATAATAAATTTAAATATTAGATTTGTGAGAAAATTATTAGGTTTTGCCAACTTATATGTTGTAACTATTTTTTTTAGAGTCGAAGGTCATGGCATGAAGAAGCAGCTCGTAGAGGAACTGACTCTGATACAAGTTTAGAAGAAGTGCGAACAAGACAAGGTGGTAGGTTTGCTAATTGGTTTATATATGTCACAATAATTTTTATTCATTGGACTTAAAAATGTCTGTTTCGCCTAAATGCTAGTTTTCCAATTATGAAATTTGAATACTAGTTTGGTCTTATGGCATGAAACAAGAAAAACTAGGTTTCTGTACAATTTTAGAATTGTTTTTTTTAATTAACTTTTTTTATCATTTTATTAAACAAATTTTGTAACAAATGTAGAACAAGATTATAAATTAGATACAGAAGTATGATGTTCAAACTCTGAATCAATCTAAAATAGGGTTCATAATATGATTTCTTCCCAATATAACAAAAATATTGTTTTTACTTAGGTCAAGGGATCAATATGAAAATCATAAGCTGCACCATAACAGCTTGAGGTAATTGTAAAGCCTAGAATAATGTAATTGACCAAACTATAATATAAAATTCTGTATGGACTTCCATAAAACCAAATAAGTGAGATTATCAGTATTAACCCTTCCCACGCGGCAAACGAGTATAGCGGCAATGGTAGACTTTGACCCAAACGCGAATGACGATTAAAGCCGCAAAAATATATTTTAGCCTATGGTTAGTTAATTAGTTCACCAAAGTTCCGGTAGAATGCAGAGGCATGTCCGCTGTCTATTCAGGAATAGAAAAACGTTTTGTTGAAAGTTCTACGCCTCGAGGCAGTGGAGGGGAACGCTATTTTGTCTGGAATTGCCTGGCAGCGCATGGATTCTATAGCTTCTACAGAGCGGATAACGGCTATACTCGCAGTCTCATTAGTCTGATAGGCGACGATCTCCGTGTTTGCATTTGAGCATTGTTTTGAAGAAGTATTGTTTTTTTTAACATTACCTTGTATTTTTTATATATTATTTCACAATATAACTGTTCCAATTTATAAAAATTAATAAAAACTAATTTTTTTTTGCAATGTTTTACTTTTTGTTGTGTGTAATAAAAAAATGTTAAATGTAGCCGAAAACCAATGATGACATTTTTTTTTAATTTACCTTTCACATACAAAACGAAAACAAAAATTAACTTTGAAAAAAATAAATAAAAAATTTAAGTTATTTCAGCGTTGAAGTGAAATAAGGCAAATTTTATTCAGCGTGCGAAGGGTTAAATTTCTAATTTGTAGCAAATTCTCTTTAGCTTTTGTGAAACATAGGAAATTATTTGTATTGACATTTCTATACATACTTTTAATATGTGTAAATTCAAAATTAATTAAATATAGAATATGGGATGAAAAAATGCTTATATTCACATTGTATTTAGATGGATTGAGCTTGGGAACTCCAGGGACAAGACGTACTGTTTATTACTCCGGTGATGAAAACAATTCCACAACAAATGTAAGTTAACTTAAAAAACCATTAGACTTGAAATGTACACATAAATATTATGTAGATTCATATTCATAATTTATTCCAGGGGAAGTAACTATAGAACTGGAACAGTACAGTCGTTTATGTTTATATCACCAAATGAATGAAAACACAATCTTCCACAAAAACCACTTTATTTGTGGAAAACAATAGAAAGTGACACATTTCAATGATTAAGTTGCCGTCCTCAGTTGCTACATACACACAAAAAACCCTACTAACAGTGAACTATGACTACACACTTTTTTTCATGTTTATATTTTATTTATAAATTGTATAAACCTTAACATATAATTTTTCAGAATTTCCGGCAACCAGGAATTCCTGGTAAAGCTAGAATTGTATTAGAATTTAATGTCTTCATGAAAAAATGAGAATTGTACAGGATTATTTCAGCTGCCCTTGAAAAACGAATTTTATTGTACTTTTATACACTTTTTATGATTAATCCTGATAAATTTGTCATTTTATATTGTGAACTCTCTAAAACTCACATTACAAGATTTTGTAATGGTAAACCATGAGTAAACACTGGCAGTCTCTAGGGATGTGTGAACCCTCGAAATTTTGAGCTGAGGGCCCGGCTCGAACTTGAGTTTTGGGTAACGACCCTAAATTATCAAGCCCAGTTTGATTTTTCGAACTTGACATGATTTTATGAACCTGGCTTGATTTAACGAACTCAGCAATGTTTTCAAATTAAGTCTTGCGTTTACAAGCCTGGCTCAGTTTGCCAACAATGCCCAAACTGATGGAATAATGCTGCAGTGAAAGCTAAATATAACATAAACTGATAAAATGAGAAAAATTGTCTCAATTTATATTGGATGTGAAATGAACAGATATGATAATTATTTTTAGTTACACTTCTTGTAATGTAAAACCAAGTTTTTATTAATGTGTGTAGATCAGAGAAAGTTACCAAAAAAAAAAGATGTAAGCTTCCTTAGTGGCATTCTACTTATTGTATGACTTGCGTCGACACACAGTCCAGCATCACTGATGTATTTAACATTTTCCCATTTTTATAGGTTTTTCAAAACTAGATCCAAATAAAGAAAATCCAATTTCAAAATTAAAACTCGAAGAAAATTAAATTTATTTGTGTAAAATTTCAAGACAAATTTTACAATTCTTATTGTTTATTTAGTAGTACATGTCATTAATACAGTACTGTCAAATCTTTTACTCGAGTCACAAGGACTATATATCACAGTAAATCACATAGCCACGATTACAGTACAGTTAAAGCACGATGATGTAACTCAAACAATCTATCAATAAAATGATTTTTATCATTCAAAATTTTTATAAAGTATTAAATAAAAGAACCTCATCCTATTTTTTTAAAGAAATTCACTAAAATAGAAAAAAGATGTACCATCTAGGAACTAAAAAATAAAGAGAACAAAAGCAGTGGTTGGGAGTAGAAATGGGGAAAGATAGGCAGGAAATAGACATGATCAATTCTACACAATGATTATATTTCCTGTTTATGGTGGATACCTCTATCACCCCTCTACAACAACACTTCCTTCTCTGTATTAATTACCTCCTCCTTATTTCCAACAGACTATTGATTTCCCATATTATTCTTTCTCCTGCAAGTGCAAGATACCATCAAATCTTTAATTTTATTTAATCCCTTCCAAAAAATAGTCTATTATTTAATAATTTATAAAAATGTTGAGTAATACAAATCCTTTTATTGTAGATTATTAGAATTAAAATCATGTTTTCGTGAATATAGGCCATGTGGCCAGTGTTTAATGATTAAAATTTGAAACACTATTATTGTTGAAATTAGAATCTCTCAATCTAAATTAGAATGAGAAGGCAGAGTGAAGAGAAAGGGTGGAGAGACCGCAAGTATCGGTTTTTAATCGGCTTTTTTATTATCCAACGGCAGTTTAGAAAATTAATTAATCACAAAAACCAACGAGAGTATCGGTTTTTAACATCGCATTTTATTATCCAATAACAGTTTAAAAATTAACCAATCACAAAAAAAACATCAATATGCTTGAGAAAGCCAAGATTAAAAATGGAGGAGTATCTTAGTTTTAAGACGCCTCAATTTCCTTTTTTGCATATATAAGTAGTATGAGAGAATAATATTGTGAAATTATACATTTGCAATGTTTGAATACGAGAAAGTATTGTTATTTTCATTGTGACTGAAAATATACAGAGAATAAATTTGTGTCAACAAATTTTCGTTGTTGACAGTCAAGTCAGATTTACTAAATTTCTGTAATTAAAGAACGTATTTTGAATAATACATTTTGCATGTAATGTTTTATATATTGGAAGAATATATCACGTCAAAATTAAATTTCTTTAACTGCTGCCTCATAAATTAATAAATCCAATTATGTCTTTAATACGAAACTGCCATGTCTAAAGGTGTAGAGTATATTGCTAAATATGTGGTAAAAATTTCAGACCATTATCTATTATAGTTTCTGAGAAAAAGGTACATGAATATGTGTTATTTAACATGGCGGAGATAGGACTGGCCGGACCCCCAATTACAGATGATGCACGATTACTCTGTGAAATTTTTTCCTACCGATGGTTTTGTGGATTGATCATTGAGAAGAAACTGATTAGTATTATTATTGAACTACTTCTTTTCTTAGATGTTGGAGCACCGATTTAATTAAAGAGCAGCACTACTTATTTTCCCTATCTAACATCGTGGTTGGTTAAATTTGCTTAAAAAGAATTAACAAGTATATTTAACAAAAATAATCCACTCAATTAATGTAATGAAATGTTGCTATAAACAAGCCGTTAAAAATAGATGAATCCCCCCCCCCATCTTTAGTTGAGACATAGACAAGAGAGTAAGAGGTTTAGATAACTTGATTTATCCTTTGAGAAAGGACACAATGAGTAAGCATATACTGGAGTGAGGAGAGGTGGATTGATAACAGATTTTTGTTTGTTTATTTTATGTGAAAGGATAAGAGAGAAAGAAAGAAGAGGAGGAGGTTTGGTGACATAGCAACAATGAATTAATCAAAATTAG
Organism: Aphrophora alni; assembly: GCA_963513935.1. Lineage (NCBI taxonomy): Eukaryota > Metazoa > Arthropoda > Insecta > Hemiptera > Aphrophoridae > Aphrophora > Aphrophora alni. Next base: position 131,025,791 of record OY740769.1, on the reverse strand, counting down.
AAATGAACCATCTCATTGTTTCTGTCCAATGTAGCCCACTCCATCGTTTCAAAATGTATTCCATTTACTTTCTACCTATTTATATTTTTTTTTTTTATTACAATATACAACAACAAAATTTATAAATAAAAAAGTAAATCATTTTTATTATAAGTGGCAATTATAGACTTTCTACTTAAACAGATTAGGAATTTATTTTGACATAAAACTATGAATTCCATTAATGATTAGTTTGTGACGATTCGCCACTATGATGCGAACTTTTGGCTATTTTTATTCATACACCTTGGATATGGGTGTAACCGGCAAACAGGAGCCAAGGTAAGTAGCCTTTGCAGTGCAGTCCAGTACCAGGTATAGTTTTTAATGCAGTCGATTATTAAGTGAGTAACTTCACTTAATAATGCCTTATTTACGGCAATGATATAGTCCTCCCAAATGGTCGGGTAAGTTCCCAATAAAACAATATCCCCCCAACACAATTTTCTTTTCGCGACAACACACTAATCCATTTGACTCCTAGTCAACACTCATTGAAAGTAGTGATGTCTAATAACCTTTATGACTTAGCATTTAAATTCTACCCTACTCTGTCAACCACTAGAAGTGTGTGATGCAACCTTTCATAAACAGTGGATTATAGTACAATAAGCACAAAAATAAACAGTACTGAAATTGTAAGATTTTATTTATATAGTTTCACCAATATATACAAGTAAAAGGTAGCAAAATCGGTTAGAATCGGGTAATTACATGTTTAATATGACCTCTGTTCCGTTTTAGGCAACACTTGTACCGTTTTTGAAGGTTTTGCATCATTTTGGTGAATAGGGGTTGTTTCATGTTCCTTATACACATGATTGTTTTTTCCTGGAGTTGGATGATGGTAGCTGGTGGGTCTTCACAGAAAATCTTCTCCTTCAACATTCCCCAGACGTAGGTATCAGGTGTGTAAGATCGGGGGAGTGGGCTGGGTAAGGAAAGTTTGTTCTAAGGGAGATGAGGTGGTTACCAAAAGTTTCTTGAATTGGTTAAGGCAGTATGGCTGGTTACGCCATCTTGCTGGAACCATTGTGAACGTAAAGACAGGTTTTGGGCAAGACAAAATCTTCTGAGGTCTCCTATAAAACGATCAAGAATGACCCAAACTGATTTACAGTAAGAGAATTTTTATTATTGTCTTCAACAAAGTATGGACCAATTATGCCTCTCCCTGAGACAGCGCACCTAATAGTTACACGCTTACTATGCTGTGGCCTCTCTACAACACTGTCAGGACGTTCAAACCCAAGAAAACGTGTTGCCTGCTTGTTTATGAAACCATTAAGGTGCACATGACATTCATCTGAAAACCATACATCACTCAGAAACTCGGGTTCTCCATAGCACATGCTAACGTTGAAGCGCAGCACTGAACTTTGACTGTTTACTGTATACAGTTCAAAGGTTGCCCAGTTTGTATCTTGTAGGAAAAACCACCATTGTTTTTTAACATTCTTCTCAACGACGTATTGCTAATATTCAGTTTCAAAAATGTTCGGTTCATCGGTTTAGGCTTCTTTTCGGTGACTGTAACACTTGCTGCAACACTTGTTTTCATTTGTACAGACAGTAGTTAAGCGACCTGAATAGCCCTTCCGCTGTGTCAAAACACTACCTGTTTGTAGACATTTTTGAACAACACTAATAATCACACCATTACTAGGCGGGTTTTTGTGAAAATGTTCCTGAAAACGTAATGCAGTGTGTGACAAACTTGGCCTACCCGCAAGTCCAATTCCGTATGAGCAAAAATAATGTTTTACGATAAAAGCTTTCTCTGCAGTAGTTAGCACCATGTCAGCAAAAACTAACCTCAAATAAGAAAGAAATAATAATCATAAAGACGTGGCAACAATCAAAAGTTGACACAGCTGATCGAGAAGGCAGCTACAGCTGATTCAGTTTCAGTAGTGATTATTTTGGCACATACCATAAATAAAAACAATACACTAGTATTTTATAGATTAATGGCCGCTCTTCAATTAATAAGCATAGACACTAGTATTTTTTATTTTCGGTATCATGGGATCTAAGAAAGTGTAGTTTTATAGTCACAAATAAACTACAGATCACTTTGGAAATACCTATTTTAATATCCTGGTATTTTGTTTTGCCTCAAATACAAACATTTCAATAATAATATACTTCTTATAATTAAACATAGAAATTTACTCATTGAATTGTAATAGAGCTCCTCTTAAACTAAAAATACATATCAAATATATATAATCCTTAATATTATGACATGATCTTATATAGATTAATTTTATAGTTAAGTCCTTTCCTGTCTTTATCTACTTTATCACAATCCATCGGATTATTCTTATAAATGAAATCCACAAAGAATTGTTTAATGAAAAGATTTAACCAAAAACCTCTATTTTTTACAGGTATTTTGATCCGTAAAATATTTGTCTATAGTATTCTGACAATAATTATTTGCACATTACAGTTAAAACTTTAATCACTGACTCTATTTAAAATCAGATTAAAAACTGTTTGCAATATCTGAATAGCTCTGAAAATTTATCTGAGATGATCATCTGAGAAAAAGTTCAGCAGTAACCAAAGAGAGTCAACACGACCACTCTTGTTGAACGATGTCGAGCTAATGAATTCTCCAAATTAGAAAATTATCCCTTCCAAGTTCAAAATACTGGCATTGGTTGAATTAATGGACCAATCTGAAACATTCTGACGAATCACATAAACGCACTATCCCACTGCACAGACTCTGAATATGTTTTAATTTTGTGAAAAAACTAATCTTTCTTAATTAGTTACTTATTTTATAATAAAAGAATAAAGTTTACAATATATTTTATTTAAATTAATATTTTATTATTTTTAATATGATATTTAAAATTTCCCATTCATACCAATCGTTTAATTGCGTTTCTATAACATTTATCAATTTTGGAACACTATGTCCATCCTTTCGAGGCTTCGAATATACGATCGCATTACGAGCAATAATGCAAGTTTCCTGACGTCATATCTCTTTTAGGCCATATATTGAATCACGTACTAACCCACTCAGATACCTAAAAATGTGAAATTTTAAGAGCCCCCTAAAAGAGTATGTTTTTATTAGTGTAACTTATCGTACATAATGTTTTACCAACGACTTTTATTCATTTTTGTTCACATTCACACCAACTTTTTAAATTTGCAATAATTTTTTTTTTAAATACCATTCTTTCATTTAGTCTCTTTTAAAGTAAGTGGTTCTATTATATTTATATATAATTATATAAATAATTAAATTATATATAATTTCCCTTATATTATAATCCCTTGATTAATAGCCCCCCTTTTTTATATTTAGCCTAATTCAGTGAAGGATTTTCTTATGATGATATTTTTTTAAAAGAACCACATCTCCTTTTTTTTCCCAACAATTTTTTATAAATAATTATTATTTTCATTTTTTTTTTTTTTTTTTTTTTTTTCGAAGACATTTCTTTTCTTGTTGTAGAAGGATTGACCTACAAAGCACCAATTGAAAGGTGTCGACTAAAGCGCTGAAAGGTAAACCCTTTATGAAAAGTCGTAATGTTGAAGTGTTGTTTTTTCGTAACATCAAAATTTATTTAACATAGTAGAAATTTTTTATTTATAACGAAGCGTAGAAATGTTATTGAATTCATCGAGAAGATTAATCTACGAAGCATCAATTGAAAGGTGTCAATGAAAGTGCCGAAAGGTATTTAAGCCCTTACGAAGTCATAATGTCGAAGTGTTTTATACGTAGAATCGAAGTATGGTCGAAGTATTATGTGATACGTAGAATCGAAGTATTATTTTAAAATGTAGAATCAAAGTAGTTATTCATTAACTTTTAAAACATTGTTGAATAATGAAACAATTTTAAATAACTACTTACTGGATAATCATTGGTTAATCCTTCACTGACTAAACTATATGAGAATTATTTAAGTTCGTGAATGAAGACGTTCAGTAAGGGTGAATTTTGTAGTTGTTGATAATGGATAATGTTTATCATAATATTTGAGCCTACGTAGAGTGGGTTAATTCCTAAATACTATTGAAATGCAAAATTTCCTTTGTATACTGTCTCAAACAGCTGACCAGGGATCACTTGCCACAACTGGTTTACATGTTTTTATAACTTAAGACAACTATGAACTCTGAACTCAGTCTAAGGTGCTGCTTTCTTGTGTGCTTTCTTTCCAGAACTAATTTGAATTTTCTGTATTGAGGAATCTCAGCTTGTGCAAATCATGTAATTAATGTTTTTATTTAGTTTTATTTAAAGAAAAAAGGTTTGTAGAAGTTATTATGTTCAAAGTGACACATGCACCACACCACACCCAATACCTTTAAAGTCAAAAAGAGAGTCCTGATGTTACAACTCTCTGACTTCAATAATTTTGTAATAGCCACTTTACCATTGTCAATTACATTAATTACTATAAATTCATTACCATAGTCATCTCACGAGGCAAGATTTTTATTTGTGCTGTTATGTTGTGTATAGCAAAGAGTCGTTTTTTACATAAAAGGAACACGAAAATTGAAATCTGTTAATACTGTGATTTAATTTCAGGATCAAGATGAGAGCACAAAGAGTTTACCCAATGAGACTCCTCGAACATCCACACCGCAGCAAGAACCTGCTGGGTAATACTGTTAACTACATTAATTAAATTTTGACAGTCAATTCTTAAAATTGCAATTTTAGTTGAAGTAATGAATTTGAGTAAATTCTTCTGTCACTCCTAGCATTATTTTAACTTCTGCTGACAAATTTTGGATAACTCCATTTTCAAAAACTGTTGATACTCTTGAAAATACTGGAGTACGTAACAGGTTATGAAAATGAAGATAATTCAAAACATGTCAACAACTGGTACTCTTCGCCTAATCGACGCCAGAGCTTTGAAGGACTACTAGTAACCAAATGGATGGACAAGAAGAATGTTTATTGCATGAGTACTCTGCATAATGACATTGATTTTCAAAAAACTGGTAGATTTTCACAACTACTAGGAATCATGCACGTTTTGAGATCATGAAGCCATTATCAATAGTGGACTACAACAAAGGCATGGGGGCAGTTGAACGGCAAGATCAAGTATTGTCTTTTGACCCAATAATCAGGAGATACAGTAAAGGATACAAAAAAATATTTTTTTACATAATTGACATGTGCCTCTTCAATTCTTATGTCGCCTATAAGCAGATAAAAGTTGGAAAGAAGTACCCTTTTGTAGAATTCAAAACCTGCATTGCAGAACAGATGTTTGAATCTGTATAGCCACGAGTCAGGACGTCTGCTTGGAGACCTACAACAAGCAACCCTACAAGACTGCAGGGACGACACTTCCCGATGACCATCCCCCCTACGGATAAGAAGGAATTTCCAACAAAACGCTGTGAAGTCTGCAAGAAAAAAGGGATGAGGAAAGAGAGCAGAATTCAATGTAAACAATGCGTGATTGGCCTACACATTGAATGTTTTGAGGCCTACCACACCCGCTCAAAATACTGATGATGATGCAGTGACAGCAGTGTAAATAGTGTAAATAACTAAGACATGTAGGTGTATATAAAGTGTAGAATCGTGTCATGTGAAATTATTCTACAAGGAATGAAGGCTAATTTTAATTTCATTTTGGTGATGGCATTTATTTATGAAATTTTTCTCTCTATAGAGGTATTACCTACACACAGTATAAGTTATTACAATTTCGGTGATAAACTTTATTGTATTGTAGCAAAATATTAGGCTACTTTAGGCCTGTAATAAATAATAACCTACAGTTTCAGGAGACTTTTATTTGACGCCAAAACTTTAAAAAAAAAAATTTACAAAGCAACAAAAATACTAAATTTGAAATTTTATTTTTTATTTTTATTTCTAAAAATGGTATATTTATATATTTTAAAGAACATAATGGATTTACACATAAATATAAGTTATAAAGCAACAAAAACAATAATAATAATAAGAGAAAAAAAGTTTAAATTTTTTAATGTTTTTTAAAAAACCGACAGATAGACAGACAGACATTTTATTTTATTTTTTTAACTCTAAACGTTGCTTAGATACCTATAAACAAATGTTAAAAATTTCATTAAAATCTGAACACTAGAACTTACTTTATAATAATTTATGTAACATTCTGCTAAAAGGGCAAAAATAATAGGAATGTCCAGGAGCTGCAGGGCTTGGATAAATAGGTAGGTAAATGGGTTAAAGCATTTACAAAGTTTCAAGTCTACTATAGTACACCACAAATAAAGGTTGTTTGCTATGTTCAGGGTTAGAAACTACACTCTTCATCAGTAGAACTCATTTAAAACTAGATCAAGAATAATTGTTGCAAAAAAAAATATGAAGGCAGTGAACATAATTAATTAATTCTCCTTTAGTAGTTAGTTACATCAATATTTTTTAAATAGTGATGCTCGTGTTTATGAATTAACCTCCTTTTGTTACATCCTATTAATTTATGTAGTAACAAAAATCAACATAAATAAAATCTTAAAAACTATTATAAATTTATTAAAATTGCTAACAATTATAGATATTGTCTCTTTAACTTTTTTTAAATTAATACTTTTAGAAGAAAAATAATGAGATCCCATTAAGGTACAAACCTATAATTTTTAGGTTAATAGTCAAATATTCTACCAATGAGTACGGTATCCTACAAAGAAATTCTGTAAATAATTAACATTCATCAACTTTTTTTTTACATTAAAAAGAAACTGGATTTACTAATCTGAACTATGATGTGTATACCCATCAACCAACTGAGGTATGCTGCTCCCCCAACAATACGTGTAAACTATGTTGGATTTCACACAATTTTAAGAAATATAAATATTAGTACAGTAAAAATAGATTTTACAAAGGAAAAATTATAGATCACAAATATTATAAGAAGTTGCTTTAAAATACTTCTTTTTAAGAAATTGATGAGTCCCAAGTTCTCCAAATAGTTGGTTTTAAGAGAGGAGATAAAGGTTATATTTATACCATTATTCTTGAATTTATCGATTAATTTTTGGTTGTACGGATTTTATTTTCCCTTATATCTATCATAACTTGGTCAATTTTCATCATAGGACAACAAATAAGGGCTCAAAATAAAAGTAGTTCAATTAAATATCTAAAGTACTTATAATCATAATTCTTAGTTGGAACCTCTGGATTGTTTATTTTAATATATATATTATATATATATACAGTAGACTCTCATATATCTGGACTATTGTGGCGGACAGCCGGTCTGGATTCTGAAAAATCCGGATTTCTCAGAGTCGGAAATAAGTCAGTCGGCACAGGGCCGATACGAGCGGTGATAAGTCGCACATGCAATCGCTATCGGCCCATGCTGATACCCTACGACACTTGTTACACTCTGACACCTAATCAACTTCCCATAGTTACCATAGTTAATCATTTTTCATTTTTTGGGAGAAATTTAAATCTATTTTACCGTCCTAATGTCTAAAATTGTATAATCTGTTATTAAAATCTGATACCTTTAAAAACATCATCTTCATATTTACACTTTGTTTAGCATTAATCAAAAAATTTCATTAGATCTTGAAAAACATGTTCAGCTCAATATAAAAATATAAAAAATGGTAATCTTCCTAACAAATCAATATAGTATAGTCGAGATATAAGTGTATATGAGTGGAGAGAGAAGCTAAAAGTTATTGTAATACCCCTTGGACATTTCATATGCCTGAATTGGATATTTAACCCAACCTACTTAGTCAACATTAAAAAAAAGTGTTATTTCTCAACCCCTAAAGCTAGTGCGAGATTCTTTATTCATGTTTTGTTTACAGTGAGAGCCACTGTTCTTAATTTGACCACCAAATAATTTCCTTGGTTAATTCTCTTTGATCAATTCTGAAATTTAAAAGCTGCGTTAACACTACTAGTGTTGAAAACTTGAAGCAGTAACTTCACGCATCATTCTTAATAGTTGGCATTGCCTTTAACTGTTATTTGTGTTGTAATTACTTAAAATTATTATGCAATTCATAGCGTTTAAAAAGAAGTTTATACTCCTGACATCAGTAGCCCTAAGCAACAGATTGGTTAGTAAAGAACTTGTCGTTCAAATGAAATCAATTTTTGATATCAGGTCATTTATTATAATATAGGTTTATGTATAGTAGTTCATCAGAACTGCCTTTGTGGATTTTATATATGTCAAGTAAAAGTTTTTATATCAGAAGGATCCATAGGACTCTCCCACGTTGCAAACTGGCTGTCTCCGTAATAAGATCAGTAACTTGTGATTAGACACATCAGCATAATCCAATTATTCCCCATAGTAATAAACTTTGTATATTTGTATTTGTTTTGTCATAGATTTGTTTTACATGGTGTGTGTGTGTGTGTGTGTGTGTGTGTGCATGCGTGCGTGTGTGTGTGTGTGCGTGTGTGTGTGTGTGTGTTTTTTTTTATTAATGCAGATAACATTTAGTCTACCTAAAGGAAAACACCTAAAAACAAATATGTAATTCTTACCTAACATTTCTTTACATTATCTAAAATTTGCCCTTTTTGATTTTTGTTTAAATACTAAATATAATTAAAATTCTCTGTAAACAGGCCACCTTTACTGGTTTATAATCGCTTGACTACAGTTCTCGGTGGGAACTCTACGCCACCTCACAGTCCTGCACTCTCACAACACAGTAAGAAGATATCTCCTCAGGCTTCTGCTGAAAGTAAGACTGGTCCTCCTTCCATATGGTTTGAATATGGTTGTGTCTAGCAGTTAAATTAATGTATACATCTATACACAGTTGTGGCATTGACATTGTGTAATTTGAGAATAACGTGCTTCAATTAGATGATAATATATCAGTTGATTTAAATACATTTACACAAGGCAAAAAAACTTTCATTGGATTAAGATTATTTTTATTCTAATTCTAATCATGTGTTCATCTATCTAAACATTTTGTTTTATTTTAAGAATGTATCTTGTACAACAAAAATCTGTCCACAAAATTAATATTTATTTTAAATATAAAAATAGAATGCATAAACGACTGTAATTAAGATTTTTATATATTTATTTATTATTAGGATAGATTATAAAATTAGACACACCATTTTTAACTTTATACACTGTAGAATTGTTTGTTCTTTTTTTAGTTTTTTATAACATACCATTAGCAAATTAATATCATATCAGGCTACTAATCCAAAGATCACAGATTCTAATCTCACTTTTTCTTCCATAATTATTAATTGTATATTATTTTAATTAGTCGTATCTAGATTTGTAATCAATGATATCAAATTTGGAATTTACTGAAATTGTTTTGATATTATTTAAGGTATTTTTCACTTTATGCAAATATAATAATTAGTTACATGTACTGATAGGATCAACTCAACTAACAAGATCATAGTAATTGCAAACCAATTCATAGATAAGGCTCGCTAGAGCTAAGTCACAGACACGAGTTTAACAAGTAAAAGATTATTTTGACCGCACCATTACTAAGCAAACCGCTATAGTGAAACTTTCAACAGATTTTGATTGACGATAAATCAACTTAATTGCAAACCTAATTTACCAAAATTCAGGGCCATTTTATAACAAACACTGTCAGTTCTGACTTAATTCGTTGAAATTTTAAATAGACAGTTTTCAGAATTTGTGTTATTTTGTGATATCAGTTTCTTTTTCTAAGAATATAATAATTCTGTAGTTAATCTTGTTGTTCAGAATTTTTTATTGTTTGTTGGCATGGTAGTGCTTGTTTTCGTCTTCTTTTTTAATTTTAAAATTTTAAACTCTAAACACATTAACTATTTTTAAAATACAACATAACACAATTAATAAAAGAAATGAAACAATAGGCTGTAAGAAATAATGTCTAAATGTCTCCTAACTGATTAAATAATAATACTGAAAGTAATAACCTATGAAGAACGAGGTGCACAACCACCAATATATTGTTTCAATAGCACTCCAATGATCGCCAACATTTCTGACAGAGTTGACCTTGCATGAATCAAAATTTCATTCACACTTTTTTTCATTTTATACATACAATTGCATACTATTTCTCTCAGGAAATATTAAACTTTCAAATTATGAAAGAATTTTTTAATTCTGTTCAGTAGTTTCTGAGATAAACCCAGAAAATCAAACATACAAACCAACCTTATTTTTAATATTTTACTATAGGTTAAATATATTTTAAGTTAATATATCTTCAGACTGTATTATAATTTTTAAAACTCTATAATTCTTTATTTTACCCTCGTTTTCTGAATCAAAATACTAGTTTTCTAAACTAAAATAAAAATGACTTAAAAATTCTTATTTTGTCCAAAATCTTTGTTTGCTAGGAGTAATATTCTCCCTTTTTGGTCCTTTTCCCCCAATATTACTTAATTTATCAAAAAATATGGGCATATACCTTATATCTGTAGATATCGTTAATTTGGAAACTAGATGCATAAAATTTGAAACTATTTCTGAAAGCAATTGGTATTTATAAAATCCACTACAATTGGTTAATAACAACAGTAATTCATCTGTAAGCTATAGTTGTTGGTCAACTTGGCAATCTTCAATAACATTTTAAAACACATTTTATTTCGACAGTAAAAACCTGAAAATTATTATAATACGGTACCTGGGAAAAGAAATTGTATATTACAATTAATCATTCTAAAACCTCAATTCAGTTGATGCTACCTGTTTATTATTGCATGCTGCCAAAGTCATAACATTTACCAAATGAAAAACTATAGATGTATACATTAAGATATAAATAGAATATCAAATGAATTATACTAACACATAAAAAGCCTGAAGCGTTCAGAGCTCTGGTAACTATTAAAGCTTTCCTTAGGTGATTGGTGATTTAAAAAAGTTTTTTACCAAATTGTACTATGTGTACCAACCACCTAAGTTACTGAAATCTAAGCTATACACAATCATTCACATTTTTCCAACTACTAAACTTCTTTAAGTCTTCATATGTAATAATAAATTTAGAAATAAGACATTGTCTTTAAAGAAATACAAACTAATTTATTGTATTCAATACTTATCAACATTTCTCATCTGTTTCGTAGAAAACATCATTTTACTTGATTGACATTTTGATGTAACAGTGTATCAGTGTTGGTATTCTTTAATCATTTTATTTCATTTTACCAATGAAATTATAAGCTACCTATTGGTTCTGATTTTCATATAATTAACGTCAAAACCAAACCTCTATTCAATAGTTATAACTTACTTTTGGTTATTTCTTCTTGACACAAGCTAATTTTAAATGTCATGTCATTTTGTTAATCTTTATATGTCAAAATTTGATTTTGAGCTTGAATCAAAATTGTTTACTGTAGACGAAGAAGAAAAATTAACCTCCACATTCATTTACATGATGTGGACTAAACATCAGTTTTTTCTATTGTTGTTGATCAATTTTGATGACAATTTGATTTGAGGCTGACTAAATGTTTCGTCAGTTCTTGCCTAAAGTAAAAGAAACTTTAGCTTTTTTCATAGTAACACTTAAGTAAAGTTAAATAAAATGGTCAAAAAATATTTATTTGTAAATTTATTGATACAAAATCAATATTCCTACTATGTACCCTTAATGAATTATATAATTTAATTTAAGCTTATAATTTATGTATGCATGGATGAAATACCCCTGGTTTTGGAGCATGGTCCTTAAACTGGTTTGTAGCCATAATTTCTGTAACCGGACAGCCATGTTCAATTTCTGGTCAGGTTGGAATTTGTGGTTGGAATTTGTTCACTTATTATTTAATTTAATTCCATAAATGTAACATTTACTGTATGGTTAAAATTTCTCCCAAAATTGATTACGTTATATAATTATATAATTTATTTATGTGTATAAATTAAGATGTTTTCCTACTAGCCAAAAATCAACCCAAAATGAAGTAACCCTTTAACCCAGTACAAACACGGTTCTTAGTTTGTTTTTTTTTTAAAGAATAATTTAATTTTTTGTTAATCCTTGGATATTACAAACTTTTATTATTTCATTCAAAAATCAAAGTTTTAATGTTAACTATTTTAAATACGCACAATTTATTTATATGGAAATTTTGTAGGTAATGAAAATAGACTGTTTAGTAGTTTACTTTTAAGAAAGGTAAATAAATGTACATTGATACCTCCTGCTTAGGTACTATAATACCCAATATAATTGAGATTAAGGTTGTAATATATCGTTAGGGTTGTACAACAGTCGTATTGTATAAACTGTTGGTTAGCCTAGTTACCAAGTTTAATATTTTTAGGTGTAAGTTTTATCTTTGGAACAACTGTGTTTTCTTGTGCTTTATTTTGTTATTAATGTCAACTTTGTTTATATTGTAATTTCTACTGGAACCAAACTAATGCATAGTTTTTAGTTTCATAATTTTATTTCTTTTATTATATTTTCAATTTTTTTTTTTTCTATTACAATATCATTTTGAATTTTAGAGTTAAATATTTTAATAAAACAATAGCTCTTTTAAGACTAGATCATGTGGATATACTTAAATTTCTGTAATAAATAGATAAACACATAATATTAGAATTGAATGAAATGTAAGATGAAGTCGGTGCTTACTGTTTACTCTGCGCCATCGTTTCATCACTTGTGCATGGTTTGAAAGCGATGACTGTATGGTTATCCAATTCATCCTAGCTAAAATTTGGTTGGAAAAAATTCAGGGAAGAATAAAAATGTGTTGAAACTGGGTTGTGTAGAAATCAGTTCAGATAATCTTTAAATTGTAACAGCATCTTTTTTTTACAGAGAGTAAAAATATATAATTTTTCCTGTTAAAATTATGTATGAAAGAGGGTCAAATAAATAAATTTTCAAATTTTCAAATAATTAATTAATTGCATTACAAATTTCTATAAAAAATATTGGGGCCATCAGCTTGCAGGAGGTCCGGAGTGGACCATCATTTGATCACATTTTAAAGTCCCTCGAACTCGAAAATGATGGATATACAACATTGTTCACTCATACCACATTATATACATTATTACAATCTTGTATCTTGTACATATTTATACTTATATATTTAAAATGTATATAAACACAATAGCGTACAAATAGATGAACCCATGTTTACAAATTTGAAACATTTTGTTAATATTTTAAGAAACACTTTAATCTAATTCGAGAATTGAAAAATCAAATCAGATTTTAAGGTTGACATTTCCAATTTTTCCTTTTTCTAATGTCAATGTTCATAATATCCTTTTAACCAAAAGAAAAAATATGAAAAGCTGTAATGTTATCTTTAAAAAGCTTAAATGCCTTCAGTGTTTTCAAACAATTGATTTTCTTAGCTAGATTAATTTCATCCCTATATAATTATATATATATTAATGTAGATAATTGCCTTAATTTCAACTAATTGTACATTAATTTTACCTTCTAACAAACTATCATATATATATATATATATATATATATATATATATATATATAACCTTCTAAATACACAGCTTTTAAATTATAAAGTCAATCAGTACTTAGATAATTTCTTAGTCATTTCTGTTGTACAGGTGGCCCAGTGGATTGCAATACGTATTTTTAATATTGTAACTATGTTCATTTTATAGTTTTAATAATTATTGTACATGCTTTTGTATCCAATAAGTTTCCCTATTATGCATTAGATTCTAAATCATCATTAATAATGGAATAATAATAGTAACGGGAATAGTAATAACAAGAAATAAGATTTGACAAAAACAGGTTATTTATAAGAATTGCAAATTACTAATATGACCCTACTAAAATTTGACAATTTTTGTAACTTCTTGATTAGCATCATTGCCCCAACACAACCCTTCGTACTTTTCATAATTATGTTTTGTGTTTGTGTTTGGGTGTGTCCTTTGTCTATCGTTTTTATAATATGTTTACAATCTACATTGTATATGAATATAATTTTTTACCAAAAATATAGTTGTTTCAGTTACATGTTAGTGCCAAAATCAACATTTTCTAACTCGTTAATTGGCAGTCGAAATTCTTATGATTTGTATGTGGCCGTAAAACTTGGTATTAAGACAAAAAATTTTAAACTGGTCAACTCTTTATTATCAGTATGTTCAATTTGGCCAAATTAAAACTTTTAAACAGGAGTTGTTTCTTACTATTATTATTCTAGTTGCTATTTCTGTTAGATTTAAAATAATAATAATATAAGCTTTACGATTAAACTAAAATGTATATTTCTCTATAATAGAGAGAACATTTTGTATAAGAAATAACAATAAGTTTTGTTTATTAGAACTTTGTAAATTTATATACATTTCATTTATTTATGGAAACCTGTTGTGATATATTATATTATGGTTATTCCAAAAAGGACTATATATATGCTTTTACATAGCACTTTCAAAAATTTATTATTTTCATTTCTATTTTTATATAAATTTTAATTTTTTATAAATTTTGTAATTTATTTAATATTTATTCACTTTATAATATTTACTACATGAGTATAATTTTGTTTTGTAATACTTGTAAGCATAACTGTTGTGCCTGATTTGTCAAATTATCTGTCTTTATTCAGATCGGGGAAAAAAGAAAAAAAGTAGGTTTATCTTCAATGATGTAGATAAAATGTATTTTTAGTAGGTGCTTGTGAATTGTATATTTTGGTTGCTATATAAATCATATCAACTTAGGCAGTTAATTTTGGTGTAAGTTTATAGTCAAAAATATGCTAAAACTAAGATGCACTTTTCAAATACCCGTACTGTTTATTGTATAACACATTGTTTTGTATCTCTTCTAACATTCTTCACATTGTTCATCACAAAGAAACACTTGTGATTCAGTATGTTGTGCTCTTGTTCCGTGAATATTCTCACCTGTATTTACTTTTTCAATTTCAGACCCATGTATTTTGATAGTGGAACAACTCTGTATCTAGCTATATAACTTTGTTTTGGGATAATTAATTATAATAAAATTAATATATTATGTGTACCTACTATTAAGGTAAACTAAAGTAGACTATAAAAAAGTTGACACCATAGCATCTCTTCTTTCCTTTAACTTCAATCTAATTGGGTTGATGAAATGTACAAACCGATAATTCAGTTAACATTCCTTTGTGAAAGTATTTTAGATCAATCCCTAAAAACATAAATATTAAAATTGAGTCAATCAAAACATTTGTCTTTGAAAAAAAGTAAACAAACCTTCTCTTCATATTCACCACTCTTCTGTGATTTCTTCAAAACCTAATTATTCAATGAGACACTACTTCAAAATATTTGAGGGAATTAAATGCACCATTCTTGAAATAAAGCATTTTTTTTAAATGCCATGACAAATAGAGTCATATTCTAAAGCTAACATTTGTACAGTATCAAAATATGTTCCTTATAATCTAATTTGAAAATAAAATTTTATAAAGCCTATTACTTGCCAATGTCAACTTAAGAATAAATTCAGCACAACATCATAATTTCTGGTTTTTTATTAAATTAATAAAGTATGCTCTTCCATGAAATTTACTTATCAATATTACGTTGTTTTTTTCTCTCAATCACGTGCTTGTGTTTATACAGTAGAACCTCTGTTAACCGGCCTCGGATCAACCGGTCCTCGGATTAACCGGCCTATTTTGTAGTGTACTGGTTCGATGAGAGTTTCCGAAAATAAATTGTAATTGAAACACCAAAGCGGCGGCGAGTCAAACGACTTTATCGATAGCGGTATCCCATTGTCTGCTGTGTAAAAACACTGCGGCATTGGCACCCGTCGGTATAGCAGACATACACCGACAAAAACGTTTGATGGGCCACTTTTTTTCCATGAATCAATTTAGTATACATTATGGAAAATATAACATTTCTTTTCAGTTTTCTTCTTGTCTTTGACTGGTTATGATCTACATACAGTATATACAGTAAATAAAAATGAACGAGTTACGAAAACGGAAGCGTGTGTTGGTTTGATTTGAGACGCGGTTAAATGTGTCAAAAGCCTTGACAGAGAGGAATCTGTAAAAAATCTTTGTAGTGTTTAATTTTTTCATGTTTGATGTATAATATACATAACATAATATATACGATACATTTATAAACAATAAAATGAGTTGCAATAACATCTTAATTGTATAATTCTTAGCCCTACCTGATTAAATAAGCTTTCTTTGAACGAAAACCGATTTTTCACAGGAACCTCGGATTAACCGGCCAAAAGAGCAACCGGCCCGGGTGTCAGTCCCGACTAGACCGGTTAAGAGGGGTTCTACTGTACATGAAAATAGTTATTTACAACTTTTGGAAGCATATTTTGTATTTAGAATGTACATATCTTTGCAAAAATGTGTTATATTAAGCATAAAACCAAACGTCATTGCATAAGTTAGGTTAAGTTATGGCATCTAATATTTAGTGATCTCCCATTAGGAGTGTGGTGCCTTTTACAAGCAGTAGTATTATTACCACTCTATTTTGTGATGTTAGAGATGGGTGGTTAGAAACTATATCAAAATACATTCATTATTGCATTTATGTTTTATATTTCTTGTCTGTTAGGTTGTACAGTCAAATTTATTGATACTTTTTACAGTTGAATTTATGGTGTATTTATCATTGCTTATAATAAAAATGGTGGTTTTACACTTTTGTACATGAACATTTTTTGTCTTGTCTTACTTACCTTGAAACTAAAATGTAATTACTTTTCATGCAATCATATAGCATAAAACACTTTCCTCTTTACAAAATTTAAAATTTAGGAAAAACCTAAATTTATACTTCAAACTTGATAAATCCAATCCACAAAAAAAAGGATAAGATGTATGCATTATCTCAAAAAAATTGGAATAGTTTCCATATCGTATTTACTTTCTTTGGTGTTAGATGTGCATCATTAAACCCTATTTTTATGAAATTCCACGAAAAAAAATCAAATACTGTACCAGATTTTAACATTTCCCGTTATGCCACTTGCAATACCTTTTTAAATCTCCTGTAGCTCCATAACTATACATCGTAATGATATCAAAATTTACAGTTGCCTTGCAGTTTTTTTAGGCGAAAAAGTGAGTTTTTAATTTTTGAATGTTTCTATAGCTTAATAGAAGCAGAATTAAATTTGGAGTCGAGGGGTGCTAATGAAATTTCAAAATTTTTAATATTTTTTTCATTTTTATCTATTTTTTTGTAAAAATTTCAACATTTAACAATACCAATGATATGCACATCAATAGATGCAGAATTGAAAGAAGAGTAAACCCTGAAAAATACACTTTAAAATCTCAAAGGGTTTACGAGTAATTGCAGTTTAAAAATTTTTCAAAAAAGTTCAAAATTGTTTTAAACCAATGATATGGGTATCAAAAGATGCAGAATTGAAAGGAAAATAAACCCTGTAAAAATCACTTTGACATCTCAAATGGTTTAAGAGTTATTGCAATTTATACGTTAGTAAAAACACGAGATTTTAACATTTCCCGTTTCGCCACTTGCAATACCTTTTTTAATTGCCTGTAACTCCATAACTATACATCGTAATGATATCAAAATTTACATGAGGAAAGAAGAAAGTTGAAATTTTACTGTGGTGTTTTCAATTCGAAAATATCTCTTATAGTTTCTGAGTAATTAACTCGTGAAAACAGCCAATTTTCCAACTTTGCAAAATGCTAAGGCACCCCCCTTGCAGTTTTTTTAGGCGAAAAAGTGAGTTTTTAATTTTTGAATGTTTCTATAGCTTAATAGAAGCAGAATTAAATTTGGAGTCGAGGGGTGCTAATGAAATTTCAAAATTTTTAATATTTTTTCATTTTTATCTATTTTTTGTAAAAATTTCAACATTTAACAATACCAATGATATGCACATCAATAGATGCAGAATTGAAAGGAGAGTAAACCCTGAAAAATACACTTTAAAATCTCAAAGGGTTTACGAGTAATTGCAGTTTAAAAATTTTTCAAAAAAGTTCAAAATTGTTTTAAACCAATGATATGGGTATCAAAAGATGCAGAAATAAAAGGAAAATAAACCCTGTAAAAATCACTTTGACATCTCAAATGGTTTAAGAGTTATTGCAATTTATACGTTAGTAAAAACACGAGATTTTAACATTTCCCGTTTCGCCACTTGCAATACCTTTTTTAATTGCCTGTAGCTCCATAACTATACATCGTAATGATATCAAAATTTACATGAGGAAAGAAGAAAGTTGAAATTTTACTGTGGTGTTTTCAATTCGAAAATATCTCTTATAGTTTCTGAGTAATTAACTCATGAAAACAGCCAATTTTCCAACTTTGCAAAATGCTAAGGCACCCCCCTTGCAGTTTTTTTAGGCGAAAAAGTGAGTTTTTAATTTTTGAATGTTTCTATAGCTTAATAGAAGCAGAATTAAATTTGGAGTCGAGGGGTGCTAATGAAATTTCGAAATTTTTAATATTTTTTTCATTTTTATCTATTTTTTGTAAAAATTTTAACATTTAACAATACCAATGATATGCACATCAATAGATGCAGAATTGAAAGAAGAGTAAACCCTGAAATATACACTTTAAAATCTCAAAGGGTTTACGAGTAATTGCAGTTTAAAAATTTTTCAAAAAAGATCAAAATTGTTTTAAACCAATGACATGGGTATCAAAAGATGCAGAATTGAAAGGAAAATAAACCCTGTAAAAATCACTTTGACATCTCAAATGGTTTAAGAGTTATTGCAATTTATACGTTAGTAAAAACACGAGATTTTAACATTTCCCGTTTCGCCACTTGCAATACCTTTTTTAATTGCCTGTAGCTCCATAACTATACATCGTAATGATATCAAAATTTACATGATGAAAGAAGAAAGTTGAAATTTTACTGTGGTGTTTTCAATTTGAAAATATCTCTTATAGTTTCTGATTAATTAACTCGTGAAAACAGCCAATTTTCCAACTTTGCAAAATGCTAAGGCGCAATTTTTTTAGGCGAAAAAGTGAGTTTTTAATTTTTGAATGTTTCTATAGCTTAATAGAAGCAGAATTAAATTTGGAGTCGAGGGGTGCTAATGAAATTTCAAAATTTTTAATATTTTTTCATTTTTATCTATTTTTTGTAAAAATTTCAACATTTAACAATACCAATGATATGCACATCAATAGATGCAGAATTGAAAGGAGAGTAAACCCTGAAAAATACACTTTAAAATCTCAAAGGGTTTACGAGTAATTGCAGTTTAAAAATTTTTCAAAAAAGTTCAAAATTGTTTTAAACCAATGATATGGGTATCAAAAGATGCAGAATTAAAAGGAAAATAAACCCTGTAAAAATCACTTTGACATCTCAAATGGTTTAAGAGTTATTGCAATTTATACGTTAGTAAAAACACGAGATTTTAACATTTCCCGTTTCGCCACTTGCAATACCTTTTTTAATTGCCTGTAGCTCCATAACTATACATCGTAATGATATCAAAATTTACATGAGGAAAGAAGAAAGTTCAAATTTTACTGTGGTGTTTTCAATTCGAAAATATCTCTTATAGTTTCTGAGTAATTAACTCATGAAAACAGCCAATTTTCCAACTTTGCAAAATGCTAAGGCACCACCCTTGCAGTTTTTTTAGGCGAAAAAGTGAGTTTTTAATTTTTGAATGTTTCTATAGCTTAATAGAAGCAGAATTAAATTTGGAGTCGAGGGGTGCTAATAAAATTTCAAAATTTTTAATATTTTTTTCATTTTTATCTATTTTTTGTAAAAATTTCAACATTTAACAATACCAATGATATGCACATCAATAGATGCAGAATTGAAAGAAGAGTAAACCCTGAAAAATACACTTTAAAATCTCAAAGGGTTTACGAGTAATTGCAGTTTAAAAATTTTTCAAAAAAGATCAAAATTGTTTTAAACCAATGATATGGGTATCAAAAGATGCAGAATTGAAAGGAAAATAAACCCTGTAAAAATCACTTTGACATCTCAAATGGTTTAAGAGTTATTGCAATTTATACGTTAGTAAAAACACGAGATTTTAACATTTCCCGTTTCGCCACTTGCAATACCTTTTTTAATTGCTTGTAGCTCCATAACTATACATCGTAATGATATCAAAATTTACATGAGGAAAGAAGAAAGTTGAAATTTTACTGTGGTGTTTTCAATTCGAAAATATCTCTTATAGTTTCTGAGTAATTAACTCCTGAAAACAGCCAATTTTCCAACTTTGCAAAATGCTAAGGCACCCCCCTTGCAGTTTTTTTAGGCGAAAAAGTGAGTTTTTAATTTTTGAATGTTTCTATAGCTTAATAGAAGCAGAATTAAATTTGGAGTCGAGGGGTGCTAATGAAATTTCAAAATTTTTAATATTTTTTCATTTTTATCTATTTTTTGTAAAAATTTCAACATTTAACAATACCAATGATATGCACATCAATAGATGCAGAATTGAAAGGAGAGTAAACCCTGAAAAATACACTTTAAAATCTCAAAGGGTTTACGAGTAATTGCAGTTTAAAAATTTTTCAAAAAAGTTCAAAATTGTTTTAAACCAATGATATGGGTATCAAAAGATGCAGAATTAAAATGAAAATAAACCCTGTAAAAATCACTTTGACATCTCAAATGGTTTAAGAGTTATTGCAATTTATACGTTAGTAAAAACACGAGATTTTAACATTTCCCGTTTCGCCACTTGCAATACCTTTTTTAATTGCCTGTAACTCCATAACTATACATCGTAATGATATCAAAATTTACATGAGGAAAGAAGAAAGTTGAAATTTTACTGTGGTGTTTTCAATTCAAAAATATCTCTTATAGTTTCTGAGTAATTAACTCGTGAAAACAGCCAATTTTCCAACTTTGCAAAATGCTAAGGCACCCCCCTTGCAGTTTTTTTAGGCGAAAAAGTGAGTTTTTAATTTTTGAATGTTTCTATAGCTTAATAGAAGCAGAATTAAATTTGGAGTCGAGGGGTGCTAATGAAATTTCAAAATTTTTAATATTTTTTCATTTTTATCTATTTTTTGTAAAAATTTCAACATTTAACAATACCAATGATATGCACATCAATAGATGCAGAATTGAAAGGAGAGTAAACCCTGAAAAATACACTTTAAAATCTCAAAGGGTTTACGAGTAATTGCAGTTTAAAAATTTTTCAAAAATGTTCAAAATTGTTTTAAACCAATGATATGGGTATCAAAAGATGCAGAATTAAAAGGAAAATAAACCCTGTAAAAATCACTTTGACATCTCAAATGGTTTAAGAGTTATTGCAATTTATACGTTAGTAAAAACACGAGATTTTAACATTTCCCGTTTCGCCACTTGCAATACCTTTTTTAATTGCCTGTAGCTCCATAACTATACATCGTAATGATATCAAAATTTACATGAGGAAAGAAGAAAGTTGAAATTTTACTGTGGTGTTTTCAATTCGAAAATATCTCTTATAGTTTCTGAGTAATTAACTCATGAAAACAGCCAATTTTCCAACTTTGCAAAATGCTAGGGCCCCCCTTGCAGTTTTTTTAGGCGAAAAAGTGAGTTTTTAATTTTTGAATGTTTCTATAGCTTAATAGAAGCAGAATTAAATTTGGAGTCGAGGGGTGCTAATGAAATTTCAAAATTTTTAATATTTTTTTCATTTTTATCTATTTTTTGTAAAACTTTTAACATTTAACAATACCAATGATATGCACATCAATAGATGCAGAATTGAAAGAAGAGTAAACCCTGAAATATACACTTTAAAATCTCAAAGGGTTTACGAGTAATTGCAGTTTAAAAATTTTTCAAAAAAGATCAAAATTGTTTTAAACCAATGATATGGGTATCAAAAGATGCAGAATTGAAAGGAAAATAAACCCTGTAAAAATCACTTTGACATCTCAAATGGTTTAAGAGTTATTGCAATTTATACGTTAGTAAAAACACGAGATTTTAACATTTCCCGTTTCGCCACTTGCAATACCTTTTTTAATTGCCTGTAGCTCCATAACTATACATCGTAATGATATCAAAATTTACATGATGAAAGAAGAAAGTTGAAATTTTACTGTGGTGTTTTCAATTTGAAAATATCTCTTATAGTTTCTGATTAATTAACTCGTGAAAACAGCCAATTTTCCAACTTTGCAAAATGCTAAGGCACCCCCCTTGCAATTTTTTTAGGCGAAAAAGTGAGTTTTTAATTTTTGAATGTTTCTATAGCTTAATAGAAGCAGAATTAAATTTGGAGTCGAGGGGTGCTAATGAAATTTCAAAATTTTTAATATTTTTTCATTTTTATCTATTTTTTGTAAAAATTTCAACATTTAACAATACCAATGATATGCACATCAATAGATGCAGAATTGAAAGGAGAGTAAACCCTGAAAAATACACTTTAAAATCTCAAAGGGTTTACGAGTAATTGCAGTTTAAAAATTTTTCAAAAAAGTTCAAAATTGTTTTAAACCAATGATATGGGTATCAAAAGATGCAGAATTAAAATGAAAATAAACCCTGTAAAAATCACTTTGACATCTCAAATGGTTTAAGAGTTATTGCAATTTATACGTTAGTAAAAACACGAGATTTTAACATTTCCCGTTTCGCCACTTGCAATACCTTTTTTAATTGCCTGTAACTCCATAACTATACATCGTAATGATATCAAAATTTACATGAGGAAAGAAGAAAGTTGAAATTTTACTGTGGTGTTTTCAATTCAAAAATATCTCTTATAGTTTCTGAGTAATTAACTCGTGAAAACAGCCAATTTTCCAACTTTGCAAAATGCTAAGGCACCCCCCTTGCAGTTTTTTTGGGCGAAAAAGTGAGTTTTTAATTTTTGAATGTTTCTATAGCTTAATAGAAGCAGAATTAAATTTGGAGTCGAGGGGTGCTAATGAAATTTCAAAATGTTTAATATTTTTTTCATTTTTATCTATTTTTTTGTAAAAATTTCAACATTTAACAATTCCAATGATATGCACATCAATAGATGCAGAATTGAAAGGAGAGTAAACCCTGAAAAATACACTTTAAAATCTCAAAGGGTTTACGAGTAATTGCAGTTTAAAAATTTTTCAAAAAAGTTCAAAATTGTTTTAAACCAATGATATGGGTATCAAAAGATGCAGAATTAAATTGAAAATAAACCCTGTAAAAATCACTTTGACATCTCAAATGGTTTAAGAGTTATTGCAATTTATACGTTAGTAAAAACACGAGATTTTAACATTTCCCGTTTCGCCACTTGCAATACCTTTTTAATTGCCTGTAGCTCCATAACTATACATCGTAATGATATCAAAATTTACATGAGGAAAGAAGAAAGTTGAAATTTTACTGTGGTGTTTTCAATTCGAAAATATCTCTTATAGTTTCTGAGTAATTAACTCATGAAAACAGCCAATTTTCCAACTTTGCAAAATGCTAAGGCCCCCCTTGCAGTTTTTTTAGGCGAAAAAGTGAGTTTTTAATTTTTGAATGTTTCTATAGCTTAATAGAAGCAGAATTAAATTTGGAGTCGAGGGGTGCTAATGAAATTTCAAAATGTTTAATATTTTTTTCATTTTTATCTATTTTTTTGTAAAAATTTCAACATTTAACAATTCCAATGATATGCACATCAATAGATGCAGAATTGAAAGGAGAGTAAACCCTGAAAAATACACTTTAAAATCTCAAAGGGTTTACGAGTAATTGCAGTTTAAAAATTTTTCAAAAAAGTTCAAAATTGTTTTAACCCAATGATATGGGTATCAAAAGATGCAGAATTGAAAGGAAAATAAACCCTGTAAAAATCACTTTGACATCTCAAATGGTTTAAGAGTTATTGCAATTTATACGTTAGTAAAAACACGAGATTTTAACATTTCCCGTTTCGCCACTTGCAATACCTTTTTTAATTGCCTGTAGCTCCATAACTATACATCGTAATGATATCAAAATTTACATGAGGAAAGAAGAAAGTTGAAATTTTACTGTGGTGTTTTCAATTCGAAAATATCTCTTATAGTTTCTGAGTAATTAACTCATGAAAACAGCCAATTTTCCAACTTTGCAAAATGCTAAGGCACCCCCCTTGCAGTTTTTTTAGGCGAAAAAGTGAGTTTTTAATTTTTGAATGTTTCTATAGCTTAATAGAAGCAGAATTAAATTTGGAGTCGAGGGGTGCTAATGAAATTTCAAAATTTTTAATATTTTTTTCATTTTTATCTATTTTTTGTAAAAATTTCAACATTTAACAATACCAATGATATGCACATCAATAGATGCAGAATTGAAAGGAGAGTAAACCCTGAAAAATACACTTTAAAATCTCAAAAGGGTTTACGAGTAATTGCAGTTTAAAAATTTTTCAAAAAAGTTCAAAATTGTTTTAAACCAATGATATGGGTATCAAAAGATGCAGAATTGAAAGGAAAATAAACCCTGTAAAAATCACTTTGACATCTCAAATGGTTTAAGAGTTATTGCAATTTATACGTTAGTAAAAACACGAGATTTTAACATTTCCCGTTTCGCCACTTGCAATACCTTTTTTAATTGCCTGTAGCTCCATAACTATACATCGTAATGATATCAAAATTTACATGATGAAAGAAGAAAGTTGAAATTTTACTGTGGTGTTTTCAATTTGAAAATATCTCTTATAGTTTCTGATTAATTAACTCGTGAAGACAGCCAATTTTCCAACTTTGCAAAATGCTAAGGCACCCCCCTTGCAGTTTTTTTAGGCGAAAAAGTGAGTTTTTAATTTTTGAATGTTTCTATAGCTTAATAGAAGCAGAATTAAATTTGGAGTCGAGGGGTGCTAATGAAATTTCAAAATTTTTGATATTTTTTAATTTTTATCTATTTTTTGTAAAAATTTCAACATTTAACAATACCAATGATATGCACATCAATAGATGCAGAATTGAAAGGAGAGTAAACCCTGTAAAATACACTTTAAAATCTCAAAGGGTTTACGAGTAATTGCAGTTTAAAAATTTTTCAAAAAAGTTCAAAATTGTTTTAAACCAATGATATGGGTATCAAAAGATGCAGAATTGAAAGGAAAATAAACCCTGTAAAAATCACTTTGACATCTCAAATGGTTTAAGAGTTATTGCAATTTATACGTTAGTAAAAACACGAGATTTTAACATTTCCCGTTTCGCCACTTGCAATACCTTTTTTAATTGCCTGTAGCTCCATAACTATACATCGTAATGATATCAAAATTTACATGAGGAAAGAAGAAAGTTGAAATTTTACTGTGGTGTTTTCAATTCCAAAATATCTCTTATAGTTTCTGAGTAATTAACTCATGAAAACAGCCAATTTTCCAACTTTGCAAAATGCTAAGGCACCCCCCTTGCAGTTTTTTTAGGCGAAAAAGTGAGTTTTTAATTTTTGAATGTTTCTATAGCTTAATAGAAGCAGAATTAAATTTGGAGTCGAGGGGTGCTAATGAAATTTCAAAATTTTTAATATTTTTTTCATTTTTATCTATTTTTTGTAAAAATTTCAACATTTAACAATACCAATGATATGCACATCAATAGATGCAGAATTGAAAGGAGAGTAAACCCTGAAAAATACACTTTAAAATCTCAAAAGGGTTTACGAGTAATTGCAGTTTAAAAATTTTTCAAAAAAGTTCAAAATTGTTTTAAACCAATGATATGGGTATCAAAAGATGCAGAATTGAAAGGAAAATAAACCCTGTAAAAATCACTTTGACATCTCAAATGGTTTAAGAGTTATTGCAATTTATACGTTAGTAAAAACACGAGATTTTAACATTTCCCGTTTCGCCACTTGCAATACCTTTTTTAATTGCCTGTAGCTCCATAACTATACATCGTAATGATATCAAAATTTACATGATGAAAGAAGAAAGTTGAAATTTTACTGTGGTGTTTTCAATTCGAAAATATCTCTTATAGTTTCTGATTAATTAACTCGTGAAGACAGCCAATTTTCCAACTTTGCAAAATGCTAAGGCACCCCCTTGCAGTTTTTTTAGGCGAAAAAGTGAGTTTTTAATTTTTGAATGTTTCTATAGCTTAATAGAAGCAGAATTAAATTTGGAGTCGAGGGGTGCTAATGAAATTTCAAAATTTTTGATATTTTTTAATTTTTATCTATTTTTTGTAAAAATTTCAACATTTAACAATACCAATGATATGCACATCAATAGATGCAGAATTGAAAGGAGAGTAAACCCTGTAAAATACACTTTAAAATCTCAAAGGGTTTACGAGTAATTGCAGTTTAAAAATTTTTCAAAAAAGTTCAAAATTGTTTTAAACCAATGATATGGGTATCAAAAGATGCAGAATTGAAAGGAAAATAAACCCTGTAAAAATCACTTTGACATCTCAAATGGTTTAAGAGTTATTGCAATTTATACGTTAGTAAAAACACGAGATTTTAACATTTCCCGTTTCGCCACTTGCAATTCCCTTTTTTAATTGCCTGTAACTCCATAACTATACATCGTAATGATATCAAAATTTACATGAGGAAAGAAGAAAGTTGAAATTTTACTGTGGGGTTTTCAATTCGAAAATATCTCTTATAGTTTCTGA
Source organism: Aphrophora alni (assembly GCA_963513935.1). Classification (NCBI taxonomy): domain Eukaryota; kingdom Metazoa; phylum Arthropoda; class Insecta; order Hemiptera; family Aphrophoridae; genus Aphrophora; species Aphrophora alni. Next base: position 130,999,170 of record OY740769.1, on the reverse strand, counting down.
GTAATTAACTCATGAAAACAGCCAATTTTCCAACTTTGCAAAATGCTAAGGCACCCCCCTTGCAGTTTTTTTAGGCGAAAAAGTGAGTTTTTAATTTTTGAATGTTTCTATAGCTTAATAGAAGCAGAATTAAATTTGGAGTCGAGGGGTGCTAATGAAATTTCAAAATTTTTAATATTTTTTTCATTTTTATCTATTTTTTGTAAAAATTTCAACATTTAACAATACCAATGATATGCACATCAATAGATGCAGAATTGAAAGGAGAGTAAACCCTGAAAAATACACTTTAAAATCTCAAAGGGTTTACGAGTAATTGCAGTTTAAAAATTTTTCAAAAAAGTTCAAAATTGTTTTAACCCAATGATATGGGTATCAAAAGATGCAGAATTGAAAGGAAAATAAACCCTGTAAAAATCACTTTGACATCTCAAATGGTTTAAGAGTTATTGCAATTTATACGTTAGTAAAAACACGAGATTTTAACATTTCCCGTTTCGCCACTTGCAATACCTTTTTTAATTGCCTGTAGCTCCATAACTATACATCGTAATGATATCAAAATTTACATGAGGAAAGAAGAAAGTTGAAATTTTACTGTGGTGTTTTCAATTCGAAAATATCTCTTATAGTTTCTGAGTAATTAACTCATGAAAACAGCCAATTTTCCAACTTTGCAAAATGCTAAGGCACCCCCCTTGCAGTTTTTTTAGGCGAAAAAGTGAGTTTTTAATTTTTGAATGTTTCTATAGCTTAATAGAAGCAGAATTAAATTTGGAGTCGAGGGGTGCTAATGAAATTTCAAAATTTTTAATATTTTTTTCATTTTTATCTATTTTTTGTAAAAATTTCAACATTTAACAATACCAATGATATGCACATCAATAGATGCAGAATTGAAAGGAGAGTAAACCCTGAAAAATACACTTTAAAATCTCAAAAGGGTTTACGAGTAATTGCAGTTTAAAAATTTTTCAAAAAAGTTCAAAATTGTTTTAAACCAATGATATGGGTATCAAAAGATGCAGAATTGAAAGGAAAATAAACCCTGTAAAAATCACTTTGACATCTCAAATGGTTTAAGAGTTATTGCAATTTATACGTTAGTAAAAACACGAGATTTTAACATTTCCCGTTTCGCCACTTGCAATACCTTTTTTAATTGCCTGTAGCTCCATAACTATACATCGTAATGATATCAAAATTTACATGATGAAAGAAGAAAGTTGAAATTTTACTGTGGTGTTTTCAATTTGAAAATATCTCTTATAGTTTCTGATTAATTAACTCGTGAAGACAGCCAATTTTCCAACTTTGCAAAATGCTAAGGCACCCCCCTTGCAGTTTTTTTAGGCGAAAAAGTGAGTTTTTAATTTTTGAATGTTTCTATAGCTTAATAGAAGCAGAATTAAATTTGGAGTCGAGGGGTGCTAATGAAATTTCAAAATTTTTGATATTTTTTAATTTTTATCTATTTTTTGTAAAAATTTCAACATTTAACAATACCAATGATATGCACATCAATAGATGCAGAATTGAAAGGAGAGTAAACCCTGAAAAATACACTTTAAAATCTCAAAGGGTTTACGAGTAATTGCAGTTTAAAAATTTTTCAAAAAAGATCAAAATTGTTTTAAACCAATGATATGGGTATCAAAAGATGCAGAATTGAAAGGAAAATAAACCCTGTAAAAATCACTTTGACATCTCAAATGGTTTAAGAGTTATTGCAATTTATACGTTAGTAAAAACACGAGATTTTAACATTTCCCGTTTCGCCACTTGCAATACCTTTTTTAATTGTCTGTAGCTCCATAACTATACATCGTAATGATATCAAAATTTACATGAGGAAAGAAGAAAGTTGAAATTTTACTGTGGTGTTTTCAATTCGAAAATATCTCTTATAGTTTCTGAGTAATTAACTCGTAAAAACAGCCAATTTTCCAACTTTGCAAAATGCTAAGGCCCCCCCTTGCAGTTTTTTTAGGCGAAAAAGTGAGTTTTTAATTTTTGAATGTTTCTATAGCTTAATAGAAGCAGAATTAAATTTGGAGTCGAGGGGTGCTAATGAAATTTCAAAATTTTTAATATTTTTTTCATTTTTATCTATTTTTTTGTAAAAATTTCAACATTTAACAATTCCAATGATATGCACATCAATAGATGCAGAATTGAAAGGAGAGTAAACCCTGAAAAATACACTTTAAAATCTCAAAGGGTTTACGAGTAATTGCAGTTTAAAAATTTTTCAAAAAAGTTCAAAATTGTTTTAACCCAATGATATGGGTATCAAAAGATGCAGAATTGAAAGGAAAATAAACCCTGTAAAAATCACTTTGACATCTCAAATGGTTTAAGAGTTATTGCAATTTATACGTTAGTAAAAACACGAGATTTTAACATTTCCCGTTTCGCCACTTGCAATACCTTTTTTAATTGCCTGTAGCTCCATAACTATACATCGTAATGATATCAAAATTTACATGAGGAAAGAAGAAAGTTGAAATTTTACTGTGGTGTTTTCAATTCGAAAATATCTCTTATAGTTTCTGAGTAATTAACTCATGAAAACAGCCAATTTTCCAACTTTGCAAAATGCTAAGGCACCTCCCTTGCAGTTTTTTTAGGCGAAAAAGTGAGTTTTTAATTTTTGAATGTTTCTATAGCTTAATAGAAGCAGAATTAAATTTGGAGTCGAGGGGTGCTAATGAAATTTCAAAATTTTTAATATTTTTTTCATTTTTATCTATTTTTTTGTAAAAATTTCAACATTTAACAATTCCAATGATATGCACATCAATAGATGCAGAATTGAAAGGAGAGTAAACCCTGAAAAATACACTTTAAAATCTCAAAGGGTTTACGAGTAATTGCAGTTTAAAAATTTTTCAAAAAAGTTCAAAATTGTTTTAACCCAATGATATGGGTATCAAAAGATGCAGAATTGAAAGGAAAATAAACCCTGTAAAAATCACTTTGACATCTCAAATGGTTTAAGAGTTATTGCAATTTATACGTTAGTAAAAACACGAGATTTTAACATTTCCCGTTTCGCCACTTGCAATACCTTTTTTAATTGCCTGTAGCTCCATAACTATACATCGTAATGATATCAAAATTTACATGAGGAAAGAAGAAAGTTGAAATTTTACTGTGGTGTTTTCAATTCGAAAATATCTCTTATAGTTTCTGATTAATTAACTCGTGAAGACAGCCAATTTTCCAACTTTGCAAAATGCTAAGGCACCCCCCTTGCAGTTTTTTTAGGCGAAAAAGTGAGTTTTTAATTTTTGAATGTTTCTATAGCTTAATAGAAGCAGAATTAAATTTGGAGTCGAGGGGTGCTAATGAAATTTCAAAATTTTTGATATTTTTTAATTTTTATCTATTTTTTGTAAAAATTTCAACATTTAACAATACCAATGATATGCACATCAATAGATGCAGAATTGAAAGGAGAGTAAACCCTGTAAAATACACTTTAAAATCTCAAAGGGTTTACGAGTAATTGCAGTTTAAAATTTTTTCAAAAAAGATCAAAATTGTTTTAAACCAATGATATGGGTATCAAAAGATGCAGAATTGAAAGGAAAATAAACCCTGTAAAAATCACTTTGACATCTCAAATGGTTTAAGAGTTATTGCAATTTATACGTTAGTAAAAACACGAGATTTTAACATTTCCCGTTTCGCCACTTGCAATACCTTTTTTAATTGCCTGTAGCTCCATAACTATACATCGTAATGATATCAAAATTTACATGAGGAAAGAAGAAAGTTGAAATTTTACTGTGGTGTTTTCAATTCGAAAATATCTCTTATAGTTTCTGAGTAATTAACTCGTAAAAACAGCCAATTTTCCAACTTTGCAAAATGCTAAGGCACCTCCCTTGCAGTTTTTTTAGGCGAAAAAGTGAGTTTTTAATTTTTGAATGTTTCTATAGCTTAATAGAAGCAGAATTAAATTTGGAGTCGAGGGGTGCTAATGAAATTTCAAAATTTTTAATATTTTTTTCATTTTTATCTATTTTTTTGTAAAAATTTCAACATTTAACAATTCCAATGATATGCACATCAATAGATGCAGAATTGAAAGGAGAGTAAACCCTGAAAAATACACTTTAAAATCTCAAAGGGTTTACGAGTAATTGCAGTTTAAAAATTTTTCAAAAAAGTTCAAAATTGTTTTAACCCAATGATATGGGTATCAAAAGATGCAGAATTGAAAGGAAAATAAACCCTGTAAAAATCACTTTGACATCTCAAATGGTTTAAGAGTTATTGCAATTTATACGTTAGTAAAAACACGAGATTTTAACATTTCCCGTTTCGCCACTTGCAATACCTTTTTTAATTGCCTGTAGCTCCATAACTATACATCGTAATGATATCAAAATTTACATGAGGAAAGAAGAAAGTTGAAATTTTACTGTGGGGTTTTCAATTCGAAAATATCTCTTATAGTTTCTGAGTAATTAACTCATGAAAACAGCCAATTTTCCAACTTTGCAAAATGCTAAGGCACCCCCCCTTGCAGTTTTTTTAGGCGAAAAAGTGAGTTTTTAATTTTTGAATGTTTCTATAGCTTAATAGAAGCAGAATTAAATTTGGAGTCGAGGGGTGCTAATGAAATTTCAAAATTTTTAATATTTTTTTCATTTTTATCTATTTTTTGTAAAAATTTCAACATTTAACAATACCAATGATATGCACATCAATAGATGCAGAATTGAAAGGAGAGTAAACCCTGAAAAATACACTTTAAAATCTCAAAGGGTTTACGAGTAATTGCAGTTTAAAATTTTTTCAAAAAAGATCAAAATAATTTAAACCAATGATATGTTATACAGTATAAGAGGGAAGAACCCTACTCTACTTTTCGTCCCTTAATATAGAGGGAAAACTCATTGTAAATATGTTTTTGTGTACATGATATACTGTTTTAAATCACAACAACCTCCAAGTGGAGCAATTTTATTTGCATAATATTCTTTCATATGGATCTGATGATGGGCCTAAGACTTCTGAAACTGCAGTAATCCTAACATAAGTAACAGTGGATTAGTGAGACGTACCAGAAAAAGGCGACACAAAATATATTTCTGAACCTATTTTATTGTAGTATCTTTCCTTACTATTTTATACACATAAAAAATATACTAAAATTAAACTTCCAAAGAGGACCAATCCAGTTGAGTAAATCAACCTGTCTTGACTGGTTGAATAGACAGGTGATACAGGGCGGAGTAAGTTACTGAATTGTGCACTCTGTTAAAATAGCATGCCTGACAGGCAGTTATAATCAACCCTTGACAGTTTTTTTGAAAAAAGGGCTTTTATTTCCCCCCCCCCTTTTTTCTATCCATAAGAAGACAGCATTTGATAAACTCTCATATAAACATTGTAGTTATCAACTATTTCAGAGACTTTTTTTCCCTTTTTTTGTAACCTTCTTGTAGTCAAACATGTTTTCTAGAGATGAGATGTACACCACGTTTATATTCTGCTATTTTTGTCCACAGCAGCAATACATCCATTTTTGTTAATTTGGTATCCACGATATTTTTAGGCAAACCTTTTCTTTTCTTTGTAAGAGTACCCACTATATCAGTTTTCTTCTTGTCATCTAGGGCTATGGCTGTTTCAGGAATACAATAAAAATTATGAACATACACACAGTAACTGTTATCAAATAAATCATGTTAGAACAACATTTATTTGTAGCATGTCCATAGTCTCCACCTGAAGTAAATCAGTCTCTTTTCCCACATACATTATATAATTTTCCAAATACAACCAGATTTAGCCTCAGCTTCCAACTTGAGTTCGAGTGTTTATAGAAAGGGAGAAGATGAACTCCTTAAAATTCCAGATACACCAGGCTTTTCTAGTTCACTTGACAACTCGGCCAGCTAAAAATCAAGAGAGCATCTTACCATTAAAGAAAGAAGAGAGGCTATCAAGGCAAAGCTTCAAGAGAGTGGTGAACAATAGGATTCCTTCAAATGGTGGAGCGATAAGAGAAAGAAGAGGAAATCGGAGTCTGGAATCATCTCCAGTTCTCAAGGGATCCTCGAAAACACCAGGGTTGTGACACAAGTCTTTGATACAATGCCTCAATGTTCGGAGCTATCTGAAAAGGAAGTAACGACTTACAGAGACATTCTTTCCATCAAGATAGATATCATACTAAAATCCTATCCGGATGCCAAACTCACAAATAAACAAGGTAAGGACATCGAGGATGCACTGATGGATAAATTTCAACCTTTAGAGGATATTTCAACCTTTCCATCATTTTCTGGGATATTCATGGAGAATGGCGTTCTAATACTTTCCTGTCTCAACAAAGCATTGGCTGGAGAAAATCAAATTCCATCCGTTATGTGAAAATACTAAACAGATTTTGAGGAAAGATATAATGAAGACCACAAGGGTGTACACACCTTAAGCTTTTTAAGAGGTCCTCGGTTTTGAGTTTGGGAGATGTTCATTAACCCTTTGAGTGCCACAAGAAAATTTTCATAACTGGAAAATTCGGTAACACATCTAAAATGCACAGACTCACCCAAAAATGCCACAGGTATAAATGGTTTTTTGGAGAACTTTGTTATAAACGACACAGATTAAATTGTATACAAGATATCTTAACAAATTTAGTGTCAAAATGTTTAGTGTTACCTAGGCTACAATTATATTTGTAAATAAGTTGGATTCTATATGTAAAAAAAAAAATTATTTATTAAAAACCAAACTTTAGATAATTTAGAAAAAAACAATTTTACATTTTTTTTTTTTTTTACCTCACAGACCAAAAATATTTTATCTGTGGGAAGTGTGCTATTTTCTATCTATATACTGTTTTCTATAAGTGACCAAATTTTTAAATTATTTGGTTGAAAACCAAACTCAAACAAAAAACTTTTATCTCAGAACTAACCTATCCCAACCTAACCGAGGCTTATTTTGTTTACCTGATGTACTAGGTTGATCTAAGTTTAAATCAATATCACTATCACTAAACTGATTGTCACTATCACTTTCTGGTTGATATAACGGGTCTAGATCACTGTCATCGCCAAATAAATGTAACAAATCATCTTCAGAGGCTAAAGAGTCATTGTCTGAATAACCTAAAAGTAATCTGTCTACTTCGATACCTCTTAGATTTTCTTCTGCCATTTCAAAGCAATATATTATCCAAAATACTACTTTAAACTTGTAATAACTATAATAATAACCTTCAACAAACAAATAATAAAATAACACGAACAACAAACTTCAAAAAAACTGATGACTGTAGCGAGAAAATAATATTAACACACAAGGACAATATCAGTACACTTCTAACCTGCAAGTGAAAATGACAACAGCTGATTTTGTGCATCTGTGATTGTTGTCATCTGTTTAGTTAGCCAAAACAAAATTTTTTCCACCACTGAATATACCACAAAGTATTTTAAAACACCAAAATACTATATAGCAGATTGCAAATAAATTAATTAAACTATGAAATACGCAGTGGCGATGGATCGTCACCGTGGCATTTCTCGCACGGAAAAATGGTGACGATAGATCGTCACCGTGGCACCAAAAGGGTTAAACATAAACCTACACTTAAAGTATAGGAATGGAAGGTTCTCTCAGCTAAGGGAAACTCCAAAGGCTATGGGCTTTGCCTGTCTGGTTGATGAGGTCTGTTTCAACGCCATCAAGGCAGCAATTTCAGGACAATTTTTGGACTTTGGCAAGAGACCATCGTTACCAAACGAATTTAAGCCCATGCTTCCACCAACTCTAACCCTAAGCTGGGTAATGAATGTGTGGATGAACTGACCAAGAAGTGTGCAAAAATCCCCTTATTGCGACCAGGGCCAGCCTGTGGCATTCAAAATCTTTTCCCTACAATGCTATTGATAAAATGGTCCAAAGACAACCATTGTAAACTTAGCATGATTATTCTGGACAAAAAGCTTATCGAGGCACTGCTCAACAACTAACCAACTCGTTATTGAGGCTGAATAGAGTCCATCTAAAACAAGTTTTGGCATTACTTACTGGACATACCCACTTCAGGAAACATTTGCTAACACTCAGGATCACTAATAGTGATCCCACTTGTAGGCAATGTAAACGGACAGTCTGTAAGGCTGCTAGGGATATAATGCTGGAATGCGAGAGGCTTAAGGTTAAAAAAAAGAGACATTTATGGGTCCGTACAACCAGACGATAACTTCAATGCTAGCATAGGATGGAACCTCTTAAGCCTCGTTGAGGGCACCGGAGGGGGTTTGGGGTGTTCAATAAGCTTAGGTTGACGTACAAGAATTTTGAGTTCTCATACCCCAATAATCTAATCTACATTTCTCATGACTCTCACCATAATTGTTGCATTTGAGATCATCAAGATCTTTTCATTAGGCCTAAGATTGTCATTTGATAGGATGACGGGCAGTGCCGGCATGTCATCTTACATCTCCCATATTATTAAAAACATCATCTCAATTCACTTACACTATCAGAATAAATCAAATCATCAACCAACGCATCTTATAGTTCATAGCCATTCAATAAACTAATATTCATATCCATTACTAACCTGAAAATGCGATATTTATTTTGGAACTAAAACACATCAACAATTTATTAAAAAACTATGAAATAAACTCTCTATAATTTACTAGATAATTCCATTACAATTTTTTACAATGAAAAAACCTGTCCTCAGTGCTTACGTAGCTCTTTCGCTGAGAGGACGTGTTGTGCATTGTTTCCTTTCTGCCGTTTTGTTAGATTGTTGTGTTTTGATTTTGTCGTCTCTAAACGTTGCGGTGATGGCTTCAAAACGTAAAAAGGTGGTTGTGTCAATGGAAGAAATACTGAAAGCCTTGAAGAGATTAGACAATGGTGAAACTTTATCAAAAGTGGCGCAAGGTTATAACATAGGAAAAACAACGGTAGGAGACTGGAAGAAGAATCGCAATGAAATTGAAAAATGGTGTTCTCAGCGAGTCACGGCAACTGTTTTGGAAGATCGGAAGACGATGAAAAAATGTGAGTATGAAAAAGTAAGCGAAGCTTTGTACCTGGTTTACTAAACATAGAGATAAAGGTGTACCGATATCATGACCAATCTTACAAGAAAAAGTCTTAAAGTTTCGAAATGAACTGAACGAAAGTGAACCTCATTTCACAGCTAGTGTAGGTTGGCTTGATAGATGGAAAAAAAGATACAGAATTCGGCAGCTTAATATCTGTGGTGAGAAGCTTTCAGCAAACTCTGAAGCCGTTCAATCGTTTATGGATAAACTTCATACGCTATTGGAGAAGGAAAGCCTATCAGATGATCAGATATTCAACTGTGATGAGACTGGTCTCAATTACAAATTGTTACCGGCGAAAACACTAGCGTCAAAGGCCGAAGTGGCAGCGCCAGGTTATAAACTTAGCAAAGAAAGAGTGATAATTCTTGCATGCAGTAAAGCTACGGCAAATATGAAAATGAAACTGGCTATGATAGACATCGAAAAATCCGAGAGCGTTGAAGAATGTTTCCAAAAATGCTTTACCAGTGAAATTTTACAATCAAATAAATGTTTGGATGAGATCAGACATTTTTAAAGAATGGATTTTTTAAAGAATTTGTGCCACAAACTGAACAGTTTTTGAAATCCAAAAACTTACCACGGAAAGCAATATTGCTTCTTGACAATGCTACGTGCCTTCCTGACGAGGACGAACTTTTAAGCTCTAGAAATAGCGTTAAAGTATGCAGAGCAGCTGGAAGAAACATCATCTACCGAGCTTTTACTTCTGAGGAGACTGCGAGATTTGGCAGCCAGAAAACGACAAACAGCGGGCAAACAAAAGACAATCACGAACTTTTTTACCCAAGATTGTTTAGTTTCGTAATTCACTGCATTGTATGTGAGTTTGTACCTACTGTAAAACATGCTTTATTACTTTGCCGTAAGTGCATTTTGATAGTTTAGTACGTTACATTCACTTATGTTACTTGTATTTGAAAAAGTTCGATGTGCAAATAAAATTAACACATTTTCAACATCGTTTTTATCATTTTCCGTGTTATCCGACCTTGCCGCGGCCGGTTTAGGTCAGATAATCGAGACTCTACTGTATATAAAATATTAGAAAATAACTCATCTAAACTCGTACACAAATAATGAAATAAAATATCGATTAATCACATGTATGAATACGAGAAGAGCTGTTTGTATGAATGTATTTGTGAAGAAGAGATGTTTAGTCTATTGTCAACATTTACCAAATAAATGTAAAGACATGCAAACACAATCTAGCGACAAATCACCAATCTAAGACGGACGGATTCAATAAGAACTAAATAAAACACACCTATTGTCAGTGTCAAATTGATTCATCAGCAACCCTTTTTTCGCAAAAGTCAGCCGATGAACTAATTCAAACGCAGTTTCTAATGAATACCTCAATATCATTTTATAAACTAATTCACAAAAATATTTACAATTTTTTAATAGTTGACCGATATACAATTATAACTCTTATTGTTAAAAATTTAAACCTAAGCAATGACTGAGCAACAAATTTAACTTATATTTATAGTTAATTGAATTCAAAATCTATCAAAGTGTCCCTAAAATCAACACAAATCTCTATTGAAAATGTTTTAATCACATCTCTAAAAGTAACAGTGAAGCCATTAGACATTCACTAAACTTACTGATGTGAGAGTTCGATATATTTACCTCTTTGGAAATTAATGACATCAGGATTTTCTTTATAAATAATTTAATTATTAAAGTAAATGTATTGATTGGAGTGAGCAACATACCCAATACCAGATATATCTGAATATTGTAAGAGTTTAGTTTTGCAGTTTAGGTTATTTCCATAATTTTTGTGATAGGTAAAAAACAAATGAGTTTTCTATGGAAATATTCATTTTGAGATTTCCTTGGTCCAAAAAATATAATTGGTTTAATCCATCACATATCACCAAAATTTGATACTGCTTGAACTGATTTTAAAATAATTACTCTTGAAGACAGATAATAAATGTAGGCTTTGGTTTTAAATATTGGTATCTGCAATGTTTATTCAACATTTTCTTAAGTTATTTTTTGTCTGTTGTGTTCTTTTTGTTTAAGAAATAGTTTTCTATTGTATGTTCATAAAAATAAATAACTTTTTGAAATTACACCGACAATGTATTGTCAAATTCATAAACCAACAAAAACTTCCCCCTGATAACATGACTACCAATAAAAGTTTCAAATTCCATAAATGCCAAGAGATAAAATGTACTCGACAAGTCCTCGAAAAAATCAAATGTCTGATCATAATCTTACAGATTTAATTCTGAAGGTACTGTATTCTAAATTTATATGAAAATCAAAACCTAGTAAATAATTTAAAACCTTATTTAATGTTACAGCAGATATTTAAAGCAATAAAGCTAAAGTTTCAAAATTATTTTAATATAAATGAGCTACAATTGTTTCGCCTTGCGGCATCATTGGGCAACTGCCGATGATGTGTTGCCCAATGATGTGTCTTTAGTTCCTTTGATTTTCCAAAGACACATTCCTTTGATTTTCCAATATGGTTTGTGATTTGATTTTAAATGATTCAATGGTCATTTTTAATCAAATTGTCGACGAGTTTGAGATGTTCGTCTGTAGCAGTGATTAGACGTTGCTGCATTTTTCGTCATCAATTGCACTTTTCCAGGTTAACAACCACGAAAATTTAACCCATCAATTCACAGTCGACCTATCAACATCATCGTTACCAAAAAAAGTCTTTAAAGGACAATGAATCTCAGTAGGAACCAGGTTTTCAGTAGTTATCCCTCCACCCGGTAACTATAAATTTTGCCATTTTTCGTCTGTTTAAATCATTTTGTAAAAAAATCATAAAAACTAGTCATTTTATTCAAAACCCATAAATCATCATTTTTTTAATAAAAGTGAAAGATTTTATCTTTGTAAAGAAAAAATGTTACATATTAAGGTTTTGGAGTAAGTATGTCGGGAATCAAAAAATGAAGTGAAAATCCCACAGAAAAGCGTATATGTATCATTTAAAAAAAATTGTTTTGAGTTTTTCAAGATACGGTATACAAAAATTTTGTAATGTAGTAGTGAATAAAAAAAATAATGTAATATAGTAGTAGTTAGTTTTAAAAAAAAAATCAGTTTCTAAAATTTGTATTTGTGGAAAAATATTTTCACGTAAAAAGTCTAAAATAGCTGAAAAGTTAGGCCTATTTTGAAAAAAACACTTAAAGTAGTAACATTATCCAAATCACAACTACTTACTACCATTTTTCTCATAAATATACATAGATTTTATGTGTCTAATTCCAAAAATTTTAGATGTAAACATTTTAGAGTTATTATGTCAGGAATCAAAAAACCGTGCAATAACCTTGGCAAAAATTCCACATAAAAGCATATATTTTACAGTACAGTAATCCCTCAGTATTCGCGGTTTTGATTACTCACAGTCGCTAAAAAAATAAATAAATTAAATAAATAAGGAGATGGGATTTCCCTACAACACACCCCTGTGTGAAATGTGTGAATACAAGTGGACTTCTCCAAATGAAGGTTAATGGCATACTAAATTGTACGCTACAGTACTGTACAATGATTTATTGCAAGATTTCCAGTTCTATAAGCTTGTCTAAAAACAGGCCTATAACATATTGCTTTGTATTATTTATGTAGAAATGAATGTTGTCTTTCAGTGGAATAAAACAGCTGATCAAAATTAGAAGTATGTTTTCGTTTTTCACAATTCGCTAAAGACAGGACATTACAAACTGCTCCGGTTAATTTTGGTCACAACTTCGTAGATATTAGAATTTCGAATATATAGTTCAAAAGAGGATGAAAAAAATCTATGAAATGTCAACTTGTAGTATTTGGCTGAATATTGACATTTGGAAAAAATATATAATGATATTTCCTTACATAACCAGTTGCCGCGAGTGGCTCTCTCTCTAACTGGAAAATAGAGCAACTTCATCAAATTTTTATAATTCTAGTTTCGCTTTTGGCACAATCTGTTGAATTTCTTGGTTTGGTTTTAATTTTATATATCCAAAACTACTGTATAACAGTTAGAATAATTTGAAAAACAGTTAGAAAGAAGAAGAAAATACTATAAAATAGTATTACTCTAAAGTTGTTAGACACTTACATCGGCTTGTGAAAATTAGACGAATGGATGCAGAATTTGAATTTCAGTTTGCCACAAAACTTGATTGCGTGCAATACACAAACTTTACCAATTTATTAAATATAATTATTGTTAACGTTTTATGAACTTTTGGTTGTATGTATATGAATCTGATGAACATTAGCTTTAAAACAGTATAAAAATTATTGTGATACAATAATTTTTAGTAGGGTAAATGTTGAACTGAAAAAAAGTTAATTTTAGTCGCTCTGTGATGTTCATCTGCTGCGAGCAGAAAACCGGTTAGAGGGTTAAAAATTCAATAACTACATGCTGCTTAACTCGCATTGACATAAGATGAGAGCACGTTTCCATACTTCTGCTACTCAAAAAATACTGGTGTATTTACGAAACTCCTTCAAACTTCCCATGTATATAGAGAGAGGATGTAACTCCCGAATACATCTATAGGCATGCTTCTGTAGGTCATTTTGCTTGCATTCTACAAGCATGTATACATTACAATTAAGACTACCCTCATATATCTGCACTTTATAAAACTAATAACTTTTATTTATTTTAAAGCATAGTTAGAATTTGACATTAATAAGTAAGTAGGTTCCACATGGAGAAAAAATATATAATTTACACACCCCCCCCCCCCCACTATTTTTTGTTACTGGAAAGTCACAACTATTTTTATTTTAATACAGAGTATTATTTATTCTGGACACGTTTTGAAAGTTTTTTTATATATTTAATCAAATATTTCTAAATGTTAACTTTTCTTTTTTATGGGGTAGTCATTTTTTAAATTTTTAAAGGTAGGTGTATACCAAATTTGTATAAGGTATACAAACAAATTGGCAAACTTCGTAACTGACCAAATTATGCTGGAAAACCATAAAAACACTTAAACACTATATTACTGTATATTACACTTTTTAATTAACACATTACACAGGTTTAACGTACAAGTGTAGCTGGCTAACAAGGTAGAATTGATTTTATCTGTGTTATCATATATTTAAAAAACATATTTTACAAAATAACCTATAAATATATTTTATTACCGCAAATATTACATCACATAAAACTTCATTAATTATTTAATAAATTACACTCAATTTTAATAACATAATATCTGGATCGTAAACCAAATTTTACTTTATAATTCAAAGCCAAACAACCTAAAGTGAATTAAATTTACAATCTAAAAAGTGGTTTACACAATGTATATTTAACTTTAAAACTCTTCTATTTTTCATTATAAATGTCAGTTATAAACTTTAGAAAACACACAAGTAAAATTTGTTTAAATCAATAGATTAGTCTTTACATTATTAAATTATTTACAGCGAAACGGACAATGGATAATATTTTAAGTGTAACCTTACCATTAAATAAAAAACATTGAAAAAAAATCAGCTACTATACCAACACAAAAACACTTTTCTAATGATGAATGAAAATTCACTTTAAAACATATGCGTAATATCTATATTTATATGTACAAGTTGTTATACATTTAATGCTATGATAATTTTATTACTGTAATATACTAGTTTGTAAAATAAATCTTTCGATAAAATAAACGTAGGATTTTCGTGATTGTATAAAACAACATATTAGTGTTTCATTTCACTTATAAGTTTCAACACTTCATGAACTTTTGTGACACAGAAAAATGTCTTCATTCATTAAAAAAAAAAGAAGAAAAAAGAATTACATAATTCTAGATCAACGCTTGCCATTATTGTAACTCATAGCTCGTAGAGGAGCTTTGAAGTTTGCCGCAGCTTGTTGCTGGATTTGATAAGCCAAAGGATGGATCTTGAAACCATATAATCTGAAATAGAAATAAATACACATTATTATACTGTAAATTCATATACAAATAACATTGTAATTGGTGAAGAAACTTATTAAATTCAACTTTACTTTTATAATACACCTAATGGATAGGCAAGTTTCTAAATTTAGCACCGTTTTTATGAGGTTAATTGCAAAATTATCAAACTATTTCAGCAATATAATTTCATATAATAATTTAATAATTTAAATTAAATCTGACGAGTTTAGATTCAGAGCTCGGGTAGATAGGTCATGCAGGTTGTTCGGTCCCTTATCTCTTTAGATAAGATAGCGGTGTGTGTGGTCTCTATTTGAATTTCAATGTAACTCTCTCTCTCTTATTCATACTATTTATTATTTTTGCTGTCTACAAGATAAAAAAAGGGAAAAAAATACAGTTTCAGTTTGTGTTCTTTTTGTTTGGGAAAAAACAATTGCTTATTAAAATGAGTGATAAATGCGGTACATGTGACAAATGCATTACAAGTCGGTCGAAAACCAAAATTCAGTGCAATGATTGTAAGGGAATATTCCACGGAAGTTGTGTCAACATGTCGCAGGAAGATATTGAATTCCTTGCGGCTGAAAAATCTATTTGGAGATGCGAATCATGTCAGAAACTACGTCGATCCAGCTTGCGCCTTGAAACTGCTGTAGGGAGAACTTCCAATGAAGATATGATGGTTTTTTTGCGTGAAATGAAAGAGGAACTCATAAGTCACACGGATAAATAGTTAAAATCTCTCGAAGCTGACTTAGGTAAATCTGTTGAAAACTGTCATGAGAAGATAACTGAGTTGATAGAAACTGTAAATAAACAATCAACTACTTTGAAGGAATTCGAAAAATCATTTGAAGCCTTAAAACTAGAAAACTCAACACTTCGAACAAAAGTAAAAAGTCTGGAACAACAGCTAGATGACGCAGACCAATATTCAAGAATTAACTGCCTGGAGATAAACGGTATACCTGAGGCTACTAACGAGGACGTGACAAAAATAATCAAGACCATCGGTAACACCCTAGGAGTCACTGTTTCAGCGGAGGATATCGACGCCTGTCATCGCCTGGGTATAAAGCAGGAAGGCAGAAAAAGAGGAATTATCGTTAAGTTTGTGAGGCGTCATGTGAAAGAGGAAGTACTTCGTAAAAGAAAAATTAAAAGGAACCTAAATACAAGTGATATTGGAATATCCAGCGGCCCAGCAGAAATTGTTTACATCAACGAGTCTCTCAGCCCAGCACGACGTAAGGTGTTGAATGCAGCTCGCGCTTTCAAAAAGGAACAAGGTTTCACGTTTGTGTGGGTTAAAAACGGGAAGATTTTCCTCAGGAAGGATGAAGGGAGCAAGGCCATCATACTAACGAACATGGATCAAGTAGCTGATCTTAAAAACTAAGGTAGTGTGACAAAAAATAATAAAATGTGTGATTATGTTAAACTTTTGTTAGCATTATTTGAAATTTGTACTTAACTCTGTTAAGTGTAATTTAAATGATTGATTTTGAAAACAAGCAATAAAAGTAGTTCTTTTATTTGCTGTTAAAACATAGAAATAAGAGTTTTAGATAGGGATATATTTGACACATTTGGTAAAAATCTTATAATTATTCAACAAAACATTAGAAGTTTAAGGAAAAATTTTGATGAATTTGCACTTAAACTACAAAATGTGAATGTTCCTCCTCAGGTAATAATACTAACAGAAATTTGGATTGATGAAAATGAATCGAATATGTATAATTTGCCTGGATATGTCTCTTACTCTAAATGTAATTGTTTACAAAGATCAGGAGGTTCATTAATATTTGTGGCGGAATATCTTTCCTGTATTCGAATATTAAAGAATCCCATTCTAGTTACAGCTGATTGTGTCCATCTCAGGATAACATTAGCAGATAATATATGTGTAGAAATTCTAGGAATTTACAGATTACAAGAGTTTAGCCCCAATCGGTTTACAATAGAATTAGATAATTATTTACACTTAATTAAAAATAAAAATTTGATAATTTGTGGAGACATAAATATAAATTTGTTGGAATTTACAACTTGTGTTAATAACTATTTGATGGTTATGGCTAATCATGGTCTCGATAGTAAGGTTAAAGAACCGACAAGAATTAAAAATAATTCATTTTCTCTAATTGATCATGTGTTTGTCAGATGGAATGTTAACTTAGAAAATGAAATGATAACATGGGTTATTGACTCCCAGGTTACTGATCATTTTATGACTTCTTTAAGTATTAAACACGATCGACGATTCAAGAGACTTGAAACTAACATTGGTAAACGTATCATTGATTTTCAAATACTAAACAAAGCTTTAAGGAATGTTGACTGGAAGGTAATGTATACATCGTCCACGGTTTCAATCGCTTTTTCTCACTTTTCAAAAATTTTGGAATCATGCATTCAATCATCTTTTAGATTGCCAAATTATAAGAGGGGTTTTAAAAAATTGAAACCGTGGATGACTAAGGAGTTGTTGATTAAAGTAAACACTAAGAATGCATTGTATAAGGATTGCTTGAAAGAACCACTAAATGTGCTGTTAAAAGACCGTTATGTAAGAATCAAAACGTTACTGAAACGGGATATCACAAATGCGAAAAATGAATATTATAAAACTTATCTCGGAAGCAATAGGTTAAATCCCAGGCGCCAGTGGAGGTGTGTTAAAGAACTTATAGGAGTATCTACGAGTCCATCAACTCAGCTAAGTGAAAGAGATACAAACGGTAGTGTAGTATCAGATCCAAAAATGGTTGCGAATATATTTAACAACTTTTTTAGTTCAGTAGCACATGATTTACGATTGAATATAGACCGACACAAAACGTTTATTAGAAATGCAAGAACTAATTTAGATTTCGCTAAAAACAAATATTCAAAAAATTCACTATTTTTATATCCTTCTAACTGTACCGAGATTCAAAATATTATTAACACTCTAAGTGCTCGCAAAGCTCCGGGGTATGACTCAGTAACGCCGGTTATAGTTAAAGGTATTGCAGAAAATATAATTGAACACCTCGTTTATCTCGTTAATTTTAGCATGTCCTCAGGTGAATTCCCAAATGATTTAAAAAATGCTATTGTCGTACCTTTGTATAAAAAATCGGATAAACTATGCCCTAGTAATTATAGACCGATTGCTTTGCTTTCAATCTTTTCTAAGATACTTGAAAAAATATTAAAATCTCGATTGGTAAATTTTTTAGAGAAAGAAGGTTTCCTTAGTAAAAATCAATATGGATTCCAAAAAAAAAAAGAATACTGAAAATGCCCTTTTGGATTTCTTTGGGAAGGTTTATGAAGGAATGAACGACGGCGACTTTTGTGCTGGAATTTTCGTGGACGTGATGAAGGCTTTCGATACAGTAGATCGCACTATTCTCCTAGATAAAATGTATAAAGCAGGAATCAGAGGAGTAGCATATGAATTGTTTTTATCTTATCTTTCTGGAAGAAAGCAGAGAGTGAAAGTCGGAGATAAACTCAGTGAGGAAGTTGAAGTAATCTATGGAATTCCGCAAGGATCTGTGTTATCAGGGCCATTGTTCCTTATATATGTAAATAGTTTATGTGACGGTATATTTAAAGGAATGTTAACAGCATTCGCGGATGATACTTCACTTTTTTACAGATCTAAAACTCTCCAAGATTTACAAAACAGTATGCAAAACGATATTAATTTGCTTAGACTTTGGTTTACCGAAAATTGTTTAGCAATGAGCCCTAAAACCCAAGCGTTAATTTTTAACTTAAATGACAAAAAACGTGTAAACCTATTACTCAAATACCATGAAGTTGACTGTACATTACCAAACTGCAACTGTTTACCTATTACTCTTGTAGATGAAATTAAATACTTAGGATTATTTGTTGACAGCAGGTTAAGTTGGAAGATTCACATAAATTACATAAAAGATAAGGTTATTAAATATACAAGGATTTTCTATTTACTTAGACCCTTTTGTAGTCAGGACCTATTACGAACTTTGTACTTTGCCTTTGTTAATTCGAAGTTAGAGTATGCTTTGACATTATGGGGCGGCACTTATAATACTACAATGAAAACAATTGTTGTTCAACAAAACTCATTTATTCGTATTATAGATAATAAATCAAAATTAGAACACGCTTTACCTATTTATAGAAAACTTGAGATTCTACCTATAAAGAATTTGTATATTTATAAGGTATTAAAAGTTTATTATAATAAGAGTAACAAACAAAGAGAAGATATTCGAAATCCTACTGTAATCCTTAGAAATAGATTGAATGCGTATGTTCCAAGACCTAGACTTACTTTATATAAAAGGTTTTTCACCTATCTTGCTCCGAAATTTTATAATTACTTGCCATGTCAAATTAAAATTGTTAAAAAGTTAAGTAAATTCTTAAGAGTGTTAAAAACATATCTTCTGTTTCATGATAATATTTCTATGTTTTATGACTGTTTAGAATAAGATATGACTTATAAGGAATATTTTTTGTGTTGTTTTATTGTTAGGTTTAAGAATAGCCTACTTAATTGTTTAGGGTAGGATTTTTTTTTTTTGTTTTTTTTGTGTTAACTAAGATATATATTTTCTATTTTGGCATAATTAATATTATTTATATATTAAAAAATAAAATAAAATTGTTTGTCCTGTATAAATAATAAGTAGCCTTTGTCTTTTGTTGTTTCTTCCATGTTGAGAGATGTAATTTTAACAAAGTTCGGTGAATCATCAAATGTAACCGATCAGCCGCCACCTTTATCTCTAGCTCTTAGATTGTAAGTTTCATGTGTATCACCCCAAACAGGTTTTTTTTATAAACCTCGGGGTCAGACTTTATTAGTCTTAAGTTTGTTAAGTGTGTAATCTGAACATGTATATATATGACTAATAAAGATATTTCATTTCATTTCATTTCATTTCATAATTTCAGATTTTATCAATCTGTCTAGAAAACAATATAAATCAGCTATTTAGGTCAAAGGATGAGAATGAGGATATTTTTCTGCTCCCCAATACTAATAAAATAGATTACACACTTGGTTCTCATAAATTAAAAATAGTTTTAAAATTGCAAATTCACTTTCACTAAACCATGATTTGAAGTTGAAGTTACACTGATAACAAAAACATTCAAATTTATCAAAATTACTCTGAACAAAAAAGATATGATTTCATATAAATATATATATGATCTGTAATTAATATCTAATTGATTTAATTTAATATAAATCAGTAATCAAATATAAATAATTTTATTGCAGTCTATTTTTTTTTTTTTTTCACTTCAGACATATATAGGTCTACCAACTTTACCTATAATCGACATAAATTAATTAAATCTAATTTTTTAAAGTTTAAATAAAATGCCAATATTGTTACTGTTTCCCCATATAACTGAACATACTTTAGAAGAAAGCAAAATATGTATTCCTAATATAATTATGTGGTAGTCGATTCCTAATCAAGAACATAGTCCTTGTCACTTTCTTTACCATATCTGTGATGTGATACTGCCACTATAGAATTTATGTTGATAACCAAGAGCCTAACTTTATCTTTAGGATAACATTTTGTAGAGAAAGTACTCAACATATTTGTATTAAACCATTGCTT
This sequence comes from Aphrophora alni, assembly GCA_963513935.1. Taxonomy (NCBI): domain Eukaryota; kingdom Metazoa; phylum Arthropoda; class Insecta; order Hemiptera; family Aphrophoridae; genus Aphrophora; species Aphrophora alni. The sequence goes on along the minus strand of OY740769.1, from coordinate 130,978,500 downwards.
TTTTCAATAAACTTTTCAAACCAGATGATAAATTATAAAAGCAAATCATTTATAAATACCAGAAACATAACAGATCCCAACACAGAACCCTGAGGTAGTCTACACTTTACAAACCTCACATCTGAAACTCCATCAATCTAACCCACTTCCCTTCTTTCTATAAGATATGACCGTAACAATTTTCCTGCCCGTTGTTTACAACTCAAATCATAAAAGCCCGTCATATGATTTATTATATGTTTTCCTCATTAAAACACTTTCTCTAGTACCAAGCATACCATAATAATCTTTTCTGGCAAAATGAGTAATAGTTGTAAATATTAGCAACGCAGTTATTCTGTAAACAATAAAGGATAATCGTGTATCTTATAAACTATATTGATGTTGAACTAACTGTCTATTATTAATTATACCTTAACTTATATATCCCCCTCCCTCTTGCATTTCATTATTGAAATGTTGATTTATACAGATTAATTTCTCAGTATTAATAAAGAAGTTGAATTTATTTTGTAGTAAGCTCTAATCATCAAGCCAGGATCGGATCAAGAAGTATGAATCGTGATTAAGAGTAATCGGTAAGCTAATCCCTAGTTTAGATTTTATAATTCAATTAGATATGTATGTTGCGAGAAGCAACAAATTATGTGTAACAAAGATAAGGATAGAAGGACACTACATACCTGCAAATAATACACCTAGCTGTATAATAAAGTGGGGAGAAACTAGTTGGCCTTGAACATGTTATCCGTATTCCCATTTATACGATTCGTTTTCCACAAAAACTACGAATTTACTTGCATTTTATTTCCATATATACATAGTAAATAAAATTTCTACATTTATATTTTGCATAAGATAAAGTGGTTTGTTATTTTAAATCATATGACTGAGAATATACAGAAAATAAATTCGGTGATGTGTCACAGATTTTAGTTAAACAATCAATGTTCATTTTTGTGATTTACTATAAATTTACTTTTAAAAGAATAAAATAGATAGGTTTTTAATATCAAATTTTTATATTTGTAGTTTTTTTTTTATTGAAAGAATATATCACGTAAAAATTACATCTTTTAAAATCAGTTAAATACAATCTGCTAAATTATAATTGATTGGAATTCTCGTGATAGAAATGAATTAATTACCCGTATTAAATTGGTTCATAAAAACCCATAAACACTCTCCTATCGATTGATGAGATTTATCAGAGAATTAGCTAAATCTTTAATTTTATAAAGTATAATGTGTTGCCTTGGACTGTTTAATATGTACCCATAACTATAATACGGACTGAGGACAACCTCTAAGTTTCTTTAAGTATACAATGTAGTGATACTAAAACAAGAAGTAAGCTCACTACTGCAATCTACGATAAATGGAAATTGTGGTATAGTAAAGAATCAAAAGTGGCAGTGAAAGTCACTGAAACTTTGGTTTCAATATTTTATATGTTCAATTGATAAAATTAATATTTATTTCAAAGAAAAATAAGTGTTTTCCTTTTTTTATATGAATTTTTTCATAATTTAACTTACACAAGTCATATAATTATTTTGATAGTTTAATAAATTATAGACTTCTAATTCACATTTACTGTGAATATGATTTAGAGAAAACAAACAGAAAACAAAATAATTGTATAAAATATGTTGTGGTCTTCAGCTTTTATTATCGCTTTATTTGGTTTTTCTACTTTTTCCTACCACAGTTTAGTAAACAAATATTATAATGAAAGAAAAACATCTGATCCGAAAAAACTGAAATAATTTGGCAATCCGAATCAAGGTCAGATATCTATTAAAATCTGATCTGAATCGACAAGTTCAAAGCTTCGCCGACTCCTACCTACAATGCATGTTGTAGCAACAATGGAACAGTTTTCTTTGGTTTAGTGTTTTAAAATTGATATGAATTCAATGATAGCTACAAGGAAAGGATGTCTACATCTAGAACAGGGTTGTCCAACTGACAGTCCGTGGGCGGCATGCGGCCTGTGATGCGATTTTTTTTGCGGCCTGCGAGAGCTATTAGATTTAAAAAATCAGAAAACTACTTTGAAACATCTTTTTTAAGGAGATTTTATAATGTAATATAAACAATCTTATACCAAATATGCTGGTTTGAAATTTAAATAAGAAATTAATACTATATTAATAGAAATTAATATCAATATAAATAATAGAAAAAATAAAAGAAATTAAAAAATTAATTTAAATAGTCTGGGAACCCTATATATAGCCTGCAACCACTTTCAATGTTTAATTTTGGCCTTTGAGGCTTTGTAAGTTGGACACCCCTAATCTAGAACAAATCTATTTCGTTGAAGAAGTTCTGAAAACTGTTGTGTAGAAATTTATTTTATACGAGTTGTACTATTTGTGGACTTGTAATTTCTTATCATTGACTAAATGTCAGAGTTTACTGACCCAAGTATTATTTATGTACAATTTATTAATCCCTATATGGAACATATTATTAGTACAGAATGCATATACTATTGAGAGTTTACAATAAAAAAGCTTACCAATCATAGTGTAAATATCTCAAAACTGGAGGCAACATATTATGGACTGGGTGCATAACTACCAACACCATCTATTTAACCAATGGCAGAAATTTAGTTTGGATGTAACCAATATGTTTCCACATTTACATTATGACCAAATGGCAAACTAAACACTTTTGCTATGGAGTAAAGCAAATTCTCTTAAATCGTGTTTGACCAATATTTTCTTTCTTAAAAGTAAAAAACCTCTCGGTCATAACCACCTTATAAACCCCCCCCCTTCCCAGTCCTCAAATACTCTTAATAGTGTCAGGATCGGAAAAGAACAAGTTGGTTAAGAAAAAACTGATAGAAAATATGAAAGAAGGTTCTAACCCAAGATTAAATGAAGAATGGTGAAGATGCAGCTAGGACCCCCAAGATTTCCATACACCACTATAAGAGAACTGACTTTTTTCACAAATACCGACTGTATGTGATGTTTCAAAGTTTTGAGCCTTTCAGGTAATAAATTGTTAACTTAACAAATAAGCCATGTACGCTTTTATTAACAAGCTCTTTTTAATGTATACCAAATGGTTATTTTAAACAAAGATTTTTTTTAAATAATAAAGGCAAAAGAATTAAATAAATAAGAAATAACCTAAAGAGCGTTCTCGGGTACCCTGCTGTTCGTACTACACCCTGATGCTGCCCTTCTTTATCTTTATATCGCTAATAGTGGAGAAATTGGATTTGGAGCTCAGTCTACAGATGAACTCAAAAATGCCTTAAAATATGACTGGTCAAATAGCAACTCTCATATAATGGGTAGAATTAACTTTAATATGATTAATATCTTACCTAGGAACAAATTGATTAGCTGGACGTTTGGGCCTGTACTCAGGATGTACCATGAACAGCATATGTGGAAAGCCAGTACCAAAATAAGCCCCATCAGTATGGTGATGTCTTGATGACTTGGGTGTATACACATCCATACATTTTGGGCAGTATGATTTTACCATGGCCTCTCCAGGTACGTCTGATAACCCTGCACAGCACACATAAAAATAGCAAACCAATCTTCTATATACTTATCGTTTATGAATTAAATTCCACTTATTTTATATTTCATATCATGTATTTTTATATAAACAGGATATACTCTTCTTAAATATCTTCATTTGGTTTGTTTACATGCCTCAAGGGAATCATAAAGCAAAAGAGCTTTTAGAAGCAAATATTCAAAACTGTTTTGCTCAATTTTTTATGTTCATGAATACAATAGAACCTCTGTTAACCGGCCTCGGATTAACCGGTCCTCGGATTAACCGGCCTATATCATAGTGTACTGGTTAGATGAGAGTTTCCGAAAATAAATTATAATTGAAACACCAAAGCGCCGGCGAGTCAAACGACTTTGTTGATAACGGTATCCCATTGTCGGCAACGTAAAAACACCGCGGCACCAAAGCAGCGGTGAGTTAAACGACTTTGTTGATATCGGTATCGCATTGTCGGCGGCACCAAAGCAGCGGCGAGTCAAACGACTTTGACGATAGCGGTATCCCATTGTCGGCGGCATAAAAACACCGCGGCATTGGCACCCGTCGGTATTGCAGACATACACAGACAAAAACGTTTGATGGGCCGCTTTTTTTCCACGAATCAATTTAGTATAGCCTACATTATGGAAAATATAACATTTCTTTTCAGTTTTCTTGGAAGCGTGTGTTGGTTTCGTTTGAGACACGGTTAAATGAGTCAAAAGACTAGACAGAGGGGAATCTGTAAAAAAGCTTTGTAGTGTTTACTTTTTCATGTTTGATGTATAATATACATAACATAATATATACGATACATTTATGTACAATAAAATAAGTTGCAATAACATCTTTATTGCATAATTTTTAGTGCTACCTAATTAAATAAGCTTTCTTTGAACGAAAACCGATTTTTCACGGGAACCTCGGATTAACCGGTCAAACGGGCAACCGGCCCGGGTGTCAGTCCCGACTAGACCGGTTAAGAGGGGTTCTACTGTAGTTGTATAATTTAATCTCTGAATATAGGAGCTCCAACAGTTGACTCGATTGTCTCAACAATTTTTTTCTTATAGCTAGATGCCCCCACAGCTACAACCAAAACATAAATGTTCTGAACATTAAATCTCAGTAAGGTAGCATAATTCTTAAAACATGCACTTTTTACACAATTTTCCTCTATAGGATAATCTGGATAATCTTTACAAAATACTCAATGGGGATGATACTTTCTTTTTACTGTTTCAATTAACAGTTTAGAAGATGAGTTGAGATATGCTGCATTTTACTGTATCCTAAAAGATCAGAGTAGGTTTAGAGGAAAAAATAATAATAGTTTTTAACCTGATATAATAGGTTTCAAATAATTCTGAACTGAAATACATTTAAACAACTTACCTATGGGCAACATATTCTCAGCTTCACAATACACCCTGGGGCAATGACCAAAATCACCAGCTTGATATTTCTCGATCATTTGTGCTATTCCTCGATTAGTCAATATGTAGCGTGCATGAATCAATCCGTACAGCATCTCAGCTGCTTGCTCGATAAGATCCGACTGGTTTGGATTATCCTCTAGTTCATCATCTGATACAACACATACATTATTGCATTTCAAATACACAATTTTAAAAATATTTTAAGTACATTGTGTAGCACTGAACATAACCAATTTATTATAATTACATATGAAGACAAAAAACTATTACAAATAATGTAGAATACATTAAGACAAAGTATTACTGTGTTAATTAGTTAAGCAACTATAAATAGAAAATGACTGCAGCAGCTTTTCTGCAGCTACAACTGATTAACGAGATAAATTAATAGTAGTAACCATATTGTACTTGATATAGATTAAAGTGTAAGATGTATTCCATATCACTTTAATTAGCAGTCCGCTCGTAGCTTAGGTGCAGTTTGCACTAAATACAAAGGAGCATATTATACCTCATTCCTTCATTTTTAATCGATTTGGCATTAACTTTTTATTGATAAAATGATACTCTTCTGCAGGTACAATACACTTAGTGGCTAAGCAATCCCAAGGGAACTTAGCTAGATAAACACTTTTTTATGTCGTCTTGGGTTAGATCTTTCTCTTTCATCCTATCATGTCTCTCTTGGCTAACTTTTGTTTTTTCCAACCTCTTTTGACCAACTCTTATTTTTCCGACCCTGATGCTTTTAGAGTATTTTTGGGCTACATGTTTTTATTTTATGCTAATTTCTAATTTTTTTTTTTTATAAGGTGATGATCATTGAGAGGTTTTTTGCCTTTAAACAAGAAAAAATACACTGATACAACAATCTTGTTGTCAAAGTGATCTTGTTAAGATAATATATAAGACAAAATATAAGCACATGCGATAGATGACATGCAAAGGGTTGTTTTCCTGGTTTCGTAGACCCCTACTATTGTTATTCTATAATACAGATTCCTAATACAATAACATACAACACAATACAGGATTTATCTGTTCAAGAGCAGAATTTGTTTGTTAAGAATATATACATAAATTTAAATATACACAAACTTTCTCATTCACCCATCCTCTAAACAAACCAAAACAACTTCTGATCAAAAATTTGTATTTTATTCTTGCCCATGGGTGAGTATCAGTTTCATACTATATCAGCTACAGAAAAATCCTGTCATAACTACTCAAGGTTCAAAAACTAATTAAGTAATTCCAATAATATTTCAAGTGAAAAATATACGACCTAGACTGGGAATCGAACCCAGGACCTTTGGCTTTACGTGCCAATGCTCTATCAACTGAGCTATCCTAGTCGCTTCCCAGTACAGGGCGTAGACTTCTCACTTGAATTTACGTTTTTGCTGCAATTTTTGAGTTTCCAAATTAATTACCTCGCATATGCGACATTGAAATTAATTTTTTCTCATTTTTCAGCCCTTACGCATGTATTTATTGAGATTTTAATTATTTGATTTTTCCGCTTATACGTTTTTACTAGCAAGTATTGAATTTACAATAATATTTCAAGTGAAAAATATACGACCTAGACTGGGAATCGAACCCAGGACCTTTGGCTTTACGCGCCAATGCTCTACCAACTGAGCTATCCTAGTCGCTTCCCAGTACAGGGCGTAGACTTCTCACTTGAATTTACGTTTTTGCAGCAATTTTTGAGTTTCTAATTTTCCACTTTTAAAATAAGTTATGTTATATAGCACCATATGTATTAGGAAATTCTAATTTTCCAGAGAAAGTGGATTCTAGAAAAACGAGACCTAGTTTCTACACTCTCTCCAAGATCAATATAATTCTGAACAGAATTTGGATTTTATTAGTTTTGCTGTTTCTATGATTTGGGGTACTATGATATTTTCTCTCAATCAAATAAGTTTTTTTTTATATACACTTTTTTTATATTAAACAATATACAATATTTTATTTATTTTTAATATTACACAATTTCTTGATCTCTCTCTCTCTCTCCCCCCTCCCTCTCCCTCCCCCCCTCTCTCTCCCTCCCCCTCTCTCTTTCCCTATCTCCCTCTAATTCTATAATTCTAATTAAGCAAACGCAAAAAGCAGTTCTAGGGCTACGTTCGACTCATTCCCACTTACAATTTACAGTGACAAGTAATATGTATGTTTCACATATTATCAATTCAATGTAATCAATGGTAAATTTTCCATTTATCATAACAATATGTCATGTAAAATTAAAATGTATAAAACGACAAAATACACTACAGTACTGATTTTGAGTTTGTGTTACGTGATTACAAGAAATCAGTTCATGGTCAATGTTGATTGAGAATTTGTTGCTATTCAACTCTGTAGGTCTATAATTGAAATAAGGTAAAGCAAAACTCAAAATGTTTTGTTTCGGGTTTGACAATTCTTAATTATTTCTGATACAGAATAATTGCCATGCTTAATATATCATTAACTAAGAAACTGTTATTCATTAAGTCACATTGTAGTATAAAGTTGTACACAATACTTTCTGAATTCTATAATTTAGTGAAAAAGAAAAAAAGTAAGTCTAAATTCAATTTTTTCCCCTGATGTATTGATAAAGCTACAATAAACCAGTTAAAGGTCAGCTAGTTCCCCCACCTAGGCTTAGTCTTACTAAAACATAACATTGCTATCTATCCTTTATTATATAACACGTCACATACATTCTATTCTCTTTTTTTATCACCTTCCTTTTTAAATTTATATAACATTTAATTAGGAGATTTGGTACATGTAAAAAAAAATGGAACATATAAAACTACATTTTATGTTTACTGTAGAGTTATTCTGTTAAAACTATTGAATTCGATTAAATCTCTGCAGGAGTGATTACAAATTCCATTGTTCTTCAAAAAGATCAATTTTACCAAAATACTTGCTTATTCCATGCAAACATGCTTCAATTATACTTTATTTTTGTAAGGTAATTAAATATAGAATGAGGTCTACTTTTTAAATTTTTGATTTCTTCATTACAGTAATAAATATATTAATTTGTTTAAATCACAACTTTATCCAAATGTTTGCCTTTAGCTAATGAACAACAAAAAGCACTCACTATTTTCTTTCTTCTGTTTTATTTAACACATGTTGAAGGCAAAAGGATGAATGAAGCAACTCGTATTTCCTGTCAATTACAGACATCTCTACTTCCAAAGGTCTGCATTGTTTAATTAACTTGTAAAGAAGGAAATTATTAATACGATAAGGCAGAGTTTAATCTACAGCTCAGGTAGTTCTGTCTCTGATCTTTAGAGTTTTTATCTTAATTTAACTGCGGGTTATCATAGCCTTTCTAAATACATAAGATTGCTCACAGTTAGATTACCCTAAGTTAAATGCACATATTTTTATAATGTGTTAGACATTAAAGCAAAATATAGTTAAGACGTTTGGTTTCCAGTTTGACAATCCTCGATCACATTTTCGATTTTGAATAAAAAATTAAAATATACACCAATTCTTTAAAAAATAGTTTTTTTCAGTTAGTTTTTTAGTAATCTGACTAGGTTTTTTACAAATAATGATCAACAATTACTACATCAGAATTAATTGTAATATTATTAAAGTCAGATGAAAACCCTACTTTCTCCTACTTACAGGAGACAGTAAAATGTCTATAAATAGGAAGTTTTATCTGTTGTAGCGTATAGACCTGATAACAAAGTAATACAAAAAACCATTCAAGATGAACTAGTTCTCCCACCTCATTTGTATTAGGCTTAATGCTAGGTTAACATTGTGATATCACTTTGTTAATTATGTTATAAATACTTAAATTTTGCATAAAATAGTTAACCGAAATTCACATTCGGTAAGTTCAAATATTCTTGAATTTTATTACTATTATTTACGAAACCCGAAGTTTTTCTTTTATTTGGCTCGATTTTTTTTTTTTTTATACCAGACCCAAATTAAAAAATCTTTATTTACAAATCCATAATTATTTATCTGTAATATAATATGTAATCGTTAGAAAGTATGTGAATGAAATGGGCTTGTATTTTCATACCAAAGGAAATTTGTATCCTTTAGTTCGATCGTGAGAGTCTATTTCCCATCAATTACAGTTAAGCTTTAAAAAAACCTGAGCTCGATAACAACTTGAGCTTTTTAAAAGGCTTGATAAAAGCTCAAAAGCTCAAACTTGTAAAAAGTTCATACTTGACTCGATTTACCGGAGACTCAGCTCAAATTAAAAAATCTAGGTACACCCCTAAATCAGGCAATTCAGAAATATTAATGAATTTAAATTATCAATGTTTAAATTAATAAGTTGCACTATTCTTTTGTTGGTTATGTTTGAGTTGAGTTTATAGACATAGTTGCTGATGATCATGTGTATAGGTTTTATTCACTTAGTTTATAACAGTCACTCACCTTCTCACCAGAAACTGTAAAACTACAAAATTCCCAATATTGGCGCCTGTTTCTACTGTTTTGTTACAATTACACTGAAGAAATACTACCACGGTACAATATATTATAACACATGTAGTTAATATTCAACAGAAAGAACTCTTACCTGGCTCTAAATCCAGTATCATATCCAAGGCTTGTCTGTAATGCGGTACTTGCTCATTTAATCCGGTCAGGTTAAATTTGTCTTGAATGTAATCTTCGTCAACCTAAAGACAGTAATATTTTTCACATAAGTTTAATTGATAACTAAACTTACACTAACCAAGAATTTGTCTTACCACATCCTCCTTTATGAGATTGTTACAAGATCTATATTAAAATATTGATGCAAATTAACCACAAGTCCCCAATATAGTTTTTCTTCAAATATTATGATTATTTTTATAAGATTTGATATAATTTATTGTAGTTTCTTCACCTAATCTTGGGAAACACTGTCATTCATCTTTTCCATCAGGTTTCAGACTAAATATCGTTCTCTTCCGCCCCTGATGTGATAAAAATATTCAAGGACACTACAGTATTTTATTAGGGGCTATTTTATTTTAAAATGATGATTGCAAGGTTTTTCACTTTTAACCAAAACGGGAAAGCAAAACAAGTCTACACATAGTTCAATTTAGTTCATAGTGCAGTAATATATGGGAATGTTTTTATATATGAATTAGTGTTGATATAAACTATTATTTAATTATATTAGATAAGGGTTGTTATTTGATAGTATTATTCATAATTATTTTGGTTTAATATATTTTAATTGTGTTACTTTGGTTTCAATGCTTAAGTTACTACATATGACATAGTTACTACATGGAACAATTATTTATTTAGCAATTTTTAAGTAATTTATATTAATTCCATTATATACTATGTCTAATCAGTCCAGCCTAAATGAATATCTATAATTTTCTTCCTTAATGCATAAATTAACAAGTGGTCAAATATAATTTTAGTATTTTTTAAAGCACATCGAGGGACAGAAAGCTAAGTATTCCATGAAATCCAGGTTCCTTCAATCACAAAACCAATAGACCATTATCAAGATTATCTTGATTCAACTGTATGCTGAAATATGAGAATCTGTAAAACAATATACACCAACAGTAACTGTATTTTTTTTACAATAATTATATCACATATATGTTATTAATAACCACATATTTTACAGAGCAGCTACTCTTAAACATAGTGGTTCAAAAGGGACTTTAACAAATTGTAAATTCATTTAAATTTATTCAGACTACTTACACAGTTGATTTTAGTGTCATTTTGTAGCAAATAGTTTTGAATGATATAATGAATAGTATTGAACAGTACCAGCCAAAGCACTAGTGACAGTTATTAACAAAGATGGCTTCTTTTACTAGTCCCGAGCATGCTCACTGTGTTTTGATTTGAAGAATGAAAGTCTGTGACAATTGTGCAACAGAATTTCCACTAGTATGGCAAAGATTCTTCCAATTGGCACGCCTTTTTCATGTGGTATAAATGTTTTGTTCAGTAAGAAATAAGATATTCTCAAGGAATCCCTGTATATCTAACAATGTCATGAGGCAAGTGAGACAAAGCTTTATCAGTCCAACAAAATCAACCCGGCGTGTTTCTAACAAGCTAGGTGTTCGACGTGCCTGTTTGGCATGTGTTGGGAAAACGTTCGCATCTCAAACTGTACAGATTAACAATGGCGGAAGAACACTGATAGGTGTTAACTAAAAGACACCTCTAGAATATCTCATAAGAACTTTTGTATGAAAATGTTACATGAAGAACACGATTTCAATAGTGAAAATCCATGACAATCCTTGGAACATTGTCATGTTTGTGATAGCACAAAAGTTAACGTCTTTTGTGATTAAGTAAGAGCAAAGTTTTCATCCCTTTCTTTTTTGAAGAGAAAATCTCCAACGAAATAGTGTACCTAGATATGTTGAAAAACATTTTAATCCTATGGATTGATGAGGAGACCAAGAAAGCCGTATACACATCCATCAACTGACGCACTACTGCATTATCTCACGGAGGTCTGGGATTTTCTGAATAACCGCCACTACGTTCACTGGATCTGACACCTCTCAATTTTTGCTTCTAAGGATTTATGATAGATAAAGTTTATAAACCATTTTTACAGGCTTCTCTCGCTGAACTCAGAACATGACCTATGTCGCAGGTGAAGAAGTTATAAATGACATGTTGCTGCGGATTTGCCATGAAATTGACTTCAAATGGGATGTATGCAGAATAATTACTAATGGAAGTTACATTGAACCTAACTAACTATAAGCTAAAAACTTGTATTTTGCTATAAAATGACACCAAAACGAGTTCTGTAAGTAGTCAAAACGAATTCTGTAGTCTTAATAAATTTATATGAATTATTTACAAAGTTCCAACACCCTATATAATTTTGAAGAAACTGATATTTTTAATTTTCATGAACCATACAGCTACATTTCTGATTCTAATATGACCATATGGAAATCTCTCTTAAGCTTTGCAACTGCTGTATTTGCAATATTTTTGACCAACAAATGAAAATTATGTAATTGATAAACAAAATAAACATAAGTAGAGTTGTTAGCCAACCCATGTAGCATCGATCTTTATTGCATTTTACTATGGTTTTTAAACTAACCCTGTTATGTTTTAAAAATAGTATTATCAAAACATCAAAAATTACAGTTCTGTAGTTGTCAGTGAAAATGAACCATCGACACTGTCTTTGAAGAAATATTTATACATTTAAAAAAGGGACCAAACTTGCTTTGATTGTGCGATAAACACATACTCAATGCAAATATTCTTTTACTTCCCAATTATGCCAGAACCGAAAAAAAAAAATTTACTTTCCATTTTATTACACTGGTTTGAGTTATTATCCCTCAAACCACATTTCGACCTATCCGGTTGTTGGATATCGACACAAAAACAAGTTGTTTGCAATTCAACATTTCGTCCCACTTAAAATCATCCTACTGCAATAATTAAAACACCGTTGAAAGGCTAATGTTCCATAGATGCATAATCATGGGGAAAAAACTATAAAACATTATAAATAATATTTAATTAATTGGTAAAGTTTGTGTATTTCGCAGCGAACGAGTATAGAAAAAACTGTAAAGTTGTGAAACACTGAAACATGTCCAATGGGTAACCTAGCCCAATATTGTAACCTAAATTCACAAGCAAAATAAAAGAAAGAATTCTAAACAGACTTAATAGAAAATATGCACACACACAAAAAACAACCACTTTATAGAGTGTGAAAAATCTCAAACAATTAACCACGTCCTTCTGGAGTTTATATTCAAATAAAATATCTTTTGTGGAAATAGGAGAGATCATTTAAGGAATTTTGTATAACTTGAAACTAAATAAACAAGACGATAATCCACAGCAGAGCGATAAGTATCTTATTACAACCGATAACTATATAGCCTACTCTGAATTAAAACGAAACCAAAACCTAGGGATATAAATGTAATAAAACTATCTTCTACATTAGGCCTACGATAACAGCAAAATACATTAAGACTATATATAGGTATATATGAAAATATTTTTCTATAACAAACGTTCACATAATAAAAACTGTAACAACAATCTATCAAAAGCCCGCATGACATCTAGACCCGAGACTCGGATAAGTAAGGCTCTATTACTTATCTAAATATATTTATTATAAATTGGAACTTTATTCCCATTCTCGCTTATTGTATTTAATTAATATTTTTTTTAAAAAAGGTATAAACATTCATGTTGTTATCATAATATATTTAATTTAAAATTGACATTTAACATTCTATTCACTGGTTATAAATATTTTTGATTTAAATTCTAAAATTTAAAAAAAAGAAAATTGTTGACATTATAATTGATTTTTATTTTGTTAATGATTTGTTTATTCAGATGACTTTTATGTATTACAACACAAATTACATCATGCTTTCTCTAATTTTCACAAATCCCTATTTCTGTCTAACAAATCTACTATAACACTGTTCTATATATCAAATCTTCGTGTTTCGATCTGTGCTTTCTACATTTTTCTAACTTATATAGTTTTTAACATATAAAAATTAAATAAAATCAAGATTTTAACACGTTTTTATACGCTAAAAATCACATTTTTTTCAATTCAACTTTGAGCCTAGTAAATATTATTTTATTTAATGTATAATATAGCACTGTAAAGGTAATCTTTCATAATCATGTATACAAAAATCCTTCTATAGGAAAAAGATGTAAAATCAAGAATTCAATAAAATTTTGTATTTTTCCGCAAGAGTGATGGAATACTCACAGAATGATGCAATATAATAGAATGATGCAATATAATAAAATGTGAACTCATGGATCATATAATTTTTGTAAATGGTAATTCTTGTCCAAACACTCACAAGTTGAACATATTATATTTTATAGTATTTTCTTCCTCTTTCGAACTATGTATTTGAAAATATCGCAAGTTTTATAGTTCACGAGATATATACATTCTACGAAGTTCTCCAAAAATTTATTCCTCCAGTTTGCTCTTGGGAGTGCCTAATGAAATTTGAAAATTTCGATCTTTATTTTTATATATTCCTGCTGTTCTTTGTACTACTGCGAAAAAGACATTTAGATCTACAATTTGGTATAAAGATCTAATTCATAGGCATAATATTTATTTATCAGTGAATATTAGAAAGTTCTCCTTTTTTTTTCAATTATTTTAAGAATTTTAATATTTTCAGTGTATTTGTTGCAGCTCTACTGTGTATTTTTATGGTACGGCTTTCAATATGGAATTTTGACTTCGGTTTTTGTATGAATTTTTGATTCCTGACATAGGTACTAACTCCAAATTATATATATATATATATATATATATATATATATATATATTTCAATAATAATAAGAAATTGTGTTTTCCCTAATATTATTAATTTTGGTGATTTTTTTTAAATTAGGCATAACGTTTTAGCTAAATTTGTTTTAAAAAAAGATTTTTCATATAAAAATTATATAAATTGTTTTTTTATCAACATTTATTCAATGAAAACTTGACATTAGAAAACTTTTTATTTCTTGAAAAATCTGTTAAAAAAATTTATTTTGGTTTATATAGGCTATAAAATGTTAACTTCATTTTTTGATTCCATACTTATTCCGAAACTGTTACATATAACATTTTTTTCATTACACAGATAAATTCTATGCACCTTTCGAGAAAAATTATATCTTATAAGTTGGGGTTTGCATAATATTACTACTTTTTATGAATTGAAAAAAAAAGAAGAAGAAACACATAACATGTGCCAGTTCTAGGGTTCATATTTTACTAATATTTTTATAACAACTGTAGTCGATTTTTAGAAATTGAATATTTTAGCCCTATGTCAATTTTCGGTCTCTTACTGATAACTAATGAACCGGCATTTTTTGGAGAGATGGTTAGCAATATGTTTTACTTGGGTATCTAATTAGAGGTTACATTTGAGCAAAATCAATAGAGCCGATCAATTATTTGTATTGCAATTACTTGCATGGCAAAATAGAGTTATCATAAAAATGAGGGGAAAAAAAGTCGCAAGAGATGCTCAAAATATCCCCACATACCAAATTTTATTAAAATTAATCTACGTGTTAAGCTATAGAGCACTGCACATATGACACAAGATGTATTACCATTCCAAAAACCACTTTTTAACTCAAGAGGACCTAAAAACGGAGATATCTGGATTTTGGCAAAAAAACTCTACATCATCTTTTGACTAATCACACTAATAATAAATATGTTTATATGCAAAAAAAATTAATACTCATTTTAGGGCATCTAAATATCCAAGTGTGTTGTTTGCTATATCCAAGCTATACCCAGTCTTTTAAAATCTATTCTTAAAAAAACTAATTATGGAAAATCAAAACAGGTTTTCAAGGCCATGAATTGACCCATGGAAAAACAACCCCATTGGAAGAACACTTTTCAACAATTGAAGGAACCAAATGATGTGCAAATTTATAACCATTGAGTAGAAGAACACAAACTTTTGCATCTCACTCAAAATCTCTAGAAGAAACAAGCTTTCCTTTTACAATGCACAAAAGTAGAAACAAAAGATAGAATGACATAACTATCTTGGTTAAAATATGAACACTATGGCTGCTATAATTTGGTTACAATTTGAAAGTAATAATAAATTTGAAAGTAAATAAGTAGTAAAGACATAAGACCATACAAAATTACAAATTATATCGCACATATAACACTAATTGCTATAAGTTAATATGATAATCCTAACTAAACAATATAAAAATGAGTTACAATAATAAGTTCAAAGCAAACAATTTTTTGAATGCATAATACTTCATTTTTACCTCACAAAAAAACTCATTTCCTCGAAGGCCGCAGAACCAGGAAATCCACGACACCTCCTCAGAACTGCTCATTTTCCTGAACAAAGTTCATTTAAACGTAAAAACTTTAACAAAAAACAGATTACAGTTTATTTAAGATTACATAAGCTATTAAAGATGAAGAATTATTAAAAGAAATTGCAAAATGTTATTTTTGAAAAAGAAAAAAGAAAAAAGAAAAAAAAAGAAAAGGAAAAAAACACACCTAGAACAGTAATCATCATTAAAAATAAGCTCACACTAAACCTTCATTCTTTAATTAAAACACATGACTGAAATAAGTTTATAAATATGTATTTAATGAACATTTTTTACTTGTCATTTATACACAAACTTGCCAATTCTTATAAATCTTCCAATATCTACATAACCCACTTTTCTATGTGTTTTGTACTCTTTATTTTTAATGGTAAAAAAAGTAATAATGCTGTATTTTTTTTTTCAATTGTTTAAATTTTGTATTGATAGGAGACACAGGCTTCTAAGATAACCATGTATCTCCTATCTATACAAAATCTAAATATAATAAGCTATGTGCCTTATTAAACTCTAACCTAAATATAATATTAGTTATTTATGACATCATGAAGGCTAATAATAATGAAAATATTTTAATTAAATTATGTTTCGTCTAAACTTAAGTTATTATATTGATAGGTTATGTTGATAGTGAGACGAAGTATTAGATCAACTTGATAATGACACTAAGTAGCCTATAATTTTTAAGTGACTATAAATAATTGTATTTGTTTTAAAGTTTTGAATTACCTCTCAATATATTTTGTTGTTGCTTAATGTTTTCATAGTGTAAAACCCGTAAGATTAATAGAAAAAAACCCAACATAACAAAGTGAAAAAGTGCACTTTTTTTTTACCTACTAATGTTAACATTTTAAATAGCAATTACATATAGCTAAAGCCTACTTGATATTCAGACATACATGGATATGGAAACTAAAAATATTAAGATTTTTAAAGCTATGGTAATTATATCACAACCTGTAACTAAGTCAAACTTCAAATTAGGTGGGCTAGGCCACTGTCAAATATTGTTAGAGCACAGGCAGGTTGGGTATTTATACATGGTGTTGTTAGAAAGATGATCGATAACATCCTTGCCATAATATGCAAAAGTAGTCTCAAGTTCAAGTGTTACAACTATATATGTATGGCTGACAGTGACAACAGTCGATGTATAATGATGGACTTTTAATTTTCGTCTTTGTCAAAATTTAATTTTATAGGAGATGACATATAATTTTATTGATGAAGTGACTATGGCCGTACAAATAAAGTTTTGTTCTAGGCTGTAATGAAATGTTTTATACGGAAACTAGCAATGACAATATCATACATATGTTGTGTCAAGACTGCTATCCTGTTGAGAGCATAACTGATTTGACCATAGCTATTTTTATATTTAATTTTCGAGGGAACCTAGCTGGATCTACAACCTTTTTACATATAGTTAGATCCCTCTATTTCACTTTCCTAGGTTTCTCTTGACCAATTTTGTTCTTTTCTTAGACACTATTAAAGTATTCAAGTGATAGAGGTCTTTATTTTATCTTCTTTTTTTATAAGGCAATGATGACCGAGAAGTTTTCACTTTTAAAATAGGAAAACATTGAATTAATTTTGAATTTTTACCTAAGCAAAAAATAATTTGCAACAAATTTACATGCTGCATAGTTACTAAACTATTTGTAGCACTCACAGCTAATGAACTATTGCTCATTCCATAATGTTACAACAATTTACTTTTAAATATCTCAAAAGAAATAGTCTATACCTAATATTGTTTCAGAATGGAAATTTAGATATCTTATAACTTCAGTCGCTTAAAATTATTCTTTCATAAATAATTAATAATTGAGGTTTATAATCGACAAAAATATGTTATGACAACAACAAGTTAGATTTAAAATGCACATAATATTAAAAGTTCATGTAGGCTACCTTAACCCTTCATCAGGCGCATTGATTTTGAAACGCCATCAGAGGTTATACAGAGGAAACGCATATGGAGGTTACCTCCGCGTTTGGAAAAATAAAAGTAAACATTAGTTTAAACATTATTTATTATTAAAACATAATTATCAATCATAAAGTGTTCAAGTGCATGTATTAATATGCAAATAAAAAATATTAGGTCATTGAAATGTATTATGAATTAGCATTAGGCCTATAATAAACAATAAAAAAAGTAACACATTAACATAAAGTAGAAATTATTTGAAAAATAATAAATGGTTGTTATGAATACTGCATAATGAAGAAATAAAACTCGTAAATTTAATGTTCGTTTAAAAAGGTTTGTACTAGACCTATATCAAAATATTAATTTTGTTACATCAGTTCTTAGTACAGTACCTCTAAGTCTTTATTCTTCCAGACGTCCTTTACGTCCACTACTCACTTTCACTTTCTTCCGAGTTTGCTGAATGCAAGTTGTGCAGACTGCAGGAGCTGTGTGTTCTCTGCATATGAACTGGCTGCATTTAGAACACCAGGTCTTTGACGAACGATTCTTCTTGCGATCGCAGCTGTAGCAACGGTCTGATAGTAAATCATCTGCTGAGGCTTCTCTCTGGGAGCAATGGTCTTCAATTCCCAAAATCTTGCAATTCGAGTTCTATATTCGTGCTTAGGTGCAATATCTCACAACATTGCTTTGTTGATGTTGAACCATAAAACTTTTTTACTACATTATCATTTAGACGGCTATTTGGTGGGATATTTTCTAAGTCATCAAAATTGTCAATAACAAAATTATCAAACTCTCAACTTTTTCTTTATTGTTCATTGGTCTACTCTTGTTGTTGGAACTCTTCATGTCCATCATGAACATCAACATTCATTTCTTCTCCATGTTTGTCATCCACAGATCCAGCAATACTTTTGTCATCTTCATCACTATCAATAAAAAGTTGACGAACAAAATCACCAGTAGGTCTTGGAGTTTCTAAATAATCAGCTTCTTCCCTTTCTACACTTCGTAAAAGTCCTTCAATTATATTACGTTCAACTGAATCCATTGTAAAGTTTATAATTTATATATGTTTAGAAAAATATAATATGATTCTATGGCAAAAAAAATGGCATTATATAATAAAAATTATAAACTAAAAAATATGTTGAGGTTTGAAGGCTAATAAAACACTGTATACACTACAACACAGTTGTTGTAAACCGAACAGTTTTTTCAAAAAAAAACTACAGCACAAAAACAATTATTTATGTAACTTGATCGGGCGCACGCGGATGTTGGCTCCGCACTGACAGCCACGCTATCGAGCACACGAGGAGGTTACCTCCAAGCACTGGAGAAATTCAACCCCAGACTGAAAATAAAAGAGACAACGGCTAAAATCGGACATGACTCAGTTCCTGGAAAGAGACTTGTGAGGTACGGTCAAGGGCAGACGGCCGAAAGCACGTTTTCTACATTTTCAAACAAAAATATGCAAGCGTGGAGGTAACCTACACTATGCGCCCGATGAAAGGTTAATATTATCCTACTATATTAACTAGACCTTCTCAAAAGGTAATTTTTTACTGTAGCGTACCAATTTTAATTTTTTCTTCTTCGTTATGTAGGCCTACTACATACTTCTCTTTACAAGAATAGTAACTTTTTTGGGGAATGTGAGATGTGTGAATATGATATAAAATATTGGTAAATAGCGAGGGAAATTTCCAATCGATTTAAGTGTCAAATCTCTGCAATTCCTCTTTAAAATAGCGGTTTTTCCATCATTTTGATACTTATTATTATATTTGCTTAGGCCTACCAATTACTTTTTATCTTTCACAATTCATTATTTCTATCCTAAATCAGCGATTTAAAATGACTGATTTATGGCATTTAGAGGTTATTTCGACACATATTTCATCATTTTAAGTAAGATCTATCAAATTTTTTTTATTCCACACAGAACATAGGAGAAATATGACTACTCAGTTGAATATGTTAAAATTTGTCGATTTCATAGATTGTTAAGTAAATAATGAATTGTGAGAGATAAGAAACCACTACCTTTGTTCATTAAATTCTATTTAATTGAAAAACTTTATACTGAAGCAGAATTACCAAGATTTGACACTTAAATCGACTAGACAACTTCTTTACATATTTACATATATATATATATATATATATATAAAATATTTATTTCATATGAATATTTTACATGTGATATAAAATATAAAGCTACCTTACTCGACCTTATAAGGTAAAAACAATATCCGCTCACTGAAATCGAGCAACATTGAGTGTGGTTAGTCAGTTAGTCAGTATTTGGATGTGAGACCGCTTGGGAACACCTTGTGAAAAATTTCAATAGGATTAGACCTAATGTTATCATATCATACATAGGTTTATTTACGTGCAGGTCAGGTAAGGTAGCTATATATAGTAAAGTGGCGGTTAGTACTTGGATGTGTGACCGCTTGGGAACGCATTCAAAAATTTTTTGTTTTCCAATTTATGTGTAGGTCAGGTAAGGTGGTTTTATATACATACATATATATATATATATATATATATATATATATATATATATAGCATATATATAGCCACTTTACTTGACCTTTCAAGGTAAAAATTCGCATACAAACCTATTAACATGTAATTTCACTTAATGGACCTTAACCTAGAAAAGTTGAGGGTATGTTTTTTCCATAAAACAGCTCTGCTGCCATGTTTAGCTCTGCTGTGAAAACTTATATTATTAATAAATATAGTATGTTGAACATGATTTTTTTTTCTTTAATCGCCAAAAAAACCGGCTGCAGTTACAGTAAAGAATTACCCTTTTGTTTAATAAGTGACTATCAAAAAGAATACTTTCTACAAAATAGGTTAAAGTTTGCTTCTTGGTAATACATCCATGATTATTATCAAGAAACAAGCATTATTTAAAAGCTGAAAATGACAACTATTTTATAAAGATTTTATTATCCCACGAAAAGAGAAAACTGTTAGCTTACCCCTAGAACAGCCACACAGCAGGCCTAATAAAACAATGTTACTTAATACTACAGTAATACAGATCATTGATTATTTCCTCATTTTAAAAATCGTTCTATCGAGTTCAATGTAGTAATCTGTTGAACAAATAAAAGCGAATTGTGCCAAGGCTTTTATACTGGTAATATCCATTAAATTTATAAACAAATTTGTAGTTAAAAGAGGTAGCTAGATTTACTTAACACATAGTTAAATAGCATAGCCCTACCTAAGCCTAATAATTTTACAAAAAGAAAATCAAATTTAACAAAATTTTCCCTATAAAGAACTACTTTAAATCATAAAATCCTACACACTTGTAAAGACATATTATTTTTAATGAAAATGAAACTCAGAATATTAAACATTAAGCTCAAATAACTCACCTTTTTCTACCTTGATTAGCCACGCTTAACGTTCTTCAACAAAGAACCATTCGTTCAATCTTTATTAGGTCAGTGGTCGCTGAAAGTAAAGAAATAAAGTTTTAGTAAAATGACATTTAAAATGGTTTTCTGACTCCTACAGCCAATAAAATAAATAATTATACTTGGTTTAAAAAAAAATCTGATACCACTACGTTACATAATAATATTATATTAATTTTCAATCAAAATATATATGTATATAATCGAAGCACTGTATTACAGTTGTTAAAGACAGTGAAATAATTATGAATATGAAATTAACTTATAATTTTGTATTTCTTTAATGAAATAATAAACATACTAATTACTAATACATACTAATTGTGAAAAAGACACTTTTAGAAGCAAAAGAAGATTGTATTAACGTATAAACTGCTCAAAAATCTTTCTGCAAATTACGATTGTGTCTGACATTAATTTAATTTGAAATGTCATCAATAATTAATTATTGTGATGTGTATCGCTATAATCGAAATTATTTTGAAATGTATATAAAAAGGCTTCGCTCTCCAAAATAAACAGTTATCCCTATATATATATATATAAAAGGATAAAATTATATTCATCTTTAACACATCTTTGGTTGAGTATGATTCTACTCTTTTTTTGTTGTTATTTCAATTCTTCCCTAAATATAAATTTGCATGGTTGTAACTGTTGTAACACAAACAAGATGTACAATTTAACAACCCTCTTCAACATGTTTAAAAAATATACAAATATTAGAGATAGGAATTCATATAATTTTAAATGACAATTCAATTGAAAAGGAATAAAGAAACCTTAATAATAGACTTTATCTAATTTTGATGTAATCCTGACTCTTAATATGAATTAGACATTCAGCCTTAAATTGTTTAACAGACATTTTAGTTATTTTTATGTTTATGTCAAGAGCTGACAGATAATAAAAAAATGCAATATTCGATTTGTTTTTTTAGATGTAAGCTGATGCAAAAAATTTAATGTGCGTCAGAAAGGGGCTATATGAAGTAATTCTATGCCCAGCCTATGGTAGGCTAGATGCCTATTGCCTATGGTAGGAAGGCAAAACAAGATAGAAAATAAGATTTGTTTTTGGCGCGAATATACTTAAAGTGGTTTTAATACATTAATAAAAAAAGTCGTGTTAACTAATTTAAAGATTCGAATATAATTTGATTTTATACTTGTGTGCATTCTGAACTGTTGGGGCAAAATTTCTACAAATTATTCTGTCATGTTTTATATAAATTTTGTGAGAGAAGTAAACCTAACCTAATTATCCTTCAGGTTAGATTATCTGATTTAATTAAATCTATTCAAGATTTAAATAGTAATACTTAAAATGAAGAAACTTGCTTTACTAATGTAATGTTCTAAAGTAATATGTTATTCTTTTAAGTCTAAAAAACAAGTAATAATTTAGATGTAGATCTAATTGAAAATGGATATCTTAGATTCTGTTAATGAAGTCCTGCCATGTAGAAGCAAGCAGATTCAAGAACTCCACAACTTGTTAGGTGATGTAAGTATACTACATATTATGTATATAGGCCAGAGTAAAAACTATATAGATATATTAATATCACCATTAATGTTAACAATGAGTTATCATGTCAGGTTTTAATTTCCTAGCCTATTTGTTGTTTTTTTATTTTACATTTGTTGTTAGTAAAATATGTGTCTTCTCAAGTCAAGATAATAGCTAGTTTAAATTACAGTAGGCTATTTGTACATTCTTGTCTTAACTTTTAGGGAATTGAACGAGTCCCTGCAACTATTTTTATCTATGGACATGCAGCCACTGGCAAGACAAGTGTTGTTACTTATTTTTTGTCTTTAACTGGAGCACGATATGCAGTAGCTAACTGTATTGAATGTTATACACCAAGACTTCTTTTTGAACCATTACTTCATGAAATAATGGGTAAAACAATAATTTTATTAAATATGTAGTTAGTACATTTCATTTTTGGTGTTTCTGTGTGTGTAGAAGGGAATATATGAATCTGTAGAACAGGTAACTGGTAATTCATGGTATATATAGGATTGTATATATTTTTGTGTGATTCAAACAAAAATCTTAAAAATTAATCTTAAATCTACTTTAATCTAACCTATCAGGAAAGGTAAAATTTTAGCAATATCAAATTTTTTTTTTTTAGATTATTGGACATTTGAAACAATCTTAATTAACTTAATTTTGTAACTTCCAATTTCTATTTAATATTCCAATCTCTATAGTAGTTTTAATATTAGTGATGACAACAAATAGGGGGGTGGGGTGGTGTTAAATAATTCATTTGAAACAAAAAAGATTTATAGATTTTGTTAATCTTTTATATTTGAGTGGCCTTTAGAGAAAGCACATCATGGTAGAATAACTTATTTGTAATTATTTGCTTATTTTATAAAGAAAATATCAACTGACGATGTAAAAAATTCTCAAGTTGTTGTAGACATCCAAAATTAAAGTATATTTTTGCATCTGATATGGAAAATTATCACAACTACCTACTGAAAAATGAAAGACACAATGTATTTTGTTATAACCCCAGTGTAGTAGACAAAATGACTCTCTGCACTTCTGCAGTGACGAGAGTTGTAATGCTATACTTTTATTAACCAGTCGAAAAACATCACCAACTTAAGTGTATTATATGACTTAATTATCTATTAAACACACTTAAATATTTCTGCATTCTAAAAACATTTTATAATGATAATAAATGTAATCAGAAGCTGCTGGTTTTCACATTCTTATTTGTTACCTGGCCCTAGAATAATGTTTTCAGAAATGTGTAGGCCTAATTCTACTGGTTCCCACTCATAGCACTGAACATCGGACAAGTATAAAGTTACCAAATAGTTAGTGTTTAACAGTTAACCCTGCGGTACTCGCGTGGTCTAGTGAAACAGGAATACTCGCACGGGCTACAATTGTAGCCCACTACATTTTTTTTTTATTACCTCAAATTCAATATTTTTTACCTCAATGTATTTTTTTTTTACGTTCATTACCAGACATAGAGTATTATATGTTAACAGTAAATCCCATATTTATACCTCATAAGTATGAAAAACTTAAACATTGAGCACCTTGCATAAAAATGAAACTTGAATTATTAGTGTTTGTTAGAAAATATATGTACAAAGTGTTGTGCATCATCCTATTTTACCGACGGTTGAGGCAAGCACGGCATACAATGTTGGAATGTTCAGGACACACCTTGTGGCCACACAAGTCGCAGCTCTTCCGAGTAGATCGGTCACGCGCCCAGTCGCACAGGTAGCACTGACCCACTTTGTCATCTTTAGGAACAGGTTGAGGTCGAGGTTCTTCAATACCTAAGATCCTTCGGGCTCTAGCTTTCATATCAGTAGGAAGAACTGGGGATTCTAGACGCTTCCTTATCTGTGGATGAATAAGTTCCCAAGCAAGGTTCTCAAGGAATTTTCTTCTTGTTGTGATTTGATCTGGACCATTGTTGAACGTATAAACATGTGACTCATTTATTCCAGATATGTTTACAAGATAAAAAAAGAGAATCATTGGTCAGCGTTTAGTGTTTCTTGAGACATCATATTTACTACACATTTGATCAACTGAATCGACACCAACTTTTGTTTTATAATAAAACAAAACAATCTCTGGTTTACGGGACTCACCACTCTTGGGATTGATTTTCTGGTCAGGGTGCATTGTACTAAGTAGAATAACTGCCTTCTTTTTCTTTGTACAATATGACACAAGTGTCTTTTCCTTGTGATATGCACACAGGGATGAATGCACATCACGGTCCTTGTTCGCTTTAAACTCGTCAGGTATGCCTACACTATTTGCTCTCATTGTTCCAACTAGTGTCAACTTTTTTTCGGTGAAAATCTTGTCAGCTGAGCGATTGAGATAAACCAATTATCTGTAGTTACGTTACGATTGGTTCCTGCAATCGGTTCACACATTCTAACCGTTACGTCATCTGCTGATGAAAGGGCCTTCTGGTTGTTTTCCCACGTAAACTTCCAAATGTACCGTGTACATGGTTTTTGCACAGGCTAGTGAAAAGACCTTTATTCCGTACTTTCCAGACTTGCTAGGAATGTACATTTTAAAAGGACATTTGCCTTGAAACTTGACTAATTGTTCGTCCACAGTGCAGACTTCAATAGGCGTGTAATGCCTCTGGTAATTATTCACGACAATTTCAAAAAATTCTCTCATGGCAGCAAGGCGATCAATTTCTCTCCTTAGATTGCGGTCGCGGATGTCGTCAAACCTTAGACACCTCATCAAAAAATGAAAATGGTTTTGACTCATAGTTAAGTAGCATAACTCAACCCCACTACCACGAGATTTATCCCAGATTCCTTTAGAATTCTTTCTGGCACCACCTAAACAACCTGTTAGAAGCAAAATCCCAATAAGTGCTCGAATTTCAGTTTCGTCTGTTTCTTGTGCGTCTCGCTCACGTGAAAATTTGTCTCTTAGAGTAGAAATATAAATATTTGTACTACTAACAATTAGTCTAATTATTTGGTATCAAAAATAGATCAAAACAGTCACGCTCAGATTTGGCATTCCGAGCTGCAGCTTTAGGCCCAGGCAAACGTATAACGATATTGCTAGCTCATGTACGAACGTTAGGGGGTGCATTGGGAGTCTTCTTCCACTTCATCACATTTTTATCCTTATCTTTGGAAAAATAGAAATTACCTAGAGGCGTATCATCTTCATCATCAATTTCTACCTATTGATTAGTCTGTGGTTCCAAAGAGTTACTATTAGCTACGTCCTCATCCTCCAAATGTCTTTCTTCCTCTATGGAATCACTCTCCCCATCATCACTGTCATTTAGTTTATCGTCTGGCTCATCATCACTGTCAACAGTGTTTAAAGCAGCAAAAATATCTTCATTACACAAACGAACACGCTTTGGGTCACTCATAGCACCAACACTCGCGCGGGCTACAAGGGTAACACAGTGCGATTGCACACTGAGTGTGTGGGGAGGGAAGCGACTGGAAGGTACTGTGACTCCTCCCCACTCCTGACAACGCGCGGAAAAAACACGAACTAAACAAAATGGCTGGGCTACAAAATGCCGCAGGGTTAAAAGATTTTACTTGTCTAAAAATAAATACCTACTTTTATATTAAGTACTTATATTTATGAATGTCCTTTTAGTAATTTTTACCTTTTCTACTTCTTAAATTCAATGAACTTCGAAAAAATAAAATATGTAAATAACAACTAAAAAAAAATTAATTATACAAGTCTTTTTTTTTCTGTCTTTGTAATATTCAGCCTTAAAATTGTAACACTTAAACAGTTACTCAGCTAGAAGGAAAACCCATTGTCTTTTTAATATAGGCCTAACAATTAATAAATGTGTTTTAAAATGGGGTCTCTAAAGCTAGAGTATAAAATTCATTCCCTTACTTGGAAAATGTTTAAATAAATTTCTCGGGCAGGTTGAATATACAGTATAAAAAAAGTTCTTTGTTTCCTTTTAACATCTTTATTTTATGCCTGTTAGACTAATGAAGACGGAGGAATAGCTTAATTTATTGAAAAACCCAAAATCAGCAGAGGGGGCTGAAAATTACATGGTTCTCAGATTCAAATTACAACAAGCTAGATCACAGTGCCCTAACCAAATGAACCAAAACCATTCTTCATTTTAGTATAATACCACAATGAGTTATATAAAACTATCTGTAATATTACTTATGCCAATTACTAATAGCTTTTAAATGTACTTTAAATAAAAGAGAGAGAGATGCCATATCTGATCAATATGCCCTGTAATCTAGTGGAGTGACCAGAGTGGAAATCTCAAAATTGGAGATCAAATAACGGACAGGTCAAACTTTTCTTACAATTTTACAAAACCAAATTTCTTGGGTAGAATTAAAGCAAATTAAATTAAAGCTGATATTTTATTATATTAATTTCTAGAGTTATGGACATTTTTATATTTTCCTCCAATGAAAATTTCTATTTTACATTTTGTGTTATGTTATAACTAGGATGTTATGGGAATAAAGCGTTTGAGGAGCGATGCGATTCTTTTTTGACATTTGTTAACTATTTAAAAATGGCTGCACACAAAGGCGCTTTTGATGAATACCAGTGTGTTATTGTAAGTATGTACAAACATATTCTATATTCTTTTAGTGTCATATCATTTAAATATTTATAAGTACTTTTTGTAGAAAAGATAAATTTTCAACAATGTATTTTTATAACAATTCATTTCGTTCTTGTTGTTTAAAGGCAAAAAAATCCTCTGGCATAGCCTTATAAGAAAAAGCATAAAATAAAGACCCCTTAGTCTTCAAATACTCTAATAGTGTTAGGGCCAGAAGAGAACAAGAGTTGATCAAGAGATAGGAAAGATGAAAGAGAAGGATCTAACCCAAGACTACTTGTAGAAAGGTGTGAAGGCTTGCTACACCCATACTTCCTGAGGGGTATAAAGGAAAGTTAAGATTTTGTAAATTCAATAATTAAAACAATTTTTTTTAATACACATATAGATGATTATGATACCCAAGACATATTATTATTTTTTTTTTTTTTTTTTTACTTACGAGTATTATCTACATGTTTAAAATTAGTAGCAATTAATTGCCTCGGTATCCAGTTAAACAACAAAATTATCTTAAACAACTGACCAAGTTCAAAACATGTTAAAACAACTATTAAAAGTTATATCAATACAAAATCAACCTCTTATAAAAACAAGAACAAAGAACATAAAATAAAAACCACTAATCCTCCAATAGAGTCAGTGTTGGAGAAGAACATGGATTGATCAAGAGAAACCTGATAGGAAAGATGAAAGAGAGGTATCTAACCCAAGACTGCACAAAAAAAGGTGTCCCCTACCAGTTCTGTTTATTATAATTATTACTAGCGAAATCAAAGTGCTTAGTTGATACCGGTATATAATGTTTTATCTCATCTGTCATATATTATATAGAGCTGTCTTATATAAAATTTGTGATACCAGCAAAAGAAATGTCACATACATCACATTTCAGTGTCTAATGTCATTTATTGCATTCTGGTTTCTTCTAGTTTGTGTATAATAAAGTTTATTCATTTGAACAATAAAAATGAAATAACACAAAGTTAAATGTTATATAAATTTGTGAATAATGTATTGAAAATGTGAGTTATTTGCCCAAGGTGCTTGATACATGTGAACGTTTGTCAGAACTTGGTGAGCACTACTTGCCAGCATTTTCACGCCTACAAGAGTTGACCTCATTGCCCAACCTTTGTGTCATATTCATAAGTCAATTAATCCCAGAGAAATTCAGTCCAGATTGTAGTTACATAAACATTCCATTTCCACAATACAGTAAAGGTAAGGTTAAAAGGTTATGTAAGAATTTACAGTAATCAAAACTGTAAAGATTGGTTTTATAAATTATCTAAAAATAATTTAGTTTTAAGTCCTTTGTAGTTATGATGTCTAAGTAACAATTATTAGGGATCTTGAATTCAGATTGATCAAATTAAAAAAAAAAAAAAAAAAAAAAAAAAAAAAAAAAATGTCAACATATAGGCCTAAAGAAGATTTCACATAAATAAAATGCAAAGTTATTGATCCAAAGGACTCATAGGTGGAATGAAATTAACATTAAAATAAATATTTATACTTAATACACAAATAATATAGACACACTTTTTTTTTATTATAAAGGACATTATAATAATTGTAGGTAGGATGAAAGATTAATAACAAATGATTGATAAACTTTGGGGGAAAAACACTTTGTTCATCTTTTATAAAAAGCGAGTTATCCTCAATACAGTCAACATCCATACACAAGACAAAAAAAAAAAACCCCTGTTGAAAGATAAAATTCTTCAGTAAGGTTAAAACATTCAAAGTAGAACAGAAAGGAAAACAAAGTCAGAATAACACTTCAGTTTTATCATAATTTTTTAGAATTTGGTTCCAATTGTCAATGCACATCATGTACTTTTATGTTTGTGATGTCATGTTCATGTGTGTGTTAGTTTAATAAAAAATTTTAAATGATTAATATGTACTAAAGTTGTTTAAAAAATGTCATTAAATTTTGGGTATACTTGAATAGAAAAGGCAAAATAATGTTTACTTTAAACACACCAGAACTACAATGGACTGAATGTAGAATTAAAGCTGATTATATCAACTGTCTAGAAAGGCAAATAACAATGTATGAAATAGATGGTACACAAAAAATCTTTTAGGTAAGGTAAATCCGCTTCATTAATTTAAAGTAGATTTGTTCTTTTCCTAAAAAAAAAAAAAAAAAATTACAAAATATAAGTTACTTGTACAAGGAAAATATAATTTGAGAATATCATATTTTTTACACCTTTGCACCATTTTTCAAAGTTAAAAGTTGACTTCATACACAAGACTATATAGCACAAACCTAGTATGATCAAAGCTTTTTTTTATAGTATAAAAGTTGTAATTTATAAATATGAATATAATTATTTTGTAGTAGAACTAATATTATTTAAAAAGATATTTCTTAATATAAAAACTGTAGATCAAAATATCCAAAAAGAAGTAGCTGAAAAAGGTGTTCGGGGATTTACCTACAAGTTGACTGTAAGTTTGCTAAAAATTTATAAATATAAATTAAATATGACAGCTACAGTCATAACATATATTTCATTTCGACCTAGCTTAAAGTCTCCATAAAAATGTGTAGCATTTTGTTTCCATAACAAGGTTGAATTAATTTCAGATGAACTATTGGAGATCTTAATGCTCAACTACCCAGAACAATATTCAGAACAGTTCTACAAAACATATCTAAATCTGTTTCTTAGTGTGTTTTTGAGGGCTACACGAGACTTAAATGAAATGCGATATTTAGTAAGTAAACTATTTTAGATCCTATGCTCAACTACCCAGAACATTATTCAGAACAGTTCTACAAAACATATCTAAATCTGTTTCTTAGTGTGTTTTTGAGGGCTACAAGAGACTTAAATGAAATGCGATATTTAGTAAGTAAACTATTGTAGATCCTAATGCTCGATTTCCCAGAACAATATTCAGAACAGTTCTACAAAACATATCTAAATCTGTTTCTTAGTATGTTTTTGAGGGCTACACGAGACTTAAATGAAATGCCATATTTAGTAAGTAAACTATTGTAGATCCTAATGCTCGATTTCCCAGAACAATATTCAGAACAGTTCTACAAAACATATCTAAATCTGTTTCTTAGTATGTTTTTGAGGGCTACAAGAGACTTAAATGAAATGCCATATTTGGTAAGTAAACTCGCAGCTTATAATTATTGTCACCCTATTTTTTTTTATCACAGCTTCACATATTTTTTTGAATAAGAGAATGTCAGCATCTTAATAATTTTATTCATAAAATACTATCAATAAATTAAAAGTGGATTTAATTGATAATATTTAAAATAACATAAAAATGATGTGATATTTAAAATAAGACCACATCGTTTTTTATATTATTTCAGAAGAATTGGCAACAAAATATTTCTAAGAAATCAATTTTTAATAATAGTTATAATGATTAAGGAATTATATTATATTTGTTAGTCGAGGTAGAAGTTAAAATTGTTAGTTAGCATAATGTAAGATTGTAATTATAATTTTTTTATTATTTCCAGTCTGAATTGAATTTTAAGAAATATTGTGAACCTATAGAAGATGGATCTGTGAAGGAAAATGATCTATCTGCACTATGGAAGAAGATTTCTCCTCACTTGAAGGCATCCTTGTACACTGTGTACCTGGGCACTAATATGAGGTAAATTTTGTCAGAGATATATTCAAAAATGAATATCTATTATATTAGAGAAATAAAATTAACGTTAATACAAACTAAGTTACAGCAATGCAGAACAGTTTCAAATTACAATAAGAATACGTGTAGTACATTATGGTTATTCAACTTGAAGTTCCCAAGGAAATTAGCAAACTATACAAAAAAACCCTGAGAACTGGCCTCTGTGAACTCAAAGAATTTCCACGGTAAAAGACACGATTGAAAAAAAGGAACATCTAATCAGAAAAAGCTCGCAAATATCAATCTAGGAAATCCAAAGCAGAACTTTGATATGTTTAGCCACGTAAACATAAGGTGGGGGGGGGGGGGGTGACACTTGAAGACTCACTGTCAGTCTTTTGACAATAATAAAACCAACCCGACATAATAACAAGGCTATTCCAAAATAAAATGTGTTCAAATTCAAAATTTAAACATTCAAAAATTAAATCAATATTAATTACCAATAAAAGAAAGTGAAAAGTGTGTGTTAATTGAAACTTAAAAGTGCTACGACGAAACAGCGAATTATGTGAGTAGTTAGTAGTTTAAAACATTCATGAAAGAGAGATCTCATAATGAATCAATTAATTAAAATAAACTTAAAATCAAATTAAAGTCAATAGCCTACAACAAATCAGATTCACAATAACAGAAATACCTTTAAAAAATCAATTATTTGTAACTAACGCCTAGGTTTAAATAATGTGAAATTCCTTTGGTATAATTTAGCTTAAATAAGAATCTTACTATACATTTCAAGCAATTTTAAGCGAGCTAAGAAAAATCAAAAAATTGGGTCAAAATTTATCAACTGCAAAAAAGCTTAAGTAATATGAAAATACTTTATTATGTTGAGTAAGAGCAATTGTATACTTGATTGTAACTAAACTCTTATTATTATTACACTGAACACTCCCTCAAATCTCTTTTTTTTGTACAATTGTAGCTGAAATAGAGCTAATACTTAAAATTTTATAAATTAAACTAAAAACAATGTATTTTCTTCCTAACTTTAATTTAGTTACCATATTTATACAAATAAAAAAACAATGTCTAGAGAACAATTTCGATATAACCAAATATCGTAAACTATCAAAAATTAAGGAAAATATCGAATTTACAGCTAAATACAGCTAATACTTAAAATTAAAAAAATAAAAATAAATAACATTGTATTTTCTTTCTAATTTTAATTTAGTTACTATAGTTGCACAATAAAAGAACAAAGTGTATAAAACAACTTGATATAACCAAATATCAAAAATTAGGATTAAAATATTGAATTCTTCATTGTTAGCTGTTGGGCGACATGAGATCGGATCGGGAAAACTAAGATCTCGGCTGACAGCTGACATGAGAGTTGTAAGGGTTAAAATGAATTTGATCTTTTGTATAATTTAATGTTGAGTGGGCTGTATAAAAAACATGGCATAGTTTTTCTAGCGCAAATCTAAATATTTTAGTAATAATCAATCCAGTGAATTAGATAATTATTAATGTTTACGATTAATAAAATTTAGCAATAAGTAAGTCTTAAAATATTTGTACATTAAAACAAAATTATAATTTATTCAAATTAACTTACAATAATAATAATAATACAAAAGTTAATCTCGTATCTGCACTTATTTAAAACACTGAGTCTGATAAATCCTATCACAGCCAAGCTGTAGTAATTTGGGAAATCGAATCTGGTGGACCTCTAACATCCATAACTCTTACAAAGTAAAAGACAAGTAAATGTCTTCCAATTTAAATGTAAATATTTCATATGGAATCTTTAAAAGTTGCTATCATTTTAATTGTCAGTATGACTTGTCTAATAAACATTAAGTTTGGTTTTATAATTCAGATTTCAAAATTATTTACAAGAAATGTCAGTAGTCAGAGACCTAATGTTAATTTGTAGACAAAATTGGTCCAGCTGTTGGGCTGCAATTCATCCACAAACAATCATACAACTACGACAAATGCTATTAGTCCAATAACACTACACTTAAAAAATGGTTTTATATGGTGTCTATAGTCATCTTTTTATTTAGTTCAATAAAAGAATAATTTTAATTGTAGTCAGTGAGATACAAAGGAATTAAAACTACAGGATAACTCCAATTATCCGAATTAATTGGGACCGGACCCGATTCGGATAATTGGATATAACTCGGAAATCAAGTAAAAAAGGTATGTATGTACATTGTAAATCAACTTTTGCATACATTGCTACACACATATAATAATGTAAGTATAATGAATGAAAAGTAATGAATAAGTAATTAAATGAAATGAAATAAATTAAATAGTTTGTACATACAGATGTTACATATGTATTTCACTTGAACAGCTCGAGTAAAGCACGTTTCCTAGCAGCAAGGTCCCGCAGGCACTTGACGGTTGCCGGTCCATTCACTTTGATGTTTTCAAAACACATAAAAGCTTCTCCCTGTGTAGGAACACTTTCATCCTCTGTTTCTTCATTGTCCTTGTCCTTGTTGTTCATCCAAAACTCTCTATGATTTCATCATCAGTCATTATCTGGAACCCTTATTTATCTTTATCCCAACACAGCCACTCCTACATCATCAACATCACATTCTGAGCAACCCACGATTGCACTAGCCATGTTTACAAAGTCTCCCACAGACAGTTTCTGCTCTTGTTCATCAACTACAGCTGTTGTTTCTTGTATCCTTTGCTTTTACAGTTCAAGTTGTTCTTTGGTCTATGTGCTGTTTATTTGATTCCAAGCTCTTTTTAATGTAGGCTTTTAACCATATTCCAGGAATCTGCAATCATGTAACAGCAGTCTTTCAAATTAATTTTTTTATAGAAATCCAGAACTCTTGTTTCATTGTCATCTTCAGCCAGTAGCAGTTTACGAAGCAATTGATGGCAGTAGTGTCGTTTGGTGCATTCAATTACATTCTGATTCATGGGCTGCAGCAGACTGGTTACATTAGGCGGTAGAAACAGACATTTAAAATCTCTGTTTTATCTCTCGAGAAACTCAAGGGGAGGTTGAGTTGGCGCATTGTCAATGATGATCAGAATCTATTCTGTTTTCCCCATTTCTTCTTTAAATCTTTTTACCTCAGAGATGAAGGTTCTGTTGTACCATTCCAAAACTATATCAGTGTTCATCCATACACTTTTTTTTGGTTCAAGTAGGTCACTGGTAAATTGTTTACGTTTTGAAAGCTCTTGGCTTTTTTGCTTTCCCAATCATTAGTAAAGGTAGCCGATTGTTGCCTTTAGAGTTAGCGCAACTTACTGATCTTGTGCCTTGGAGCATTTTGTTCTCTTTTGGATGCCAAAGTTTTTCTCGGCTAAGCTTTCCAGTTCAAACTGGTTTCATCGGCATTCTATACAAGTTCAGGATCGTAGTCTTTAGTTTCTTGTTTAAAAGTTTCCAAAAAACTATTGGCAGCTTCGTGATCGGTAGAAAGTTTCTCTCCCGTTACATCTAACTCCTGAATGTCTTGTCTGTATTTAAAATTCCGGAGCCAACCCTGGCTTGCTTTAAAATCAGTTAAATCCATTTTTTCACAAATCATCCGTACTTTTTCCACATAAAAAAGTCCTGAAATCGGTTGTCCAATTGAACTTTATTGCAGAAACCACGTAAACCTTTTTCATCACTTTCCTAGAAGAACATCCATTTCATTTTCAAATGCTCTGACAAAGCTTAAGATTTTTCCACTGTTAGTTTTAATGTCAGATACTGTAGCTTTTCCCACGTCAAATATCCATGCCAGTTGCTTTCCAGGCACACCTTCATTAAACTGATTTATAATTTCCACTTTATCTTTCATTGTAAGGTCAACACTTACATTTTGCACTCATTTTGAATGATTAATATACTAGAATGAGACACTAAACCCAGCACAGTAGAACTCGATGCGAGGGCAAACTGAACTGACAGAACAGTGGTGATGTGCGGATGGGGGAAAGGGGAAGCGATGACTAATTGTTCATTGTTATAGCAATGGCACATACAGTGGCGTGCCTCTCTACCCCACCAGCTCGCACTCTCACTGTTATTGTCTTGGTTTTAAAATGTCTATTATTTTGCCCAAAATCGATTCAGATAATTGGAGTTCTTCTGTATATTAGATAATAGATTTTCACACCAACAATAAAATTAGCCCAATATAGTACTTCTATTTATATCATCTGAGTTACAATAAATTTTTTTTCTGTTTTAAAGACAATTTTATACATTGAAATTTATAGCCTTAAAATAACAGATTATATTTTGTGCTGCTAATAAAAAATGTTACAATTACTTCAGAAGCTTTATTCAAAAAATTGGCCATGAAATTCACATCAGTCACAAGTAACAAAAATTGATTTTGTACTTGTAGAAAGTTAACAATTAACCTATTTGAAAGACATGTGAAGAGTTGGCTAGGCTCTCAACTGAAGAGTTCGTGAATAGGTTTACTGTCAAGAAATTAATTCATTGTATAAAATACTTTACAGAGTGTAATATAGTTTCAGCAATTAATGGATGTTTTCTTACTCATCTGTACTGCACAGTATGATGATATTTTCTAAACCACAAAGAGTTGTGCACAAAATGTGCATGGTTTTCGATGTATGTAACACACGATGAAGGACTGAATGTTATTGAAGCAGCTTTAAAATATGTCGAACAGCAAGAAAAAGCTATTAGCATTGATGTACACTACTATGCCAGGAATGACGGGATTCAGCAGCAAGAAATAGTAACTTGAAGGCCACAGTAAATAAAGCTGCCCTTATCCAAATTATTAGTTAATATTAATTTATTTTGTAAGTTGTGTTGTTTTCATATCTAATCCCAAATTTTGTTTCAGAAGTGAGAATGGTGATTTAAGAAATGTCATTGAATCACGAACTCTCCTTTCTTTGGATTTACCTTATTATGCTAAATATTTCTTAATTGCTGCTTTCCTTGCATCATACAATGCTCCACGGGAGGATAAACGATTGTTTGTCAAACATCAAGACAAAAAAAAGAAACGACTTGTACAAAATAAAAAGAAGGAAAATACAGCAAATGATTTACTGGGACCTAAAACATTTACATTGGATAGATTGTTAGCAATATTTTATGCCATTATGGAGGAAAAGGCTAGCCTAACTGCCAACCTCCTTGCTCAGGTAAATTCATATTTTTTACAAAAAAATACTTAATTGAAGCAAAAAATTAAATTCTGCTTAATCACAGAAAATTGGTTAACCACCTATGTATATTTGAGTAATACATACTCAAAACAAAGTAATAAACAAAAATCACTAATTCGAAACTTTATGTACAAACGGCTATTTTGTATTATCCTAAAAATGATTCAATCTTATTGAAATATGATGACAAAAATTAATCTTATAAAGCCTTAATTACGTTTGTTAACCAAAACCCTTTTTCAAGTTTCAAAATAGAGGCCCGAAGAGAAAAAACACATAAAGTGTAATCAAAACTAATGAAAGTTTGAAATTTACAGTACGATTTTTCACTTTTAAGAATGTTAAACAAATACTAAAAGAATTATAATTGCCAAAATCATTTCTTAAATAAGAAGTGTGATCAAAAAATACTTAGGCCTTATTTTGTTATAATAGTATACATATAATAATTAACAACCTTTATGTAAAAAACAAAACAAAAACAGAGTTATCTTTTCTGATTACTTAGTAACAATTAATTAACAAAATTAACAAAATTTCTTTGAAAATTGCAAAATTAAGTGAATTGTTGAGTATGCTCAATGCTATATTAACGTAGCAACCAAAGTGTTAACTTGTGAAAGAGTATGAGGAGTTGACATTTTCTGAATAAGTACTGTTTCTATATCAATATCTGATCATAGATCAACAATAGATTCATACCTTTTCATCAATTGCATTAACTAAATTATTATTATATCTGCTCAATTCACACCAAATTAAACTTATAACAGTTAATCAACTGCCAAATTTGTTATAAACTATTTTTTACAAAAATTTAGTAACTAGTCATCAATAGTTTGCTACTATCACAAGTTCTATTTAATGTTTTATTGATATCACTGCTTTTCAAAGAACATTTGTAATGGAATAATTGAATTGTCTGTACCCTAAACAGAATTTTAGGTTAAGTTGTAAATATATAAAAAAGAGAGGAGGTTAGGTAAACTACTTTTGTACCATAATTGCCCCACGTTGATGCGACAATTGTAAATATATATAATAAAAGGGAGTTGAATTTAAAATAATCTTGATCTAAATTAAAATCTTAAATTGGCACTTTTTAATATTAAGTATTTATTTAAAGAAAAATTGCTCATTCATTTGACTCACGTGGTCTTTTCTATAGACCAATTACAAACCTCCCAGTTTATTTTCATATTTCAAATCTTAATACAGTAGAACCTCTGTTAACCAGCCTCGGATTAACCGGTCCTCGGATTAACCGGCATATATCGTAGTGTACTGGTTGGATGAGAGTTTCCGAAAATAAATTGTAATTGAGACACCAAAGCGGCGGCGAGTCAAACGACTTTGTCGATAGCGGTATCCCATTGTCGGCGGCACCAAAGCAGCGGCGAGTCAAATGTTTTTGTCAATAGCGGTATCCCATTGTCGGCGGCGTAAAAACACCGCGGCATTGGTACCCCGTCGGTATAGCAGACATACACCACAAAAACGTTTGATAGGCCGCTTTTTTTCCACGAATCATTATGGAAAATATAACATTTCTTTTCAGTTTTCTTCTTGTCTTTGACTGGTTATGATACGTACAGTATATAGGCCTACAGTAAATAAAAATGAGGGAGTTACGAAAACGGAAGCGTGTGTTGGTTTCGTTTGAGAAGCGGTTAAATGTGTCAAAAGACTTGACAGAGGGGAATCGTAAAAAAGCTTTGTAGTGTTAAATTTTTTCATGTTTGATGTATAATATACATCACATAATATATACGATACATTTATGTAAAATAAAATGAGTTGCAATAACATCTTAATGGCATAATTCTTAGCGCTACCTGATTAAATAAGCTTTCTTAGAACGAAAACCGATTTTTCACGGGAACCTCGGATTAACCGGGCAACCGGCCCGGGTGTCGTCCCGACCTGACCGGTTAAGAGGGGTTCTACTGTACAACCATTTCTTTGGTATCCAAATTAAAGTTAAAGCTAAAATTTTAAGTATCACAAAGTTTTACATATCATGTAAAAATTTAAAGTTTATAAACTTCACGTTTATTAGTTTATGAAATCCTTTCTGATCGCTTCATTATAATATGTGTTTATTTTGTGCAATTTATTGTTTTATATGTTTATTTTAGAATTACTGACAATACTATAAAATGCTCAAAGGTATTTCAATTAAAAGTCAAAAGTAATTACAAAACTATTAAATTATAAAAACCTAGCTTACAATTGACTATCCCTTTTCACATGCTTCTTATAAACATACTGGAATGTTGTTACTGTTGTTAATTACAGTATTTCTTTACAGATTTCATCTTTAGTTGAACTACGTCTTCTAACAAAGCTGGGGGATGTTCTAGACAAACCTAAATACAAGTGTGCTGTTGGGCTGGAATGTGTCGACATTGTGGCCAAGTTAGTATATGCATGAATTTAGTATTATTTACTATTATGAATAATATTTTTTTAAGGAAACAAACTTATAAAATGTATCTTTATTTTTATAGTAATTGTTACGATCAGTTATTTGAAGCTCACTGGGATTGGGTCACATTAAGTGCATATTATATTTATACAACTCCACTATCCTCAAAGTAGGAATGTGTCTGGGGTGGAGAGTAAAAGAGAGGCCCCCCACACTTTGTTTCTTGCCTTTGCTTTCAGCGGTAGCCTACAACCCCAATAAAAAAATATAGACCTCAGGTGCTTCTGTGTAAACACGTATCCTATTTTCGTTTCCTTTATTGGTGAGAATAAGAATAAAATGTATGCAAAAGTGTAAAAAGGTGCATATTAAAGAGATGGACGCATTTTTGTTAATGAACAGAATGTGTAACAATTAGTTGTTTTATTTATAAATATGTTAATCTTTTATAAATCGGTATTTAAAAAGTTTTAATAGTAAAACATTTACTAAATAAACAAAAAATGTAATATTTGTTGTTTAAAAATGATCTCATTCATTCAAGGTCTAAGCTTGACTATTCGTCACAGAGTGTTTAGAAAATGTCGTGCCTAACTCTATATTGGTTACATGGGTCAAAATAAAGTCGTCTAAACATATGTCCGAGAAATGCTTTTTCCATCTTTTGCGTTTTTTTGAAAAATATAATTATGTTTTGAAATTTTTGAAATTTTGAGTCGAAATTTGGTAGGCTATACAAATTTCATATGCTTTTTTTTTACCAGTATACCAAAAACTAAAACTGTAAATTCATGTAAACTATACTGTAAAACTATAAACAGTATCATGTAAATTTAAAAAATGGTTGTCATTAAAAATGTTTAATTTTAAATTTCATGAAATTCGTTTGTGTTAAGAAAAATGTACAAAAGACAAAAAATTCCTATTTTAACGCCAAATTACATTAATCTTTTTTTTTCTAGGCCAATCTATAACTTGAGTTATGGGCAAAAACTCAAAACATAATTCTTGATAATTATCACCTGAGTTATGGGCAAAAACTCAAAACATAATTCTTGATAATTATCTACAACATCCAAATTTAGCCTAAACAAAAATAATTTTGAATTACCGGGTATGTTAATTTATGAGAAACAAAATCTTGTTTTTCAATTTAAAAAAGGCTAATGGACAATTTAATTTATGTTAAATAAGTTGAAAGTGGATAACATAATATGGTTTTTGATCTAATGTTCAAACAAACCGTTATTATTTTGTAAAAAACAAAATGGCGGATATCTAGGCACTTCTGAACATAGGTTACAGGAACTTTTTTCTTTATTTTGAGCCATGTAACCACTACCTTAAGTTTGGCACGGCATTTTCTGACACTCTGTATAGTTATAAAGTGAAAATAATTAGACAGTTTAGACCATAAATTTATTCACTGAAAATATTATTCACTGTTTTTATAACTACTGATAGTAAATATACTAAATATTATTATATAAAACTTACAAAATAAATGATAGTTTATTCCAACCTATCCTCCTGTTTACTTTTCCCATAAAAATATAGTAAATATTGCATGCCATTCTTAGATATTCAATAGCCTAACCAGTACGCCCAGTATGCATTCAATATTTCTAGAATGTGCCTCATCTAATTGTAAAAACATAATCTATCAACAAAATAATATCTACAACTTTCTTGCACAAAGTTATCATTTAGCTTAAAAATATAAATTTTTCTTGTTTTGAATATTGTTGTCATTACTTTTATTATATACAATTTTTTTACAGTTTATCATTACATAAACTTACTTTTTTCACAACTTTATAATTTGTTGGTTTTTAGTTTTTATAACTTTTTATAAATAAATATTGTGTGTAAGTAGGCAAAATCATAAGATAAGTGAGACGCAGTCTATCACGAAGTTGTAACTTTAGGAATTAAATATAGCTAAGCAGTAACTTGTGTACCTAGTTTTCTTGGAATGGGTTGTACCATTAAGTCAGGCTAGGGAAGCAAGTAGAAGGGAGGACACACTCCTTACACCAGACACACTCCTGTGACCGTCTCCACTTCTTTTGACCAGCTGGAAGCTCCGGCTGGCTGGAGACCGCGTACACTTTAGCCGAATCTTGTCAGGATGGGCCAAGGAGTCGGGTTAGGACGCTAATGAACGCACGCAACGCAAGGGAAATTAAATGTTATATTTTATTTTATCGCCGAATTAAAAGATTACAGAATTAATTATGATTTATAAAAAAGACATAACGGCAAGATAAAGCCTTAATAGTGGCCGAAAAGCATACCGTTAAATTTAGCTAGCACGTGGCCGAAAATGGACTGACCTGACCTCGTCCCGTAGCGGTCTTCCTTCTCGCGGCTCTCGGAACAGACTCTCTCTCGGCTCGCTGGTTCAAGCCCTCCACTCCTCGTCTCTCCCCCCTTCTACGTCATATTGCACTGCTCAACAAAATCTCAAGTGCCAATTCATATTTTATTATTTAGAATTCCTTTACATCCTAATTTATAATTATTATGGTTTTGGTTTGGTGGGCTCCTTGGCTGGGCCACACTCCTAGTTTGAGGATACTCTATATGACCCAATTGGAATAATTCACCAACAAAAGCAATATATGAGTGACAGTATAAGTAATTTTCAAAAAGAAATTATGAGACTTGTTATAAAGTGGAGTCACCATTTATTTACTGTATAGTTATAACAGCAGATATAATGCCAATTGTTTAATCTTACCAGAAACCTTTAATAAAATCTGTATCTAGTAATATCAGAAGAAGAAAAAATTGAAAATTAACTGTTATTGGACTAATTTGCTATTATTAAGTAATATAAAAGTAAATGAAATAAATTTGGTTTATTTCCCAATTAGAAGTAATACATATCGTGAATAAATAGTAGTAAGAACTTCAACTTCAAAATAAACAAATTTATTGCTGATTTCGAATAATCTGCCATATTTATGAACATATCTTTTTTTTTTTTTTTTTTAAATTGCATAGTGAAACACAATTTGCAATTTCAAAGTCAGGCGCTCTCACAGGGATAATTACTATA
Organism: Aphrophora alni; assembly: GCA_963513935.1. NCBI lineage: Eukaryota > Metazoa > Arthropoda > Insecta > Hemiptera > Aphrophoridae > Aphrophora > Aphrophora alni. The sequence continues at coordinate 130,936,745 of OY740769.1, read as the reverse complement.
TCCCCAGTGCATTTCAACTCTGTGCATGTTAGTTATTTGTTTGCTTTATATTGTAAACACTATTTATTTGATTATTGAAATCAAAGATTTGTCCTACTTCATTCATAATCTATATTCATCGACAACTTGTGAAGTGTATGGGTATAAATGAGGGAATTGTGGGTAATGATGTAAGCTGTTTAATGAAAGAAACCGATGAGTCATGATCTGGACAGCCAACTGTCATCACTGAGGACTGTGACCAAATCAATAAGATTTTCATGAAACCTATATTGATGAGACCTTCTATATTGATGAGGCCTTTATCAAGTTTCACAATCTGTAATTTATGACATTGTTTCTGTTAAACTTTAGTACAAAACGCAAGGAATTTTCGGGAGAAAAGCAAATGACAAATGATGATGAATTGAAAAAACCAGCTGAGGAATGAACAGCTGTCAGCTTTTGTAATGAATTGATCTTTCTTATATCTTAATTTATTAACAATCTGTGCAAGGGTTATTAAGGTTTTAAGAATTAACATTTATAAAATTAAATATTTTAATTCCATAATTATTTTCAAATTAATGTAAATTTTTTGTTGTTTCTTTTTCAGAACTCTGGGATTTAATGTTAGGAAGTACATGGTGCGATGACAGAAGTGAATTTTGTACACCAGGATTATCTAAATCACGCCATGATAGTTTTGATGTAAAAAACCAAGTACAAATAAATACATATTTTTATTTCCTGAGTTTGAACTACAATCAACCTATATGTAATTATTTTAAGTTGATGAAAACGCTACTTAAATTAACCAAGAATGAAAATATGATAAAAAGTGATGGATTGAAATTAGTTTGTGAATTTTTTGCCCATTCTAAATTGTAAAAGCATATAATGAAAGTTTTCTGCGAGCCAATTAAAAAAAAATCTGTGTTCTTGGCAGCTTTTATGGGTTGGAGACTATTACACTAGTTATACAATCTTTATATTTTTACCATTTTGTAAGCCTTGATAAATATAACTAAAGTAAATGCTTATTTTATTTTTTTTTTAACATGTTAGCCCACGGATTGGATAATTTTATCAATTATAAAACTAGGTACAATACCTGCTTTTTGTCTTATTCCAATCCAGAAATCACTTGGTGATTACCGCGGTTTCGGGTATCCTACGTACCCATCTTCAGATCACAGAAATTACACAAATCCCATCATTATGTGGTCATCAAATATGTTATAAGTTACACAAAATAAAAGTCACAAAAAACACTTAAAACACTTTTTAAAGAACATTTAAAATATTGATTAGGCCTAATCACACTAACCAGTCACGGGTAAACGTTTAATGCGACTACCGTGGCGAGGTTAAGAGTCTATCCATTCCTCTTGATTAAACCTTATCACTTTGGGTTGGGTTACAATCTTGAACCCAAAGTTACAACCATTTAAGTTACAACCATAATCATTTAAACCAATAATGATTAAGTAACAAAAACAAAAGAATACAGTTATCCATTTTTTGCTATTTGTTTGTAAAGGTGGTAGATTTTTGCCTTATAACAAAAGAAACAAAAATCACAGGCTTCCGTTAATTAAATAAAAATTTTGTTTGGGAATATAAACTATATTAAAATCAAATAGCCTAGCAACTTAATTTCAATTAAATTAGATACCCCTCAAACTCATAACTAGATATTCATAATTTAAACAGCGACAAGGTGGCAGGAAATATAAAAACACTACTGGAAGGAAAAAATAAATATGATGCTCTGTGATTAACTCTATTGAAATTTAGAGTAACTAGAAATCCAAAATATAAAATAACAGTTCAAATGCTTGTTTATCCAAGTGACATAATTTATTCTGGGAGGAGATCTTCAGTTAATTCTTCATCTCCAAATTCATCGTCTATATGACTTCTAGATCTCGAGCCTGCTGATGTACGAGGGCGCTCTTGAGGACCCAATGGATCTGTGTAGCTAGCATCTATAAACATGATTATCAAATAAATAATATTTTATAATTTACTGTGTTATTCAAACATCCATTGGAATTAAAGCTTATCTTTAATTTTATTAAAATAAGTCAAACTAATAATCAATTTAGATGTTTGTGGTTTAATGATCCCTACATATGTGTACATAGACAACTGAAGGTCCTCCATTTTATTAATAGATTTGTTTTTAGACAAGTTAGTTACCACATATGTTTATCATCTATAAATAAAGTGGGAATATGTGATCTTGCAAAAGTCATACCTAAAAAAAGATCTTGTAATTCGTCGGTTTATTGCCAAAAGTGACCAATTGTACTTTTCTCTAAAAATAAGCTTGTAATGCAATATTGCTTATTGTAGTGTTAAGAATTGTCTGCTAAAACTGCTTAAGTAAATATTATTATAACTATTTTAATAGATTACTTGATTTTATATTGATGATTAGAATTTTAACACTCATATGAAAAATAAAAAATTCATTTTCTCAGAATTAACAATTTGCTAGTTGGTCACTTTTTGCAGTAAACTGACGACATATTCTATTTTAAAATTGAGTGATTTAATATTGGCTTAGGTCAGTTTATTTGCTACACAAATTCTGTAAACTCAGGAACTTCTAAGTGAAAAGTAATCAAAATACTTCATGAAGAGAGGTTTGTACTTTATGACAGTACAATTAGCCCACCCCTACCCTATTATGAAACTTAAGCTACTATTTAATACAGTAAATTTATCACAATTCAGTAAAAAACCCTATTTGAGAGACACGGAATACTTCCAATATTCCTATGTGAATCAGAGTTGCTTCAAGTAATATTTCAAAGTATAAGGTCCATCAGTAGAGGTCATTCGGTATGTAGTGGTGCTTGACCTTGATCGGGCAAACAGGTTTCCATCACTTTTTAGTGGTGAGGGAAGAGAGTGAGTTAGTGTTCTGCCGTCCTTTCGTCAGTGCGTTTCTAGACAGTGTATTACGAACAACTTGTAATCAATTGACATTGATGATATCGTATAACATCGGATATTGTAATATTATATAATAATACAGTAGAACCCCTCTAATCCGTCACCTTCGGGACTGGGGGCTTGGTCGGAACGCAAAAAAGGTCGGATTATCCGAAAAAAGTCAATATTTATTACATATTATATAAACAGATTTTTTTAAAGTGAAATAAGTGATATATAAACTTTTAAAAGTCTATATATAAACTTTGCAACTACAGTAGAACTTCAGTTAACCGGCCTATATCGTAGTGTACTGGTTGGATGAGAGTTTCCGAAAATAAATTGTAATTGAAACACCAAAGCGGCGGCGAGTCAAACGACTTTGTCGATAGAGGTATCCCATTGTCGGCGGCGTAAAAACTCCGCGGCACCAAAGCAACGGCGAGTCAAACGACTTTGTCGATAGAGGTATCCCATTGTCGGCGGCGTAAAAACTCTGTGGCACCAAAGCAACGGCGAGTCAAACGACTTTGTCGATAGCGGTATCCCATTGTCGGCGGCATAAATACACCGCGGCATTGGCACCCGTCGGTATAGCAGACATACAAAGGCAACATCGTTTGATGGGCCGCTTTTTTTCCACGAATCAATTTAGTATACATTATGGAAAATATAACATTTCTTTTCAGTTTTCTTCTTGTCTTTGACTGGTTATGATCGACGTACAGTATATTATACAGTAAATAAAAATGAGCGAGTTACGAAAACGGGAATACGGAAGCGTGTGTTGGTTTCGTTTCAGACGCGGTTAAATGTGTCAAAAGACTTGACAGAGGGGAATCTGTAAAAAAGCTTTGTAGTGTTTAATTTTTCACGAGAGATGACACAGCACTGATGCGGAAAAGCGATAGCGATTACAAACCGATAGCGATAACAAACCGGAAAGATTGGATAACAAACCGCCAGGCGTGAGACATTCCACAAGTCTGCAAGTCGGCAGAGTAATATCAATAGCCAAGAGCTCGAGCACGGTCGGACTAACCGAGGTGACGGACCATCCGAGGGCGGATTAGAGGGGTTCTACTGTACATATAATTAATTAATTGTCACAGTAAGGGAACATAGGTATAGAACAGCTTTTATCAAATGGTTATTCATTTCAAAATATCGTATAGTTAGTGTTGATAAAGCGCGGATGGGCTTGACGGCAGGCATTGCAGTGTACACTGGTAGACACTTCCCCTCCGCAGGCTGACCTCCCCACTCCAAGCCAGACCGCCTTCCTTCCAAGCGCCACCACAACAAATGAGCTATATATTTTATGAGATACAGTCTAACAAAGATGTACAGATTTTAACATGTCTAGATCAATTTCTACGTTTTCAATTGCCATGAACGTTACTGAAAAATTATTTTCATATTGTATACAATTTAAAGCCTATAGTTTATTCATTTTAAATAATTAAATAAAATAGCATTAATGTCTCTAAAAAGCATTAATTTCACTGATATGGCTGACACTATTTTTTAGAGCCAATTCTGGCCAACTTGTGGCTGCGGTATTCAAATTGACATTACTGTATCAAGAAGTAAGTAATGGAACAGATTTGTTAAACAATTTCAAACCCGGCATCATTTTTAGTATCTTTATTTTCCCACAAATATATTATATTCATAATAATACATTATCATAGATAAAGTGAACCTTTTTTGTTATCACGAAGGAAATTAAAAAAAAAATCTTGTTACCAAATACAATTTAATCTGACAGCTTTCTTCAATTTAATAGGTTGTATGAAACAACTAGGTATCATGAAGAGGAGAATGGAAAATGCATGTTTTAAATATATCTTTCTTTTAAATATAGCTATGGAGTTTGTCTAAACTATATAGCTATTTTTAGAAGAGGCTTGATTTTTTATTTGTGAAACGACAAATTGGACAATTAATCAATCCTGATATCCTTCTAGAACATATTTTTAGAGTCCATTAAATTTTATATATCTAGTAGGGATGTGCGATCCCTCAAAATTTCGAGCTGAGGCAAGAGCTTGGTTCGAGCTCTAACATGACCTCAAAATTATCAAGGCTAGTATCATTGTTTGACCCCAGCTCAGCTCGATTTTTCAAGCTTGACACGATTTTCCAAGCCTGGTTCAATTTTACAAACTCGCCATGGTTTTCCAAGCAAATATATTTCCTGTCAACTTTAAGATATCTCTCCTTCCAAAGGTCTGCATGATTTATAACTTGCAAAGAAGGAAATTATTAGTACAATAAGGCAGTTTAATCTAAAGCTCAGGTGTGTGATCTTCAGTTTTTGTAGGTTTTTATTTTAACTGGTGATAATTATAGCCTTTCTAAAAACATAAGACTACCCACAGTTACATTACCCAGATTTGTATACACTGTAAGACATTAAAGCAAAATATAGATACGAAGTTTGGTTTCTAGTTTGACAATCCTCGAACATATTCGATTTCAAATAGAAAAAAAATTACACCAATTCTGAAAAAAAAAAAGTTTTCTCAGTTAGTTTTTTAGTAATTTGGCTAGTTTTTTTACAAATAATGATCAAACAATTAAATCAGAATTATTCTACTATTATATAAAGTCAGATGTAAACCGTACTCTCTCCTACTTCAGGAGACTGTAAAAAGTGTGTATATGGGAAGTTTTATCTGTTGCGCCGCACAGACCTAATAAAAAATTATACTAACATATGTTCAAGGTAAACTAGTTCTCCCACCTCATTTCTACTAGGGTTAATGCTAGTCATTGTGATAACACTTTGTTAATTATGTTATTAAATACTTAAATTTCGTGTAAAATATACATTAACCGAAATGTACACTCTGTAAGTTCACATATTCGTGATTTTTATTATTCTTATTTACAAAACCAGAAGTTTTTTCTTTGATTTGTCTGGATTTTTTTTAACAACTACCTTTATGTAAAAATTCATAATTAATGGTCTGTAATAAAATATGTAATTGTTAGAAAGTACGTGAATGAAATGGGTTGGTAATATAATTTCACATCAAGGAAGTTTAATCGAGAGTGTCTATTTCCTGTCAATTACAGCTACTTCGCCTTTCCCACAACACTGCTTTCTTTGAATTGCTATTCATTCATATGAGTTATCTGCTCCATTATAAACACTCACCAATATCTTGTACTGCTGGTGAGTGGATATAGACATCACTGGAACTTTCTAGAAGAGACATTTTGCTGACCCGGGATGCAGGACTGGCTCGTAACCCAGGAGCAGGAGGTGTTACATCTCCTAATGAAGGACTTGGAACACCTTGAGATGAACGACCACTACTTCTACGAGATCCTAGTTTTAAACAAAACATCTAGATTACATTCCAAGTCTTATTTTTTTAAACCAACTTAACCCTGCAAATCGGTGTGTGTTAAAGGTTTTGTAAAAGTTTTGTTTTCTTAAAAAATTAATAAAAAATTATTTTTATACAAAACCTAAGTTATAATATATCATTTTTCTCAGAAAGATGCGCAGAATTTATCTATGTAATAAAAAAAAAATTTTGAAAGTTTTGGAGTAAGTATGTTAGATGTCAAAAAAAAAAATGAAGAAATAAAATTAATTTGTAACATTTTCAAAATTTAAAAAATGGTTTACGAAAAAAGGGAAATTAATAATACAAAAATTCACCAAAAATAGTAATATTTATGGAAAACATAACTTCTATATATCATTATATTCAGAAAAGTGCATAGAATTTAGCTGTGTAGTGAAAAAAAAAATGTTAGATGTAAAAATTTGTAGTTATTATGTCAAATAGCAAAAAATTGGAAAGTAACGGAGGGAAGAATTTCACAGAAATGGTAATGTACACCATGCAATTTTTTGAAGTATTACTAGAGATTTGTAATATATTTGTGGATAAAATTTGCTAAAAAGAAATATCAATTTATAAAATTTTCATTAGACATGGTTCATTTTTACATAAAAAGTGAATATTTAGTAACTATTTTCAAAAATATAATTATTATTCAAAACCCACGTTTTTATTACCTATGTTCTCACAAAGATACATAGATTTTATGTGTGTAATGCAAAAACTTTTAGATGAAAAAAATTTAGAGTTATTATGTCAAATAGCAAAAAAATCGGAGGCAAAATTTGGCCCTAACATTGCTTGTAACTGTAGATTGTAAAATAGTCCTTATTTGTTATCCTCATTTAGAAATTCAGCCCTAGGCATCATAAATGCATTTAATTTTATAATACTTTTATATTGTTGTTTTTTATCATGGGATTGGTGTAAATATCAATTATCAATACATCAGAGTTAAAACTGCTTATTTTGAACTGTTTTAGTGTGTTGTAGTGGAATTACAAAGCTACAAACAAGTATAGGCAAATAAAATTATTTTAAAACCGGTGAAATTATAAATTCTGTTTTTCTTAGACTTCTATAAGAGTATACAAGAGTTCCTCATACCAAACTTTCAATTTCTGTGTTAAATTTGTCGACCTATTTCAGAGTTCCTGCATCTACGAGACTTAATTTAGTACTCAGATTAATTATGTATATTCTAGCAGATATAATTATTATAATAATATAAGATCAATTATAACTTTATGTAGCCATTTAACTCAAACTTCTCTGACTTTAAGTGAACGTCTCTTAGACCACCGAATTACTTTTTTTCCAGGTATTTTATTATCTAATTTTTTATTAACTTACCAGACTGGCTACTACCAATGCGTTCACGTAGCTCCTTAGCTTTCTCAGCCTTCTTTAGTTTCAAGGCATAGTCCGTGGCATCCTTCAATCCCATATCACTGCACATGCGAACCAGGAATTTTAAACCTGTATTGAAAATACGGAATATTTGGTTATAATTGCTTGTTTTGAGGAGATTAGTTTACAACATTAACATTGTGAGGTAATGGTTTTCTAGCATTTAAAAAAAATAGGAAATACAAGAATTTTATTGTTTTACATGAACAGCAGAAATGTGTTATTTACAGTTGATCCTTGCTATAACGGACTTTCATTGTATTCAACCTATTGTGCTGTACAGAAAAACACCACACTGTCATAGTAACTAGCAGTGTGCATGATAGTTATTTCAATATATAGAGACCGACTAATACTTCTATTTATAAAAAATAATTTTTCAAGAATTTTAAATTTCATTACAATGGGTATAAAAAATTGGTGAAACCTGTCATTAAAAAAAATAAAATAAATAAATATTCTTAAAATTATATCTACAAATGTTAATCAAATTTTGGTTATATGTAACAATAAGGGGCTAATAAAATATCTATTGCTAAAAATGTTGATTTTTAACGTAAAACAAAACCGAGCTTATGATATCATTATTATAGACATAGTTCAAAACTAAATAAGTGGCAAGAATAAAATAATCTTTTTAAATAGCTTATAGAATAATAAATATTAAAATTTGACAGATACTATTTTGTATCTATATTAGATTTTACATTAGCTGATATAAAATTAGTGGTTAGGTTCAATTACATCTGCTATCTTGATGTCAAACAAACATTCCACACACGTTATCACATACATAATATAATAACATTAGGATCATGCTTGATGGTTAGTATCATACTGAAGACTGAGAATTCAAATTTTAAAAAAAACTTATACATTATCGCAAACCGTCTAGATACACTTCATCTCTCGTGGATCAATAAGTGACAAATTATATTTTGCATGTGATAAAACCTTGGGACTTTAGCTACTACATTTCTTATATTCACAACTGGTTGTTGTATCCCCAAATTTTTAATTATCAATCCTAATGTATGGCAATTTGTAAATTATACTAAGTCCTTCATTCAGTTAAAGCATAACTCATTACACACACAGGCCGAGCGGTAAGTTCTCAACATACAGATAGATATTATTCTAAAAATCTTCTTTTAGACTCAGTGACTCCACAAATGGACATTTTACATAATAACATCTATTTTTATCAAGTAAACAACTAGATCCTGTGTAAGAAAGTAAAAAACAAATATATATTATTTTTAAAAAACAGTAACTTGTATAGGCCTATGTAACAGCTTCAAAGATGTTTGTCAGCTTAAGGAGTACAAAGAAAAATGGGTGGAAAGGGAAAAAGGAGAAATGATATTGACCCAATGAAACCAATGCAGTGATACATTACTTTAAAAAAGTTTAGAATTTAAAATCCCATTTAGAAATCATAAGTATGTTTTCATTTTTATAAGCATTCATCACTTTTAGAAATATTTAACCCTTAGCACGCTGAATAACAATGTAGGCTATTTACTCATAACATGCTATTAGGAAAAAAAAATTTATTTTAATTGTTTAAAGTTCTATTTGATTTTGGGTTCTTAAAGATATATTTGGTAAAAAACAAAATGTAGATTGGCTTTAAATTTTTTTTTTTTTTTTACAGATTAAAACAAGAAAAAATACTTAATTTCACATTTTTGACCGCCCTCTGAAACAGATTATATATTTTTTTAAATATTTACAAACAAATCATATTAATTTTTTTTATATAAAAGTGGGCCTACTATTTAATTCAAAATACCTGAACTTCATTAAACAAATAAATTTTACTAAAAAAAGATTTTGAGAAAAATCAACATACCGTATCAAAAATATCTTTCTACTGCTCATAATAATTACCTACATTCAGGACATCAAAAAAATTACTGATATAGACTATATATTTATATGTCATACGCGTGCTAAGGGTTAAAATCATTTCTATTGAGAATATTGAATTTAATTTTATCATTATTAAACTTCACTCTTTTGTTAGGAATAGTTGTTAGTAATAATTGATAGGAATAGTTGTTAGTAATAATTGTTAAGAATAGTTGTTAGGTAAAATTATAAAACTATCAAATATAATTTTCATTCTAACTCTCAAGACAAGATACAGAAGGCAGCCTTTTGTTGTGAAATATATCAAAAAGTGTTGCAATAGCTGACTACACAAAATACCTAGTTCACTAAACCTTGCTAGGTATATAAATCTACCACAATTGAATGGTGATAACCAGAAGCTCTACTCGTCGATTGACCAAGAACATTGGTAAGTCATAATTAAAGAGACCAAGAGTGACAGCAAGATGCTCTACTCGCCCCTTGACCAAGAACATTAGTCGGAACTATGAACAGGATCATTAGAATCAGTTTTGGGAACAAACTAACCTGGTACTTGCAGAAACAGAGGTGAACAAACTAACAGTGTATTCCTAAATTAAAGAGATAAAAGAAATTACTCATTTATTTTTTGAATATTTTAGTTTGCTCTATCTTGGAACTAATAGTTTACAACATACTAAACTATATCTTAGTAATAAGGTTTGCGATAAAGGAGATTAGATATCAATAATGTATTTTGTATTTCTTAGAATTATAAAGAAACTGAACCACTGATTTATATATGTATTTCATTTAACCATATCTAACCATATTTAACCATTGCTCTATCTGAAATAAATAATTTTCATAATAACAAATGGTATAAATTTAATTTATATCACTTTCTAAATTATATAAGTGAACAATGAGTGAAAAAAATTAATCTATAACATAGATCTTGGACTTCAGCTTTTCTTTCACTGTTTTAAATACCAACTAACAATATAAGGTACTTACGTATTAACGCCACCGCAGCAGAAGTTGCTAATATATATAATCACCTGGCCAAACCTTTCGTAAGTTTATTGAAGTTAATAATTTGAAATTAGATCATGGATATACATGAGCTTTAAAAGTGAAGTGCCGCCAATCTACGCCTAAAATTTTTGCGACAAATCATAAAATGAAAGTATATGAATCTCAAAGCTGAAAAAAATGGAATTCTGCTTCCCTTAACCCATTACGGATCGCGAAGCTTAGCGCCCGCCCGGGCCTAACGGTACGAGTTAATTCCACAAAACGGCGCGGCACCGGCCGACCTCGTTCGCTCGCAAATTCTACATGTTTTGTTGTTATGTACGTTACATAAACATAACACAGACCATATTAGACTACAACATAATTATATTATACTGCAAAATATATAAAAACTAATGTTACATACATAATATTTTACTTACTTTTTTTGCGTGTACTAGCTGATTGATGTTGGCTGGATCAAATGTATTTCACAATAAATAATTACTTCTAGAAGGAAAAAATAAATAAATAAATAAAAAAAAACTAAAATAAAATATAAAAAAAAAAATTAATTAAAAAAAAAAAAAAAAAAAAAAAATTAAAAAAACTGTCACTTGAATAATGTCACACTCATATTTTCAAAATATTTACACTGTCTTTACACCTTTTTTTCAGACGATCGTAAATTATCCGCCATTTCACTAATATTCACACGAACGAAAAATAACACGACCGAACGCAAAGACTGAACTCCCCTAACTAGTCTCAAACAAATAAATTATTGTTATTGTTCGAAACAGAGAAATGTTTTGAAGGAACTGTCACAGAGATAAGATAAGCGGACAACAAACTGATAAGCGCTCGACACATCTGAGTGCATAACAGCAAACATTGACCTTAGATGACGCATTGAAAACAATACGTCAATGTCACGTCGTTGAGCTATCAGTCCACATGTGTGCGGGACGTGAACGCCACGTCTTTGATCCGCAATGGGTTAAACCAGTTTGCTCTTTATTGGCGCATGCACATTAGCGCAACTTCTGCTGCGGTGGCGTTAATACGTAAGTACCCAATATAAATTCTAAAATTAAATTATAACAATTATTTTAAAGCATAGATGCTGAAAAAAAAAAATCATTTTACAATTAATTATTTTGAATTCTGGTGTAAAGTTCTTGTAAAAAAGTTAATGGGAGCTGTCATGATACTTACTCATCCACATCATACAACCAGATCCTCTAAATCATGGTTCTTAGACCTTGTAGGAGATGTTAAATTGTATTGATAGATCAAGGAGTCTATCCTGTAAAGTAAGTTTGTTTTAACCAGTTTGTTGTACACAGGTTTTATGAACCTCATAATTGAGTACATCACAACTTTTTTGACAGGCTATATATTAAAAAGTCTTCTCCCATGTTAGTGTTTCGGGCCTCGAAGCTGTACATATGTAAAGGAAACTCTACTCGCTACGCTTCTATTGATGACTCAGGCCAACAGAATCTCATAACTATACAAATATCACATTTCCTTGAGAGGACAGATTTCGAAATTATATTTTTGAGAATAATTATCTATCATCATATAAATCTGCAAGTTTAATTCTAATTTAATATGTCATACATTTAATACCACACAAAACATGAACCAAAAATGTTTTAAATGGCTGCCATTTTGATATTTTCAATTTTATTTTTCTGTATTTGAATAGGGTTCTACATGAGCACACTATACCTATACCTAATTTCATGTTTCTATCTTTATTTTTGTGGCTGCTCTAGTCTTACACACAGACAATGACATCAATAGTAACGACGATTTCTCATGGCATGGCGAAATACATATTTTCAGTTTTCTGTTTCTATTAGTTTTACGGAAAGTTGAAGATTAGTCAAAAACAGAGGTAATTTTTTTTTTTTTTTAATACAAAACTTCCCCTATATTTTGTATAATGGTCAAGTAAGAAACAAAAATAGTTTTTTAAGTTGAAAAAATCCATAGGAACATATTGTATGTAATGTGCGTGTGGATAGCATTAAATTTATTGAAATGAAATAACAGCTGAAAATGCAAAGAGCATTTTATATCGTTTTAAATGGTCATGTTATGAATCCGGAACCCAACATGTCAAATGATATTATAAACTACAATATTCTCTTCATTACGTATTTTACTTCATTTTGTTGGTTATGGATAAAACACGACTTTTATTTATATATTATAAGGTGTTTTGTTGTCATGTATATAAGGAATCCATAGCTTACATTATGTTTTATAAAACTATGGACCTATTTTAATATATTTTTAACTAATATTAAACCCGTCATAAATCCAAAGCAAGCAACTATCCCTGTAATTTATCTATATATTCCTCACTATCCCTCATAAAATTTTTACTATAGAGTTATTGTCAAGAAAATGAAAATAGATCATCGACGTTGACCTAAACAATAAATATTTCAAAAATAGCACAAGCTAATTCTATTACATTTTGATTTAAATATTAAGGTCATGACCTAAACCAGAAATATAATTAAGAAGGAACTTATATAAATGAGAAGTAAATATTGAAAACCATTTTAAACATTCGCCATTTGATCATTTCTTTTGATTAACCAAGTTTTTTTTTATATTGTGCTGATTTGCCCACCACAATTCCCTCTAAAATTAGGCCTGTGATTATTCATAATCAGTGTTTTAGGCTAGTGCCTACAGTTGTATCACTATATCATTAGAGTCAATCCATGTTATTTTGAGATATGTACTGTACATAAGTATCATTAACCAATATTTATAATAATTACTTTTAGTGCTGGCTGACTAAGTTATGTTTAGTTGTAAGTCGATAGGCCAAGGCCGTGATCAATTGGGAAATTTAAACTCAATTTTTTTCAAAACGCTATTTTTCATAATGTATACATGTTAGAGTTAGTGGTACAGTAGAACCCCTCAAACTCGACACAATGTGGACTTTAAGGTTGTCGAGTTTGGGGGTTGTCGAGTTTTAGGGAACTTTGGTATTTAATGGTTAGGTTTGCAACAAATACTCAAAATTATTTTAAATAACTGTACATTTATTGATTATCAATGATTAAACGTTTATTGCAAAAAAGTCCCTGCCTGACAACAAAAAAATAGTGTGTTCAATCACACATTAAAATTAAATTTATCGATCGGTCAAATGAGATTTAAAAAGTGTTGGCCTTGTACAATAGGTTTAGTAAACTAAAAAGACCTATCCTAATATGCTGTAATAAAATTTACAGTAAAAAACAGACAGTCCATTAAATATTTTTAAAGATTAAAACAATTTTATATATATATATAAAAAAAAAAAAAACACTATAGCAAAGTTAGCACTGTTTGAAAAAACTTTTGATTGATCTTTGTTTTTCATTTTCGACTGGACGTCTGGCAGCTTCATCTCGAAGTCGCAGAAGAAAAAGAATGTCCATACCAAACACAGTCCAATACAAATGCTATAAATTGAACTGCTGATCGCATATAATTAAGAGTCGGATTATTTTTCTCACATGGTTAAGACCTTTATTACAAAACTTGAATCATAGTTCTACGACGCTCCGTTGAATTGTTATGACAAAAGACTTGCCGCTTACTTTAATGGAATCGGTGCTAATGACCGGTAGCATCCGGTTAGGTTCACAACAATATGAATGTTTTGACAACAAATGTTTAGGGCTGTCCTGGTCTACCTGGACCCTTTATCTTTAGCTTTGGCCTCTACTATACAGTAGGATTAGAAAGTGGCTAGACAAAGGAGCATCCCTCACAGCTGTATAAACAAAAGTAACAAGCCTCAACCTCCGGGCATCTGGCAGGCGCACATGGCGTAAAACAATGCAGTGAATGACCTTGGAAATCCCATGCTCCTTGTCACTGGCCCTGTCGAGTTTGAGGGATTCTACTATGCAAATATATTAAGAGTCTCGAAACTGAGAACCCAGAGAAAAAGACATCTAACTAGTTTTGCTCAAATAAAAGAAATAAAGTTTTAATATTTTTAAAAACAAATAACCAGTTTAAAAAGAAAGTTCAGCACCGACCGAAATGATTTTAGCCTTAAAAGATCAAAAAAAAAAAAAAAAAAAAAATGAACCAGCACCTTTGTTACTATACTTATTGTCATAATTCTTGCAATTTTGGCAATCTAAAAAATACATCATTGATACTGAAATTAATTTACTTACATTCAATATTTTCAGGAAATATATTATGTATATCTTTGTAAGTTTTTAAAGCAAGCTGATAGTTGCCACTACGTCTGTGACAAGAACCAATCAAAAGTTTCCATTTTGGCTCATTTGGCTGCATTAATGATGCTCTCTCATAATACGCAACAGCTTTTTCTGGTACTTGTAGACCTACAAAGTATGCACCTAACCAGTCCAACACTACGAGGTGAGAAGGGAAATAACGGTATGACTAAAACATATAAGTTAAAACAAATTAATCATCTCTTGAAGAAATAAATGTACATTATAAAAATAAAATAGTGTTTAATATTATATGTCCAATAATATAGTACAGTGGTTCTCAATCTGGTGTTCCAGAATCCAGAATAAAGATAACAAATTTAGTATGTCTCAGGTAATTCAACGAGCCAAGCCGCATGAATTTAATCAACTGAATAAAAACAGTGTTTGAAAAGATATACAATGATAGTCTTTAAATTTGTTAAGATTATCAATTTACTTATAATGCCTTTAAATTTTATTAAAATTAAAATTGTCAAAACAAGTAGTTCGTAAAATAAAAAATAGTCAAAAGCCGCAACAGCATACTAACGAAATACTATGTCAGCATACCGTAGATTGTGTGTTTGAGTTCAATATCTGAGAAGCAAAGGGTGAACGGCCTCTAGTCTGAGCTTGCACCCCCGCTCCTCGAATATTAGACTTAGCCACCAGCTACTGTCAGTGTTGTCAGTGCTATGCAGTGTGCCTTGTTCGCAGTTCATGTTTTCAGCAGCCCAATCAATTTGAAATTTGACGCATGTGCAGTGTAATTAAATGTTGTTTATAATTATTCTGATCGTTTATATTGTTATTAATTAAAATCTACATTGGTAGAATACTATGGACCAGTGGCTAAAAACTGCAACAGAAAAAAAAAAATTGTGAAGAACTTTATTTGCCGAGTATGTCAAAGGACACTAAAAAAACATTTAACACAGGTTAGAGTATGAACACAGGCAACAATAACTAAAAGGAAAAACAAAGCCACTATCACTTCAGTCACAAACAAGAGAAAATTTTAGATGAGAAAATTTTAAATTGATGTACAAATTTTCTTTTGTCGGTGATGATGACTGTCCTAAGCCACAATGTGTAGTGAGTGGTGAGATTTTAGCAAATAGTAGCATGACGCCTTCTCTGCTTGAACACCATTTATAAACAAAAACATCCTAATTATGAGGAAAAAATCAGAGTTCTTTTTAATGTCTTTTAAAACAAAAGAATGTAGTATCTTCTTTTGGGTCAGTTAACAAAGACAACGGAAATGCGGTTGAAGTGTCATAAAATTGTTACCACACTGTTAAATTTGGAAAAAACCACACTATAGCAGAAAATTTAATTTTTCCATGCATTAAGGATCCTGTTAGTTGTATCCTTAGTGAAGAGAATGCCAAAAATATAAACACTATCCCAATTTCTAACTCAACTATATCTCCTAGAATTAAGGATATATCTAATGATATTGAGAAAACGGTCATTACAAGAATAAAGAATAGCAAACACTTTGGTATTGAAGTTGAAGAAAGTGCAAACATGACTAAGTGTGTTGTACTGCTTGTAATTGCAAAGTACCTGTATAAAATGATGTTGAAGAAAATCTTTTACAATCTTATCCACTGTCAGAAACAATGAAAGGAGCTGATATATTTTGTCACTGATGGGTATTTTATTTAAAATGATATATCCTGGATAAGTTGTTATGGCCTATCTACTGATGGAGCAAAATCTATCTCTTGCTGTTTAATTGGTCTTCGAGCTTGTGTCAACTAGCATGTAACCTGAACTCATTCCTGTATCCACAGACAAAACCTTTGTAAGTGGATATATGTTAATTGTGAATTTAATTTAATGAAATCTATATTTTTATGAACTAACCCTATGTTCGGGCGTCATTTTGTAAGTGTAGTTAAGTTAATTTCTTTAATATCAATCATTAATTATTTAATTTGTGAATTTAATAGTTTTTTACATCATATTTCAAGTTTTAAATAAAAGAATTTAGAGTTCAGGCTCCAATCTGTACTTACCAGGCAGATATCCGTGACACGTGAATGTTAGGTTATACTCAATGATTAGTTTACTCATTCATATTTAAAATTCTAAAAATCTTCTTTTAATTTCAGAAATAAACATATCTAAGAATTTTGACAAATATTAGTTTACATTCTCTAAAGATACATATCAAAGAATTAACATACTTATATACTAAGAGTCAAATTCAGTCCAAAGTTCTGACACAATTATATCAAAGTTATAGTATTTTTACTCACATCTTAGGTCCAAAAATATTAATTATTAACACATCACTTCTTTTATTGACATTGTGGTTTAGAGATTTTTTAGTTACAAACTTTTTAAATGTTCCATGTTGATTTTTAGTACGGAGCGATCCGAAGATACGTCCTGCCTCTAAGGCATGCTAAGTTGGAAGTGTTTTCGGTTGTGGAACGGAACGGAACGCTCCACTGCTTTGCCTAGCTAGCATAGGGCAATTCCCAGAATTCTTGTATTTTACCGTTCCTAAAGGTTTCGCCTGTTTTAGTTGCAGTGCAACCCGCACTTTTGTCAATTATAGCCTAGAGGGTGTACATTACATTCATAATAGCGCTTAATTTAAATTTATTAATTTATAATTTGGTTAAAATGTTTTTTGATCAAAGTTTTTTAAATTTGTTATTAATCATTGCACTTTTATGTTAACTTCTTAATTATTATTATTATGAATCTAATTCCTTGATAACTTAAATTATTGCTAATTTATACTTTTATTGGTTGGAGATGTCCCAAGCTTACACCTTGCCTGCAAAGACCTATCTGGTGAACTTAAAACTGTTCTTGATGAGGCTGTGAAAATTGTTAACTTTATCAAATCACAAGCCTTAAACTCAAGGCTTTTCAAATCTCTTTGTGAAGAAATAGATAGTCTCCATTTGAGCTTACTTTATCACACGAAGTTAGGTGACTTTCCCAGGGAAAAGTCCTCCAAAGATTGTTCGATCTTAGGTATAAGTGCAGTTGTTTTTCCAAGATAACTTTTTCCGCCTGTCATCAAAGTTGTATGAAAGTGATTGGCTACACGTTTGGCTTACTTATCTGACTTTTTCAATAACTCAATAAGCTAAATCTGGGCCTTCGGATAAGTTCAATCACAATCTCAGACTATCAGAAAAGAAAAAAAATTATGATAAAAAAGATTGGGTATTAGAGGTATTGTATTCTTTAGGGCCAGAGAAAAGTATTCGAGACATTGAATGACTTTTTGAAAGAGAATGAGTTGCAACTCTCTAACAGTGTTAAGTTGCAAATATGTGAACACTTGAAAGGATTAAAATCATAATTTGAAAGAAATATTCCAAAGCTTGAAGAAACTATTAACTAGATTAGAGATCTTTTCTCTGAAGAGAATTTATTTTCAATCAGCAGATTTAGATGTTGCAAAAAAAGATAATCTGATTGAAATTTGTAACGACAACACTTTGAAATCAGCTTTCAAGGAAAAACATCTCTTTAACTTTTGGTTAGACCTCAATAGTGAATATGAATGTCTGTCTGACCTGGCAATTAAGGTTTTATTGCCATTCACATCCACAGAACTGGTAGAAAGAACTAGCTACACATTTATAAAAAATAAATACAGAAACAAGTTGGATGGTGCCCCAGATATAAGACTGTACTTGATTTATTTTGAACCTAACTTCAAAAAATTGTGTGCAACAAAGCAAGTATAGGACTCCCACTAATATAAATTGCAAGTAAAAGAAGTGTTTATAATTTAAAGTTTTTTAAATAATTACAATACAACTAATGATGACAGTACTAAAATGTAATTGCAATATATAGTACTCATTTAGTTTTAAACTGTATTTATTTCTAACCCTATTACTGTACTGATTCCTTATTACTGAAGCTAGATATACAGAAGATACGAATTTATGGGGGTAAATTCATGAAAAGAAGTTAGTAAGGAGTACGCAACTGTAAAATAGTTGAGAACCTCTGATATAACATATTATATTATAATTCTAAATTATTCTGTTTTGTAAAATAAACCTAACCCATACAAAAAGTCCTTACACAGTAAACATGTTATTGTACTTTTATAAAATATATGAGATAATATAATTACAAATAAATAATCTCAATTGTAGTAATAACATTTTAATTCCACTAATACAAAGTTTTTAATTGGAACAACAAAACAACATGTGACAATACAAACAGCTGATTGATTCATCAGCTGATAGAATCATTAATCAGATATAACAATCTTCCCCAAGATAATAAAGTTTACAGATCCAATCTTTCTGGTTTCTTGATAGTTCTTGATGATCTACGTGGAACCAAGGGCATCTTAGTCTCACTTTGGTGTGGTGTAGATTTTCTTACTGGTGTAGTAATGACAGTGTCGGATGGTATAATTTGTGCATCTTCCTGGTTGTTGATTTTTGTAGTTTCTGTCTCCCTTAAACTTCCTTGAAGTGTTTTTGGACTACTTTCATGAATGTTACTATACACAAAAGGGGTGCTGCAATTCCTCTCTGGATTAACTAAGGTTGGTCTTATTTGATCAATATGACGTCTGTGGATTTTCCCTCCCACACTAACATCATAATTGCAAGTACCAATTCTTGAAATTACAGTTCCAAATAACCACTTTTCATTTTTGTCTACATAGTTTCGTATTTGAACGTTATCTCCTGCCTCCAATTGTCTCAGTTTGCCATGCGGTTGATCCTGTAAAATTGGTTGGCTCTTAATGAGATCTATACGAGTTCTGATGTTACGTTTTAACATCAGCTCGGAAGGGCTTCTCCCAGTTGTTATATTGATGACTCTTCTATTTTGAATCAAAAACCTGCACAGGTTTGTGTGAATAGCTCCAGGTTCTTCAGTTAAGGCCTTCAGTTTCTGCTTAGTTGTTTGAACGTAACGTTCTGCTTGTCCATTGGAAGATGGATGATACACAGCCGTTTTCTTATGTAGAATTCCATTGCTTAGAACAAACTGTTTGAATTCATTTGAAATGAATGCAGAACCATTGTCGGTTACTATAACACAGGGAATGCCAAATCTTGCAAATATCTCTCTTAGAGCTCGAATCGTTGCATCACTAGTTATACTTGACATCTCCTGAATTTCAAGCCACTTACTGTATGAGTCTACCACTATTAGGAAATAACATCCATTAAATGG
This sequence comes from Aphrophora alni, assembly GCA_963513935.1. Taxonomy (NCBI): domain Eukaryota; kingdom Metazoa; phylum Arthropoda; class Insecta; order Hemiptera; family Aphrophoridae; genus Aphrophora; species Aphrophora alni. The sequence goes on along the minus strand of OY740769.1, from coordinate 130,916,719 downwards.
CCCAGCATGGTCAATATGTATTCGCTCCCAGGGAAATCTAGTTTTCTCCCAAGGCTGAAAAAATTTGGAGGGGTTATTTTTGTTTAAAGCACATGGTTTGCATGAATTTACATACTGTTCTATCTCAGTGTTGATTGAAGGCCACCAGCAATATTGCCTTGCTAGCTCCTTCATTTTAGTTATGCCTGTGTGAGCGGTATGCAATTCTTCAAGTATTGGTTTCCTTAATGAACTGGGAATAACGACACGTATACCTCTAAATATACAGCCATTATTGAGTGTTAGTTCACTTTCAAGACCCTTGAAATATTCAGGTTTGTCAACATATGTGTTAGTTTGTAAAGCATTGTAAACTAAACTCAATTCTCTATCTAAGGCAGTAGCTTTCTTAATTTGATCAGCAGTCACTGGTAAACAATTCATTTGTACCTGTAAAATAGCTTTATCAGACAATGAGTCTTCAAATGAGGCTTCTTGATTGTCACTAACTGGAAACCTAGAAAGATAGTCCACATTCTGATGGTCACAAGCCTTTCGATATTGAATGGTGTAATCAAATCCTGACAGATACATACCATAATGTACCATTCGAGTAGCAGTGAGAGGAGGTAGGGTTTTTGAAGGATGAAAAATGGATGAAAGAGGTTTATTGTCTGTAATGAGGGTAAAATGATGTCCGTAGCAGTAATGGAAAAACTTGAAAACTCCCCAATATATAGCAGTGGCTTCCTTGATTATATGACTATAATTACACTCGGTTTTACTCAATGTCCTGGATGCAAATGCAATTGGTCTCTCTGAACCATCTGGCATTCGATGGGAGAGAATTTTCATCAGCTGATAGAATCATTAATCAGATATAACACATGTACTAAGTAATATTGAAATAGTTTTTTTTCATGTAATTCAAAATTATTATATTTTATTTCTTTGGGCGCCATCATCTGTAAGGCAGATCTAAGAACCAAAAATGTAACTTTTGAAAAATTCATATTTATTTATAGTTATCTCTTTTATAAGATAAACTTCTGTAAAGCAACATATTATATCAAAGATTCATAAATCCCCTTAATCAAAAATAAAGATACAACAAAACCTCCATCAACCGAAATAACATTTATCCATAACGACCAACGAAGAAGAAAAAAGAATATTTTTGTGTTTTTTTTTTTACTTTTATCATTAAATATCGATATACAGTAATATATATATTTTTTTAAATATAATACTGTATTAAATAAAATAAATAAGTAGAAATTTACGATCTATCTAATGATGAACTCCTTTTCTCCATTGTTCTCTAATTATTTCGCAATCATCAAAATATGGTGTTAGGCAGAGTCATTTTTACTATAGGCTTTTTAGACTGATTTTAAGATTGAGATATTTGCCTTATACTACGGTTACATGAATTTTGGTTATTTTTCCTGGATAGAAGGATTTATTTAGATTAATTTTGATATGGGACTTATGGTGCCAAAATGTCGAGAAATATTTGAATTTTACTGGTCGTATATCTGGAAATTGATAGAAATTATGCGATTTACTAGTTAAGTGTTGTTCTAGACAGCTGCTAGGTATCGTGGAGATAGGTTCTTGAATTCAATGAAATATTTGTGATGCATTTTGGAATTAAATTATTGACAACTCATTTTGAATTCCAAGTTACCACAAGGAAGACTGCAAAGGTTAGAATTTCTACATTAAATATTAACCAAAATTAAATCAAATAAAATTCATTAAAATTAGAAATTGATTTCGATCAAAAATGAAATGATTTCCCTGGAGACTAAGTTAACATGGGGTATCAAGATGAGAATTTTCTTTAGCATCTTATTTTAACACTTTAGTATAAAATCACAAGTCTCTTACCTCAAAATGATAATGGAAAGCCTGTTGTTTATCATTCTCACTGTCAAATATTTCTCCCAGTTTCTGGAGCACTCCTGGGTCAGTTGGAATAATACCAAGTAGTTGAAGAAACCTATCAAAATATAAACATAATATAACATATTAGTTCATTTCCATCACGAAATGGATACACACTCTAAACTAAGATATATACTGAGATTAGACTGCCTTCTAGTTTTTTCATTAACTATCCGAACACACCTCAACTAGTATCATGGCTCTTTCACTAAACACCTCAACCAGTATTATGATTCTTTCATCCAAAGACTCTCTTGTCCGAATGCCTACAAAGCCATTATACTATTGTATTGTACTGTGTTATAATAGAACTATTAGTAAATAACTGCTAATTCTATGTAAGAAAAAACAGAATTTTTCCTTTAGGTAAATGTTGTACCTAAGTGATATTTACTTTGAACTGCCTGAAAATAAAATAACTATAGTAATTTGAATGATATAGAGTTCAAGTTTAACCATTGTGGCATTGACCTTCATGATAATCATCATAAAGGATTGACCCTCCTCAGGGACACTGATAGATTAAACATTAAGGATGATGATCACCTTCAATGGCTACTAGTGCTATTGTACCATTGTCTTATGCTGTCAAATATTAGGAGCCAAATAATTTCACAGGGACCGATACATTACCAAGCTGTTCTCCGAGATTAATATTTCTAATTATAACACATATAATAGTACATATTTTTATGGTAAAATTATTGTTTGGATTGCGGCTAAGAGTTTTCAGTACTCCCAGCGTGAAAATACTAACTCAATCTTTTATTTTTTATAGTTTGTAACATTACATATACATTATTTTATTGACAATTCAAAATAAATTTTCAATAAATATATGTATACAAATATAGTTTTATTTACCATAAAATAGTTTTCCTATTTTTAAAAGTTAAGGCCCAGAATATTAGCTTTAAAACTATATATAACATATTAGATTTTTACAAATAAATACATTTTATATAATTAGGTCAACAAAGTATGTACATTTGTAAGAAATTACTAATTTAATACGGCCCATTGTTAATACGAGAGAGCCACTGTGCATAAATTACTGAAGGAGGGAGAAGATTAAATGTTATTTTCAAATAAAGTGTCAAGTGATCCCATTCGTATTATCAATTTTAAACTAACAATCAACATCGCAGAGGGATTTGGTTAATGTCAAAAAGTAATCTATTCCATCCTCTATAAGTCTACTTTGATTTTAATTTGTTAGTAAATTAGTTATTCTAATATTTTAACACTTTGAAGCCTAACTCTCTAACGCGCTGCTTTCCTATTGTGCCTGGGGGTTTTGGACATGTTTTTAAAAAATTGTGGTATTTGTTATATTTATTATATATGACTTATTATATATCATTTAAAACCCAAATGAATTACCTTTTTAAATATATATATACATGTAAATACATATTTTACTCACAGTAAACACTCCTTAATCTTGAAAAAGGGTAAAATACACACACAAACAAAAATAGCTACACAGCACTAATAGGCCTAAGGTTGTTAGTAAAAAGTCTGGATCGTTATTGTCATCGATTTCGCCCTCAGAATCAGAATCAAAAATTGGTTCATTCACATTTTCTCTCAAAATGTCACTAATTGAATTATTTCCATCACCTTGGACTATGTCTGGCTCAGATTTGCCATCAGATTCATCAAACAAAAGATCGCGAATTGAATCACTTTTCAATAAATCGTCTGCCATATTTTGTAAACTATAACTAAATATTTATAAATACAAACACTAAAATACTGGACCTAACTACTAAAATAAACTAAAAGATTACAATAGAACCCCTCTAATCCGCCCTCGGGTGGTCCGTTACTCCGGTTAATCCGACCGTGCTCGAGCTCGCGATATTGTGCCGACTTGCCGATGACTCACGGCCCGTCTGGCGCCATTCTTTCCAGTTTGTTATTCGCTTTCCCGCTTCAGTGCTGTGTCATCTCTAGTGTTGTTTCTATTGATTTGCTATAGTACTGTACTTGCAAAGATTATATATATAGACTTTTAAAAGTTTATATATCACTTCAAAAAAATCTCTTTATATAATATGTAATAAATATTGACTTTTCTCGGATAATCCGACCTTCTTTGCATTCCGACCATGCCCCCAGTCCCAAAGGGGCTGATTAGAGGGGTTCTACTGTACTTGTATAACTCAAACAGTATTTAGTATTTAAGAAAAACACCAAACAAACATAACCAATCTTGATTACTCAGTCACTTTGCAGTAAACAAACGTCTGCTGTGTTCCTCGTAGACGTGTTACGTTGCATAGCAACAGCTTCATAATATTTTTATTTAGTCCAAATCAACAGCACAGACTATTCGAAAATCAAAGACATACAAAGATAAATAACCAATTAGCTATACGAAAGTGCCGAAACTCGATTATATGCCAACATCGCGATCGTATAGAATTATATAGCAAGGCCCGATGTATACTTGGGGTTCGGCGGCGAGCGCTGGCGCATCTGCCCGACCTATACTCGGGCTTAGGTTTCAATGTGTTAACTTTTCCATATTTTTTCATAATTTTTAATTTAAAAATTGTGTCATAAAATAATGTTTTATGAAATGAAAGCGTACACAAGTCTTACTCCGTAGAGTTGTACGCCAAGAGTGCTTCCAAACTTTTAGACAGAAATAATTAGGTTTTAAATATTCACCATTCAATAGCTTGATCAACATCTCCCACCAACTCATGCAAGTGGCCTAGCTGAAACAGAACTTGAGGATGATGACTGATGATGGCATGTAACTTTAAAAAACAATCCAAAGCGTCTTCAAACATGCCCAACTGTTTGTTGATTAAACCTAAAATGTTAAACATAACAATAAAATAATATATTTTAAACCTATAAAAAAGAGTAACACAAATATTAATGAAGTGATTGACCTTAAACTAATGGATTTTAAAACTGACTCTACATTTCCATTGAATTTTAGTTTTCAAATACTGTAGAGAGCTGAAGAAAACAGTTGCGGAAAGAATGTTTTCTTATTGGCTGTCACTACCTATCTATGAACATACTGCGTCCTTAAAATATTATAGCCAGAGAGAATCACAAACAAATGTATAGAAGAGTAGGAATTGAGTGATATTTTTAGAGTGACTAATATAGTTATCACCATGCCAAAGATATTATATGCATCTTTTCTTCTCAAGACTTTGCTATGCCCTCATTGCTGTTCTCGTCAGCTTGCTCCAGTAAAACTAATTTGAAAAAAAATAACAAAGGTGTATATTTCTGCCTTTTAGCAGTACACTCAATAATTTGAATAGTGAAACATTTTCATCATATTTTTATAAATGTTCATTGAGTGCAAAAAATCCCCAAGATTCCATCAAATAAAACTAGACAAATTGTATAGAGACATTTTGTAAATTTTTTTTTGGACTTAAGTATATACAATTTTTTTATTACCTCAAAATAATTAGACTACTTTCCAAAAACTATATACAGTGAAACTTCCCTTAATGGAAACTAATAAACGGAAATTTTTGTATTCCCCGACCGAGATCATGCTTTCTGGGCCTTGTAGTGTTTCTAAATACAGTAGAACCCCTCTTAACCGGTCTAGTCGGGACTGACACCCGGGTCGGTTTCCCGTTTGGCCGGTTAATCCGAGGTTCCCGTTAACTCGTCACAAAGCTTTTTTACAGATTCCCCTCTGTCAAGTATTTTTAACGCATTTAACCGTGTCTCAAACGAAACCAACACACGCTTCCGTTTTCGTAACTCGCTCATTTTTATTTACTGTATACAGTATACTGTATGTAGATCATAACCAGTCAAAGACAAGAAGAAAACTGAAAAGAAATGTTATATTTTCCATAATGTACACTAAATTGATTCATGGAAAAAAAGTGGCTCAACAAACGTTTTTGCCGGTGTATGTCTGCTATACCGACAGGTGCCAATGCCACGGTGTTTTTACGCCACCGACAATGGGATACCGCTATCGACAAAGTCGTTTGACTCGCCGCTGTTTTGGTGTTTCAATTACAATTTATTTTCAGAAACTCTCATTGAACCAGTACACTACGAATAGGCCGGTTAATCCGAGGACCGTTGATCCGAAGCTGGTTGTCAGAGGTTCTAATGTAACAGACTTTTTCAAAAAAGGAGGTGGACACAAAATTGTTGGCCAATGGGACAGCGGAGTGTAAAATATAACTCTTTCCTAGGAAATTGTAGATGTTTCGAAACACACATTGCAATGTCTGTTCAGTAATTACTCAAAAGTTGACTTCCTGGAACTAGATTGGCTTTCTTAATGGCTTTTATTCAGCAGTCGTCAGTGTCCTTTAAGAATTCAATTTTAATAAAGTTGCCATGAAAACAGTGTGTAGTATAGTTGTGATGTCTCTCAAACGAAAACGATTAACTTTAAACCTTTAGTTTGATTTTTCCGTTTTCAAATTAACATTTTACTAATTTGCCTTATTTGTTTATTCTGTACTGTAATATGAAATGATTAATGTGTACTTATGTGAGATATATAAAATCTGATAATACAGTAGAAAGTCATGAAACAATACCAATGTTTAATTTATTTCACTTTTATCGACCGTGTATGCATTAAAGTAATATGCTCTATTCCCTAGTAGGGTAACTGCAAATTATGATTTCTCAGTATTTCTCGATAGGGGACATTTTATACTGTCTGAGCAGTGTCCGTTATTTCGAAGTTTCACTGTACAATGGAAAAATTAATAAATGAATCATCTATACCAAGAATATGTGACAAAAGTGAAAGAAAAAATTATTTACGTTGTCCGCAGAATATAAGAACCAATAAAATATTTTTAAGAATTGTAATAAAATTTTTCTCAAATGAAAATGTCACCATCACTAAATCTGAAATCTTTAAAATTGACTTTACCAATTTTAATAGATTATGTAGATAACAACCAAAATCAATATCCCATATTGAAAGTAAAAATAAAGTTGCAGTTCTGAAGTATTTTTCATAAAGTAAACTTCTAATGAAAACACTATGAAAAAATTAAAGGATATTTTTCTTTAGTAATGGTTTGCAGCAACCTGAGTTTTAATAATATTGGGACTGTGTGAGGGTAGGATCTTTAAGAGAGTATGAGTTCGGGAAGGAAATTTGGTGTAGGAGGGAAATTAACCTGACACATGTCTTCAACTACTTAAATACTACAGGTCAGCCAACCAGCTTCATGAGGGATTAAAACTGTTATTAATTATAATACATAATAATCTAAATTAACTATGAATAATATTAAGGGAATGAATCTATTTAAAACTAGTGGTCTAGGAACAGTATTAGCCCAAAACGGCTGTTAACTACCTATCACATATTTAATTAAATACGAAATTTGGAGACGCATGCCGAAAACCCTGGGTTGACTGACCCATCCCAAAAGAGGTTAATTAGCCATTAATTTTTGGGTGAACAATTTGCGAGATACCTGAAAAATCGGTTATCCTGTAGACTGAAGACATGTATTTTCTTAAACACATCCGGTCTCTCTTGTGGCTGGTGCACAACTGTTGTCTAGCCTTAATGGGTGATAAACATTTTACCGAGGGAGGAGGTAAACTGGTTTGATGGAATACAATTAGCCTGCAATTTGCCATTCAGACAACACACAAGTACGACTGTTAGAGTAGAAGTATTGCTAGGAAAAAAGGAAGGTGGTAAAAGGATTTCACCATAGGTTACATTCCTGCAAATTAACTTATTTCGTCCATAAACTTCATTAGCTCATCATATACAGTAGAGTCCCGCAAACTCAGCGTAATGTGGACCGGAAGTGTGCCGAGTTTGTGAAATACCGGGTTATCGGGAATAAGGGCAAAAAATAAATTGTAATTGAAACACCAAAGCGGCGGCGATATCAAACGACTTTGTCGATAGCGGTATCCCATTGTCGGCGGTGAAAAACACCGCGGTACCAAAGCGGAGAGTCAAACGACTTTGTCAATAGCGATATCCCATTGTCGGCGGCGTAAAAACACCGCGGCATCGGCACCCGTCGGTATAGCAGACATACACCTGCAAATACGTTTGATGGGCCGCTTTTTTTCCATGAATCAATTTAGTATACATTATGGAAAATATAACATTTCTTTTCAGTTTTCTTTGGCGGGTTATGATCAACGCACAGTATATACAGTAAATAAAAATGAGCGAGTTACGAAAACGGAAGGGTGTGTTGGTTTCGTTTGAGACGCGGTTAAATGTGTTAAAAAGACTTGACAGAGGGGAATCTGTAAAAAAGCTTTGTGACGAGTTTAACGTGGGAAAAGTATAATCAACAATTCGAGCGATCTAAGTTAATGCCCGCTTTGGAATCTGCCGAACTTTTACTTACGAACATCGCTGTTTTTAGCAATAAATTTTTTCCTGTCGGGGGCACCGAGTAATCCGGACTGCCGGGTTATCGAGTGCCGAGTTTGCGAGACTCTACTGTAGTTTGAATTGGAGCAAGTTTTTTTTATGCTTTAGGATCTTATAACAAGAATTTAGTGGTTGTACAAATTTATGTTTTCATATGTAAACACTTGATTTATAAATTACAGTATATACAGTAAATAAAAATGAACGAGTTACAAAAATGGAAGCGTGTGTTGGTTTCGTTAGAGACGCTGTTAAATGTGTTAAAAAGACTTGACAGAGGGGAATCTGTAAAAAAGCTTTGTGACGAGTTTAACGGGAACCTCGGATTAACCGGCCAAACAGGCAACCGGCCCGGGTGTCAGTCCCAACTAGACCGGTTAAGAGGGGTTCTACTGTAATATGATATAATTGAAAAGGCAAACACGGCATCCAAGTTCATGATTTTGTATTTCTGTGAAGATAGTTAAAGCTTGTGTAATATTTGTTACTTTGTGGCTATAAATTTCAATCTTTTAAAAGATCTTTTAGTTGTGTAATGAACTGTTGACTTACCAAGATTATATAAAGCTTCAATACAAGAAGCATCACTATCCAGTGCCAAAGCGTAGAGTTGTTTAGCACGTTGTGGTTCTCCTTTAGCTAGGCTACAATTCCCAAGGTTTACATAAGCAGCTGCGTTGTAGGCATCAGACTCTCGAGCTGCTTCTCCACACTTTTCTGCATTGTCCACATCTCCTTGCTGTTCCATCAAAACATTACACATTCAAAAATTTAATTGACAAAGACTTTTTACAAAATATAGAATAGAATAGAAAAAATTTAGTGCAACCATTTTTATAACAGATAAAATACAAGATTAACTATGTTGCAAAAGCAGCCCCAACAGGTTAAAACCCAATTACTGGGGTGCCGTATATAACAAAATAACTAAGTCTGCCTAAACTATAAAATAATTAACAATCCAAAAGTAAAAGTCAAACAACCAAATACACAATTACTAATATACTACATAAAAACTAACATTTTACAATTATTGTTGATCTCCACCAAAACTCGCAAATCTAAAACCAAAGTTAGTTTAATACAGCCAAAGTTTCTCTACGAAACCTCGACAAACCCCAGGAAACATCCACCCTATGAGCGACTACATTATACAGAGCAATCGTCGAGTTTCAAAAATATAAAGCAAAAGTCATATAAAAATAATAATAATACAGGATTACCTTCAAGAACACTATACGATTATTTTAATTTGATATAATTTCAAGTTTTAAAGATTCATTGTCAGACATATTAGACTATAGGTGTCTGACAACCTGATTTATCAAACATCATCTTCAAACTTTAAAAATCTCATTTATGAAAGATATCACACAACAAACTATCAGTGACAATACAATATTCTATATAAAAAAAATTAAAGATATAATAAAGATGAGCATTGTTAATTCAAATAAACTGAGTTTAGGTTAACAGTTTATAACCACAGTCAATATCCTACGTGGAAAAAACCTACTTTTACAGATAATATTATTCACACTAATTCACAACACCCCATTAATCAAAACTAGCCACTTTCCACAGTATGTTGCATCGTCTAATTAATATTCCTAGGCCAACTACTGATTATTATAATGAATTATATTGTATTAAAGAAATAGATATTAATAATGGTTATGATGATAATTAATTGTTAAAATGTTGAGAAAAAGTTAAAAAATAATGCCAACAAAATATTTTCTCCTGTGTATGTGACGTTAAATCCAAAAAATGGAGGTAAGTAGGTTATTTGGGTCAAACCAGTTATAAATTAGGTAAAATATTGGAAAAGAAAAATTGTTATAAACCTGCATTTTATGTTGATTGTAATCTAGGAAAAATGTTAAATAATAGTAAAGATAAAACACCTAAAATGAGTAAAAGTGGAGTATATCAATTAACTTGTAAATTTTGTAAGCTTAAGCATATAATTTGTAAAACATATGTAGGTCAAACTAGTTGTAATTTTAAAACTAGATTAGTTGAACATAATAGAAATTGGCGGTTGGGCTATGTTTTGCTAATCACTTGAAAATTCATAACATTTCGGTTTTTATTCAATTACAAATTTTAATATTTTACACACATGCAATAAGTCAAAAATTAAACTATTTTAAACAAATAAGAAAATTTAGAAATAAATAGTGATTAGTAGAAAAAAAGTTTTAGTTTTAAATAAGCAATTAGATTTAAGTAGTTCCCCATTCTAAACCTTTGTCCAGGTCATAACCTAACCCCCCCGCCTTCTTTCCATACCAGGATAACAAAGGATAATACCCAGCTTTTGTATTATAGGTTACTGTATATTTTCCTTTAATCTGTTAAGTTGCCTTGACAATGCTGTAACTAGCGAAACCATGGTCATCATGTTTTAATAAGTGGTTGTGGTAAATCCACGGGTATTTGGGGATCACCGTATTAAGATCATGGTATAAGATATGCGATACGCGTGCACCGTAACAAAGACGAGCCTCAGTCATTCACAGTGTGCCGAAGTCAGCGGGCGTGATTTGCGCGTTGTTTCAATTTAACCTTTTGGTAATAAAAATAAATGGCTATCTAAACCGTAAATTGAGGGGTCTGATCGACCCCCGGGTGTTACGCAGTCATTCGTGGCCCATCCGACTAAATTGAACAGAATTATTATGACCTAAAAGGGTTAACATAATTCTCCCATCACGCCTGTCCCTAACCAATAAGTTATTCAATTATAATAATTAATAAGTTAGTTTAGTTATTAAATTATATCTCATCATAAGCTGACTGTGAACATAGTGATTAGTTGGGTTTGAGACTAAGCTTTAATTAACGATCCAATATATTTACTGGGTAAGTCCTAGCACGTTATTCCAAACCCTCGTTCCGGAACCTTAAGCGGTTCGAACATCTCGACCAATCGAATAACCAGGGCTGACGTTCGTCATCAGTTGGTAGCAGAGACGTTCGCCGCATGGTATTACTAAATATTGTGTTTTTATTTATTTCTTTAGAATGATTTTAAACAATTTTATCATTTTAAAATTCTAAAGCTAAAATGTAGATATTCTTAATCATTAGCATGTTTAAAAAAATTACTTTGTCAATTAAGAAATTTATTTCTTATCATGAAGTAGTTAGTTTTTCAAAAGCTTTTGTATTTAGATTCCTGGTCAACTTTAATTATTATAGATATTTCTTTACATTTTATATTCTTAAACTTATAAAAGAATAAGACATTAAATTTTCAATTGGAGTAAAAATGCCTCTTTACTATTGAATATTACAAATATTAATGTTAGTATTGTAAACTATATCCTAGTCAATAACAAACATTAACCAAACTGATAAAAAAATGTAATAAAAAACAAAGTTTTCATAAGTAACTTTCCTAAAACAAATCGGGTAACGCTAACCTTTATAAAAAATGCAGTTTCCTTGCTACGTTTTGACTAAGTTAAATTTATGTGGACTTTATTTCACTTAATAATTGCCTTAGTTCTTAATTTCATCTTTGACTGTTAAAACAAAAAATGCTGTAAGATTTTGAGAACTATACTGATCGACATACATAAATACTAACAATGCAATTTGGAATGTACAACTCACATGCACTTTATTATTAAATAATGCCTACTTACTAGATGTCCTAAATATCCATTCCTTTCAACATGTGTGCATCAGGCCTACTAATGCTGTGTGCTCTAACAACTGCATGCTATATGTGCAATTTCCATTGGTGCTATACAATCACAAACAGTAATTATTTTTGGTTTTTAAATTAATACTGTAGAAAATTACAGTATAGAATTTTATTTACAATATTTTTAAAGCATTTCTTTTTGTGATTAATGTCGAAAAACCATTAAAAGCAATACAGTTATGTTGAATTATTATTAAACAACTGGTATTTTCACTTGAAATGAAAAACACTTGTGGAAACTTCAATTACAAAATTACACACAAAAAACAATTGTTCACAATAAACATTGTATTTAATCAAGACAACATTTCAATAGTTAAGTCACCATCTTCAGTAGTTACGTATACACAAACTTTCTTAGCATTGAAATGTAAAAACAAACATTTTCTGTTGTAATTCAGTGCCAAGAAGGTTTGTGTACATGTAATAACTGAAACTTAGGCAGTGAAACATCGTCTTGATCAAATAAAATGTTTATAGAGCAAAATAGCGTTCTCTTTATTTTATGAAGTAATATTTTGGAAACAACATAATGACTATAAATAATAAATAACCCAGATGTAGGAGTAGCGACTCTTCTAAATTTTCTATTTATCTTTCTCAAAAACTATTTATTGTACCAGTAGCAATAACATAATCTCAAAACTGTTCTTTCAGACCTTTACATCCAATACCCAATCCTAAAGAACAAATAGAATCTTTTAGGAAATGCAAAGTGCTTTTTTCATATAGAACAATACACCATGCCATATATCATTTTTCACAATAGAGAATAAATTAGAGCAATTATTTTGGCTACTTAGTAATTGTTTTCCATTTTAATATCATTTATAATTATTTCTTTACTCAACAATTATTTGAGGTCACATACAAATTTTTAATTTATGTTTTTATATTACCATGAACGATGCAAAATATGTCTTTCTAAACAGGCCGTACATATTATGGAAGCACAGCAGCTACTTCCCTCAGATGTGCTGTTCCAAACTTTGTTATTCCCATTACCCATGCAATTATATTCTTCAATTATAAATCATTATCATACCGAACATAAAATGAGAATAGACAAAACACAAACTTGTTTAAAAATGAAGCTATCATTAAATGGCAACAACACCTATAGTTTAATTGTTCTTTACATTTTTGTATAATTGAGGAAAAAGATCCTAATATATCAATAATTTTATAATATCGGGTACGGATTACCTAGTACCGATCATATCGAATATAGATTCTGGAGAACTTGTTATCGGTTCATCTCTAATTCTTACTATTTACTTAATTATATTTAAACAGTGTATTATTATAACTAATTGATGATCATTAGTCCATCAATGTGAATTCTTTGTGTAAAACTTAAAATAAAACTAAACATTCAGTGTTACCAGAAAATGTAAAAAGCCCATGTTAGCAGAAGCAGTGCTTGCAACTTTGCTCTCTTTTCTCTGAAAAGCTTTAAGTGTCTCCATAGCTTGTGATACATCCTTCTGTTTTAAAAAAGTTATAGCTTTATTGATTTCTAGATCTCCTGCTAGAGGCACGTACACAGAGTTCTTGATGGCATCAACACACCAGTTGTAGCCTAAAACACAAGTTGTGCTTCATTTTAATATGCTGATAAACTACACTTTTATTGATTATAAAGGGTCGATTACACATGGCGAGTTTACTAGCTACTAGCCGGCTAGTTAGCTAGTTGATAGTAAACTAGCTCTGTGTAATCATATACTAGCGCACTCGCCGGCTAGTAACTGGCTAGTAAAAAAGCTGGGGAAAAAGTTGAAGACCGGGCTACTTTACTCGCTACTGTCTGGACGAGCTAGCTAGTAAACTAGCCGTGTGTAAAGGGAATTGCTAGTTAAAAAGCGGCAAGTGGCAATCAGTTATGTTCATCAATATCACACATTAGATGTTTAAAGCTGTCCTCCTTCAATGTTTTGTTAGTATAGTCTTTGTCCATGATGTTCCACAACAATTTACTTTTAAAAAGCAGACACAACAAGTGGTTTCTGTGCAGCAACTAGTTGGATAGTGAGCGAGTGGAAAGCTACGTGTAATTGTCAACTAGCGCACTCGCCGACTCGCCAGCTTCTTAACTAGTCGGCTAGTAGCTAGTAAACTCGCCACGTGTAATCGACCCTTTAGCTACATCTGATTTAAAGGATTGTGGTGAACATTTCAAACTTGGAACCTAAATTAGTATGATATATTTTTTTAAATTTCAGACCTTTCTAAAACTCGGTTGAGTCGGCATGTAGCCACAGACTTATTGTTATTGCAATTTTATATTCAATGATACATAACAAAGTACAAAATAAAAAGCACTAGTATTGTAGTAGTGTAAATATACTATATTCGTGATTTGTAAGTGTTTTTATAACATCAACCTGAAGATACTATCAATACAATGAAACAAATCTGAAAAATTAATAAATAGTGAACTACTATAAACATAAGTTATTTATTATTCTTATTAATATCAAGCAGTTCGGGGATAAAATGAACAGTACCATATAAACACTAATAGATGTAACAAACAAAAATAAGAGTTGACGTACAAGATCACTACTGCTCCTAGCAGTCAGTATGCAATTAAAAATCTGAATTAAAAAAAAAAAAAACAGTACTATCCAATCAAAATTTAATTGAACAACCAATTTCCAAACGAGTAATCTAGAAGGATGACCACACTCACTGAAAATATACAGTCATAATATTTGTATGATTAATTTTTACAACAATAGGCTAAATTAGTAGTTATTACCAATTTACTGACTTATATTAATCATTATTTTATCATGAGATACATAATATAATAGTCTGTGGTTCTTTTGAATGAAAAATTATTTCAAGTCCTTATAAAAGTTTATAGTTTTTATAGTAAAAACAGGTTAGTAAAGATATTAGTTAAAAAAAGTTTAAAATGTAAATGTTTTTTACCTGCAGTGAAATTATCTTCAATGACAGGTGCAATGAGCTTTGCTGCAGTTAAGATACTTCGTTCAGCTTCTCGTTTCAGCTGTTTCTCTAATGTGTGTAAGCTGTCGTTACGAATCACCTCAAGAAGAAGACTGGATAAACCATCGTCCTAAGAAATAAGTATGTAAATGGTTATTCTAATCTCCATAAATATTACATTTGAAAATAGGTGGGTTAGCTGATAGAAATCATGCCAAGTTTTTTCTCTCCATAATATGTTAATTTAATAAGTATGATCAATTTGTGACATCCTTATGGAATAACCAATACTAAGAACAAAAACCTAAAATATAGATGGTAGATGCTGACTGGGATTAATTGCCAAAATAATTATGAAAACAACATAAACTTTATCAACTTATACACAACTAACAAAGTACATATTATAATCACATATTTGTCATTAGCTAAGTTACTTAGACATTTTCTGGATAAAATAATTAAGTACATAAAATAATTATTTAATTAAAAATATAATTCATCCATCCACCAGTAATTGGTAACATCAATTATTAGTATAAAGTATGACAGCAGTCATTAATCTTATTTAACAATACCACTGCAAAACTTGTTCAACATATCC
Organism: Aphrophora alni; assembly: GCA_963513935.1. Classification (NCBI taxonomy): domain Eukaryota; kingdom Metazoa; phylum Arthropoda; class Insecta; order Hemiptera; family Aphrophoridae; genus Aphrophora; species Aphrophora alni. The sequence goes on along the minus strand of OY740769.1, from coordinate 130,901,122 downwards.
ACCATCATTCATCATTTCTGGACATTTGACCTATTATCTTGAATTTTGTAAAGCATTTTCAGATCCATGGGTATGAAGAAGTGGTGATACATTCCCAAAGACAGCATAGATTTGTGATTTTCACAATACATACTTCCTCACCTTGTGAAAATTTTTGTAGTAGGTTGAGGTCGGTTTGGTAATGGGCCTCATTCTAAGAGTCCTTCATTTCCTTTATCCATTTCCTGGAAAACATATAATCCATCTAGAGGCACACATATGAAGAGTATAAAATGGAGGTGCACCAATTTCACTACGTTAACCAGTATCAGTTTGTCACCCAAAATGGTAAATTCTTTCTCCCGTTGACTGTAATTTCAAACAAAAAAGACATTGCATATTCTATAAGCTTCACCACACCATGACTTTCTCTGCTCCTTAATTATGAATGTTGGTGAACCATCAAGTGTTTACAAAAGACGAAAATCTAAAATTCTGTTTGGTTACTTCAATATTGACATAAAAGTTTGCTTCATCCATAAACATAATTTGTTAAAAGATTTCTTATTTATGTTTTCTAGAAACCATTCACATATTTCAAACTGGAAGATAGATCTCTTCAATCATAAAGAAAGTAACTTCTATATACAGAACTTTTTGTGTTTCATATTGTGCTGAATACCAGTTTGAATTATGTGCTAGTACGTCTCAGAAATGTCTTGGAGTTTACAAGAAACATAGAAGCTAAATAGTTTTGGTTTTGTCACTAATAAATAGTTACCCACTTCAAGGATTTCATGAACCATTTGATACGGATTAAGGGAGAGCTATGCACTCAATGTAATATTTTTGAAAGTAATGCAAATTATTCGAAGTGCATCAGACAGGCCTATGCAAAGTAGAACACGACTAGAGCTAAGTCAAAATTAGCAAGAAATTTACCTTAGTTTTCAGTTTTTCTCAAGAAGAGGTTCCCTCTATTAAATTGTCAGAACTCAGTACAAATTCATACATAGTATGTGTTTATGATGATCATTGGTTTTATGGCATAATTCTCTCAAAACTTGAAGAAGAAGATGATATAGAAGTGAAATTCATGCATCCATATGGACCTACCCCATAATTTCATTGGCCATCAAGAAAAGATAACATTTGCTTTGTACCTTTGTGCAACGTTCTTGCAAAAAACAGCACTCCTATCACAAAGGCTAAGGAAGAGTGTTACTACTTTTTAAAAAATGAAACTGAATATGTGAATCAACAATACATGCAACTAATCAAGAATAAGGTGCATGTAGAATCAAGAATTCGACTTATTTTTGCATGTAGAATCAGATTCTGCATAGCTTGCTACAAAAATAACTACAAAAAATTGTAATTTTTTTTAAAAAATGATGGTTTTAGGCTAATTTGGTTGTTGTAGACAATTACCAAGAAATTCTGTTTTAGTTTTTTGTCGATAGCTCGGTTATCTTTTGACCCACTGAAACTACAAAAAAAAAACATTGTGTCTGCTGTTAAAAAATTAAAATATTTTGTCTCTTGCACATTTTTTGTAAAGTTAACGGTTTTAAAATATTCCACGTTAAAATTTTGTAACGGCGGTAATTCTGTGCAATTACTTGGTCAACCCCAAACTTTTTCATATTTTACTACGGTCATAAGGATGTTCTCAGAAAGCAAGAAACATATAATTCAAGGCCCGCAAGGCCATCGTACAGGTTGCCGAGCGATAAGAAGGTTCAAAGTCCACGCGATAACAGTGGCTTGCGGGAGACGCGCGGAAGGCCTATTATGACAGGTTTGGCCAGGTAGCTATATATATATGCCTATATATATAGCTACCTGGCCAAACCTGTCATTATATATAATTATATAACGGTACTGTCACAACTGGCCTTCCGCGCGTCTCCCGCAAGCCACTGTTATCGCGTGAACTTTGAACCTTCTTATCGCTCTGTACGATGGCCTTGCGGGCCTTGAATTATATGTTTCTTGCTTTCTGAGAACATCCTTATGACCGTAGTAAAATATGAAAAAGTTTGGGGTTGACCAAGTAATTGCACAGAATTACCGTAACGGCCGCCATTTTGAAAATTTAAAAAAATAATTCTTTGTGCTTTGTACACTTGTTAAACATAACATACAAAATGCTTATTCCAAATTTGAACTCGATATGTTATCTATTTCCAGAGTTACAGTGAGTTTTTGTAAAAAAACAAAATGGCGTCTAGCTGCTAAACAAAGTGGAAATTGAAAAAAAAATTATTCTTCATTTTCAGCTTAGAATCACACATAGAATATGAAAATGCATAGCCAGCCCAAACGTTTTGTAACACCCTGTATATAATATACAGCAAAAAGTATGATTACATGTATTGTAAAACAATTTGTATATTTGTGTAACAATAGATTCTTATAACAATATATTGATTACTCAAAGAACAATACATTTTCTTACAAAATAAAATACTGACCATAGAAGAAATATATTTATCTTCATCATTAACATCAAGAGGCACTTCCAACAACATCTGAAAACCTTGTTTCATTTTCTCTTTGTCATCCATTGCGTAGTAGCATATAATTGCATGTAGCCCTACAAAATTAAATAAAAGCATCAAAAAAGTAAATTATGACTCATCATTTTGATTAATTAAATTTACAGTTTATCAAAATCCTTATAACATGATTTTTGAGGTAAATATCTAACCTTTATTAAAATACAAATATCCTACCACATTCTACCATCACCATTGTCATAAAACTGATACATCCTCAATACATTTTTTGTATTATTTTACCATTGGATTTCCTATCATTATTTTATAATTGTACATGTTCAAGATGTTCAGCCATTGAAATAAAAAACTCCCATACATTTCTCAATTCCCCCCCCCCGCATATCCTGCTGTGTATGGACCAAGGAGGGACAATTTTTTTTTTTTTAAGGAAAAAAACCCTCTGATCATCATCGAACGAAGAGGAAGTATTCACACAAAAATTTCATTTCAACTTCAACAAGTTTAATACTACAGAAATCATAATTTCGTAATACAGTAGAACTCCTCTAATCCGTCACCTTCAGGACTAGGGGCATGGTCGGAACGCAAAAAAGGTCGGATTATCCGAAAAAAGTCAATATTTATTACATATTATATAAAAAGATTTTTTTAAAGTGAAATAAGTGATATATAAACTTTTAAAAATCTATATAATAAAGTCTATATATAAACTCTGCAAGTACTATAGCAAATCAATAGAAACAACACGAGAGATGACACAGCACTGAAGCGGGAAAGCAATAACAAACTGGATGAATGGCGCATGACGGGCCGTGAGTCATCGACAAGTCGGCACAATATTGCGAGCTCGAGCACGGTCGGATTAACCGGAGTAACGGACCACCCTAGGGCGGCTTAGAGGGGTTCTACTGTATTTATAAATTATGCAACAGGAAAAAAACCATCTTGAATTAATTCTAAACAATTAACTCTATACTGACAATGACTTCCAGTATAATGCTATGCCATTTGATGCTACATTGGAAAAGTTAATTATCATTCAATCTGTATTTCTATCCTAAGCCTATTTTTGTTACACTGTCTATTTGTTCTCAGTTACCCTGCCCTAGTTTTATTCTCTCATGACCTCAATCAACAGTATCCTTTTACACCACACTGCATTTCAAATCCCCTTTTTGTTTACTTGCTGTGTGTTGTTTGTATTTTTAATTTATTTTGTCACTTGTAAATAATAAAAATTAAAACAGGAAGTGATATTAAACTTATTTGCAGTTTAAAACAGTGTTTGGTGTTTTCTTTCTCATATATATAGGTGATAAATGACTTGGTGGTTCCCTATATAAGTGGTCTTGGTTGGTAAAAGAAACAGCATCATCAATTTTCTCATCAATCTTCTTTCTTTTACAGTTATCTGTCAATCATATTTTAAAAGAAATGAATATTCAAATATGCTTTCAATGCCAGTGTTAATATAATTTTTTGAATGCTTATTTCTTTTTCAAGATGTTCACTAATTGGTCTGAAAATATACTTTCATTGTTTTCACTGTTTTATCTCGTGTGTTAACTGTATTGTTTATTTCTTTTCTTAATTGGTACCTAATGTGCTCAGTGAACCAATCTTGGAACCAGAATCTAGATAAGGAAAACTGGCTGGTCTATACCTTCATTAAATAATGACTAATTATAGTAACTAAGCTAAAGTAAACAAATTTGAAACTAATAACAAAAGCCAACAATACCTGCTTTAAAATCAGGTTTCTCCTGCATAATGTACTCAAAGCTGGAGCATGCATCATTGAACTGTCCCATCTTAACAAACAGGATCCCAATGTTGTGCATTATCTTGATCCTGGAAACAAGCTCACATGAAATAGTTGCCAATTAATAACCAGATTAATAATTTTGTTTAACACTTTTACTTTCTTGTGGGATGATACAATATGAATTCTCTCTTTATCTTTGATGAAATATCACAATTGAAATAAAAACATTTGAACATTATAAGATTAAAAAATATTTACAAAAACTATCTCACTGGTCAATGTGACTTCATTGATATGAATTTACAGATTTGATATTAAACTATGTAAATACAGGTGTTTCAAACAGGACGCAGCCTTATTTTTGATGACATGAATTTATTACTTTAAAAAATTAATATAACATTATATAATTATACAATATGCAAATTACCTTTAATCTTTTATAATAAATGTTCAATTGACTTCCTCTGTTTACAATGGAGGTTGGGAAACGTTTCATAACATCTGCAGCCACTTTTCGTAGTGTTTGCTCAGTAAAGTTTGAAATCTCACTTTCAATGTTATCCTTTAATTCGTCAAGTGTATGAGGATTGTTTTGAAAAACCTTACTTTTTAAATACCCACAAAGGAAAAAGTCTGCAGGAGTAAGATCTGGGAATCTTAGAGGCCACTATCCTTTTGATACCACACGATGGCCAAAAAATTCCCGTAACATATCCAGCATTAGAAGTATGACACGTTGCGTTATCTTGCTGGAACCAGCAATATTGTTATGTAAATCTAACAAGGCTATAAATTGTTCAATTAAGTTGCAGTATACCACACCATCTACAGATTTGTCAAAAAAAGCCCTATAACATGACGACAGGAGATCGCATACTAAACACCAATTTTAGTGCATCTAGTGGTCATTTGTGAAACGAATGAGAATTTTCAGCACTCCATATTCGGCAGTTTTGGTTGTTAATGTAATCATCCAAGTGAAATCATGTCTCATCACTAAAAAAACACAATCCAACATTTCAATACCCTTGTCATTAACAAGAGAACACATCCAACGACTATACTGTAGACGTTTACCATGGTCAACTTCTTTCAGTTCATGAACAACACCGATACGGTAAGCACACAGTTTTAATTTTTTTAGAAGCCCTAATGGCATTAGATAGTGAAAGTCCAGCCTGTGAAGATAACTTTATAAGTGATTTGCTGGGTGAGCGATTCAAATGTTCTTTCACATCATCCAGAATTTCCACTGTTAACAGTGATGGTCGACTTGTGGTTTTCCGATCATATACACTGCCAGTCTCACAAAATTTATTAATCAGACGCGATATTGTTGATTTATTAGGTACTGAAAAATTGGGAAATTGTAACTGGAACTCGTCTTTTACTCGTTTGTAAGATTTATAAACGCAATAAGTATCAATAATAAACACACATTCATCCTTTAAAAAAGACATATTTGAATATATACACACACTTACAAAGACAAATCCATACTGGACAAGTGCTAACTAGTGTATTTACAATAACACATGACGAGTCAACAATGAGAACAGTTTTGCAAACTGATATTTGGGGAAGACAAAATTTACCTATGCATAACTTGTACCTTCTTAAACTTCGGGGTGGGTCTTTTTTGAAACATCTATTATTTTAGTCTTTAATTATGTCAAGAAGTGATTATGCTTCATTCATACCTTTTCATTTGGTTCTGAAACACAAAAATTCTGATCACAAGATTGTGGCAAAAGCCTAAAGATTTACAGCAAGGTTGAATCAAAATAACATGTGCTTTAAAAATATGATATAAAAATTGAGTTTTGATAACTTGTAGGCTTCCCATGACTTCAAATAAATTTCAATCATAAAATAATGCATATTACAACTTCGGAAAACATAGAGGTTACTATTTGCTATACAGAAAAATATTAGGCTTCACGAAATTATCTGTAACAATTATATAACACATAAACTTTTTAACTATGCCTATCAACAAATACACTTATTTCTACAGAATTATTTTAATGAAAAAACATTTCCACTAGTCATAAAAAGATCAAACTCTAAAAAAATTGAGGGTGAAGATTCAGTTGTTAAAATGCTTTCTTTTTGAAAAAAATGTTTTAAAAAAATTTTTTTTATATATAAATATTTCATTTATTCACTACAAACTCTCTACAACTGTTGTTGTTACAGGTTATTACTTTCCAGTATTTTATGTACATAGCATGTCAATATATTTTATTACCGTTAATAGATGATAAAAATACCATATGCTCAAATAAAAGTCATACCAAATCAGTTGTATGTACTCCGTCTTATGTTATTAACGAATATTTATCAAAAACCTTTTATTTGATTTCTTTAATGAATATTTCAATGTGTATAGTTTGATGATGGCAAATTATTTGATTCAGTATACAAACAACATTCTCAACACATTGTATACACTTCACTTTCATTTTGTTTCTTTTCACCGTGTCAGGCATTGATCAAAGATAAAGGAAGGAGGAGGGGGGGTTGAACAAATCCACCTCAATCTTTCTTTGGTGGAAGCTCATCTTATAATAAATGTGGAAACTTTCACTATGTAGACAAAGGCATAAACTAGTATTTTACTTGATTTATTGACATTCTATTTTAAAATAAAATTTAGTATTTAGTTTTTCCATTCAATTGTTTTCTGGTATAAACCTTTTTTAATTTGTTTATACTTATTGTACTTTATTCTAGGCTTTAAGGGAAACAAATTTAAGCTGTGGTGAATTGTCATAAATGTATTTTATTTTTATTGACTTATTTGTAACAGGTATGTACTAACATATTGATTAATCAAATATATAATAATCTATAAATAATGGTGAACAATAAATAACAGTTAATAATATGTTATTTCTTTAGTTATTGTATGTGTTTATTTTGTTGTTTTTAATACAACTCTTACTGAAATTAGTACAGGACTTTAGCTGGCAAAAGATAACGTTTATCTAAATGTACAATTTTAGTAGATAATGTCCCTAACAGCTATACTTCATAGTTTATTGTGGATATTTTCCTTAAAATAGTGAAAGGGTCCTTTGAATGATTTATTGATAAAAACTGAGGACAAGTACAAAACAGCTTTAAATATGTTACAATTAATTTCCACTATACTACCCTCAGTTGTTATCATAAACAACATAATCTACAATAACAGAAATGTACAAACCTAAGGTCTTTATGAGTGTTTGGAACTTGATCAAGAGCCATTCGGTACATTTTGATAGCCTTAGGGTACTGCCCCAACTTCACATAGATATTCCCCATATTGACTTTCAGTCTATTAGCATTATGAAACATTCTGTTCTTTGTAATTACAAGATATGTGTTCAATGCTTCTGTGTACATCTCATTAGCTGCATACTGGCTGGCTAAGTTGAATAGGACCTGTAACAAGTACAACCCTAGAATAATCATTAACAACTTAACAAAAAAATATAAGAGAAAAAATCTGAAAGGTCCCAACAAAGGTTTGAAGAAACTGTGTTTTTTTTAAAACCCAATATGTTGACTTTAAAATGTTTCACATGATTTATTTTATCTCGAATACCTAATAATTAGAATCCTTTGATCTAAAAGAAACAGTACATGGAAAACACTATAAAATAAAACTAAAAAAGGATTGAACAACTCTTTTATATGGAATATTTGCAAACTAAAATGTTTACACAATATTTTCTTGTGTTCCAAAGTTGATAAATAGTATTAACAATTCGTTTCAAGTTCAGTGTGAATTTCATTGTATAACATAATTCTTTTCTTATATGTTATAAAATATTTTATCTTTATTATAAAATCCAAAATAGTGAAGTTACTTTATTAAAAAATTTATTTGAAATATCTACAACTAGTCTTCAACTATTACTAAATAAGTTGACAATAATGCAGATGATTTCAGTTATATAAATTCATTTGTTTATTCATTTAAATTATAAATATTTTCTTTTAATAAATTATTTCTTGTTGAACATTAATAATATTTGCTTTTGAGTTCTTTTAATAACACAACAAGGTTAAATTGTCTTTAATTACAAAGTTAAATTATTCCAGGCTAGCTCTAGGTTTGGGTTCATTACATATATCTTTATCATAGAATTACAAAGTTCTTTTATAAATATTAGTAATTAATATTTATTATTTTCTCGGGGCAGGCACTCGACCAGACATGAACAAACTGTTTTTTAACGCATTTTGTGAAGTTACAGTTAAGAAAAATTGAGATTTAGGATCGGTGTTCTTTTTTGAAATAGGCTTATGAATTGTAAAATTTGTTAAAGTTTATCTTCAATATTAAGAGTTTCTGGACTTTATTATATTTGAATTTACAGAGGATACCACTCTCTGTGTGATTTAGCACTGAATTTACCACTGTTTATACTGTTTTAACATACTAAAACTTGACGGCATCACTTTTAAAATTACGAATAGAAATTTTCATCTTTGGGCTCTGAAGTCTTGATTGGAATGAATTTTTGGCTTCGGTTTTGGAATTGAATTGTTGCCGCGGTTCCCAGCATGCACTGTTCTTCCGTTCCCTTGGTTACTCAAATAATATTCTCTCGTTTTGTACAATTTGATATTCTTGACTTGAATAAATTATAATTTTGATATTACTTTATGTCTTTTTTGCCTTTGGTCTCGTGATAATATTTATTCATATTTACATTGCCGATTCTTAAATGAGTTTACTGATTTTATTGTTAATTGTATAATTTCCCGTTCCAACAGAATGACGTACTTATATCTATGACTCAAGTAGTCCTAGTTCTAATTCTAATTATATAACATTTGGGTCTTACGGTTACTATTTATGTTCTTAAATTTACTTTAAGGATTGTTTTACTATTCTAACAGATATTGTGACTTATTATTTATTTTTATTTGATTTTATTAATTTCGATTGTGATAGTCGTTTCTTTGATCTAGTTGTACTAACAAAAACATGGCGTTCATAGGGAATGCGTTTTACCTTCATATATTGTATATGCTATCTTCTGATGATTAAAATAAAGAATAGTTGTTTACTGAGGCTATATATATATATATATATGTGTAGTGCTTATATTAATTTATGGTGTAGTGTTTGTGATAGTATTATGGAATTGGTTTCAATGTGTTTGTTTAGATGTGAGGTTATAGGTTTTCATGTTACAAGGCTCTGTCTAGGCTTTATTCTATATTTGAGAATTATATTTGATAATATCCATTTCTATATGGATTTGGGTGAATTCTTGGGGTGTGAATTGGTTTTGACATAGTTAATTTAGTTATTGATGATGTTTTTCCTTGTGTATTACTTTCGTAAATTGTTTAGGCCTATCAGCTGATATTTTAGTGTCGGTTTCTTGGTTGGCTTTGTGGGTCATTGAACTTTGCTTTGTTTTGGTGTCGTTTATTTTAGGCTAACTTTTTATGATGGAATTTGTGACGTTATAATTGGTCATTTAGAATGTCCAAATTCATACTAAAATTTGAAAATTTCTGGATGTATCGTCTATATAACCCAAATGGGTGAACCAACTTTATTGCTATTTTCATCAACCTCTTTCTTGAGTGGTCTAATTGTGCACTGTAACATTTGATTTAAAAAAAAATTGTTTTTAAACACTGCAAAATGTCAAAAATCTATCAAAGAATTGGCAATCTTTCTATGTATGAAAAACTTTGTTATCCCTTTATGCCCAATAAAGATGCAACTCTATTCATTGCTTAATATACCTACTTATCTTTCTCACAAAAGAAATACAGAATACAGACAAAATTTAAAAATTTACAATAAAAATTTATATGTATTGTTTATATTGATAAAACTTGCTTTTCTCATGATTATTGACAAAGAAGAAATATTTGCCACTAACTTTGCTTTTTTTTTCTATTGTTATTAGAAAATTTAGTCACATCAGTAATAATTCTTGAACCAGCCTATACTACTATTTTGTTTAAATAGGACTACAAAAATTATTTCATGAATAATATTTTCCTTTCAAAAGTCAATGTAGACAAAAATGAAAAATATATGTTTAGACATCCCAAAGAAGAAACTTGATTTTTTTTTAAGTAATGGATTAAATTACACTTAAAAAGACTTGCTTCTCGGGACAGCGCTGTGAGGAGCAAGAAAGGTTGCGCGCGCAGAGGAGCAAGAAAGGTTGCGCGCGCAGCACGTGTGTCTAAATATATTGACAACTTTCTAACCATACAAGTTTGAAAATAATTTAAATATGACAAGTGTTTTCTTCGCGCGCAACCTTTCTTGCTCCTCACAGCGCTGTCCCGAGAAGCAAGTCTTAAAAAGTCCGGTCCTAATTTATTTTTTTTAAACACTTAACTTTTTAAAATGCAGATTGAAGTTTAGAGATCATATTGCATATAGATATTTAAATTAAGGTGATCAATGTGTCCACATAGTCAAAATAAAATTTACCTCCCATCTCATTTCAAAATGTTGGACATTCAACTTTTCAAATCTGACAGTTTTACACCAAATAGCTTTGAAATGATTGTTATTGTTTTTTTAATATTCCCCAAAATGATCATTTTTATGCAGAAACTTGAATTTAAAATAGAAAAAAACATTAACATTAGTGTAACAAAAATATTTAAGATATTCATAATTATTTGATAAAGTAAATTAATGATACTAACAGAGAAAGTCAGGTCCAGATTATGTGAATCGGATAATCCTGCTTGTTCTTGTAGCCGTATCAGATTGCGTTCCTTGGTTGAAGCTTCCTTTGCTTTATCCAAAGCCAATCTCATCTGTTCCTTACTAGCAGCTGTACATGATTCGTCTATTAGTTCTGTTATACGTCTCTCTAGCCGTTTAATCTTTTCTTCTGGTCTTAAATAATTAATAAAACATGATAAAAAACCTATAACAATTATAAAATTTTAATTTTTTAAATTTAATTGTTATTAAATCATTATACACTTCATTTGAGTATTCACAATAATCTATTCTTGAGTTCGGTTTGTACATAAAGAATATACAAATTACATTTATCTTTTATATTTAAAGAGTTTAGATAAACTGAAATCTTGAAATATTCATTGTTCTATTCAAAAATCATGACAAAGATACAGGTAAACCCAATTTCAGAGATGTAGTAGCACCTAGGCTGTTTACTTTTGGAACAACGTAGGTACACATAACAAATAGGCATTGTAACTCCATTTTTTTCCAGATAGATAATTTGAATACATCTACTACCTTTTAGAGATGCAAACACTTCAAATACAGACTACAACTATATGCAATTATAATAATTACAGAGAATCCCAATTTTTAAAATAATTAAATATTATTAATTTTTTTAAATAATTAAAGTTAATTTTGAAAAAAAATTGCTTATTTTAATCAAGTACAGTTGATATGACCTGTACATAATTTTCTAACAAAACCCAAATTAAATTTGATCTGAGCTCTGTAAAACACAAAAATATTATAAATTTTATCAAAATTAGTCAATAATTGTTTTTAAATTCCAAGTTTTTTGAATTTTTGTGGTGTACTGGAGGTAGATATGTACAAGCTGATATATTAAAACTCAACAACAACATTAATTATTTTTTTCCAAAATTTCAGTTTTTAGAAATTATTTTGTAACCAATGTTTTATTTTTATTACTATTTTGCCATTTTTGAACCATTTTTTTTTTTCCTTTTTAGTTATTATGACTCTAATTATTTAGTTTTCTTAGATGATTTTTTAAGATTGGACAATGAAATGAAATAGACTTTAAGTACATAAAAACAAAATTCAGCTACAAGACACTTGTATAATTTAAAACAACTTAGAATATAAACTATTTCAAAATTTAAAAACAGTAATAATGTAGCTCAGTCTATAACTAAAAAAAATAAGAGAGAACCAGCAATGTCCTGGAAATACTTACTTCTCTTCTTGGCGAGCAAGAAGCAATGGTGCTGCAGAAGCTTGGTTTAAAGGATCAAACAATGATGAAGAGCGCTGTTGTGACGAATAACCTGCACCTCGTACAGCAGTCATTGGTCTCGTTACTGCATCTTGGATACCAGTTATGGGGCGCATTGTGCCTTCACGATACTATCAAACAATTATCATGATAAATATTATTTGATTTTAATACTTTTTTTCAAATTATGAATTTTTAATGTCAATGAATTACATATTACTAAAGATATAACATTTTAATTTGTAACAATGATTATATATAACTGACTTTTAGTTTTGAAAGAAGCAATACAAAATAGAAATATAATTTTTGTACCCGAGTTTGCTATAGGTTTTCTGTGTATTTTGTCTTTCATTTTTTCCATTATTGTAGCAAAACATTTTGGATTTTGGATTGTATTAATAATTTGACTCACATCTAAAAGTCTATTTAGTGTTTTATCTTCTCATCTTATGAATACCAATGTTGCCTTTTCCTACACTTTCTTCAACAGTCTATCTCATGCTTTCGTTATGGAGACTTTACGTAATATTAGTCAAAAACTAAAACTAAAAAATTGTATATTTATTGCTACCCATTCTTAAAATTAATTATTTATTTATATTCAAATACTTTAAATTAGTGGCCACTAGTCACTTCATTTGCTAATTATGGTTTAATTTCAAAATGGTATCCAACCAAACACAAAAAGTTTATTAATTCACTAACTTCAAGTATAATAAAAATAACATTTTAATTGCCATTTCATCATCATATATTAAGAATATAAAATTATATACACAAAATAATACTTTTTTTTTTTTTAAACCAACTAGGTCATTATAAATTCTAAATACTTACACCAGATGAAGTTCCAAATCGCATAGCAGTTGTAGGCTTTGATGTAATCTGAAAATAAATAAAAATATTTTATTATTAAATGATCACACAACATTTACAAATCACGTTACTTGTGTGTATTTATTTATAATTCCAACAATATAAAAAGCTGTTTACAAGTCTTAAATGAATAAATAAAACTTTACAATATTAAATTTCTTACAGTAAAGTTTAATTAAAATGAAACCAGAGAAAACAGCACAGCATCCAAATAAATACTCTAAACATTTTAAACAATTCAATAAATCTTAGTGAATATTGAGAAAAACTTTTTTTTAAATAAAAATAAACATTTAACAATAAAAAACAAGAAAGGGAAATAACATAAGAAAATATAACAATAATTTATAAATAACAGTAATTTAAATCCTGTATTACTCCACCACTGGCATGGCAAATTGCATACTTTTTGTTTGCTATCCATATTATTATTTTGAGTCTAACTTTAATAATTTTTAAAAACCATTCTAATTAAAAATTTGGATTTAAAACTGTCTAATTTTTTTAGACAGGGCTGGCTCGTATATATGGTACTGCATTGTAGTTAATGGTTTTTCCGTAGACTTTTTCCTAACCTGTTCTCGCTAGTCTTTTTTATTCCTGTATCACTAGTAGACTTCGAATATCCATTATTCAATAATTTTATTAAATTAATGTTTTAAATCAGTTTCAATAATACAGACCTTTTGAAAAATAAAAATAAAATAGATAGTGTGTGATTTGTTTAAAATATTTTGACGAAGAACACCTATTTAATTTTTGAATGCCAATATTTGTTTTTTATAATTGACCTGCGATACCTGCACGAAGTTCTTTGTCAATTAAAAATGGGTAAAGTCTAACATTAATATACACTTATTCTAATAATGTCTTTCAAGATTAAAACAGTATAATCTATGCACAGAAATAACTGCTAAATTTTCAAATAATAAAATAAGATGGGTAAAGTACTAGAGTGGGGAGACTTAGTACTTACAGCTCCAGTTCTTTTTCCATAAGATGATTGTAAAGCTTGTTGTAAAAATTCATCTTGCTCAAGATCTTTTGTATTAAAGAGTGCAGATGGAAATTCATTAAATCCAGAGTAAAGATCATCAGTATCATCAGGGACAAGCCGAAGGTTTTCCATTGTTTATATTAGCCAGAAGAACAAACTAAATCATATTAAAAATACAAAAACGTATAAATGACACATAATATTGATGGAGTTACAATATACAAATTAATGAAGATGTTAAGATTATGTATGATTAAGAACTATAAAGAAAATTATTCTGTGATCATGGTTTAATGAGTAAACTTACCTATAGATACACATAAGCACAATTTGGTATGCCAACTTAAAATCAATTTAGGAGATTAATATAATAAAACCATGTGAGTTATACACCATGTCTTTGATATAATAAGCATTACTGTCATTTTAAAACTAAAGTTACAAATGGCAATAGTTAAATTATTACAATAATGTCATTATTTGGTACAATAATTCAAAGTGCAATAGTTTCAATTAAGAATATCAATGAAAGTCAATGCATATAGTTAACTTTTTACCGTCATAAAAGTTGCTACCACCATTTTCAGAACAAACTTGTGCCTAAACAGCATTAATGGGAAAATTATTTTTTAATGGAGGTTATTACTACTGAATTCAATAGTTTGAATTTCATTGAATTTTTTTGTTTTCTTTTGTAATTTAGTGTTTTGTAGACTATTGGTACATATCAAAAACAGTTTTTCATGAAGTTGGATGATATATCAACCAATCCAACTTAATGAATTTTACAATAAATATTAAAAATTCTAAATTACAAGGGAAGGAGGGGGTGATTTTCAATTTTGTCTAAAAATGTTGACGATATTGAATGTGTTCCTGTACATCAATTTGATAAGTTTGTAAACTCTTTCAGATATGGGTAGAGTAATCGACCAAGTATTAGTTCCGTTCAGGGCTTCTACCTTTAATTGCAATATATATATATTTACAGAGAACAAACTTTTTGTAGATTACTTCAGATTACTGTTTATTTTACGTCAGATTACTTCTTCATACAATTTTTTATGTTTTTTTTTTGTCACAAACACAGACCAATTAAAAAAAAAACAGTTAATACAATCTATAAATTAGTGAAATGTTGTTGGAAAGATGTACTTAAGTAAGAAAGCTAACCAACATTAATGAACTCCTTGGCAATACCATAGTTTTTTGGCACTAAAATTTTGCAATATATATATACACACACACACACTGAGAATGAGAGGTAAACGTAAAATAGTTAGCGTTTCATTATAAACAAGTTTAATGCTATGAAGAGGTTAGATAACAGAGAGCCTATTAAAAAAGTTAGTGCTGATTTGGGAGTAGGAGAGGTGACAGTAGGTGATTGGAAACGGAAATGAAATGACATTAAAAAGTAGGTTAAACAGAGTTAATGGGGTTAGTGGTTTAGCAAGAAAAACTATGAAGAAAAGGGGTATGAACACACAACCGAGGCATTGTTTGTCTGGTATTATCAGCCGCAAGGGATGGGAAGTCCAGTAAGTGGCCCTATGCTACACGTTAAAGGCCTAGATTTCAGTTGACTAAAACTTTAGATTCAAATAAAATTATAACCGGGATTTATTAACTTAAATTTTTAAACCCTTATTGGTTTTAAACTGAATAATTTCACGAGTCAATTTAAAACTATTACATAACCTGACCAACCTAACCCTAAATTCATGGAATTTTGGTAAACAAGGAAGTAGATTAGATTAGTGTTACTAAGAATTATAAAAAAAATAGGTTAGGTTATTGTATAAATATAATTATTATTATTTTAAATTTGTTGTAATATAATCAGAAAATAAAGTAGCCTATTGGCTATATAATAGTCAAAAAGAAAAGAAACCACTGCACATGAACAATAGGCTACAATGTTTATTTATTGTTCCAATTTATTTAATAAAAATTATTGTTATGTAGGAATAACAGATCATACATCCCATAGACCCATTTATATCTACTCATTTTAAAAGTTGACCTTGAGAAAATTGTCTTTTACAATATGTAGTTTATCAACATGATAAATTACTGTTGATAGAGGTGTAATACATATCACCAACAGGCTATAACTTTATTTGTTTATATGCAGATATTCATAATTAAGGTTGTAAACCCCAATTATTATGATTATCGAAACTTAAAATTAAACAACACTTAAAACCTTAACCCTTTGCACTCTGTTGGAATGTTTGCAGAATGTCCAAACACTCTTGTGGCCTGCAATGCACCACAGCACCATTTTCCTTACAGCTTTCATTTATGACATGTGTGGCCTGTCCCTGAGCTCTCGTGTCCTGCATTGCTGGACACAGCCATTTTCCTAGAACAGTCTCCTGTCCAGCATTACAGACCACACGTCACTCATTACATTAATTTTTTTTAAACTTTTTTTTGTAATGTAACTACAGATTTCCGAGACTTGCCATCTAAATTAAAACTACCAAATACAGTAAACAAAATTTAACTCTTTTTAATAGCCAAAATATATTTTTTTGTTGAAGCAAAGCAATGCTTTGTAACAGTTTTTTTATGCTACTTACCTTTGATTAAGTTTACTTATTTTACTAAGATTTACAGACCTATTTAGTCATATCTTCAACATAAATTAGTGACAAGGGACAGTACTGATTATAAGGTCTGTTATCAAACTCAAGTCAACTGTTGGAGGCTAGTTGTAAACAAACAATGACCACATCACTATTGCAACACAGCTGGCATCAGTGCATCAGAGGACAGCTTCTTTTAGCAGGTGTATGTTCTAGTATTCAAGTTTTATCTGTTAGCTACTTCTAGAGAGTAAACACATTACTTGTACACTTTTCGTTTTCTAGATTTTTAATTAAATGTGTATTATATTGTAAAATGTAATTATTTTTACCCTTCATTATTTTGTTTATGTTATGGCTTAGTCATTCCTTTAAATTTTCAAAATAAAAGGTAAATGTAAACAAATATAAACAATTTTTTTCTTTTAATTTGACACATTTCTTTATGTTATTTTAAAATTATATAACTATCAAATACAATATTACCATGGCACACAATTAAAATAGACAAAACTAACGAAGTAATAAAAAAAAAACCAAATTTCTAGTACTGCAGTAACCTTTAATATTTGAGACATTTAAATATCTCTTTAAACCGAGTTATGCAATGCATGGCATAAATAAACAAGGGTGGAAATGGCGTCATTGGTGAAATATATCAGAGCTGTAGAGGAAAGCAATAGTGGCCTGCAATGCTGGACAAGAGAGTGTAGAGGACAGCATGCATCAAAATAATTCAGAGCTTTTGGGAATCTTCCATGGCCTGCAATGCTGGACAGAAGAGTAGCAAAGGGTTAATAAAGGATTAGCAGTAGGCAACCTAATTAGATTATTCTTGACTTAACATATATGTTTAACAGATCATGCAGAACAGTAATATCGATTATAATTCGGTATGGAAAGTTGAAATGTAAGATGGAATGTGATGGTAAATTTTTTCAGAGAGATAGACCTGTTCCGTGAATTATTTCTGTTAGGATATATTACCTTTAGACATTGTATAGTCCAAAAAAATACCATATTTCACCATATTTAACAGAAAATGTGTCGCTTCAAAAATTTAAAAAAATTGTAAGTTATATTATGTTAAAATTACGTTAAGTCTAAATTTATAGTTCAATTAAAACTAAATCAATTGTTGCAAGCTCCTATAAAACGTTCAGTCTTTAATATAATTGAGAACTGTAATTTGGTAATAAAAAAAAGTGCCTCAGACTTATCTAAAAATATAAATTCTGAAGCCTTTAAGTTTTATTATTTGGGCTGAGATTTAATAATTTATTCAACCATCTGAAGCTCATTTTAGTGAGTACAGGCTTGGAAATCACAGGAGGGTAAATATTGTATGTTATCAGTGTGTTTTATTATTAAAAATGATCAAATCTTTAACTATTTACCTTGTATTCAAACAATCAGTTCATATTTTTTGTCAGAAAACACTTTTCAAGTCCCAAAATGCATTTCTTCACTATCAAATAAGACGTTGAAAACAAGGGAATCTAGCTGTTAGTAGGTTAAATACAGCTCTGATAACAAAAGCCTACGACAATATTTATGATTATGTTCGTCAAGTGTCATTTATTAAAACATATAATTAAAATATTATTATATCTTATTATTATTATTAATAATAATATTAAATATTATTACAAATATAAATATTATTTCTCATGGCAAATTCCTGACCATGTGAGGTTCCGATATAGTGTGTTGTTGGATGCATGCATATTACTTGTCTTTTGACTAGTTAAATATCACAACACTGTATGAGTTCATAGTTCATAATGATACGAAATGCAAACTAGATCTCGGCAAGTCACTGTGTTATTGACCTAGCCAGACCTAGTAAATAAACTGAAGGTCTAGTTAGGAAACCACATATTATATAAATATATTTACCTTCCATGATCTGTAGTTCCTTTACTAGGTCTCAAAGAGTGATGTAATATTCAACAAGCGATCACACATTGACAATGACTGACTTGACGAACGTAGTTATCAAGTAACCTAAATTGGATTTCGTACTTTATATTTCGTAATTTCTACAAAAATAATGTATTTTGTGACTTCAAAAGTGTCTTCTGACACAAATGTCATTGTTTGGAAATAAACTAATTAGTTAACACGTCATAACCTAAAAACAGCTAGGTTTAACTTGTTTGAATATATTATTTAACAGTGAAAAAATGAATTTTGTCACTTTAAACTTTTCGTTCGACAATGAACTGATTATTTAAATATAAGGTAAATAGTTAAGGATTTCATAATTTTTTTATATAATAAAAAACAATGATAACATACAATAGATATTTACCCATGAGGGATCCTAGCTGGAGGTACAATAACAATACATCATTTTTTCCTGTAGTCTGGGATTAGATTCTTCTCTTTCCTACCAGGTTTCTCTTGACTACCTAACAGTTCTTTTCAACCTTGATGATATTAGAGTATTTGAGGGTTAGGGACCTTTACTATACACCCTACTATTTTCGTTTTTTTTTTTTATAAGCCGATGATGATTTAGAGGATTTTTCCCTTTAAAACAACAAGGACAAAAATAATAATTTATTGAAATTAAAGACTTTTTAGGTTATCTTCTTATAGATTTAAAATGTGTAATCCTATTAAAATTACCTATTTAAAACAATTACCTACTTAAAACAATCTAATTAAACACTGGCTGCATTAACCTATATTATAACTTTATACGATTACGACTAAATAATATTTTCACGAAATATAAACACAAACACTTGTGAAGAGCATAAAAAGTAAACATAAATTTTGTTTACTTTATAACTATAGATGAACAAGAATAATGTATAATATCTGTGATAGAGTACTATAGCACTGTGACCGTCTCCACTTCTTTTGACCAGCTGGAAGCTCCGGCTGGCTGGAGACCACGTACACTTTAGCCGAATCTTGTCAGGATGGGCCAAGGAGTCGGGTTAGGACGCTAATGAACGCACGCAACACAAGTGAAATTAAATATTATATTTTATTATAGTGCCGAATTAAAGATTACAGAATTAATTATGATTTATAAAAAAGACATAACGGCAAGATAAAGCCTTAATAGCGGCCGAAAAGCATACCGTTGAATTTAACTAGCACGTGGCCGAAAATGGACTGACCTGACCTCGTCCCGTAGCGGTCTTCCGTCTCGCGGCTCTCGGAACAGACTCTCGGTCGGCTCGCTAGCTCAAGCCCTCCACTCCTCGTCTCTCCCCTCCCCTTCTTCTACGTCATATTGCACTGCTCATCAAAATCGCAAGTGCCAATTCATATTTTATTATTTTAAAATCCCTTTTCATTACATCCTAATTTATAATTATTATGATTTTGGTTTGGTGGGCTCCTTGGCTGGGCCACAGCACGACTCAGGTTTAGTTGAGTTTGTCTTAAGTTAATCAGCCGACCTAAAGTGTAGGAACTCTCAATAAAACAGTTTATATATCTGTACCCCGGAGGTAAATGACACTATGTCCATTTTTTTCAAATTTGGAATTTTCAAACATCTGTTTATAGTTTTTTTCTCTTTACACAGTGGTATAGGACACTATGTCCAAAACCAGCTGTAAGCCAAGTTAGAGCCTTTTAAATGAACACCAAGTCCACCTTTACCCAGAGGTATACAACACCATGTGGACTTGGTGTTGTTTACCTCTGTAAGTTTTTCGCAATGCTATTCACCAGCTGGACATAGTGTTGTTTACACCCTGTGGACTTTTCAGGAACTAAGAGAGCAAGGTTTCATTTTAGCCATTTTGAGTGTTGTTTTAGACTTTAACTGTTGTTTATAAAGCTATGATCAAGATGGACCCAAACTCCCGTGGTGGAAGAATACTGCAATTACGTAAATCTAATACTACTAACGCCGAGCTGATTCCTAAACCAAATGCAACCATTGGTAAGTGATTTTATACAATGTTATAAAAATAACCTAAAAGTGGTAAAACCATGTATCTATTCCCCAAATCTCAGCTACTCAGCATAATAATATATTACATACTGAGGTCTATAAAACACGATACCTAATGTTGTTTTGTATTCTAAATACTAGGAAGAGTTCAAATTTTGTTATGAAATTTTGCCTGTTCAATAAACGCCCTGATTATGGCCCCTGATTCCAACCTGTAATTAGGCTATTGAAAACAGCCTAGCCTATTGATTGATTAGCATCCTACCTAGCTAACTTTATTGTAACCTAGCCTATGTTGTAACCCAATCTAACATATTTTAATACTTGCCTTATATCCGATTACTTTTTATGTTTTCTTTTATCATAAACTGGTATGTTTGCAGCACTAAGCTTATGTACATTAGACGAATAAATTTTTTTCGACCAATTGTAGGCCTATTAAAAGTTGCCTTTAGCCTAATTAATTAATATGATTTGTACAAGGTTGTTTTGTTTTCAGAAACACCAGGTGACAACAGCAATTTACATAACAATGGCAATGAAGAGGACCAAGACAATTTTATTGGTGAAAATGAAGAGGACCTAGACAATTTGTTTGGTGACGATGATTCTGATGCCGACAAAAACTACATACCTGAAAGTGAGGAAAGCTCTGAATCTGATGACAACGATGTTAGGCCTAGGCCTGTACGTAATGCAGTAAAAAATAAGGTAAGAGAGAAAGCTATTGTTAACACCCTAACAAGTGATGATGAGATACAAAAGCAGCTTGCAGAAGATTTATACTTAAGCAGTGATGGCAAAAATACAGCAGAGAATGAAGCTGTTTTTGAAGTGAGAGAAAGTGCCCAAAGAAAAGTAAAAAATAAAACTAAGTGCACCCAGAAAGGAAAAAAACGTGTAGTGAATGCTAATGATTGGGCATGTAATGTTCGCAAACGCAAACTAGCTAGTGGTAAGGAATATATTAGCAAAAAAGGTAAAATAATTCCTGCAAAACTAATGAAACCTCCTTGTAATTGTAGGATGAAATGCACAGAAAAAATACCGGAACATGACAGACAACAGATTTTTGATTCGTACTGGCGCGAGGAAAAAACTGCAGATGTCAAAAGGCAGTTTATTTTTTCATGCGTCGAAAGTTATAGTATACACCGATATAGAAAAAGAGATCCAAACAGTACCAAGTCTAAAGGTAACTCACTATTTTACTATTTCACCGTAAATAAGCAGCGACATAGAGTGTGCAAAGTTATGTTTTTAAACACACTTTCAATATCTAACACAGTAGTGGTAAATATGTTGAAAAATGTTGAACCAGGAGGTATGGTAAAACAAGATAAAAGAGGTAGGCATGTGCCAAGCATTAAAACCCCTGATGAAACCATAAATAGTGTCAAACAACATATTTCTTCTTTCCCGCAGTATGAGAGTCATTATTCGAGAGAAAAGAGTGAAAGAAATTATTTGGGCACAGAGCTAACAATAGAAAAAATGTATGAACTATACATTGTTAATTGCAATGAAAAAGATATTAATCCAAATTTAATAGCTAAGAAATGGTTGTACTATGATATTTTTATTAAACAGTTCAAGTTGTCATTTAAACCACCTGAAATCGACACCTGCGATACATGTGATATTTTCAATGCTAAGCTTAAAAATAGTCTGACACAAGAAGAAAAGGATTGTACAAAGGCTGATCATGATGCACATATTAATGAATCGAAATCAAGATATAACTTAAAAAGTAGTGACACTAAAATGGCTAAAGACTCACCAAAACACAAAGTATTAACTGGTGATCTGCAAAAATGCCTGCCATCACCACTCACGACAAACTGCATTAGTTTTTATAAAAGGAAGCTTTGGACATTAAATTTTACGCTATATGATGCAGCAGATTCCTCAGTACACTGTATGATGTGGGATGAATCTAAAGGAGCCCGTGGTGGAAATGAAATTGCATCAGCAATTTTGAAATGGGCAGATAGTGTCATTCCTATCAGTGAAATAGAAGAAATCACACTTTGGACTGATAATTGTTACGGTCAAAATAAGAATATAAGTATTGTAATGTGTTTTTTCTGGATTCTGCACAAATATCCTCAAATTAGGACTATAACCCAAAAGTTCTTGCTTAAAGGGCATACACACATGGAGGCTGACAGTGTACATGCCTTAATAGAGAGGAAAAGGAAGAAGCTCAATAATTTGGCTATTTTAACACCATGGGACTGGCAACAATTGGTAAGGCAAACTTCCAGTAAATACACCGTGCATAATATGGAACTTGCAGATTTTAAAAACTTCAACACGTTGTTTGATAAAAAACAATCGCCTAAACCCCCACTTGTAAATAGAAAGAAGGATGTTAACAAGGAGCCAGTTCTGCTATCAACATGTGTTCAAATTCAGGTTCATCAGGAAAAGATTGGAACGCTTTTTTTGAAAACAGATTTCAACGGTGAAACTCAAGAGGTTGACTTAGTAAGGTTTACAAGACAAGAAGTAACTTTTCCATCAGATTTAAATCAAGTCTCAATAAATCCAGTACCAATTACAAAGAAGAAATTCAATGACTTGATTGCACTTCTGCCTTTTGTTCCCTCAGTTTGCCACGACTTCTACAAACATTTGAAATACAGCAATCAATCTACGTTTGACTACCCTCAAGGAGATGATGATGTGGATACTCTCTAGTGTCGTTGGGACTTATCTTCAACTAAAGTTTAATATATGTTGTGTTTTCTTAATAAACAATGTGTGATTTGCAATGTTTGTATCTTCTTTATTTTCCTGATAAAACCCCAAAATAATGCCATATGCAAAACTTATGAGAGGTATACAACACTATGTCCAACAATGAATTTTTATAAATTTTTGATTAAATGATTTGTTTTATTTGTGTGAATAAATTTTAATGGAATGAAAAAGAAACGTTCTAATAAGATTTTAATAGAATAATTGTTAAAAAATGTCAATTAACATTAAAGTAATGAATTATTTAATTTAAAACATATCTTAAAACTGCTCTCCTGAAAAATTAGTAAACTGTGACTTAGTGTCCTTTACCTCCGGGGTACAGATATTTATAGTTAAATGTACATTTTTTCTCTTTAATCATTCCAATATACATCCAAAGTCATTCAAAATGTTACAGGTTGTATTTATATAGCATTAATTAACATAATATAATAAATGTTAATAATAACATATTATAATAATTATTATATTTTTAATATGATATAATAGTATTCCATGTGTAACAATTAAACTTTCTCTCTGCGTTTCGGAGTTAATTTTATTATTAAATTGCTCGTTTTCCAGGCTTGAGACTACTGGAGGCCTCATTAAAAGTTTTGGTCTGTTAGACCTTCTTCACATTTTTTTAATTAAATTTTTTTTTTTTTATTTTAATATTTCACAAAAATATAGAGTTTAATATACATATTTACTTAATCATTCAATTATACATCAAAAGTCATTAAAAATATTATAGTGCTCCGTAAGTTTGTCTTAATCGTTGGGCGATGCAGGAAGCTCCCCGGCCATGATTTCGTGTTCTTCCAGTTTTCGTTGCTTTCTGTGCCTTTGAATCACTTGAGTTGACGAGGTTCATAACAAAGTGACTTTTATCAGTCTGTGAAACTGTCGACAACATTGTCTAAATTCCCACAATGAATTCTCCAATTTCCTTACATGTTCAACAAAGCTCTTCCATGTTTCGGGTAACAGGTTTGATACATTATTGTTTAACATTACTTCGACGTCATGTATGAAATATGAAATATTATGCAATGCGACTTTACTCTTTTTACCCATGCCAAAATCCCTTTTTTAATCTCAAAAAACGCAAATGCATATCTCTCACAAAATACTCAACATGAGTAACAATACTTTCTTTATATATATCATAAGTTTTTTTAAGGCTTATAGTTGGCCAATTGACATAAGATAAACACTGATTTTTTTTTGTATAATGATGATGATGGCAATAGTGTAAGCTATTTTTACAAATCACACAGATAAAAAGCTAAGAAAATATTTATATTTTTAAGCATATTAATTTTATGATTGTTTATCTTTATTTACAATATTCTAGTTATAACATAACACACTTTCGGGTTACATATAACGTATTTAATTACATCTAAATAATTGAATTTTCTGTATGGTAAGAAAAATCCAACTAGGTCTTTAATTTATCTTTTACTTCTCCAAATCTTTCTGAGCCAATATTTGCTGATTATAAATACTAACTCTTATACAATACATTCCAAATCCAAGGTGTTGTTTCCAATGTCACACGGATTTGGACATGTTAGCAGCACTTGCTCTAAACAGGCAGTTTGTGGACAGTGTGACATAAAAGACCACAAATTGTAGGTTGTAATATTGATGCAAAGTGTGTAAATTGTGACACAACCCATCCACACCTTCACCAAAGTGAACAAAATATTATGTTGAAAAGGGAAATTTAGAAATTATGAATAAAGAGAATCTTTCCTTTCCAGTAGCTAGGAAAGAATGCAAGCAAAGAACTGCTCTACCTCCTACCATAATAAAATTGTAAGCAAATAATGCGACAACAGCCCCAATTCCAAATTCATGTTCATACTGTGAGGAACTGGGTGAGATGGTTCGTAAACTTGCTGATTAGGAAAACAATTAATAACAGTCAATAACAGTACATCTTCAAACATCCTGTCTTGTTCTAAAGTTGATCTTCTTGTTATATCAACACAACCTAGAGCACTAAAGTTAGATCCCACCTTAGTCATTAAAATATCTCAAATTACCATTGATAAATGGGCAGCCTGTTGCATTCATTTTAAAATTAATTCTCCATAAATTAAAAACAAAGAACCATGCATGTAAAATCAGTTTTGTGACGTAAAAGTAATAATATGTTCTGAGCACAATCCAACTTATCATTAAAAATCCAAGGCCAGTTCTATCTTTAGCGATACACAGCTGTAAAGAAAGTTTGCAACTATCTTTTAGCTTAATGTCTTGAAGACCAACAAAATGTAAAAGGTTTAAATGTGCCCGTTAAATTCTATAATTTTGAATAATTGTAGTGAAAAGTTAACAATGTAGTTCGGACTCAAAAGTTTGATTCTAAATAAAAACCCTCAAGGGGTGCGTGTGGCGACTAACTAGATCTACAGGTTTCTTCGTGTAGTCTTGAGTTAGATCCCTCTATTTCATATTTCCTATCAGGTTTCTCTTTTCCAACTCTTGTTCTCCTCCTATCGTGACTCTATTAGAGTATTCGAAGGCTAAGAGTTTTTATTTTCTATTTTTATAAGGCGATGATGGCCGAAAGGTTTTTTGCCTTTAAACAATAGAAATATATATTCTAAATAAAGATTTTCTTCAAAAATAAAGAACCTAAATAATTTTAGGTTTTCTTAAATATATAGCAAAGCCGTTTTTCTACAAACTAGTTGAAACAACTCTAATTTTACAATAACTCTATTCAGGACTGAGGTTTTAAATTAATTTTAAAATTACAGTTAGTCATTAAATTTATTAATCATCTTGTAAAATGATTTTCAACTATAATATGTACTCATGAGCTTTATATAAATCTATCTGTATATGATTTATCTTGCAGGCTCAAAGCTTGCCTGATATAAAATATTAATTTTTTTTCTTTAAGAAATATTTCTTTCATTAAACACTTAATAACTAAATTGGTTTTCATTTCTAAAATTTATTCAGGATTAATTTCTTGACTTTTCCTTACTTTTTTATTTTTACACTTTACACATTTTTGTAAATTTTCACTTTAATTAAAATTAAAAATATGCTAATTTAGTGAGTCATATAGTCTGTCTAGTGATTGTTCTTTTTTAATTTTCAGTGTTTACTGGTCAAGAAAATGAAATGAAGGGATAAATAAAATAAAAAGGAACAAATGTCTACTGGATCTTCTATTAAAAAAAAAAGTATTGTTAAAACTACTTTAAAAATAATTACAATAATGTAAATTATGTGTTATTTCTGTGAGTATTGTTTATTAAGGGTGGTATAACTAATATTTGAGTCCCACACCAAAAAAAGAACTATTCTCAAAATTTAAAATATGAAAATAATTTTTATTTTTCTGGAAATCCAAAATAAATAATATTCAACAAATATTACAACTTGTATTTTTAGAGAGAGAGGATAGTTTTATAAAATTGAAATTTTGTATATCATTTTTATCTCCGTTAGGAATGTTATAATTTAAATGAGTACCATATTCCGCCTTTCCCAGCTTTGTTAATCTCATGCTTGTTGACGCATTTCGGATATACTGTACTCCATTTTCAAAACAGACTACTATTAAGTGTTTTGAAAATGGAGTATATTCATAACACGTCAACAAACATGAGATTACCGAAGCTGGGAAAGGCGGAATATGGTACTCATTTAAATTAAATTATTTTTTTCTAATTCAAAACTTGTGAATAAAAGTTACATAAAGATTATTGATCATTTCATCCTGTTTCAATCACTGTGTAATTAACTCCTTAAATTTGAGTTCAGATGTATTTATTTTCAGAACATCCATGTACGAAATTTCTATCAGTTAGTTAAGTGTTGTAATAAAAATGTTTTGTTATATTGTTTCTTTAAGGAAAATCATTTTGACGTATGCATTCCTTTTTAAGGGCCCTTTTATCATGATGAGTGCAACACATTTTTGGCAGCAGAGCGTGGTTGCTTCATAGTGTTATATAATATACTGTTTCTTGTAATTAAGTGATTTCGAGAGTTCAGAACAGACTGACTTGTATATTTTATTTCTAATTTTCATACATTTAAAAAAAAAATTTAGGTAGTAGATTCAAAAAATGCCTTCATCCCAAAGTGGGAAAAGAATTTGGAAGGAAAGGAGGACTAAGTAAGTGAAAAAGTATTTCCCCTCAGGACAAGGATTGCATTGGAAGGGGTTACTCAAGTTCATAATGTCATCACTTCCCAAACAGCTAGAAGAGGAAAAAATAATTACTATTATTATTATTGTTTTATTAACTTTAAAAATATTTTGTACACTTATAAAACTAGTCCTTATAATATTAGTCTATAATATTGTACACAACCACACCTCCTCCACCATGGTCATCCTCATCTACCACTTCCGCTTCATGATCACTAATTTCATCATCAGAACTACTGGTTTCTGCATGGTCATGATCCCTGTACTCTGTTGTATTCTGAGCTACTCCTCCAATTGCCAAGTAACCGGAACTTGCTAAACGTTCAGTAGCATGTTTTAGTTGTGTTTCCTAAAGTTGAACAATAATGACAAAGTTAGAAATACGGATTGACTTTGGGTTAATGTACAGTTGGGATAAATACACAAGTCAATGACATTAATCATAAGGAAGATCTTACTAAAATATCCCAACAAGAAGATAAATAAAATGCATAGTACTATATCAAAATGAAACCATTCTCTGGACTTTGTAACATGGCTTTTGGAATATTAAAATACTAGCATCTAATGGTTCTCTTTTTCTATAATGGTTCAAATGGGGGGGGGGGATATTCACAGAGGAAAAACTCAGAAAAAAAGAAGAAAGTTAGCCTTATTTTTATGATAAAAAAGTATTTTCATGATTTTTATACTCTGAACACACTTTAACTCTCTTTTTTTTGTCATTTCTATTCCAAAATATAAGTCCACAAAATAATTCGGAAATTATACTTCTAACCTGTTCTTTAAATCTTAATAACTACTATCTCTAATTTATGGTAAGGTATATAATTTTTTATCAAAATGTTCACAAAGAATTAATGAATTGGACCTATTAAACCCCATTTCTATTTTATATATGGGAGATAAAAAAAAGAAGTTTTTTTAAATATACCTTCAATTTTTGTTGCTGGTCATACTGTAAATGAATAGACTCTTCTAAAGATACAAGCTTCGTGTCTCCATGAACTGGGAGAGGTGGAGTTGCTGCTGTCACTTCCCAATATTTTGATTTGGTTCTATCATTCATTTTTTTACTTTTAGATGGATTGATAGTTCGATGTGGAAGAAACCTCTCCTTACCTCGTTTACTTTTTGCATCCAACTTACTACGTAAAACTTTGGCATATTCATCTTCAACTACAGTATTGTTATTATCATACTTAGGTGGATTTATTTCTTCTACATCTATTAAATCGGAAGGTTTAATTAGAGGTTCTTCTGGTTTAAGCACTCTGAAAATATAAACAACTTTTATAACTTAACACTGTTATGTTAGCTACCTAAAAAACAAATCAGACTGCCACTAAAGAAACAGTGTTATAAGTAAATAAAGCATTAATGGTTAATAATGATTAATTAGACATGTTAAATTATATTTGGATACAGTTTGAAGTGTTGTTCTTAGTGACATGTTTTTCATTGTCGGTGACAAATCCTTCAGGTTTTCATAATTCAATGTATTTAAATATATGCCTTATAAACAATTACTCCAAACATGCAGCTTAAGTGTACACATTGTCGTGAATTGACACTAATTTCCATTGCTTATCTTAAACAATAACAACAAATTTCTGAATATCTTGGCAATTAAGAAAGCTATGAAGTTTTATAAATATTGAAGTTCTACTTCATTAAAGTGAACAACTTTTTATATACACTAAAATCAAGATAAATCAGCTTTTTATGCTATTGTGCTTGTCTGATCCATTATAGATAACAATTATTTAAAGTCTGGTTAAAATGAGTACAAAATTATGACTGCATTTTACTTTTGAATTATAATTTTTTGTCTTTGAACGCAAATAATCCACATGTAATCAAATCTTTTATAATTTTATTACATTTATTAGTTAATCACATTACTTGCAACTATTCCATTTTTCCAATCAAATATATCTTGATATAAAGATCTAAAAATCGTGAACGTTACAAAATGTAGAGTTATTAATGAAAAATTACATGCTGGTTATACTGTTCGATACCATGATCTCTGAAGAAGTGCCTGAAGTAAAGCATGTTTCCAAGCTCCTTCAGTATTTAGAGGAAAACTGTAGCAACTTGACTTTTTTTTTTTAACCAATTGCTTGTTGTTCCATGGCCAATATTTCCATGTTTTCATGGCTTAATTTAATTATTTAATTTTCTATACTATTTTTCTGTACTAATTAGTTAACTTTCTATTAATTGGTGTTTTCATAATTACTAATTATTCAAACGTTAGATAATGTGTTTGTTTTCACATTATTTTTTAAAAC
Source organism: Aphrophora alni (assembly GCA_963513935.1). Lineage (NCBI taxonomy): Eukaryota > Metazoa > Arthropoda > Insecta > Hemiptera > Aphrophoridae > Aphrophora > Aphrophora alni. Next base: position 130,871,248 of record OY740769.1, on the reverse strand, counting down.
AGCTGAACAGTTGCACTAGATGTGCCTATCTTCCTCTCTTACTCCTGTGACCTTTACCCATTATAGTTTAGTATAATACTACCAGTTTTCCCTGGTAGTCAATTTCAAGAACTTATTCCTTTTAAAAACTAATTTTCCATAACTGTTTCGCTGGATGGATTTTCATTTTCTAAACATTATTGGGTTACATTCTTTTTCTGGATTACTATAAAATTTGAATGGTAATCGTATGTTGAAAACAATAGAAGTTATGATGCTTTGAAGAATTCTATTGTTTTTCTCTCTGAACTATTTTTAATATTAATCAATTAGAACTTTCTTCACTAGATTATTTCTTCTTTGGTTTCATAATGAACTTTTTGATTTTTGTGTTTCTGATTCTTGTTAAAATCGGTTTATACATTATATGATCCTAAATTCCAATTAAATTATTTTTCACATCATCTTACAAAAATATTGAGTTAATTCTTTAATGGTCATGTTTACTTCATCAAATTTACTTATATTATACGATTATTTTTTGTAATTGGTTATTTTCATTTACTTAACATATTTCACAAACTATTCATATAAAATTGATGACACTTTGTCATTTCAAGGGTCTATGAATTTCCATCAATTACTGCACTTATAATTTCAACATATTTTAAACAAGTACAGTTAAAATACAAAAAGCTCCCCAAGGATTGGTTCATCAAAATCAACTGCTCTTTTAATTATATTTTATAGTTTTTATCACATACGACAATGAAATCTAATAATGTATTTTATGGACATCAGTATCGTGAGTTTCTTGCAAATGAAGAATTGATAGAGTATGAAACATAGTTGAGTTTGAGTATATTCAAAATCGATGTTACCTAGTAAATTATTATTAAAATCTATCATAACAATTACAAGAGAATATGGGCTTAATAAGATCCAATTACTGTATATATTAGATATGAAACTTTTAAGTGGCCTGTAGCAAAGTTTCAATAGGATGTTCACTGAAAGCAATTTCATGTATATGGACATAGTTTGGCGATATAGACATTTTTATTCCTATTTTTTAACTCTAAATTTGAGTTACAACTATTATAAGACAAAAACTTACAATTTTGATTTTATCCAAATCGATTTTAATCATTTTGATCAAATTTTGGTAAAATATTTCTTCTAAACACAAACAAAACAAATTGGTTGTGATATCCCAAAAATTCCAATTTAGCTGTTATCGGTTAAACATGGGAACCGAATTATTGATATCGTAAAGTTCAAATTTTTCAAAACTGGCAGCAGGAATTTCGATCAAATTTATAATCCATGTTACAATAGTATACGACCCGTAAGTATTAAAATCTATAAAAAATATCATTACCTTATATACAGCATGTAAAATAATACAATGAAAGCTGAAAACTAGAGTTGTAACGGATATCCCGTTAATATCTGATATCCGGTTAATATCCGATATCCGGCCCTTTTTTTAGTATCCGGTATCCGGCCAGATAGTTGCAACTATCCGGCCGGGTACCGGATACTTAATTATGTAAATGAAATTACATAAATAGGTGATCTATACTTCCAAATAGGTGATCTTTTCGTAGCGGTCGCCATTAAACTACAAAAAACTTCAACCACAAAAAACAAATACCGAAAAACTCACTGACAGACCGTTGAATACTAGTGTTTGACGCATGAACGATACAAGCCGCCCACTCCCCCACTCCTACGGTCCAAGAGACAGATTCGTACTTGTCTTTCCGTGAATCATCGCTAGAACTACACACACTACCTGAGTCGGATATCCGGCGCTCCGGCCTAGAACCTCACCGAATATCCGGTATCCGGCCAAAACGACTATCCGTTACATCTCTACTGAAAACGCAAATCATTACCACCAATTTACTTCTATCCAGCTGTATGGGGGGGGAATTTAATTTGATCGTCAATGAGTTAAAAGTGTTTTAGTTAATTTTTTGTTTTGAAAATATCGTATTTAAAACACCATAGTTTGTTAAAAATGTAAATCAAGGTCATACTGAAAGAATACAGTTTTTTAGTCACCAAGAAAAACTATATATCTAAGCTATTTCAATTTGCAATAAAGATAAACTGATGATGAACCTTTGCCCTGCCCTATCTGGAACTACTAAATTACACTTCATACTCTATCACTTTAACATAATATGTATATAACTTAGTGTGTAAATGTTTTAAAAATCATAATTTCAGCATACTTAATACCAAGAGAAGCAAATTTCTAAAAGTTTAATATCAGGGTGTACACGTTTTTTCTCACATAACTGTATTGTAGCCTATTGAATTATAGTATTGTTAAGTTTTGTTTATTATACTTTCTTCATATATCGTGTAAAATCATAGTATTGTTTATTATACTTTCTTTATATACAGAGTGGTTCATGAAATTTTAACGGGCACTTTCTGAGCTCATTCTACAGGCCAAAAGGAAAAAAAAAATCTTCATATAAACATATGCCCTAAAACGCTTTGGTAAGATTTTGACCTGATTTCTAATCCTCGGGTAAAATTGAGTCTTGCTGAAATCCCTGAGAAAAGGGGAAAATTTGGTGGTTATATATGCAATTTGACCTGAAAAACTATAAAAAGTAGGTTTCAGAACTGTTTTTCCAATAGTTTATGAGAAAACTGGGGTAAAACACAAATAATTGGGGTCGAAAAACATACTTTTTTAAGTTTGCTATGAAATAAATTTATTAAATAACTAATAAATGTGTAAAAATTTTCAACAAAAATAGTAGAGAATTTAATTCTGAACAAATTGGAATATGATAAAGTAAAAATAATCAAATACAATTGGAAAATATTCTTTTTTATTTTAAACAAAACATATCAAAATGTATTGAAAAATGACAAAAGTTATAATGAAATTAAAAATTTATTATCTGATATTTAAGTAGCCTACCTGGTAAATTAACTCACCAAATGTAATAAATTTTCAAAAATTGTCCTTCTACTTGAATACATTTTGTCAATACGCTTATGCTCTTCGAAGTTCTGCAGGGCTGGCCTTAAGTTGTGCAGCGACATCCCCATAATGTGGGCTATTATTTCCTCATGGGTTACTTTAATCTTATAAACAATATTTTTCATCCATCCCCAAATACAAAAATCGACTGGTCTCAGATCTGGCGACCTGGGTGGCCAGGATTGGGGACCGGAACAACCAATCCATTGATCTGGGAAACGCCAATTCAAGTGGGCTTGTACAGCTAGCGAGAAGTGGGGAGCTGTGCCATTATGCTAATAATAGTTTTTCTCATAAACTACTGGAGAAACAGTTCTGAAATGTTTTTACAGTTTTTCAGGTAAAATTGCATATTATAAAACCACCAAATTTACTCCTTAATTTGGGTGCCAGGGATTTCAGCAAGACTGAATTTTACCGGAGGATTAGAAATCAGGCAGAAAAAAAACCAAAACATTTTACGACATATGTTTTATATGAAGTTTTTTCTTTCTTTTGGCTGTAGAATGACCTCAGATAGCACCGGTAAAACTTAGTGAATCACCCTGTATAAAGGATAAAGAAAATATAAGAAATAAAACTTAAACAACATTATGGTTCAATAATGAATATACAGTATATATACAGTATATATAGATTTATATATTATCGAATATGCATTTAATTTATTCTCTTTTTTAAAATATTTTCTATTTAGAGGAATATTTACGGTACCTAGTTGTATAGAGGTAACCAACAGAAACAACAAATTAGATGTGACATAGGCTAATGTAAATTTAATACATTGTTAACATCCTATAACATATTTACTAATTGGCACATATTTGTTTCCAGAATTATAAATTCAGATATAAAATTTGGCAGTCTAAGATATAAATTTAAATTGTTAGTTATTATTTTATTGTACATAGTAGATATTAGAATCCTAAGTCTTCATCAGATTCAAATCGGCTAATTTTTACATGACTTAGGGTATTTTAAGTTGAAGTTTGAAAAATGCAAGGAAGACATTTAAAACATCCACCTTTTGAAACTTAATGATTTTTCTGTTTCTTTCATTATGCCACTGAATTACTTTCATTTAAATATCTAATGTACTGATAATAAGGACTTACTTTAGTTTCTTCTTATGAAATCCAGCACCTGAATGACCAGCAAGTATTTTCAAAGGATCTGTTTCATCGTCACTATCTTCTTCGAAACCAACTTCCTTCTTATCACCCGTCTGAAAACCAGGAGCACATTTGCCAGACCATTCTAAACTCTCCAATCCCTCCTTTCCACTGACATTTAACTTTGTTAACATTTCAGATAGCTTATCACCTTCATTTCTTTTCTGGATTTCTGCTACAATTTCTTTTTTAAATCTTGTTATTCTTTCTCCTTTATCAGGTAGTTTATTGATGAACTTTCTGAAAAGGATTAATATTTAAGCACCAGTAGCTTAAACTAGCACTTGGTTAATTACAATGGACATTTACAATTTAAATTAATATTATTGTAATAACATCCCAAAAAAAACTTTTAAATGATTAAAACTAAGTTGATTTTAGATTTTGCTATAAAAATAGGTAAAAAAAAACTTCTGAAGGCCCTAAATAGTATTTAATAGGTTTGCAACAATTTAAAAATATAAACAAAATATTCCTGTCAGTTTAATTGACATTTAAATATTGATAAAGTAGAATACATTTGAATTTTTAACTTTTTTTACAAAGAGCTCCAATTTATTTATTTCTAACCAAAACTTATCATTTTATAACTATTGAACGAATAAATTTACAAAACTTACTGTAGCATTCAACTACAGTACAGATTCTTATTTGCTTAAAATTTAAACAAAACCGTAATCCGAAAACTAAAAACAATAATGGTTTACTATTAAATTATTACCTCCAATATATGTGTAATTTTGATTTTGGTAGAAGGCCAATAATCTGAAACAATAAACGGTACTTTCCTATTATACAAACACCATTACATTAGAAGTGTTATTTGTAAAAACTAAAATACAACATTTTTAACTATTCTCTGTTTGAAGTTATTTGTTAATGATGAAGTTCAATTTTATTATTATACATTTTTCGGACATTTGCCATCATTTGTGATTTTTAACACACAAATGATGGCAAATGTCCGAAAAATGTATAATAATAAAATTTTTAACTAATTTATAATTTTCTAAAAATACTGATCTATACAGAGGTCAAATATGATCTACATATTATATTATATTTATTATAACTTTTTGTTTATCATCTTTAATTTTCTCTATTAGACTAATGAAGTCAGAATAGCATAATGCAAACAACATAATGATGACTGTTTTGGGTACTTACGTATTAACGCCACCGCAGCAGAAGTTGCTAATGTGCATGCTCCAATATTTGCTTACTTTGCGATATAATTATATATCACGACAGGTTTGGCCAGGTAGCTATATATATATATATATATATATATATATATATAAACACCTGGCCAAACCTTTCGTAAGTTTATTGAAGTTAATAATTTGAAATTAGATCATGGATAAACATGAGCTTTAAAAGTGAAGTGCCGCCAATCTACACCTAAATTTTTTGCGACAAATCATAAAATAAAAGTATATGAATCTCAAAGCTGAAAAAAATGGAATTCTGCTTCTCTTAAACCAGTTTGCTCTTTATTGGCGCATGCACATTAGCGCAACTTCTGCTGCGGTGGCGTTAATACGTAAGTACCCTGTTTTGAGCTGCAGCAACCTAGAGGCACCCTATTCTCTTATTCTAATGGTACAACCAACGTCAAGAAAGTATGTACAACCGAACAAACTTATCCTACCAGATAAGACCCCTTGATCTACCAATACAATATAACATTTCCTACAAGGCCAAAGAAACCAATTTACGGCATTACACTTAATAGATCTGGATATATTACCATGTACGATGGGAGCAGGGTAAGTATTCTAATGGTGGCCATCACCTTTTTTTCATTGGTGATTGGACAAAACATGATTGAAAAATCTACTCTTGTTCAATTTTAGTATATTTCATTGCGTGGAGCTAGGGAAGATATTTTAGGGGTATTTTTTTTTAATGTCCCATGATATTCTAAAACAGAATATTTTTAAGTTATATTATGGAACCAAAATATACATTTTTATTAAAAGTAACTGACTAGCTTTGCCAGAGCATATGTAGAAATGAATGTAATACTTAACCTAAGTTCAAATTATCTCAGATACATTGAAATTATAATTAAATTTTTTTTAAAACCTTTATCATATTTCAACTATCTTGTGGAGAAATAAATTTAGCTTTTATATAATACCTTCAATGGCTATAAAGTAGTAAAAATGAGGTAAAGATGGTAGTAGCTACTATTAACGATCATAGGCATAATGTGAGTATGGTTTAAGGAAGTTAAAGTATTCTATCCAGTATTGGTTTATGGTACTAGCCACTATTAAGAAATATAGGCTTAGGGTGAATATGTTTGGGTAAGTTAATTATGTAAATAAATTACTCTGCCTTAATATTTAGTTAAGAAAATTGTTGAAATCGGTTACTACATACCTTATATATAAGTGCCACTAAAACTAATAAAATATAAAATAAACACTAATTATATATATATATATATATATATATATATATATATATATATATATTAATTTGGGAAATTCTGCACAGATTTGAACATGTTTTAAACAAAAAATATAATATAAAACACAAAGCAACTTTTGCACAAGACAAAAAACTAACGTCAATGGTAACTCGTAGTCTATAATACGACAATTATCTCACTGGAACTAATAGGCCCTATATTGAAGTAAAGAGTTTTTATTTAGGACTAATATTGGTCTTGAATGAGGAGAGGTAGGTATTAGCAATGTGGCGCTCGTAATCTCCCTACTTCGTTTCCCAGATCGGTTTTTATAGGGACCGTCATCTGACAGACTACACATTTCCATTCTAGAGTTAATTGGTTGTTGTACCAGTCATTGTGATTTAGTTAAGAAATTTATGAAAATACTTTAATACATACTTTATTTTGTAACAATGAGATCATATATGATGTCGGAAGACACTTTTAAATACATTTCTTTAGTTGAAAATATGAAATATAAGAGTAGGAACTCGAGTTGAAAATAACAAATTGACCTATGCATATGGTTTGCGTAGGTTACAGAATGGGACGACAATCACATATGGTATGACACATGCGAATTGCATGTCATGTGACAGCCAATATTATGACATTACAGTAGAACCCCTCTTAACCGATCTAGTCGGGACTGACACCCGGGCCGGTTGCCCGTTTGGGTGGTTAATCTGAGGTTCCCGTGAAAAATCGGTTTTCGTTCAAATAAAGCTTATTTAATCAGGTAGCACTAAGAATTATGCAATTAAGATGTTATTGAAACTCATTTTGTTGTACATAAATGTATCCTATATTATATTATGTTATGTATATTATATATCAAACATGAAAAAATTAAAAACTACTAACTGTTTTAAACATTGTAAAAACTTACATAATACAAACACACATCAGTGTTTGAAAAAATCGGTAATTTTGTTTGTTTTTTAGTTTTTAAAAGGTTTTTGAAAGCCTTAAATTCACTAGCACCTGATTCATTTGGTGACATTTTTTCACTACATATGTGAGCAAAACGAATCCCATGACACTTTTTCCAACGATCAAGCCATCTCTGGCTAGCAGAGAATGTTGGTGTATTCTCGATTTTACCGTGAATTACCAGTGCTTTATCAATTAAAATTGGACCACAACGGCCTTCTTGGACAAACCACAACCAAAGAGCTTCGTTGACAATGTCACAAACTGGTTTTTTGTTAGTGCACTGAATTTTAAGAACTTTTTCCTACTCAATTTTTGAACAAAAATCTTCAATCAATTGTCTACTTCGTCGCCAATCGTTGATGGTACTTTTTAAACTCGTCACAAAGCTTTTTTTACAGATTCCCCTCTGTCAAGTCTTTTTAACACATTTAACCGCATCTCAAACAAAACCAACACACGCTTCCGTTTTTGTAACTCGCTCATTTTAATTTATATACGTAGATCATAACCCGTCAAAGACAAGAAGAAAACTGAAAAAAAAAGTTATATTTTTCATAATGTATGTACTGATTCGTAGAAAAAAAAGCGGCCCATCAAACGTTTTTGTCAGTGTATGTCTGCTATACCGACGAGTGTCAATACCGCGGTGTTTTTACGCCGCCGAAAATGGGATACCGCTATCGACAAAGTCGTTTGAATCGCCGCTACTTTGGTGTTTCAATTACAATTTATTTTCGGAAACTCTCATCAAACTAGTACACTACGAAATAGGCCAGTTAATCCGAGGACCGGTTTATCCGAGGCCGGTTAACAGAGGTTCTACTGTATATGATTGAAGAATCACAGAGGTTTGGGCAGGTCACTATATAGTCATCTAGCCAGACCTAATAAAACACTTAAATATTATGATGTTGTATGATTGAAGAATCATGAGAAATAGGTTTGGGCAGGTCACTATATATAAAGTCAATTAGCAAGACGTATTTTCGTTATTTTTGTCTTCATAAGAATAGTAACTTTTTTTTTTAAGCAAAAATGTTTTTCAATTTCAAAATTAACATATTCTAATGACATATTTGTAGGTTAAGTATACATGGCAAAAACAATGTTTCGAATGATCACTTAAGTCATGCAACATTAAGCGTGGTTATTATTTGGATGGATGACCGCTTGTGAACTCTACAAACAAAATTTAACTAAGGATTATTGAACATAACGAGGGCTTCATTCTAATAACTCGTATCTGGTAAAATGCAACTTTTCAGGAGGTTGAAAAAACACTATGGTTTAACACTGTGGCTGAATAAAAAAAAACTATTATTTTTTTATATAGCTGTTGTCTTTAAAACACAGTTAGAACCAGTATTTAATGCAAAATAATATAAATATTAGGAGCTATAAATAAAAAACTTAGATACGAGGTATTAGACCTTATTTTTATTTGACATACGAGGTATTAGAAGGTGAAAAACATTAAAACAAGTAAACAGTGTCACTGATTTATTAGGATAAGTAGTTAAAAATTAGTTAGGGTTATTACAGTTTTGTTGTAAATTATAGAAACTGACTATTCAATTGAATGAATATGTATTTATTATTATTTTCCTTTTTTTTATTTACAAAATAAAAATAATTGTTCCTTTTTTACAAAAAATAAAAATAAAAAACAAACCTACACTACAAAAAAAAAAAAAATATTACGGTATACACCTGTCCGGGGCTATGTGTCTCTTACCGATAAACTAATTAATCCTATACTACACATAACAAAATAAGATAAGGTCACATAACAATAACTTAACATAAGGTTACAAAATTAAAAACAAAACAAAAACTACCTATCTTAATTACTTTAAACAAAATATTTAAATCAATGACTAAATTAAATTTTATCTGAAACCAACCGAATACCTAACCCAATTTTTCATATATCACTCGAACATATATTCTCCCTTTCTATCAAATTATACATAATTTCAAATTTTCAATTCCAAGTTATACAATTTTTAATTTTCAGAACTAAAATCTGTAGTTAAAATGACAGATTTGACATCTTGAGTCTTTTCTTGTTTAAAAATGTGGAAGGTTGTCATAGAAACTGTGGAAGTCCGCTGGAATTACAGCCTTCAGTTCTTGTAAATGCTTCCACTTAGATTGTTGAATAGGAAGTCTCGCAGCATGTAGGTTTCTAAGTTCAATGTTAACTTGCACTTTTGAAGGTCTTCTAGGGAGATCCTTGTACTCATCATCAAACTGTAACTTAAACTGGATGATTCCTGTGGGATCATACTTGAGGCAGTGGATGTCTGTTACTACAGGATCCCCAGCCTTACGTCCTGGACGAATTGACGAGTAGTATTCCAGCTTGGAGAATTCTGTAAAGAAATCATGTTTCAAATACTTCACATCATATGGAAATGGATTAGTTCTAGCTTCTTTGGTGTATTTTACAAACTCATATGGAAGGTAGACATCTTTGTTCTTAAGTTTGTTTTCAATTTTGGCATGAACAGAATCGCCTTCCATTTGTGTGTGGCCCTTGACCAGAAATTTTTGAAACACCTGAACCTGATGTTTTGCAGAAAAATGAAGCAAAGCATTTGCCAGTACCTGGTTTCTATTTTGAGCAGTACACCCATCAGTATACAAGATGATTGGAAGCTTAGGAACAAGGCACTTGTCTTCTAAATAGTCATAAACGCATGAAGCAAAAGTGTTAGCTGTTAAATCACCTTCGCATTCATTAAACCAGTAACAAGTACACTGGTGGCTAGCTAGATTGTACAGCGAAAAGTTGTGGCTGCACAACTTTGTTTTGTAATATAGCGCACTTGCCTTTATCATTGGTGTGATTTTGACTGCTTGCACATCAGCGTTTAGACAGTAAATCTCTCCATTTTTAGCTCTTAACTTATCGTTTTCTTTTTCTTGTCTGGCTCGGTTTTTTTCTGAGATGTGTTTATCCCAAACATTTTTAGGTAAGTTGCCTACATTGTACATGCAACACGTATCGCACTGATCTTTGCGAGGTTGGAAAATTGACAGTTTCATCTCTTCAAATAAATCGAAAAACAATGATAAAGATGCACACGGCTTCTCATTTTCGAAAGAGTAACGTTGGTACTCTCTATACAATGCAGATTTCGATTCCCAGATCGGTTCCAGGTATAACTTGTTTGAGTCTTTTCTGGTATAGTGTGATGGAAGCTTAGGTAACATTTCAAGCCACTTTCTAGCACTATCTGTTTTGATAGTACTTCTGCGTTTAACTGTCGGGGTATTATTTACTGCTGACTTCTCATTCGCACCGTCAGCTGCATCTGGAGTTTCTATATCCATCTCTTGGGGTTCATCAATACCATCGGCTAAACTGAGCTCATTGTTATTAATCCATTTGAGAGCTTTCCATTCTCCGAGGTCCAAGGTGTTTAGGAAAAAATTTTTACAGACAGGTTGCAATGTACCTTCATGTTTAAGTCTGTACGTAACTGTCCCTTTCCGTCTAGAAGGACCTTTGCAGGTGCTTACCTTAGGCCTAGTTCTTGTAGCATTTGAACAAACAAATACCTCCTTTTCTTTCCAAGATAGCTGCCAAAACTTCTTGAAAATATTAACTCTCTCTGCTTCAGTAAATTCTGAACACTTTCTTTTTTTATTGGCCATGCAAACTTTTGAATCGCAGCGCCGACCAAGTTTTCTTTCTCCTCTTTCAAAGTTTGTTTTGGTAACCACCATTTTGTTATTTACTTTTTTCCTTTCGTATCCAATGTACTTTTGCCCAGACATGCGCAATATTTTTATTTTATTTTTTTCCCAATCAGCCGGAACAGCTTTGCGGTTTCTTTTACTCCTGGCAGGAGTTTCTTGATTACAAGATACGGGCAAATTGTTTAACATAGCTTCCTCATTTTCTTCATCGCCAGATAAGTCGGAGGAATTTTGCTCTGATTGTGGGGGCATATAGTTTGGATCATCTCTTAAACTATAAATGTCTTCTAAAGGCACAATATCTTGATCAACAGCAATATCACTATTGTCATCAAATAAATTGTCCACCCCAAATAACTCTTGAGAGTCAGAAGAGTTTTCCTGTGGCTGTGGAGGTATATAATTTGAATCATCCCTTGCAATATTGTCTTCCAAAGGCACACCATCGTGATCAGCAGCAAGTACGAACTCTACAATTACAAGCTTACCTTCAGTGTCTTCAATACCTGTTTCAGCAACTTCTGCATCACAGCGCACTTCAGCAACTTCCATTTCTGACCCAATAAGGTCTGAAATATTAATACCATCTGTAAACATCACTTCAGCATTAACATCTTCCAGCAGAACTTGGGTTGGAGCTTCATCAGTAAGAGCCACTTCCTCAGAACAAGATGTGATGACGACTTCTTTGGCTTTTAGTGGTACGGTTCGCTCAACACCTGAAAATAATGAAAAGCGTTAACTAGGCCTGATAAACTTAGTCTTTTAAAAACAATAGGCCTAACACAAACCAGTTACATATTCTAAGTCCTTCTGATTCAGTTCAGTTATCGGCATGATAGTTTTTGCATATCGATTTTATCAAATTTTACAAGTTGTCCAGGTTATTTTTGATATTATATGACTTTGTAACAACTCTTATTCAGAATTGGCTAATGTAGGATAGCCAGTTACCATTTAGTAGCTTGATCCAAATGCAAAAAAGTAGGCCTACTTCACTCAATCTAGTAGGCTGTAAAACAAGTCTTTGGCCTTATTGTAAAGTTGTTAATATGGTCCAACTTTGCCCTATAGGATTAAGTTCATTATATTATTCAACTTATTAATATTGTATTTATGACTAAAATTACCAGTCCTCAGCTTAGATCAAGAAAACACAAGTTAGGCATTCATTTTACAGTAGGCCTATGGTAAGGTAATATTTAAAAACATACATACTCACCAACAACGTTTGTTTTAGTAAGGGACATCAAGATATCTTCGATAAAGTCATCTTCACTTCTTGGGTCCATTTTTAAAAACTATTAACTTTAAATAATGTTAGTTAACAAGTCTACACACATCACTTTGATCTAACAACACGTATCTCAGATCTGATTTCTGCAAACCTATATTCTAATATCTCGTATCTCTCAAGCTTCACTTTAAACATCAACTTTGACCATTAATTGGTTTTAAAGGTAATGAAACAAACTGTGAGGTGATACTTAAAAGGCTGTTTGAGGTTAAGACACAACAACCAGCTAGCAACACAGTTGAGAGAAAAGAACTAACCAACAATAATCATCATGGTTACAAACCAGCTGTTGCTACTTACAGCTTATATACAAGATACGTGGTATTAGAAGTCAAATTCACCAACTGCGAGATACGAGGTCATTATTTTCTTTTATTTGAGCTATTTATAATAGAGTTAGCTTTACGAGGTATTGGAATTGGAGACAGCTGACTCTGTTTAACATTATACCACCTTAACCTAAAAAGTGTAAATTTTCGAGATACGAGGTATTAGAATGAAGCCCTCGATAAGTAGTAGTAAGTAAAATATCAAAGTCAACAAGGAATGTGAAATGTGTGAATTACGTTTGTTCGATGTAAGTAATTTCAATGATTTACAAATTCAAGACTTTTATGTTCGACACAATATTGTAAAAGCAAAATAAGTGCTACAGATATAGCCTAATGTTAAAGGTTTATATACAATTGTAAAGTATAACCAATTCCTGTTTTTTACAATTTGTCCTTTTTATAAATTGACCTTGTAAGGTAAAAAATCTATTTACACCTCGTAATTCACTTAATGGACTTTAACCTAGAAAAGTTGAAATTATATATTTTCCGTGAAAAAAGTTAGCTCTGCATCCAAACTTATTTTATCAGTGATAAATAAGGTATGTAGACATGATTTTTAAAAAATCGCTAAAAAGACTGGTTGCAGTCACAGTAAACTATTACCAAATTAGGGTGCTACAGTAAACTATTACCAGTAAATATCAGTTGTAGGCCTACCTCATCCTTCTATACAAAATTGTGAAAACATAAATATTTACCCAATTACAGATCTGGGTTTTGTGCTTGTGTATTGCTTATTTTGGACTTAACTAATGGATTTTGGTACTTAAAAAATATCTTCCTACACCAAATATGATCACAATAAGGTATGTAGTAAACGATTTCCACAAATTTCTCAACTAAGTGGTATCACCAGGTACAACACACAATTATCAATTTAAGTAATAATGATTATAAAATTTACCTCTTACGTATTAATTAATACTTACTTGTTAATTAATAGATTGTCTTGCCTACTAAGTAAATCCAACAATTCTAGTTTATTTTTTGAACTCAAATCCCCGATATAACCTTGTTTTTCAGTTTTATTTTCTACTGGAATGATCCCTGGTATTTTTTTTACGGCTCGTTCAAATATGCTTTCATCCATTTCTAAACACATTAATATTTCTTCCTAATATGATTCTAACTATTCATGAATTATATTAGTTCATGAATTCTTAAAAAGAATACTCAATCAATGATCAATGCTACAAACCACAAAACTTACTGGCCTGAAGCTAGCAAGCTAGCTACTGCGAGCTATAACTTTGTATATCCTAACCTGAAAACATTTGTTTGAAAAAATATATATATTAAAATTTATACTATATACAATGTGAAAAATTACCTCAATGAAATTTTGCATAAATACTCTTTCGGAAAAGTAGTTTAATATTTTATAAACACCATATAATATGGAATCAACCTTTTTAGTGATGAAGAGGTCATATACTTTCATCAATAACTAAAACATATTTTTTAAATTACCTCCATAGAACTTTTTATCTTTAGGAATAGTAGTTTAATAATTTTAAAACAAAGTACCTGGAATTAGGGTCTGACCAGAGATACAGACGTTTGTAAGAAGAGGGGGGGGGAGGGTGTCATGTATTTTCATCAATAACTACAAAACTATATAAATTACCTCCATGAAACTTTGCATACATACTTATTAGTAATAGTAGTTTAATATTTTATAAACACCATATCAGGAATAAGGGTATGACCAGAGTTATAGAGTTTATATAAAGAGGAAGGGTAGGAGGGGGGTCGTGTATTTTCATCAATAAATAAAAAATTTGAAAAAAATTACCTCAACGAAACTTTGCATAATTACTCTTTTGGAGTAGTAGTTTATTATTTTATAAATATCATATCTGGAATTATGGTCTGACCAGAGCTACAGACATTTATATGAAGAGGGAGAGGAAGGGTCATGTATTTTTACCCATAACTAAAAAATTTGAAAAATTACCTCTATGAAACTTTGCATAAATAGTCTTAATACTCTTTAGGGATAGTAGTTTAATATTTTTTAAACACCATATCTGGAATTAGGGAGTGACCAGAGCTACAGCCGTTTTAGTAATAAAGTCAGAGGGGGTCATATATTTTCACCATTAAATAAAAAATTTGAAATATTGGATAATTACTTTGCATAATTACTCTTTAGGGATAGTAGTTTAAAATTTTATAAACACCATATCTGGAATTAGGGTCTGACTACACCTACAGTTGTTTATATGAAGATGGAGAGGAGGGGTCATGTATTTTTATCAATAACTTAACAATTTGAAAAATTACCTCGATAAAACTTTGCATAAATTCTTTTTAGGAATAGTAATTTAATATTTTAAAAACACCAATTCTGGAATTAGGGTGTGACCAGAGCTACAGACATTTTAGTGATAAAGAGGAAGGGGTCATATATTTTCATTAGCAACTAAAGACATTAAAAACGAATATACATGACCCCTCCCCTCCCTCTTTATATAAACATCTGGTCAGACCCTAATTTCATATATTATACTGTTTATAAACTATACTACTACTATACCTATAGAGTATTTATGCAAAGTTTCATGGAGGTAATTTTTCATATTTTTTAGTAATTGATGAAAATATGACCCCCCTCCCTCTTCACCACTAAAACGGCAGTAGGTAGGGTCAGATCCTAATTCCAGAAATATGGTGATTCTAAAATATGAAACTACTTTTCTCAAAGAGTATTTATGCAGTTTTATTGAGGTAATGTTTCAATTTTTTTTAGTTATTGATTAAAATATAATTAAAACTTCTGTAAAAACTGAATTTAGGATGTTACTGAATTATAATTTTAATGTTTAAAGTTTAATAATTAGCAGTTTAAAACTTCTTATTTTTTAAATTACTAGTATTAGCTTTTTTACTTAAATAAGAAAAGAAATATTAGGTATTATTTATTTAAAATT
Source organism: Aphrophora alni (assembly GCA_963513935.1). Classification (NCBI taxonomy): domain Eukaryota; kingdom Metazoa; phylum Arthropoda; class Insecta; order Hemiptera; family Aphrophoridae; genus Aphrophora; species Aphrophora alni. Next base: position 130,855,414 of record OY740769.1, on the reverse strand, counting down.
AGAAATTTTCCGGTTATGTTTTTAGGTTAGGAATAATTTTGAGTTAGAGCTCAGCGTTAACGCTAACTTACCAGCAGTCAAAACTTCAGCATGAGGAAAAAACTGTTTGTTGTCAAATCAGCTGATATATTTTATCATTTCTTCCAAACATCAGCTGTGTTCTATTGTCAAATGTTTATATATTCTGAATCCTACATGTACATTTTACATTACAATAAGTTAGTTTGTAGGTTATGGATATTAGTGAATTTTGCACTGTGAGGAGGTAAATAGAAATACTAGTTGAATGTGTCTTTCATCCAGAAAAATTAAATGTTATAATATTTAAAAAATGGCAACAAAGATTAAAAATATCATTGGATCTAAGGTCTGTTGATTGAAGTAATTCTAGCTTAGGTTTTAAAATTTAGGGCCTAGATTACAAATAATGGTAGTTACATCTTTTAAAACAAAATATATTTTCCTTTGATAAATATAATATATATTATCCGTATATATACAGTAGTTGGATCCTTATCTCAAAGGAAGGTTTACTTGTCTTTTTATTTGGGCGATTTCTATAAAATATTCTTTATAGGTTGTTCTTGCATCTCATAACAAAAAGACTGGGTAATTGTTTATAAAGAAAGTTACTGATATTTTTAGCGATTTTTTAAAATCATGTTCTACATACCTTATTTCTTAATAATAAAATAAGTTTTCAACACAGAGCAAACTTTTCACAGAAAAATCACAATTTCAAAACTACAGAATTCAATACATTTATTTTATAGATCATCCAAGTCAAGCAACATTGAGCGCGGTTAATACTTGGATGGTTGACCGCTTGGGAAATAACACACAATTTCTTCTTTTTTTTTTTAACAAATTTATGCGTAGGTCAGGTAAGATGGCTATATATATCCACCTTACTTGACCTTGTAAAGTAAAAATTCATGTACAAACCTATTTTAACGTGTAATTCACTTAATGGAAGAAGAGTTGAAATTATGTTGTTTTTTTTTCGTGAAAAAGTTAGCTCCGCATTGATAACTTATTTTATGTATAATATGTACAATATGATTTTTAAAATTATCGGTATCTTTCTTTGTAAACAATTATGCATCCATATCATATGATACAAATCGATCTTTCAGACTGGATAAAATATTATAATACTCCAAATAGTAATACATCAACACATTGGATGAATTAGTGAGTGTAAGAGGATGGTGGCTGACATATGACAAAATATATTATTTAACAACCACCATATAACATATAACATAAATATAATAACATATATATATATATATATATATATATATATATATATATATATATATATTTAAGATATATTTTAATATATGTTTATTGTTTAACATCTTTAGTATTGTTTCCGTAAATTATGTCTGTTGAATAATATACCTTTAGACATTGTAAATGGCAAAAAAAATATTTTATCAGGATTCTTTTTTTTCAGAAATACTTTTAACTATTTTAGACAACTATTATTGATATTATCATTGTTCAATTGATGGACATAGTACATTATTCCATAATAATTTACCACCCTTTCAAGTACTTTTAACAGCCACTTCATACAGTGATGAAATTAACCCCTAAAATTTTTAATGGCGTCTAACTCTTAAATAAGTTTATTTCACTATTAGTAAAAAGTCATAAAAATAGTTCTGTGAAAAACAGCTGCTGCTTGCCTATCTCTCCCTCTCTCCTCCTGTAATGTTGTCACATTGTGATCATTGGTGTAGGATGATATATATTTTCTAATCTTCTTTATATTTACTATTTATTAAAAATTACTAATTTGGTTTTCTGTTTATGTTATATTGGTTATTAGGGTAATGATACTGAAATTTATGAGGGAGATGGTCATTTCCTTTAATAAACATTCTTCAAAGTTTGATCCTAATTTATTTACAATGTGAATTTTGCAAGTAGAAGAATAAAAAAATGTACTCAATATACTTAAAATTTGATCAAATGTCATGAAATAACAGATTAATTGGCAAATCAAAAAGAAAATTCACTTTGAATGCCAGTGGTATCAGGATCTATGTGAAGAGGATTACATAATGAATCACCTCATAAAAAACATCCATGTGTATGAATTAAATATACAAATTTTAGTCAGGCAATACGGCTTGTAAATGGCCTTGATAAAGACAGAGGGAGTTTGTTTATCTGGCCAAATGAAGCACCTTAAGATGCATCTGATCTAACAGGGCATAATTTTCTTAACAGGTAGGTCACCAGTAAAAGTAAGAAGAACGTTCCATTCTGAATTCTGCAATAGATGCGAGGAGCAAGAGATATTAAGCAGTTTTGAACTAGTGATAGACTACGACCACTTTCATCATAAAATATTCAGAACTATAGGATACCAACATAAAGACTTTCAGAACATTGCATGTGGAGTCGGTTATATATATATATATATATATATATATATATATATATATATATATAAAACACTAAGTCGCTGAGGATAAATTTGACGGTAAATTTAAACAAGTGAAAAATAATAATGTTTAGAAGAGGGGAGAAATTGGGAGCAAAAGTCATTTGGTGATATGAAGGAGCTGAAATTGAATGTGTCAATGCTTATAAGTACCTGGGCGTGACTTTAACAGCAGCCTTTTCTCTTCAGTTTCACTTAGGTCAAAAACATAAGATAAAGCCACAATTAATAGTGTATGGCATAGTTTTATACGAGGTATCTGTATATCTTAATTTACTAACAATTTTCTCTTCCAAGCCCCTCTGTCCTTGTTCCATTTTCTTTTCGAATCTTCGATTTATCATTTCAATTTTTTATTTGTTCCTTCAATCAGTTTATTTGTTTCTCTTCAAATTTTTCTAATATTGTTGTAATACTCTCATATCTATCTCTTCTTCCGTTCTTTCCACCCTTCCATCTCTTCCTTTCACAACCTCATCCTCTACTTTTTCTGTAGCCTACAATCTGTTTCTCATATTTCATCCTCCTTTATCAAAAGTACCTATCAAAATCTTACCAAAATCTATTATTCATACATATACTGCTCATCTTCTACCATTATTCTTCTATCTAATTCATTGGATAGAATAGATACAGTAGTGTCTTTATATCTTCAATGAAAGTTCACATATAAATTGTGAATTTGTGTTTACAAATCTTTGTGAAATTTTAGAGTACTAGTTATATTTATTAAAATTCAGTGTTCTTTTAATTATTATTTACATTGACTATTACTTCCCTGTCCGTAAAAATCGGCGGTTCACAATCTCTGAATTTTGTGAATAATTCCCCCAATTTTTCGAACTGTTTTGTGTAAGGTAGTTACAGAAAAGTTGGGCTACCGATAGTGCTGTACTTGGTGGGTACTGAAAATTCTTTCCCAGAATCACAAAAGACAACTAATGGCCTCTACTTTAGACTTTCTTCCATGTTACAAAGTGGAAGGATAAAAATTTCTTAACAGATTTGTGACTGGTGATCAGACGTGGGTGTCTACTTAAATTACAAAACAACAGTCGATGGTATGGGGTCATAAAATCGATTAAGTTAGCCAAAAAAACCTGGCAGACAAAGTTTAAAGATTAAAGCAATTGTTTTGGGGATGGAAAAGGATTATTGCTTGTGGAATTTATGGAGTGATTAATTCGAATGTCTATTGTGAGACTTAAAAACACTATGAAGGCTCATCTAGAACAAACACCATGGTTTGTTAACTTTTTGTTTCCTGTTTTTTTTTTCATGACAACACTCGACCTCACATCGATTGGCAAACAAAAGATCTGTTGCATTAATTCAAATGGGACAGTTTTGATCGCCCACCACATAGCCTATCTTTGGCTTCCAATGATTTTTATTTATTGATACACATAAAGAAGTGGCTTGGGCATCAGAAAAAAACATTAAGATACTATGTCAGGTTGATTAAAATGCCAGGGGGTAGGATTTTATGAAGAAGTTATTTTCAAACTACTCCATTATCATAAATGCCTAAATTTAAATGGCTAGAAAAATAGTTAAAAGCTGTAGTTTTAAGATGTATATAATAAAATTTCTGCATCTCCGTCTCTGTTCTATTTTTAGTCAAATGGATGTTATTTTCCTAATGGTCCTTGTATATTTACAATGGTTATTTTAATGATTAATAGGTTTTCAAATAAAATTGTAATATTATATTCATTTGCAAGATAATTTTAATTGTGTAAGTAAGCATTTCAAAAGGAAACTGTTAATAATTGTTAAATTTATTTCAGATTTTGGATTCCTTGAAAAGTTGTGACTCGATCCACAATATAGATTTAAAATTAATATTGTCTTCATTTACATTGAGAGGTTCTTCAAATGGAAATCATATCAATCTTCAGTTACCAATTAAAACTTTTAAAAAAAGAGATATCGATAATCGTTTGGCTGGAAACCAGATAACAACTATTTTGGGAATATCTCCAGATGATATAATACAGACTGTGATTGAAGATGTTGATCACAAAAATGAACCAATTTTGTCATTCAAAGTTAGTAATACATATTTTACTAATGAAGTGTTATTTGATAACAACTACTTTGAAAATCTGTTAAGTCCAAAATCATTATTTAATGGGCAAAAAGTTATAATTGATTATAGGTGAGTACAATGGCAATATTTAATAGCCTAGTATAAAATTATATTTTATAAATCACAACTTCTTAATATGACCCTAAGTTCAAAAAGATCAGCTTTGGTAGTGCCCAGGATGAGCACAGACAATTAACCTTAGAAAATTTTACTGCTCGTGTAATTCATTAATAGGTTCAGCAAAATTTAATTAATTTTAAGATTGTGCTGATACCCAATTTTGACATTGAATAATCAATTGGTAAATTATTTATTTATTTATCGCCATTATGACTATTGTTATACATTAGTATGATATTACAACTTACCATCGTCAATAGTCAGTTGTTGTATAGCTTAAAAAACGACGGCCGTTACGGCTATGCAGCCATTATCAAGTTTATTATTGGGGAAACTTTTCCATTGGCATGGAACACTCAACAAAACACTTGTTGTTCACAAACATTTATTTAAATAAAATTATTCTAAAAAACATACTTAATAATAAAAATCATGCCCGGTGATCACAGTCTCACACTGAACTCAGTTTTTAAACAATACGACGATTGACTATGGACAACGGTAAATTGTAATATCATACTAATCAATTGGTCTCTGATTCCAAGCACACATATATTGATAGATTTTTCTAGAAGATAGATTTAAATTTTTAAAAACAACAAAACATTGTAGTGTGTTAAAGAATTTCTAATCAGGGCCGGATTTCCCAATAGGCCCGGGCCTATGGGCGCAAGTTCCCAGGGGGCGCACGGCCGAGATTTTGTGTCACGTTATCAAAATACTTCAGGTAAGCTGTGTTTCTGATATTAAACCTTTTTTATAATGTATTACAGTTTTTTTAATTTATTTACCCAAATGACTAAATTGAACAAAACCTAAGTTATTAACATAGCAATGGCCATGCTTTGTTGCGGGAATTCTCTGCGGGTTGGATCGTTTTGTTTCAGTCCCACAAACATGAGCTCACTATTTAATACATAAAATTACTAAAAGTGTTTTAAGATGGCATTTTGTTAAGCCCAGAACCAAGTAAATTACTCAAAAAACTTGCAATGGTAAAATTGCATCGTGGGGTGGTGTTTAAACATATTGGCCTGATATATTTTTTTAATAAAGGTTTTTGGGGAAGTAACTTTAACCAGACTAAGGGGCGGAAAAAATTATTGGGCCTAGGGGCGCCAAAATGCTAAATCCGGCCCTGTTTCTAATGAAGTTGTATAAATAATATAATAGCCTTATTTTACTCTGTATTTGTTTTATATATGTTAAATTGTTTCAGCTCTCCAAACATTGCAAAACCATTTCATGTCGGACATTTGAGATCAACAATAATTGGGAATTTTATTTCCAACCTATATTCATTTTTGTCTTATGATGTAACCAGAATAACCTACATTGGAGACTGGGGCACACAGTTTGGACTTCTAAATATAGGCCTCAATAAGTTAAACTTGACTGATGATGAACTGAAAGAGAAGCCAATTGAACTTTTATTCAAGGCCTATGTTGAAGGAAATAGGTTGTCAGAATCTGATCCAAGTATAGCACAAGAAGCAAGACATATTTTTCAACTTTTAGAAAAAGGAGAACAAACTAAGGAGATGGAAAGATGGAGAAGATGTAAAGAGTTTACTGTTGATGAACTTAAGAAAACTTACGGTAGACTAGGAGTAAAGTTTGATGAATATAACTGGGAATCAATGTATACAACTAGGAATATTTTACCTGTACTTGAACAAATTAGAGCTAAAGGGATTTTGAAAAGTGATGATGGAAAACAGGTAAGATTAATAATTAAATTTTAATAAGAAATATATTAAAAATTAAACTGAACAACAAAAAAAAGGTAGATTATCTTTTTCCCCTGATAATTGAAATTAATTAGCTTTTAAGACTGAAATTCACATTGAACATGAATATAGTTAACTATAGGGATACCCAGAAACTTGCAATGAATAATTTTAAAAGGTTCAACAGCAGAATTTTTAAAGTAACGTAAAAATGGTTTATCCAAATATTTAATAACATTAATATAATTTAGCTTTTTGGAACCAATGTTTTATTTAGTTATAGGGTTATTATTATTAGATGTTCTTTTATTTGAATTTTTGTTTTTATGAAGCTTGTTAATACACTGGAAGTTTAATCTTTCTTATTTTTGGTTGGTTGGTTACTGAAGTGAGGGAACTGTCCAAACCTAAACTATTAATTTAGTTTTATAGTTATTGGATTGCTCATATTATTAATATAGTTTAACCTGACATTTAAATGGTTGGAAAGTTTTAATTAACTCCCATGTGTAGACGATTCAAACTCTATAAATGCTGTGTATTTTTTTATATACACAAATGATGGTTATAGTTTAAATATCAATAATATTAAGTTCAATTTTAAATTGTAAATCGGTTTATGCTATGTTCTTCTAGAGTATATTTAAAATGTGAAGAATTTAAATAACTCTTTTGCTCGTTATACAAAGGATGGTCCTAGAGAATGTGGGATGGAATTTGATAACACAAATATACACTTGGAATAACTCTTTCTTTCACTAATTCACATTCTAAGCAATAAAGTATTAAATCTGAAATATTGAAAAAGTAAGTTGTTTCTTAACTTTATATAATTTATACTATATATATAAACTATGTGCCATACTTACAAAATGTATTAATCACTGTTTGTATGTCTGTTGCATTTTTATTTCAGGTCGTAAAATTGGATTCCGGTCGTTTAGCAACATTGTTAAAAAGTGATGGATCCTCATTGTATCTCACAAGAGACATAGCCGCAGCCTTGGACAGATATAATCGTCATCATTTTGCACACATGTTATATGTTGTAGATAATAGTCAAACAGACCATTTTGTTGCACTGAAGAATATTTTATCTGCAATGAACTGGAGCTGGGGAACATGCTTACAGCATGTCAAGTTTGGTAGAGTTCAAGGAATGAGCACTCGTAAAGGACAAGTGGTTTTCTTGAAAGACATTCTGGACGAAGCTAAGGAAATTATGCACCAGAAGCAAATTGAGTCACCCAGTATGTTCAAATAGAAGGGGTGATTATGCTAAATATACTAGTACTTGGTAATAAAAAACTACCTTATTAGTTTGACAAATTTTAGATGTATTTAAATTTGGTGTATTTATATGTAGCTGACTTAGGAGATCCAGTTTCCAAAATTTTCATTCCTATGTCTATATTTACGAATAAATTGGTCCTTTCAAGATAGATGTCTAGAAAATACAACATGAAAACTCAGCTAGTGAAACATAATATTATGATCTTTAACTTTATGTACTTATCATCATTTAGAATTTATTAACATATAATTTATTTTCTGTGTTGTATGTTCAGCTTTAAAATTTCAAAATCTCAGATTAAAATGTCAATTTTTGGAAAATACTTGCTTTTCCCATGAAGAATTAGGTTTGGTGACATTGGATGCAGAATATTTTTTTTTTTTTTAACATAAGGGAACTTTTTTGATATAATTTGGAAATTTAATTATTATTGCAAACAAGATGTAAAATGGAATCATTTTAAACTATTAAAACAGTTTTACTGATTTACAAATTTGTACAAGATGAGGCAAAAAGCAAGCTGTGTAACAGAATAAAATGGTGCAAAAATTATGACTGCTACACAGCTAATACACTATGTAATATTTTGAAAGACATGCCAAAAAAGTTGAAAATGTTAGGATCACAATTCATTTCATGTTCATGAGTACCTTTGTCTAGTCTATATTTGTATTAACATTTTCTGAAATAATTTTAATCCAACATTTGATATAATCAGTTTATTAATTAGTGAAAAGCATTTTGAGAATCCTATTGCTTAAATTTTATACTTCGAAGGTTTAGATCTTAGTAGTATCCAAATGGTTATACATTAGTATATTTCTTTTTCTTTTCATCCTTATATGTTGCAATATTATCATTGTTAGAATTATTATCTGTCTCACAATTATACAGAATTTATTTTCAAAGTTCAAATAAATTAAATGGTTTGAAAAAGCTAGATTGTACCCAAATTTTTATTTGTTTTAAAATTAAATTCTTAATTTAGAGAACGATTATAACCAACGATTATGTTAATTATTTTCTTTTCATTAAGCCTTTATATAAATATTCCTTTTTAAATATTAAAACATTGAACTAAACTAATTATTTTCTAATTCAGAATCAATTCTTCACAACCCTTGCCATTGTTTGATTAAGAATTTACAACTTCATCTATTTTTGAAAAAGAAAAACACACCATGTATACACACGTTTTTGTATTAATTTTCCATTATGTTACTTTTTTAAGAATCTTGTAATGAAAAACTGTTTGAGTTAAACCTATGGGTAATAAATTTATTAAACAAATCACTAGAGCACTGTGGTGACTGTATATGAACAAGGAAAAACCCCAAACCACAAAATAACACAACTAGACAAAATTGTATAATGCGTTTATATTACCCATAGCTATCGAAATGTACATAAGGTAATATAAACGCATTATACAATTTTGTGTAGTTGTGTTATTTTGTGGTTTGAGGTTTTTCCTTGTTCAAATAAATTTATTGTCAAACTTGCTGTTCAATTGTTCCAGCAACAAAAGTTGGAGTAACTGAGGAGACAGCTGACATTCTCGGTATCAGTGCAGTGATAGTCAACGATTTGAAACAGAAAAGGTTAAAAGATTATGAGTTCAATTGGTCTACAGCATTACAGGTATGTTTCATTAAATTAAAATTTTGCTGATTTGAAAGAATGTGGTTTCTATAAAATTTCAGAAGAAAAAAATCAATAATAACATTTATTCAGATTGTTGAATTAACTGAAATCAGATGAATATTATTGTCATGTAAACAAGTAAACTTATCTTCATGTAGATTTCACTAATTTCTTGGTCTAGTTGTACATTAATGTTTGGAAAATCTTATTTTTTAGGACCATTAAACCAAAATTCATGGTGGTTTTAATAATGTTATTCAACAATTAATCTTGAAGATAAAAAAAGGTGTTATTTATTTAAATTATTTTATAGTATAAGACCAATTGCTAAACTTTTTCTAATCATAATTATGGGAGGTCTTAGGTGACTTCAATGCCGTTATATTTTTAAAGTTTAAAAGAAGTCTGAAAGTAGACTTATGACTCTACAATTAGACCATCTTAAGGAAAAGATGAGTCTATAAACCATACAGAAAATAGTTCAGCCATATAAGTGTAAATAGCTGAGTGGTCTTAGGCATGGTGTTTGTTGTGGATTGTAAACCAATACAGTTTACACTGTATCTCTTTAGCGGCTTATGATATTTTTCAATCCTTATTAGTCTTATAGACATAATACAATCAATAATAATAACGGTTCAACATTTGGTGCTTTAGAAAATAAATCCAGATGACCCCCATTTTCTTTATAAATTTTGTTCTATAGGTTTCACACAAAATGTTAAGTTTTTCCAAAATTTTGAATGTCGTCTAAAACTATGAAAAGCGGTAACATAAGATACTAGCAGTTTGCTGTACAAATATCACATGTGAAAATGATTTATTTGTTTCAGACAGAAGGAGACTCAGGTATAAAGTTACAGTATACACATTGTCGCTTGATTAGTTTGGAGAAGAATTGTGGAATGTCATTACCTAGTCATTGTAATCCAAAGTTACTTCAAGAACCTGAGGCTGTATTACTTGTACTAGAGATTGCCAGGTACAGTAGTTTTATTAATTTATTGGAACAGAGATTGGTGGAAAAAGTAAAATATCTCTCTTACAGAAGACACATTGTTGTGTAAAAATTGTTTGGTTTTTTTTTTTTTTTTTTTTTTTTTTTTTTTTTTTTTTTTTTTTTTTTTTTTTTTTTTCCCTATGTGTTTTCATCAGTATTGAATTAGTGTAATTTTGTAATTCATAAATCAAATTGGCAGAGTAAATAACTTAATAGAAAGTATTTAGATTTATTTTTCTATAAAATTCAAAGATCAATAGTACATTTTCTGAGAATTTAGAAAGGGAACAGAAATATTTCAAAAGATACACATTAAATAAATATATTGTATTTTTAAAAATTTCTCGAAGGTAAAAAATGTTATAAATACTTTATTACTTTATAAATTAACATACTGTTAATTTGAATTTTCTCAGTTGAATTTGTTGGTCAACAATCATAACAAAGGCCTTCATGAGATAGTTTCGGAGGTACTGGTAGAGATAGCAAAAATATTTATTTATTGAACCTTATTTAAAGTTCGTTCAATAAATAACCAAATATCTATCACATATTTAACTAGTTTAATGGAATTATGATTTGCATTCAACTTATATTTAGAGTAATTGTTGGAAATGACTGTCAAATGTTCAAAACCAGGTTCTTGTGCTTTCCTTTTTATTTAAAAAAATGTTCACTAGTTGCTTTTGTAGAATGTATGCTGGTAAAGTCAGTAATATCATTGTGCAGTTCAAGGAACATTTGAGAATTTTCTTCTCAAATTATATTTTTTGCTCCTCATACAATGTTTAAACAAAATTAATTATTTAATTTCAATATTAATATACGATAAATGTGAAGTTTCTAACAACACTACACTTTCTGTTTCTATGGGGCCTATTATTTTTCTCTTGGATGTTGCTACAAATACCATACCACAATCTTTTCATGTATGGTATATGGATTTATGTAACCTGATAAGTGAAACTATACTTTATCTGTATAGAATATATTAAAAAAATATTGTCATTACTGCTAGCTAAAAATGTTTATAATAGCATAGCCATATTTTCATAATCAAAGAGTTTAAATGTTGAACTGTCACTTAATTTTTAATGGGGGGGGTGGAAATTAGAGTTTTTCCTACAGTCTGTATGAAGTAACCTGTCTCCTGACCCTTCGACTACCTGGGACAGGCCCGGGCCATTCACGTCGCCCGCAGTTGTTTACCTAATTAGTCGCCTATAAGCTTCCCCACTAGCTTAAGTAACTTTTTTACCTAAATCATAATTTCCGAAATGTTATCAAATATTTGAAAAGTACATAAAAAAATAAGATCAACGATACTAAACAAGGGCAAATTTGATAAAAACTAACAATATAGAGGTAATAAGAAATTGATAAGCGTGCTATATTTCTTATTACCTCTATATTGTTAGTTTTTATCAAATTTGCCCTTGTTTAGTATCGTTGATCTTATTTTTTTATGTACTTTTCAAATATTTGATAACATTTCGGAAATTATGATTTAGGTAAAAAAGTTACTTAAGCTAGTGGGGAAGCTTATAGGCGACTAATTAGGTAAACAACTGCGGGCGACGTGAATGGCCCGGGCCTGTCCCAGGTAGTCGAAGGGTCAGGAGACAGGTTACTTCATACAGACTGTAAATTCAGTTGAAAACCCAATCTTTTTCTGCTAAGCCAATTTTTGTATAGGCTTAGAGAGACTCCTCACCAGAGTAACAAACAGACATGAGAATGTATGTTCAGTAGATTTTCTTCAATTACCACTATCCCCTTAGTTTTTCCTTCCTTTCTTATGAAAAATAATTAAAATTCAAAATGTCTATAAATGATACATACAACCACTTTAATAAATAAAGTGATTCATTTATTTAAAATGAGTATTGTCATTTTAAAGTCTGTTAATATATTTATACTACACGTCCATTAATGTCATTAATGGAAAAGAACAAGAATTTTGTTTTAATTTTAACATCCATTTTTCTCACATTTTTCTGAATGGGTTTTGTAAAACTTAATTTCACTTATGTAGGGCCTATCATCATTTTGGAGGTATCAAAAGTTTGGCTGGAGGTTAGGAAAAGACATGAAAAACATGTATTCAGTATGTGGTCCATATCACATGGGAATGTATGTACACTTTTAATTTGGACTGGGAGATTGGTATGTCATTAAGTATATTTTGTCCCTGTGTAGCGTTCTCAAGAGCTAACTTTCTTCAGGAACTAACTTATAGTAAGTAAAGGGGTTGGCAATCCTAATCTAGTCTTATGTAGGTTAGGTCTCTTTTAACCACTCTTGTTCTCTTCTGAACTTGAGACTCTATTTAATGGTCCTTTTTTAAGGTGTTGAAGATATACATATTAACTTCTTTTACATAACAAAATGCTGTGAGCTCAGTTGTATTTTATATAAGAAAAATTGCTATAATTTTAAGCTTTAATGACTAAACAAAATTTTTAATAATTCCTCAATAAGTAGATATGTTTTGATTAAATATGTGTAAATCAATTATTTTATTTTTAGTAAAAAAAGTTGAATATTTAATTATTCATTATTTAAAATGCTATTTTTTTAATTGTATTTACTGTAGCAGCCATGTTAACATTTCATGCATTGTAATGGTTCTATTCATTATTTTACCACAGATTTGATGAAGTAATACAAAAGGCTCATATTCAGCTCGAGGCATATATTCTTGTCAAGTACCTTTTTCGACTTTGGTAAGCAAATTGTTTATTTCTCATTAATACATTTTTTTTTTAAATTTTAAAATGTAGTTTATCTAGATTTAAAAAATGTACACCAACCCATTCTCAGAAAATGGAAACATAAGGAATGCTTTCTAGAGTAAATAATTTCAACACTGGATTTAATTTGGTGTTGCTATGCTATTTAGTAGCAAATTGTAATTAATCATGATTATTTACCAGCTATTTTTAATTTATTATCATTTATTTGAGCACCATTGCTCAAAATGAAGCTGCAGAATATATTATGATTGGGACAAGATAGGAATATAAAATAAATAAATGTCATATGTTTTAAGATTTTTTTTTTCTTCAACATTTAAGCTAATTATTTAATTTTGTGTTGACACAGGATGCAACGTGTCATGCTTATGTAAATCTCCTGGTAAATAAGCTTACTAAAGTTATAACAGATTTAAGTTTTCCTACTCTATATACTTTTTTAAATCATCAATAATTAAAACAGTTATGTAAGTTGTTTTTTTCCCATTACAGTAAGAGGACCAGCAAGGCACTGAAAATCTTGAACATCAAACACCAGAGCCAAGACATTGGAGAGCAAAGACTGCTTTTGTTTCATAGAGCAAGAATTGTTCTGTATAGAGGGATGAAGATTTTAGGTTTACAACCTTTAGATAAAATGTAGTATTATAATGTATAAATGAATTGAGTATTGTAATTTATATTAGTACAGTAATACCCCGAACTTACACAAAAGGTGGGACCAAAGATAATCGTGTAAGTCAGGGTACAATTTTGCTTATAAATATATACAAATTATGTTTAATTGGGATCAGAGATTAAAGGAAACAATAATTTAGAAGAAAAATGTGTAATAAAGTCTTAGATAATAGAGTACTGTACATGTAACAAATTATATTTGTATATTTTGTGAATTGGAAAAACGGCAAACAAAGTTATTTTGATGTAGAAGGATCATAAAATCTAACAATGTTGTCTGACGGTCAACGGTTTTTTCTTCTCACACAAAATTTCTTAGTAGCATGCTAATAATTTTTTATTCTGGTTTTGTAGCAGAAATGTGGTCTTCGTTGGAGTCTATGTTTTCCAAAATTTTGTGACCCTTTTTCAATTGAACTGAGGCCTTCTGTCAAGTTTCCAATCATCATTTGATCTTCTAATTGAACTGGGTCTATAGAATCAGGTTCTTCAAGGTCTTGCTCACACATTTCTATGTGCTAATCAGTTGTCTGCTCCTGATTGTGTGAATCCAACAGTTCTTGAACGTCTCACTATCTATTTCTAAATTTATTTGTCTGGCAAGATCAACAACTACTTCAATCATATTACCAATTTTATCTGGCTCTGATTCCACCTGAGTTTTAGTGGTGAAAAAAAATGGACACAGTTTTTTCCAGACTCCATTTACCGTTTTTTGTGAAATTTCATTCCAAGATTATCCAATGATTCTCACGGCATTTAAAACATTGAATTGTTTCCAATAGTCTTTAACAGAGAGCTCATTGTTTTGTCTCATAGCTTCATCCAGATGCGCAAACGATCGTCTCGTGTAATGAGCTTTGAATGTGTGATGACTCCTTGGTCCATCGGTTGGAGTAAGCTGGTTGTATTTGGTGGCAAAAATACAACTTTCATGTGTGGATCAAAATTAGTTAAAATAACAGAAGGATAACCTGGTGCATTGTCGAGTAATAGCATCACTTTAAATGGGATTTGTTTAGATTGGCAATAAAATTCGACTTCAGGTATGATGTGATGACCAAACCAGTCCTCTAATAGGGAAGCTGTCACCTAAGCCTTACGATTCGACTTCCAAATCACTGGCATGTCAGCTTTAGATTTATTTTTTAACGCTCTTGGATTTTTGAGCGAAAAACTAAGAGAGGTTTTAACTTACTATCACCAGCTGCATTTGCGCCAACCATCACTGTCAATCCATCTTGCCTAAAAACCTAGAAAGGTTATCTCGTCACACACGATGAAAGTTCTTTTAGGCATTTTCTTCTAGAGTAGGCCAGTGTCATCCATGTTGAATATGGTTTGGCTGGTATAGCCACCTTCTTTTATCATAGCTTTAAGTTTTTCTGGATAAAGAGATGCAGCCTCTTTGTTAGCGCCTGCCGCCTCCCCACTTTTTGCAATGGTATGGGAATTACAGCGAGTTTTGAATCGGCTGAACCAGCCGTTACTAGCCTTAAAAATTTCATCTTTAGCTACTTACCCAGTTTCTTCTTTTAATCTGTCAAAAATCAGCACACTGTGATCTGATCAATAGGACCATTTTTCACGCTCACACCATAATTTTAACATTTTTTCCATGTATCAGCTATAATATCATGACGTTTATGGATGTTGCTTGTATTCAAAGATTGAGCATTTTTTACATCTTCAATAATTTTTCTTTACCTTTTATAATTGTTCTGACGGTCAATTCCGGTAGATTAAACTTCTTTGCCAATTCATAAATTTTTATTTTTCCAGTCTTTGATAATGTTAAGTTTACATTCCAAAGATTTTTTTTTCTTGTTTGATGTAAAAGAATCAGTTCCACTTTGTTTGGATGACAGTAGTCTATCAAGTGTCCGTAGATATAATGAGCACACAATATAAACTAACACAAAATACTGTACGGTAATAATTTGTAGCTACTGTATGCGTCGACTCTTTAGGAAACACGCCCCACCATATCATAAACTGAACACTAGTACAAGCAGAGTGGGGATGCGGATGGACTGAGGAAATTAAGTTACGCTTAGCGCTTCGGTTCTCAAGGGCGAATCGAATTTCCCGATTCAAAAATCGTGTAACTCTGGTTTCACGTAAGTCGGGGTATTACTGTATAAGGAATTATTAAAAGAATATTAGCAAACATACATGTTACTTCATTTATACTAATTTAAAATGAAATATTTTGTACCCACCATCATGGCAAGATCCAAATCTAAAAATATAAACTGATCCATAGTCTGTAAACACAACTTGAGGTCTTATAAATTCAAATTTTAAGCTAAATTCTAAATTCAAATATAATGTATATGTGTCTGTGTAGCTTCTCTAATAATTTCAATTTAATCCTATATTCAACAAATTTTGAATATAAATTTATATTTAAAATTGCATATATATAAATTAATTAGATAAACAAATTAGAAATTCGGTTTTTAACCAAGTTTTAAAATTTGTTGTCTCTAGTAGATAAATTTTTTATCAGCTTATTTGTTAAAAACAAAATCATTTAACAAATTTGATGTATGTAATGTTGTTTTAGAGATTTAAATTAAGGTTACATAGACGAGCAATTTTGTAGCACTTATACATTTTATGGCTTCATTATCTCCAAGACCATAATTAGTATTACCATAAATGGTCTGTCAGCTTTCCTTCATTGTCTTGTTCAATACGGCCATTTTGCCTATTATTCATATATGTACACGAAGTTTGTAATTAGGTTTAGATACGGTAATCATATGTTGCGAATTTTCCAGAACAGTCCTGGATTCAGAAACTGTATCTTAGCATCTTTCTAAAAAGTCCCGAATAATGTAATGAAACTATATATAGTACCTATTGAGTAATAAATTATTCTGCCTAAATGATGCAGACAGTTGTGACATTCCTCAAATTTACGGCAAATAATATTAAACAGTAAATAGTTTCATTTACCGTTTAAAACTAATGGTTTAAAATAAGACACAGTTTATAATAAGCATTTAAACGGGGAATTATGATTGTGGTTTTTACACAACATTGCAGATACTTTTCATGAAAGTGTCAAAAAATTAAAGGAGACAAAGTGTTTGCACATGAAGTTCCAAATGAGTATTTTCACTTGTACTAAAACTTGGAGAAGAAAAAAATCATTGTTTCCTTCCACTGAAAATCAAAAAAACTCCAAAATAGATCTCGGAGGCAGAACATGATTGTAACTTATTGTTATTGAATCAGACAGCAATCAGATTTTACGAAAACTCCATTACTTGGATCTGTAGAAAGCTAGCTTAGAGAGTCTATAACAACTGCCGTGGGCTAATTTGAGAAAGTAATCCAATTGGGAGGATTTGGAAAAAGTTGGTCAAACGTTTTGCCAGGCACTATATCTCTGTATTACATGTTCAATGAGCTGTGTGTAGTGAATTCATATCTTATTGATGATCGCTTTACTGAGTGGGCTAAGCTTAAATTAACAAACAGAGGAGAGATGATTATCTCTTTTCAAGGATATAAGTAAATAAAAAATTATTATTCCAAATTTAAGAAAGATGTAGGAGTTTGTACTATCTCTTCCAGGAATCAATTCATCTGTTAGGAATCACCCATTCTAGACCTGGGTTCTTCATGTGTACTAATTAAAACAGTGGTTTAGTGAAGAAGTTAATTATCTTTCTAATTAATTTATTCTCCTCTGTGCTCTTTGGATCACAGGAGGGATCGCTGCTAGAGGGGTGTTCGGACGTTTCTGTACAGCTACTAGTTTAAAAGATATATCAATTTTAATGTGATGAAAAATGTCAGTTTTTAACAAATTTAGTTTTACAAATTGTAAGCCTTTTTAAAACGTTTGTAGCTCAGCAAGTGATAATCGGATAGATTTGAATATTTTTGTGAATAGAGAAGAAAGTTAAAAATATCCTGTGGTACACTCCTTCAAGCAGTGTACACTGAATTTTTAACAGTAAACCATGCATGGCGACTATCATGGTGTTTTATCATAATTGTAACATGAAAAAGTTTACCTACATGTTGTGGATACTTGTTTTTGTAATCTGACGAAAATATAATTGTTGAAACAGATAATCCTATAAATATAAAGGAAAGATTGTGACGGACATAAAAGGTAATAATTTTAATAGATCATAATCTTTACATACTTCACAGTACTTTGAAATAAATAAGCACAGTTACACCCAAAAAGAGCAAGTATTGTGTTTTATTTTGAATTAAACCCCCATGTAAATTAAGTTTTAAATTCACGGGGCATTTTGTTTAGTATTTTCAAGTTAGTATCTCAAACTTAGTATATTCAGAGACTACAGATAACTACAGTAATATAGTTATTATTGAAATAATAATAATAAATTATCTTGGTTAATAAATTAATATGGAGCCTATATAAGGCATATTGTTTTTTTCCATGTGGACGAGCAGTAATTCTACTCCTCTTTAAACTGAAGTATATCCAGCATCTTCATTATATGGATCTTTGAGTTACCAATTCGCTGATCTCGACCATCCTACATGTTCTTCAGACTACTAAAGATATATGGAGGTTTTTCTTTGTAAATTTTTTATGCCAAATTATTTTCCATTGTTTTTGTAATCCTATGTTGTTTCTAATTAACAACCTGATTTGATGCCATCTCAATTGTTGTCAAATTATGACAATTATCCGAGATAAATTATACATACACTCAGAAATACAACTAAAACAAAACTAATTTTAAAGTGATTGGAGATTGTTAAATTATATCAGACTAACACGTGAACTTTGGTGTTGATCACCGATGTTGGAATTTTTAAATAAAAAAACTAGTAATATTTCAAGTGAAAAATATACGACCTAGACTATATTGAACCCAGGACCTTTGGCTTTACTCGCTAATGCTCTACCAAGTGAACTATATCCTTAGTCACTTCCCAACATATGGCGTACACTTCTCACTTGACTTTGCTTTTTGCTTAAATTTTCGAGTTACCAAAGTCGAAGCCAGAGCCTGAGCTCTTACAATTAATTTCCTTTTCAGTAGGTGTTAGGGGGCACTGAATTCTGCTGGGCAAGGGTTTCCCCTATTTATTTTCCTGTTGGGGAGGCATGGGCTGTCTTTTTGTCCTAGGCTGTACTGATCTCTGTGAAAGGGCAAGATGGCTAGGTTTCTTCCTCAGTGAATAAACAAAACGTGTATGAGGGTGAACGGGTCGCTCTGTGGCAGTCCCTCAATGCCTTTGTTGTCGGTAAGTGTTTAGGGTGGTCAGAAGTGGCTCCTTGAGGAGAAGTGAAGTGCTGGTAGGTGGTCATCGGAGAGAAATAGCATGGTGGTGGTCACTCTGGAGAGAAGTGATGTTCAGATGTGACACCCTGAAAACAAGTAATGAGAAGTCTCGTGGGTGGCTCCCTGAGGAGAAGTAGTGCAATGGTGGTCTCCCTGAGAAGAAAGGAAGTTTTCGTACCTTTCTTATACAAATTTCAGATTATTGTTTTATGAGAACAATGAGCTGACCTTTGTATTCGTATTGTGGTGGAGCGGACCAATGAGAGGCGAGGTGGGCTATGATATGAAAGATGGTTTCTGACAGAGCACTTTGTAATTGTGTTCACTGTTTTTAGCAGACTCCGTCACCCAACATGAAGCTGTCGGCCAATCAGAAGCAACTAATGCGAATGGAGTTGAGTGGAAGCAAAGCTGTTTAGGGTTGGGAAATTGAAGTTGTTGGCTGGTGTGTATGTGGTGGCCGTGTTAGCAGAGTTTTTGTAGGAAAATAGTCGGGTGAATTAGCTCCCTGTTGTAGTGGCATTATCAACTGTACCTAAAAGATGAGGAAGCTTTTTATTACAGATTAATATCAATAAATTAGGATGGTCAAATTTTATTGATAATTATTTACAATAATTAGTACACACATCAGCGTGTGATCAAACTTGTTTGAATATGATAAAATCGACTTTGAATCTGGTTTCAAACACAAGATGATGATGTTTTAAAATCTTACTAAGGAGGAAGTATATGTCATCAATAAGCTAAAAATGAATCTACTCTGTTGTTAGAGTAAATTGAATGTAGTTATTATTATTATTATTTTATTTTGTACCTCTAAGCTTTGCTGGGATAAACAAACCAAACAATCTTTTACACCTATTCAAACAAGGCCATGTTGTTTAAAAATGTAAAAGGAAATGATTTTGATAACTCTAGTGTTAGTAAAAAAATCTTGGCTTAAGATTACTACAGTGAGCTGGACCAAAAGAAACCATAGCAACTGGTAGAAGAACAGATAATCTGTCAAAAGTGTGCTTTCTGCCTAGGGAAAAAGAACAGAACCATAACATTTTGGTGTGTAATGCACCTACTTATTATGGAGTATACCAGTTTTGTGAGAAGTGAAAACAAAACTATTCGGACACAGTGACAGTGGTAACTGACTTTATTTGACTTACTATAGGTGTCTTTTGTAGAGTGTTCCATTTATTTAATTTTTGTTTGTAAAGTTTCACACATGTATAAATGAGAATAATTTTAATTGTTGGAGATTGTAATATTATGTTTTAATAGTTAATGATTTCAAGTTGTAGAAGATTTGTTGGTAAATTTAATTTGGAGTGGGTAATTTATTATCCTATAAAAGTTATGATAACCTCAGCAACAGCTATTAATAATATTTCATATTATTTTTTGTTAGTTGAAATCCATCAGTATAATCAATATTGTATGATCAGTATCTCGTATCATTATGCACTCCTTCGAGTGTTATTTCTTGACAGTATAATACAATACATCTAATGTTCCTTGACTGAATTGTTATTATGAGAGGAAGACTGGAGATGGATTGGTAATATTAAACATATAAATGTTCAAGTATCTACGTTTCTTAATAATTTAAATTTTAACCTAAATTTTCTTGCCCACTAAAAACTTTTTTATGTCTTCATATAAATGAAAAGTAAATAACAGGAAAATAAATTTGTTTTATTCTCTCTACTTATTGAGAAAGTAAACAGTGTTTACAAAATATTTCAGAACTTTAGTGTTTTCTATTTGTGTATTACTAGGTAATACCAAGTACCACTTTCCAAGTTAAGCCTGTGTCTCCTATCCATACAAAATCAAAACATAATAGTCTATGAGCACTATTAAACTCTAATCTTAAATGCATAATATAGAAAAGTTAATAGAGCAGCAAAATAATAGATCTTCAGATAATTTATTGGTCAGCTTGGAGTTTAATAAAATGAAATTAACAAATATTAAAGCAAATAATATTAATTTAAGCGAGGACGAGAGATACTATACTGACATAAAAGATGTGGTAAATTTATTAAATTCATTCCTTGACAATGTAGGAACATCCCATGAAACAAAGGGGAAAACTTTTCAATATAGTTCTGAGCCTCCCTTTGCTCATCTATGGTACTCTTTTCTGTGTGTGTTTTCGAGGTAGAAGCTGGACAGAAGTTTTAAAAGTTCAGTTTTCTGGTCTAGATGGAGTGCCTGCCATGATTGAAAGGGCTAATTAAGCTAATGACAATGCTTATAAATAATTCTTTTAACCAAATGGCCAAGTAATTATCTTATTGAAAGTGGTGACAAGGTGTTGGTGAACAACTATTATCTCATTTCTTTGATATCAGCAATAAGTAAACTATTTGAAAAAGATATTCTAAAACAGCTATTGCAAACTCCAAAACATCTAAAACTTTTCTCCAAACATATGTGGTTTCAGGAAAGGAAGGTCACCCAATAATTCAGTTATCAATTTAGTTCAGTTTGTTTTAAAACCATGGAGAGGGGAGAACACAGTTTTAGTGTGTTTCTTAATCTCTCCAATGCTTTTTATTGTGTTGACATCAATTATTTCTTTTGTACTTTAGAAATCTATGGGATTGAAGAGCTACATCTAAATTGGCTTAAGTCTTTTATGTGTAACAGAAAAATCTTATATGTATTATCTGATCCGAGTCTTAAATATGGAGTTCATCAGGGATCTATTTTGGGACCAGTGCTGTTTATTTTGTATTTAAAATGTCTAAATTATTATTTACGAGTCAACGTTATATGACTTTCAACTTTCAAGGCCACTAACTACATGAAATGTTTTGTTTTACCTTAAGTGGGCGGTTGAGTCCAGTGTCGTCATGTCGAGATGAAAAGTAGTAACCATTTCTCTTCTGGGTTTGATTTTGTTGTGCTGCCACTCACTCTCTATGTTTTCACTTTTTACTCCTTCCCAGGGTTCATGCTGCTTTTCTAGGAAGTTCATTCTGAATGAGTTTCATAACTGATTCTAAATTCAGAGGCTTTTGAGATATTTGAACAGCAGATGTATAACGAGTCTGTCAAGGTATATTCTGAGCCATTCGTGAGAAGGATACTTTTCTTACGTCGCCAAAGCTGTAGTTCAGTTGGATCTGTTTCTTAACTTCAAATAGCATGAATAAGTTGATGTTGAATGACAGTTATTACCATTGAATCTATAGCCAAGTATAGGTCTTCTAGATGACTTGGTAATAAGTGATACCGATGACATAATGTCTTCCATACACATCTTCTGCCAGGGATCACATTTTAACTTACTATGGCTAGAGGATAGGAACTGTCAGGAATGAAATGAATTGCAGTATTAAATTATGAAATATATATTACAAAAAAACTAAATCGGTCAAGTGTTGAACTTATCTCTTCTTCCAAGTAAACTTCCTTCTAGCCTTAGCTTGTCCTGGCTTCTTTCTTTCTCTTCGTCTACGATCACGTGTTAACAAGCCCGCTGGAACATGTTACTGTTAATTAATTAATTAATAAACAATTAGGTTACTGTTTTAGTTAAAGAAGTATACAACAAATGCAAACTCAAAGAAGACTAAGCTTATATTAGTATTTAGAAATCATAATTTTATATATGACAATATAAATTTATACATTTTGTTTAATTGAATATAAAATTTTTTTTTTTAAATTATGAATTCTACATGTTTATAGAATTTTAAATAGGCTAAGTAAGACATTTTGTAATCCTGGGATGTGCCATGGGTGATCTAGTGGTACACTGATACTAGAATTCTGGGTATGGTGTCTAGAGTGGTTCAGAGGACATCAATATTAATGTTGGGAGGCACTGCACTATATTCCAAATTGAAATACTGGCTATTTTACTTTGTGCCAAACACGGAACTAGAAAGAGGCTACCAGGGTAAGTGAATTCTGATCCTATCAAACAGTCAGGCTGCCCTTGTAATACTTGATTCAGTTGAAATTAATTAAAGACTGATATGGGAGTGCTCCCTATCCCTAACTGAACACAGTACTAGTAAGATGGGTGCCAGCACATCAAAGGAAAAGAAGGCTGACATCCTTGCCAAGCAAGGAGAATTGACCCCACTTTGTGGGACCCGAACTGATAAGTGAACATAGTTAAGTTATAGCGCAGGAAAGAGCAACATCGAAGAGCTGTACTATCTTGGCAGCAAAAATGTGTTAACACTTTATCAAGAGAGAGAATTACTGTTTAGGCTTAAGCATGAACATCTTAAACAGGTAGTTACTTTCATAACCGGATATGCATATTTCAGGGAACACCTAATAAAAGTGCAGGCAGGCAAGTGATTTCACAAAGCATGTCTTCGAGGTCTGTAAGTCATTAGACTACAGGAAAAGGAGACTTCCAGTTGAGGGACGAAAATGATACTAATATAGGCAACAAAAAATTCTATAACTGGTCAAAGGTAAGAAAATCGGTTGGCTAGGCTTAGCCTAAGTGGAGGACAATAAACCTCTCGTACACGAGGGCTTCAGCTTCAATATAAACATGAGCTTTCAGGTAACCTCTTATAGTAATTAATAATAACACAGTGAAAGATCAGGTGATCAAGGAGGGCACTCCACATCTTCATGTAATGAAATGTTCCTTTAAAAAACCCATAGATTCTCTAGAAGTATGAAAATAGCTCCATCCTGTTGAAACCAAACCCTATGTCTTCTCAACTCCAGGGATCAAAAATTCTCGCATGTAACCGTCATAGTGCCTCTACTTTCCTGGGAAAAGCAGGGTTCGAAATCTTTTCTGTGCTTGCACTACCGATTGACCAATTGCAACAAAATTGTTATAAACTAAGTCGTGTTGTTTAATAATCCACGGGGCCATGAATGTTGAAATGACATCTAACAACGAGTGTTTATCAACCATTGCGCAAGCGCTAGTTCCCCTTATGTAACACCTCCCTGCCAGACCCTGTATTGAAATAGACTTGCTTCACTTATATTTGAATCCTAGTTTAGAGATATCTTGTAATTCACTATTTAATCAATTTAACAAGCTTGCAGTATTACTGATGGTACAAATTAAGTTATAAAGAGCTAGATTGTTTTAAAGACACTTTCCTGCCAGATTAGTTTAAAAGAGTAGTGTACTTTTTTTTAAAAAAAGCAAAAGCGTTTAAAATGATCAAATGCAATGAATAAAAGAACATTTGTAGGGCTTTAATGTTCTGCACATTATTAGGAAACTTGAGACCACTTGTTCGATAAAGTCTATTCCAAACATTACATTTTTACCAAACTGTTTTCATTTACTAATTTTGATCCGTTCAAATATAGGTCTGAAGGGATTGCAAATATGACAATTATATGTATTTTATTCTTGGGTTACATTCCTCTTTTTCATCTTTATTGACCAACTCTTGTCCTTGACCTTGACACCATTAGAGTATTCAAGAACTTGGGTCTTTATTTTATAATTTAATGTGACAACAGTCGGTGCTTGATGGAATTCCATAATAACGGAAATAATGAAACAATTATTTAATTCCACAAAAAGTCATATTTACTTTTAGTAAAATAAGCAAAAAATTGTCAAAAAGGTCAGTACATAATGGGCGTAACATATATCCGCAATTTTCACAATATAATACATCACTTAAATAAAGCTGATTTATACAAAAAAATCTTGTCAAAACCTTGAATCAACTGATTACTTTGACATATGATGGAAAAAATCTTACTTATGCAATAATTTTGAATGGCAACTCAAATCCAACCAAAACTGCATCTGAAAGTTACAGCAAATGTTTGTGAGGAACCGTGAAGGTGTACAGACATGAGTGGCTGGACTCATGGAAGAACACCTTAATTAACAGGTAAGAAACTCTATGATATATAACAGGAACCAAGGGGTCTTAATCTATATGGTAGAGTTAGTAGGGAGGTTCAGTCATTTGCAGCACAAACCAGTATTGGTCATTTAATTACAGAGAAATATTTGTACCGCTTCAATCTTGCAGACTTTCCATAGTGTGCTATTCTCACTTGAATCTGGAAGCACAAAGCAAGAAGTAAGAATTTGTTATTCCATTTAGAGTAGGAATATCTGATTAAACCGGCTGACTCGGTGAAGAATTTAGTGACATAATCTGTATGTTATAAATGAACCACAACTGTCATTAATAAAATTACCTAGTCTCATTTTTTCCATCATCTCTTGATCTACAAAGCTACGCAGAGCCCATGATATACCCCATCGTATAGCTCCAGCTTGTCCTGAAGTACCACCTCCTTCCACAGTAGCTTCCACATCTACACTGTTTAATTTTCCTGTGAAAAGTAACGGGAATAACAACTGAAACAAACAATTATTGATTTAGATTAGTATTTGTACAAGAGATAATACAGCTACCAATAAAACTGAAATAATATTTCCTTATTCAAAAACATAAACAAAACAAAACTTCTTATTAAGTTTGTTTTCTATTTTATTATTTAGGAAGCGGTTTTTAGGAAAAGAGAGGGGTTGCAAACTAGGTCCCTCTAGCTTTCAATGGCTTGAGTTAATCCTCTCACATGGTTCATCTGAACTTTAGACAAAATGAATGTAATTATTACTCAATAACCTCAAAAAATGTGAAAAACTGGTTTATATATTACAATCTGGGGAAAAAAAAAAAACTTTGTACCTTGATTTAAATTTGTTTTCCCTCTGGTTAAACATTATACACATGTGATTTTAGATTATTTCTAAAAACGTATCATTTCTTCAGTTTTACAAAATATTATTATTAACTATAACTTTTTTTCTATCCATTACATTATTACATTCAGTAGTTATTCTCATTAAAGATACAGAATATTATTGTAACATGAAAAAATGTTTTTGATTAGGTACCGGTAGATAAAGCTGATTCTGAGCACTGTCTTTACAACAACAGTGACATATGCCACTGGCAGACTATACTGTGCAATAGTATAATCAATAAAGCTAAATAGGGGCTTAAAACTGATGTCCATGTGTTCCTCCTGTCTTTAAAACTAAAAATCAAAATTTGTTGTAAACTAAATTTGATGAATACTATGAAGCTACCTTCAAATTTGTTTTTAACAAGTGGGTGTACGTCATTTACTGCAAAATACAATGTTTATACAAAATTTGAGTATGAACCACGAAAATGAATCCTAGGACTTTTGATCGGTGCACTTTTTATATGGCTAGCTATAACAGTTAAAATAATGATATTTTATAATACAAATATTAGTTCAGGATTGTATTAATAAAAACATTAATTTCAATTAATTGCACTAATTGTACTAATGTGACATGTGATATTATCATATACAAATATTTATTAGTTATTCAGAATAACAGAGCATTAAATAAATCCATTTATTTGGAAAAGAAGAATAATAATAAATACGAGGTTTCAAATAAATTAATAAGTACTGTAAACTATATAAAAATAAGGAATACGAACATTTTTAGGAATAGTTAAGAATCGTAAATGTATATACAATTTTTAGGAAGGGATATTATATTGTTTCTTATGATTACATTTTTATAATACATTTGTAATAATTTTGTTCCACAAAACTTAAATTACTATGAAAATATTTTAAATATAAACCCTGTAACTCTTAATTTAAACTCCATTTTCTCATAAATCTAGTTGTTATTTGAATGAAATTCAGTATATAATCTACTATTTTTAATAATGTATATAGCCCTCAACCTACATGGCCATATATTTAGGCCTATTTTATTCTCCTGAAGACTATTTGAGACTACAAATAACCCACAATTCTGCCCAGGAATGGTGTGAAGTCAATAAAATGGATCCTACCAAAACTACGTGCTCCGCAATATCATTTCATCACTTTGTAACCCAGTACACTCGGGTTTCTAAATTAATGGTCATAAGCTACACCATATGCATAGTGCAAGATCTTGTGTTAGGATTGGTTCCTTTAAACTGTCTGGGTTTTTTATTTTCAATATAATTAAATGGTTCAGTACTCAATTACCCTTATTACAATGCTACAATATTCTTATTATAATCATTAATCCAGAATGACTCTAATTGTTGTGACTCACAGATCTGATTCTATGTTATAGTTTATTTAATTATCTGACTCTGAAATAAATACAAGTTTCTTAATACACGAAGTTTGTTCACCCTGTTTACAATTCTTATATGGATGCTCGTCCGAAGTCTCAATACTCCTAGGAAGCTCTTACTCGCCAAGTTATCTTCAAGAATTCCTCCGTTTGATCAATTATTGGCCCACTGACCACGTTACTTCCCACCCAAGGGTTTATATATCATTGTAGCATCAATGACATCTGCATTGCTTGCAAGGTAAGCAATTTCGTCAGTTTTCAAGGTCTGTCACAATAATTGTTTTCTTTCTGGCTTCTTAAAAACAACTTGACTCTATGTCTAACTAAAACTATCCTAATTCATAACACTAGCATTCAACAATGACTTTGGTTTCATTAAAAAACCAATCAGTGGTTTGTATACATCACAAGATCAATCCATCAACTCCACAGCTACAAGCTCTGAGAATACTCATTAATTAAATTACTATTGGAGTACATGTGCATCTGTTTCTTCAACGTGACACAACAGAAGTTCAGATTTGATTTATTTAAAGAAGGATTTTGATGATCATACGAGTGCGGCCAGATCTGTTATAATAGAATGTCTTTTGGTATCTGTCCTGCAAAGTGAAATGGTAAGACCTACATTTGAGAACCTGAATAGCTGACATGTGACTTTGTAACACACACTACTAAATGTGAAAATCATTGCCCTGAAGTGCTTGATAAAATGATTCTCACATAGATATGTTCAAGAGATTTTTTTAAGTAATCACCACTTCGCAAGATCACATATTTACTACGGTTCCTCGGATGAATCTTACTTCTAAACAACATTGTCTGCAGGAAAATCGTTTTTACAACAGAATATTTTGTTTCTTTTCCCTTGTCTGCTGAATAAATAAAAAAGCTAGATTTACTTCCATGACAGCCACACCATTAGAACATGCTGGTTGGATTATCTTTCTCTTTATATACAGTATTTTTTTTAGCTAATTGCTTTTACTTTTTAAGGATTATCATATTTGTTATTTACATCATGGTTTATATCTTTCTTCTTGTTATATACTATACTAGGATTTTACTATTTGTCATAATTTGTTGGAATGAAATACAGTAAAAATTAATTCTAGCATTTTAACCTAAAAATTAGTAGATTGCTAAATATTAAATATGAGAATGATTAGAATGTACTCAATCAAGTGCTGTAGTAGAAACAAGATTGTAATACAGTATTAAATGAGATGCTCTTCTCAGAAAAAATAGTAGTATTATTTATAATGTGGAGTTTAAAATATAACTTTTTTTTTAAATTTTTAAGCCTATGTTATTAAAATTAACCTAAAATAAAACTAATGTTCAACTAAATAGTTGATGTGGCCAACATATAACTTCCATTTACATAGATAAAAACCAGACAAATTCAAACTCAGGGTCTTAAAAGACTTTTATTTCTTTTCCAACCCCTTACCGAGATCAAATTTTAATCATTGTATTAGACCTCTACTCAACAGCAATCTTCAAATTTTTAGTCATTCCGGCCACCAGTTCTTGAGATAATGTGTGATAATCCCCTATAAGTGATCCAACGATTTGATCTTAAAATCTATTTAATGAAGATACAATATGAAACTCTGAAGACCAGTATTTTCATAATTCGACACAGCAACTCTAAAACTGGTAGGAGTTGTTTTGAACTACAAGCTGCTATAGTCAGCATACTGACCATGTACACCCACTGTTCACATTGTTAGCAATTTAAAATATTTATTAAAATAGTGTTTAATTATCAAATTAATTTATTGTTATAGTTTGATTATTGAAGCTCATGCATCACTGAAGATGATCACATTGCTGTTGAAATGCATTTGGGTTGTACAAGTAAAATTTTAATTTTAAAGTGTTTCACAAGTCAAACACAATATTTATATATTATAAGTGTTTAATTATTATAATATTAGTATTAAAATAAATACTATGAAAATGGTATTATGAATACAACCAGGATATTAAATAAATTAACTATTTTTTTTTTTTTAGGAATATAGTGTTTTATTATCAAATAAGTAACATTATTTTGTTTTTAATTTACCACATTGGGCTAACTTATACACATTTTATAAATATAATATCAGGGCTTAAGAAGCTACCATAGAAAAATACATCTTAACTAAAAATAATAACAGTTGTTCAGTCTTATAATATATAGCACCAGAAGATACAACACAAATTATAACTAGATATTATTTACATTTTTCACTTTCATTATAAGTTACCCACTAAAAAAAACTACAGAGTTATTATATTTACAACAGCAGCAATTTAGTGACTACAATATTGTCATTTTATTTAAATTAATATAGTTTATAAAGATAGTATAAAATAAATTGTAATCTTATGTGTTTTCCACTCAAGTTATGAATATAGATATTATTCTTGAATATATATAAAAATGCTTTATTAAAGAAAATAAATTTCTGGTCTGTTTATATATTTCTGGTGTTATAGGCCTATTATTCCTAGTTGAAAGTTGTTTGTTTGAAAGTTAAGCGTGACTTGAAAATCAAGATTAAAAAAGTTTTAATGTCCTATATTTTAGTCTAGCAATGTGGATGGGTGAGAAGCTTCATATACTAAAAAAAATCCGATTCAGATCCAATTTTTTGGAATTCAAGACCAAGATTTGGCAAAGTAGATGTTATAACTGAAAACACCACACTGTTCATTCATAAGACAAAAAGTTTAGGAAAAAAAATATTGCAAAATTGTAAATTGTTTCTAACTTCATTTTTTCTTTTATCTAAAATAAATTAAATGTGATAATTTCACAATAACTATTGAATTAGCCGATTATAATATGAATAATTTAATTATTCTGTTTTAAAAATAACATATGTCTTCTGAAACTTTAATAAACCCATTTGTGATCATCACAATAAAATATTGAAAGTGTACCTCATAATAATAACATGAGACAGTGAAGAATAAACAGCAACCATTAAATGACAATAGAAACATTTCTGAGCTTATCCAATCTTTTCAATGTTTGTTAATGTGTACAAAGTGTGTATTATGTAAACACCTCAGACTAATTAATGGGAAAATAAATATCTAGCTTTATATTTGTCAGTAATTAAAATCATTAGAGCATAAGATTAAATATTATTTCACTTTTTGATATATTGAACTGATTATAAAGCCTTTTGTCAAATTATCTGAATACTAAATACCAAAATTTACTATAATTTATGTTATATTTTAGTTTTGTGCTAAACTGAATTAAATTAGTTTTAATGTAAATGTCTTAATTGTGGAATTTTCTTAAACACGCAAGAAAATTATTATATAAGTACAATAATTTAATAACATAATTGTAGCATATATTATTCAAATAAATATTGTAGTCCTCAAAAGTGAATAAATGTTTTATTTATTTTTATTTAATCAATAGCTTATCTAAAACAACAGTGCTATTTTTATCATATTTTCTAAAAATCAGGGCCAAGTACTTGCTTAGAACTTTCCAGCAAACCATATTAAGCCTAACTTTAATACTAAATTATTATATAAATCAAAAAAGTATCACATATTAAAAAAGTTAGTGCTAAATATTTGCTCGTGTTTTTAATATTGAAAATATATAGTTTTATTCAAATAGTGAAAAATGTATATATTTTGTTTTTATTACAAAGTTTTAAACATGTAACAGTCCACTCATAGAAGAGATCCACTTAATTAAATATAAATTTTTCTTAAAAAAATCACCATTATTATGAAATTATATTACAATCTATTTAACTCTATATTTATGGGTTAGAACATTTATTCAAATTTGAACCACAAAAGCATTTGTTCAATTATTGGGGCTACAACATATAAATAGGAAGATACCCAAGAGCAGACATTTTGTAAAAAACACTTTTATAGACTAAAGGGACATCAAACTTGGGAGATTACTTGCGAAATTGAAATTGGGGAAAGTTGAAATTTGATCTAAAATAATATGATATTTCTTTCTTAAAAAACTTAAGTTTATTATAATCGAGTAGAGTAAGAAAGCCGAATTAATATTATACAAATGTAGGGCTTATATAAAGCACATATTATTCTAACTAAATCAGTCTTGCAACTTTAAATAATAAAGCTACATTTCACTAATATATACAATACACTTAAACTTTTACGAGATAAAAACATAAACAATTGGGTTGTTTACTGACGGGAAGAGATTTAATTACGTAAAACCTAACAATACTACTTTTTAAACCTTAAACAATCAACAATCAAAATCTGTTTCAATCATTTACTGTGAGCAAAGATGAAACAGAGCATACCTAATCTATTTTAAATACTTTATGTAGCCTATGATTCAATACACAGGAGGTTTGTTTATTCAACAACTTTCTTTCAATCATATCTATTGTTGTATTAAACTAGCAGCATGTGTTGAGTGATAGTTTACTGGTACACTGTTTAATCAGGCCACTATCCTTGGCATTTTGTTGAAAGTTTTTATGGCCAATCATTCCTTAGTTAAAAAAGTGACCTTAATCCAATTGTGTAAAAGGAATTGTTTAACTTATGAGCATGAAGGTTATGAATGAATAAATAAAAATAAATATTGCTCCTACTATATAGAGGATATAGATAATTATATTCTTAAAAATTTAAGATTAAAGTTATTGGACAATATTCTAGATTAATTTAAAAAAAATTTATTGTATAAAATACATAAAACAAACAAAAAAAATATGGCCTATACATATTTATTAAAAACAAAAGTTAATAGTAATATGATGTTTAATTTGACTTAACTGTAAAATCTAATATTTCATTAGTTTAATATTCTAAATTGTAAAATGATTACAAAAAGCTAAAGCCAGGTTTAGTAGCTGCTTATTTTATAGATTCCTCAAAAAGGAAAGTTAATTCATTTGAATAACCCTATACGCATAATTGTTCATTTAATAAGAAAAATGAGAGTTATTAAAGTATTTACGTTAACATGTAGACATATAAAGAATTTGATTTTTGTCTCAAACAAAAACAACATACATTACTAAAATATAAATAATACATTTTTGAGAGATTAGATTGCATATTTTTAAGTGTTTACTAACATATGTGATCAATATTGTCCTTCTGATGTTTAATTAGAAAAAAAAAAACCAATAGCACCCATTTTCACAATATTGTTTATAAAAATATTTCATTATTAAAATATGTATATAAGACTATCACATGATTATAACAAACACAATGTACGGTACTAATTTATGTTTCTAATAATCTCTTTTTTTTAAATAATTTTCTTTCTTTACTAAGCACATTTACTATTTTGATTAATTTTCTGTACTTCAACGATTGACAATTTGTAACTTTTTCTTGTATTTTTTTAAAAACATAAAGAGTACCGTATACTGGTATTGCAAGTAATAGCAAAAAATATACTTACCATTTTCTGTTGTCAAAATCCCCATAAAAACCAAGAATGGGGCTAATTTGATTTTATAATCATTATCAACAAAAATAGAAACTGAAAACATTGCAACTACAATATAAACAAGTTTTGAAGGCTTAAATACTTACAACCATCAAAGAAATTTTAAAATATATACTGTATTAAATGAAACGTCTTACAATTCAGTAGTTTTTTTATTGATAGCAACAAGAAGTTCTGAAAGGGTGTTCTGTTGTTCTTGTAGAATGTCTTTCAATATGCGTAATTCTTCCATCACCATTTTATTTTCTTCTTTATTGTTGCTCTCTTCAGCGTATCTATAAGTTGTTGTAGAGTAAGAGTTAATAGTGCATCTCTTCTGCTGACGAGCGATATCATGACATGCAATTAGAACATGTTTTGGAAGTCTATTTTCACGAGGGTTTAATGGTTTAACATGCAGCACGACTCTATAAGCAGAGGGGGAAATAAGCGCTGTCCATTTGATAAGGTTGACTATATGGCGAGGAACATAACCCTGAAATAGTGAGAGTTCTAAAAATGATATCAATTCAGTTTGTCGAACTAGTTTTGATAATCCAGCAGTTTTATGGAGTCCTTGAATATCATGAACCGCAATACCAACTAATAAATTCATCAGCACGACAGTCACAAATAATACGAATAATATGAAAATCACGTGAGCACTGATATCTAGAAGAATTGATTTCTGACTACCAGAGCCAAGAAGTAACTCCATATCTAATTCTCCAGTCATCATAACTAGCATCTTAACAAAACCAATTAAAGGTGTTTTAAAATCATCCGAAGTAGGAAAAATCACACAAAAACTGGCTGTAAACCCAATCAACAGGCATGAATAAGCTAATAACAATTTTGCAAATTCTTTTTGAACTTTTGTGTACATTGCTACGTATGTACCAAAAACTGGTAATTGACCAATCATCACCATCAAATTTGTCCAACCCACAAGCACTGCAAATGCACCAACATGATTTTGCCATACATAAGTATGTCTTTTATAAATAAAGGATATGATAAAAACACTGAATATAGTAAACCATTCGAACATATTCGCCCATTGCATGAAATACTGTTTGAAAGATGAATATCCTGCTATCCCTAGTAGTTTACGTATGGCTTCACAAATGCTTAACACAACAGCAATATACCAAATAATTTCCATGATTTGAGGGTTTTCCGTAAGTGTTTCACCAACGATTGAATTATTCTTACATAGTTCATGATCTGATTGTAATCCATTCTGAGAAGAATTGTAACAATTATGAGCAAGTGCAGTCATCACATACAATGTCAAAAATAAAACAAATACACCACTCAAAATTAAACGAGAAAAATAATACCTCCTAATTTTTTGCCATTTGATGTACAAAAACGCACCACAAAGAGGATGTTCAAGCATGTTTTTCTGTCCTTCGTCAATGAAAGTTTTCAATAAACCAGTTTCACCACCTGAAGAATGTTGTAAGAGGTATCGAAAGTCTAATTTTAACTCAATTTCTCTGTTCGAAGCTTCAGGATCATGCAGGGAAATAGATGAATCTAATTTTTTACAAATTGTTGCAAGAGATGCAGTAGTTTTTCTGCTGATAATACTAAGACACGACAAACCGCCATTTGTTCTCGCACTAATATCTGCACCACTCATTATAAGCATGTCAACACACTGTGACAATTCATTCAACGTTGCAATGTGTAATGCTGTATATCCATATCTGTCTTTTGAGTTCACATCTGCACCCTGACGAATTAGAATCTCAACAATATTAACAGCAAGAAGAGTTTTTCCAACTGCTGCGTGAAGAGGTGTTCGATTATCCAAATCTCTTGCATTCACTTGCGCACCTTGTTTCAACAATGCATCGACACACTCTACACCTTGAGATTTCGCAGCTAAATGTAACGGATATTGTCCTTTTTTATTTCTTTTAGAATGATCTGCTCCTTTTTCTAAAAGCATTGAAACACATTCTG
This sequence comes from Aphrophora alni, assembly GCA_963513935.1. NCBI lineage: Eukaryota > Metazoa > Arthropoda > Insecta > Hemiptera > Aphrophoridae > Aphrophora > Aphrophora alni. The sequence continues at coordinate 130,820,812 of OY740769.1, read as the reverse complement.
TATAACCACCTTCTGCAGCTAAATGCAATGCAGTATTCAGTTTATCTCGTGTCGGCAAATCTACATCAATTTTACTACATTGCAGGAAAATCTTCATACACTGTGACATTCTTCGATCTGCTGCAATATGAAGTGGCGACACTCCAGACGCATCCAAACAGTTTATATCAATATTTTCTGTTAATAACAATGGCAAACAATCAACAGCATTTGCTCGAACAGCCGAGTGTAAAACAGTATCAGATAATTTCGCACCATTTTTCAACAAATATCGTGTCGATTCTACCGAATTTCCGAGAACAGCACAATGTAAAGGTGAATACAACTCGGGCATTAGATTAATATTGGCACCAACTTCGATCAACCATTTTACACATTTCACACAACCACTAAAAGCACTCAAATGTAAAGCAGTTAACCCTTCACCTGGTAAATTAAAATTATAATCAATCCCAAGTTTTCCAAATATATCAAACAATTCTCCTTTTTTAAGAAAAGCAACCCATAAAAAAGTAATTTGTTTTTCACTTTTATTACAATTTTGTAAAAGTTTTTGAAGTTCTTCAGCAGAGATCCCATTTTCAATGTCTAAAAGAATTTTAACATCACCTGCTGACATTCTCATATTATCTAAAAGCGTATGTCTTATCGTATCTTTACATATTCTGATACTCAACTCATCGTTATAATTATCCAACACTGGGGAATCCTCTTCAGGTGGAAAATCGCCAAACACCTTTTCGTTCACTAATTCATGTTTAAAGTCTCCCGTCTTGTTACGAAAACTTTTCCATCGTCCGATCAGAGACGGTGTTGCCGATTTTGATTTGTTGTCGTTATACAAAGGTCTATCATCGATATTCATACTGACAGTTCTATCTAGTGTTATTCTGTGAGACATTGTACCGATAGTTAAACACAACACACGAACAGATTCACATAGCACGACTACAGGATTGAGACTGGGGAGAACCAGCGTGAGCATGACATCATTCGATGCGGTTCCTCACGTTCAAGGCCAAATAGAATCCCCCTCCTCTCGCAAAGAAAGCTAAACAATCCGGTCATCGCTCTTCGGTGAAAGTTTACGGTTATTCCCCTAGGTTTCGCAAAACGTAACTGCGGCTACTTTCTTGAATCCAGTAAATTCCCAATTAAACAAAAAAAAAAAAATTCGAACTCCTAGAATTATAAACGGAATATTCGAAAACCAGTTATATTTTGTTATCATTAAATTGTTCATCATTACGAGCAGTTGAAAATTACATTTGTAGATTCCTGAGTTTACCTAATAATACAAAAATAAATCGCTGTTTAGAATTCCATTTACCTTGTCTATAGAGTGAGTTGGATTAAACTCCTAGAATAAATCATTTTGGCCCAGATTCTGTGCGGCCCTACAATTCGAGCATGATTAAAATGTATTCAAATGTATCAACTCAAAAAGCAAAAATAAACCATAAACGTCGAGACACAGTTAAAGCTCACATTCCTCAAAATTAATTCATTTTAGTAATGCAATGGCGAATTGATATACCAAATCACATACCGGAGAAAGTAACTTTTAGTTAACAATTATTTTATTTTAATTGCTATTACTGGAAATTGGTTTTTTTAAATTAAATATATATATTTAGGTATAACATATAAGTGTAGGCCAGTCATTATAGAACAAAATTCGCCAAATGACGAGACAAAATTCGAAAGTTTTGATTTTTTGCAAAAATTTCCTGTATAGTTGCCTACATAGTACGATTATAACACTAACAAACTACATGCCCGAAGCTTCAATATTAGTTCAGGGAAGTTTATATTATCAGCTTTTAACAGATAATCGAGCATAGAATACATTAGATTCCATGGGTCTGTAAGAAAGTTATAAAATGTTATTTAAAGGAGTTATTTCTTCATAATGAAATCACTGTATGTTCCGAGGATTTTATATTATGACATTTGTGGAATAGTAATAAATTGTCAAAATAAAACATCTATCAATTTATTTTAAGTGGTAATCGTAATTACTCTTGTTATGAGTGGTAATAGCTTATCCTATAATACGCTGAGAACGGAGAACTGTAATGCGTTTATTGCTTATATTTTCTCAAAAGCTACAAATCTTATAGATGACTTTAAAATATATCTTTATATGCGTTTTGTTTATCTTTCAGATAAACAAAGACCAGAGCACTGTGGTGACATTATATACAGGTACACTTTCAAAAGCCCCTTACCACACTTGGGAATAAACAAAATAACAAAAAACAAACTTTTTGTCAAAAGTAAAATATTTATTCCTATTAGACCCTTATAGCTATTACAACAACAAAGTTGTCATCTTCAGAGGGAATCTTAACATGTGTTAAGAGATCTTTAACAAAAGACTGTCTTTGTTAAGATTCCCTCTGAAGATGACAACTTTGTTGTTGTAATAGCTATAAGGGTCTAATAGGAATAAATATTTTACTCAAAAAGTTTGTTTTTTGTTATTTTGTTTATTCCCAAGTGTGGTAAGGGGCTTTTGAAAGTGTACCTGGATCTTTCAGATGGTAAATTCAACTTTTTTTAAATGTCAAAAGCAAATGAGAAATGATTTTTTAAATATTTCGAATGGCCATTATGAAATTTTTTTAACGAAATTGGTTGGTTAACAAACGAAAAATTGTTATACATAGGCCTATACCAGGCTGCATACAAAAATATTCTGACTGTTAGATACACAATGTTGACTAAGAGGTTTTTTGCCTTTAAAAGGAGGGAGGGGAGAGGGGGAGAGAAATCTTATGATTGAATAATAATATATATCATTAGTAAAACCTGTGTATTACTTGTGTAAAATAGTATTTTTGTTGCTGCACATATATGCATCTGTTTCTATTATCTAATCGTATTCGGTTTTGTAGTATTAAGCCGTGTATAGACATAACACCCTTTATTATAGGCTATACAGTTTTGAACTATCGATATTTTCGAAGCCCTGAGGTTATAAAAATCAAGCACATATACGTGATTGTCCTATTTTCTGTCACAAGAGCGACTGCAATAGACCAATTAATTCAGAGTAATGGATTTTATTATTTTTATAAAAGTATTAGAATTCAAAAATACTTTAGTTCTAGATGTTGAAGACAACTACCAAGAAATTATATTTCTTTATTTGTCAATAACTCTGTTATCCTTTGTAAAGGATATCCTTTACTCCTTTACTCTGTAGAAAGGTTATCCTTTCTACAGAAAAAATACAAAAACTGTTTCGTTTGTCATTAAAAAAGGAAACTTTTTTGCCTTTTGTGAATTTTTTGTAAAGTTAATGGTTTTCGAAATATTTAATATTTAAAACTGCCGCCATTTTGAAAATGTATAAAATAAAGTTTAATTTTCAGTACAATAAAACGCAACATGCAAAATGCGTACACCTGATCTGGTGAAATATATTTTCTATTTCCAAAATTTTAATTTTTTTGTAATAAAACAAAATGGTGGATATTTGGAAAACTACGCGTTTTCGGAAAAATATTTTCTTTATCTTGACCCACAGATTTCCTAAAGCTTAGCAGCTTACTTACGAGACACCCTCTATATTTGAAAAATCATAATCTTAGTTGAGGTAAAAAAATTTCAACGGTTTATGAGAAAACAAATTTTGCTATATATAACTTTCTCTACTCCATAAGTAAAATTGATTAAGGAATAATTACAGAAAATCTACTACGTAGCTCAAGGTTACAACACACAAACAAGTCTCAATAATGTTTATTCACTCAAAAGCTAAATGAAGTAGGCTGACCAAAGTCTAAATAAATAAGGAAACAGATGTTATTTTAAGCCTATATATTACTGACTCATACACACTTCCCTCATTTAGAAGATAATGAAAAATTGAGTAGAATTAAAGTAAAAGTTTTATCTGACAGCTGTTACTAGTTAGGCCTAATGAAATGTAATGAGAAAGTGATAAGGAGGTAATTTATGTAAAGCAAGCAGCTGGAAACACGTCTTACAATATTTGTGCAGACATTCACTTAACTACTTCTAAGTATTTACTAAGTATTTTATGTAAACTGAAATATTGACTAGTCTGCCATATTTATAACCATTTATTTTTACGTTTTTGGTTAATTTCATTTAATAATTAACCGTAAACATTTTATTTTACGAACCTCCGTTTTATGGTATATTTCCCTCCCCCCCCCCTATTACGGATTTCCACGAAATACCGACTATTTTTATGTTAGATTTAATTATTTCATCAAACAAACTATAATACGAAAGAATTTCGTTTAACAGTTTATATCGTTATAGGCTGATATTTGCACCAGAATAAACAATATACAGTGTTAATAAAATCCCCCTCCCCACCTTAACTTTTGAATGAACTTTGAGTCGATTTTGGAACTGTTAACTAGATCCCCTGAAGTTGCTTTACAATAGTTTGGAAATTTTCACCTACCCCTAAGAGGGGAATTTTGGGGACATAAAGACAAAAGAATTTAAATTAAAGGTCATAAAGACAAAATTAATGGCGCTCGCGAAATATTTTTTGGATGACCATAAACAATATGGCGGCACAAAATGTATTGGAAATTGTTAAATTATAAAATCACTAAAATATGTGAAATAAGTACACTAAACAGTTTTTAAAATGTCGAGAATCTGAGAGAAGTATTCGATGTTGAAATGAATTTTACCTGTCCCTTAAAAGTGTGGTACTTTTGGGCATATTCAAAATACAAAAAAAAAAGAACCAGATCATGTGATATATCCAATTAAATTACTTTTTAAGGCAAAAGTAATGGAACTAACAAATTTCACTTTACCTTGATTAAAAGTGTTGACTAGTCGCTAGCTTATCACATTACAATTAATAAAAACAAAGAAGTTCAAAGTTATAGAATTTTTTTAAATGGTTAAGCCAAGGGGGTGGGGCTTAATCCCCCCCTAAGGCTATTGGTAAAGACAAGATTAAATGTAACTATCATTCAACAATAGAGCATACACACACACACGCGCGCGCGCACACACACACACGCACGCACGCGCGCGCGCACACACACACACACACACACACACACACACACAATTTTCAGAAATGCGTGACAGTGTTACGCAAATAAAAGTCTGTTAGGAATTAATTTAACATCTGACAATAATCAACTACAATGCACAGCCACGACCAATCAGAAGGCCCGTTCAAAACTAGTGACAGTGATTATAAATATACTTGTTAACTCCATTTTTTAAATACACCAAATTTTGTCTAAATCTGTAGAAATAATTATTTTTAGTTTTATAATATTAACCATGCTGAATTATTTGTAAAACAGATTTTTAAACATCGTAAACTTGAGGTGTTGCTCTAAAATGTATGGTGGTTACATTACAATTTGACGCTATCGTAAAAAACAATAGTACATACTAAAGTTATTGATGTTTAAAGTTTTATGCGGATATTGACATTTTGAGGTCCCCGAAGTCTGTCTATTTGTTTGGAATATCTGTAGTGCTCTACGACCTAAACCGGTCGACCGATTTGAATCAAATTTGTTAACATACTTTGGCCAAATCTCGAAATCAGAAATTCACACTTGAACACTCGAAATTCCATTTTTTCAAAATATCCTCTAATAATTTTAGCTCATATGTAGCTCTAGTATGATTCTAAAGATACAAACAAAACGATGAGTGACATCTGTACAAAAATTCCTGGTCTTGAGGTATCGGTAAACAAAAAAAAAAAAATCGGCAATACACAGCCGATTCATATTTTAGTGAAATGTAAAGAGTAATGTTCCAAACCAGTGTGTAGAATTATTACGGTTTAGGAATAACTGGTAAAACAAAAATAAACCATGACCCCCCGCCCCTTCATTAAAAGCTCTTTACACTGAGGATGTATTTATGACACAAGCGAAGCAAGTTAAGTTTAGGTTAGGTTAGGTTTAGAGGCACATTGTCCATTTTTATTTTCCATTTTCGATTGACAATTAATTATCGAACTGACATGTTTGGTGACAATAAGTTTTGGTTAAAGATAATAAAACACAATTTTTTATTTTGTAACATCCACTTTTTATTAGTTTAGCCGACCAATGGTTTCACCTGCTAAGGCATTGACGAAGTGAATTTATGTTAAAGGCATGAATCTTTAAACATGGAATTCCACCAAAAACCTTCGGTCTCAACACTAATGAAAAAAATAAAATTAAAATAAATAAAATAAAATAAATTTTGGTTCTTTCATATTTGGGTTTGAAGCTAGGTGACTAAGGCCAATCTGTATATACAGGACAAGCCACACGTTGACCTTCAACATACGATTTTCCCCAGACCAAAATTTTGCCTGAATCATTAAACTGAACTGATAACAACACACTTATTACCTAGTTATGTAAGAAAGCGTTGCCAACATTTTTACCGACAGCTGCGTCTTATATTGCTAGTTTGTGTTTAGTTTTTTTGAAAGAACTGACTTGCTACGTAAACAAAAACAAACTTCTATTTATCTATTAACAGTTTCAAATAAACTGTCGTACATTTGGACTTTCATTAATGCAACACGCTTATAAAATATGGCAACTCCCAAAACTGTCACCCCTAAGGTCCAAAATACGAATAATTTAACTTATTCAGTTTTAAATTTGTTTTGTTCTAGTATGAGAAAGATTTATCAAAATCGACCGAGCGTTATTTGTGATAGTTGATATAATATAACTTGTTTTTGAACGGTTGGGTTGCGACCTGCATGGTATAATATAAAGTACAGAATTGTGTCCCCTCACTAAATTGAATTATTATATGGTGAAGTATCTATATTGGTGGGCATTTTCAGCTGATCTAAATATAAATAAATTGCGCAACAAAATATAATAACAATGAAAAAAACTTTTCGCCACTTCTATAAAAAACTCCCTATGACATCATCATATAGGAAAGAAAAAAAAATCTTTATTACAAAAGTTTCTCTCCGTGTATTTCTTATGAGATAAAAGAGTTCCATTAAATGTTTGTAATTGTTTATAGATATTTATAAATAAAATATGGCTTCGATTATGGCATAAACTAGTCCCAATAGTTTGTTATGTTGGGCGGTCGAAGTTTATTCTGAAACATATCTTTATTTTATTGGCGATTCTGCACACTATTTATCTGAGTAATTTATCTTTTATCTTTTAGTTTATGAGTAATTTTAATGAATATATTCTGATCAATTAGGTTTTTTATAACAGCAGTCGATTTTGTTTTGTTCTGATGGTAATTTCCGAACCAGACATTTTTGGGGAAATGGAGACAAATAAGTTTCTTTGAGTCTATAAAGAGTACAGTTTAGCAGAGTTAGATCTAACTTGTTAGGGCCGATTTTGAGTTTTGGTCTTTTAGTAGCGACCCCAAATTTTGAGTATAAAAAGAAGAAGAAAAGCCCCGAGATATAGCCAAAATATGCCCCCATACCAAATGTCTGTAAAACATTGAACAGAGGGACATCACTCCCAAAACAACTTTCTGGGGAGAGGTCCACAAAATGAATACTTCTACCAAAAACTCGATAAATAATTTTTGAACCATCACATATAATTCGTATATGTGGAAAAATAAAAAATGGTAGAGCAGGATGTCCACTAGATTTAAATTTAAAAATTCCAGGTTATTTAACAAATCAAATGTCTATGTTGATAGTACAATGTTCATCTCCTACCAAATGACCAATTGAGAAACGAGTACAGCAAATATTTTCTCAAGTGAATTTATTTCTTTTTCCTTTCTTCCCCTCTAACTATTTTTATTTTGTTTCTTATTATGAAATATGTAAGATATGTTTAACATAAGTACTACTTTAAGAAAGAAAAAGGTTCATAGTAAATACAACTAAAAAAGAAGAAAAAAAGACTTACAAGATCTAATATAATACTGAAAAATTGTATATAATAATAATAAAAAATAAATAAGGGTATTTAATTTAGCGAAAGAGGCAAACGTTGCTTCCACTTAATATATATATGTTTCACGTGAACCCATGAATAGGATTCTCTGGAGCATTATGAATGGATAGGTTAAGATCTAGGTTTCACTAAAACGACGACTGCGATAGCTAATTAAGATGTCATTCAATTATTAAAAACTCGTAAGTTATAAAATAGGTTCTCAGTAGTAGCCAATGTGTACGATCCCTATAACTAAATATAACTTTTAGAATATTTGATGGGAGTTGTCACTTTGGATCAAAGACACAGCTGGCCGATGTAGCGGAACTAAACTTTACGTCAAGCTGATGTCAACTTGTGCTTACGAAATGTTTCTATATAAGAACTCGGTCGACAATTTCTTATAACTGGAAGCGACAAAATTACAGCGTTTTAACATAATAATAACTAACAGCTAATATAATCACGTACATGAGGCGAATTTGTTTTGCACTGAACAAATCTAAGGATACAATTTCGATTGCTATAGTATTTTCATTTATCTGGACCCGTTTGCCATACTTAATAAATTGTACAAAGTCGACTATTTATAGGACATACAAGTAAAAAAAAATTCCTTTTTAAGGTCTGGGTACTTTTATATTTTAGTATGAAATTTATAATCAACGAATAACGGAAGAAATGATAAAATTTAGAGTGTAACATGTAGGCTCTACCAATGTTAGTTAGACATATTTAGCTCGGTGCCATTCTGCTTTGGTAACGCCAAGATCCACAGAATCGAGTCCGGTTGCTGGCGTATAATTTTTCCGTACGTTACGAACGTCCATAAAGTAAAGACATTAGACCATAATATATATAGTTAGTTACAACCTACATCCAAGGATGTCCAAAACATATATAAGCCCGTCCTCTAGTTTGAACCGTAAAGGGTGGGTATGGATTTTTGGTAGCCCGTTGCGGTTGTATATTTGCAAAACTGCATGTAGTATTTCGAATATGTAGGCGTGGATTGCTGACACTTTATATTTAGCGAATCACCCCCAAAACAACGTCTAACCAACCAACACAAGGGATACATTGTTATTATTAGGCTCTGACGGCAGTTTTACCGATGTAAATGCAATATATTTATATGGTGTATATAAATCCATATTACATGTGTACCAAAATCAAAAGACTTTATTTCAAATATTTTCAAAATGGCGCCCGTTTTTAAGTTTTAACATCGCATACCGGTAACTTCACACAAAAAAGTACAAGAGGCAAAATATTTTCGTATTTTAGTAAAGTAATAAAATATCCCAAAACCGGTTTAGACGAAATTGTGGTGAAATGTGAGGCATATTGACCCTAAACAACTTGCCAAGAAATAACCGTAACGTGTAAAATATAACTAGGTTTCGCTAATAAATTAAAAGAAAAAGAAAAGAACTCCAAGGCAGTCAGGGTTAATTTTAGTTTTTTCTAACTTACTTGAGTAGGCCTACTGTAATTTTGTTTTACACAATGTTAAATCGTTAGATAATGTACGAACATGCGAGATACGAACAAAGTATTCCCACATACTAAATTTTATCAACATCGGTGCATCAGTTTAGGCTCCAGCGCAGTATACACACAGCAGACAGTCAGATATTATATATATTGTCATTTCACAAAACAAATATTTTTATGTAAAAATCATAATTTTTTTTATCTAGTTTCTCTTTACTATAAATAAGATGTGAAAAGGAAAATAATTCCTACAGACCTATAAAAAAGAAAAATCCACCACACGTGATTCTGCCTTAAGAGCTATTTACAAATGACACAACTGTGTGGTTATTTCATCAGTTTATTATATTAAAAACAAATACATCTTTTCCACCAACTGTTGGTTACAAATTGCATTGTGCGACTATAATAGGACACTCGCAAATCCTTGCATCAAATTCCCTGGTTACATATTGTGCAAGCTCGATCTTGCATAGTTTGAATTATTGAACTCTATTCAAGGCTAACAGTTCTTTAGTGTTGGTGCAATACTCTGTAATAGCACAAAGCCCATTTGTGTAAACAAATTTCAAAATAGACAACTTGTAGAACAAATATTAGATTAGTTATAAGGAATTGATAGCCCTGTGTATGGGGAAGAAATTATTTTCAAAATTAAGACCTATTCCTTCCCAAAAATTGATATGTACAGAAAAGAGAGTCATCTGATATTCTGTGATATCTACTTGTCTGTAACAGAAGTGTCGTAATTATAGAAATTAGAGCGATATTAAAGAAATATTGGTCATGGGTTTTAAAAAAATGTTTGTTTTAAATCTCTACCAGTCTTTAAGCGAGTCCATCGATAGCTACTTCTCATAAACCATTTGACCGATTTTGTTTAATGTAAAAATAAATAAAATCGCAAAATTCAAAATTTAGGCATATCTGCCACAAGAAAAAACAAACATACAAAATGGATTTTCGAAAGTATACAAAGGCTGTAACAATCTTGATGAAATATTGTTCAAATATTGGTGATAAATTGCAAGTAAAAGAAAATATTGTTTCATAAGTAATAATTTTTTTAAACACACACAAATTGTAATGAAATTTGTCCGCCTTCTTTTAAAATTCGATTTCAATCAATTACTCAAATTAACGTAGCGTCTCAACCGATCGTAACGCTGTTCCCTGCGGGAGGAACTGGTAATAAATAATTTCTTTTATTCAATACAAGTATACAAAAACAATCACTAATAGTTAACTGTTAACAGTTAACTGTTATTAACTGTAATATTTACTTTTGTAGCAACGCAAAGAGCTACACTGGACTCCTTTTTAGCGACCTGTTTTATAGGTAAACAAAGGACCCTTATAAAATCGGTCGAGTATCTGGTTGTTAAAAACCCAATTTTAAATCCAAAACTATACTTCCGATTTTGATCAAAACTTGTCAAAGTTGGTTTATTAGCCGTCCTCAAAACCAGAAAAATACAACGACCAGAGTCACTATCAAAATGGATTAAGTGTGATCTGTTGTTCATTTTTTATAAAATGGGTAGTCCAAAAAAATTTTCAATGCCTTTTTTGTGGTTAAATATTCCATGTGAGGTATCAAATTAAAGGTGAGCTTGCCCTGATTAGGAATATGTATTTAGTTTTCCCAAGTTTTCAACACACAGTACCCTCAGACTAGGATTATGTCTGATGTAAGGGGCGTGTCCTCCCTTCTACTTGCTTCCCTAGCCTGACTTAAAGGTACAACCCATTCCAAGAAAACTAGGTACACAAATTACTGCTTAGCTACATTTAATTCCTAAAGTTACAACTTCGTGACAGACTTTTGTAAACGGTTTATTCATATTTACACCGACAAAAGAAATAAAGTAGCCGCGTTTATACAGAAGCATTTGAGGTCTATATTTTTTTTATTGAGATTGTACCGCTGAAAACAAACGTAACAAACAAAGTGTGGGGGCCCCTCTTTTCTTTTCCTCTCCACCCCAGACACATTCCTACCTTGAGGATACTGAAAGATTTTAATTATTTTAAACATAATTCTTAAAGTAAATAAATAACTCAGTAGGACCAAACAGTTGTCTGTAAGCGCCAGGAATGTATACCTCGCACTTGACGCGCTGCTTGGACCCGCAGGAATGGTAATTACCAAACTTCCATCGATCTCTTGATACGCCACCCAAATTATGACACGAAGGAAGTAAGTGGCACCTTTATTTCAATACAAACTCTAAGGCGTTAACTGAGCTCGAATTGCCGATACAAACAGAGTGGATTGGAACGCGACATTTGATTAACATTTTATTAGTGTTCTACTCAACAAATAGGTATCAAGTAACTACATATATTGAGTGTAATGTGAGTTTAACATGTGCGGGCAGCGTCCACATTAGCAGTCACTAACTATAATACTTCATTCAGTGAGTGTTGAGAGTGAAGCGCCGCCCATCCCCAGAGCTCTAGCCATTCCACGGGAAAGGACGTCCCGTGGAATGTGCCCCCAATTCACAGTCATACCCCAGTCGACAGCCAGTTCTCGAATGCTTTAGTTAGTTCGTTGAGTTAGGTGTCCGATTTAAGGCGTTATTAAAACACAACAACCCCGTCGCACGCATAAGGGCCGCTATAAGGGTCGCCACGGATCTTGACTGATGGTTTGGCAAGCGCTGAGGGGAGGAGTGCGGGTACTTTCCTAAAAACATTGGTTTTCCAATGTCATAACTAATGTCCGTGAACAAATTATGTATACCCGAGTTTACGATATCACACCTCCGAAACGGCCAGTTCAATTTTGACGAGTGACCTATCAAATTAAAGGAAATATTGTCAAATGTTATATTAGGGGGGTTCAACTTTTTACATAACTTGTTATAATTTATATCTTATAAATGGGAAAAGATATTTATATCTTATATCTGTTTATAAGTGGGAAAAAACAGTGATTTTTCACAATTTTTGAGTTATTCTCAACTTCAGACGATTATTACTGCGGTGAGCGTATAACTGAACATAGCGGTTATTTACATCGGAGTATTGAACAAACTAGAAGTTCTATCAAAAATATTTCCGAATACATTTTTAAGATCAACTAATTTGCTACAACTTTCTCGCTGGAAGTTTGTTTCTACCACAAAAGTATAAAAAAAGTTCTCGCTTATTGACTTTTTCATGTCATTTTTCAACTTTCTAAAATTTTTTCATTATTAAAAATTACACATAATTTTAAAACTAAAATATATTTATAGCGTTGTATGCGGAAATTCATGCAGAAAAGGCATTTTTATATAAGTTTCATTGTAGTTTTATTATTCTCAAGATGTCTAGGCACGTGTAAACGACAACCCGCCCACCGCTCTGGATTACTCCGCGGACCGCTGGCGCTGGTTCGCTGTTTCAGAATGGCTAGTAGCGCCGATTCATCTGTCAAGATCTGTGGCGACCCTTATAGTGAATCGGCCTGACCCTGACGTCAGTGCCTTAGTGGGCGGCGCTTCACTCTTAACACTCACCGAATAAGTAAATCTCAACAAAAAATCTATTGTTCAGTTCAGGTTCAGACAGTGCTGTGATATTTTGTTTACTAGTCGTATTTCTCATTGTAACTCGTGTTCTTGTATTACTTTCAATATGAGTAAACTATCAAGGAAAGTATTGAAAAGTTAAACCCTGAAGTTTACATTATGATGACGTTCATGAAAAGAGAAGCTTTACGCGAGATGTTATGTGCAATACTTCGGCTGCAATGGGAGATTGTCAACTAGTTTATATGATTTACCAAAATATAAACTTATAAATAATAGAAAATACATAATAAATCAACCTTTTGTGTATATTTAGGCCTCTGCCTTTGTCTACTACAAAAAAAGTACAGGTTTTACTAAATATAATAATAATACAATAATTGCTTCTACAACAATTAAATTAATTTTAAAAGGCCGCAGCTGATAACATGCGAAATATAAAGAAAAAAGTGTCTCACTCTTTTTGTACCTCATTAAACAAAAATCAGATATATTTGTAATTTCTGGAGACTTAACAAACGAATTTTCCATTTGAAGATCTCATAATGTTTAACCACCAATATAATACTTTTCTATGCGTAAATACTACCTGTCTCTAGGTAATTATATCCCAGATTATTAGGCCTAATTAGACTTTTAATGCTTAACTGAATCGCTTTCCTTACTTCTGTAGACCTAAAAGTAATTTCTGCTCTGATTGTCTTATCTTGCTAATGATATGAGATTATTAATTTATAATCTTGTATTCATCTACTTCCAACTTTCCTTACTTTTATAGATCTAAGAGTAATTTCTGCTCTGATTGACTTATCTTGCTAATGATATAAGAATATTAATATCATACTCATCTACATCCAGTTTGTGTCTACGTTTATAAGAATGTAGTGGCAGAACGAAACTGATGCATGGAATCTTTACAACTTTCATAGTGATGTAAATAAGCATTCAAACTATCATTTGTAGAAAATAGCAGCATTACCTAATGAATTGGAGATAAAATACTACTTTAAACTGAAGTGTTAAATATCGTACTGATTTTATGATTTCTACCAATAATAATCTTACACAATTATCTTCACAATTTACCACTGCATACATGTATCTAAAATTAAAAATAACGTTTTCAGAAGTTAGATGTAAGTGTGTGTACGGGATTTCTAGGCTTTGTAAATGGAGTATACTCTCGTCGTTTGGTGTTAGGTTAATACAATCTCAAAAACTTCCTCTCTATTTTCATATCCTCCACCCCTAATTTGACATTAAAATTAATGGTATATAGACAATTTTGAGTTATTTTGTTTTCATAGAAAATTGATTTTTGTGTCTTTTATTTAAAATAAAATAAATGGGTGTTAATTTCTAAATATCAAAAACAAAGACTTGTCTTTTATAATTGTCCACACAGCCTTGTTTCATGTTTCCAGGAAATAGTATTATTTAAAAGGTACTTAAGAAAAGTATTCTCAAGAACATGCTCCCAAGGGATTAAAAAGATAGAGAAAATTAATCGTGTTCCGTCTGAGCAAAAGGGTTAAAGTAAATATAGTTACTGGAAGTATTATACAAAAAGAGGGGTACCGGTAGTTTGGGGGCGACTCAAACTGTTGAAGGAGTTATACAATCCAGGCCAGATAAATTAAAGAAGCCTAAACTTCCAGTGGATTGGATAACTCATTTCTTTTCTCGCGGAAACGGATCCTGAAAGAAAAAATTTCAGGATTTGAGACTAGTGTGTATTTTATAAGAGATAGGGGAAGCGTACAGTTTAACTCATAGAATATTGTTTTTTCGTTGTAGTACATAAAACAAAACAATCCGACGGCTTTTCAAATATATCCAATAATGGCTACCATACATTAATTATTAATCATAAATATGCGATTCAGTCCTCCATTAATTAATTTAAACAATACCTTAAGTAGGTCATATTAATATTTCTTTTTTTATCCGCTAATAATCTAATAAATAACGTATCTATCACCAACACCAAGAACATTAAACCAAGAGTATTAAGCCTACATAACCTAAGCCTAATAGAACCTTAAACAAAGAACTAATATAATTAATGTAAGGCAGCCATATTGGATATATTTAAAAATTTCGGAAAATTTGTTCCTTTTTAAATTTTTTTAATAATTCTTAGGAATACTCTATTTAGTTGAATTTATTTTTAAGTTAGTTTTATCATATTGTTGCCGCCATATTGGATCCGCCATCTTGAATTTCTTCCGGGAACTTAAATTTAGGCTATTTTAACTTAATCAGTCAGGAAAATAGCAAGAGTTGATCAAGAGAGACTTGTTAGCCCGTTTTTAAGACAAACATAATTTTGTGTTTTGGTTTTATGGAAAGTACTCTCAAATTTTGAGCTAACAAATAATAAGTTTCAAGGTATGATCGAAATATGTCCACATACCATATTTGATCAAAACACCTTGGGCCTGTAGATCAGACGACAGATGTTATTAAACAAATATTGCTGAGACAAATTAAACATCTTTTCTTTCCTCATTACAAAAACATCTCTACACTACATAAATATGAGAAAGTAAAAAACTATAAAATCTCCTAGATCTTTTAGAGCGAGCGGGAAATCCTTTAGGCATCTACATCGCCTATTTGATGATATTTATATGCGCCCTTCCATATCACTGGTTTTATTATTTATAAGAGAAGTCTAAGCAGATTTAGAAAATTACATTGCAAGAGTCCATGTAAGATAATATGATAGAAAGGGAAATCTATTAAACCCGGATCTTGAGACTAGCTTTACTTTCACTTTCATATTTCTTCTTTCACTGGATTCTTATTGCCTGTTTTATATTAGTAAAAAAACTAACGAACCAAACCTAGACCCATTCAACAAATATGCAGTGATTGTAGCCAAATAGAACACTTTGTGATCGGTAGATGTCTTGATAACAATAAATCCGTCAACTGACACAAAATAAAACATAAAAGTGAAAATATAAACTAAATATATTGAACAATAATTATTTATTATTTCAAAACTTTAAAGTTTCCTTTACAATTTACTTATCTTTTGCGCTTATTTTTTTTCGAGCGAGATTTATTTTTAGAGTTTGAATGAGCGCCATTTTGAAATTTGTGAACGGAATTCGTTGGTTATAAGAGTATAACGAACTTGAATGGTACGTTTATAAGATACACTTATACATCAAGTTTAGAAAGTCGGAACATTTTTCCCGGAGATAACTTAGGCCTAAGGGATAGAAAATTGCCTTATATTCAGATATACACGCAAGCACTCGAACACAATATAGTTTTCTATAGTTAAATACAACGTGCCCATAAAGTCTCACCCCCCACCCTCTCTATTTTTGTCAATAATTGGAATAAAGTCCAAATATTGGGAATCTTAATTTTGATGTAGACTCTATTTTTAGTATTTACAACTTACCCTCCTCCTGTAAAGCTTAATTCAAATTACTTAGATATTATACAAGGTCGTAAGATACATTTTTTTTTTTAATGATCCAACCATCCCACAGGTTAGATCATTGACCTTTCTATTGTCATTTCTCAACCCCTTTACTCTTCTAACCTTTCCTTTTGTCTCACATTTTTAGTTTAGACTTGTTTTGTTTTCAATTTAGTTGCTTGAAAATGCCTAACGGCGAAACATATGTCGCAATTAAAGCTGTTTTGTGGAATTAAATAATCATCTCATTATTTCCATTGTCGTAAGATACATCATTTTAAAGTCTTGATGAGTAGAGAAACGCTGCATAAGAAATCATAATTCCGTTAAACCAATTCAATGATGGCCGTTTAAAATTTTAAACCAAGTACTAAAAATAAGTACATTTGATTCAAATAAGACGCAAATCAGTTTTAAACAAAAAAAGCTATCACGATTTTTGCTCATTTTGATTTAATGGAGTAGTTACAATCCAATTTGGTATCCGCAATACAATTTGGAAGTATTAGAATGTTAAAAATGAATCACTTGAATTACAATGCCTATCGCTTTATTTTGGTAAGAAAAGAAAATTTAGTAAACATTTTTAAAAGCATATGGATCAAACGAATTCCAAGTAGTTAATTAGGATCACTATCCTGAAATAGCAATCCAACATCAAAAACTACATTGTAAAATATTTTAAAAGGGCCATTAAATTACAATTCGTTAAAAATTGCTTTGTGTCATGTGAAAATAGTGATTTCAGAGCTCTGTTTTAAACTTTGACCCCTTCAAGTGCTGACTTCAGGAGTTTGGGGTCTCTTATTCTATTAGAGAGTACTAGGATTTCTATTTTTCTCCACCCATTAAGTCCTTGGAAATGATGAGCACATGATCTCCCCTCCCCCACCTTACCTCCTTACCATTTAAGATATTTAGGCAGAACTTCCTCCCACAGTTCCACTCAGGAGAAAGATAACTAGTTACATACCAAAACGTAACACCCAAACACAGATTCCCGAAGTTTGAATTGTTTATATCAATCACGAACAAAAATAGATAAGAGGCCTGAAAGTTTATGAACATATACTGTATGAATGAATTTTATTTTCGAGAAACTCGTGGTCCAATAAGGATTAAATATGTATGTGATTAACTAATTTTCCGTCATGGGAGAGATCACAAAAGCCTATATTTCTACCACATAGGTTATATAATTAAATAGATTTTAACAACACGGCATGCAAAGTTTTGCTAACCTTGACATTGGAATTAATAAACACAGCTGTTATTAAAGGTTATATTTAATTGTTACAAAGTTTGTTGTTATTGTTATATTGTTTGGTTAGGACTAGCCTTGAGTTTTATTATACTACATAACAATATAATAGCTAAGTAAATAGGATCGAATCGATTAGCAGGTTAGGATTCTCAGGGTCTGGTACCCATCCAACAAGTGGCAACAGATTTAAGCAACGCGACCTTACAAAACTTATAAAAATGTTAAAACAACAAGTAGCGTCAAAGATCATCCAAGATCTGACTCTAGACAGAAGACAACAATAACAGTCATCAGTAACTCCAGCATCGTATATATTTTGCAGGCCAACAATTGGCATCCATATACAATGCAATTCCACCAATATATGGCGTAAGATGAACATAGCCGAAGAATAGAGTGTTTTTCTGTTTAGTGTTTGAAAAGAAAAAATCAACTTTATGTTTATGCATATTTCGACCATAAAAAGGCACTTTTTTCTTTTTTTTTATAACATAAAATTTGGCAGTTAATAAATTTGGGATAAAGAAAATTTTGATAACGCCTTAAGAAAAAAATAACGATTTTTCTAAATCGGCTTTAACGATCGCTATAATATTTTATTTAAGTGTGCTTGTAAGAACCTAAACAAAACGTTTTGGTTGCCATATTTCAAAAAATGTCGGTTCGTCAGTTATCGGTACCAAAACAAAAAATGAAGTCATCTGGCCTCAAAAACAATAAAATGGTGTAATTTCTAAAAATTGACAATAGTAATTTCGTTCAAATTTGAGAAAAATGTGAAGATTAATGCCCCAAACTCGTGTGCAAAATGGCACTTAAAACATATTAACGTTTAGGACGGAAAGCAAGTTAAGACCTTTTTAATTATATACATATTTTTGGAACTTCAGTGTCTATGGTTTATTTGGTTACGATTTTGGGGATGAGTGACAAAAGTGTGTGAGTCTTTCTGCAGTTTATTTTAATTATTCTATTATAATAATTGTAATAAAAATGATATAATCTGTTGTAAATAAACTTGTAATAACTTTCAAACCATGCTGACCAAAATTAATTATTATTGTAGGGTCATTCATTAAGATTCTACAGGTAAGTAACCGTTTCTACCAATAACCCGTTTCAAACCCACTTCGAAATTTCTGACTACTATTTTTGAATATCAATGCTTTAAAAAAAAGGAAAACCCAGTTCCTAGAGCTATTTAAGCAGATATTTTTTTGTTTTAAAATTATGTGGTTACAAATTGTGGTGAAAGAATTTTTCCTATTCATTTTCCATTAGGGAGATATAGCAATAATAAACCTTTTAAATTTCGCAAACATAATGTATGCACACCTACTCAGAGAGGTTAAAATTTTTATTTAATTTGCTACATTATATTAAATAATTTGATGACCACCATCATGGTATTTACCCAGCTCATATTATACAATGTAAACAGATCCTATAAATATATAGACCAAAAGTTGTTTTCTTGGGCTTTCTAGGAACTGTTACATTTCATTGGTAGATCAAAGGGTAAGTTTGTTTAAAAACCGCTGGTTTTTTTACTTTCTTGATGTCTCGTCTTCTATTATGACCTAGCTCATGTCAACGTCTCAGACCTGGGAGGCCTTGAAGCTGTACATATGTGAAAACCTTCACCCACCACCTTCCCGGATCTTGTAACTATAGGAATCACATTGTCTTTGTAAGTCACCATAACTTCGCTATCTGTGATCGTTAAGAGGTAGGCTACCGGTTTGAAATCCGGAAAATTGTATCCGATTCAGTTGAATAACACAACGATATATGAATAAAAAACTATTCAAAATGGACGATATTTAAGGATTGTCAATTCGATTTTATCAATTTCAGTAGGATTCTTCATGAGCACACTACAATCATAATTTCTGTGGCCACTATTATGATTACGTACAGCAGAAACAACGACAGTAGACTATATTTTTGCTATTACCAAACTTAACCTATACTGAGTAAGTCAAATCGCACGGGCAAGTTTGCTAGCTAGAAAAATAATAACATAGGTTTACATAGATTTTTTAAATACATTTTAACTCCATATTTCGTATTTAAAAAATGGTATTTATTTGCAAACAATTGATGTGACAAATTTGATAGTTTCAGAATCCGAAATACGTTTTTACCTGACTTTTACCAATTTCCCACCCACTATCACAATCTTTTCTTATTTCCCACAAATGTTACACGAACATTAGTGTTTGCAATTGATCAAATACATTTGTTACTCTGGAAAATCAAATTTTAACTGATTTTACATATTTTGTGTACACTATTGCAAACAAAGTTTTATATTTTATAATTACTAAAACAAAGAAGAAAGTGTTGTAAATATACAAGTTTCGCAGATTTAAACATAATATGGAAACTGTTCTAATATGAAAACTTTAATTTTGAAAGTTTTATTTTTTGTTCCAATGGAAATAGGTGAGATCTTAACACTTCACAGGTACATGTTACCAAATATTGCACAACTGTTTGTAAATCCTTTACTATTTGTATGTATTATGAAAACATGGGAACAATGTATTTTCCCACACGTCAATTAATTGTTCTCGGTTGATGGATGCTTAACAAGAACCTTCTGAACGAAAACGATGCATGTTAAAAAGACAAATCGGAACACAGCTAGTTACGCAGATCTAATAAGGTAAGAATTTCTTCTCCACTCGTTTTCAAACGTTGGCGGCCTGTTGCCTCAGTCTAGATGCTTATTCACATAAACACTCAAACTCTTTTAGTTTGGTGATGGTAGGGGGGGGGGAGAGGAAGTTAAAACTCACCCTACCCATTGTTGATCTCAACTCTGGTATAACCTACCTTCAGAAAAAATAGCTTTTTAGAGGCCTATTAAAAGGTAAGCAATTATTGTGTTACAAGCTGTATAAAAGAGCTCTTTTTTAAAATGCGTTGATCATTAGTTTTAAGTTACGAAGTATTAGTAAAACTCAAGACATGTGCCACATATAACAGAAGTAAAATAAAATTTCGTCTAACATTAGTAAGCTGCAAACAGCTGTGGACCGTCTTTCAGGAACAACTCCCCCCCCCCCTTCATTAATTTCTGTGTCTGACACTATTTGAAGGCCTGTGCGGCCTTATCTAGTGCCAAGTGTCCCAATGATTAACTTAATAATATTTATTGATACCCACCTGGAAATCAACGACAACCCTGAATGTTAAAACTTACCTAATCTAAAGGAGAAAAGGAGAATATCCACCATCAGCAGAACCACCACCCCACGAATCCAACCCACTACATGAGTGACGGAGCGAACCTCCGCCAGGGCTCCCATGCCCCGCGGTACCATTTTTAGCTATACTGATTTATTTCTCAGCTTCGCTTCGATGCCCAGAATGGTCGCGGGCCCGTGATCGTAAACAGACCACCATTTACGACCACTACGGTTTCGGAATCCCTTCATGCTCCGCCTGGGACTTGACGGCACCTGGTTTTCCGTACCCACTCTTTCAAGACCAACAGATAGAAGTCTAATACTAACCCAACTTTAAACGGGGCAACGTTTGGAAATTTATGTACCGTTTATCTGATTACCAAACTGGTAATGCCGACCAAATCATTAAAAAATAAACATACCAATTAGAAATATTTACTAAATATATGCTAATCAACTGGAAATACTGTGAAGTTCTCACAAATATGCAAGTTGAAAAAACAAGACAGTGGGACTACAAAACAAGGTACCCATTCACAAGAGAGAGGTTTACCCTCACGATGTCAGGCAATTCTGAAGCGCCTTTCACACTGGAGAAAAAATCAGTTCTGATGTTGACAACGAAAACTGCATAATCGCAAAAAACTTTTGAGTTTCGCAGAATAAGACAAAATAAACATAGAAATACACATATATTAGAAGGGGAAACGAGAGGGTAATTTCTCTTCCCCAAATTTTACCATCAGTACAAACACGCGCATGCGCTCATCGTTCTTTTGTTCCGTAGTTTTGAGATTTAATAAAACTACTTCAAATAACAAATAATTTGCACGCACTGCTAATTATTTACCAATGAGCTAAGCAAAGATTGAATTAAAGAGTTATGTGAAAACTCAAGTATGTTTATATTATTTGATAACTGTTTTTGTTAGCTGTAAAAGCCTCTTCTTGTATCTGGAAATCCGCCGAACTACTAATTTAATGAAATGTCTGTCAAATTGTAGTACTCTATTAGAATTGAGAAATTGCAAAAAATAGCAAACTGAGTCATACAAAATGTGTTGGAATATGTCTGTTGAAGAGAACGAATTCCTATGAACCATAGTGAAACATAAATATCTTACTTGAATATTTCGATTGCAGGAATTCGTCTATTTCTTTGTAGTAATTGTTTTAAAATTATGCACCATACGGCCCTTTAAATAGATAAGTTGTGGGTTATCCCCTCCGCTCGAAACATTTCAAAAATAATTGGGACAAAAAACTACCATTAACTCAAAATTCTCTTCAATATATTTTTTGGCCCATGGATTTTTTTTAATATTTTTTTTTTTAGTCTACTTATAGAGAAGTTATATGTATATAATAAACAGTGCATGTATAAAAGTTATTCACATAAAACCTTCTTTTTTTTTATATTTTATAATTGGCTGCCATTTTTAAAGGTGTCTAACCGGATTCTCTGGTGAAGGAATTTCACCCTTGATTCGTTTTACATCAGGTAGATATAACAAAAACATAAGTATGTTTATAATAGGTGTTTCAAAAAGGACGCAGCCCTATTTTTGATGACGTGAATTTATTACTTTAATAAATTAATATAACTTTATATAATTACTAGCAGAGTACCCGTCCTTCGTACGGGATTAACTTACGGTATTGATAATTGAGTGTTAAGGGAGTTTTCGAGGCCAGTAAGGGCGGTGCCCTGCTTTTGAAAAGAAGGAATGTAAGAAGCCTCAGCTCGTTTCACCTTTGAATTTAAGGGAAAATTTTTATTTCGGATTTTTTTTTAATATTCTTAAACGCAAAAGTTTTTCAAAAGATTTCTTAGTGAGCACCTATTACCCATGAGGAAGCTATATTCCAAGTTTCATTGCAATCCGTTCAGTAGTTTTTGAGAAATCGTGAGCCACTTTTTGTAATGTTTGCTCAGTAATGTTTGAAATCTCACTTTCAATTCGTCAAGTGTATGAGGATTGTTTTGAAAACCCTTACTTTTTAAATACCCCCAAAGGAAAACGTCTGCAGGAGTAACAACTGAAGATCTTGAAGGCCACAAACCTTTTGATATCAGACGATGGCCAAAGCGTTTCATTAGAAGTATGACACGTTGCGTTATCCTGGTGGAACCAGCAATATCGTTCGTGTAAATCTAACAAGGCTATAAATTGTTCAATTAAGTTGGGATAAACCACACCATCTACATATTTCTCCAAAAATACAGGTCCTATAAAACGACGCAGGATGATCGCACATCAAACACCATTTTTACGTGCGTGTAGTGGTCGTTCGTGAACGAGTGAGGATTTTCAGCGCTCCATATTCGGCAGTTTTGGTTGTTAATGTAACCATCCAAGTGAAACCATGGCTTGTCACTAAAAAATAAACACGATCCAACATTTCAATACCCTTGTCATTAACAAGAGAACACATCCAACGACAATACTGTAGACGTTTACCGTGGTCAACTTCTTTCAGTTCATGAACGACACCGATGCGGTAAGCACGCAGTTTAAATTTTTTTAGTAGCCCTAAAAGCGGTAGATAGTGAAAGTCCAGCCTGTGAAGATAAATTTAAAAGTGATTTGCTCTTATATTGTGAGCGATTCTAACGTTCTTTCACATCGTCCAGATCTTCCACTGTTAACAGTGATGATCGACCTGTGCTTTCCCAATCATATACACTGCCAATCTCTCACAAAATTTATTAATCAGACGCGATATTGTTGACTGAAGAATTGGGAAATTGTAACAGGAACGCGTCTTTTACAAAACTCCTTTGTAAGATTTATACGCGCAATAAGTCTCAATAATACACACACGTTCTTCCTTGGAAAAAGACAGTTGAAAATATACACAAGACAAATGCATACTAGAATAGCACTAGTGCATTACAATAACACAATACGAGTCAACAATGAGAACAGTTTTCCCAACTGATATTTGGGGAAGAAAAAAAATTTACCTAATCGTAACTTATACCTTCTTAAACTTCGAGTTGCATCCTTTTTGAAACATCCGTTAATTTGTTTTTGAAAGCCACTTCTTGTACCTGGAAATCCACCGAACTACTGTACTACCAATTTAATGAAATTTATGTCAAATTTTAGTACCCTACTAGAATTGGGACATTGCAAGACAGAACATGATGAAAGAGCCTAAATAACGAATCGTATAAAATACACAATGACGTTACAGTGTCATTAACCTAAACAAACTGAGCACATACAAAATGTGTATGATGTAACTTAATTGTTGCAATAGAACAACATGAAACAAATATATCTTACTTGGAACTGTAATAAATCGATTTTAGGAATTCCTTTATTATTTATTGTCTTAAAACTATTTACCATAGACCTACGGCAATTTTCTATAGATAAGTTGTGCGTTTACCCCCCCCCCCCCCTTCAAATATATTCCAAAATACAGTAATTGGAAACATAAAGCTATAAAGTTGTTCATTAACTTAAAATTCTCTTCTATATTTTTTTGCTCATATTCCCAAAAAAAATTAATAAATAAAAATCTATTAAGACTCCATTTTCGATTAAAAAAAAAAAACTTTTTTGCCAACAATATAATAATTTGTCCAAACCTTCTTAAAACTAACGTGTGTAGTATATTAGAGGGGAAACGGGCATAAATGTTATTTATAGAGAAGTTATATACATATAATAAACAGTGTACAAACTTTCAGTCACCCATCCCCAAAACCAAATAAAACTCAACAAAATTATACAAAATTTCAAAGAGTGAAAATAAACCTTGGACCCAGTCTTTGAAATAATATTTTATATATTTAAATAGGGAATAAACTTGCTTCGCATGTACCATACAAGCATTATCGGCGTAAATCGAAGTGATTATCGCCGCCATCAAGCTTTAATGGCGGTGGTCAGGTTCATTTTCGTTTTCCCCAATTCTTGAACCGTAATATTATTTTTACTTGCGATTTTTCATACGAGTTTGGGTAAATAATGTTAATATTGCAATAATATTTGAAAAAAATCGATAGAATCGAGAATTATTCTTTATTTTTACCGATAGAAACGGATGGCGACCAATACGTATAGTTGGGATCTTAGAGGTTTCAGTTGAATAAAATGTTTTCAAAATACTTGAGAAAGTTAAACTCAAAATAATTTAATTTAAACCATGATCTGTGGTCTCTATACACAATACCTATATACTGTATCCTATATGCAAACTTTTTAAAAATAACTGTTTTTTTTTCGGTTTTTTTTTTTCTATTTTGAATAAAACATTACAATTCCATGAGTTTATTCGGACAAATATTTGGTATTAAGTTTCTCGTTTTATCAATTTTTGACCGCATCAGTAATTCTTGTGATTTGTTGTCTGTTATATGTGCAGTGCACAAATCAAATTTTTCATTTTTATTTACAACTAAAAATTCGGGAGTTGCTGCCATAAGGATGAGACACAAGTGTAGCTTCTCAGGATTAATCAAAACGTATTGGCCACTATCTCTCCAAAAACTCTGCCCATGTGTGATAGGCCTATTGGTAAAAAAAAGTCTTCTATAAGGCTATTATAAAAGACAGAATTTCTCAACATCGACTCTACCGATTTCCGTTAATTTTAGTAAAATGTGAAGATTAATGACCCAAACCTGTGTGCAAAATCAAAAGTCAACAAAATATTACGGTTCAAGAGTAATAAATGGCGAAAATCAAAAATGCATCTGACCGCCGCGCCGTCATTAAAAGCTCGACCTACACTGAGCCACAAGCGTAGCAAGTTTAGACCCTAAATAACAATAATATATAAATATTGTTTCAAATACGGTGTCCATGATATGAGATTTTAGATAAACAATTAATTTTGATTTGACTTTGGGGGATGGTAAAGTAGGATAGTTTGTGTAGGCCTACCGTTTATTAGTATACAAATTTATATTGACCCCAAATAATAGTGTTTTAAGTTGAACGACGAAATTTTCGAACTTAATTTTACTGGACTACTTATATTATATAAATAAATACACGAGGTGTTCCAAAAGTATTGGATTCCTTCCGTAACTTTCAGACAACGGAAAGTAGAAAGATGAAACTTTGGGCACGTCTTTGTAACTTCTTTTACAATCTTTCAACACCCCCCCCTCCACCCGTCCCTCCGGGAGAGTCTAGTGGGAGCAACTCAAAATTTTTAAATATAAACATGTCTTATGACACATATTATTTTGGTTCTTAAACCACAAACATTTTGATACCAAGAAGAGTAAGGTTCGACCAACCCTATCCAAAATAGCGGTCGAAAAACTTTTTTTCGGGGGAGGGGGTGTTACATCTTTCTATTTTAAATTGTTAAAACATTATGGAAGAAGTCCAGTATTTTTATCAACCCTTTTGGATAGGGTTGTCGTACATTACTTTCCTTGGTAATGTTTGTTGTTTAAGGACAAAAAAAAGATGCCATAAGCCCTATGTTTACATATAAAAAAATTGAGTGGCCCCCACGGGACCCCCCCCCCCTTACCGAGGGATCGAGTGGTGTTGAAAGTTTCTAAAAGTAGTTACTAATTATCGAAAGACATTCCCAAAGTTTCATGTTTCTACTTTCCGTTGTCTAAAAGTTATAGAAGGGGTCCACACCTCGTGTATACTGTAATAATAGTAACACAATGAAGAAAGAATATTTGTCATAGTCTTTTGACTTTGACTGTGATCAATGACTAACAACACAAAAACTTAAATTTGATTATTTGGCAAAATTTTAAATTATAGGTTATGCTACGTCATTTGTAATCAATGACTAACAACAGGAAAACTTGAATATGCTTAATGGGCAAAACTACGTCATTTGTAGTCACAGACAATAAACAACAAAATGTAATGATAAAACGTAGTCTTAATCATGGTCCAGCATCGCAGAGGAAAAAACCTTCTTCCTCATTGAGTATACGCATCCAAATCCGCTCACGGAAACTTTCCTCGTATAATACAGTACAACTAGATTAAAAGAAAAGGGAAATTAAATTAGGAAGGCTAGGAAATTTTAATACTTCCTTTTAGGAAACCGATGAGTCTCGGTTTCTCCGAAAAATCGCTTTTTAAGAGGGGGGGGGTTGAAAGGCTTAAAACCTTAATAAACTATAACTGTACGTTATAAAAAAACAATAATGATATTGTATAGGGTGATTAGGAACGTCTGTTTTAAATTGCAAGCTATTGTTGCATTGTTGCCATGGGAACATTTTATTTATATTTTAATTAATCAGTATTTTTGAGGTTAGTTATCATGAAAAGCTTTACAATGGAACAACGAACATTAATTGTAAAAACACCATTATAAATACGATGAGTGTTGCAGAAACTGTGGGGAAACTTCGGCTATAGGTCGCCATAATGCAGCTAATGAATCTACTGTTCGTAGGCTAATTACAAATCAGAGGCAACGGGTTCGATTGCAAACATCAAAACACCAGTGCGCTCTCATGATCAGAAACATCGTTATTGTGCGCGACAGTGTTGCCGTGAATTCACAAAAGTCAATTCGCCGTCGTTCAAAACAGTTGGGTACATCGAAAAGCTCCCTTCCAAAAAGTAAGGGCTCAAAGACACTATATAATGTCAAATACGAATAATGTCTACGTTATTTTTTATTAAAAATTAAAGCGCGCGACATGTGGGTAGTTTGAGCGCCATAATTCGGTCAATTTCGACAGCATCGAAACGAGTGAAAAACGAAAGTTATTTGAAACGATGTTTTAAACCTTTTCGCTTTAGAAATCGGTTCTTCGAGGAACTCGGAGCTCGTCGATATCTTAAAAAAGAATTATTTTAAAGCGACTTCTAATATATTTTTTTTTACACACTTTAATATTTTCCTTTTTCATACAATTTTAGAGCTACTGCACTTTCAAGGAAAAATTAAAAATAAGTAACTCGCCCAAAGTTTGTGATGTAGCTCTTGACCTTGTTAACGTCACCACCAAGGGAACTAGTTCACCCGACTAGTTTCCCACCCACAATCTACACGGCAAAACCTGCCAACAATCGCCCAACACTCACCGGCATCAATTCCAGCTCATTGTCTAGGAGCAAACCAATCTTAGGCAAGCTAAGCTACAAGCTAGCAGATCCAAAATTGTATAAGTACCCATTTCTCAATGACAACACTACACACCTCCACCAGGAGACCAACTGGCAACACATCACTTCTCAATCTAGAAATCAACACCACACTTCTCCTGACGCGAGACTCACAGGGACCATCTCTCCCACGGCCTTCTTACGCAAGGCCAAGAGACCCCTCACTCACACACTTCACAGGGACCATCTCTCCCGCGGTCTTCTTACGCAAGACCGAGAGACCCCTCAACAATCTCACACCACACACCAAGAAGACAACTCTCAAGCTCACCACACACTTTTGCTGCCACCTGCCACATTCCAACGACTGTTCAACCAATACACATTTTGGATCATTTCTTGCAACACCTGACTCCTGCTCTCACTCCACAGATCAACGCCTTCATAGAGGCCAGATTACAGCCTATCTCTCCTCACCTAACCTAAGTCCAACTGGCCCTTTTCAGGGCCAGCAACACTCCTAGGTTCCGTTATTCCTTCAACATTACTCGCACCAAGCTCTCGAATCCTTCCCGAGTCACAAATCTTTCCTCTTCTATAATCTACCAGTCGCCTCCCAGCTCGACTCGACCTACTTCAGGGCCAACTCCACGTTCCCTGCACCTCTCTTCGTTCTCCTACTAACCTGACCCTACGTCAACCTAAACAAAAGCTTCCAAACTTGAAATTGGCCTACCTTAAGTTTTGCAACATTTGTTCATTGTATTATGCGTTTAATAGGTGTAAATAATCTGCATAATTTTATTCAATTTATGTTATAATGACCGCGGGGAACAAATTCTAAGGAGGTATTTAATGAACAGTGCAAAAATATTGCATAATTTGTTCACATATCCACTAAAAAAAACAGAAGAAATTTTGAGAAAATAACGCATGGTCTTTAAGGTATACCTGTTTAGCGGTCACTATTCACAAATATAACCAAAATATAGAGCTTTAGACAAAAATTACAGACGAAATAATTGAAGAAAAAAAAAATGTACGTACAATAAACACAAAAAAGAAATTAAAATATGAAATTGAAAAGATTGAATGCAAGAGAAATAACTTAAAAAAAGCAACAAGTAAATTTGCTTCAACCCCCCCCCCCTATCCCTTTCTCCATCGGTTTTTAGAAAAATGGGAAGCAGACATGTGACTAATAAGATTAACACTTAAACAATAACTACATTCAAACCCATCCACATACATACTCACACTAGGATTGTGTCTGGTGTAAGAGGCGTGTCCTCCCTTCTACTTGCTTCCCTAGCCAGACTTGATGATACAACCCATTCTAAGAAAACTAGGTAAACAAATTACTACTTAGCTACATTTAATTCCCAAAATTACAACTTCGTGACAGACTTTTGTAAACGTTTTATTCTTATTTACACCGATAAAAGAAACGAAAGGGAAGTCGGGTATGCGTTTACACAGAAGCATTTGAGGTCTATATATTTTTATTAAGGTACGGGTACTTACTGATAAGATATTGGTCTGGCATACACTTCACAATGTAAAGACAATTAAAGTTACAGAAATTGCCTTTTGATGTTTAACAACTGAATTAAATCCAATGTCACAGTTCTCCCATGCACTTACTTCTTGAAACCTTTATTCCTTTGTTTTGATTCTAAACCCGCTTTGATTTTTACTAGGAAAACTTTTCTTTGTGTGTGTTTACAAGCAAGTTTTCATTATTACTTTCTCACACATACAAAGTCAACTCATAATCATGTCTCATGTCATGAGTCAACAAATGGTTTTTGGTAATTAGTCTCGCGTCTGTAGTACGTATGGACCAAACGTCTCTACAACCCAAACTCGCGTACCATCTTAATCAAATTTGATATATGGGCATATTTTGGACTCAGGACTTACTTTCATTTCATTTTTGATAACTCAAAATTTGAGTTTATCTGTCATAAAAAAGAAAAGATATTCTTAAAATCAGCTAAAATTATGATTAAATGTTGGACAAGTGTAGCCTCTAAGAAACCAAATAAAACGTCCTGGTCCCCCATCTCTACAAATATGCCGGTATAAAACCAAATAACTAGCAGTGGGACTGTTATAATATAGCTCTAGCCATAAGTAAAATGTGAAGATTAAACACCCAAATTCAAGTGCAAAATCACAAGTAAACAAAAAAAAAATTTACGGTTCGTGAATAATTGGCAATAAAACCTTGACCGAAGTCATTAAAAGTCCGATGTTAATCAAATATGACTTATGCTGTGGACGTATTTATAGGACAAGCGAAGCAAATTTAGGGTCTTATTTAAATATATAAATTTTTTAGGAAGACGGTGTCTCTGTGGTTTATTTTCAACATTGATCGAGAACTATTAAAAAGATACTTTTGTTACAATTATTTTTTGGGTTTTTGTTATATTCAATTTTGGGGATTGATGAGTGAGAAAATTGTGCACTGTTTATTTGAATACTTATTATAAAGAGAATATCCGTAGACCCGGTTGATTGGTTATGTTCTTTGTATTGTTATGTGTAATCAGATTTGTTGGTCTTATTGGCGGATATGACATCAAACCTCCTCTCAAACTCATTTACAAAATTATTTGAGAAAACCTTGAGTTTGGTTCCAAAACGCAATTTTATCTGATCTCAGTAAGTATGCTCCAATGTTGTTTTGAATTTGTCTCTGTAATTTCCTTTTATTTGCAATTTGGCACACTGGTTCCTTTATTAAAAAGGAAATAGGCCTTTTATAGAAGAACCATCAGAGACTTGTTATAGTTTTTATTGTTGTCCTAGAATTGCCATTGTTTGAAGAATTGCCAATCAATACTTTTGTACAGGTCTTTAGGGAGCTACACTTGAGACAATTAATATATATATATATATATATATATATATATATATATATATATATAATTTATTACTTTTTGTACAAACTTAAACAAAATCAATCTATTTTAAATAAATAGACGGTGACAAACAACGATGACATTATATATTTATAAAATATAATATGTTTTTATTAGAACACTTTCATGGACTTCGTGAAATTCGTAATATTAATGCCTATATCCAAGAAAATTTCAAAGCCGATTTTCACTTTAGAGAGAATAAGAAAAACTTATGTGAAATTGTAATTATATATATTACAGGCTAAAAAATTGTGAATGTGTATCGTTTATGTTCCCGACAACTACAATTAGTAAATTCAAATATTTTACAAAGTAAAAGGCGTAAAAAGACACTAAATTATAGGTTTTAAATTCCTTTATATTATGGCAAAAATGTAACAATTTATTCCCATCACCGCTCCAATCCCCTCCCCACCATAGCCCCTACATGCATGTGCTAGCCACTCTTGAAATGACACAGTTCTGCGCAGGTTTCTTTCTGTCTGGTAGGCCTATTGCTCATGTATCATTAAGGATGGCGACCTTGTCATTGAAACACATTTGATTAAGTAAATGTAATTTTTGTCAGATCTTGTGTTCAGTTTTAATCTACGGATAACTTATATTGAAGTTAAATAAAATTTTAATGAAATAACAATTAAACTATTATTTCTATTGATGTAAGTATGGAAGGATAAGTAACATGATTTGAGTACCCTATTTATACTTTTTATCAACTTACTGAGATTAATATAAAGAAATGAAACAAACGTTCTACCATTTGTCTAGTACTGAGCGATACTTGGAAGTAAATAGTTTTCACTTATCGTCTCGGATTGGGCCATTCAATCAAAATCTCTGCAAAGTACATTTCATTGTTGATCAGCTGTTAATACTGCACACCTAGGAAATTAAATTTCCCACTTTTTTCTTAGTCTTTAACCTACTTTTAAAAGAAGTGACTTTTAAGAAGAACCCACTTAAAATTTTTGTTTACAGTTCTGTTTTGTTTTGGTGTAATAAAAACCTTTTTTGTAAGTTTGTAATAATTTATAATAGACTTCATTTAAATTATTTTTTTCATAATTTGGTCTGGAATAATTTTGGATATTATGAATAACTACCAAGATAATTTTTTTAAATTTTTTAGCCATACGGTAACTCGGTTACTTTTCAAGTCAAAGAAAAAAAAATTTAAGTTTTGTTAGTCATTAAAGAGGATTTGTTTGTTTGTTGAAAATATTTTGTAAAGTTAGCGGTTTTCGAGATATTTGACAATAAAAATTGTAAACGCCCGCCATATTGAAAATAGATGAAAGAACATTTTGGTTTTGTGTACATGGGTAAAAGATGTTATACCAAATATGTATACAAAATTTGAGTACAATATATTTCCTACATATAAAGATATTAGGTATTTTGTAAAAAAAAAAAAGAAGAAAAAAAGTGAGTAACTAGAAAACGAAGTGATGGGTTTATACCGCTACCTTGTGCTAATAACAACTTTTAAAAAGAAGTACATATGCATTATTAACAACAAAACTCAGACTCAAAGTTCTATGTACTTTTTGGACTTTTGTAAATATTGCCCTTAAAGTTCTTATATCTATCTATCTATATATAAAATTTTATCTTTTATAACACATAGAATTTTTAACCAGGTCCAAAGAATATTAGGCTATCCTAAAAAATGAACTCTTTTAAAAGTAATCCAAAATTGATTAATTCAATGATGATTATTTAATGAATATTTTTAAACAATACATGTTGTAGTGTGAAAATAGTTCGTTAGAAAGTGGAAGTCAAGATATAAATTTTTGTATACAGTCGGTAAAAGATCAAAATATTTCAAATATATGGTGCGCAAATATTGAACAAAATTTCTCAATCAAATACATAGAGAAACAAAAAAATAAATAAATCTCATGATATTTGATACTTAAAAGAAATATACTGCCATAAGTATGTAGCAATCAGTAGAATAAATCTGCATTTTTGTTATCGACAGTCCACTCGCCGTCCCTCTTATCTTCCCTCTCTATATCTGTCTCTATCTAAGTACAAAGTACAACGGCTGGTTAGCCTAGCTGTTCTAATACCTGTAGTGAGTCTACCTGCATTTACTCACCATGTACAACATTCTTTCATAGCTCCGTTAGTCATTTTTTCTTCTCTTGTCTCAAAATTCACATCTCAGTTCATAAATGATATGTTAGTCTGCAGTTTTGTGCTCTTTAGTGTTCTAAAATGTTAAATAAATTTTTATTTTCACGGCACAAGCTCACGTGAACTGCGACAGGATTTTCCAGGTATTCAGATTTACAGATTTTATCATATCATAAATTTTTGTTAATGTTTTAAAATAATTTGTTAATTATCATTTATTCATTAAAATATGTATTTCATGTTTTATTTAATATTCAATGTTCTTTTCTTGAAACTAAATAATTATAAAATTTTTCATTTCTTAAAACATACTTTCAAAAACCTTGAACAGACACATTTTAAGTTTTGAGCAATTATGTGAAATTAGTGCAAACTAATGTTGAACATTAAACAATCAGAATATTTTATTGAACATGTCAAATATAAAACTATTAGAGAAATCTCTTCTAAATCAGAAAATTCGTTTTACAGACTTTTGCAGATTTTTGCAAGTCTCATACAAGCTTTGTTTTAAACAAAACTAAATATATATAAATAGCTTTATAATCATCTAAGAAGCTTTTAATTATAATCTTAACGAATTTCTGTGATGCAATCAATTTTCTTTAATTTTGACAAGTAACCAGATATTTTCTTTAATAAAGAACTTTAATGGTACAACATGTCTGATTTTGCACAGACGCTAAAAAACGTGTTTTTTTTGCTTTAGCTAATACGCTGGTTGGAGAAACCTAGCAAATCTGGTTTCATTTTGCATACACCAGCAAAAGCTCTTAACATGTTTCTGCCTGCTTACAAAACACGTTTCGCATAATATATCTACAAACTTTCAAGTGCACAAAAGTGATGTTTTCCTTAAAACTGACTCTACAGAACTTTGACTAAACTTATATAGTACATGTGCCTAAATTGTTTCAGCGAATGTGTGTTTCTTAAAGCTGTCATTTAAATGTAGTCTAGTGTAGTTATTTATGAATTATAAAAAAAAATCATTGGGTGGAGCCTGCATGCAAACTTTTCGGTCCTTACAGCCTCCAAGAGGTTATTTTCTAAATTAATAAAAATTGACGTCAATTAATAAAACTTCAATATTCAAAATTTTCATTTTCTTTTTTTTTACAAACTTCTCATTTTATAACAAATTCTTTTATTTAAAATATATAAGTTTATTGGCCAATTTAGTATTTAAGAAATTTATCAAACAAGTAATATTATGTAACTTTTAGTCTAGTGATGAACCTGTGTACAATTGATATGATTTTTTTTTTAATTTAAAACATCAAACTCATTTATAAATCTTTTCATTGTTAAATTCTGTAACTGTTTTAAAAACTATCATCTCATAAAGTAAAAGGGGGGAATAAATATCAGTATCTTTTCATCTTTTTTTTTTATATTCTAATTTTACATTAAGGGCGTATAATCTTTTTTTTTTTTTTGGATTAATTATAATCCTGTTAATTATTAAACTGTGCTCATTGTCTTTTTTGTTAAATTTTGTAACTATATATATATATAAACTATAAAGGGGGGATAAATTTTCAGAATCTATTCATCAACTTTTTTAAATTATTATCATATGTTACATTAAGGGCGTATAACTTTTGATTAATTATAATCTTGTTAATCATAAGCTGTTTTTATGATGATTTGTCTCAGGATGTCTTTTAATTTGTAAATGATAAAATCTGAACCGTCGAAATTTCTTTTTTTTGTTCAATAAACTTGAGCCTTGTTAATTATTAAATTTGTCTTTGTCTTTTTTTATTTTTATTTTTCAAACATTGTTACCATTTGGTTCCGCCTTTTCTTAAATTTAAGTCCCCTGGTAACAAGTATACATAGAGCTTCCATTCACTAATATAAAGTTGATCTTGTTTAAATGAAAATGTATTTAGTTTTTAGGAGGGTAAAACAGTCATGGTCATTACTAAATATTCACTTGTATCGGCAAAATTTCTTAAACGACATTCCAAATCCAAAATAGTGGCCTTCTTTTTATTCCTACATATAAAACTACATGTAAGTTAAGTATATATAATTCTAAAACATTTTACTGAGGTATATTCCTATGTTGAATTTTTTTTAGGACAACCACTGTCAATGAATTTGATAAAGAGACATAACACAAACACATTTCCAAAAAATTAGTCTCTAGACATGTTCTTATGAAATATTAGGTTTTTTGGTAATTGAATAGAAACCCAAAATGAACATTCAACTAGTTATTTTGTTATTAAATTATTGTATTCAACATCCTAATATCATTTACTAATACAATTTTGGTTTGTGAACTTAAATTTAAGATTTTAAACCCAAAAGATCAAAGCCCAAATTAGAATGATTGGGCTTGGCTTCATTAAATGCAAATTGAAATATACAGATTTTGAATTTAAAAGTTGAATTATTACAACAACTGAACAAAATTATCAAAAAATGGAA
Source organism: Aphrophora alni (assembly GCA_963513935.1). Taxonomy (NCBI): domain Eukaryota; kingdom Metazoa; phylum Arthropoda; class Insecta; order Hemiptera; family Aphrophoridae; genus Aphrophora; species Aphrophora alni. The sequence continues at coordinate 130,785,394 of OY740769.1, read as the reverse complement.
CCGGCAGAGTAGTAAAATATGTACATACAAAATTTTGTAAAATCTATGACAGAATTTAAAATTATAGGATTAGTGAACATTTCATGGACCTGGGCCTTATTCAGATTTCTATGATAGTTTATTACACAAACAATGCAATTCAAACCACAGAAAGAAAGAAATTACGTGAGAACTTTTAAAAAATTATGCAAACTGTTGTTAGATATAGACTATTGTACTTAACCTCAGCATTATCTCCTGACCACACAAGGAAGATAACATTAGTCACACTGCAATATCTTTGTTTCAGTTTCACTTAATATATTATCCTCATTCCATAATTATGAGCAATATTTTGATACATAAAAACACAACAATGTATATGTAAAGCAATGTGGAGGTATTTAAAAATGTTTACAACAGAATCTCCGTCTAAACCATGAACAAAGTGAGTTCAGGCAAGAACTACCCCTCCCCCATGAAACCTTCAAAATGAGAATTTAAATCTCTCAAGGACCTAAGCATTATAAACAACACCTGCTCAAGTTTTTTAAAAATATTTGTAAGATTTTAGAAAATCCTGAGACTAAAAACAACAATAATAGTAATTTTTAAAACAAAGTAAGATAAATGTTTCCATATTGTATTAATTTACCGAAAAAGTGAGAGAATGGCTCACTAACTATAAATCAAACTTTCCCTCCAATATTTTGTATAGAAGTAAGAGTAAAGGGTTCTTATTAATTATGGTTTATTAATTATAAAAAATGTTCTTATTTTCAAAATATAAGATAATATTTTACATACTATAATGAGAAAACCGCTATTAACAACTGATTTGGCACATTGATAAATGTTTTTTTAGACATTACTCATTTCAAGCTGCAGCAGCAGATCATAGCTTTCATTATGGGTCAGGATTATCGATTATTTTTATCTATTTATGTTTCACAAATTACTAAAACTTAATAAATATTCTGCTCAAAATACATATCAAAATGAAATTAAATATTGTTAGGGGAAGAATGTTTTCCACACTTTTGTCACACATTACCTCAAGAATGAGTGTTTAGGTTTTAAGAAAATTGTAAACTTTGGTGTGGAGACTTAGTTGCCCTTAGGAATAACTAAATTTTGGACTAAATAATATAAAAGTTAAGGATGAAAACCAAATGAGATTGTAAAATGATTTCATGCATTACTTTAAGAATAAGTGTTCCGAATTATTCAAAATTTTGGTGAAAGCGTATATCCTACAGAATGATTAGACTTTAGTTATAACAGTTATAACAATTATGAGGTCATGATGAAAATAGGGTTTAACTCCACTGGACAAATTTTGTTGAATCTTATAATATTTATATATTTTAGAGTACTAAATTCTAATTTGATATTAATTTGTATGAACTTGGTCTCCAGATCCCCCATAATTAATAATTAACCCTAGATTTCCATATTTTTTACCAACAAATTATGATGAAACTCTTATTGTTTGAGTTTTAATGTACCGGTACTGAGTTTGAAAGTAAATCAAATTAAAATTACAAAGAAAAAGTATTTGTTTACTACATCTACCAATTGAATTATGATCTAAACCTCAATAATATCCAAAATAGATTAAGCCAAATCGTTTATAATAGCAAAGCTGTTACTCCTCAAGCGAAACGTATTTGTTGACTCTAGGTGGTTAGAATACCAGCTGTCGTTTGTGTGAAACAACTGTTTCTAGCCGTGTGGACAGACAAACAATGCAACTACAGAAATATCTTCAGTTCCAACAAATATCTGAGATTCCATTTCTTTAAAATTCATTCAAAATTAATTTGGTTTTATCTTCAGTTCATTTTAAAGAAAATACAAATGTAGGATTTGTGTTTTAAATGAACTCTAACCAAAACAATGTTTTAAATGTCTAATAAAAATTAAATATTTTTTTCAAATTTATAAACAACAAACCTAAAAAAAATTTTCTTTACATAACTAATCCACATTACTCTTAAAATACTTTTTCATAAGATGACATTTAATATGTGTAGAACCAATGGTTCACAATGGCCCTGCTGAGTGATAACACATATTCAACGTCTAATAGTAAGTATGTGTTTATACAAATATGTTCATAATGTGAGCAACATTATTGTGTATAAACATAAATGTGTGTGTTTATACTATTTAAGACATGACAATTTTATCAATGTGAAAAAAGAAAAAAATGTCAATTCCATCTATTTTAGATTATACTATGTACGTTTTCCTCAGTACTAAATGGAAAAAAAAATTGTATATGTGACCAGCTATGACTTCCTATGGCTATAGAAAGCTATTTAAATTTTAACTCTGTCTTAAACATGAAACATTGTGATGAGTTTTATTGAAATCAGATAATACACAACAATTGTCAACATTTTAGGTTTATTTTCTATATTAATGTGGACCTGGGAATATAGTAACAAACAAATTAATCTAAAATTCAGCTCTCCAATTTTTAAGATCTGTAAAAAATAAACCAATAATATAAATTTTCCTTACTTTTTGAGCCTAGCCATATTCTCATCCAAAAGCAATTTTAATAAAAGTCTACAGGTAATGCATAAAAGCTGCTTTTAATCAACCTGCCTTTTTGTGATTTAGTCCAAAATGTAATCATTAAAAGAAACACCCACCTTACATCAAATTTTAAAATGTTGAATCAACCGGATAATACATTCAAAATAAAAGTATGATAAACTACAGACTGACAAACAACAACAATCTGAAAAGACCTAACTGAGATATAACAAACAAAAGCGAGAATACAAGCTGCTAGATCATACATTTTTAATAATTATGAGTTTTAATTGTGTACTTTTACCCATTTTCTAGTTTTTCATATAACTAAGTTTAAGTTTCCTATTTATTTTCTTTTGACTAACTTCATAGGTTTTTTAATTGAAGTGAGGTTGTACCATTAAACAAGTAAAGCATATTTCATGTTGATATTAGTCAGCAATATCCAACAAATGCGGCATATACAGAAATTCTCTAAGAACACTTTAATTTATTATTAGAATAAATTCTTAATATGTTGCAACAAAATATAACATGTTTAACAGATTGGAATGTATTGTATTGTGACAGAGACAAGATGCAGTGACACAATGGACATTATAAAATAACCATTAACGATGGTTGAGAATACAATGACTAACAACAACTGTATGTGAATGATTCATAAATACATCTAAACAAATGATAGAACCAAACTGGATGAATTTGACATTTTAAAGGAATATTTCGAAACATTAGATTGTGACTGCAAAATGCTTAAAATAATGACAGTACATTACTAAAATTTCATATTGAAATCAAAGACAATAAAACCAAAAGCTATTTTCTTATGTATTACGGCTTGAATATAAAATTTAAGTTAATGGTGACAAAAAAGTAAAACTGTCTGTACTTTTAAAGACAACCAGTACCTGAACGTTGAAGTAAAATATTAATATATTAATGGACAGAAATTTTTATAGTGACAACTGATTAATTATATTCTAAAAGGAGAAACTAGGTAATATATCTTCCTGTTATGGTAAGATGTTTGACCACATATCATGATGACCCAACAAAAATAACATGTCTTGAGTATCAATGCTGTGTAGCCTATAAAACTTGTTTAGTTCCTTCCACGAGTGACTGACAATGTTAGAACACAATTTGAGATTTTCCAACAAATAATTACACATATTGTTCTGATGAATAGCCCAACCTATTCAGCACAATCTGTTGTCGACTCGCACAAATGTGTGTCTGAATTCATGAGATTGAAAGAAACTAAATTAGTAGAAGCAGATTGTGGTAATTCCACTGGTATTCAGGGATCACCGCCGTATTAAGATCACCAGATAAGATATCTGATGTGTGCGCACATGTGACCAAGACAAGCTGACAGTCGTTCTCAGTGCGCCGAGGTCAGCGGACGTGAGTTGCGCTTAATTAATTTAACTTTTTGGTAACAACCCTAAATGGCTACCTAAACCCTTAATTGCGGGGTCTGATCGACCGCCGGGTGTTACGTAGTCATTAGTAGGTCAACAGACTAAATTAAGAGAGAATTATTATGACCTAAAGGGTTTAACATAATTCTCCCATCACGTCCTGTCCTTAACCGTAAGTTCTAAACGATAAGAGTTAAGTAATTATAATAATTAATTAGTTAGTGTAGTAATTAAATTGTATCTCATTATAAGCTGGCTGAGAACATAGTGATTACTTGGGTTGAGACTAAGAGTAATTAACGTCCGAATATATTTTAACGGTTAGACCTAGCACGTTTTCCAAAACTCCCATTCCGGAACTTAAGCGGATCAAACGTCGGTCCTAAGCAATAACCAGGGCTGACATTCCCCGCAAGATAAAATTGTAGTCAATTAAAGTTATGGAATTTTATTGTAACTATTACAATTCAATACATTTTACTTTCCAATTATGTACTAAGAAATATATGGTAATGAAATGAAATTATCCCCAATGTTTAATTTAATTAGGTACTGTATTCCTTTAATTATTTATTTAAATCTATCATTACTGTTGTAATTTGTAATTTATGATGTGACTTTTAATTAAATGAATTTTTATTACAATTAATATAGTGCTAATAATGTGTTTGAATGTTAATTATAATGTTATGAATGTAAATTCAGCTATATAATTTAAAAAGTTATCAACAGCCAAGGTAGAAATAATGTGAATTTTTTTTTGAAACTTTGGAATATCTCCAATAGAAATGTATCATTTATTAAAGGAAATTTATGGTGATAAGTGTATATCACGTATTCCAGTTTTCAATTAGTTCAACAAATTTTAAGAAGTGGCATGATTGGAAACTATCTGTACACTGGTCATCTTCATACCTCAAAACATTAGAAATTGTCAAATTGTTAAAAAATTAATTTGATGAATCAGCTCACATTAACAAAGGAAACCTGTTCAAGAAATTTTACACAAAATTTTAACAGAAAAAAACTGTGCTAGAGGTGATGGCAAGACTTCTAACTCCTGAGTAGAAGAAAACTAAATGAAGATTTAAGCCGATATCCTCATAAACATTGAAAATAATCCTATTTATTTTGAAAATATAAAGACCCCTCAGTTCAGAAAGCACATATGTTCTTAAACCCATGTGATTTTGTTTTGCTTAGAATTTTCAAGCCTGTATTAAAATGAAATCCATTTTGAATCCGTACATACAATGAAGGAAAGAACGACAGAGTTCATGAGGAAGGTATCAGACGATGATCTGCAACATTTCATCCAACAGTGGAAGATTCGTATGGAGTAGTTTAAGGATTTAGATGGGGAATACATTGAAGGATATAGCATTTTCATAGTGTAATTTATTGAATAAAAATGATTTAAGATGTGATATATTATCACATCAAAATAAGGAAAATGTATCAAAATACTATAATGTACACAACATGCGAACATACAGTGTTCGCTTGAAATATTAATTCAAACTTACAAAAGACTTATTTAATCAGCTCTGGCTCACTATAACAATTTCACTTTTATTTTTATTAATAAAAAGTATTTCCCAAACATCCAAGTACCTTACCATATTCCTTAAACTTCACTATCTTTGAACTGGAAAACGAAAATTGAGAAAAATATTCTATTAAATATAATTTCAATATTAGCCTAGTCTGGGCAATATAGTTAAAAGAACAAGCTTCATATTGTATCGAGTAGATGCCTGGTTTTTCCTTCCAAAAGGGTAAGCATTGAAAATAAAGAAAGTAATAAATAACTGTCTCTTTTTTTCACACAAAAATGGAGGCCTAATGATAAAAAATGTTAACTTTTGATTATAGACAATCACTAAAAACAACATTTGAGTAATATAAGAGTATCTCTTAATACTATCTTAATAGAGGTTAAAACACTCAGAGAATAAAAAAACCTAATTATATTTTGTAGGTGATTTTTTATTTGTACAAATTGTCTTTCTATAAAAGCTTATACTTTTGTTAACTTTATGTGTATAGAGAAATAGTTTTAAAACCCTAAATTTATAACTTTTCAATTTTGATATCTTATGCAATTTATAAGATATTTTAATACCCTGCTAAAAACACTATATTTACAGCTCTGTATATCTATGACACAAAGTACTTGATATGACCTACTATGTTATTTGCTAGTGATGTAATTTGCTCCTGGAAAAGGGTGTATAAATTTTTAAGTACATTTATGAGTTGAACATATGCCTACAATTATTATTGTGTTATTTTAATGAATACTATGAGATTTTAAATTTTGTTTAAATGTTTAGCTAAATTCAGTGGCGGCTTACTCATAAGGACTCTCGGACGCCCCCCCCCCCCAATGATAATATTATTTTAATAATGTAAATACCTATATGTATTTAATTCTTTGGAGATAAATGAATTATGAATTGCCGCTATGGATTTCACCATCATTTGTAGCGGAAGTTTTACAATAGGTCTATAAAATATTTGACGAATGTATTCTGGAGTTCGGACGGTGGCCAGAGCGTCCCAGTTTCATTGCATTTAGTCATATGGGGCAAGCAGCAGACAGAGCTGAGGGTGCTGTGACGTCATTTACACAGCGTGTAATGGGCTTCTAGGGCAGAGTCCGAAGCTGCGCACGCAGACATCAGTCAGTGAAGCCACCATAAATTAGATGTTCCGCATTACTAAAAACCTTGTTTTCGATGGGCAAAATAAGTTGGCGCAACTGTTCTAAATAGTGTCTCGCCACTCACACAAGTTGTTTGTTTATGTTTTTAAGTTTAACCCTTTGTGATTGTGAATGTTAAGTGAATGATAACATGCCTTCCCTTACATGTATAAAATAAAACAGAGCCCTCCCATTGCCCTTAACCATCGGCCGCTACTGGCTAAATTGTAGTAATAAATTAATAAAATTAATCAATTTTACAGAATGTGTAAGATCGGATCTTACTGTATGATAAAATAAATGTCTATGAATAAATGAATGGGAGATTGTGGATAAATACTCTGTAACCAGGTCCCAACTGTCAAATCCTCAAACAGTCCCTTATTATGACCCTTTATCAAATACCTAGAAAACATGGTAAAACATTTAACATGCCTTACTTTTAAATGATATGTAATTCTATTGATGTATCAGGGCAAGTTAAAAAAATCCAACATAAATATTAACTTAGCACAATTATTATACATAAACAAAACAAATGGTTGTAACAAATGTAAAGAAGAATGGAATTGTTCCAAATTTAAATTATAGGTATAAAACAGTGGAACTATGTAACAATGCTTAGAAAATCATGTGCAACCACTCAAGATTTTTATGTTAAAGAGCATTTTATGCTCTATTTTTGTTAAGGCTATCATGACTCCAATAGCTTTTGCTTTTTCTCCTTTATAAAAAAAATCTAAATAAAATAAATGGTGACCACTAGAATGCCTGCCAACACATATAGTTTTGAAAAGAGAGGATCATAGCTCATTTCATAGTCCCTTGCACCTGCAGTAGACAAGTAACTAAAACATTTCAATATTCACTGTTATTTCCTGTTATACCAATACAGGAAATATTTTGTGGTTAACACTGTTATTGAATTACAACAAATTATTTACTGTTCACAATAGCCTAGGTCTGGTTTCCTGATTAGATAATATAGGCCTACAATAATTGGGTGACCACAACTGTGAATTTGTATGGGACATTACTGTAAACCTGTGTCATTAAACTTGCCCCAATCATCCAACCATGAAGTTCATTGCTTACAGTTTGTTTCATTACTTTTACATATTCAGAGACTTTTATATATTATTTGTCAAAAAAAAAAAGGGAAAAAGGAATATAATAAGGATTTATCTTTTGATATCTCAAAATACAAAAAGGAATTTTTATGTAGTATTTGTGTTGGTTTTGTTTAAATAATATGAATCACTTTTAACCTTTTAGCTGCTACGCCCGTATATAAACGGGCACAGCAGTGACAGTGTTGAGCGCTACGCCCGTTTATAAACGGTCTACTTTGTATTCTCAGGTGCTATCTCCGTTTTTATACGGTTTATAATATAAGTAGTCTGTTTAGTGCTGCTACCTATTGACAAACTGTTCAAATAAATTCACCTCTATATTTTTACTTCTATGTCCACGAATATACAAGAAATTTAGAAGGCTAAAAACGTATGACTTTTCAGTAATATGGTGCGTGGCCTACTTTCATAGTGGTTTTGTTTGTTGTTTGTGTTAACGTAAAAGTAAAAATGGATCCAAGTCGTGTTAGAGATGATAGTATTGAACGCATTTTATTTGAATATTATGGAAACGAGGAATCAAATGATGAAATAAGTAGTGATAGTGAATGTGAATCTGACGATAGTGACGATATTGAAATCGTAACCCCGCAACTGAACCTAAATGAAACATGTTAGGTTACAATACAAAACAGGTTATTATTAATTTGTGTCTTTTTTTATTATTTACTATGTTTAGTTATAATGTGAGAGTTTTTAAGTTTACTATTATAATATATTTGTGAAAAACTTGGAAAACAATAACAAAAAATCAAGTTTGTTCAGGTTAGGTTAGGATATTTTTAATATAAAAAATTAAACTACATAAATAAATTGTATGACTAAAATTTGTATATTATTATTTTTAAAACATATAAAAGTGACTAAATTAAAAAAAAAAAAACTTAGCACCAGGGGTCTGCACAAGTCCAAAAAACTTAGCAGTTAAAGGGTTAAAGACTTCTCGAAAAATAAAATAATTGTCATTAATTAAGCTGACAAAAAGGCGGTGAATTTCTATATTTTGATATCTAGGCCTAATAATTATGACTAAATTGAAGGATGGTAGTTGAATAGAGACTACACACACTGAAAACTCAAGCCGACTTGTTACGAATTTTATAAATTATGATAATTCTGTTATATGTTTTATTATTGATTTGAATGCCTCTGCTCATGAGTATTGGACCAGAAAATATTAAATAAGTAATCATTGTCATTATCAGACAACATTGAAGAGCTTTGAAAATAATGCTGTCAAATATTATAACAGTATTTCTGATAAAATGTAAAGAAGACATTGATGGAGAGATTTAGCTATAATTGTAACGAGTTCTTTGATTTTCCCCATTTAATTAGTAAAAGATAAGCCTGGGAAAAATAAAATAATCTTAGAATTGTAGAAATAAGTGAATTATATATATATATATATATATATATATATATATACATATTCCATATCTTTTTGTTTACTTTTGTGTGTTTTAAGTTATTGAATTTAGTCATGTTTGTATATTGTCTTGTTGATTTGTACTATTTTTATTATTTTTTTAGTTTTATCGTTGTACAATTAATTTTTAGGTGTCAAATCTGCTATTGTTGGGTTTATTTCAATTATTGTTTATTTGTAATTGTTTGAACTTTGTATTATTATTTATTTGGATTTAACACGTTCACTGCTAAAAATAAGGCAATTATGTACCCCACATGCTAAAAATTTTTCTTTAAAAGAACCCTACATTTACGTCTTTTTTTGATGAATCTAGATGTTATCTGTTAGTTTCCATCTTCAAAACCACGTTTTTTCCCATTTTTTAATTTTAGGGAGTTAGGGTATTCACTACACTTCCCTTACAAAGTTTTATATTTGTCGACACTTTTCTCTTATATCACACAAACACTGTTATAAATAATTAAAAATATATATTTACACAAATTTACAACCCTACCAACCAACCATAACCATCATTTATTAACATCTGCAGTAATTGTCAAAACAACCGACTACACGAAGTCCTGGAAGTTCTGGACATGACAAACACTCATACTTTTTTTTTTTCATTGAACAGGTAATGTGCATTACCAGTAGCATTTGGATGACATAAACATTTTTTTATACCACCTTAGAGTTTTGTGCTCTAAGGGGTAGTAGGCCTGCATTTGGTCAGACCTGTCAACGCCTTTCGTAAAACCATTGTATTTTACTATTGGCAATGGTTTTTTGTGTGTCTTGGTTTCTTTGTTACTAATCGCAACATTATTATTTTCATGTTTGGTTGAAAGATAATGGACAACCCTTTTGTCTATCCCCTTCCGCACCATTACATCTTCATCATACATAGCGATTGTCTCCTCAGTAAGAAGTGATGTGTTGTTGACTCTATCCAGTACTTGTTTTCTGTCCACTCTCAAAATCCCAGTACAATATGTGTCTTTGGCGACAAGTTTTGTTGCAAGCAGTATGCTGTTATAATAATTGTCCATATAAAGACTGTGAACACAATTTAATTTTCCCTGGATGAGGTTCAAAACAACATTAGCAGCATGGCCCTTACTTCCGAAGTCATCCAAAACATCGCAGTAAATTAGAAAGTTTAGCATCAAAGCATGTGGGTCACACAAAACATAGAGTTTGATACCATACTTGTGCCGCTTTCCGATACTTGTGCCGATAAACTGTCTAAAGTATAATCGGTCAAGCTATAACACCATGCCTTCGTCAATACATAAGATTTGTTGGGGATAGTATACATTTATTGAAGCAAAATTTATACAGCGAAGGATCAATAAAATTCTATCCCTACTCATAAATTTACAATAGGTGGGAATAAATGTTTTTGTTGTCCTCCAATAGTCCTGTAACCTTGGTTTTGGATCCAAGCCCATGTCTAGCAATAATCCCAAAAATATTTTAAATTTCTCAACAGTCAAATCTTTCCACCTACAAATATGTGATTTGAGAGTTGTAGTAGGTCCACAAAACAGTTACATCACGTTTCCAAAAAAAAAAAATGTCCACTAAAAGAAGGACAAAATCTATTGGCCTTGAGCCAGGACATGAGACATGAAGCTCTTCAGTTTTTGTAAACGGATTCGCCTAAATCCATTACTATTTGAAGCCCAAACAATGGGATTACTGTCATAGTCCGGGTCACATTTGAATCCGAATTGAGGCCATCAGTTACATTACTTTCTAATTCATCATCTGAATTCATAGCATCTGGTTGTTTACTTCCTCCATTGCACTATATTCATATAGAATAAAAATAGTAAAACATTAAACAATGAACTAATAAATGCACAAAATCGTAAACAGGACAACACACAGAAATACAGCAGTAAAAAACAGGTGGGACCAGCAAACTTAAAACTATGCAAATTTTAGACTCTCCATTTAGTAGTCGAACAAACATACATAATCTCAAACTGGTCGTTGCAATGTCAAGAACACAATAAACAGCAAACCATGGACAATGCAGGTGGGAGTACCAGAACTCTGTGCACATGCAACTACAACTAGGAATAAGTTGTAATAACGTTGCTATGAATCTTATAGTGTTTTTGCAATAAATAAATATTTATTTATTTAAAATTTTAAAGTTGTTTTGAAGTATCCTGTAAAATAGTTTCCTGGACTATTAAGGTACCTATATAATTTGAAGTTCAAGTTGCAAAATTGTAATTTTTAATATAACTACATATTTTGGATTGTAGAGAGTTGGGAGTAGTACTATCCCCCCCCCCTCCTTTGAGTTGCAAGATCTTACTTCAATATAACTCAAAATAGATCCACTGTGGAATATATATATAACGAGAGAAAGAAAGAAAGAGAGAGAGAGAGAGAGAGAGAGAGAGAGAGAGAGAGAGAGATCATTTTATCTTTGCCACCATTGGTATCTCATAAACTATTGATCTATTTCAACATGGATGAGATCCAGAAAGTTGTAGATTGCCTCAGGAACTTAACTTGCTTTTGAAATGGTGGTGCGAGGGGGTGGTCTCGGCACAGTGAGAATCATGCGATCCTGCACGGCCTACTTCAGGCAGGTTCTGGTCCTTGTTGCTGACAATATGGGTGTCACTTTTTTTACTATATGTTATTTTATTTTGAAATGTTACACAGCTTTCTAGTGCAGTATTATAATCCAGCTAGAAGTATGGTTTTCAAAATGTGAATAATTAACATTTCTTAAGTTGGTGGAGACCAAAAACTTTTCACAGTGTGATAAAGATTTTCCAACTCATGCTTTGACTTCCATACACATATAGTAACATTTCAATAGAGAAAAGCTATCGACAGAACTAGAAACTATTTTTTTCTCAAAATACAAAGATAAATTCCACAATTTTAAGACGTAACACTGACTTTCATGGTACTATGACATAATTGATGGTTTAAGGAGTGCCGAGTGAATGTTTTGAACAAATAAGTTCAGATGATCAAACTGTATATATTGCGTGTTTGTGAATTCATTTTATTCATTGCATCAGATTTTCATAAAATCTAAAAACAAGTAAGTTTTAGTTTGTAAAGCTATAATATTTTTGCTATAGAATAACTCAATTTCTTGTTTTTTACAGTAGGGGCATGTAGTTGTTGAAAATAAAAAAAGACTACTTTAAATTTTCCAAGACTTTTTTAGAACAGGCAGCATTTTACATATTTAACCATGAAGAGGGAGGGGGTGCAGTACAGTTCATCAAAATGATTACATTTTTTTATAGCCCCACCCTATCTCCTTCCATACCACCACTGGTAGGAAAAGTAGTACTATTAGATACACACCCAACACATAAAATTGGCATATTTTGAAGTAATTTAAACTATTGTATCAAAATGAATTTATCCAAATTAATGGTACCGGTAAAAAAATATTTTAAACTTTTTTTTAAAAGGATGTTTTATAAACAAAGTTACTTGATTGGATACTGATCAGATACAAAATATCCTTAGTTAAATACACATAAAATGTAACTGCTACTGTTTTTCTCTGGTAATTGTAGTAAACAAGCCTATCAGGGACGCCACTACAACAAATTGGGGGGGGGGCAAAATATAAAATTTCCCCAACAATTTTGACCGGATTTCCCAACTTACTGGGAAAATTTTTGGAAAATTGACCACTCTAAGAGTTTTTATGCTATTTTAAGTATACATATAATAATTTTCAAAGACAACATAATTTTTATCAGTGACAAAGTTAGTATATGATTTGAACGCTATTTGCAACTGAAAATATGTTTGGAATTGGCGCAGTAGTTCCCAAGTTTTAACAATTTTTTTCTAACAATTAAGATGATAAGTATTTTTTCCAATATATTTTTGACATTTCAGCAACAACATACATTTTATAACATGTATTTTTTTATGATAAACGGAACAACTAAACATGTTACTAATTGTTTGGACTATTTCATAGAATTTGAGAAGTTTACAGATTCTCACAGTATCAAAGTTGCAGGTAAAGGGACACTAAACGCTCTAGGAAAAGGTAGGATTGAATTGTCGAATGGATACAAACTGGTAGATGTGTGGTATGTACCTGAAGTAAGCAAAACTTTATTTTGTACACTATCTGCAATGGACAGAAATTCAAACAGTGAGTTTAAGTTTACTGCAACAGTATGTTATTTGAAGATCAACAATAACATTGTTTTACGAGGAACAAGAAAAGTCAACGGTTTTTTGTATAAAGCAGACATACATCCAGTTTTTCCTATAAAACAAGTAGAAGTTAATGTTCTAGAAGACAAGGCTACATTACAGTTGTATCATGGAGAGATGGGGTCAAGACAAGTGTTATGTAAAAGAAATGCTGAAAAAGGAGTTCAATGTAAAGCTTCCTCTAGAGACAGAAGTTTGTGATCCTTACATTTATGGTAAAGCTCACAGATTACCATTTGGCCACAGAAATAAATGTTCTAAACCTGGAGAACTGATTCAGTTGTTGTAAGTGGACTTTGTTAGGAATTAAGATAGTTTTAGTTAGAAGATAGATAAATAAAAATAATATTAAAGTCAGAATGGAAACCAACTGTTGCGAAAGACAAAAGTGGAACAATAATTATGATGAAATGCTAACCTTGCAAAGGCAGTCAATTTTAAAAACAAAAAAAAAAATTTTGACTTCTGTGGACAAAAGGAGACGAGGTCTTTGGATCACAGGAGGAATCGCTTCTCGAGGCATGTTCGGAAGATAGTCACACTTGGCGAGTAAGAGTGGAGACTGCCCGATAGTTCGAGAGAGCAATGTTGAAAGAACTTTGTAAGAAAGGTGAGCAAATCATTTTGTATTGGAAAACTTTTAATTGTTTAATACTAAAAGTAAACAGTTGAGTCATAACGGTTGGAACTATTCTGGGTTAATATTTTATGTTAAAGTTTATTATATCTATTTAAAGAACAAGGGAGAGATAATTGTAATGATAATATAAATTGTCTATGTATAATGAATACTGAGTAGTGATAATCAAAATTGTATCGAGTATTAGGGAAATGCTGTATTGCAGTTTATATATGAATATAAAATAAAAATTAAAGAGAATCTAGTAAAACTGAACCACTGAGTAGATTGAAAATAAAGAACCCAGGTCCAATAAAAAGAAGTTCCTAACAACAATTTGATGATTTTTTTCGTAAGAAGAAATATTTGGTATTGTTAGAATCCAGACATTCAAGACAACATTCATGACAACTTTGAGGAAAGTGATGATGAAGGAGAAGATGATAAAGAAATTCATTCTCAATCACAACTTAGAGATCGTTCAAAACTTAAGAAACCAACACGTTTTTATAATTTTGTGATGATGACTGATAATTTAGTAAATGGGATAAGAATTCCAGAAATTTATGAAGAAGCAGTAAACACGATCAAAGTAAAGATTGGAAACAAGCCATGGACAATGATTAAATCTTTAAAAGAAAACCAAACTTGGGAGTTAACAAATTTGCCAAAAGGAAATAAGGCTATTCCTAGCAAGTGGATTTACAAAGTGAAAATTAACCCAGATTGAAGTGTTGATAAATACAAGGCAATATTGGTTATTAAAGGATTCAATCAATGTTATATGGTTTTGACTACAAAGAAACATTTAGTCCGGTAGCTAAAATAAATACAATTCGATCAATGTTAAGTATTGCAGCAAATGAAGGTTTACATTTGATGCAGTTTAATGTATCAACTACATTCTTGTATGGTGAACTTGAAGAGGCGATATACGTGCAACAACCAGAAGGCTACAAAGATAACACGAATCGAGTTTTTAAATTGAAGTGAAGTTTGTATGGAATGAAACAAGCACCAAGATGTTGGGCGAAGCAGTTTGGAGGATTTCTTTCTGCAAAAGGATTTAAATCTAGTCCTGCAGATCAAT
The DNA here is from genome assembly GCA_963513935.1 of Aphrophora alni. NCBI lineage: Eukaryota > Metazoa > Arthropoda > Insecta > Hemiptera > Aphrophoridae > Aphrophora > Aphrophora alni. The sequence goes on along the minus strand of OY740769.1, from coordinate 130,770,248 downwards.
GTTTCTATGTAAAAGAGAGTAACGGCAGAAAATGTTTGTTGTGTTATATATAGATGATGAACTTTGTTGATGGCAACAAATAAGGAAGTTATTGAATTTTTCTTGGAAGATATGAAGAATGAGTTCAAGATAAAAGCAAAACCTGCATCATACTTTCTAGGTATTGAAATTGAACACATGAAAAATGGAAAAACTAAAATCAGTCAGAAAGCTTATGTAAGAAAAATTCTTGAGCAGTTTTAATTTTCAAGATAGTAACCCTGTATCGACACCAATATTAAGAGCACCAGTGACACCTTACTCTGGTTGAAGAGACTTTTTCAAGGAATGACTAAACTTGAAGATCCAGTACTAAAAGTGGACAATCAAGCAACAGTGAAACTAGTTCACAATCCCGAGTTTCATAAAAGAACGAAACACATAAGAATTAAGTACTTTTTTGATCGAGAACGAGTCATGGACAGAGAGCTAAGAGTGGAGTACATTCCTACCGAGAATCAGTTGGCGGATATGATGATAAAACCTCTAGCTAAAACAAGACTGCTGACTCTATGTCAAAATATGGGCATTGTATGATGGATTGTTGTGAAGACTTTTGGCTTGTATAAAATTAAACAAAAGAGAAAGTGTTATAGTATCTAGTCTAAAATACTATTCTATGTTTGTTTAATTTAGTTATCATAAGTAATATTGTTATTAACATAAGATTTATTTTTTTATATACTTTGTTTAAGCAAGTTTTTAATCTGAACTCTTCAAGTTGTTAAGTTGTTTGAATTATAAAAAATTTGGAAGTCTTGTAATTAAAGTTTACTTATATTTATTACAAACAAATCATTTTTCCTTTTTACTTATAATGTGTTTAAAAGATCATTAATCAGTTATTATATATATATAATTTAAGTTTGTATATTATATGTTTGATTTTATTTTATATCTAAGAATATGTTCCACTTTTTTCATATTTATTTTATATCTTTATATTTTCTTTTATACAGTTTATTTGTTTACTATAAATCACTGAATCCCCTACCACAAGTTTGGTACAATAACACAAACACAAATAAAATGAAATATTTATTTGCCTTATGTTATTGTAATTCCCTGATGTACATTTCGGTAACCACGTTACCATCATCGGAGGGATCTGAACTAATACTAACAAAATATGAAATCTTAAAATTTGCCTTATGTCATTGTAATTCCCTGTGTACATTTCGGTAACCACGTTACCATCATCGGAGGGATCTGAACTAATACTAACAAAATATGAAATCTTAAAAATAGTGTTCACATTCACCACAGTGCTCATTGAACATCTATGTTTATTTGTTTGTTTTATTTTATTACAGTATTTTCTAAAATTATATTCAGTATTGTATAATTTGGTTAAATTTTTTTGTTGGTTTACTTTATATTTATATATGATTTTATTGTCGTAGAGGTTGCAGAGAGCATTGACTTTTCTATATCCTTGGGTCATTTAAATGAGGCAAGATGTGCCTCTATGTGATTGGCTTGTTAAGAGTGGGAGGGGGACACTAATCAGCACTTAGTTTCAGGTTTATTTTTAGTCTGTATCAGTTAAGCTGTAACCCTCAAAGGGATGATAATTATGTCATTGCAATTTACCTCGGGTAGTTTAACAAACATAACTGCATTACGAATATAGTCGTAATTTTTCCCTGTTTTGTGGTTTGGCGATTCTTTGTCTTCCTTATAATGTATATTATATAGAGATATTATAATAATAACTCTTAATACACATATATTTTTACATTTTATTGAACATATTAGTATAAGGAAATAATATAGAACAAAAAAAATCCTGTTACCAAAATAATGAAATATCTACAAGGAAAAATTATCCATGTTTCTATACAAGAATACTGAGAAGACATTAGTAAGAGATTCATGAGAATACAATTCACTGTCATGTCTAAAATAGCAGATGTTTAAACAAGACACAAGTAGCTACTTCACAATAACAAAGGTTTACACAATCTTGCAATAAATCAGGTCTATTTGTCTTAACACAGAATGGAATCCTGCTGTTTGTGTATCTTTAAAACTGCAATCTGTCTAAAACGGAATGATATATTTCAAGGATTTCACCATAACACAAACAAAGCAAATGAAAAATTACACCAAAAATTCCATTACATATTATATGCAAGTACCTGGTCAACATAATTTTTCCATATTTATAAACTCAAAAAGTACAGGCAAAATACAAATCTCGATTAATTCTGTTCAAATATATTTTAATTAATGCCAATAGTTTATAAGCTACAAAAAGTATTAAATGAAACCACCTAGTTTGTATTCTAATAATGTTTATATTGTAAAACTCCAGCCCTATCTTTTTGACTTAGAGAGAAATTCATCAAGTGTGACAGCTATTGAAGGCGAAGCTTTAATATATCGTCTTACATTATTTGAGATAAAAAATTATTCCTATCTATTTGCTACAAACTGTGATATTTAAGACTAATTTTTTTAATATTTGTCAGGCTCTAATCTCGCTACCATGCACATTATAAATCAATATTAAAGTTTTTGAGCATTTGTAAGTATAACATATTTTTTATGGTAACCTTGATAATACTGTGCTTTATATAAACTATATTATAACTTGTATTTTTAGTTTATATGTACTTTATATGGGGGATATTTATTTTATGAGTTTTATTAAATGTTCTTCTTCTGAACATATTAATTACTCATATTTTATTGCAATTAGTTCAGCGATGGTATATAATCTTATAATATTTTAGAATAAAAATGTTATGTAAAATGAGAGTGATATTGTCACAGCTTTGAGAGATTTTTTTTTTTTTTCTAAACATTGTTGTATAGTGCTATAGACAAATCCAGTTTAAATGCTGTAGGATTTTCTTTATACAAGAAGATTGTAACAAAACAGAAAGTAAGTGGTACTTTCAACCTGCAATGCTATCTGCAACCTCAGCTGCTGCTTGTCGGGATGACAAATCAGATTCAGCAGTGGAAAAATAATAATTTACACCAACCGAATAAGGTTAGAGACGATAATAGTAGACTCTCCAGTTCACTTTATTTGAGCAGACTGCTCTACATATTCTTCTAAAGCTAATTGGATGCAAATGCAAAAAAGAGTGTGGACACAACTGAGAATGCAGAATAATTGGACTGGTAAGTATACAATTGTGCATGAAGTGTACAGGTTTTGGCAATCGCCCCTGTGCTATTGAAGAGGTAGACAAAGATGAAGACAAATTGCGAAATCTATTTTCACAACCAGTTTCTTTAACAACGGAGACCTATCAAAAGAAAAGAGCAGCAAATCCACAGCTAATCAAAGAAAGTAATCTCTTCGTATTGTTGAGACTATATTTGCAGTTAATTATGGGTTTTGTATCCGTATTAAAAATTTTCAAAATATTAAACTTAATCTACATAAAAATAATTGTACTTACTTTTCGATATTTAAAGTTTTTTTTTTTGTAATTTCAGGAAGATATACTTATTTATAACAAACAATTTTAATAATGACAGCAGAATGTATTCAACCTAGACGACACTCCGGTTGTGTTTGTATAGTACTTACGGCCAAAATATATAACCTTAGGTTTTAGATTTGGTAGATAATTATACATAATTTTAAAGTTTACAGTGTTAATCACTTTTGTTTGCACATTGTTTAAATATTCTTCCTTAGTGGACTTCATATTTAAACTTATGGTATATTATATAAGCATTTAAAATCTATTCCAAAATTATGTACAAACAGCTAAGATTAAAGAAAACTTGAAAAAACTCTTTTACATGTATAAAGGAATAACAGACACAATAATATTAGAAGCTATACATCAAAATGTTATAGCAAACGTAGAATCCAATGATGACGGTTAGACGGCATAACGAAAATCACTTTTTCGATTTCCGGATCCATGAAACTTTAAAATAACGGAGGTCAAATTTATTTTTTTTGTGATTACCAAACATACCCTATACTTGTATACTGGGTAAGTAAAATCTGTTTGAATATGCTTCTTGCATTATATATATATAATGCTCACAGGTAAAAAAACAAAAAGTCAGTTCAAATCTGATTGAAAATTTTCATAGTCCTCGCTGATGTTTTAACTGCAACCATATAGGTAATTAAAACACTATAAATTTCATGTCTTTTATATAAAAAAAATAGTTAAATGTAAAAAAAACCTTTATTTAGGTTGCAGCTACAAAATATTGAGCTATCGTACATATTTAACTATTTTAAAATTTGTGTTCTAACGGCTCATATTGTAATGGATCCATCACCAAAAGCAAATCGAGTGAAACAATTAAATACTGATGCAGCTTTTCATTACTATAAGAATAAGTTTAACTCCCTTACTTGTTCTCTGCATTGTGGATCTTTAAAGTAGCTTAGATCTGTACCATTGATTGTGACTTTCCCTGTACCTGGAGACCATAGTGTAACATCAGCTAAGGCAGTTTTTCGTACATTATCTACAACAAAAAAAAAAAAATATATATATATATGTATAGGACAAACATTATCATACAGCATTCTATAAACCCCAACACCTTCCACTGTAACACTAATTAACAGAAGTCCTTTAAATAATGATTTGCTCTAATTGTCTTGAAAAAAGTAAGAAGAGATAAACTGGGGAAACACAAAAATAACACATAACATAGAAACACAAAAATACTCAGCATGTAGCTGTTACGCTTGACATGGTAGGAAGTGAATTTCTTTTGTAACTTTTTATGGAGCCATAAGCAAACCTTAATCCTTGTAGTAATGTATGCAGATTTATTAAACTGCAATGTGCTATTATTATCCCATGTAAAACATGGATAAGAATAAACTATAGAAAAACATTCCTAAAATTTAACAAATTTTTGTAACCTTTTTTAAAAACATATTTAATGAAAGTAAATACCAAATCTGACTAAATTTTAGCCAAGGAATATAACTATTAATGTTGATTTTTTAAATTTTGAAATTATATTTTTATCAATTTTGTTTTTTGTAGTAACTCCTTTATTTTTTATTGTAGACAATAAATTGTCCCCCCCCCCCCCCTGTCGGAAGTGTTAAGGACAGGAATTTTATTTTTGAAGATAACTGTTATTTTTTAAATACATTAACAACAGCCAAGTCAAATAAGATTTTGTAAAAAAAAATAATCACTACTTCGGAATTATAATGTAATGAAATACAAAGATCAGAAAAACAGAGATACTTTATTTTTAACAAATTATTGTTATCTTATAATACATATTTGTTAACGAAACTGGAAGTTTAGAGTATGAGAAATATAGCCAAACAATTTGTGTGGTAAAATTAATTAAATCACAAAACTTACTTTTCACAAGAAGAAATTTCCTGCCATCAGGATGCACTTCCGGCTGTAAACAGAAAGAAAGATATGTATTATTTTGATAATTTAATCTAGGCTATTATACTACTAGTCTACTAATATAGAGCAAAGTTAGAATTTTGTGTGTAGTTTTAGGATTATGGTATATAATTTAGTTTAATAAAAATCTCTAGAGATTTTGTTTAGAATATTTTTTTTTTATATTAGTTACTATAGAATTTCTAGTTTTTAACCGCTTGTGAAGATTTGCGTGTTAAAAAATATAATATATTTTAATACAAACCAAGCAACCAATTAAAAGGCAGGAATGTAATTAAAAAATTACTGCTACAAATATATCTTTTAGCATTGAAAATGAAATAAGTTAATGCAAAATATTTGTTATCAAATTTGGTAAAGGACAAATAGACCACAAAATGACAAATTAGAGGAAAAAGCAAAAGTCCTATATGGGTAATACAGATGATACATATAGAAGTTCAGATATACTTAGATTTTTTTATGACTTTGGTCATATTTTTATAGGTTTGAAAAAAAAGTCTACAAACTTTGAAAAGCAGAAACATAAAATGTTGTTATTTTTTTGCTATGAAAATTATTATCTGAAAACACCAAATAGAGTAAATGTCAAACTGATGATGGATTTCATTAACCTTAAAATCATACTAAAGCAATCAAGATTCATTTATTTAAACTAAGGTTTGGTTCAAATACACACACAGACATGTGTGCACCCACATTCACACACACATACACACACCACACCATACATACAACCATTTAACACATACCTTTTACAAATTTGATTTGGAATTTGTCGAGGGAGGGGCCATGTTTGAATTGAAATTTGCGTTTGAGAAGGAATTGTGGTGCTTACTACTTTCTAATGATGATGCATCATTTCGAAGCGTTTGTCCTTGGTCTTAGGGGTAAAGTTGTCTAGTAGAAACAATATTCTCAGTGACAGCGGTAAGCGTAAACGATTCATAGTTTAATAGAGCACAAACTTTATATTAAATATTTACTTTTAAGAAATTTAGAATACATAAAAAATAACACTAGTAAAACAATTTATATGTATGGTAGAGGTTAGTGTGTCTTTTACGACAGCCGACGTGTGAGAGTATTGATAACCTTCAGCAGACACTTAGATAAGGAGCAGAAAGGCAAACAAACTTGACATTTTTACTTTAGTCCCAAGTGAATCTTATTCTTGTACATTTTAAATCAGAATGTCCAGTCGATTACAATTAAAAAGTTCCTTTACATTTCCTAGTTTTTCCCACCCATCCTGAAAATCTTTCGTACGTATAGTCCCATGAACCAAAAAGGAAAGGGGGAATGTAAGCACAACAATTAGATTTTAACTTTTAAAAATACAATATTACAAAAATCATAATTTTATAGTAATTATAATAATTATGATACATCGATGTTATTTAATTACATAGTTATACTAGTATGATTTATTTTGAAATGTGTGTGATACTAACAATGCAGGATGCACCATAACACAAAATAACTTTCAATATTTAATCTCTTACAGTTCTAAAAATATGTAACTATAATAAATATTTTATTCATTTACCCAAAAGAGAGTTAGATTGAATTTAGGATGCTTCTGGTATAATGTTGTAGCCTTCTAGCATTCAGAAGTATTAGCAATATTAATAGATAACAGGACAAAAAGCTCAAATACAAGAAATAAAAATATAGTTTTCAATTTTCATTGTTATATATTACATTAATTATTCAGTAGTTGGTACTACTATGTACTTCGTTATAAATTCAAATTACAATAATGATAATAATCTTATTAATCTGTTAACAAGTTTAGTGATTATTTATATATTTTTGGCACATTTTATTATTTATTACCAACAACCATATAATAATGGTGTTGATTTTTTAAAGCCGAGTCTTCCTTGGGTTGCAATAGATAGAACAGAGGAAATAGGTTTAAAAATAATAATAAAACTGTCATACACACTATATTACTTTTCTTAAGTGATTTTATTTAAATGAATTATAAATAAAAAATTATTTAAATCATTATGTTCTTTAATGGCACAATAAAAAAAAATATTCAATATAAAAAAATTAATGTTTTTTTATATTTTTATCTCGGGGTCAAGATTGGGTTTCACAATTAAATAGAAATATATTTTAATAATAATCAGTTCAATCTCACCACCATTTACAATGTTCCTTTTTTATACTTCTTCCTGGTAATTGTTCAGTTCAATACAATAATTAATCCTTTCTTCATGCTTTTCATAATTAATCTTTTTTTTTAATATTTCTTCCTGGTAATTGTTCAGTTCAATACAATAATTATTTCAATATTTCACTTTGATCAGACTGTTTTACTTTTCAATCGCATCCTATACATTTAAATATGTCAACTGCACTTCAGATAATCTTACACAAGAATAATTTGAAAATTTCTTCCTCTTTTTTAAATTGTTATTATTAATCATATGATTTACTGTTGTTTCAATCACATGGTCCCCCTGCACCTGCTTATTAAATTTTGTATTTTTTTTATGTAATATTTGAATAATTTCCTATAACTTTATATTTATAATTTTATTTTATTTACAAATTTATTCTTCAATTGTATAAAAATGTTACAACTGTCCTCCAAAATTTTAATTTTTAAAAAAAAATTTATATATTTATTTTTTTTAAACAAATTACTAAATTTTTATCAGTGACATTTTGCTATAGTCATTGGCTATTTTACAAACTTTACATACATCTCCCTTTAATTTGAATTTAAATTTATAGAACTTTTCTTTAGTTGGTGTCGGTGTTAAATTTCTCATTTGTATTACTTTTTCAATGAAATATTCTGCCCTATTTAGCATACCACCTGGTCTGAACTTTTCTACCTCTAGCCTACTCCTTATGCCATTTTGTACTTCATCATTCCAGTATTTTTTAAACATCCTCTCTTTTAAAGTTTCCAAATCATCAATTTCCTCCCTGACTATTTGCCACCATTTTGCAGCATTTCCTTCTAATGATATGTCCATAATGTCCTTAATACTCAAACTATCTCTCCCTTCTTTAATCCTTCTTTCCTGTATCTTACTTATGTATCGCTCTAAATTCCTAAAGTATTCTACTGGGTTTGAATTTCTTCCATTAAATTTAGGCATATTCAAATCAGTATTATTATTCTCACCAATATAAATTATTTGTGGTACACCTCCAAAAGTTTTAATTTTCTTTAAATTACCTTCAGTCTCATCTAACCTCTCCTTAACTTTATTTAAGTCTTGGCCTAATTCCTTATTTTTAGATTCAAATTTACTATCTAACATCTTAATGCTTTGATGTTGTTCTATAAATTTAGTTTCTATCTTTTTATAGTTTTCTTCCATGTCCCTTTCCAACTCATTTATGTTTTCATCCATTTGTACCTTAAATTCTCCCATATTCTCCATTATGTGTCCCTTAAATTCATTTAATCTCCCTTCCAATTTCTCATCTAATTTACACAATAATTCATCTTTGATTTGGTTAGAATTTTCTATTAATTTTGTGTTAAAATTTTTTAACTCTCCCTTAAATTCATTTTTTAATTCATTTTCTAATTTATTCATTTGATTTCCTAATTTATTATTCATTTGGTTCAAATCTTCTTTCAAATTACCCATAATACTAGTCTCCATCTTATTAAAACGTTGCATCATCATTTGAACTAACCTATTCATGTCTGATCCCTGTCCTTCGGTTAGGCCTACATTTTCATTTAAATTGACATTTTCCTCCTCCATCTGTCTGTCCACGTTGTGAGCCTTATTTATAATAAGAAATTTAATTTAATATAGTCTCCTTTTATTTATCGTGCCCCACGTTGTGGATGCCAAATTTATATTGCTTCTTCCTGGTAATTGTTCAGTTCAATACAATAATTATTTCAATATTTCACTTTGATCAGACTGTTTTACTTTTCAATCGCATCCTATACATTTAAATATGTCAACTGCACTTCAGATAATCTTACACAAGAATAATTTGAAAATTTCTTCCTCTTTTTTAAATTGTTATTATTAATCATATGATTTACTGTTGTTTCACTCACATGGTCCCCCTGCACCTGCTTATTAAATTTTGTATTTTTTTTATGTAATATTTGAATAATTTCCTATAACTTTATATTTATAATTTTATTTTATTTACAAATTTATTCTTCAATTGTATAAAAATGTTACAACACAAAATTTTGCAAAGGCCTAAACATTGGTGGTCAAAGTTGTATTTCTTGATAACTCTGTAAATATACATGTTGAAAAATGTCAAAGTGTCGAATTTTATGAACAATATTTTTTTTAGAATTTCATACTATAAAATTATTAGGATTGACTTTCATATTAATATTTTTCATATAATTTAACAAAAGGAAAAGTGTATAGAATATTTTATTTTTATTTTTTCAAAAATAGCTTCAAAATCTCTGCACAATTCCAATTTTTCTCCCATGCATATTAAATTCCCATAAAATTTCCTATTGTCCATGAATTTTAGATCTCTGTACATCCTTGAAATTTTTATTTCAATTTTGTATTGATAAGTACCGGTATTTATTTTTAATACGATTTAAGTGTACCAATTTTTAAAAAACATACATAAAACAAAATTTGATTAAAATGTACACTATCTGGACTGAGTTCAGTTTAATCATAAATTAATTTAAAATTTTTATTTAACCTTCAAACTCTCCAATAATAAAATAGAAATTCTGTCAAGCTTGGTTTGAAAATTCAAAATGTGATTTGGTTTGATTGTACAATATTTATTAAATTTTATTTTGAACATTTTGACTTTGAACTATAAGGCTTGCATACTCCTATAGAGTACAATATAAGAGATGCAAAATAAGAGATGCTTTATTCCATACAGTATATTTTTTGTTTATCTTAAATTGTTTATCTTTGTTTATGTTTAGGATTTAGAAGTAATATTGTTTTGGTTTTTCTTTCCTGTTGTGTATTTTAATTTAAAGTAATGTATTATTATGTCATATGTCAATTTATTTGTTTTGTTTTAGTTTGTTGTTAAGGAAAGCTTTATTTTTTATCTTAATGTCTTTTTATGAATCTAAATCATGTTTTGTTTATTTAAATGTAATAAAAGGAATGGGGGAAAAAAAAAAAAAAAAAATCTGATTCACTTGCTATGCTCAAAATTTCTTGGTTTGGTAATGTTTCAGGATTGATCCTATTATTACGCAAATTTTCCTTACCAACTTTTACAAATTAAAAAATGACATACATAACACTACATTTCTTTCTTTTGCACGTTGTCATAATTATAAATTAATAATATAAACAAAATTACAAAGCATAGACTTCTGGCATAAACTGGTATTTGTAAGAAACTGATTTAGTTTGTGACAATTACAGCTTTTATAATAAAAATGATTAAATGGTACCAATATAAAGAGAAAAAAATACTATAATTTTATGGGACATCTGATGTAAAGCATTACAATTACACTAAAAATATATTAAACCTGGTCAACAAAATTGAAACATATTTCCATAAATGCATGTTCGAAATATTAAATACAATTGTCACATTTGAAAACAATATTTCGAAAAACTAAACCTTTAAGGCATAGAAAAACCATTACGTGACCTTGGAATCAAATTGAACAATAAACTGACAACTGACAACAATAAACACAAATCAAGATTATTTTTTGGAATTACTAGATTGATGACATACTCTGTTTATTTAAGTTAAATAAGAAACAGATCAAATTTGTTAACATCTTCATTAATAACGACACACCAAACTGTAATACACAAGTTAAAAAAAAAAACAATGTCATAAATGTTCTAGATCTAATCATCAGCAGAACAGATCGAGGTCATGATTGCAATATACAGTATGTATGCATAGACCAACAAAGACCAATCAAACCATATACACCAAATTCATTCATTATCAGTCATAAATCAACTTTCAACTAAATAGTCCATAGTCATAATTGTCAAATACCATTCACTTAGGGATAGTAAAAGAAAGAAATTTTGAAATTAATAAGATAAAACCCATTTCCTTGACAAATGGTTAGAACCGCAAAACAAACATAACACGATAATAGCAAACAAAATAAAGAAAAACTATGTTAGGTTGGAATGTAGGTTATACAATCGTAATTTTAAAAATATACTTTAGATTTATAAAAGATTGAATTTTTCAGTGAATAATTCTAATTATAAAAGTCAGAAAACTAGAAGTTTGCACAAAGAACACAAAATGACCTAGTCAGTTATTAAACTAACCTCGACCATAAATATATCAAAATAAATTAATTAGAAATATTACATAAATGTAAATAAGTAAGAAGTAAAATAGTTTTAAATATTCTAAAACTCAACATTATAAACACCAAAACTAGTTTCCAATACAACATCATTTACAAAAAAATAATAAAAGAAATATATTTTTTTAAATATTTCTCATAAATTAAGACAAGATTGTTATGACACTTTGGACTCTATATACAGTAGAACCTCTGTTAACCGGCCTCGGATTAACCGGTCCTCGGATTAACCGGTCCTCGGATTAACCGGTCCTCGGATTAACCGGCCTATATCTTAGTGTACTGGTTGGATGAGAGTTTCCGAAAATAAATTGTAATTGAAACACCAAAGCGGCGGCGAGTCAAACGACTTTGTCGATAGCAGTATCCCATTGTCGGCGACGTAAAAACACCGCGGCACCAAAGCAGCGGAGAGTCAAACGACTTTGTCGATATCGGTATCGCATTGTCGGCGGCACCAAAGCAGCGGAGAGTCAAACGACTTTGTCGATAGCGGTATACCATTGTCGGCGGCATAAAAACACCGCGGCATTGGCACCCGTGGGTATAGCAGACATACACAGACAAAAACGTGTGATGTGCCGCTTTATCCATGAATCAATTTAGTATAGCCTACATTATGGAATATATAACATTTCTTTTCAGTTTTCTTGGAAGCGTGTGTTGGTTTAGTTTCAGACGCGGTTAAATGTGTCAAAAGACTTGACAGAGGGGAATCTGTAAAAAAGCTTTGTAGTGTTTAATTTTTTCATGTTTGATGTATAATATACATAACATAATATATACGATACATTTATGTACAATAAAATGAGTTGCAATAACATCTTTATTGCATTATTTTTAGTGCTACCTCATTAAATAAGCTTTCTTTGAACGAAAACTGGTTTTTCACGGGAACCTCGGATTAACCGGTCAAACGGGCAACCGGCCCGGGTGTCAGTCCCGACTAGACCGGTTAAGAGGGGTTCTACTGTAATTAAATATTTGCATACTTGACAAGTCTCTCTACATTTCACAAATAGTTTTGTTTACCATTGGTGCATCAAATGCAGTGCTTTGCATCATAAGTGGCTTACGGTACTCCATAATCACATCCTTGATACGGTATGAGTAAGGATGAACAATCAGTCTTTCAACAGAACTTATCAGTTGGGTATACTGCAAGTAAACATTACAGTATTATTCAAATTAATATATTATTATATCTTAATAGTAAACAAATAAACATAGAAATATACCTTTCTACAGCTCATAATTTGAAAATCTGTCTTTACAGTTGTTTCATAATTAACATTTGGAAAAGGAAATAGGCTGAATTATTTTTTTCTATATTGCTGTCCATAATTCCTTATTTATAATGTGAAACATATTGTAATCATATTTTTTAATCAAAAATGTTAGTTGTTAATAGTTAAACTTTAAAGGCAATTGAGAAATTAGTTTATTTCATTCTAAATGATTCATTAATGAACAAATAAATTATTGTGCTGATCTTTCTTAAAAAAAAAAAAAAAAAGGGATCTCTATTAGTCATTGACTGATATATCACAATAATTAATTAACTATGAAGTAAAATTAAGAACATGGATTCACTTAATGAGTAACCAATTATGGAGATTACTACTGTACATAGAAAATATTCACCATGCAGCTGAGTGGTGACCACTTGAGTGAAAAATAAACCGAAGACCAACCCTCAATTGTCCCATTTTTATCGAAAACGAATATGACTAAATAAAGTGTGTAAATATGGTGAAATACGTCTAAACTTGCAACTGAGAGAGTAGATTTGGAAAAGGACACACACGCGCGCACACATACACACAGACAGACATATATAATAAATATATGTATATATACACACCTACAGACAAAAACTCAAACGAGGGCTGGTTCAGATCAGTTGGTAAATTCAAGCTAGTTGCCATAGCAACACACATTGTTTGTTGATCCGGTCAGTAACTATTAACCTCAATAGTTACTGTATTTACTTTGTTGTGGTAGTAGTGACCAAATTGAAATGGAGAGAATTTATTACAACTACCTTGTGAAGTTTCTGCGATGATTCAATATCTGCAAGCAGAACATTGCATTGCTGATTATATCGTCTTTATGAGGAAATGTTATGGAGTGAAAATGGTGTAAGAGATTGGCGCAGGAAATTCAGGGATGGGGATAAAAATATGCATGAAGAAGAAGTAAAAGGACATCATTCAATTGTGACTGATGAATTGGTTCAAAAGGTTGAAGAAACTGTATGTAAAAAGTACCATTTTACAATTTCCTCAGCTTTCAGAGGAGTTCCGACTGATTTCTAGAAATAACTCTATTAAAATTGTTACTGTCAAATTGGATTTTCATACATACTGTGCAAGGTGGTTGCCTAAGCTGTTGAGTGATCATCACAAAAAAACAAATATTGAGTGCAGCTTTGATCTCTAGGATGAAAGTGGGGTTTGTAAACGTCGAAACCAAGGAACAATCCAAACAGTGGATGTACCCTCAGTACCCAAACAAACCAATAAATTCAAACAAACACTGCATAACCAAGAAATGATGGCTACAGTGTTTTGGGACTGTAAGAAGTTTTGCTGTCTGACATATGGAACCTGGCACAACAATAACAGCAGATGTTTATTGTAACATTGTAATACCCTTGAAAAAGCTTCAGAAGTCGATTGAAACAAATTACTCGCATTGTTTACACGCCCTTGTTCTTCTGTATGACAATGTAGCCCCTTACAGAAGCCCCTTACAGGCTGTGTGAGTGCTTTGCTTGTTGTTGAAGTGGGAAATGTTTTACCATCCACCATACAGTCCTGACTTGGCACCAAGTGATTTCCACCACTTTACGAAGATGAAACCCTGATTCGCTACTAAATATTTTGAAACAAAAGAAGAATTAATGGAGTTAATTTTAGAGGCTTAGTTTTTGACAAGGGAATAAAATCCTGGTGTCAAGATATGACAGGTGTCTGTAAGTTTTGTCATTGTAAGTGTAAAATTTGTTTATCTGTTTTTAGATTCATTTACTGGACAAACGCAAGTTAAATTCTGAACACCTTTCATATACAGTGTATACTGTGTGTACCACAAAAACTTACTCTTAAACGGGCATGGAGTAAAAATGTTATGCAATAATAAAACAAACTGTTAGAAAGTTACTTTTATCAGGCCTGGGTTCTTTACGCACAAAAATCAGTGGTTCAGTTTTACAAGATTCTCTTTAATTTTAATTATTCGAGCAATCACAATAACTATATATGTATATATTTATATCATCACAATTTTTATCTTATCTCTCCTAATCTTAAAATTGTATCCAATCAACTACAATATGAAATATAAACCCAGAATTGTTACTTTTTCTTAAAAACATTACTAATTATTTTCTCTTAGAAAAAAAAAGAAAAATATTAATTCTTACTTTATTAATTATTTTGTTCATTGCTAGGTCATTACATTTTTTATTTATTTCATAAAAATTTCAACAATTGTAACTACTTGAACATACAAAGTAAACTAAATCTTTTCGAGGAAAAAAATTATTTGTGGTCCAACACTAACTTATACTCAGATTATTAAACTATAGCATCTATATCTCACAATAATCTTTTTGGTTTTATATAAAAATCATCAAGTAATCGTATTATTTTCAAACCCTTCATTTCAACTCGTCGCAAATCCGTTGTAAAACCATTATTCGCAGAACATTATTTATTCGCCTTTGAAATCGTAGAACACCTTAATTCGTCGTAAAATTATCAGAATACCTCAATTTGTCATAAAATTCGCCGATCATGATTCATTGTAAAAATTCTGAGAACATTATTTCCCCGTAAACTTGTTGAACATAAATTCATTGTAAAAAATAACAGAATATCTTAGTTTGTTGTAAAAATAAAACTCCATAACACAAAATAATCATTTCATTTCCTCTAAAGAATAAAACCTTAAAATTTTCCTGTTAATTTCAATACAAATCATTTCTTTTCTCGTTTTTCCTTACAACTACTTTGATTTTAAACATATTATGTCAATAAAAATTTTAAAACTCTCTATTTCTTCTTTAACAAAACAAAAAATAAAAATTTTCATTAATTTTTTTTTTTTTTACTCCATTTTTACTAATAACAATTATCTGACCTAGCAATATTCTGACAAACTTTATATTTAAATTCTTGATTTCGGTTAATGCCAAATTGATTAAGGCAACCTGTATTCAACGGCAATCATGTATTTGGAAATATCTAATAGGTTACAACTATAACTGTTGTATTAAATTCCATGTGTATGCCTTCATGCTACACACATTGGAGAAGTATTTTGTCAGCATTCCTTGTGTAACCTTACTATGTTGACTAATTACTAATACAACCAAAGAATGACTTATGACATAATATTTTATTACAATCGTCTCAGCTACTAAATTCACCAAGATAAACCTCTGTTAAGCTTTTATAAGTCTATTACCATGATGACTTTATCGTAGGAAATAAGAAGCAATTTCACTTTAAAATTCAGTACACATAAATAAAAAGTTAAAGACCAGAAAATTCCCCTACTCATCATGTAACGTAACCTTCACACCACACTTCATTCGTAATAAATCTGACATAAGTATTCTTGTGCCCACTCCGTTCATTGCTTGTGAAACACAAAAGACTAACTTAAAATTGACCGCTAATAATATTAACCCATTGCGGGCAGAATAAAAGTGTGCCGCGCGGCACCCAGCAGCCGGAGTTATTTCGCCAGCCACTATGCGCATCTTTGCGGGCGAAAAATGTTGCCTTCACGTCCTTTTCACATATTGGTATTCAAACAAAGCTATATATTTTTTTTATAAATGTAAACAACTATAATGAGTAAAACTAAACTTTAAAACATCATCTTGGTCTGAAGGTTCAACCACTTGTAGCTTGTCAAAAGCTTCGCACAAGACTGGATTACACACGAGCAGACGGGGACAAACACGAACTAACTCATTCCCATCCATAAACAAAGTATCAGTATCACTATCACTGTCACTACCACTTTCTAATAATAACGTATAAAGTTCCGATGAACGTAAATTGTCACCCATCTCGCCAACAAATGATAACAGACCGGCAAACTCACTCACTCACAAAATGGCGGGAAACTGACAGTATAATAAAAAGTAGGCATTCGCAAACAATATGTTGGATTTTTCTTGAAATACATCGTATGGCATCCCGCGCACAATCTATTGGAGATAATTTCAAACACAAAACGCACAGTGTAGCGGAGTTATCATGAATCACAACTGTTATTTAACAACGCAGAATAATTGAACATTACATAGACGTCTTTCGGAGTTTGGTCCACCTAACACGAGGAAGTGAACGCAATGGGTTAAATATTTCTAATTGCATAACAACCATACGCATATATTCAAAAATCATTGACCCTAACTTTATAATATATAAATTTGTCTTAAGTCAACAGTATAACAAACACACAGAACACAATTCTCATTAAAAAAAATACGCCTAAGTATCAGACGCGTTTCAACGACAAGGTCGTCCTCTTCAGTGATACACAAGCTACACCAATCAAACTATAACTGAATCTAACGTTACGCCGAACCCCATATTTATACAAACTGAAGAGGACGACCTTGTCGTTGAAACGCGTCTGATACTTAGGCGTATTTTTTTTTATGAAAATTGTGTTCTGTGTGTTTGTTATACTATATAATTTTTCTCATAAGTCAAGCTCAACATTTAATATGGTTAAGTCAACAGATTAAACAAATTTTCATAAAAGTAATAAATAATCTTCAGAAAGAATAAAAATTTGACAACCTAAAAGCATAGTAACAAATTGCATATAAACTTTACTTAAAACACACAATATTTCTCAAAGTTTATAAATAACTAATTATTACAAATTAACTTTTAAACACAATTTAAGAAATTAACCAATTAATATAAACAAGTAATTGTTCATAAATTTTAAAAATAACAAAGTAACACATTGACACAAATTATTCCAATTAATGTTTATTACGTCAATCAACTTCAAGTCTACAATCAATCAATAAAAGCAACAAATAATAACATAAAGCAATAGAGTTTCTAGTAAAAACCCATGATCTATAAGAATTTAACAATTATATTCAACTATGTTACTAATTCTTCAACTAATTTAACAAATGTCTTTAAAAAACATCAAACTTTTTAGTAAAAACTAAAAGTAAATTAAATCTCTTGGATGTTTGAAAATAAATACAAATTTACATCCCCTATACTTCCTTTTTTTTTAGTGACTCCAAAAATGTGGTAATTGTGGATTTTGTGTATGAGTTACAATAAATAGTCTACTGATATACTAAATTTTGGGCACTACACAGTATATCGAGAAATGAGTAATATTTCACAAGTATTACTGTGAAACACCCTCATTTTGGATCAACCTAATTTGGAAATTTGTGAGAGTTATATCATATGATTCATTAACATATATAGCATATTAAGATCTATTTACAATACTGTAGTCTTATGTTACTATATACTTTACTATAAAAACCCTATAAGGTTTCAATTTGCCTACACATAATATTTTACTTACCTCAGAAACAGTAAGTTCTTCAACAAACTTTTTTTCTATTTCTTCTTTAGATAGCCAAGATGACCCTTCGACACTCCTAATTAACAAATTGAAATTTTGTTTTAATGAAATAAAATTATGTTTTCTTGTAACACTATTTTAAAAAGTTAAGCAATTTTTTTCTTTTAACTTTCATTTAGATAGCGAAATCAAATTTTTACTAATATAAGAATTGTATTTATAGTTATAGATTATTTGAGCTAACGAACTGACTAAGCCATACTAAAACCAAATATTCAAAATAACATGGTGAAAATTAGTCAAAAATGTCCCCACTAGAGCAGAAAAGTTAACTTCACATTGTAAAATGGTTTGATTGATCTTGTTTCTTAACGTCATGTTCAAGATATTGCAAAAAAATATATAAAATAAATTTTATTCAAACCAGAAAATTCATACAAAAATTATTGTATAAATTAACAAAAACACACATACATATATATACCATGTGTCCATAAAGTCCCACCCCCCCCCCCCCTCTTATTTTTTTTATTAATGGAAATAGACAGATTTGCTTTGGGGAAAGTTTAAATAACCAAAGGAGGAGTTTTTTGAAGTATAAAAATTTTCAACCCTTACCCCCAAAATGGGGTAGTTTGGGGGTATGTCAAGAATTTTAAATAGCAACCCCTATTGAGTGATACCTCATTTTAAAGGTCTTTTCAAAATAAGATAATGGCGCAAACCAGAGGTCCCTAAGTTCATCCTAACCAACATAGCAACCAATCGAATTGTGAATTTTACGTTAATAATTAGACCGGAAATGTTACGAAATGTACAACAAGTTTTTGAGTCCAGAATCTATTTCTGCCAAAAATTAAATGGTAGCCATTTCAAGAACTTAATACGAGCTAAAAAAACAAGGTAAGGCTCTTACCATCATTTTACCAACATAGAGCACTTTGTAATGAAATAAAAACAACCGGAGTTTGTAGGTTAACATTCACAATTCGATTGGTTGCTATGTTGAGTAAGATGAACTTAGAGACCTCTGGTTTGCGCCATTATTCTTATTTTGAAAAGACCTTTAAAATGAGGTATCACTCAATAGGGGTTGCTATTTAAAATTCTTGACTTACCCCTTAACTACCCCATTTTGGGGGTAAGGGTTGACAATTTTGATACATCAAAAAACTCCTCCTTTGATTATCTAAACTTTCCCCAAAGCAAATCTGTCTACTTCCATTAATAAAAAAAATAAAAGGGGTGGGACTTTTTGGACACATGGTATACAGAAAGACCTTCAAATATTATTCTGTTGGTCAAGATCAGTGTACATTTCATGATCCCGGCTCTGGGTTGTAATAACTATAGACTCCAAAATAGAAAATTAATTCCAAATGGAAAATGTGCTATACAAATGAAATGTACGAAATTTCTTTTGAAATGTAACCTGGCATAGAAAAGCTTCCTAAATTATCACACATACAATGATCTATAAATAATAATAATTCAAGGCCTAATCAATAATTTTAACTATTAAATACTCTTACTTATTTTATAATTAAAATTTTGTATGTAAAATTACAAATTTAACACTTACAAGGCTAATTTAGAATCTGGACTCAACTGCTTTCTGATCATCGCATCTTCGAATGTATTCAACTCCTTCAAGTGAATCACTATTCCCTATAAGAACCAAAGTAACAATTCTGTTTTACAAGAATGATCCACAAACTTTATATAAATAAAACAAAAATCCCTGTCACAATGAAAAAAAAAAAAAAAGAAAAATATACATTTTGAGTTTGTAATTGAGTTTTTTATGAAGGTAATCAAGGTAGATATTCATTTTTACCATTAAGGCCCAACTTTCTTTTACTTGAAATTCGGCACATTATAAACCTATTTACGAATTGAAAGAGGAGAAATAGAAGGAACATTTTATGAGTTTGAAATACAAAAAGTTATTTCTCCTTTATAACTCGCCACAAACAAATCAAAAATTAATTCAGACTTGTATGATAGAATATTCTATTACTAATATATACTAAATATTCTAAAATACTAATAGCAAAACTCCACTATTTGAATCTAATTTATGTATTTCAAGTTTTAGTTCAAATATATTTTCCCCAACCAAACCCAATTTTAGCTTCTTTAAATTAATTTTTATTTAAAGTTATATGTATTCAAAAGTAGCACAGGTAAGCACTGGTGATGATCTTCTTTTCAATAACATTCTTTTCCCAATGTATTTGAGTTTTCCTGAATTAAATAGATTAAAAATTGTTTTTCTTTTTTTTCTACAAAGTTTGTACTTTTTGCAAGTCTTAGTATCTATTTTATAATTGCAAAATGTCCATTAGTAATTTTTTTGATTGATAATTAATTGAGAACGACTGCAACCACAGAAAAAAGATGTTTAACAGGAACGTAGATTGTAGATGAAGTAAAAAAAAAAAAAAAAATCAGTTGAAAAGGGATATAAAATCTTTAAAATTCATGAAATATATAAATACAGGACAGAGAGCAGTATGATGGGTCAAATGAGGGATTGTTTGGAAAATATATATATAAATAAGTTTTTAGAAATGAAACAAGAAGCACCAGGATGCCCAGAAAGGTGTAGAATAGAAGAAGATGAAACCATGTACATAAGAAAATTTCACGGTCAAGAAGAAATTTTATTTGAGTCAGTTAAAATAAAGAAAAATCCGGGACCCAGGACTAAGAGCACTATCCAAGTTGATGTTAAATAGCTTTTGGAGAAAGTTTTCAGAGAGAGATAACCTTGAACAAACAACATTTTTTAATTCTAGGCAAGAATTTATATCCACCTTATCGAATCTGGGGATTACTGTAAAAGACATAGGCTATTTTCGTTCGGAAGTATTGTTTATGTTATGTCAACAAACAAGTATCCGACATGTAGATTGTGAAATCAATTTACATTCTATTCCCTATATAGGTAATTCTGAACTTTTTTTTTTTTTTTTTTGTTTAAAGGCGAAAAAACCATTTCGGTCATCATCGCCTTTGCCTTTGGCAAAAAAAAAATAAATAAATAAAAATAAAAAAAAAAAAATATTGTACAATACATATTTGTAAATTTATATTGAGTAATTATATAGCTTTATATAAATTTAAGATGATATTATTAAATTACTCAACTTGGATAATATGTACAACATATTGTAGATATTGTGATTTTTAAATGTAGTTTTGGTTATTAATGTATAATGTTAGTTGAATTTCTAGCTGCTGCTATACTCAACCTTAATCTTAACCTAATATAATGAATGTTACGTTAGGTTAGGGGAGGGGAAAGCTTTCAACTTCTCACGGTGCTGAGAATTGATGATTAAACAAAGGTTTCATTATTTCAACTGACACTCTGTATTTAAATGAAACTCTACATATTTTATTAATATAATTTCAAAATATACATGAATAATAATTGAATAAAACATGTGCAAGGGCAAAACAAACTTTACTCTCCTGAAATATTTTTATAATCCTATACTTCATATAACACTTTACAGAAAGTAAATCATTTAGATTTACAACTCGTGCCAAAAGTGTGACATCAAAGGATGTCTTTGAAACAAATTCAAGGTGGACTTTGACTGTTCATAGTTTAAACAAATTTGTCACATGTCGACTAAAAATCATGCTAAAAGAATGATGTCAGAAAATGTCTTTGCCCCAAACTTCAGATGGACTTTGACCGTTCATAGATTGGCCTAAAATACCACAACTTTTTTACTTGAATTAACTAATTAGCATTTATCTTTATTTACATACATTAACTCTATACATGTTATCTCTTTATTTATATAGTGATGCCAGGCTCTTATGTTTATTTACTTATTACCATCAACAATATTCTCAAGGTTGTAACTCTTACTTGTTACACAAGTGGTCAATGACAAACTTTGATGTTGTTATTTTTCGCTTATATGCAGGTCATTCCTTTTCAATTTAATCTTGGGTTTATGGAAAACCATGAAAAACTCTCACCTTTACTCCACTCCATAGAGCACCTAAACACACAATCTGTTTCCTGCTCAGATATGGGCAGTCTAATATTATCTGCTTAACTGTATCCTCAATTTCACAATATTTGTTACACAGAAGGTCTAGTATATGGAACCCCATTTTGTGACTGAAACACCGAGTGATCAGTCAACAATCCAACATCTTTCCATAGGTCTGACCTTTTCAGCTTAAGCGCTTATTCTATAAAGTTGAAGAAACTTGAAGGACCCTTGAACATCCTCTTAGACTGTAAATTGCCTTCAGTTCCCTTCCAAGCCATCTGATATTCCTTCAAGGCTTACTGGGAGATGCACCCACATACCAAAATATAAGATACTGCATACATAGGTGCTGAGCCAATGAAGGGGCATTCAGTTTCTGCTTTACCCCTTATGTCCTGGGATCCACAACATCATTGATTTTAGCCAGGGTTTTGAGGGCAATATGACAATCACACACCATCGCTGAGGTTATAGTTATGGTTTGCCCCACAATCAGAAGTATTGCCTTGGTGTCAGAGTTTATATTCCTTATCTAAAATTCTCTTCACACATTCACTCAGGATATTTACTTCTCCTTTTCCAGTTGCCACCATTTCCAGGCTTAGGCTGATAGCGTCCCTGAGTCTGACACTGTAAGCACCTGACTCTTGGAGGTTTAAAATCTGGCTGTTTACCAAATCAGTGAATTCCTCATTAGCTAGATTCACCTTGAGACCAATAGTTTCTGTTAACACAGTTGACATGTTATGGTGCAAGGTCAGCTACCTTTGGTATCCTGTTTGATTTTATTCAAAGGATATCTATTAGCAAAATATCATCAATCCCAGTATATTTACCAGTTACTCACACACTGTATTCTGTATTTCATGAAGGCAGACTTAGCAGTAGTTATGAGTTCATTTCATGACACCCAAAGTATTTAAGTACGTTGCATCTTAGACAGGCTCTTTGCAGGAGTACTTTGTTATCTTGGGCAACTACACAACTACACATCGAGAACAATTATTGATACTTGTATAATGGCTAATCCATGTGAGCTTGTCATCCCACCTTATTCTTAAGTACTTGAATTCTTTAACCACTTGAATAACAAGTACAGTAAATAAAAAAAAACTAAATTTATTTTAAACATTGAATGTTAAAAATTAAAATCTCATATACAAATTATATGGTTTATTTTGGTTTAAGAACTATAAAATAAATAATTTAAATAATGTTGTTTTACTTGCTGTATACCTCTAAAAGGCTATGGATGAAATAAATTGTATAAATGTAAAGAAAAAAACTAAAAAAGAATAAATAACAACAGCATAAAGAATACCAATAACATAACTAATACCAAAAAATTATAATTCTGATTCTCTCCAAATCAGTTAAATAAAAAATATGTTGCCCAATTTTAGCCCCTTCTCAGCAAACCAAAAAAACTATTAAAATCCACAAACATATAAAATTTTGTTGAAATGTAAAGAATTCAAAACCTATGTTCTAAACTTCAAATAATGAAAATTGTAGTTCAGGAGTAACCAGAAAACAAATAAAAAATTTAATTGAAAACTTGATATCAATAAATATATAATAATTTATATTCAAATATAACTATTACGTTGTATAATAGAGAAAGTTTATTAATATTTACATACGGTTTATTTTTATACAAAAATTAATCAAGTTTATATTAGAGAAAATAATAACATACATTAAGACCCTATCCCTAATACATGTAAATATTCCCAATTAATTTATTAAAATACTTACATTTAAAGCACTGTAATAGTTTGGCTTCCCAGTGTAGAACAAGAAATGATATGGACGACCTGTTTCATCAAACTCAGCTTCTTTTGTAGATGGAAAAACGTCTTCTGGAGGTTTTAAGAAAGGTCGAGCTTTCTTATCATATAAGCCTGAAGGTAGCAAGTATTGAATAGCTTCCTATAAACAAAACTCAACTAATGAAATAATACATATCTAAAGTAAAATGCAACATTATTCAAGTTTTCAAAGAAATTATTAATTGTTTGAATTACAATGCAGGTTAGTTCTTTTAAGCCATGCATGAATTTGATTAGTGGGCCAGACAAAATTTAAAATGTTATTTGTTAATTTTTTGAAACATACAATTTTTAACACATTTGCCTTTAAATTGTTCTTTATTTACAATAAATGGTGCAAAAATATTGCAAAAATATAGACTGAATACACAAAAATGTGAACTAGTAGGCAATTATATGCTCTATAACAAGGGGTCTTGATAATTTTTGTTTAAATTTTTACATTTTAGTTTTTTAGAAGATACTCATGTAGTTTGTACAATATCATGAATTTTTGTTTGGTTTTAAACCTTGAAAATGCCGTAGCTACATTGTTTTTATTATACAAAAAAAAATATATATATATTTCTTTTATTGTAGGTTTTTTAATTCTCTACAATTTTTGATTTCCGAAGTATTTTGCAATTTATTAGATGAAAATTATAATTTTCAACATTAAATTTTCATATCTCTATAAATTCTAAACATTTTAAAGCATTGACATTTTTTATCATATTTATTACAAAGTTAATAATTGGGGGATAACAAGAGATAACCCAATAATAAAAATGCAAAAAATTACATCTCTCTCAAATTGGCATCAACAATTATGATCAAATTCTGTTCAAGTAAAAGCCCCTAAGAAGCAAATCAAAATGTATTGGTCATTATCTGTCAAAAAATTACATCTCTCTCAAATTGGCATCAACAATTATGATCAAATTCTGTTCAAGTAAAAGCCCCTAAGAAGCAAAACAAAATGTATTGGTCATTATCTGTCAAAAAATTACATTTCTCAAGTTATAGGTAAAAAGCAAAACAAAATCTTAGTGCTGTTATAAAAAAACGTAATTTCTCAAAATTGACTCTACCTATTTCTTTCAAATTTGAGTGAAATGTAGATTAACCCTTTGAGTGCCACAAGAAAATTTTCATAACTGGAAAATTCGGTAACACATCTAAAATGCACAGACTCACCCAAAAATGCCACAGGTATAAATGGTTTTTTGGAGAACTTTGTTATAATTGACACAGATTAAATTGTATACAAGATATCTTAACAAATTTAGTGTCAAAATGTTCAGTGTTACCTAGGCTACAATTATATTTGTAAATAAGTTGGATTCTATATGTAAAAAAAAATTATTTATTAAAAACCAAACTTTAGATAGCCTAATTTAGAAAAAAAAATTTTACATTTTTTTTTTTACCTCACAAACCAAAAATATTTTATATATGGAAGTGTGCTATTTTCTATCTATATACTGTTTTCTATAAGTGACCAAATTTTTAAATTATTTGGTTGAAAACCAAACTCAAACAAAAAACTTTTATCTCAGAACTAACCTATCCCAACCTATCCTAGGCCTATTTTGTTTACCTGATGTACTAGGTTAATCTAAGTTTAAATCAATATCACTATCACTAAACTGATTGTCACTATCACTTTCTGGTTGATATAACGGGTCTAGATCACTGTCATCCCCAAATAAATGTAACAAATCATCTTCAGAGGCTAAAGAGTCATCGTCTGAATAACCTAAAAGTAATCTGTCTACTTCGCTACCTCTTAGATTTTCTTCCGCCATTTTAAAGCAATATATTATCCAAAATACTACTTTAAACTTGTAATAACTAAAATAATAACCTTCAACAAACAAATAATAAAATAACACGAACAACAAACTTCAAAAAAAAACTGATGACTGTAGCGAGAAAATAATATCAACACACAATAATATCAGTACCGTACACTTCTAACCTGCAAGTGAAAATGACAACAGCTGATTTTGTGCATCAGTAATTGTTGTCATCTGTTTAGTTAGCTAAAACAAAATTTTTTCCACCACTGAATATCACTGGATATACCACAAAGTATTTTAAAACACCGAAATACTATATAGCAGATTACAAATAAATTAATTAAACTACGAAATACGCAGTGGCGATGGATCGTCACCGTGGCATTTCTCGCACGGAAAAATGGTGACGATAGATCGTCATCGTGGCATTTCTCGCACGAAAAAATGGTGACGGTAGATCGTCACCGTGGCACCCAAAGGGTTAATGACTGAAACCCATGTAAAAAATTACAAGTAAAAAAATATTATGGGTTTGACATAATTAACACACATAAAAATGAATTTTGTGTCTGTGTGTTTTCTTATTTGTGTACTATTAGATAATACTAAGGACCACTTTCCAAGGTAAGCCTGTGTCTCCTATCCATACAATATCTAAACTAATAGGCTATGTGGTGTTAAACTCAAACCTTAATTATTAAGATATGACTTATTAAACACAGTTTCAATACAGGTATTCAGCACAGTGATACACCTTCTGTGATTATCTATAAATATGACACAATTACAATCAATAATACTGTCATTTTCCCATCTTTCAATCGGAAGGAGAAACAACAAACAAACAAACATGAGATAAAAGTGGGAGGGTGTCAATTGATACTATAACATTGAAACCCACATCGGTAGTTGTTGATACTTACAAATATTAATGATGATATGATCAGAACACTAAAACTGTGACAGTTTACTCTTTCAAAACATCTCTCCCTAATGGTTAACAATTAGTAATTTAAAACACGATTCTTTTTAAGGATATTATAATATAATGGCAAAATTATCAGGACTGATTTTCAAATTAGTGTTGATTCAAATAATTTGACAAAAGGAAAAATGCATAAAAATGAAATAACATATAACTGTTTTTTCGAGGAAAGCTGAAAAATTCCCATAGAATTCCTGCTTTTTTCAGTAATTCCTGGTCGCTGGACACCCTAAAAATACAATTAATTATTGTAATTACAAATTTGGGGATCTGGCATTAAAAACAAAACATGAAAATTTTATTTTCTCAAAATTGACCCTGATGATTTTAATTAAATTTTGCTTAAATGTTACTTATTAACCCTAACAAAGCATATTTTTCAAAATTAAGAACATAATTAAGAACATATTTTGGTAAAAACAAAAATAAAAAGCATTTATGTCAGTTAATTAAGTTTGATTTGGCACTACTAATTACAATAAGAGTCATAAAACAAAGGTAAAATTTTGTTCAATAATGTTTATATTTATATATATATTTGTACATTTCTCTGTTATGTGTTTGAATAAGACTGTTTGTGCACAATATATAATACAATTAATTGTTTAAAAAGATTTTTTATTTGAGAAAGGTTATGAGTAACTCACGTCTATATCCTTTTGTGTAAAAGTTTCAACATCTCTGCCCATCATGTTTGCTAAATGCCGTTTCCCCACGATATATTCGTCAGATTGTTGCTTCATAAATTCATCTGTAATAAAATATTCCTACGTTAATTAAAAATATATATAAATTTTAAAATAGACAAAGTAAATTTAGAAATCATATTTTAGATTAGAAAACAAACATCTAACATCTTGTTCATTATTGGTTTAGATCAGGGGTTCTCAACCGGTGGGTGGCGGGACGGGTTTGAGGGGGTCGCGAGGGAAGGTGACAAAATAAAAATAAAAAGCATTAAGGCCAGATACCATACGAGCAACGGTTAATAAATGAAGCGACAATGTATTTATTTAGAACCTGAGTTGAGTCCACTTGTTTAATATCAATTGTAACCAATGCAATACAACTTTAAAACACAACTATGATTAACAAAAAGGAACAAGTGGAGCTATAAATGACTCAAGAGCATTGCTAAAAATGATGGTGCCCGCCGCGCCGTTTGTATCGTAACGTAGGTCTTATTGTTGTAAGACAAAAGTTGTATACTCAGAAAAGACACACTACACAAAATACATTGTGAAATTGCAAAAAAAAAAAATACTTTTTTATGAAATCCAGCAGAATGATTTAATGAGAAACTTGAACTTGCTTGGAAATAACTAATTGTTGAATGTCTGGGTTGATTTTTGTCAAAGACAAAATAATATTATTTTCCAGTGCCAAACGATTTCTTGATTTTGTTTTTAAATTTACCATTGTGGAAAATAATAGAGAAAGGTGTCAAAAGCTTTAACGTTACTTTGGTCAATTCTGGGTGTTCCTTCTTTATACTTAGCCAAAACTTGTCGGGACAAACATCGTCAAAAGTAAGTTTCATTGACTGATCACTTGATATATCTACCAGTTCATCGTGGAGGCCAGCATTCAGTTCAGCTTTTAAAACAACTTTTTCAGAAAAAGGTTTTGTTATCCACATAGATCCACTTGTATCTTTAACAGGAATAAAATCATTAAATTGCTTTATCAAGGCTTCAAGATGTGATGATATGAGTAATGAGAGAGATGATGTGTCAATGGATGTGTCACCAATACTTGAGACATACTCTTTGAATTCTTGTGTAAGTTGAAAATTTTCAAAGTCTTCATTCTTTATTCTTGTGTTCCAAAGAGTAAGTTTTCTTACAAATGCATTTACTCGGTCTTGAGCATACAGAATAGTTGTGTCTGGTCCTTCTAGGGATAAGTTTAAAATGTTTATATGAGAAAAAATATTAGCTAAGTAAGCAAGCTTTATCAATCATTTTTCATCGCTGAAAAAAACGGGAAAGTTCAGGTTTACTGTCCATTAAAAAAAGCAAAAGTTCTGATTTCAATGAAAACAGCCTACTCAACACGTTGCCCTGGGACAGCCATCTTACTTCGGTGTGGAATAGCAAATGTTTGTGCAGGGCTCCTACCTCTTCACACAAGTTTTCAAGTAATCTACTCTGCGATGGGCGACTCTTGATGTAGTTAACAACTTTGATAGCCTCAGCCAAAACTTGACGCAAGTCATCTGGCATTTCTTTAGCTGCCAAAGCTTGTCTATGTAAAAAACAATGCACCCAGTTTGCATTTGGCATTAAAGTTTTCAACCCGACAATCAAACCACTGTGTTTTCCCGAAAGGGTTCAAACTACAATGAACCCCGACTACACTCCTGCAGAAACCCTTAAAAGTTAAAAATGCTTTTAATTTTTATTAGGAATGAATGGGGCATCCATGTAATTCAAGAATAACTGATACAGCTATATTTTCAGGTATCATTTTTTACAAAAAAGTTAGTTGTCAAATAGCTCAGAGACTCAAACATGAAAACACTGGGTTTTGTGAAAAAAAAAAAATATATATATATATATATATATATATATATATATATATATCTTTTTAACATTTCTGGGACTTCTTCAATATTTCTTATGGGCATAAGTAGTTATGAATATGTCAACTAAGAAAATTGTGCAAATTAATTTTTCGTCTAGGTTTGAAGACAAAAACTGAAAAGCTGACTTAATATTGCAATACTAGACTACTGAATGGTTCAGATGTTTGGATTTTAAGACATTACATATGAAGACTAGCACATGTGTAAAAAAAATATCATCAAATCTGAAACACAAAATGTCAAGTTTTGCCATGGAAAAGCTGCATCTAAAGATAAGTTTAATTATTAAAATAGGTCTATTGTAAAGTCTTAAAAAATAGAGCTGTAAAATAAGTAAATAAGAGCATATTTATATAAATATGTAATTTATTATGCTTAGACATAACTTACTATAAGCTTTTGCCCTTTCCAAATAAGCCCTCATGGCTTTGCTAGATTTGTCTTCTCTTATACCATATTTTGATTTTTTACTGTGTAATTCTACACTTTCAAAAACATCTTCATTGTGTAAACAACAGTTTGTGCTTAGGTGACAAGATGAACTGAGAATTGTTTCACCAATTGTCTGAAAAATTAATCACATACTTTAACATGTTTACAAAAACTGGAACCTATTTCAAGTCTACAGGAATATTTTACTGACATGTAAGGGATTTGGGTAAGATTGGAAAATTTTCATCCTGTTGCGTTTTATTGTATTTTTTCTAAGTTTATCAGGACACTTTCTTTAGGTTTTATAAAGTTTTTTCTATCAAATTTGATTAGGCCTACTCTCTCTTTCCCTTTATTGTTAGCAATTTTGCAAGTTTTATGATTTTTTAAAACATTTCACAAGCATATGCTTCTAAAATAACAAATCCTTGATCTATCTTGTCAGAATATCAGCTATCATAGAAAGTATTTTTATTATCTACTATAATGATCATACATAATAAAAATAACTTTGTACTACATATAAGGTACAATAACTTATATTTATAGATTCAAATTGTTGAAGCTAGTCCAGTTAGTTGTTCTTAAAGGATAAATTTAATAATAATAGTTGTTTTTTCTAAGAGAGTTTTAACCGTTATTGTTCTTTCATCACTATCAATATGTTAACTATCTATAAGCGTAGAACACAAGTTTGGTTTACAAGTAACCAAAGATTTCTTATTTGTAAAGTTATCACTAATATATGATATATTTCTCACTGTTAAACTTATCTAGTGAGACTTTTAAATTAACTATTCTACAACAAGCTATCTGACTGGATAGTGTGGTGTTTAAAAATCTGTAAACTATAATTGAGTTAATAAGTTTGTCGTAACAGCTGAAATCTTACCAAAGACACATAATAATTTAAAGAAATTGAAGATCACAGGGAAAGAACTTGATAAGTCCATTTTTTGACATTTTAATTTTTTTAACCGCTTTGTAGCTTTAATTGCATAGTTTTTAACAGTACAGGGTAATAACTTGATATGTCACAATATATAAGCGATCGAAAAAACCCTGTACAGGGAAAGAACTTGACAAGTCCATTCAAAACAGTAGAAAACGATAAGTCCAGGTACCCAGTCACTCCAAGATTTTTGTGGCATTAAAACTAAGGTATATTATGACAAACTTATATTCAAAGACAAGAAATGAACCATGACAAATTATTGAACTAACTGGAAAACTAAATATGTAGTAAAATGCATGTTTCTTATAAATAAATATTGAGCTTGACTTGTAAGATAATATTAGTAGGAAAAAACTTGAACAATAGATCTCAAAAAATTAAGTTTACTTAAACCCATGTCAACGACCAAGTCACATGAGCTACAATAACTAAACTACAACTAACTTCTAACTTGAGTTAGTTGTAGTTTAGTTATTGTAGCTCATGTATCACTGAGGATGACGACCTTTGTCATTGAAAAGCGTTTGATTAAGTAAATGTAATTTTTGTGACAACTTGTTTCTTATATTGTTCAATTTGATACTTTTCTATTAAAAATATATTAGCTCTATTTTTGTGTTTTATTCTTTACGCAATACAGTCATTAAATGATTTTACAAGGAAATAACATGATAAGTCCTTCATTACAGAGGAAAAACTTCATAAGTCCATGTAGACAAATGTAAAAAAATTAATAACAATAACATGTAATATAAATTTTATTAAAACTAAAACATCAGTCACAACCAACATAGCAAACTTTTCAATAAAAAATATTGATTAAGTGTAAGACGTAATTTAACATAATCACTGAGTTTTAAATATTTAAAATGCTCTCTTGAAAAAAAAAAAGAAGAAGAAAAAAGTGAAATGTGACTTATCAAGTTCTTTCCCTGTGGTCTTCAATTTTGATATACAATACCACCTATGAGCCAATGACAGAACTATTCAAAGGCAAGTTAGATGAGTGGGTAGCATGGAATCTTTAAAATTCGGACTAAGTAACTTTTTGTACTTATCTGTAGTATTTGGGAAGAGAGAAATTTTAGAAGAGATTTAGAGATTTAGAGAGAAATTTTTTAGTATTTTAGAAGAGAGAAATTAACAGGTTTGGATCACTTCTAAACTAGAGTGTATGATTAAGTTAGGAATCTGTAGCCTGGATGTTTTGCTATATTTTACTAACTTATATTTTGCTATAATATGTATGTTTAAAAATCATATACCGTACTTCTTTTAGAAACTCTGAATGAAAATAA
This sequence comes from Aphrophora alni, assembly GCA_963513935.1. NCBI lineage: Eukaryota > Metazoa > Arthropoda > Insecta > Hemiptera > Aphrophoridae > Aphrophora > Aphrophora alni. Next base: position 130,738,041 of record OY740769.1, on the reverse strand, counting down.
AACAAACAAAACACAAATTGTTAAGAAAACACTAGGAATCAAATGAAAAATATTGCCAAGTATGTAGCAAGAATTGATGAACAGTGTTGAAGAGCAGTTGGTGGGTTATTGTCAGGTCCTGGAGGTCCTTTAGAACCAAGATCTGTGTACACATAACAACTAAAATAAGCAAACATAGTCTTCAAAATATTAGTTGTTTACTGTGGAAATTGTGTCTACTTTCCTTTGGTGATTGAAGTTTCCACAAATATTCCTCATTTCAAGCAAACAATCATAATTACTATTATCCTTACATTTAACTTATCCCTCATAAATGGTAGAGGCTTTCATATCAGACTTTCTGGTAATGGCTATTGCTCCATTTGACACTCTATTCCTTTCCTCTCCTCTCCCTTGCCTGTGTTAATTGACAGAAAGGACTTTTTTGGCTGGTAAGCTCGAGGTTGAAGGTATTTGTAGTGGATTTTGGGCCATTAGGCCATCTATACGCGTTAATCAGCTACAAAGGAAGAAAGTGGAAAGAAAAAATGGGAAGATCTATTTTGTGATTGAGATCCATTATTCTAATATTCTTATTTTGAGCATAAAGTACAGTATGTCTAGAGGTACCAGTAAACTACGTTTCAAATCTTTCAAATTGGGGAGAATACCACAAATCCTAAAACTAGCACTTTACTTTTTTTGTCAAAACCAATTTTTTTGTTTAATGTTTAAAACTGAAAACCTCATGGTCATCATCGCCTCACAAAAAATGAAAAAAGACTATGGGATAAAAGTCCTAATCATAGAATATTCTATTTTAAAAAGAAACCATAACATTTTTCAGCGGAAATGAGTTTATTATTGTAAAAATAAAAAATATGATAAATAGATGAGTAAATAATTTATAATGAAGGCTATTACGGAAGTTGTACAGTTAATGTCGTATTTTTGAAGAAATCACACATTTTTTATAGAATTTTGTTGTCGAAAGGTTATATTTAAGAAAGAAAAATTGACGAAAACAATTCTAAAGATCTAAAAAAAAAAATGCAATATGGACATTTACCATATTTTGTCATGACAGGTCACCCTTTCAAGCTTAAGTAGTAACTACTGTAACTGATTTAATCTGTTAATCTATGCAGCATTACAGTATTTTTTAGTTACTAGAATCGATTTGTGTAATTGTATAGTGTGCCCACTACTTGTTTGTAAATAAAATTGTAGGTTTTTTATAAATTATGGTGATTTCTCAAATCCCCCCCGCCATCAATTCCTGAAATGTGCACCAATTCAAACATTCCTTTATTAAGTGCTGGTATGTGGCATCTTCCTAACAGTGTTCTTAAGTCCCACTTGCATATTGCAGATCGTCTACCCCGCCCCTATGGAAGATTATAGATTACGTTTCCCTTATTGAGACAACCAGTATGGAAAGGAATTTATCAATAGCAGATGTGTTGTGATACTTTTAGACTCAAGGAATCAAGGGTTATTTGGGTTATTACTTATGTGTACGTTAGCCCGTAAGACTATGTTAGTCAGGTTTGAGAAGGTTTCAGTGCTCGATGTTCCATTAATGACTATGTGAGTGAAGTTAGTGACTATATTATCACTCTATGTTTATGTTATATGCTGTAGGTTATAATAGTGTCATATATTTATTTAACATGATAACTATTATGTCTTTATTAGGTCTGGTAAGGTAACTATTATATTTATGTGTATGTGTGTGTGTGTGTGTGTGTGTGTGTTGCATCGTATAAACCATATGCATAAGTAAGCTTCTTACTCCATACCTGTTCCCACTGACAGTATTCTGATTTTCTTGAGAAATAATAATATAGCCTATTAATATATTTTGAGACTTGAAAACTCTCTAGCGTGATCAAAAAATTACGTATCAATGATAAACAAGGTAAATAGTCTAAGATTGCATTATATTTACCTACTAAAATGCAGAGAGAGGTCACTACAAATTACAGAAAAGGTTATAAACTAAAGACTCCTAGCTATCGAATACTCTAATAGCATCAGGTAGGGAAAATAAAAAGGAGGATTTTAACCTAAGGCTACATGCAAAAATGGTGTAGACCTAGTTAGGATCATCGGAGAGGGAATGCAAGTTGATATGTTACTAGTGTATGGACTGTTAGAAACCACACTCGAAATATAGGTAATCATTGAACGGTAATTATGTAGTGTACCTCTCTCCAGATTTTAGTTGGTAAAAATCATGAAATCTTTTTTGGATTTGAGTCTCAAAATCCATTAATATTGTAGAAAATAACACTTCTAAACACAAGAAATCCAAGGTTAATTAGATTATTACATGTGTTACATTAGTGTAAATCATGGCCTGTAAATTCAAGGACAAAGGTCTGGGAAGATAACTACATATATAATTACCTTCACAGACCTTTGTAAACATAGACTCGTAATGCAGTCACAAACTTGACACACACTGTCATTGTACAAATTCATAATAACCCAAATAATCCTTAATTCCTTGTGTCAAAAAAATGTCAGTTTCTTCAATATTAATGGACTTTTTCACTTGAAAATTGTTAAAAAATATCTGATTAATGACAAAGGTAAATAGTTTAAGTTTGCATGATTTTTAGTGCCTCAAAAATAGGGTGATCTTCAATGGATAATTAATTACCATTTGCATTGGCCAGATTTCTCATACATGTGGATTGTCCTGTTTACTATTTTACCCTATATTTAAACTATCATTCTTTTTGAAATAACTTTAAATTTGATTGCATTTTGCAATGAAACAAAATAACAGAATGGCAACTTTCATTTAACTTTTACAATATGAAAACGTAACCTCAAATCTTATTTCAGGATCAGATTACAGTGTACTGGTTTGTAAATGTAAAATTGTTCTTATAACAGTTTTGTAGCTATTTCCTAAAATGAAAATTAAGCGAAAATGAATCTCTATTAATTTATAATGATCACACAAAGGCCGGTTATCACCCAAGAGTTAGGCTAGGAATAAATTTTGTGATGAAATTATTAATACTTACTAGGTTTTTAAATCGGGATATTATATTACAAGAATGTAACTGTTTTGTTCCACAAACTAAATTGACAGCCTTTAGTAAAATCATTTTATAGTTTTATACCAAACATAACCATAAAAACCACTAAAACATTCTTGTCTGCAGAGTGCAGAGTACAGCTGCAGAATGCACTTAACAGTCAATCAATACTGTGCACTCTGTGACGTCTGTGACTCTGTGCAGATCAGATCCAGATCAGGCTTTGCATTTTTTCAAATGGATACTGTATATAAACCTACACAGTACATACTAAAGATGGCGGCGTGTAACTGAGCGCGCATTCAAGCGGGGCCAACTTAAACGGAGTCCGACTAGCCGTGTTGTATTACATACCAAAGCGTTACGCTGGCATGTCATCGCTCACTCGAATCTGCCTACTGGTACACATTGTTCTAGTTATGTAATATGTACGAATCGTACATCATTTTAATTTGGATGAACGAAGGAACATAATGGTATCAACTAAATCATATTACAACAGTCATAGAATAACATAAATATATTTAGAAAAGTAAACTGACCTTTTCATATTTTAGTGTGATGACACAACTTTATTACTTTATGCTTATTCTTTTTTACATTTTTCAGTTTATCTTTAATGTTCTTCGAATAATTGTTCAACAATATATTTACAAATATGTATACACATTTTTTCACTATTACTAAATGTGGAATTTCACATGTACTGCATGTTGAAACATACTACATACTACAGAACACTCCTGAAGCATTTTCAAGGAAAGTAATGTCAGAACCTTTTTCTAGGAGTTATTTTTAAGGAAAATGTCTTCATGCAGTTCAATAATGCACTTAAATAGTTTAAGTACTTCAATAAAATATGCACCACTACAGGCTTTGGTTTTTTTAGTTCAACTCAACTAATCATTGACAAGTACTTGCCAGCCTCTTCCATTGCAGTTTCTTTGATTGACAATAACTTATCATAAATAATGACCTAGCGAGGAGTCAGCTAACAAACAATACACTTTTGACATGCTACTATTTTCTTCATTGCATATACTAGGAATGAGACAATGGTAAGAGTGTTTTTAGTCGAGTGGTTTTTTTGTAATTTTCCTAAAATACATTGAAAAGTACGAGAACAATTACCCTACCATTTCATCAAAATTTAAAGTATAGTAAAAGTGTAACTTACTAAATCTTCAGACAATACAGAGATTTATTTTCACCTAAGTGTAGGTCTATATAAAATTAAAAATTGATGAAATTTAATGTTGTACTATATATTTATGGTTCTGTGGTGCTTATTTGATTTAACAAAATCTCGGGCTCAGGAAACTTAAATATTTGTTGGGAATCATGCTGATTTACCCAGTTGTTGCGTATGGACTTAAATATATAAACCGTGTCAAACAGAAGAAAGATTGTATCCTCATTAAAAGGATGTGTTATTGATTCCTTCCTTGTACCTCCGCAGAGCATTTCAAACAATTTCCTATTTACTTTATCATTGTCACAAATAATGCTAACAATGTGAAACCCAATTGAGGACAGTAGTTTATTTATTTTTTGTACTATCAGGTAAAGATCTTTACCATCTACATGAGTTTGGGGGAAAAGTTCAACGACATCGTTATAATTAGACATATTGGAGGAAACCATATTATATGTTTGCACAGTTTCCGCTGCTTTATGCCCACTTTTTTTAACCACCACTTTATCAAACAGAATGTTCGCAAATAATTCATTATTGTTAAAACAAGTTTTTTGTTCAAATACGTGTAATGCTTTTCACTTATAACAGAATTATCAGCGCCTAGTTTAATTTTAAATGTATCTAAATATCGTTTGTTAGGAAGGGTCAAAACGTCAGAGTTACGAAGAGCAGGACAGCCTGAAGTATTAATAAAAGCTAATGCGCGGGCCCAAACTAACATTCTAGAAGAGTAACGAGGAGAATCAGTCAAAAATAGGCTTATTTATTCTTCAATAAAATCTATTTTTGGTTTAATGGCATTATTAGTAGTAAGTTCATCAAAATAATGGGTACAATCTCTTTCGAGTGTTTATCACAATTATTTTGTTTTTATATTTTTTCAAATCTTTTTATGTTCTTCAGGCGTTTTTCTTCTTTTTTTTGCAAAACTTGAGACATATAACTAGGTTGGTTTGGAAATATATTAGGAAAAGTCCCATCTTTTAATTTCGGAGCTTCTCATTTACAAGTCATAACTGTCTGGTCCAGTCTTTCAACGGAATTTCCCTAATTACTTCCAACTACATAAAGTGGTCATCACAAAACAAAGAATTTTTAGTTCAAAATTATCCCTGTGAATACATCTAACTCATTTCTGTCTTAAATCTCTGTCTGATGGAAACCTCAATATTGTATATGTTGTCATAGCGTGATTGATCGTTGTTATTTGTAGTGAGGTACTGGAAACATTGTTCTATCTTGACTAGAATGGCTGGTGTAAGCTTCGTGGGAAAGTTATGAACAGTAAAGTAGGGAAATTGTTACCAAGGTGTAGAAATTTATGAAAAAAGCGGCTGACAAGAAAGTTGTTAAACTTTCGCTAATCATAGCTAGAGAACAGAATGTAGCAGCTACTGTAGTCCCTGAGTGATTAATTACCAAAATAAACAAGCAGTTATATGAAATACAAAACTGTGATGAGGGTGTAGGCTAATATCATCTGTGAAACCTAAGGAAATGTATTCAATTTTCTACGCTTTTGTTATAGGTATTATACTAGACCTTATAATTACGTTCTTATTTTTGTCAATTATTTGACAGTCACATGGTAAGTCTATTTCTATCGATCCTATTAACTTTTTGGGAATGGTGGTTTAAATTTAGTTTGCTCTACATAAAATGAACCCGTCTTTATTTATGTTTGTAATTTGAAATTTCGTTTCCAATCATTTGGTTACTATGGGTTCTTCATTTACATCTCTACAATGGAATTGGCAGTATTTTTGAAGTTCATGTACTGGTTTACTCTGTAAGAAATTCACAATGTTTGCGAAAGAATATTTGGGATACAGAAAATGATGTTAGGGATGAGTGTTTCATGACACCCCAAGAGATAGAAGGAAAATAGGACCAACTTGTAATTCTGATGTTTGCAATAAATCAAAAATAAGATTTTGTCACACAATTAATTAGTGAAGAAGATAGAAATAAAATTTTATAAATTACTGGGATAAATTGAACTGGGGCCAAAGAAAAGTTTATATCATAAATATAGTTATTAAATGTCTAGTTAAAAGACGAACTTCTACGCAGGAAGATATTTATAAAAGAGGAGGCACGTTAAAATACCACTTAATGGTTAATGATTTTTAAAAAAACAGGTTTTCCAAAAAATGTTTTTGAGTAACACTTGGTATTTTAAAAATGGACTATGGATACTGGGTCTGTAGAGAATCAGTTAACAATGATGTTAATTTAGAAGCCACAATTTCTACTGGAATGGTTCCTCAAGGTACTAAATCAAGGCCTTCTACACAATTACTGTACAGTAGAACCCCTCTTAACCGGTCTAGTCGGGACTGACACCCGGGCCGTTTTGCCGGTTAATCCGAGGTTCCCTTGAAAAATTGATTTTCGTTCAAAGAAAGCTTATTTAATCAGGTAGCGCTAAGAATTATGCAATTAAGATGTTATTGCAACTCATTTTATTGTACATAAATGTATCGTATATATTATGTTATGTATATTATACATCAAACATGAAAAAATTAAACACTACAAAGATTTTTACAGATTCCCCTCTGTCAAGTCTTTTGACACATTTAACCGCGTCTCAAACGAAACCTACACACGCTTCCGTTTTCGTAACTAGCTCATTTTTATTTACTGTATATACTGTACGTAGATCATAACCAGTCAAAGACAAGAAAAATACTGAAAAGAAATGTTATATTTTCCATAATTGATTCGTGGAAAAAAGACGCCCATCAAACGTTTTTTTCTGTGTATGTCTACTATACCGACGGGTGCCAATGCCGCGGTGTTTTTACGCCGCCGACAATGGGATACCGCTATCGACAAAGTCGTTTGACTCGCCGCCGCTTTGGTGTTTCAATTACAATTATTTTCGGAAACTCTCATCCAACCAGTACACTACGATATAGGGATATAGGCCGGTTAACAGAGGTTCTACTGTACTTTCAAAAAACAAACTGCTGTGGAATTTGCTGAATCATTTTTTACTTCGATGCCAAAACTACCTTCCCATTATTGTAGAAAATCATCTAATGCTCTCACTTCAAGAATCAACATCAGTTATAGTACTTCCACTAAAAAGAATGTACAGAAAAATACTTTGGTGACAAATGTTTACAAAAGTTTGGATAAACTGAAATCATCACTGTATCAACCTAAAAAAGGTAAGTGTGATATATGTTGCAGCTTCGAGTTTGGCAACTTGTCTAAAGAGGAGTATGAATGAACATTATGTTTTAGGACTTTGCACGCACTGAAAAAGACAACGAGAAAGAAAAAGCAAAAGAGAAAACATGTACTGTTTTCACATGGCATTTGAAATCAGTTAAGCCCTTATTTAAATGTAAGCCCACTGTATTATAAAACCAAATTAAACATCCACAATTTAACTATGTAAAACTTGAACACTAAAGACATCATGTGTTACTGGTTTTAGGAAACTACTGCTGACCAGGAGGTCATATGAGTACTACCTTTCCCATATGAGTCTATATACTTGTCACATTCTCTTTTTAAAGATTTTCACAGGTTGAGATATGGTCTATGATTCCATTAGACCATGACGTAAAGTAGGTGATCCCACTGTGTATGACTTGAAAGCTACACGCTACAATCCAAATGGAATTATACAAACCAGTTCAAGTTATAAGGATCTACCTCAAATGCCCAATAATACTGATTAGTTTGGATGTCAGTTTCCTACCCAACAAGTGGTAATGATAACGAGATAATAATATAAAACCACTCATCTACAAAAATCAATACCACCTATCTACTTTACTAACAATTTTAAGTGTCTAATACCGCTTATGTATAGTTTTAATTATAAAAAAAGATAATTTAATAAATATAGTTTTATGTATTATGTTAAAGTGAGATTCACTTTTATATATACATATGTATATAGTTATACAGGGTGTTTATAAAAGAACTCCTTGATTTAAAGTTTTATTAGTACACAGTAAAGTTAAATTAATAGTTATTAAACCTATATATTATTAAAGAGAATGTTCTCAAGTTTTTTTTTCATACCTAATAAAGTTCTATATGAGCACCATTTGTTACCCTGGCCACGTCTAAAAGATATTCAGTTTCTTTCCAGGTATTCAGCAGCATATCAGGCGTGATGGATGCTACAGCTTCAACAATCCTCTCAATCAGAAGAGCAATGTCATGGATCTTCTCGGAATACACAATGTTTTTTAAATGTCCCCAAAGGAAAAAAATCTAGTGGAGTCAGATCTGGGCTCCTTGGTGGCCCACATCTACCAATCCACCTATTAGGAAAACGCAAGTTCAACGCATCACGGACACGGTTGCTGTAGTGAGGTGGCGCGCCATCTTGCTGGAAGAAAATTGGTCCCTTTTCTTGTTCAATATCATTTATTTGTGGGAAAACATATAGTTCTAACATATCACAATAAATATTGCCATTAATTGTCTTCTCTGCGAAGATGAAAGATCCGACGATACGATCATGCATCAATCCATACCAAACATTGACTTTGGGCGAGTCTCGCTGATGTTCTATGAATTCATGCGGTGGCTCTGACCCCCAAATCCTACAATTGTGTCGATTGACAGACCCACTTACGTGAAATGTCGCCTCATCAGAAAACGTGACATTTTCCAGGAAGTTCTCATTTTCTTCAATGCTGTCCAAAATGAAGACTGCGAAATCGACTCTTTTCACTTTGTCAGTGATCTTGATTTCATGCAGAAGTTGAATCTTATTCGCACGTAATTTAAGCCTCTTTCGCACCACTTTATACACGGTAGACTTAGGTATTCCCAACTCCAAACTTCGTCTTGCCAATGACTTTTAGGGCTACGAGTACAAGGCGTATGGATTCGTTCCACATTCTGATCAGAGACTGAAGGCCTACCCGGTGACTTCCCTTTTAACACTACCTGTTTCCCGAAACTGATTATACCAATTGAGAATAGTTTTGTTAGTAGGTGTAACACCGCCATATTCACGTCTATAATTACGCTGAACTGTGATCACTGAACTTGATTGAATAAAGCAAATCACACACATTGAGCTTTTTCCTGTGGCGTAGCCATGACTGTTGAATAGTGACTGGCCGTCGCTCTTCCCCCACCACGCTCGCTCCAAGGTCATGCACGGGTGCCAACTGCAATCGAATATTAACCAAAAAATCTTGTCAATATACTGAACTCAAGTTCGAAAACCGAAAGTTTATTACTTTTAAAAACATCCTGTACTTTGTATACCGTAACTATATAATAGTTTTATCTATGTCTCAAAAATTTTAAGAAATGTTAGATAGCCGGTATTGTTTCTTAGGCGACGATATATTAATTAATGTATTCAACTGTAATAATTGTATATAAATTTCAGCCAGTTTAAATTTTAGTTTGACCTTTGGTGACTTGGCTGTTAATCAATTCATCAGGCTTTATTGAGGTTAAAACATTTTATTTTATAAATTAAATAATGCTAGTATACATAAAATTCTTAATAACCAGCAATAACAACAAAAAGTAAATTTAATTAGGCTTTAGTCCTAATTGAGGTTGTGAATTACATATTAATAATGCTAGTTAAAAATATTGCTCGCTAAAATATTATGAAATATATTTCCATTGATTATGATATTAATATATTGATAAATATTTCGTTGATCATGATCTGAAATTACCAACAAAATCCGACCATCATTCCAATTGTTCTCTATGTACATTTTAAAAACACTATGAAAACCTACATGAAAAGGCAAAAAAATGGAGTTCAGTTTTTTATAGAAATATTCATTTTCAATTCAAAAACTATTCTGGAATGCCAAGCCATAGGCTACAGTTCAAACCTGTCAAATAATTTTATTCAAATTTTGGTCTAATATGAAGATTTTAATCCAAACCATATGTAAAAGAAAATTATGATTCATAAGTTATTTGGAAAATAACTACATTCACTCCTCCAAGTATCAATTTAGGTTCGCAACAGTTTTTGAGAGTATTAAGTTTACATATAGTTTTTTCATGCTGAGAATAAATTCTATTAACTTTTGTCTAAAAAAGAACCACATATACAAATTGCTATAAATTTTTTTTTAAAATTATTAACTTTCTCCATAATTTACTTTCATTCTGACAAATATTATAAAAATTCTTTTAACATAAAATTTACTTTATAGCCTCTAGAATTCATTTGACCCTTAATTTGATGACATCTGTATATATAAATACTCTAGTCCTCAAATGGCTTATCCAATTATACATTGTATCTGTCTAAAATTGATTAAAAAAAAAAAAAAATTACCTATTTTAAGAACTAGGTAAATTTTTTAATTTGTTTGATGTTTACTATAATTTTAGTACAAAACTATATTTTAAAATTGTAAACATAAAATGTGTATAGTGTGAATGTTAAAGTATTTCCCGTGGTATGCCTGAAAATGCCTCATCTTAAAGTGAAACAGCTGTAGCAGTTACACAATGACAAACGATATAAAAAGGTATGTTGATTAATTAATTAACTGTAGTTGAAAAAGGTTTAAAATGGAAGCAAATAACATATAAGGAAGCACATTGTTCTAACAGAATCTTACAAGGTCTATCCATCTGAATACTGGTGCCCAACAAATAATATGATATGAACCCGTTTACTTTTTTATAACGTATCAGTGAAATAAAATTACCCTACTTCAACAATATCTGCTGCTTCTAAGAATTTCATTTTGTCACTCACTAAAACAAACTGGTTTATAATTTGTTATCAGATAACGGAATGAAAAGATATTATAATAAACAATTGGTCAAGAAAATACAGATGATTAAATTAAATAAATAAAACTCTAAGTAAAGGTAATGAAAACATGTATTAACTATATAAAAAATGTTTATTGTTGTTGATTTTTCTTAACAATTTTCTTTTGAAAAAAAAAACATTGTAAAATTACAGTACGACCAAGAATTGTAAACAGTATGAAAATAGGATTGTCTTAAGTTTGGAAGACCAGGCAGACAAACTAACAAATTAAGAATTGAGTATTACAAAACAATAAGTTCATACAATACACAGAATACAATGCAACATTATATCTCCAATATCACTTACAAAAAGCTACAATTGAAGAAATACATGATTATATTGCTTTAAAGTCAGTCGTTTAAAAGTTAACATTTTGTTTGGAGATACATATGAATGATAGAAAACCAAAACATACAAGTTCATTATTCACATAATTCAAAAAGACTTCAACTATTAACCACAGATTTCTTAAATGTTTGACACATATCCAAGAGACATTTTCAATAGTAACAAACTTAGAGACATAGTGGGTATAAATACAATATTCCAATTAATTATTTTTATGATAATACGATATTGTAAACAGTCTAGGACCTGTGACCTGTTAAAAGTTATGATATAAAGACAAGCCAATACTATATAATACACCATTTAAAACATTTCTATCCATATATTGTAAGATTAATATTTCTATTTTTATCTGCAGTTTTATTTATTTTTTAAATATTTTATAGAAGATATAGTAAAAAGTTACATCAACAGAAATGTTAACTCTAGCAGTAATTTGGAAGACAGTTACAAAAAAATATTTTAGTAAATATTATGATATAATAAATGTGCATTTTTTATTAAAAATATTAAAAACTAGTATTAGCTAGTTTAAAAAAAAAAATCGTTGTAAATACATTGATGGCAGCAATTTTAAAATACAGTGATGAAAATCAGCTAAACAAAATTGGAGAGATCGTGATCCGACAAGAAAAAAAAATTCTTTGTAAATCAATATAAGGAGAATTTGTTAAACTTGTAGAACATTTGAAAAACTAAAGTGTTAATAAATATTGAACATCAGATAAGATGGAAAATAAGTGTAAACCAACACAATATCTAAAAAGTTTCTGTGTAATGTCAATTTTAGAAAATTACTTTTATATGAAGAAAATGTCAAAACACGTGTTTTATATATATATATATATAAAATATATATAATATAATATATATATTATTTATATATATATATATATATAATATATATATATATATAATATATATAATATAATATATATTATTTATATATATATATATATATATATATATATATATATATAACTTATGTCATATGTCAAAAACTATTAAGCCAAACTTCCCTAAAACATAATTCTGGAAATTATTCTCAACTGTAGACAAAATATTCAGATTCAACTCTCTAACATTAAAGAAATTAACTTTAATAAAATTAAGTTATGTTGTAGCTTAGCTGAGTTTCAAACAACATCACAGTCTTTCGTTAGATTTACTTTTAGTTAGCCACACCAGTGCGACTTAAATTAAAATGGCTACATTTTATTATAGAAAATAAATTTTAGTACTTTTATAAAGTTATTTTATTAATGCTGAAACACCTTACAGCAAATTTGGTTGTTATGGTGAATATATTATACATATAAATATGAATGTCTAAATAGTAAAAACTTGTGAAATGATCTTTACATTAAGTATAAAACTATTTTTCTGATGTAATTTTTACAAACTTTATACGTTATGATGATTTATAGAGATATACAAACTTCAAATTTTTTAATCTGAATTTAACTTATAATTACAAAAAATATATTTGATCGAAAAATCAAATTATTTATTCTTTAAAATTTAAACTGAACCATACTTTCAGGACTGTAAAATATGAATCCCATCTTTATAATTTCGAAGAACTGTTTAAATCCAGCACATTATTATTAAAATATTTATATTAAAATAGGTATTATTTTTAACCAAACAAAGAATACTGATACTTAAAGTGATCCATTTGAGTTGGCTGATGATGAATAATTGCCAGAACAGAAATAAAACACAATAAACAGAGTTTCTCCCATGATCCCAATGGCTCTTTATACAGGAGGATTATTAACATAGAATTATTCAGATGTCTTTCAGTATGTTTACTTTCTTTTATACTCCTCTTACTATATATTATAAATAATTATTAAATTGAACGAGTAAATAAATCATAAAGTTAATTACAAGATAGTAAAATTGAGGGCTGTAATATTTTTAATGGCATCCTTAAAAGTCTTGTGTTACAAAACTAGCTCAAAATCTTATAATTTCTTATCTTATAAATGCAGAGAGTTGATCTTTCATACTGTGTTCCTTAACTTTTAAGATTTTAACATTTCTAACCAATTTCAATATTATTTCCTCAAAAGACCTACACCAATTGCCGTATTCCTATTATTTATTTTTCAAACGAATCTATAATATTTTGGATTGTTTACAAAAAAACTTGTTTCAAATAACTTTTGCCTCCTTTAAAAAATGTACTAAAGTTTGAAATTTAGCCAATCATAATCTTTATCTGAAATAAAGGGTAAGGAAAAATAATAAGCAATATTCCTAAAAATGTTGTGTTATAAAAAGAGTATCAATTAATATACTCAAATATCTGATTACTTTACATCAAGTCATCTTAAGATTCAATACTCCAGTCATATGCTGTCTCAGCTGTTGTTATATTTTTGGTTTCAACAATATTGTGAATAGATTTTATTTGGTCCGGTTTTACATTCAAACAGACTAACTAAAACAACTGGTCTATTAGAATGTAAACCTGATGTAACTAAATCTATTTATATTTTGTTGCAACAACAAATCTAACCTTTTTTGGTTAACCTTCCATTGGAAAAAGAGTTATAAACAAATAATAAGTTTTTAATTCCCTATCTTAGAAAATGGAGAAATTGAAAGTTGTGATGATTTTAATGGTGTCTTTGATCCAAGTATTATGATTAAGTAAAAACAATCAAGTCGTTTATAACTGGAATTTCATTCACTCGTACAATAACGAGGACAACAGTTTGAACAGTGTTAAAATTTTAAATTCAAATGTATAATTCTAAACCCTAATGTGCAGCAGCAGAGTGAGATTTAGAAAGAGTGGAGATATCCTGCAATGGCCACTGCACCGTGCCCTCCATCATGAGGAGGAGGTAGAGTGGAGACACAGATTTGATATTAATTTATCTGTTATCTACAAACAATAAAAATGTTTTCTAACAAGGTAAGGTACTTTAAATGACATAAAATTAAAGGTATAATTTTCCCCATAAAAAAATGCGATTTCCATCATGTTAATACTATTAGGCTATGCGCTACATACAACAAGTACAGACAAGTACAAAATTATTTAAGTTAAAAACTAGTAGAGTGGATAATTTCAAAAAAAAAATCAGTATAGGGAATTAATGCAAGTGATTTTTTTTTTTTTTTGAAAAAAATAGGAATGTTTTTAAATCCTAATTTCCCCCAACTTTTTGTCGCAGAATGTCTTAAAATTTAACAAAACAAAATATCAGATGAAATTTTTTTTAAATTTGTTCATACTCGTATATATTATGTTGAGTTAGGTTTTACGCATGAACACTACACGGCAGATTTATCTAGCACTCCATGTCACGATCTTACTTATGCAAAACTTACCTTAGATTACATTTATTGTTAGACTCATATATGCAACAGAAAATTTTGAAGAGAATTCCAATCTATAATTCATAAGTATCAAAAATCATCAAGACAATTGCTTATTTTCAACTACTTTAGCTTAGAGTAGTAGTTTTCATCATTTTCATATATAAAAATCATCAGATAATATTCAAATTTACATTTGTGTGTTCTACAGCTGAAAGTTTAAATATTTGTGAACAAATCTATTATATAAATTTATCTTTATATTTTAGGCTGCATGAATCAGTTTTGTCCTGCCATTGTGCATCTTTAACTTTCTGTCTTTATTTCCTATCAGTAAGCTAACCAACGTGTTTTACAACATCAATAACCAAATATTTTAATGTCCTCATTAATAATTCTTAGTTAATACTGTATTGAAACTACAAATAGATAGAAAAAAGAAATTTAAAATGTAAAAACGATCTTTTACAAAAAAACAAACTGCTAGACTGATTACATGAAACTCGTAAATCTTTTATCAATTCTAATTTTTTAACCAGAGCTCCAACTTTACAAAACCTAATATAAAACTTCTATTTACAACTGATAACACTATTTTTTCATAATGTTTGTATGATTTCTTTGATTATCTATTAAACTGATAAGGAATATTAATTACAATGTCATCAAATTTAACCAAAAAGTGTTAAAAACAAAATCACTTTAATTTTAAAGTATTTAATTTGCACTTTGTTTTAAGTATTATTAAATAATTTAAAATGAGAAGTTGTATTTCATTCAATTAGGTAGCTACAATATTGAAAAAAGAGACCTTGGTGGTTTTAGAGTGTCAAATTATATATAAATATATACAAAGAGATTAAAAAATATACAAGAAAAATTAAACACACACTCTCTCTCTCTCTCTCTCTCTCTCTCTCTCTCTCTATATATATATATATATATATATATATATATATATATATATATATATATATATATATATATATAGCTTTAGTTTTCCTTATTTTAATTGTATATTTTTAAATTAAGTATTTAAAAAATAATTATTATATAAATATTTAACCACAATTTAAACTTCTTTGAAGTTATAAATTTAACTGGTTCATTTTATATAACTTATTCCAATAAAGTATTTGCATATTTTTATACTTGGGTTTTCCATAACTAAATGATCTTTATGATTGTAACTTTAATCAAACAACTTATGAAACAACCTATCATATTCTCTGTTTGAAGTTATTTGTTAATGATGGAAGTTCAATTTTATTATTATACATTTTTTGGACATTTGCCATCATTTGTGTGTTAAAAATTCTAAACACTACGTTTCGGGAATAAGAATCAATTGTTTCTTATTGAAATTATTTCAATTGATTCTTATTCCCGAAACGTCGTGTTTTGATTTTTAACACACAAATGATGGCAAATGTCCGAAAAATGTATAATAATTTTTAAAAAACCTATCAAACTTAAAGACGCTCACCTATGATTTAAAAATGATACAATTTCAGTTGATCTTTAAAACAGCAATTTGAGTTTAAATTAAATTATATACAAGTGTAGTATTGTGTAAAAATGTTGGTAGATTTCTCTGAGCTTTAAATTTTTCTTTCTTTTTTTAATCATTCTCTTATAATGAGAAAATATTAGTCCAGAGTAAAAAGAATAGTTAGTTTTATTTATACATACCACGTTTTTTTATAATCAATGTTTTTTATCAGTCTAATTAAATTTTCATGGTTTTTTTTTTTAGAAATCGAATTGCACAGACTTATAAAAATTAAGGTATTTATAATTAATTATCCTGTAAATCAGAGAAGCAAGCTAACTTGTAAAGTTATTTTTTTAAAGTTTAAAAATTGTTTTTATACCAATTCTTGTAGACTTTAACAAATTAAATACAAGCAAATTATATTTCAAGAAAAGTTTGTTAAGTCAAAACATACATGTTCAATTATTTCTATATACTATGAAGAACAAATTTTTTAAATCACACAAACCAATATATTGGAACCACAATTCTTTTCAATTTATTTTTTTGTTTTTCTTGGTAAAGTTCATCTGGAATAATTGTTCACTTCGTTTATACAACCTTTAATCTAATATATACAATACCTAACATATTTAACAATTTCAATATTTTCTAAGTCGGAACTCTGGTAGAATCGTACATTGACAGTGTTGTCTAATACTTTATCTCTATCAATACAAAGTACAGTAAAAATGAAATAACAACAAATTAAAGTACAATGGTTTCGAATGAGTTGCCATCACCTTTCAACTTTTTTTTAACATGTAAAAATTATTGTATATAGGTACTTTACAAAACATGTTTTACAATTTTTCTTTCATTACAAAAAGTCATTAGTATAACCAGAAAATTGTACAATAAAGCTTTTAAAAGAAAACAAACAAGCATTAAAAGGTGACACAATAAATAAAAATATGACTATATAAAAAGGACACAGAATTGATTCCACAGCTTGATAAAAGGAATGATTGAACCAACTTCGCCTGTATGGCAACTATATATGCAATTAATCAGAGGTGGTTAGAATACTTCAATCAATTAAAATAGAATTTGAAAAATACAAAATAAATTTGGCTTAATATTACAACTGGTTAGGTTACCACATCATATTTCAAATCCTTGTTCAGATGCAAAGGATTGATTTAGACGTTTTTGATTTATCAATTTATGTTTTGTTCAATACATTACTAAAACAAAAGCTGCTGTCTCTGCATATGTGCCCTGTGAGAATGCAGTCAGTTGTTCTATGGTCCCGATCTATTTATCTGCTTGTTTACAAAATGATGCAGTGGCATTCGCTCGAACAGCCTCTTTCTCATTATTTATTTAGAACCATTACAAGTCATACCACTTGCAATGTATCTGTAAGCACACTATGATAGATGATAATAAAGTGGTACAACCACTACCAACCGACGACCTTATTGTCACTTAATCTGCCCACCTCTGAAAACATTGCTTTGGAAACTGATTACATTATTGTTATCAGTTTGTTATACAAATCTTGATCAACAAAACTGGACAAAATAGATCAACATTTTTCCCTCTGAAATAGACAAAACTATGTCAAATAGATTTGAATTAAAATCAACTTCTTTTTCTCATTTATTTCATACTTTTGTTTATTGTCTATGAAGACATACAACCTATGTATTTTTTATACACAGTAAATATTTATTCAATAATATAAATCTATTTATAATTTTTTATTTTCAGAAAAGAAATTAAACAGCTGCTTTTTGAAAGCGGCCAACATTCAAATTCAACTGATCACGTGAAGGCCGGGGTGGAAGACTTAACTAACCAATCGCCAGCCAAATAACAGCTAGTTCATGTACAATAAAATATATAAAAATTTAATTACAAATTTTCTTTTATATTAAAAACATTTCTTATAACAAAAAGTCAATCATAGAAAAAAAACACTCTCTCACACAATAATACTAGGGCAATAGTTTTAGAAACCAGCCATTTCGGACATATTACTTACAATGAATATCATCTATATACAAGTCGTCCATTTCCACACAACACAACAGTCGGATCCTGTATCAAAATAACAGAATCTTCAAATGAAATAACATTTTTTTGCTTTTTGCTTTTGATACAAAATAAAAATATTTTCTGGTTTTATTGAAACCAGTAAAAAGCCTTCGAAGTCTCTACTTATCTAAGTATAAAAATGTAAAAAAGTTGGGCCAGAGAAACCGCCACCGAGGACTGCCTTGTGCTCTGCGCAGTAAGGCACGTTGTGGGTCCTGCAACAATCAAAGGTAAACTAATATTCAGAAAACAAGTATGTGTTTAATATAGTTTTTAATAATTATATAAATTCAAATAATAGTTGAATATCAAAAGCCACTTAAGCCATTATAGAAGGTGACATTCAAATATTTGTTTAATGATAAAACTCATCATCATTTAGTTCTTTTTGCTTCTTTGTAATTTATTTTTAAATCACCCAAATTACTTGTACAATATATTCATATATATATATTTATTTATTTATCTCATCATCATCAAAATTGTACCCTTCTGTTCAATACTAAAATTATTTAAAAATTCTGAGACCCTAGCAAGATCTTTTTTATGTAGTCTTGGGTTAGATCCCTTTCTTTAATCTTTCCTATTAGGTCTCTCTTGACAAACTCTTGTACTTTTCTGACCCTGATGCTATTAGAGTATTCAAGGGCTATTTGTTTTTCTTTAATTTTTTTTATAAGACGAGAATGACAGAGAGGTATTCTCAATGAGACATTTCCTCATATATGAATCAGAAGATGTAGCAGAAGCTATGGCCATCATGATTTCAAGCCTTCACAGGAATTTTACTTGGGGTTAAAATAAAAGCCTTTAACATATATTATTGTAACCACAGTCAGATACCAAAACCTAATATATCCAACTCCTTGATAATCTTGGTTGTATGTTCAAGATTTAGGAGTACTGCTTACATTTCTAAGCTGCTAACAAAGTATAGCACTGTAACTTCACTTTGAAAGTGGCTCTAGTATTTGATATTGGTTTAATTATTTTTGCAATACTATTAATTTATACAGTCTGTAACCTCACCATGATTCTAGGCATTCTATAAAATTTATTACAGTTATTAAAATAAACATAGACAGTATCTGTCCAGATGCTGGAAAAAAATGTTCGAGATTTGCAAATTTAAAACATATAATTAACTTCTTATCTTTATATCTACACCAAACTGTCATGGTCAATTATATGAAGCTTGACATCTTTCATCTAATTATACCAAAATTTACCAAAATAAATTAATATCGATAAATCTGGTTACTGTACAAAATAACCAACAGGGTGTCTACCAACTGGGAAAAATTGGGGAAAATGAGGGAATTTAAAGTACTTGGGGGAAAAGGTGGAAAATTAGTTAATAATCTGGGGAAATGAAGTTAGTTTTTTTGAGACAATATCAGTAGGAACAAAATATTTTTCCCCATAGTTGAACAAATGTATATTCGGAAACTTTTGGTTATCTCGACTTTCAGTTGCACTTTAGTTCGGTCGTGTTGCGATGTTGTAGAGGAAGAATCTGTTGGGATGTGAATGACGCTCGACATACAGTGTAGAACAAAGTTCACTTTGAACAATATTGAGATTTGCAGTTGACGAGTTTGTCTATACGTAACATGATTATTGGGAGTAGGGAGGAGTGGGGCATTTCAAAATGGTATAATTAAGAAAGAGATGGAGAGAAACGATTGACTGACTCATTCTATATCGTAATAGTTGATCTTATCTTCTTATCATAGAGTCAATA
This sequence comes from Aphrophora alni, assembly GCA_963513935.1. Classification (NCBI taxonomy): domain Eukaryota; kingdom Metazoa; phylum Arthropoda; class Insecta; order Hemiptera; family Aphrophoridae; genus Aphrophora; species Aphrophora alni. The sequence goes on along the minus strand of OY740769.1, from coordinate 130,718,010 downwards.
TAGTTAGATTAGATTTTGTATGGACAGGATTACCTTGGAAAGTATTGGTCCTTGGTATTACCTAGTAGTATACAAGTGAGAAAACGCACACAAAAACACTAAGGTTCTGAAATATTTCGTAAACACTGTTCACTTTCTCAATCAGTAGAGTAAATTGTTTGTTCTCAATCAATAAAAAGAAGCAAAGAAGACTGAATTGTTTTAATCTGGGATGGATCTGTTGAACCACAGTTTTTTTGTTTTGTTTTTTTTGTAGTGGATTGTTACATGTTGTGCAGTTGGTTGGTTTCTCCATATCCACGATCTTCACATCATGTCTGTGGCCATTTATCCTGGTGTTAAAGTTGTCATTGGTTAGGCCAATATATTGAGCTGGGCAAAACCTGCACTGAAGTTGGTAGATAACATTTTTTGTTGTGCATGTGTGAGATGACCTTTTCATTTTAAATTCTTTTTTACTAGAGGAACTAATGAAGTTGTTGGACGGAAGATGTATTTTGCATGTTTTGCATCTTGGCCTATTGCATGAAAAAGAACTGCAGGGAAGGTTAGGTTGTTTAGGTGTGTTGGGATCCGGAAGCTTGGGGTTAAGTAAGATACATTTCAGATTTGTGTGCTGTTTAAACAAAACTCTGGGAGAAGATTCTTGGTATGGTTGGAAGCTTGTAGAATTTTGAAGCCTTCTTTCAGTATGTTGTTTAATCTCTGTAGGCCTGGGTGATAATCTGTGACCAGAGAGATGGACAAGTTATCTTTCTTATTCTTGGGTGTGATATCTGTGTTTTGTGCCAAATGAATTTGATTCCTAATCACTTTCTCAGGATAACCAATTTTTACAAATGCGGATGTCATTTTTTTGTTAAAATCATGTAGATCACTCTCCTTGGAACAAATCCTTTTGGCTCTGATTGCCTGGCTAAAGGGAATGACTGGTTTAGTATTCATAGGATGGCTGCTGTCGAAGTGGAAGTATTGTAGGTGGTCTGTTGGTGTAACATGGATGCTAGTTTGTATTTTGCCATTCTTTAGTTTTACATAGACGCCCAGAAAGGTAACTTTAGACGTCCAGAATAGAAAATTTTGAAAGACTTTCTAAGAAGTGATCTAGGCTTAACTGTCCTGATGTCCAAATTAAAAAGATATCGTCAATGTATCTGTACCAATAGAGAGGTTGATGGGGTTGCCGCCTAAGAAAATTTTCCTCCAATTGTCCCATGTAAAGGTTTGCATAGCATGGAGTCATTCTAGTGCCCATTGGTATTTCTTTAATTTGTAAAAAGTTCTTGCTTGGAATTGGAAGTTATTCCGTTGAAGAATGAACTTTGCGAGGTTCACCAAAAAACAAAGTGGTAGGATTTGTTTTGTTTTGTCGTTTATTTAAGAAATGTTCTAGAACTGACAGACCATGCGCATGAGGGATATTGGTGTATAAAGATACAACATCTATAGTTACAAGAATTGTGTTTGAAAGCACGAGTTGTTGTGGTATTGAAGATAATCTGTCTATGAAGTGATTGGTGTCTTGGATCTATGTGGGAAGACTTTTTACTAATGGCTGTAGATGTGTGTCTAGGAAAGCACAAATCCTCTCTGTAGCGGAATTACATCCAGCAATTATAGACCTACCAGGTGGAGGATTAATGTTTTGGTAACACATAGAATTGGGGAGTTGTATGGTTATCATTGTACAGGAGTCTGAAATGTTCTGTAGAGGAGCTTCATATTGTAGCCATTTTGAAAGTAATTTATTGTTGAATCGTCCATTAGCGGTTGATATGTATTGTTGTTTGTTGGCTTCATTTGTGTAGTCTGCTTTGTTCATGACCACTGTGGTTGATCCTTTGTCTGCTGGTAGGATCATGATGTTTTTGTTAGTTTTCAGAGAATGTATTGCTGCTTTTTCAGATCTGGTAAGATTAAGTTTTGTTTTTAGGCTATTTAAAAATGACGGTTCTGTTAAACTTTGCATTATAAAATTGATATATAGTTCTATTGGGTGATCAGGAAGTAGTGGTGGAAGATCCCAATTAGATGGCGGTTTTAATATCAGAAAGCAGGGCTCTGGATTTGCTTTTTTCAGAAAAGGTGGTGAGTGTGAAAAATTGTTCAATTCTGAGTTGTCTGGCAAAACTAAAAAAATCCTTTCCCAATTTGAATTGATTTAGCTGGTGGTTTGGTATAAATGTGAGGCCTTTGAAGATGACTCGGATTACACTATCGGTGAGGATGTGGTAGGAAATATTATGAACTGTGTTTGAGCAGGTGATGGGTTCATGATTATCATTCTTAGTGATGTTGTTGTTGTTGTTGTTGTTGTATGTCAGTAATTTTGGTGGCTGTCCAGTAGGTAAAGATAACTTGAATAAAGTAGCTAGGCTTGGTTTCTAACCTATTAAAGGAGGATTTACAAAAGGTGTTCTGGGTGTAATCCTGTTAGATTGTTCAATCGAACCATGAAGGTGAAGGTAAGCCTCTCCTGTCTATACAAAACCTAATCAATAGGCTATGTGGCCTATTAAACTCTAACCTAAAGTCAATATAGTTAGTGATCTTTTGTTTATAATACATCAACCTAGATAAATTAATCTTCTAGGCCAGGGCATATCATTACGAAGTCAAAGTAAGTGTATTATTGTTACAAAAAATTGTAGACGAAATTCCGGAAATGTCAAAGAATGGTATTAAAAACAGAGTTGCTGACTTATGTGGAATATCATTAAGTACGGTAAAAACTAGTAATAATAGAATTCAACAAATGTGTACAAAATGAGACTTTTTCAAAAGGAAAAACCTGAAGACGTTTAATTAAAAAGTAAACATTGATAACTTTCAGAAAAGCGTGTTACGAAATATAGTTAATAGATTTCAATTAAACTACCGTTTAAAATCACTAATAACCAATCACCCAGAACCAGACCTGTAGAATAGTGACCAATACCTTTAAATAAAGATAACTTTATAGATGAACTTGATACTATAAAGCATATTGCCATGGCCAATGTTTATAAAAGTCATAAATTATTAAATAAAATACAAAAGAATATTACAAGACCACTAAAACATAAAGAAAAGAAGACCTTCATAGCAAGTGAATATGGAAATATTTTACCAAATATATTATCTAATAAATTTTTTAAACTCAATCTTACCATAGCATTTCGACCAACAATATTAAGAAATTACTCAGCCAGAAACATAACCGACCTCTGAGCTTAAAACAGGAAGAGGATTTTGTCAAAGTTTTAAAAAAGCATTTGCTGAAAAAGAACATGGACGGCAATCATTCAAATTTTGCACGCCACCTTTTTGACGAAAACTATTCATATACTGATTTTAAAACCAACCCAGAACTACTACATATATGCAGAAAAGGGAAATATGTGGATGCTATCAAGGAATTTGAGATTTATTTATATAATAAACACAGCTTAATCAACAACCAACTAAATTTCTCCTAGAATACAATATATGATACAGCTTCAAAATCCGAGATACAAATATTAATTAACATGATACAGATATGAGACATTAGTTGTCCTAGGACATTGATACGATGTGCATCCTATATGTCGTACTGTGTTGTGTCGTCTGTGAAATGTATTCTTTTGTTCATGATTTTTGTTATGATAACCAGTCAAAAAAATCATAAAATCATGCCCTTCAGAATGTAACCCCTCAGAACTAAAAAGATGGAAAGTGTCTCATCAAATGGGTCACAATATCTAGAGACCCCCCCCCCCCCTAATCTTAATCTTAGATGAATCATCCTTTATTCTTTTCCCCAAGTAGTAACAGTTTGGTTCCATTTCATTTTCAAATTTGGCAAGTTGGGCTAAATATGTAAGCATGGGACATCTTCCAACCAATTATAAATAATAAAACAATAAATGTTAAGTTTAAATAGTATACAAGTAATGTCAATTTTAATAATATACAGAATAAACATTATATAGAAATAAGAAAGTGTAAAGTGTTCCTAAACAATATTTAAATGATTGCTAAAATAATGTAAAAGAATACAAAGTTTGAATTTCAAAAGGTGCGCGTAAATGCAATGGACAATAACCCTCTAGAGAAATGCAGATTAAGCGAAAAGCAATTCAAAACCCGAAGTTCATGAGAACGGAAAAAGTACAATATTTCCCATGAGCCTCAGCGAGAGCGCTTTTCCAAGGAAGAAGGAAGCGTGGCTTTAGTCAGTCTTCGTAGAGTCTTCGAGAGCAGCCAACGTCGAGCAGTCACGTTACATATCGACTGCGGAGACTCAAATTCAGCACGACAATGGCGGACTTCTAGAGTTTGGGATGATGAACCAAACAAAGAAATTTGGACTATTATTTTGGGAACAATTTGATACCATTTAAAAACATGGTAATCGTGAGTAAAGTGAACCAATTAAACTTAGCAATCACGACGAAAGAATCATAAAACTTTTTTTTTTTTTCTTTGAACTAATTGAACACAAAAAACAATAACTTGCAATGTTATATCTTAGTCTTTATTTAACTCTCGTGTGAGGGAAATGTTATGTTTTAGTTGTTTTAAATTTGATAATAAAAGGAGATTTCTTGTTATACATAAAATGTCTGGCTAGATCATTGTGTTAACCATGTGCCATGCTATAGGAGTAACTGTAAGTACGATTGAGATTGCAACCCTACCCTTCAGGTAAATTAAAATGGTAAACTTAATTGTAGAATTGTAAGAACGCAGACTTACAACTAGATAGATAACTCAAATTTTGTTTAAAGGCTCTTAAAGCACATTGATTCAACTTACAAATATTAAAATTGCAATGAATGAGGAAACGGTTATGCCTATTTATTTGACAGCTATATCTTCAGGCATGATGAAACTCATCCATGCCAGGCTTAATGTAATCCAAATTCTTACCCAATAACAATACAATAAGTTTTAAATATGTTTGTGCGATTGAGATTATCAAATATTATATTTATTCTGATAAATTCTATATTCAAAAATGACCGTCCAGTCTGAAATTCATTTCCCTGGGAGAAAAAAGTAGATTTGTATGAGAATAGGTTGCAATATCAAACTTATTTCAATCTTAAACTATAAAATAACTTACATGTGGCAGTGTTGGTATCAATGGTCCCCTCTGAGCAGCTCCATGAGCAAGTTGAAACTGGGCCCTTCTCCATCTTTGTTTTTGATAGACAACATTTCTTTACCAACCTAGACAAATAATACAAATATAAATCTCACTTGTACTCTATTGACCAAAGACTCCTATTGCCAACATTTTTATTGACATGTTTTGTGAATATAGTGTACTTAGGGTAAACATTTATTTTATTTTATTGTATTTATTTTTTATTTTTTTATTTTTTTTTATTATTATTTTTTTTTTTTACAGAGAAATGTCCAATTACAGACGAAAGAAAACATGTTTGTAATTAAACATTATAAAACAATAAAATAAATTTAGGAAAATTTTAAATGAAGGTTTAACCTGAAAGATAAGGACGAAATGCCAGAGCTGACCTAGGACTTCTTTCAAAAAACATAAGTTTCTGTCATGAGTTGTAAATTGTTTGAATTAAAAAGTTGGATGAATTAAAACATTATTTGCAATAAATTACAGTTTCAAATTTAAGATGCATATTTGAGTTATATGGTTTATAAGTATAAATTAATAATATAATAGTAACCAAGTTAGAGTTTAATAAGGCACATAGCCTATTAGTTTAGATTTTGTAACGGATAGGAGGCACAGGCTTACTTACCTTGGAAAGTGGTCCTTGGTAATCCTAGTAGCACACAAATAGGAAAACACACAATATAATGATAAAATTCTAAAATATTTCGTAAACACTGTTCTCACTTTCTCAATTAATAGGGAGTATAAAAAGAAGACCTCCTTTAGTGTTTTATTATGTTTTTCTATTTGAGTACTACAAGGTAATACTAAGGACCACTTTCCAAGGTAAGCATGTATCTCCTATACATACAAAATCTAAAATAATTATGTGAATTATGTCAAGGAAAAGAGGATATCCCCTTTCTTAAACCCTTTTGTATTTAACTATAACACTATCCCTAGCTGTCTCTTATTTTATAAAAAAATCTATTTTAATATATTCCTACTATTGTTCTCACAATATTGAAACAACTATTCACAACAATAAAAATAATTTCTTAATATAAAAACATGTTGGACTAATATTGCTATTTTGACATACAGTGGTTTCTAAAATTTTACTTCAGAGAGAATTATTTATAAAAAAAAAAAAAAAAAATTTAAATAAATTAATTTAATATGGCATATATAAATATTATACAACATTAAAAAACGGCATTAAAAATTGTTTTCAAAGAATTTTCCCCAGTAATCTCCATATTCTGGTCTGATCTGTATAATGTATTAAAACTTAAAACAGCTCTGTCTAACACTTTAAGGGGAAAAATGTATACCTGGCACGTGCGTTGTAGGTCGGGTATCCGCAGCAAAAGCTCACCAAACTTGGAAGGTTGGTCAGGATAATGAGCCAATGTATAATGTTGTAATGCCTGAAGTGCCTTCTCTTGTGAAGCTCTTACTTTCTCAGGCTCTCTTAACTCACTGGCATCTAAAAAACAAAACTATCAATTAGAGAAATTCAAAATGAATACATCACTAGTTCTGTAAAAGAAATATATAAACATTAGAAAAATTCAGGCTTATATACAACACCTTAGAGATTATAACAGATGATGCATTTAGAGCTTATTGTAACTCACCCTAAGTATTTTAAATTGATTTACTTAAACTTTTGTAAGTTGGGCAGTATTGGCTACTACACATGGTTAATGTTGATTTCAGTTAAAAATATATTTTAGGTGTTTTTATAAAGTTACGGTCTGTTCGAAAGTTGTAATTAGTGTTTGTGAACTGAATATTAGATTTGATTTACATAACCCTCAATCCGCCTCTTCGACACAAAAGTGTCAATGAGCGACGAGCTTAGCCGGTTTCATTTAATCAATTTTTTTTTTTTTTTTTTAATGAAAAAAATATAGAGTTATAACTCAGAGTCAAAGGGATGAGTCATGCACATAACCAAGCTTAAACCATTAATGTAAGGACAGGCAAGGTTTTAAACAATAGGATGATATAATGCTAACCCCTCTTAACAAAGCATCATAACTGGACAGGACAAATCATGTATGAACTGGTAGTTGATTATAGGGAATACCATGTTATTTTTAAAAATTATAAAAATGTTAAAATATGTTTTACTCCTTACGTCTAGCAAATCTAATGACCAAAGAATACAAAAAAGAAATTTAATAACTGTAATAGTTTAGAAGATATTAATTAAGGGGGGATTTTTAATTACCAAAGTTAAGAAAAAAATCAATAAACCTTACAGCAAATAACTTTGCTAAGAAAAAGACTACACCAAAAACTAAAAAGATTCTTTCGTTTCAACACATAGGCAACAAGAATCCAAAAGAAGAAGGAAAACAATCTAAAATGATCAAAAGATGGTTAAAAAAATATATGAAAATCTTTAAACTGGAATAACTCAGGAAGTTATTGTCCTAGAACTTCAATTTAAGTTACTACGGAATCTACAAGTCCAAGAAAAGGATGGTACTTTCACAATTTCGAAATCTTGAACCACTGATTCGAAAAACAATATGACACTGATTCCTCACCCCCGCCCCATATTCACCGGATCTTGCTCCCTGTGACTTTTTTTTGTTCCCCCGACTCAAAAGGGATATGAAAGGTAAACGTTTTGCGACTGTGGAAGAGGTGAAACAAAAATCGCTGGATGGACTAAAGAACATTCCATTAAGTGAATATCAACAATGTTTTAAACAATGGAAGAAACGATTAGAGAAGTGCATTGCAGTCAATGGTAATTACTTTGAAGATGACCAAAATTTGGTGTAAATATTGAAAAATAAAGGAATTATGACCAAATTCCCGTTTTTTTGGGTCCCCCTCGTATGTGTTAGCGATGTATTAGAGTGTATTTTTTTGGAGTGAATTTTAATATTATTAATGTATTTGTTACAGGCTTAGTATAAAGAAACTAACTTATTTATGTTTTAAATATATTGATTTTTGTTTGTACCAACATTTATGAACAAATGTAGTACAAATACTTGTTTATATCTTGGATAAAAAAAAATTATGGTAAATATTGGCTTTCATATGGAATTTTGACTCTGGTTTTGATAAGAAATTTTGATTCCTGACATACTAACTCCAATTTTTTTACATCTACAATATTTTTCATTGCACAGGTAAATTCTATGCACCTTTCTAAAAAAAATTATAAGAAGAAGTTGTGTTTTCCATAATTTATTACTATTTTTAGTGATTTTGTCCAATTTAGTCTAACTTTTTAGCTAATTTTGTAAAAAAAAAAAAAAAAATAAATAAATAAAAAAATAATCATGAAAATGTTACAAATCGAATTTTGTTTTACCAACATTTATTCACAATTACATTACATAACTTCTGTATATCTTGGGGAAAAAAATGTCTAACTATATTATTTTTTGTTTATAAACTTATTGGCTTTTCTAGGGAATTTTCACTTCATTTTTGATTCCTAACATACTTACTCCAAATTTTGTATTTTTAAATCTAAAATTTGTTTCATTACATATATAAATTCTATCCACATTTCTAGAAAAATGACATCTTACAAGTTAGGTTTTGCATAATATTTTTTTATTAAAAAAAAACTATTAAAGTTTACAGTGCCAGTTCTAGAGAAGTGTAGTTTACTTTGTGCATGAAAAATAGTGTATGTACATCAGTACACACTAAGGTTAAATGTTCAGTTCTGCCTGTTCAAATTCGTATAGTTAGTTTACTACCGTATGGTTACTGCTTATTTAGAATTCTTTATTTTGTGCCTGTAATTGTATTAAAATTCATATGAGTGACAAAAAAAAATAATCGTTTCTTTTCTCCATTGACTGCAAGAGATCAAACAGCTTACCACAAATCAAAACTTTTAACAAGGTTAAACTGTCAGAATTTAATTATGTAAATTGAGAAAGTACAAGACATGACTCATGCTTAATTAATTTGTTTGAGTGCTTTATTGGACCAAAAATGTTGTTCTTTAGCAACGAAAGTTTACTTGTCAATGAAAGTGTAGTATTTAGCCGAGGAAAATCCTGTGTTGACTGAAGAAATAAATATCATTTAAAACCATGAAAAATGTATATGAACAAGTTAAATGATTTAAAAAATAGATTCAGAAGAAATAATATAATTTTCATTCAGGTGTTTGAAATGGAGACAGGAGTCAAATTTTAGCAGTATAGAAAAGGTTTTTGTGTTGAAGTTTTAAAATGCCACGATAGTGTCTGAGTAAACAAGGCACACACACTAGATACGGTCAGTAAAGTTCTGTCAACCATTATTATTTAAATGTTCATAAAAATATTAAAATTTTCAATGTGATTATAAATAAAGCACTTGTTATTATTATTAACTAAAGTTTTGTACTTGTGTAAATGATTTATACATTTATGCTGAAAAACCAGTAAAACTACTACTTACTTTGAAACATGTAGAAAAGATGAAAATCACATTAATTTGACAAAGCACAATTAACACTTTGGTTGCCATAACAATGGATTGATAATTATAATATAAATTAAATTCTCTTATCAAATAAATAAGAGAAAATTATAAAATAAGCACTTACTGATAATGATCACATGCTTCATCATATAAAATTCATTGTAAAAGTGAAGGTGCTATATAAAAACAGTTATGAGAGTTTGACTCACCAGAAGTTAGAAGTACGATGACCTTCATAGCAACATACTCGTATCTGTCTACCCTAAGCCTCCGCAGATGTTCTGTAAAGTTCAACATGCGTTCGATGGCAGGACCTAATCCTAACTCTCGAGCTTGCGACAATGAAATGCATTTTCCCAATGAAACTCTGATCTCACCAGGTGAACTCATTGAACGGAAGCAACATGAAAAGAGGAGAAGTTCACACCACGCATTGATGAGTAAAGAGATCTGATCATCAATCTAAAGGTACATTAACAATTGATATAATCAGTAAAATGTAACTGTAACAAATAAACAAGAAACTGTAGTATTTACTTATAATTTTGACAATTTCTATTAAAACAGTAATTTTCAATTACACATAATTTCCCCCGAATTCTTTTCAGTACAACATTGCCATTAAATGTCATTATATATATTTAATGATATAATCTGTTAGAAAGTAACAGCTATAAGACCTAACAAAAAACAAAAAAGCTTTACAAGTTGTATATAACGACTTTTTCATATGAATAACTTGCACCATTCATTGTTTTAGTTTGTTGATGTGAGATATGATTTTTCTAGTTTTGTACTATTGAGAAATTGAATTTGTTTATAAATGAAACAACACTGCTAAGCTCATGAAAGTAATAGTGCAATGATAGGACTCTTATTTTTGTGAAATAGCCTGTGTACACACAAGAGCACATTACACCAAATTTCAAATATTAGATTTTATAATACATATAATTCTTATATGACGTTGATTATAAAAACAAGGCATTGAAAATAACTTTTTTATGTGACTAATGACATAAAAATATCAAGATATACAGTAGAACCTCTGTTAACCGGCCTCGGATCAACCGGTCCTCAGATTAACCGGCCTATTTCGTAGTGTACTGGTTCGTTGAGAGTTTCCGAAAATAAATTGTAATTGAAACACCAAAGCGGTGGCGAGTCAAACGACTTTGTCGATAGCGGTATCCCATTGTCGGCGGCGTAAAAACACCACGGCACCAAAGCGGAGGCGAGTCAAAACGACTTTGTTGATAGCGGTATCCCATTGTCGGCGGCATAAAAACTCCGTGGCTCCAAATTGGCGGTGAGTCAAACGACTTTGTCGAGAGCGGTTTTCCATTGTCGGAGGCATAAAAATACTGCAGCACTTCATGTGACTATCTGTATAGTATTGGCACCCATCGGTATAGCAGACAAATGTAAAAACATTTGATTCGCCGCTTTTTTTCCACGAATTAATTTAGTATACATTATGGAAAATATAACATTTCTTTTCAGTTTTCTTCTTGTCTTTGACTGGTTATGATCTATGTACAGTATATACAGTAAATATAGCGAGTTACGAATACGGGAAAACGGAAGCGTGTGTTGGTTTCGTTTGAGACACAGTTAAATGTGTTTAAAAGACTTGACAGAGGGGAATCTGTAAAAAAAAAGCTTTGTGACAAGTTTAACAGGAACCTCAGATTAACCGGCCCGGGTATCAGTCCCGACTAGACCGGTTAAGAGGGGTTCTACTGTAATGGAAAATCTGTAAAAAAAGAGTAGTAAATTGTTTTGTAACACTCAATATTTTATATGATAGTATATAAATATAAAAAATATTAGAAATCACCCAAAAGAAATTAAAACAAATATATATTCCAATGACACTAAACATAATATCACAGAATACTGTACCCACAATACTTACTGATATATTTTTAAAAAGAGGCAAGGACTTGCACCACTTGACTATCTTATAGAGTCGATGATCTGCGATATTACAAAGGTTGGACAGAAAATCCTGTCCATTTGGGTGATTGTTGCCTGTCGTGCTGGGTGTTCCTTTATGTTCTTGCTCGTTGTATTGCCAAAGGTGTTCAACCTCCATTATTTCCTAAGCAAACAGGAAGATTTATATTATAGATTTTCCAATGTGTTTGGACATAAATAGTATAGGCCAGTAAAATTAACCAAAAATATTCGAAAATTATTTGTAATTCGTTTTAAGGATACCATATGGAAAAAAAAAGATTTAGTGATAAAGGATATTGCACTTCAGAGGACCCAACTTTGAACACCTATAACATTGTTTAAACAACTGTTTTATATGCACAAATATATTTCATGACCCATAAGTTAACATTAAAATTTCATTAAAAAATATTAATTAGCTTACGAGAAATTTAATTTAAATATTAAAAAAGGGTCTAATGTTTAATAAAATTTAACCCAGTTGCTTTTGTCATAGAAGGCTCATCTGCGGCTCATTTTTTTCGACTTATATTTTATGAATATGTTTAGAACTAATCATATTTTCAAGTTCCACAAATCTTTTACGAAATAATGTCAAAAACGTTTTTTGCAATAATAATTGTTTATAACCAATTAATGTATAATTTTGACAAAAATAATATGACAGTTGTTAATATTCCATCACACTACCCTAGATTTAAAAACAATCGTTGAAATTGGTCCATAAATAACAGAGAAACAACTAATTTTTCATTGAAATTAAATTTGAACATGCCAAGTTCAATTTTCTAGAAGAGTAGCAGTGATGCCCCATACTGCTTTCTTTCTCTTCGTTGTTCAGCAAGCTGCAGTCAATTTAACATATTTTTTTACATATTAAAAAGACTGATTTTATTCTCAAACTCAATGGTGATATAATGTTCTAGTATTGAACTAGCAGTGATGACGATTTCAACCCTTAATGTTTATAAATAAACCAATTACAAACTAATGCCAAGTATTGAAGTTGCATACCAATATCTTCATTTGTTGTAATTATATTTGCTAAAACCATAACTTTAAAATGTCCCACTTTTGAAAGATAAAATTATGAAAATTTGATTTGCTCTAAACATATACATAAAATATAAGTCTTTATGAAAAATATGAGCCCCAGAATACCCTTCTACGACAACGGCAACTGGGTCAAATTTTATTAAACATAAAACCCTTTTTAATAAATAAATTAAATTTCTCGTAAACTAAATAATAAAAAAAAAAGGATTATAAAAGGCTTATTTTCTGAAGGTTCAAAGTGCCTAGGTGCTTTTCTCAAAGAATAAAAAATATATGAATTTTTGTTTAACCTGTTGATGAGTGCGGCCGTTCCTGAACGTCCCAAATAGCCACCAGCTGGTTAGTAAGTATTTACAAGAAAATTGTTGTCAAGGAGTAAGAAAAAAAAATTTGAAAATAGTTGTTTTATTGGTTACAAATGTATAATAATAATATCATATTGAGTTAAAAACTTGTAAGAATAAAAATTTACACTGATAGCGGTATCCCATTGTCGGCGGCATAAAAACACCGTGGCATTGTCACCTGTCGGTATAGCAGACATACACAGACAAAAACGTTTGATGGGCCGCTTTTTTTCCACGAATCAATTTAGTATAGCCTACATTATGGAAAATATAACATTTCTTTTCAGTTTTCTTGGAAGCGTGTGTTGGTTTCGTTTGCTGATAGCGGTATCCCATTGTCGGCGGCATAAAAACACCGTGGCATTGTCACCCGTCGGTATAGCAGACATACACAGACAAAAACGTTTGATGGGCCGCTTTTTTTCCACGAATCAATTTAGTATAGCCTACATTATGGAAAATATAACATTTCTTTTCAGTTTTCTTGGAAGCGTGTGTTGGTTTCGTTTGAGACGCGGTTAAATGTGTCAAAAGACTAGACAGAGGGGAATCTGTAAAAAAGCTTTGTAGTGTTTAATTTTTCATGTTTGATGTATAATATACGTAACATAATATAATGATACAAATCACTTATACTAGACAAGGAACATAGGCACAGGTGTGTGTAGGGGGAAAACAACCGCGGAGAAGACGATGCCATCGCCTAACATTTACGCGCCAATCAATACGCATGGTGAATTCTCCTGAAACCACGCCCCCTGGAGTTGTCCTGCCTTACAATTGTGAAAAACCCGATTTCATGTGTTCTTACTACTATTTCTTGTTGAATTGTGACAACACAATAAGCCATGACTAATTTGTTTTATGATAAATTCTTTTATTGCTCAGACGTAACCTAAAATGTTCCGGAACGTCCATACTCATTTACGCAAACAGCACAGAGGACGTTCAAGAACGGCCGTACTCGTTAATCGGTATTTCCCTGTACTCTTCAACAGGTTAAGTTGATCGTTTTCCCCCCAAATATTTTAACAAATTAACCAAGTCTCAAATTAACAGTTTTTGAGTATTCTAATAGTGAACAAAATTTGAAATACCCACTGTAAATATTCTTTAAACTATCTCAAATAAAATTTAAAAATTTTCCCAATTTTTGCACAAAAAACAGTTGTTTAAACAATGTTTCAGGTGTTCAAGTTGGATCCCCTGAAATACCAATTCTATCACTAAATTAATATATCAATTTTTCCATATGGCATCCTGAAACGAATTACAATAATCTATTTTGACTAATTTTACTGGCCCAATAGTAAATACAAGTGTAATGTAATTTATAGAAATGTTATTTTAAAAAGAATATACAGATTTTGTAATAGAAAATGAGCTATTGACCATCTTCTCTATGAATGAAAATTAAACACTCAAATATGTATCTTTGATATCCTAATTTTCTTTTTTAAATTACATAAGTTAATTACAAATTATAGCAATAAATACAGGAAAAGAGTTATAATGCAGAGTCATGATTTCAGAGAATACTGCCAAATAACTTCTTTACATGATCATAGAATTTTTGTTTTCTAGGTTGGATGAGCAAATATTATTCTTAACCTTTCGGTGGGCGCGCTGTTGTAAAAAGTACAACAGTTGTGTTTTTTTTTATGCAAGTCACTTCTCGCTTAGGCGGGATAACTGTTTGCCACATGTATGCCTTCCCCAACCCTCCCCCCACCATTCCACCACAAGTCACTTTCCGGCCTGTCATGGTTCAGTACTCAGACGCCATTCGGCCGAAGCAGAACACCTTTGTTGTACTTTTTACAACACGCGCCTTTTCGTGTTACTTTTTTAGGAGTAATTATTTGAAGAACATTTTATTGTTTGGTAGTGGTTTAGCAACATGTTAAGGTCAATTGATATTCCACGTGTTCTTCAAGAGTTGTCAGACGAAGAAAACGTAGATGGAATTTCTGTTGATGACGATTTATGTGAAAGTGACGGTGATCTAAGTGATGAAAACATAGAAAATGATGATCATTCAGATGAAAGTGAAATGGAAGGGGAAATTAATGATGAAGATAGTGATGTGGTGACTGGTGATGAAGAGTTTGTACTCGGAAAGGATCTACAAACTATTTGGTGTAAAACTGAACTAAGAGGTATGTTTAAAACACCTTGTAAAAATATTGTAAAAAAGTTTCCTGGGCCAAAACCAAAAGCTCGGAGTGTAAAATGTGAAGTTGAAGCATTCCTACAGTTTTTCGATACAGATATGTTGGACACAATTTTAACATTTACTAATTTGTACATTAATACAATTTCAGAAAAGTATGGAAGAGAAAGAGATTGTTTACCAACTAATAGAACTGAATTGATGGCTTTGTTTGGCATTTTGTATTTGATAGGACTAAGAAAAGGTAATCATGCTAATGTTCAAGAGATTTGGGCTAGTGATGGTACAGGCGTGCAAATTGTAAGAGCTGCAATGAGTTACAAACGTTTTTTATTCTTGCTGCGTTGCATGAGGTTTGATAATCCAGTTAGATAAACTTGCTGCAATCAGGTCCCTTTTACATCCGTTTGTACAAAACTGCATTGACAGTTATAATACTAGTGAACTAGTCACCGTTGATGAAATGTTGCATCCTTTCAGAGGGCGATGCTAAGCCGGCCAAATATGGCATCAAAATGTTTGCTCTATGTGATGCCAAAACCTTTTTCTGCAGTAATTTAGAGGTTTACTGCGGCAAGCAGCCACCCGGTCTCTACGAAGCTTCTAATAAACCAGAGGATATAGTGAAAAGACTTGTTGTTCCTATCGAAAAGTCAAATAAGAACTTGACAACTGACAACTGGTATACTAGTATACCTCTTGTTGAGGATATGTTAGCAAAAGGAATTACTATGATCGGCACGTTGAAGAAGAACAAGGCGGCAATACCACCATCATTTTTACCAAATAAACAGCGAGTAGTGGGCAGCTCAGATTTTGGTTTCAGCGATAACAAAGTAATTGTTTCTCACGTTACAAAGGTCAATAAAGCAGTCATACTTGTTTCATCAATGCATGACACTAAAACTATTGACCCAGCTACCAGTAAACCAGAAATAATCCTGGTTTTAAGTAAAACATAAAAAAATTAAAAAATACTATATTATACACACAAAAAATTAATATTTTTTAAAAATGTATTTATAAATATACTTTTTAATAACATCTCAAATTAATTTAATAGGTAAATAAAAATAACAAAATCTTACTATGGCAATAACTCGTTATTTAATGTGTGTTGTAAAAAGTACAACACGCGCCTGCTCATGTGACTGGAGTAGGCGCGCCTACCGAAAGGTTAACAAAATAAATTTGTTATTTCTTCTTGGTTTTACTCCATATCAGTATTGTTGTCTTCCAAGTTACATAAAGTGTTTAAAAAAAATAATAATGAAGAGAAGTTAAAACTATTCTTTTTTTAAATGTTATTGGAAAATTAAAATTGTCAGTGACCAAAGCTTTTAGATTATAAAAATCTCTGCTATATCGAGTAAAAATCAAAATTTTAATGAGCCTAGCAAAGCATCATTAAAAATGACCCAAATCTAAAAACAAAAAATATTTTTATGTTTAAACGGAAATAAGTAATTTCATGCAAAGATAATAATGCATGAAAAGAATATTTTTCATGAAACATCTATAAGCTATAAATTACAACTGACCTGCAGTAAAGGAGGCACCAATCTGCTGTGTGAATGTGGGGACATGGGTTCTCCTACTTCCTGTTTCACCATACCTTGCACACCAGCATCTAAACCTTTGTTAGGATCTTGTGTAGTGCCTGGCGGTGACATTAGACTTGCTGGCAATGTGTACGAACACTGATATGTACTGCGACCACCTCTAGTTCTATCTTCACGAATAGCTGGGGAAACAAATCAATATATTAACAACTTAAAATACAATTTAGATATATATGCTATACAATGTTTATGAGTGAATCAAAACGAAAATATATATAATGTTTATTCTAATAAATGTGATACATTCTCATCTAGGAATAGGTGGGAGAAATGTTTTGAGTAACAACTCATTCGAGGTTTTGAACTTTGAATAGATAAACATATGTGTGTTAACTGTTAAGCTGGATATATATATATATATATATATATATATATATATATATATATATATGACATATAGTTTCAAAGTAAAATAAATCCTAAACAGATGGACAATTTATTTATTTTTCTCATTGATTTTGTTTGTAATGTGTAGAACAAAATGATAATTCAGAAATAAAAAATTTGAAGCTCATATTTATACTTGTGTTTAATTTTTCTATTATAAAAACAAAAACTACTAACACAATCAAAATTTGAATTATATCTTTAAAATATGAACAATGCTTTACAAGGCCCCAGTCACAATTCAATTTAAACAATAGAACATATTCCTTTAGAAAATTTATAGTTCGTTAGCATTGGAAAGAGCAGCCATTAACCCTTCAACTGGTTTGTGTACCACAGCTGTACACAAACTCCCATCCTGTGCAGCAATAATCACTTTCTTTTAATTCAGCGTTTACTCTAGTAAAAATCATTGTTCCCCAATAATTTATATACCATTGTAAAGCGAATCCTTCCAAACATTAATATTTATACAACCAAAAGTCCATAAAATGTTATAAATACTATTTAATTAATTGGTAAAGTTTGTGTATTTCGCAATGCAGCAATATTTGCAGCAGTAAAACATAAAATTACATCATTCTTCGTCTAATATACACAAGTCCATATTTCTGATAAACTAAACTACAGTAACAGTATTATATAGAAGATTTCTTCATCTTTCGATATATGTTTTTGAAATCATTCTAACTGTTATAGTTTAGGATCTATAAAAATTAAACAAAAACAAGAATTCATAACTAGTTTTTTTCCACCCTAAAAATAATTTTTTTTCCAATTCATCTTATAGCCTAGTAAAAAAGATGGTATTGGGATAATTTATATATCACTGTAAAGCTCATGTTTCATCCTTTCATAGTTATATAACCTAAATGTGATGACAAAACGTAAAAATCTAATAAATGATGAAGTTGGTATGTTTTGCTGCTAGGGAGTTGCATGTGACAGAAATGTGTAATATAAGAAAATTTGACATCCTTGTTTATATAATTTTTGTAAATATTAATACTCGTCCAAATATCACAAGTTGAAAATATTTCTAAGTATTTTTTTTCGTTTTTCGAACCACGTATTCAAAAATATCGTAGCTCTCATAGTTTTGAGATATACATTCTAAGAAGCGTTACCAAGATGACCTTCTCACGTTTGTCTTTTTTAGTGTTAATGAACTATGAAAGATCTATATTTTATATCGATATATTTTAACATTTCTATATATATTGTTTATTAAAAGGCTTTTTTGTGGCATTTTCACTTCATTTTTTGCACATTTTTTTATTCCTAACATTACTAACTCCAAAACCTTCACATATAACATTTTTGTTTTTATTACACAGATAATTTCTATTCACCTTTCTGAGAAAAATGATACATAACAAGTTGTGTTTTGCATAATATTACTATTTTTTTATGAATTTTGAAAAAAATTGAAAAAAGGAGCAAAATGAGCCGAATTTATTGTTGGGAGTTGTAGGGTTAACTCCATGAAGGTACAAAAATACACTAATTATTGATATTTTATGGTTTAGCTAAAGGTTTGTTCTATGCCTTCCGAACTAAATATTATTTTCAATTACTTTAAAGTTTAGTCATCTCACTTAAAAAAATAAAACTTAAGTCTCCTAACGTTGGATTGATATACCATAACTATTTGAACCTACACATGGATGAAACACAAAAAAGATTTGGCAACAAAGCACGAGCATTAACCATTAGATTAACTGGGGGCTCATAATGAAATTTTAGTTAAACAAGCTTTGTGTCTTCAATCAACTAACCCATTAACAACTTTTGACAAAGGACCGTATGCAATCAAGATAATAATATATCATACAATTTATACGATATTAAAACAATATAATTTTCATAATGACATAATTCATTAATTGTTAACTCTTAAAGTGACTTTTTAAAATTAAATTTGAATTTATTGATGACAAATAAACAATTTCCAGGTATCACATCGTGTGCAACTACATCATCTTAGTTTTTAAATATTACAAGAGCATAATAAAGCATAAATTTGTCAATTGTTAGATGATACTGTCACGTAAAATATCTGAATCAAGATTAAACAAAACATTTCTTACCTTCTAACTTCATACCCATGTTTAAACACTTTTCAAATCTACAAGCTGGACACTTCTTGCGTGTTGCTATAGTAACAGGGCATGATGAACCTCGTAAACAAACATAGTTCTTCCTGTTTTGGACAGTTCTCTTGAAAAAACCCTTACAACTCTCACAAGAGAAGATGCCATAGTGAAACCCAGAGATTTTGTCTCCACAGATAGGGCAAGGGCTGGAAATAAAGTAATTTATTAAACGTTATCATTGAACTTTGTACACAGACAACATCTAGTTGATTCTAGGCTATATAAATAACACATTACATGTAAACAACTATAACAACTAGTGTAATAAATTTATTATATTTGAAACACAATTTCTCTAAAAATAAAATTTTAGCAAGCTTCAAAATGATGTTATGCTTAACTCTCCTCATAATTTAAAATTTAAAGGGTTGATTTCATAAACACTTTACTTTATGACTTAAAGTGGTGGTGTTCAAAATAAAAAATGTTCTTCTTAAAAATAAAATATTTTAATTCATGATTTAAAAAAAAAGAAATTAAATGTGAGAATACAGAATATACAAGTGTTTTGTTTTTGGTGGCCACCTAGTATATATAAATATATTTTATAGTGGAGGGTCTTCTAATATTAACTGATGTAGTAAAAAAAGACAACCTGTGTTGATAAAAAAAAAATTAATTAATTATTAAAAATCACAGTAAAATAATAACAATGAGTTTACAGTATATACAATTTTCATTTGATTACAAACTCTGTACATCTAGTTTGTTTAATACAACAGTATTAATATAGCGTTGATAAAGATAGAACAAATTACTAACCTATTAATAAGTTGTTGTCTACTAATACCAGGAGGTGCAGCCAGTCCTGCAGAATGATGGACCAAGTCTGCAGCAAGAGATGACATTTTGTCCTCAAGCAACACGCCATCATCTGTATAACAAGTAAGAAATATCTTAACTTAAAGATATTATTTTGTGTTTAAATATACAACCTAGGAAAAATTTCATTTTTGTAAACTTATTAACCCTTAGCTGGTATCATGGGGTCTCACAGATATTTTTAAGGACGGTAAGACAATATAAAATGTTAACGCAATTAATATATATTTTTATAATAAAATAATATGAACATTTTTATTAGTACTAAATGCAAAAATTACCGATTTTTTTTTTTTTTTTTTAATATTTAAATATTCTTTATTTTGCACAAACTCCCAAATGTTGACTTTTTATTCTTATTTATTATTTTGATAATGATAGTAAAGTAATAAATAAAAATAATCCTAATACATATTAGGAAAAGGTACAGTCAATAAGCTAAACAAATCACATATTTATAAACATCTTACAAAATATTGAATTTTAGCCCGGAAAATATTCATTTTCTTCTTCGGATTCTCTTTCGTTTTCAATTTCTTCATTATCAATTTCCTGCTCAAAATCAGTATCATGAGCTCTTTCCATCTCGTAATCCGGATCGTTATCACTGTCATAACTATTTCCAAAACCTTCTAGTTCACTTTCCAATTCATTGTCGACTAATTCTTACAATCTGGATAAAAAGTCTGGTTGTGTACTATGCACAACACCGGCGTGGATGCTCTCTCGGATTCTTGTCTGTATACATCCTACGAAAAATTATTTAAAATTTACACTATTTACAGTATAAAACTATGTACAAATATAAAACAAACAATTATTTTTTAATATGTCACTGTTTCAGAATAAAAATCAAATAGTCGAGAAAGGAATTTAAATTTTATAAAGTCGGTTGATAGTCAAAAAGTTACGCAACAAGTATCATACGTCTCTCAGACCGCTCGTCGATATCAAAACAATATATCTTTCACAATCCGTACACAAACTTAACTACACTTGCACAGTTGAAACTTGACCTTCAGACTAGAAGGTACTGAGCCACACATGCTTTAAAAACAAATGATAGCGGAAGTAGTTGGGGGAGAATTTCCGGCGCGGTCTCACAGACCGATGATACCAGTTAAGGATTAAGGATCAAGCTTTGAGTCTCAGCTTCTACCAAAATAACACTTATCATTAAATAATTGTCATGTCTATCAGTTGAAGTAATAAGGATCATTATATCTGTATAGTATATATATATATATATATATATATATATATATATATATATAATTTATTATTTTATTGACTACATACACTTGTACATTACATGTACTTTTTAAAATTTTGTTTTATATTGTATGAAAAAAATTTAATTACTCTTTTTTTGAATTATTAATACTGTTTATAATAACTGTGGTTAAAAGATAATTAATAAATATTGCTAATTGTTTAAAAAACTTAAAATATAGTACAAATACATACCATTAGGATCTAATCCTGTAGAATCATGTTGTAAACTGTCATCCACAGTTGCTAACCCTGACCTATTTACACCATACACTAGTCCTCCTATTAACAACAAAAAAATTTGTATGTTTAACACTATGAATATTGTGTCCATAATATTATGTGAAATAAATAATCTCTTTCAGCTGTTTCTGACACTTTAAAATTCCAATCATATTCAGAGTTCTTTTATCATTAGTAATGGTATTGGTTTATAGTTTACATCTAGAACTTTGATATAAAGGAAAGTTAAGTCTACTGACAAGTAACAAGTATGTCCCACATTACTGTTTGTGAGTTTGTAAGAGCAACAAAATTATTATTCTAGTTTCATAGATAATATGACCATATAAATGTGTATGTTCCAGGAATTAGACTATTATTTTGATTTATTTTTAGTTATGCATAAATAATGATTTTTTAAAAAATGTAATACTTAATTTCAATTAGGATTTAAATTGATTTTCATTTGATATATAGTTTTTCCTTGTTGCTTAATGGTGAAAAACCTCTTGGTCATCGTCACCTTATAAAAAAGGAAGAAAAGAACATAAAATAAAATAAATAAAATAAAATAAAAGACCCTAGAATATATGAAAAAGGTGTAGATCCAGCTGGTAATTATATAATAATTGAACAGTTTCATAGAATAGTAGGCATTATAAGATGGCAATATGTTTCCAGCAATACCATTCAGAAAAAAATACTTTTCTTTTTGGCAAAATGGAATTTGTCTTATTTATACATATTCGACCCATTAAAAAAAAACTACTGATACTATTGTTGTATAACAGCTTATAGGTAAGATATATTTTTCTAAAATGTATAATAAATGAAAAATTTAAAAAAGGAAACATCAAGAAAAAAGGCTATTTTGATTATTTACAAAAATTTTAATATATGATTTTTTATGAAAATAAAATTATAATCTTATCAAAAACTTAATTTTAGCTATTCTTGTTTTTCTAAATTAAATTATGCTGTAAGTGCCTGGCGCTGGGCATTAGATAAAGCATTTAATAGCTGAGACTAGATAAATGTCCACAGCTTAGGCGCCTGGTGTTAAAATCAGTAAACAAATTATTTACAAAGCATGTACTACTAAAATGTATCTACTCATAATGGTGATAAAAAGCTGTTGTCAAAATATGCAATGCAATTTACGTGTACAAACCTTGGACATTGTAATCTTGGACGGTTCTGGCATTTAATACAGGCGAAGGAAATCCTCCAGGACCCGGCCTATGAAGATGGCGTCCTTGAATTGGTGAATGAGTTGGTGAGAACTGTGTTGGCGATACTGACACTGAGGAATAGCTACAAAATCAATATAAACATTAGTACATTAAAGTCATCTCTTTCCCTTTATACTAATCCTTATGTTAATGGAAATAATGAGACGATTATTCAATTCCACAAAACAGCTTTAATTGCGACGTTAGGCATTTTCAAACAACTAAATTGAAAACAAAACAAGTCTAAACTAAAAATGCAAGACAAAAGGAAAGGTTAGAGTAAAAGGGGTTGAGAAATGACAAAAGAAAGGTCAATGATCTAACCTGTGGTTAGATATCATTATTATAAACATGCCTTTTATTGCTCTAGAAATATAGGAAAATTAATTATTAACAATAAGGATAAGAGAGATAGTTTAGAAAATAGTGGTGTATATAAAATTTCTTGTAATGATTGCAATTGTGAATACATAGGTCAATCCGGAAGGTCAGTTAAGAATAGAGTTAAAGAACATGTACACAGTTGGAAGTATGGCAAATCTAATTCAAATTTTGCAAATCATCTATTAGACACAAGACATAATTTTGATCCTAAGTTAAACGTTAAACTTCTGCATATAGAACAAAAAAGTAGGAAACTCAATAACCTGGAATGTTTAGAAATCAATAGATCAATTTTTAAAAACCCATACTTCCAACTTAAATGAACAAATATATCTTAACTCATCACCACTATTAAGACCTATTGTGTAACCTTTGTTTTCTAAAACACCCCCACTTCCATCCCACACTTTGTTTATTGAATTACATTTGCTTGTAGATATTTTCAAGCAAGGAATTACATTTTATGAGAGCAAATAAATGTATATTAGTTTACAGTTTAATAGGGTACATAGCCTATTTAGATTTTGTATGGATAGGAGACACAGGCTTACCTTGGAAAGTGATCCTAGGTAAAATTACCTGATAGTACACAAATAGAAAAACACAATAAAACACTAAAATTTTCAAAATGTATCTTCCTATTACAACAATTTAGTCTCTATTTTATACTCTCTATTAATTGAGAAAATGAACAATGTTAACAAAATATTTCAGAACTACCAGGTAATACCAATGACCACTTTAAATTTAATAATCCTAATTTCCTAGGATTTCATTATCTGTAAATATTGTGAACAGTAATGCTAATAATAATGTAGCTGATCAAAATAATTATTTTGTTGACAGCAAATTGACTTATGCATAGGCGTGTGATTAGTGATAAAAGGTTAACACTGAATTAAATTTACAAAAATTTCATTTTCCATTTACCTGTTCAAAAGTGGAAAGAAGTGTGTTATAATAAAGACTAACAATTATTATATAATTATTGTAGAAAGTTATATGGCAAACAATTGAAGAATTACGTGGAATATTTTAGAATGGGAAATTATTGGTTGTAGAGCTGTAATAAATATAATAAGCGAAAGTTTGATTTAATAATCTTTGTTTTGTATAAATTTATCCTTTCTATAGTCATTCAATACTTTAGAGAAATGTTTCATACATAAAATTAGTTTATAATAACACATACGGTGTAACTATTTAGAAATGTGGCCCAGCCAAAGAGCCCACCAAACCAAAACTATAATAATTATAAATTAGGATGTAAAGGAATTCTAAATAATAAAATATGAATTGGCACTTGCGATTTGGTCAAAAGAAGTAGAGATGGTCACAGAAACTTCTGAAAAATAAACTGACATAGGACAGATAAGTGACAGGGAAAAAATTAGGACTTAAAAAGTGAACCCTTTGAACCCCAGGCGACGATATATCATTGCCCATGAATTACGTGAAAAACACCCAGAACAACAATATATCGTCGCCATATAGTATGCAAAAAACTCTGGGCACCGATATACTGTCGCTGTAGTTTCAGTGTTTTTAAACATGTATATTTATACATATTATACAACTAGAAGCGATTGTTTGATGGAGTATATATTATTCCGATTGAATTATTAACAATTTTAAATATTTTCATGTTTGCTAAACAAACTGTAACAAATTAGAAACATTGCTTACTCTACAGAACTGTTTGACAACACTGTATACGCTCAGCTTAAGTTAGTTGTGTTTATTTCTGTGGTGTTGTCCGAACTAAGGTTATCTTTCCTTGTGTTTATATTATTGAAAGTTTTGGTTTTTGTGAGTGGTAATATTTGTTATTGGAATAGTTTTGTTAAATTTTAACTATATTAGGACTTATTGTATAAAAATGGTAAACGGAAATACAGTAAATAATCCAAGTGATGTTGACAGACAATTGGACAACTCTAAACTTACAGACGATGACTGGAGAGAATATTCAGCATTATTTGATAGCGATGACAGTGACATGAACCCTACATATGACCCAGAAAACAATTCAGCCATTCTTGATAATAATTTATTTACTGACAGGAACTTTATTGCTTCAACACAAGCAAGCGCTAGGCCTACTGCATCAAAAGTACCTTCAAGATCCTTTTTCGTAGACAGGTACTTAATGGCAGTTCTGAATTTTCTTTTACACAAGAAGAGGAAGATAATGAAATTTGAAAAGGTAAATGAAGTAGAAGGCCAAATAATTCACACGCTCATTTGATTTTCATTAGTTACCTGGGCCAACACACTGCCTGCCTAATGCAACAAAAACCCTATTGATTTTTTAATCTTAGTCATTTTTTATTTTTTAAAAGTTAACTTTTAGTGTAAATAAAAACATTTCTGTATTGAAATCAAAAGACAAATTGATACCACAATATAAATTTATTGAGTACTTATTTTTTTAATTATTTGGTAAGCCGTATCTCACTGTACCTGTTTAAAAAAAAAAAATATTATTTTTTTTATTAAAAGTTTGATATTTGATTTAGAAATACATACATATATATATATATATATATATATATATATATATGATATTTAGAAAGAAATAATATAGCTTCCCACAGATAAAATCTTATTTATTTCTTTTGTAAAAGCCTCCCAAAAAACAAATTCTAAATTTTATTATTATTTTTTTGTTGAGGAGGTGTGGGTTAAATAACATTAAATAGTTATAAATACTTTTTTATTTTGTAATAGACTTTATTCCTAACATTTTGAGACCTCACTCATAATAATAGCACATATTATATTAACAGTGTTATGAATTTTTTTATCAAAATGCTGAAAATAGCTCCTCCTTCAGGCTCCAATATTTTTCAACATTTTATTGGTAGTGATGTTGTAGGTACAGATATTGTAAATCTAATTTTGTGTCCGGGGTTAAAAGGGTTAAACCAAATGTACATTATTAGGGCATAAAACATAAGCATCAAGAATTTTGCCAACTGGATAACTAGAAAGTAAATTCTAGCTTATTTCCAATTCATTAAGAATAAGATTCAGATCAGTGTATTTTTTAAGATGCAGATCATGTTTTTTCTTTCACAATTTCATATAACTCACCTTTGACTGTAACAACTCGAATGTTGTGAACCACCATACTGTGATGCGTCTGAATTGTTGCGAGATAACGACGGTGTGAAGGGAGACGAAATACCAGAAGAAGAAGAAGGTATGGCATGACGGGATGTAACAGGAGATGCTGTAGGGGAATAACATGAGTAGACAGCAGAATCAGGACTAGGCGTAGGACCACCTCCTCCACCACCATTCTTGTTACCCCCTACATGTCTAGGCTGGAGTACAGGACTATAACCACTACCTGCAACAATAAATGCAAAACATAAAATATTTAGTTTTTCAAGTTACACTTGGGGAAAACAAGAATAACTGAGAAAGTTAAGCGATCATTTTACACATAGTGGCCGACAAAATCCAAATGGTGAAGTGATTTCTTTAAAATGTTCTCATTTTCAGTAAGTACAAAACTTAATACTAAGAAAGAAGAATTGAGTTGCTAGTTAAATTATAGAAGCTTGGTCTTTGACTTCATTAAATTGATGGATTTTAACCATTATGACTTCTTTACATAATACAAAAAGTTATGAACTGGACCGGATGTTCAATTTTATTTTGTAGATTAATAGATTGTAAAGGTAGCCTAAAAGTTTAAACTTATTCAAAAAATATTCTATGCGCTGCATCACAAAGAATTCCTACCTTGATAAGTATACTGCTTATGTCACATAAACAATATCCATTTCTTTGTTTTTAATGTTCAAGTGAAGTGTTTTTATGCTAGCAACTAGAATTGTCCGCCATATAATGTGATAAATAACTTTTACAAGATACCATTTATCTGGACTCTTTCATTTTTTCCCCCTTGTTGTTTTAAGACAAAAAACCTCGAGGTCACTGTTGCTTAAAAAATATAAGAAAAGAGCATAACAAAAAGAGATCCCAAGTCTTCAAATACTCTAATCAAATCAGAGTCGAATAAGAACAAGAGTTGGTCACAAGAGACCTGATGGGAAAGGTGTAGATCTTGTTACCTACAATTGAGATATTTTACAAGGTGAGATCCAATGGAGTACCTCAGAATTGCCACACCCCCACTCACTATAAGTCCCTGTAGGCCCCTGTGGGTTGAATTCTTTGGAATTAATCATATATAACTTGTATTTTTTTGACGTTTAAAACTCTTATTTAGTTCTCTGGAAAATTAAGGGAATTCATTAACACAAACCTTTTCTCAGTTACAAATTACCAATTTCTATCATGTAAACTACCTTAAGAATTTTTTTAATTGAAAAAAACTAAGATGACGAGATAAAATAAATTTTAACAAAAGCTAGTACCTGTAACGCTTTTACTGAACAAAATTATGAAATACAGCTTTTTGTTTTCTCTGATGAATTAAACTTAAAAAATCTCAACTTCCCTTTATTAATAGGAGTAAAGAAATTCTGTCAAAACTTGAAAATTTATACAATTTTGGAAGAAGGATGCTATTGGAAAATTCTTATAAAATTTGAAACTTCGAAAATTAATTTGATTTTTTAAGTTTAAAAAAAACCACAGGACAGTCTGTGATTACTTATATTGAGGATGAGGAAGCAAGAAGTCCTGAGGGAATGTTGAATCTACAATACTTACTAAGCAGTTTATCTACGAGTAAAGGCAGCTCAGTCTGAGCATTCAGATTGTTTCCTCTCACATGCTCCAACACTTTATCTACCTGCAACACAATATAGGTAAATTGAACATAAGTTATACCTATCTTTTATATCATCATGATTTTAAATCACTTTAAAAATAATAAGCTATATCTATATCAGAAAGTAACTAAATTGAATAAATAAACATACTATTTATGAGAATTTGTGTTCAGGTTTAATACTATTACTATCTCACAAGTCAAGCTCAATATTTAATTAGAAAGTAACTACTGTTTAAAAGTAATAGATGAAAAAACAATTGATATACCCGAACAAGACTTTCCAAATATTTACTCAAATTCAATAGGATAAATGTGAATTTCATCAAAATTGATCAACAAATAAAAATTGTTAACTTTGGATTTTGGGGGAACTAGGAATGTACAAATTGATGTCAAAATCAAATTCAGAACTATAAAATATACATTACAAGTTTCATAAAAACGGATAATTAATTCAAATATATTTTTGATTTGTTTACTATTCGTATATTTCATCCATACCCAATAAAAGAATTAGGCCACAATTTAATAACCTACCCAACATCAAACGACTAATTTGTAAATAATTCAGACCATTGTTTCTTATAATACTGTGTAACAATCATTTTCATTTTTTCACTGTTTTCATTCAAGACTTTAAGTAATTTCACTCAAAATACAATCATTTCATACAACATCTACTAAACTATCTATTAAAGTTCAAACTAATTTCGATGTCCAATTTCTTAAATAACACTTCATTTTCATTTCTCTTCAAAAAAGTATTCAATTTGGTTTAAAATCCAATCTTTCTGCAGAATACCCTTATCAAACTAAACATTTTTGTGTAAATTGGACCATCTTCATCAATGCAAGATAAAAAGTCACAGAGCGGTTCCAAAAATTTTTTGTAGGAATTCAGAAAAAGTGAGAATTAATAAAATCATTATCTTCACTCATAACTTACCATATAATTGAAATGTAATATTCAAATTCACTCTAACTGATATAGTAATTAAATATATAACCTCTAATAGGTCATTTGTCATTCTCAGTTCACATGTCTAAAACAAGTGTCACATTTTGAGTATATAATGTTATTAGGTCTCCTAAAACATAATCTGCTCATACATTCAATCAATCAGGAGGACCAAAAACACATAGAACTCTATTTAACGGTAATCAGAACTTAGTGTCATTATTTTCTATTAAAAATAGTGTTCTGTTTAGACCCATCACACTAAAGGTCCTTCTAAGTATGTAATGTTCTGTACAAAAGTGACAAGTTTTTCACAACACATACAATACATTAACTGCATTGTACATGACGAATGGATCACAGACCTGCTCCTATTAGATAACGAGCAAAAATAATAATTCTAGAAACATCTTGGCACCATATAAATAAAGGCTGAATGAAACATTTCCACTATAACCAATCTAGACTTGCTCTCCACATACTACTAAGCACATCTCTAATACATATTAAACATGTAAAATACTAACCATACTTTCGCTAGTGAACTTCAACGGCCGAGGTTTACCATCTTCTGTATGATTAAACGTAGTTAAATTGTTCCCATTACCACACATCTGTACACCTTCCATTGAAGTATCCTCAGGATCCTGTGATAAAATACAATAACCTCCTATAAATGGTAATAGTATCTAGATAAATTAAAACCATGTATTAAAGATTATTATTATTATCTATATTTACAATATACAAATTATACGCCAACTCCAAAGATAAAATAAAGAGAAGAAACATGTTTACTAAGATTTATATCTTGCACTCGTATCACAATTCGAATCTTCTCATCTCTGCTACTTTTATTTGTAGCTTACCTCACCAGTGTCGCCAAATTGAAACATCCATCTCGTTTCTGTTACATTTACTTCCCTTAGTCTGTTTTGAATTTTTACAACAACGATTTCATTTTAGTAATAAGATAAAACTTTGTTTCGAGATTATCATTAAATTTGTGTAAATGAAATGGTGTTAGATTTATCTATTTTGAGTTTTTGATTAAATGTGCTACTTTTTGTTTTTTCGTACTAATTTACTGTAAAATACTTTGTATAAGGAATAAATAAATCAATAAGGAAATAATATAGTTAATTACCTTAGAGGTTGTCCTCAGTCCATATAAAAGTTATGGCTACGGTTATAACTATTATACGGACTGAGGACAACCTCTAAGGTAATTAACTATATTATATATTAAACAGTCCAAGGCAACACATTATACTTTATAAAAAAAAATAATAATAAGGAAATAGTTTATAAATGAACCAAGCATGTCAGTACATTTTATATTCTTATATTTAGGTAACATAAATTTATTTATTATTAAACAAATCTAACCAAAAATATATTTAAAGTTTAAAAATGAATAAAAAACACATTGGTAGTTAAATTCGATAAGTAGGGATATTTTAAAATTGGACCGGTTAACATACATTTCAAAATGGTATTTTATAAATTTAGGGTTTATAAGACTAAGATTCAAAATTTCAATTTCTCAAAATCAGCTGTAATAAAAAAATCAGCGTTTCAAATAAGTTTAGGACCAGAACGAAATATATTAGTCACTACCTCCCAGGATATTTACAAATAGAGAGTTGATCAAAAATTCAATTGGTGTTGGCATAGAAGTTCATATAGTATCTCAATATTTCCGTTTATTAATATTTTAAGAGTTAATTATTATTTTATTTTTATGACCATTTTTATTGAATTATACTGTCTTAGCGTATGTAGTCTTGTGATATGTATAATTAATAAATTAATAACTTATAATAAGTTATATATCTCAACAAATTTGGTGAAAAATATCAAGGTTTATTATGATAAAAACCAACATTTTAAACCACAAATAAATAAAAATTCCAGTTGATTATTATTTAATATTTTCCAAATTACAAAAGAATTATAATTTTCTTACATACAGTTTATTATGACAAGTCTTATGAAAGTAATTAGATTAGTTGTTTAGCTTCACATTTTACTAAAGCTTGAATAAAGACAAATGATAGATACAAAACCAATTACACCAATTGTGTTCAAACCCACAAACATTGCAATTTTTAGTGCAGCTAAGTTTTACCAAGTTACATGGTATAATTAATTCTATTCATCACCATATTGGCCGTGAGTTGAAAATTGGTAATTTAGAATTTTATGAAGAAATAATTTTTACAATTAATTAAGTGAATTTATTTATAAAAACGGTAAAGTGTATTATAATTTTGACTGAAATAGTTTTATACATTCCAGAAATCCTTTCTTACCCATAATATCCCTGAAAGTTTAAATGGTACTTTCAAGAAAAACACAAATATTTAATTAAATTGGTTTTGTAGTCCCTCTCTAAAATATCGTACTTTGAGAAAATTATGGAGTACACCTGTAGACTTATTTAGGAGTTATATGCTTTAAAGGTTGATTTATGAAAGAATATATAGGGCGTAGTATGTTGTATCTTAACTTGGTATGTTACATTACCAATATATTTGAATCTGTTTGTAAACTATTTTACTTTATATACCAGTAAAGTCCCAGTGATTCGAACCTTGGCAGTTCGAGGTTCCCTTTAAATTGAACCAATAAACTCCCCCTCCCCAAAAAAATTTATAAAAAAATTATTGAGAGAACTTGACATATCATGCCTCATGACGCAAGTTTACATGTACTGTAACATGCATGTTCGGCATTGTTTGGCATTGCAAAGTTCACATGTCTCTTTCTTAGTATCCTACTTGTATTTCTTAAAATCTTATTCAAACCACCCTTAGTCGCTAAAAATATCTAAATTAGTGTCATGTTTGCTGGTATAGCTGATACTGAAGATGTATCCGAAGAGACTATACCAGTGACGACTCACATTGTAGATTTGGCAGCGCTAGACACGGCACTGTGTTATATTGAGCAACGAGCGGAAACTATGTTGAGGCTCCATTTTAAAACAAAAAATACTGGACAATTTAAAAAAATCTTTTCATTTTATTTTATTAATGTTAGCCTAAACAAGTACGCACTGTATTATTATTTAATCTTATTTTTTCTACTAGTTTAAAATTTATTTACACACATACCTTGTTTTGTTTTGTTTTTATTTGCATATAATCAGTTTTGTTTTTGTTTTGTTTTTAATTCGAGGTGACAGCCCCAATTAGTTCAAACGACCGGGACTCAACTGTATATATATTGAACCGATGAGTAACTTTTTTTTTTTTATTGGTACTATTATTGATAACAAATATGATTTTGTCAGTTTATAAATTAAATACTCTCATTTACATACAACACATAATGTTTGTTAATTTCTCAAGATAAAAAATAAGAAATATTATTACAAATGGCCATCTGTTACTAAATAGCAAAAATCTTTTACCTGTTTAATAACAGGCATTTCAGAGTCCGAGAGTTCTCCCTCCCATGACATTGGCCTCTCCAGACCATCTCTTGAATCATCTGCTTCTCCTTCTTCTCTCTTCTTTTTACTCCTCATATTTACACCTAGAATAATTAAAATACAAAATAATTCATGGTGGTAATTAACAACACCTATTGTTATGTAAAATGTGTATCAATAAAGATATGGTATATTACAATGAAATAAAATGTAAGTATGAAAGAGACAAATCCTACCCAATCCAATCCATACTAAACATCTAGGTTGTGTGTCTGACACATTAATCACGAGTGATAATGGGAGGCTCCAAAATGTGAGTCAAACAGTTGTTGTTTAGCGAATTCAGTTAGAACGCACTAGTGTGGGAGGAGTTGGAGCATACAATACAGTAATACTACCCTCTAATTTCCAAATTTCAAAAAATGGTGTATCTATTTTGTGTATATAATCAATGCTTGATGTCGTAAAAAAGCACACCCATTACATCTCATTAAATTACTCTCTCTGCACTCCTCCTAACCATATGTCTCATTAATATGGGGTAATGTATTGGGAGGGGGGATGTCATCACTTAATTTTGGGGATATGGTTTGAGTAAAATAGGCTTAACAAAGGAAACATGCTTGGCCATTCTCTGTGAGGTCATTAAATCACTTATTTTCATCTGACCAAACACCACTCCACCCTGCTCTTAATGATTTAAGTATAATTAATTAATATGGAGGTCATACAATCTAATCATAAAACTATCTGCACACAACACTAACAGTAATATGGGTAATCAAGGCTGTATGCCTATTTTCAACTCACTCATTTAAATATATAAATATATATAGCGGTCCTACTGCCTCAGGCCTTCCCGAGAATCTTGGTAATGCCACTTCCCATAACTTAGTCTCTCAATATAAATTTGGAAAACTTGACCTAATAAAATTGTCTCTCAATATAAATTTGGAAATCTTGACCTAATAAAATTGTCTCTCAATATAAATTTGGAAACTTGACCTAATAAAATTAACTAAATTAAACGGAAAGACATTACAGGAGTCCTATCCAGCTTTTAGACACTGGATTTCTGTCTCTTTAGATTGCCTCCTTGTTCATCTATGGCAAAATGATCACTTGTTCCACTGCCACCTCAATATCTTCACCGATACAACTACATGCAAAATTATTCCGGTGCCTAACAAGTGACAGTCACAGTCATCCCTCCCTCCCTCCTCGCACAAAAGCTCGCGCAAACAAGGGTTAGATAGGAAAAGCACTTCACAAAAGCATCCAAGGTGACAGGGATGACAGTGGCTAAAAGGGTTAGATAGGAAAGGTACTTCACAAAAGCATCCAAGGTGACAGGATGACAGTGGCTAACAGGCCAAATGACAACAACATTACCACAACAAACGGACTTGGCAGGAGTGGAGTGAAAGATAAGTTTAATAATTTGAGAAAACAGAATGCTTTCCTACAGAATGATGCAAGATATAAACACTACGTTTTGTTACAGTCATATAAATAAATGACAGGTAATTAAAATTATACTTTGGCTGGACAAAACTACTATCACAAGTTTGAGGTGACAATTGAATAGAGAAACTACATCTCTCCTTGATTAGCCTACTGTAATACTGTACTACTTATAATAAAATAATGATTTACTATTGCAACAAATGAGGTGTGATCAAAAATTTCCAGGACTAATATTTTACAAGAAACCACTGTAGCAAAATAAAATAATATTATTATATTGAGTCGAAAGTCGATTCTTCTTCTATCCATCAACAGCTAGGATTCCCCCAATCACACATAGGATTTTCAAGATAAAGGCACTTAAAAATAACAAAACAAAAACTCAATATGAGACTATTTTGTACATTTGAAAGTTAAAATATTATGAAAATCTTTTATTTCCTTTGCTTGTATGAAATTTTATCATATTAATGTTTTGTGGGTAATATGTATTTATAAATAAAACAAGTGCATTCAGTATGTGAATGGTGAAGCAGAATCTCTGGATGGAAGAAAAAGAATCACTACAGGCTAAAGGTAATAACTGATATTATAATGAATAGAAATGTCTACCACAAATTTGTTCAAGTGAAATAATGGAAGCTAATATAAAATTAAAATTAAAAACCTTTTTAAAGGTAATGATCCATAGATGCATAATCATGTAATCAAAATAACATAAAATGTTATAAATATTATTTACTTACAGTAATTGGTAATGTTTGTGTACTTCGCGATAAACACGGAGTATTTATATCGAGGTGATTCACATGAAACACAAATTTCTGTTTCACAACTGCGCAGTTCATGTGTAAGTGACACATGAACTGCGCAGTTGTGAAACAGAAATTTACATCATTCTTTGTCTTATTTTCATAAGTCCATATTTCTGTCTAACAAATCTACAGTAACACTGTTATATAGAATGATTTTTCATCTTTTGATCTGTGCTTTCCAAATCTTTCTATCTCTTATAGTTTCTAATATTTAAAAATTAAACAAAATCAAGAATTATAACACGTTTATAAACACTAAGAATCTTTTTCTTTTTTTTCAATTCAACTTTGAGGCTAATAAATATTATTGTATCGAAATGTGTAATATATATTATTGTAAAGGTAATGTTTCAATCTTTCATAATCATGTAAAAGAAAATATATATAGCTAAAGGTAAAAATTAAAGAATTCGATCAAGTTGGAGTGTTATGTCGCGAGAGAACAGTACTGCACGGTTCTACACAATACAAGAAAATATGAACTGATTTATCATATAATTTTTGTAAATGGTAATTCTTGTCCATATACCACAACTTGACAATATATTATAGTATTTTTATTTTTATTTCGAATTAGATATTCCAAAATAACCTAATTGTAATAGTTTTTTAGATATATTACATTCTACAAAGTAGTAACCAAACCGAACCAGGCTCATTTTCTTTTTGGTGCAGTTATGAAATGTGAAAACCCGATAACATGTGTGATTTTTGTAACCATTTAACACCCTTAGAAAGAGATGAAATTTAGATCTTTCAGTTGGTACAACCCATTACTTCATAGCACTAATTTTAGATATGCTTTCTGAACTGAAACTTCCCTCGTCTTGCCCATGATTTTGACCAATATTTTGTGCTTAGTAAATAGTCTTCCATGCAAGGCTTAAATTTATTTCTGTTATTGTAAACTTATTTTGTTATGTAGAGTGAATTATTTATTATAATTTGTTTATACAAGTTATAATAAGTGTGTTATTGTTTCTAGAGTTTATATTTTTAAATGAATTTGATGTTTTTCATTGATTTCGTTTCAGGCCTACCTAGTATAAAGGTCTAGGTTATGTTAAATTAGGCCTAAATTTTTAGCAAATTTCCGCTCCGTCTAATACAAATTTTATAAATTGATTTTTGTTTTTACCAACATTTATACACAAATATACAACATTTATAGTACAAATCAAAATAAAAATATGCACAAAGTATCTAAATATTTTGTTGTATGTAATTATTCATTTGGCATTTTGGTTTCAGTTTATGTAAGAATATTTGATTTTTGAAATACTAACTCCAAAATTTTTACATATAAATTGTTTTCACTGCAGAGATAAATTCTACACACCTTTCTGAGAAAAATGACATAAAGAAGGTGAGTTGTGGATAGTATTATTTTTAGTGAATTTTTAAAAAAGTATTAAAAATGATCGATAATGGAAAAATTAACACTGCCATTTCCAGGGTTAATGCTTAGCAATTGCTAACTGTTGATATGCAACTCACCGGAAAAATCTATTTTACTGACTTCTGCATCAGAACCCGAACCCTCGTCATCTGCCAGGGGCATGTCTGTCCCTCCTACGAGTACGCTGCATTTTCCACTGATCACACTTGATCCTGTACCTACAATCAGATATAAAATCAATTAATTGATATAATATGTTTATCTAAAAAAATTATAAATGTATAAAGGTTTCCACTAATTGCCATAAAAAAAACAAGACTTTTTTATTGCCTCGGTTATTTAAAAAGTAAAAATTGTAATAGAATTCAAACTAATTGTCCAGAAAATTATATATATATATAAGTCAGGGAAATCAAAGGAATTGGTTAAAACCAACTTTCAATTTTCTAATTTTGTTGACTAAATAGTGTAACTGAACCATTTTAAACATATCCAAACCATTGAATAACAATTATGTATTTATAAGAAATTTGGTGAAATAAAACAAATAATTATAATTGCCACATACATATTTAACAACAAGCATGTTTAAGTTAGTAGAAAAACATGTTTGAGTAAAGATTAGTGAATATTTCACGGAAAATAAAAAATTAATTTAGACCATTTATCTCACAAACCAGTAAAATAGTAGCAGAAGGGTAAAAACAATTACAATATTTTAATAGTTCACAGATAGATTATTTATTTATCGGCAGAAGAAATAAACAGGTTCTCAAAATGTAAGAAATATTATTAAAAAATTTGTGGTGTAGTTATTTTTTCTGGAAGGTTTCTAAGAAAAAACATATATATCCCCACTTCCAAATATGTTTAGAGTCATCACGCTTGGCAAACCAAGTTATTTTATAACAAAAATAGAACCATCCAATCCTTGAAAGGCTTTAAAAGACTGTTAATTGTCAATTGAAAATAGCTTATTCCTTTCTTCGAAATCTGTATTCCTTATTTTTCCACTTCAGTAATGACATTTTATCTCTATAAAAATTTAATTTTTCCATGTTTCTTTGATAAGTGTAAAATATAGAGTACAAATATCAAAGACATGGAAATCAAAAATGTTATTCGTATCTCAGTACTGCATATTTTTAATTTTTTATTAATTTTAGCAGCCCTAAGGTAAAAAATTAAAAAATATAAAAGAATATAGTATACCTTTTTGTTTATTTTGAAAAATTATAAATATAATCTAAATTCTTCTTTATAATAAAGTAGTAGATAAAAGTAAGTAAATAGTATGCAGTATAATTTACCATTGCATGTTTGATGATAATACTTTGAGTTGTGTCCTGAAACAAAAGTTAAAAATAATTAATTTTTAATTTATTCATTTTTCCGCGTATACGTTTTTACTAGCATGTATTAAAAATACAATGATATTTCAAGTGAAAAATTTGTGACCTAGACCAGGAATTGAACCCAGGACCTTTGGCTTTACGCGCCAAAGCGACTAGGATAGCTCAGTTGGTAGAGCTTGGCGCGTAAAGCCAAAGGTCCTGGGTTCGATTCCCGGTCTAGGTCGTATATTTTTCACTTGATACAATTAGTGTATAAAAATAATTCATTATTAATTATGTACAAATTTTAACTTATGCAAAAATATTAATAGGTTAACTTCTTTCTACTTCCTCAAGTTGTATTTTCTATTATTTAAAAAATATGGCACGGCATTTAAAGAATGTAAAATTGAAAAAAGAGTATTTAATCAATTATTACTTTATTGTCAGGTACAAATATTTTGGGAAAAGATTGTTTAGAAAGAACTTTGAACATCGTTTTGGAAGTAAAACTTCAACTTAGCGTAGGACGAAGACTTAGATGGAAGAATTTGAGCTCTGTACCAAACAGAAGAATTTGTACTCAATCCAGACAAAGCACTTACACCTGTAATGGACAGAAGAACTTGAAAACAATCCTGGGTGAACAATGTGCACTTGCTGTGATGCCTTGTACGAAAGAATCTAATGTGGATGATGAAGTTGGGGAGAAGAACTTTCTGCTTTATAGTAAACTGAAGAACTTGGAAACTGTCTTGGATAAAAAACACTTGCACTTTGTCTTAAATGGAAGACAACACATCCCTGTCCTGAACAAAATAACTTGCATCATGTCCTAGGCAGAAGAATAGCCAACCTCTTTTGGATGGAAAGACCTTCTTGGATGGAAAGTATTGCACCATGTCTTGAAAAAAATATCTTGCACATGAGGATCTCTTCTGGAGATAAAAACGTTCCTTCAGTACCAGATGAAAAATTTAGCACCCGAAAAATAGCAAAGCATCCAATACACTAGCTATGTTTAGACTCATTTGACTGTACTACAACTGCAGCACCTTTTTGAAATAAAGTACATTAAAATTCTAATAAATTAAAATGTTTGAGGTTGCAATAATGCAAAATTATTTTCTGTACTAATTCTTTGAAGGTTAACATTTTTCTGGTTTAACAAGTGGTTTTTTCAATGTTTAGGGCACATTTTAAAGCATTTTTCATGTAGAACAATAAGGTAAGCTATAATCATAATGTACAAGAACAGATGATTGGCAAAAAAAATGGTAGTTGCAGCTAGCTTTCTTCTACATTTACGAAATTTGCTAAAGGGTGTCAATAACCAGAACTAAATTTGAAACCAGAGATCTTACAATATAATATTTAAATTGTCGTGTATATTAGTTAGTTTACCTGTCACTAACATGAGACATTCAACATTTTAAGAAACAGCTCAAAGCGATGCTTTGAAAGTGCTATAGTTACTCATTGATGTAGCCTATAAGTTAATATACATATTATGTTAGCACTTTACAATCTAATATATTTCTCAGTGCATTAAAAATTATTGTCATCATTTGGGGATATAAATCCACTATAGTACCATACATTTTAATACTTACACTTCAAATATTCTAGGCCTCCCAAAATTTTAAAATTTGTATTTATTAGCCAAATTTGATAAAAATCTAAATATTTGTTTTTAATTATAGACTACAATATTTTTTAAAAGAACAATTTTAAAATGAGAAGAGGACACCAACAGGATATTTCTGAGCTCTACACAAACATAAGTTTAAGTATATATACAGATAATTTGATACTCACTTGACTCATGACTACTGTTCTCCAACCTAGACGGTAAGTCCTCAACATTAATGGAGGTGACTGTTACCGCACCAGAAGACACGATATTACAATGGCCACCTCCTGTTTGTTTGTCGCTACCTGGGCCCCCTTCGACACCCCACTGACTCACACTCACGGCACTCTCCATCTCCGTTCATCGGCACA
Organism: Aphrophora alni; assembly: GCA_963513935.1. Classification (NCBI taxonomy): domain Eukaryota; kingdom Metazoa; phylum Arthropoda; class Insecta; order Hemiptera; family Aphrophoridae; genus Aphrophora; species Aphrophora alni. Next base: position 130,678,647 of record OY740769.1, on the reverse strand, counting down.
GCCCTCGATGCACTTTTACACCAGACAACTATGGCTGACACAGGATTGCATTTCTCATGGACCTTACCTCCACCTGAACAAACAAAAAAAAACTACATTAATAACAAAAATTAAGGACTTTATATCTATAAAACACTAAAAGCAAGCAGCCAGTATGAAATTGCTTAACTAACCTATTTCCAACTTTAAAGAGGATTTAAAGATTAAACAATGTGACTGTTAAGGATTAAATGCTGAAATCAGATTAACATGGCTTTACTAAAACTTTAATTACAAAACAGGTTGGACTTAGAAACTATCTTATTTTATAAAGTAATTAATACTCGATGTTAGATGGTTAAGAATACATTAAGATTTTGTTAGTAGTTGTCTAATAGTCTAATCTATATTTGTATGGATTTTTAACATAGGTTAAAGGGTTAAGGATTAAGAAAATATATAGTTAATACATAAAGAGAAATAGAATTTAACATAGGCATGACTATCGTGGTTCCTTGTTCCTATAAAAATCCAAATTAACAAAATTTCATATTTTTGGATTAAAATTTACAAAACTTATTTATGTTTCTTGGAGTGTGGAGGTTGAAATAAAATAATACAAGAAAAAATGTCAATGTCTAGAGACCAATAAAGTAAGGTCCTCCCTAAAATATATAGACTATTACAGAATAAAATGGTTTAAGAGTTTACCTTTTTCAGCTAAAATCCAAAATCACAAACATGTCAGCATCAAACAAAGAAAGTTATGGAGGTACCTACATTTAGTAATGGGTATAGAATATTTTTATTATAAGAGATAAATTTTAAGCTGGGGGATAGTAACTTTTGGCTTGGATTTAAAATGAAGCTTACAAATTGGACTTTTATTTAAGAAAAATGTGGTCACAAAGTGGAGAGAAAAGTAAAAGTTACCTATTCTTATTTTGTTATTTTGTATATCCTTCATTTTATAATCCAAGAATTTATATCAAAAGAAAAATTGTTATTGGCTGTGAGGGGGGGGGGTGTGAACAAGATAAATATGTTTTGTTTGTTTAAAGGATAATAATATGTTTAAACCCTTCATATTAAAAATAAATGTATGAGAAATAAAATGGCATGTACCATACTGAACATTAAAGAGATTTTTATATCTATATCTTAAGAACTGAAGGATGAAATGTGTTGAGCATGATTTTAAGATCATTACATATAAACCACTGCATGAGTTATGCAGTCTTGTCTATTTATTTTTTATTGAAATCAACAGTTAGATTTGTCACAACCTCTTTTAACAAAATTCTCTTTTAGACAATTAACAAATCTAGGCAAACCTAACTCCTGCAATCCACAACATAATGTGCACCAATCCTTATCCTCAAAACAAGATTTGAATTTCATATCTATATCTTAAGAACTGAAGGATGAAATATGTTGAGCATGATTTTAAGATCATTACATATAAACCACTGCATGAGTTATGCAGTCTTGTCTATTTATTTTTTATTGAAATCAACAGTTAGATTTGTCACAACCTCTTTTAACAAAATTCTCTTTTAGACAATTAACAAATCTAGGCAAACCTAACTCCTGCAATCCACAACATAATGTGCACCAATCCTTATCCTCAAAACAAGATTTGAATTTCATATCTATATCTTAAGAACTGAAGGATGAAATGTGTTGAGCATGATTTTAAGATCATTACATATAAACCACTGCATGAGTTATGCAGTCTTGTCTATTTATTTTTTATTGAAATCAACAGTTAGATTTGTCACAACCTCTTTTAACAAAATTCTCTTTTAGACAATTAACAAATCTAGGCAAACCTAACTCCTGCAATCCACAACATAATGTGCACCAATCCTTATCCTCAAAACAAGATTTGAATTTCATATCTATATCTTAAGAACTGAAGGATGAAATGTGTTGAGCATGATTTTAAGATCATTACATATAAACCACTGCATGAGTTATGCAGTCTTGTCTATTTATTTTTTATTGAAATCAACAGTTAGATTTGTCACAACCTCTTTTAACAAAATTCTCTTTTAGACAATTAACAAATCTAGGCAAACCTAACTCCTGCAATCCACAACATAATGTGCACCAATCCTTATCCTCAAAACAAGATTTGAATTTCATATCTATATCTTAAGAACTGAAGGATGAAATGTGTTGAGCATGATTTTAAGATCATTAAATATAAACCACTGCATGAGTTATGCAGTCTTGTCTATTTATTTTTTATTGAAATCAACAGTTAGATTTGTCACAACCTCTTTTAACAAAATTCTCTTTTAGACAATTAACAAATCTAGGCAAACCTAACTCCTGCAATCCACAACATAATGTGCACCAATCCTTATCCTCAAAACAAGATTTGAATTTCATATCTATATCTTAAGAACTGAAGGATGAAATGTGTTGAGCATGATTTTAAGATCATTACATATAAACCACTGCATGAGTTATGCAGTCTTGTCTATTTATTTTTTATTGAAATCAACAGTTAGATTTGTCACAACCTCTTTTAACAAAATTCTCTTTTAGACAATTAACAAATCTAGGCAAACCTAACTCCTGCAATCCACAACATAATGTGCACCAATCCTTATCCTCAAAACAAGATTTGAATTTCATATCTATATCTTAAGAACTGAAGGATGAAATGTGTTGAGCATGATTTTAAGATCATTACATATAAACCACTGCATGAGTTATGCAGTCTTGTCTATTTATTTTTTATTGAAATCAACAGTTAGATTTGTCACAACCTCTTTTAACAAAATTCTCTTTTAGACAATTAACAAATCTAGGCAAACCTAACTCCTGCAATCCACAACATAATGTGCACCAATCCTTATCCTCAAAACAAGATTTGAATTTCATATCTATATCTTAAGAACTGAAGGATGAAATGTGTTGAGCATGATTTTAAGATCATTACATATAAACCACTGCATGAGTTATGCAGTCTTGTCTATTTATTTTTTATTGAAATCAACAGTTAGATTTGTCACAACCTCTTTTAACAAAATTCTCTTTTAGACAATTAACAAATCTAGGCAAACCTAACTCCTGCAATCCACAACATAATGTGCACCAATCCTTATCCTCAAAACAAGATTTGAATTTCATATCTATATCTTAAGAACTGAAGGATGAAATGTGTTGAGCATGATTTTAAGATCATTAAATATAAACCACTGCATGAGTTATGCAGTCTTGTCTATTTATTTTTTATTGAAATCAACAGTTAGATTTGTCACAACCTCTTTTAACAAAATTCTCTTTTAGACAATTAACAAATCTAGGCAAACCTAACTCCTGCAATCCACAACATAATGTGCACCAATCCTTATCCTCAAAACAAGATTTGAATTTCATATCTATATCTTAAGAACTGAAGGATGAAATGTGTTGAGCATGATTTTAAGATCATTAAATATAAACCACTGCATGAGTTATGCAGTCTTGTCTATTTATTTTTTATTGAAATCAACAGTTAGATTTGTCACAACCTCTTTTAACAAAATTCTCTTTTAGACAATTAACAAATCTAGGCAAACCTAACTCCTGCAATCCACAACATAATGTGCACCAATCCTTATCCTCAAAACAAGATTTGAATTTCATATCTATATCTTAAGAACTGAAGGATGAAATGTGTTGAGCATGATTTTAAGATCATTACATATAAACCACTGCATGAGTTATGCAGTCTTGTCTATTTATTTTTTATTGAAATCAACAGTTAGATTTGTCACAACCTCTTTTAACAAAATTCTCTTTTAGACAATTAACAAATCTAGGCAAACCTAACTCCTGCAATCCACAACATAATGTGCACCAATCCTTATCCTCAAAACAAGATTTGAATTTCATATCTATATCTTAAGAACTGAAGGATGAAATGTGTTGAGCATGATTTTAAGATCATTACATATAAACCACTGCATGAGTTATGCAGTCTTGTCTATTTATTTTTTATTGAAATCAACAGTTAGATTTGTCACAACCTCTTTTAACAAAATTCTCTTTTAGACAATTAACAAATCTAGGCAAACCTAACTCCTGCAATCCACAACATAATGTGCACCAATCCTTATCCTCAAAACAAGATTTGAATTTCATATCTATATCTTAAGAACTGAAGGATGAAATGTGTTGAGCATGATTTTAAGATCATTAAATATAAACCACTGCATGAGTTATGCAGTCTTGTCTATTTATTTTTTATTGAAATCAACAGTTAGATTTGTCACAACCTCTTTTAACAAAATTCTCTTTTAGACAATTAACAAATCTAGGCAAACCTAACTCCTGCAATCCACAACATAATGTGCACCAATCCTTATCCTCAAAACAAGATTTGAATTTCATATCTATATCTTAAGAACTGAAGGATGAAATGTGTTGAGCATGATTTTAAGATCATTAAATATAAACCACTGCATGAGTTATGCAGTCTTGTCTATTTATTTTTTATTGAAATCAACAGTTAGATTTGTCACAACCTCTTTTAACAAAATTCTCTTTTAGACAATTAACAAATCTAGGCAAACCTAACTCCTGCAATCCACAACATAATGTGCACCAATCCTTATCCTCAAAACAAGATTTGAATTTCATATCTATATCTTAAGAACTGAAGGATGAAATGTGTTGAGCATGATTTTAAGATCATTACATATAAACCACTGCATGAGTTATGCAGTCTTGTCTATTTATTTTTTATTGAAATCAACAGTTAGATTTGTCACAACCTCTTTTAACAAAATTCTCTTTTAGACAATTAACAAATCTAGGCAAACCTAACTCCTGCAATCCACAACATAATGTGCACCAATCCTTATCCTCAAAACAAGATTTGAATTTCATATCTATATCTTAAGAACTGAAGGATGAAATGTGTTGAGCATGATTTTAAGATCATTACATATAAACCACTGCATGAGTTATGCAGTCTTGTCTATTTATTTTTTATTGAAATCAACAGTTAGATTTGTCACAACCTCTTTTAACAAAATTCTCTTTTAGACAATTAACAAATCTAGGCAAACCTAACTCCTGCAATCCACAACATAATGTGCACCAATCCTTATCCTCAAAACAAGATTTGAATTTCATATCTATATCTTAAGAACTGAAGGATGAAATGTGTTGAGCATGATTTTAAGATCATTACATATAAACCACTGCATGAGTTATGCAGTCTTGTCTATTTATTTTTTATTGAAATCAACAGTTAGATTTGTCACAACCTCTTTTAACAAAATTCTCTTTTAGACAATTAACAAATCTAGGCAAACCTAACTCCTGCAATCCACAACATAATGTGCACCAATCCTTATCCTCAAAACAAGATTTGAATTTCATATCTATATCTTAAGAACTGAAGGATGAAATGTGTTGAGCATGATTTTAAGATCATTACATATAAACCACTGCATGAGTTATGCAGTCTTGTCTATTTATTTTTTATTGAAATCAACAGTTAGATTTGTCACAACCTCTTTTAACAAAATTCTCTTTTAGACAATTAACAAATCTAGGCAAACCTAACTCCTGCAATCCACAACATAATGTGCACCAATCCTTATCCTCAAAACAAGATTTGAATTTCATATCTATATCTTAAGAACTGAAGGATGAAATGTGTTGAGCATGATTTTAAGATCATTACATATAAACCACTGCATGAGTTATGCAGTCTTGTCTATTTATTTTTTATTGAAATCAACAGTTAGATTTGTCACAACCTCTTTTAACAAAATTCTCTTTTAGACAATTAACAAATCTAGGCAAACCTAACTCCTGCAATCCACAACATAATGTGCACCAATCCTTATCCTCAAAACAAGATTTGAATTTCATATCTATATCTTAAGAACTGAAGGATGAAATGTGTTGAGCATGATTTTAAGATCATTACATATAAACCACTGCATGAGTTATGCAGTCTTGTCTATTTATTTTTTATTGAAATCAACAGTTAGATTTGTCACAACCTCTTTTAACAAAATTCTCTTTTAGACAATTAACAAATAGGCAAACCTAACTCCTGCAATCCACAACATAATGTGCACCAATCCTTATCCTCAAAACAAGATTTGAATTTCATATCTATATCTTAAGAACTGAAGGATGAAATGTGTTGAGCATGATTTTAAGATCATTACATATAAACCACTGCATGAGTTATGCAGTCTTGTCTATTTATTTTTTATTGAAATCAACAGTTAGATTTGTCACAACCTCTTTTAACAAAATTCTCTTTTAGACAATTAACAAATCTAGGCAAACCTAACTCCTGCAATCCACAACATAATGTGCACCAATCCTTATCCTCAAAACAAGATTTGAATTTCATATCTATATCTTAAGAACGGAAGGATGAAATGTGTAGAGCATGATTTTAAGATCATTACATATAAACCACTGCATGAGTTATGCAGTCTTGTCTATTTATTTTTTATTGAAATCAACAGTTAGATTTGTCACAACCTCTTTTAACAAAATTCTCTTTTAGACAATTAACAAATAGGCAAACCTAACTCCTGCAATCCACAACATAATGTGCACCAATCCTTATCCTCAAAACAAGATTTGAATTTCATATCTATATCTTAAGAACTGAAGGATGAAATGTGTTGAGCATGATTTTAAGATCATTACATATAAACCACTGCATGAGTTATGCAGTCTTGTCTATTTATTTTTTATTGAAATCAACAGTTAGATTTGTCACAACCTCTTTTAACAAAATTCTCTTTTAGACAATTAACAAATCTAGGCAAACCTAACTCCTGCAATCCACAACATAATGTGCACCAATCCTTATCCTCAAAACAAGATTTGAATTTCATATCTATATCTTAAGAACTGAAGGATGAAATGTGTTGAGCATGATTTTAAGATCATTACATATAAACCACTGCATGAGTTATGCAGTCTTGTCTATTTATTTTTTATTGAAATCAACAGTTAGATTTGTCACAACCTCTTTTAACAAAATTCTCTTTTAGACAATTAACAAATAGGCAAACCTAACTCCTGCAATCCACAACATAATGTGCACCAATCCTTATCCTCAAAACAAGATTTGAATTTCATATCTATATCTTAAGAACTGAAGGATGAAATGTGTTGAGCATGATTTTAAGATCATTAAATATAAACCACTGCATGAGTTATGCAGTCTTGTCTATTTATTTTTTATTGAAATCAACAGTTAGATTTGTCACAACCTCTTTTAACAAAATTCTCTTTTAGACAATTAACAAATCTAGGCAAACCTAACTCCTGCAATCCACAACATAATGTGCACCAATCCTTATCCTCAAAACAAGATTTGAATTTCATATCTATATCTTAAGAACTGAAGGATGAAATGTGTTGAGCATGATTTTAAGATCATTAAATATAAACCACTGCATGAGTTATGCAGTCTTGTCTATTTATTTTTTATTGAAATCAACAGTTAGATTTGTCACAACCTCTTTTAACAAAATTCTCTTTTAGACAATTAACAAATCTAGGCAAACCTAACTCCTGCAATCCACAACATAATGTGCACCAATCCTTATCCTCAAAACAAGATTTGAATTTCATATCTATATCTTAAGAACTGAAGGATGAAATGTGTTGAGCATGATTTTAAGATCATTAAATATAAACCACTGCATGAGTTATGCAGTCTTGTCTATTTATTTTTTATTGAAATCAACAGTTAGATTTGTCACAACCTCTTTTAACAAAATTCTCTTTTAGACAATTAACAAATCTAGGCAAACCTAACTCCTGCAATCCACAACATAATGTGCACCAATCCTTATCCTCAAAACAAGATTTGAATTTCATATCTATATCTTAAGAACTGAAGGATGAAATGTGTTGAGCATGATTTTAAGATCATTACATATAAACCACTGCATGAGTTATGCAGTCTTGTCTATTTATTTTTTATTGAAATCAACAGTTAGATTTGTCACAACCTCTTTTAACAAAATTCTCTTTTAGACAATTAACAAATCTAGGCAAACCTAACTCCTGCAATCCACAACATAATGTGCACCAATCCTTATCCTCAAAACAAGATTTGAATTTCATATCTATATCTTAAGAACTGAAGGATGAAATGTGTTGAGCATGATTTTAAGATCATTACATATAAACCACTGCATGAGTTATGCAGTCTTGTCTATTTATTTTTTATTGAAATCAACAGTTAGATTTGTCACAACCTCTTTTAACAAAATTCTCTTTTAGACAATTAACAAATCTAGGCAAACCTAACTCCTGCAATCCACAACATAATGTGCACCAATCCTTATCCTCAAAACAAGATTTGAATTTCATATCTATATCTTAAGAACTGAAGGATGAAATGTGTTGAGCATGATTTTAAGATCATTACATATAAACCACTGCATGAGTTATGCAGTCTTGTCTATTTATTTTTTATTGAAATCAACAGTTAGATTTGTCACAACCTCTTTTAACAAAATTCTCTTTTAGACAATTAACAAATCTAGGCAAACCTAACTCCTGCAATCCACAACATAATGTGCACCAATCCTTATCCTCAAAACAAGATTTGAATTTCATATCTATATCTTAAGAACTGAAGGATGAAATGTGTTGAGCATGATTTTAAGATCATTACATATAAACCACTGCATGAGTTATGCAGTCTTGTCTATTTATTTTTTATTGAAATCAACAGTTAGATTTGTCACAACCTCTTTTAACAAAATTCTCTTTTAGACAATTAACAAATCTAGGCAAACCTAACTCCTGCAATCCACAACATAATGTGCACCAATCCTTATCCTCAAAACAAGATTTGAATTTCATATCTATATCTTAAGAACTGAAGGATGAAATGTGTTGAGCATGATTTTAAGATCATTACATATAAACCACTGCATGAGTTATGCAGTCTTGTCTATTTATTTTTTATTGAAATCAACAGTTAGATTTGTCACAACCTCTTTTAACAAAATTCTCTTTTAGACAATTAACAAATAGGCAAACCTAACTCCTGCAATCCACAACATAATGTGCACCAATCCTTATCCTCAAAACAAGATTTGAATTTCATATCTATATCTTAAGAACTGAAGGATGAAATGTGTTGAGCATGATTTTAAGATCATTACATATAAACCACTGCATGAGTTATGCAGTCTTGTCTATTTATTTTTTATTGAAATCAACAGTTAGATTTGTCACAACCTCTTTTAACAAAATTCTCTTTTAGACAATTAACAAATCTAGGCAAACCCAACTCCTGCAATCCACAACATAATGTGCACCAATCCTAATCCTCAAAACAGGATTTGATGGTCTGTCCATTTTTCCTGTAAAGGCAGGTCAAAAAGAAGAGCAATAATTTTTATATAAGTGATGGAAATAAATTCAAGTTAAAATATTACATATACACTAAAATTTATCCCTTTCTATCTGTTGTATTTTACTATCTGGGAATGGATAGAGTTCAAGTTTTTCACTAATAGTCATACAATTTGATTTAATTAAAAAATTTATTTTCCAAATGAAGGCCATTTAAAAGTTTGTTCTCATAAAATAGTCAATTTTACAAAACAAAAAATCATTAAACCTTTCTTTACCAAATCTATTTACCTAATCCCTATTTACCTAATTTACCTAATCCCTTCTTCTAAACAATTAAATTATATAATATTGTAGTCAAGTACAAAGGAATATTTTTTAATTTATATCAGAGCTATCCTTTTACTGTTAATTTTAATTTTTAAATCATATGTTTATCAAGACGTACAACACTTGCTTTTAATATAGAAACACAGATGCTTGTACTATGAATTAATGGAAATTGAGACATTTAAATTCAAATAATGATAAAACATGGACAGAACAAAACATTTCTGTGGACACCTTTAGAAAAGGATTTTAAAAATATTTTTAGCATATATATATATATATATATATATATATATATATATATACAACTTATAGCACTTTCCTCCTGAACCACTTTGTAGATCAGATGTTTCAATTTGAACAATAACTTTCGAATGAGTTATCTGAAATTATTATACATATGTTTTTTTTTCCATCAAAAAGCAAGACAGAATTAAATACTGTACTATCGTCGAAATCCTCCAGATTGCCACTAATGTTGAGTTTTACCTTGACTTTCGAAATTTCGATTAACCCTGCCAAAATTTTTTTTTTTTTTTTTTAAGATTTAACTTCACCATCTGAAAGAACGTTAAACAAATGTATACAAATATTTGAACTACAGTATATACCTAATATTTTTGTTTGATTAAAAACTAATCCTGGATTTGTAATACACGATTTACACTAATAAAAATAACAAAAAAGTCAGGTTTCATTGATTTTTTTTTCTTTTTTATGAAAGTATACAAAAAAGGTGTATAAAATTTAAGTCCTCAATAAGACCTAAATCTTATATCTGATACCTATCTCGAAAGGTATCAGATATATCTGATATCATATATCTGATACCTAAAGTTTTTCGATCTCGTAAGCATGGCTTGTAACAAGAATGAATGCATAACTTAGAAAGAATATGTAGGAATAAAACCTGTGTGGTAAATGTAAAAAAGTCCACTAAATCCTGCAAGCATTTTCTGTGACTCCCCTTCTCCTTTTACTAGCCTTGCGGATTCCCAATCCTAGAGAAGCGTAGGTTACAAGAATGAAGTCTGGTAACTTGGTATAAAAACGGTGTGGCTAATACCAAATAAAGTTGTATAACATTTAAGTCTCAATAAATCCACCTTTCCGTGACCCCTTCCCTCTTTCATTCGAGCTTTGCGGAATAAGAATAAAATATTGTAAAAAAATGTAGAAAAAAGAAGAAAAGCTATACCCAACACTTAGTTTAAAACGTTAAAATACGTTGAGGAACGAGAACAGGAAAACTGCAAGATATGCTACCTGTTGTGACTATGAAATCATGATGAATCAGCAAGTCAATTCGTTAATAAATATTATATACGTATAGTGTAATGAACAAAAGAAAAGAAAAGCACAGAAATCCCATTCTCTTGTACTAAAAATACTTGGGAAGCAGTTAAGATCTGAGTAACACAAGGACAAGGGGCAGGGGGGGGGGAATATTTTGTTTGGCGACATGTAGCCACAACAATAGGTGTGTACAGCCGGGTCGATGCTCTAACCACAGTCAACCTTTCTGCCCTCAAATCACTTTCCTATTAGCGAAATTATACTAAACAGATTCTAGTTATTGCGATCTTACACCGACACCTTAGGTCATGAAACTTCCAACATTGAAGTACAGTAATTAGGCAACTCACAGTAATATATGTCTATGGTAGTCTTCAATCACAAAATAAAAAATAAATATATGAGTTGATAACTTTAGTCATATTATGTTCATATTTGGTATGACGATTAATTTTTACAAATCACTCAACATGTTCCTATATTACTTCGATAGGTACAGTTCAAAATGATGACCGTTACTATTAATAGTTTTACGTAAAACTGTTTTTGATGATAGTTTGTTTACCCTTACATCATAGAACGTCTAACCACATCCATATTGTGCAGCTTAAAATCAATATTCTATCATGTGTAAACGGTTTTACACAATAACAATTAAGATGGTTATTATTAAAAAAACAATACTGTTGAAAACATAACCTTAAAATATATTTACCCAGACGTCATACAACGTCTCACCCCGCACATACATTGTGGAGCTTTAAAATGTGTATTCTATGATATGAAGACGTGTTTTATACAATAACATCTTGACGTTATTACTAAAAAAACAATACTGTTGAAAACATAACCTCGAAATATATTAACCCAGACGTCATACAACGTCTTACCGCACTTTATTGTGGAGCTTTAAAATGTGTGTTCTATGATATGAAGACGTGTTTTATACAATAACATCTTGACGTTATTACTAAAAAAACAATACTGTTGAAAACATAACCTCGAAATATATTAACCCAGACGTCATACAACGTCTCACCGCACTTACATTGTGGTGCTTTAAAATCTGTATTCTATGATATGAAGACGTGTTTTATACAATAACATTCTTGACGTTATTACTAAAAAAACAATACTGTTGAAAACATAACCTTAAAATATATTTACCCAGACGTCATACAACGTCTCACCGCACTTACATTGTGGAGCTTTAAAATCTGTATTCTATGATATGAAGACGTGTTTTATACAATAACATTCTTGACGTTATTACTAAAAAAACAATACTGTTGAAAACATAACCTTAAAATATATTTACCCAGACGTCATACAACGTCTCACCGCACTTACATTGTGGAGCTTTAAAATCTGTATTCTATGATATGAAGACGTGTTTTATACAATAACATTCTTGACGTTATTACTAAAAAAACAATACTGTTGAAAACATAACCTTAAAATATATTAACCCAGACGTCATACAAAGTCTTACCGCACTTACATTGTGGAGCTTTAAAATGTGTATTCTATGATATGAAGACGTGTTTTATACAATAACATTCTTGACGTTATAACTAAAAAAACAATACTGTTGAAAACATAACCTTAAAATATATTTACCCAGACGTCATACAACGTCTCACCGCACTTACATTGTGGAGCTTTAGAATCTGTATTCTATGATATGAAGACGTGTTTTATACAATAACAATTAATGACGTTATTACTAAAAAAACAATACTGTTGAAAACATAACCTCGAAATATATTAACCCAGACGTCATACAACGTCTCACCGCACTTACATTGTGGAGCTTTAAAATGTGTATTCTATGATATGAAGACGTGTTTTATACAATAACAATTAATGACGTTATTACTAAAAAAACAATATTGTTGAAAACATAACCTCGAAATATATTAACCCAGACGTCATACAACGTCTCACCGCACTTACATTGTGGAGCTTTAGAATGTGTATTCTATGATATGAAGACGTGTTTTATACAATAACATCTTGACGTTATAACTAAAAAAACAATACTGTTGAAAACATAACCTCGAAATATATTAACCCAGACGTCATACAACGTCTCACCGCACTTACATTGTGGAGCTTTAGAATGTGTATTCTATGATATGAAGACGTGTTTTATACAATAACATCTTGACGTTATAACTAAAAAAACAATACTGTTGAAAACATAACCTTAAAATATATTTACCCAGACGTCATACAACGTCTCACCGCACTTACATTGTGGAGCTTTAAAATGTGTATTCTATGATATGAAGACGTGTTTTATACAATAACATCTTGACGTTATAACTAAAAAAACAATACTGTTGAAAACATAACCTTAAAATATATTTACCCAGACGTCATACAACGTCTCACCGCACTTACATTGTGGAGCTTTAGAATGTGTATTCTATGATATGAAGACGTGTTTTATACAATAACATCTTGACGTTATAACTAAAAAAACAATACTGTTGAAAACATAACCTTAAAATATATTAACCCAGACGTCATACAACGTCTCACCGCACTTACATTGTGGAGCTTTAGAATGTGTATTCTATGATATGAAGACGTGTTTTATACAATAACATCTTGACGTTATAACTAAAAAAACAATACTGTTGAAAACATAACCTTAAAATATATTTACCCAGACGTCATACAACGTCTCACCGCACTTACATTGTAGAGCTTTAAAATGTGTATTCTATGATATGAAGACGTGTTTTATACAATAACAATTAATGACGTTATTACTAAAAAAACAATATTGTTGAAAACATAACCTCGAAATATATTAACCCAGACGTCATACAACGTCTCACCGCACTTACATTGTAGAGCTTTAAAATGTGTATTCAATGATATGAAGACGTGTTTTATACAATAACAATTAATGACGTTATTACTAAAAAAACAATATTGTTGAAAACATAACCTCGAAATATATTAACCCAGACGTCATACAACGTCTCACCGCACTTACATTGTGGAGCTTTAAAATCTGTATTCTATGATATGAAGACGTGTTTATACAATAACAATTAATGACGTTATTACTAAAAAAAAACAATACTGTTGAAAACATAACCTCGAAATATATTAACCCAGACGTCATACAACGTCTCACCGCACTTACATTGTGGAGCTTTAAAATGTGTATTCTATGATATGAAGACGTGTTTTATACAATAACATCTTGACGTTATAACTAAAAAAACAATACTGTTGAAAACATAACCTTAAAATATATTTACCCAGACGTCGTACAACGTCTCACCGCACTTACATTGTGGAGCTTTAAAATGTGTATTCTATGATATGAAGACGTGTTTTATACAATAACATTCTTGACGTTATTACTAAAAAAACAATACTGTTGAAAACATAACCTTAAAATATATTTACCCAGACGTCATACAACGTCTCACCGCACTTACATTGTGGAGCTTTAGAATCTGTATTCTATGATATGAAGACGTGTTTTATACAATAACATTCTTGACGTTATTACTAAAGAAACAACACTGTTGAAAACATAACCTTAAAATATATTTACCCAGACGTCATACAACGTCTCACCGCACTTACATTGTGGAGCTTTAAAATCTGTATTCTATGATATGAAGACGTGTTTATACAATAACAATTAATGACGTTATTACTAAAAAAACAATATTGTTGAAAACATAACCTCGAAATATATTAACCCAGACGTCATACAACGTCTCACCGCACTTACATTGTGGAGCTTTAAAATCTGTATTCTATGATATGAAGATGTGTTTATACAATAACAATTATTAATGACGTTATTACTAAAAAAAACAATATTGAAAACATAACCTTAAAATATATTTACCCAGACGCCATACAACGTCTCACCGCACTTACATTGTGGAGCTTTAAAATGTGTATTCTATGATATGAAGACGTGTTTTATACAATAACATTCTTGACGTTATTACTAAAAAATACTGTTGAAAACATAACCTTAAAATATATTTTACCCAGACGTCATATCACGTTTCATCACAATCGCTTGTTTAGATTTTGAGACAATCATATTCTTTTTATTATGATCTTGTGGCAAGTACCACAAAATTTTGTTTTAAATATCCGGGGTATTACGAAATCAAACCACATGACTCAGGGACTATGAACTTACGTTAAACCTTGAAGTGGATTTGTTTTTTTACGAAAACATAACTTTCTATATTGACCTACTACGAACACGTGAGAAAGTAAAACAGTAAATGTATTTGTATAAAGAGTATACAGAAATACTGAAATGTGGTAGGATTATATTGGGTGCAGATGCAATGATTACGCGCAAGGTTGTCTAACGGAAGTTGAGATTCCACCATCTTATTGCAAGGATACTCAATATACCTGCAGTAGTGTCAATGATCTCTCACTGTACCACGCACAGTACTCTTCTCTATATTATTTTATAACAAATTTCCAATAGGTCTATTGTTTACTCTTACGATCTCTCAGATGAAAGCAATGTACAACGATGTCATTTTATTTAATTGGAGGAATTTATCACCAATTTTGTTCATATGTTTTAAACGTTTTAAAAATCGTCACTACTCTAGTTTTGGTATGTAGGAACGAATTTACAAGTCCTTAACCAGAAGAATCAGTCGGTAAATTTCAACGTGACAGGCGATTCAAAAAAACTGATTTTTAGGGAAATTTTTCACCCAAAACTCTAAAGATAATTTTGTACACCTTCAAAATATTCTACCAAAGATCTCCAAGCGTGTGTTCTACGATAATAAAATAAATTAGTTTGTTATGACTTAAATACAAAATTGTTAAAAACATACATTTGTCATTGTGGGGCGTTAAAAGCAATACAAATTTTAAAAAATAGATTTTTTTAAATTTGGAAATCAGCCGCTTATATTGAAATTTCCCCAGCATCTTTTTTTGGGCAAATGAAGTTTCAACGATTTGTAAAAAGTTTTTACCAAAACAAACTGAGCAAAATGGGTGTAATTATTCTTATGAGAACGATTTGTGTTGTCACTTCCAAGAAACACTTCAAAGTTTTATATTTACTATAATACTTAAGAAATCTTGTAATAAATGCTGTCAATTTTATATTTAACAACTGTTTCACATATTTTTCAACCACCATCTGATAACTGGAACTAAAGTAAATATGTTTATGTACAGTTCAAAAAATCTTGAGATCATTAATATTTCAATTATTAATCAATTATATGTTTTCCTTGCAAAAAACACAAAATTACAACACCAACATTTTAAGTGTTTTTTTAAAACTCTGTTTAAACATATTTACTTGTGTTAAAGGGATGACGACTAAACAAATCGGAAAAACAGCGACCATTTAAATAAAATTGACAATATTTCAAGATTGCTCGGGCAAGTATTATATTATATTTCATTTAGTATTTCATAAGATTGCCACGATAAACAAGGAATATAATTTCTATACTAGATGGGGGGGCAGGATAATCATTGTATCTTTAC
Source organism: Aphrophora alni (assembly GCA_963513935.1). Taxonomy (NCBI): domain Eukaryota; kingdom Metazoa; phylum Arthropoda; class Insecta; order Hemiptera; family Aphrophoridae; genus Aphrophora; species Aphrophora alni. The sequence goes on along the minus strand of OY740769.1, from coordinate 130,662,150 downwards.
ATTATATTACATATTATGTAGTACAATAACTCCTATATACGCAATGTTTAAATATTAGATAACAGATCTGTTGTCCTTAATTACTTTACAGCAACGATTCAACTCAACCCAACTTTCATTTGTATTTAATTTTAAAAATACATATTTTGTGACAGATATTTAGTAAAACTAGCTGCATTATCGCAAAAACTTATGTTCCTATTTACTTTAAATAGCTGCATCATCGTAAAAATTAGTGTTCTGATTTATTTAAAGTTGTTTACTTAATGCAAGGTAAGTGTCCGATGAAGTAATGAAAAGACAACCATCCTTGTCCTTTAAGCGTGAAGAATAAATATTCGTAATTTTGACGAAATTGTGAATAGATATTTTTGGGAGATAGGAATTGTCCACGTATATAGAATTGTACAAATCTAGCCTAATGGACAGTGTAAGTTGCCTATTAAAATTGAGATGATCCCAAATTGTATTCGAGATCAAAAACATAGTTTATCGTATAAGTTAACTTGTTTGGGAGGGGAACCCAATGTAATTGTACAGGATCTCGATGATAGCGGATTTAACCAAAAGTTGAGTTTTGAACCCTTTTTACGGGGCCCTGGAGGAACAATCAATATACGGGTGGGCAAATGAAGAAACCCTATTCGTTTATTCTGTCTGTATGTCATATATGATGTGGAAGTATATAAAAAGTAAATCAGGCAAGAGATGTTCATATCACAGGAGGTAAAATATACTGTTTTACTGTGTTTTTTTTCACTTATAAACATTCAAAGGCCTGTCTGTGGATAGTATGAAGAGTATAGTTTATATTAATGGTCATATATATATATATATATATATATATATATATAACTACAAGGAATATATACTACTCACAGACAGAGATAGAAGAGGTAGGTCTTTCCTTTACTTGATCAAGACTGGGTATATTGGGAGCCCCCCTTAAATTTTGGGAAATAAAGCGGGTAAAAGGTTTAAAATTCTTCTTTAAACCAAAATTTGTTTATATCATTCACCTCTTGTCTTTGTGTATTGACAATACATTATACAATACAATACAATAAGTTACTGTCCATGTCCTATATATACTTTTATTAAGTAAATAGTATAACTTACAAACAATACTAAGACAAACAAAGACAGAGCTAGAAAAGAATTGGTCTTTCGTTAATTTGGATAAATTACCCCCCTACCCCCCCCCCGTATTCGTGAGTCACAAAGTATAAAAATACACAAATGAATTTTAACAATTTAAAAAACTATAAAAAAACCAAATTACAAATGCAAGTTCCACAAACAAAAATTTTAAAAGGTAAAAAATAAACATTAAATTTTTATTTCAAAGTTCACTTTTAATTCATTTTATAATTTTAAAACGCTGATATTTTCGGGCTAACTATTTTGACGAGAAATATCTAATGAATGTTTTAGTTTTAAATGAAAATTATTTTGAAACTATCTCCAATCTGAAACGGTTAATTGGCTTCGCTCAATAATACCGTTTCTAACCAACATCTGTTCTGTAGACCTACCTGCCAAATTGCAGAACGATAACTCAAAAATTTTGGACTCTAATTGGTCACACATAAAACCATACATCCGTTAGTCTAAGACAGATCTGATCATTTTTCATCGACTCGTTTCTGTTTTTATGGGTACTGGACATCCGTAAAACCGAATTATATATATATATATATATATATATATATATATATATATATATATATATATATAAAATTTTAACAAAAACGAACAAAGATTGTAGAACATTTATTAAGAACCAAATCACACCAACATGTAGGATCGGTAGACTAGGGGTGTCAGCGTTTATATGAACAAGTATTAATACTTTGATTATTGTCTCAGCCTTCGTGAAGAAATCATTTCTGGGCTCTTCCCATACTTATTAGTCTCTTATTTGGTCGCACAGACAAGAGGTGTACTCTCATGTCTGTTATGTTAGTGAAATGTCAAACGCTATCGAGTTCTGTTTTGTTCGTGTATTACCTACTCCCTCGTTTTCACTGTCCCACGGGGGCATAAAGTCTTAAGGGGGTTAAACACAAAAATCGCACTTAGTACGGAATCAAGCTAAAAATAAATAAATACCCACTTAGAAGGTTTTCTACAATAATTAATTTTGAGCATAAATTACAAAATTTGAAGGTTCATTATTACAGGATTTAACTGAACATTTTCAAAGCGAAAAAAAATAATTACAACTTTTATTCAGAACGATTAAAAAATCCCTGGTTTTATTTTTTGTAAAAAAACAACAATTTCTAAATTAGATATATAAGAAAATATCACAAACACTATATACACTATAACCGATGTTTCTAGACCAATGTTATTCAGGTGCATATTAGCGCTGCAGAAATGTGAAACACACTCTAGAACCACTGAAGGAATAAATAAAATAAAACAGCATGAAAATATGAGGACACATAATGACGTGCGGATATTTTTAATTTGTTTGCAGATTTAGTCTTAGAGATATGAAACATAAATAAATGAATAATGATTAACGTATAGCTATGCAAAAATCAAAAAATCTCAATACCTAATGTTATTCACCAATCTAAGCACGTAGCAATGCAAATGCAGGATAAAAGTGAAGATGTATTCCTGGACACTGCCTATTAACTTTTTGGTCGATATATTAAAATTCTGTTTGCTCATTCGACAAATAAAACGTTTGATATTTGGTCTTGGAGATTGTGTTAAAATTGTTTTAGTTCATTTTAGCCGATGATGACCGCGACGCCCGATGGTTTTTTGCTACTAACCCCCTCCCCCTCCCCGATATTTGTGATGGAACGAAAGGTTGTTTGGTACCTGCACCCACTTTGGAGTAACGAGTGATTGCGAGTATCCCATGATGAGTCGTTTATTCTGTAAAAGCAAACTCCATTCAAACTTAATGGCCGAAGATATTATTTTTAAGGGATACGATCTTAAAGTATCGGGTCTAGTAGGATTAAAATTTGATTTTCCTCAATTTCAAAAGTTTTCGCTATATGGACAAAATTTCCTACAAAATTGTAAGAAAATGTTTGCAATTGTTTTTACGGACATTCGGTATGACTCAAGTACTTATTTTCTAATTCCTTAGATCAAAGTAGATTATATTTTACATAACATAACGAATACTGGGTAAGAAACAATTTACTCCTCAGACGAAGCAGTCACCAGTCTGAGTTTACTTTAACCTCGAATGTAGAGTTAATTATAAAAGAGTATGTGGTTTTGTCCTGGAGGCAAACAGGTGTTGGTGATTACACAACGCGACTGTGGTAGTCATAGCAACGCCATGGTGAGGCAAGGAATGCAACTTCTTGCAGTTTATTACAGTATGTCCTCCACTACAAGATAGCGTTACGTTCCCACCAAGTAACCTTTACACCTTTACATGGTTTATACAGTGAGAGTTATTTGAACTGTGCTTCAAAACTAAATATTTCCCTCGCAGGCCTTAAAACCATTCTACTTTATCCCTCGCGCGGTTTAGAACAAGTTAATCAATAAGAATATTTTACAAAAATTGAACTAGCGAATGGAGATTTTTAAGCTATTTAAAATTGTCTTAAGTCAGCGCTGAAGGGTTTGAGTCAATATATTTTTTCCAAAGAATGATCGTCAAAGATAGAAAGGATAAAACTACCACGAAGATAAAATTTAGCGACATTACACTCTATGTTATAGTATTAAGTATCTTGTAAATACTTCACACAACTTTACTCTTAATTTTAGAAACACTTAGACAATTTAAATTTAAAAGAAACTGTTAAGATTAATTAGTAGTAATCAGTAAATCGTTATGACGAGTGCTTGTTTTCAAAACTAGATCAATAGAGAGTTCTCCGTTTGTTTTTCTCTCCTTGTTTAAATAAAACAAGATCTCTAGCTCTTATCAGTTTCGGAAGAGAACAACAATTGATCAAAAGACCTAAAGGAAAGATGAAAATATATACTAGTGGTTTAACCCGGCTTCGCCCTGGACTTCTAACATATGTTATTCACGAATAAATGTTGAATACGATTTTGATTTCAAAATATTCGCAAACCCGTGTACTAGCACCTAATTGAAGAATCATGCGCAAGACCCTAAAAATGATAGTAATGAGTTAAATAAAGTATTTTTACAAAGTAGAAATTTACTCAGTTAACTGTACCTTTTTTCAAGATGATCCGGGCTATAGGATTGTGTGGTAGTTGGAATATAAGGAGATAAACCTCAAAATATAAGAAGTAAAAGCTTTTTATTGAAAACATTCTAACTATTTATAATACTTGTATATAAACAACATTTTTTCATTTTGTTATCTGGGGTATATCAATATATACAAATTTTTCGGATTTCCTACTCGAGAACAAGCTACGTATAAATGACCGTGAGAAAAGCAGGAATCTTTGAGACTTATTCCGCAATACTTTAAAGTTTGTCCCTGCGATTTGTTAATAGTAAAACTATAGGCTAGTTTGATTGGAAATTGCAGTCTCTTTAATTGGAATGGTAATTCAGTCGATTATCAGTGGTATTCTGGGGATAAATACTGTATTTCCCTTGTATTTTTCGATCATAAGTTCGGCCCTTTTATCTTCCAATGGACGCCATTAGAGACTAAACGGAAACCTTCTTCACGGTGGGCAATAGAGGACTATCACACCATATACCCCCTTTGATTGTACCGGGATTCGTTTTTGAGTTTTACCGGCACGCACATTCAAGACTTCCATTGATTAATACTGTACATAATATTGACAATTAAAAATGTGTTTTTTTTTCAATAACTGATAGTTGATGGTTTATCAACAAATTCTAGGTTATTACATAATTGTACAAGATTCTAGACGGCTTTAATGATGAGTTTCGCCCTATCGAACTGATACTTTCACTTGGACTTTAATACAGTGCAATTATTTCAGGCAATAAAAGTTGAATCTGTATTCGTTTGAACGAAATAGCAGCGGTTCGAATTCAATAATTTAGAAATGTAATTATTTAATCAGACCTAAAGTATCGTTCAAACTGTTACTTCGGTAAAGCAAACGTTTCGTTCCGATATGAGATATTTTAAACGCTGCCGCCTAGTCTATGAGATTTACCTCTCAGAAATTCTGCGATCAGATTTGTACAATGTTGGAAATATAACGTCAAAACATATTGAGAATAGCTTTTAAAATCATGGACAAATATTCTATTAGAAACCAGATTTACCAAACTCATTAAATGATTTACCAAATCGGCCAGAATTTATCTTTGTAACTGTTGAAAAGAACATTGTATTGTTGTGGAAAAGTGTGTTTGGTTTTACCCATAGTGGGTGTTAGGGTAATAAATCAAAGTCAATAAGCGTAAAACAGTAAGAAGAAATTAATTTGGTTGACAAATGAGTAGAATATATACCAATCTTTACCAAACTTTCCCACCATTGAATAATCAAACTGTATCAGTAAACATCCAACCAATGTGACAGCAGATTCATAAAACAGATTTATATTTCAAATTTTTTTAAATTTCTATAGTTATTCGCTACAAAACCGCAGTATATCCAAATACATTGTCAGAAATATATTATAAACTCGGCTTCTTTTGAATAATTTTCGTAAATTTTAAGTAATCAAGAATTCCAAGATATTTATTAGTAACAAATAACGAAGCTATAGTTTAATCTAAATTAAAAAAAAAAACTTTTTATAAAAAAGTAGACAAAAAACTTAACGGCAGAAAACAATATTAACTTATAAAAATAATATAATAAACCAATGCTGCAACTGAATTAATGAGAGAATAGTATGTTAATATTTATACAAAATGTCATCACTAGTCATCTGTGAACCGAGGTTATTGATAGGTAAAGGATACAAATGCGACTACTACATAAATCAATTGACAAGACAGACTAGGTGCAATGGACTAGACTTGGACATGTAGTACATGACGCAACAATACTAAGGAAAGGTAATCCTCCTGCAACATTTTCAAGAAGCGGCTTCATTATATTTACGTCAATGGCAACGGGTAGTCACGTTTCTTAGCCAAGACCAAACACTATTCAGCGAGAGACTTTAACAGTGGGTTAGCAAAGAAACTCTATCCAAATATACTGATAGTGCAATGAAGAAGACTCGGATTTGAGTTATGGGTAACAATATGAGGGAAAGGAAAGGTAATTCTGCTGCAACACTCCAGAGAGAGAGACTTTAACAGTAGATTAACAAAGGTATCATATTTACACCACAAAGTCTACCCAACGATAGCTGTAGTTCATGGACCCGACTCAAACTTGGGGTATGGGTAACAATGTGAGGGAAAAGGAAAGGTAATTCTGCTGCAACACTTCAGAGAGAGACTCTGTATAGCAATTTCATTACATTTACGTCAACAGCAGCGGATTGTCACGTTTCTAAGCCAAGGCCAAACATTATTCAGCGGGAGACTTTAATTAACAGTGGATTAATCTAAATATCGTCTTTACAACAAACTATAATAGTAGTGCAATGGACTAACCAGGTCTTGGGGTATGACGAAACATTTCAAGAAGCATCTCCATTATATTTACGTCAATCAACAGATTGTCACATTTGTTCACCAAAGCCAAATATTTATTCAACGGGAAACATATTCGTCAAAACATCGTCATTTCATACAAGTGTATATAATCGTAGTGCAATGGACTGGACTCAGACTCGGGGTGTGACGCAACAATACGAGGGAAAGGAAAGGCAATCCTGCTGTAACACTTCAAGAAGCGGCTTCATTACATTTACGTCAACTGCAAAGGATTGTCACGTTTCTTAACCAAGGCCAAACATTATTCAGCGGGAGACTTGGGCAGAGATAGTCTTCGTTCTACACAGTGCTCGTGTTCTATTTATGTCTACATTTTGATAGTAGGCTACATCCTAACATACCTACGAATAATTATCGTACACATAATTTTGTAAATTGTATCAGTGTATGTCAATTTACACAGTAGTACAGTAATCTGAAAATGGAATTCGACTGAATAAGATTAAACAATTCAAATTACCAATACTAGGATTTATTTTTGTAATATAAGTTCAAAACATACATCTCTTTTTTAAATAATACAATACCTAAATTTAAGTACAGGGATACCTGTTATAAAGTTTAAACAAACATGTAATATTATCAAAGTCTCATCTGTAATAACTTTGATTTGAAGTATTAAGGTTATGTTAGGTTGGGACTTAAGTTCTGAATCGTACTTTCCAGAAAACTTTGGGACATTTTCAAAACATTTTAACGCAAAACTGATAGCAAACACAAAATATTTTTCTCTTTAATTACTAAATTGTGTATGCAAAGTTTAAATTCTACATACTATTTGTTAGTCTTGTATCAAAACGTGGAATGTAATAGGAGCTCGCTTCATTATCATTACTCATAACTATGAAAGGAGTATAACTGCAGTAGTGGAGAGGGGGAAGCACACCGTTACCCACAGGAAATAACAAAATAACCTCGACTGAATGTATGAACAATCTCATCTCGATCAGGAATGTGGCAATAGCCGACGAGCTAGTAGCGGTATTTGCAGTAGTAGCAGCCTAGCAACTACCAGCCAGCTGTAGACCTTGAACATAAATTCCGGGTATTTCTCACGCAATCAAACACAGCAAGACAAGTGTCAAAATATTATTATCCACCAATTACGTACAATGTAGGTTATATGAGGGTGAGTAACTAGGTGGGGTGCGCACCACTGCGGAATAAAATTGCAGAATGATGTTACAAAACAGTGTATAAAAAATTGCTTATACAAGCACCTTATTGCTATAATTATTAACACTTTATGCAACGGGAAATATTGAAAAACCCAATTTGTATTTTGCAGAAACAAAAAATCACTACGACTGTAGGCCGTTTCCAGGTTCCACTTCGTCAGCTTATAGTGGATTTCCTTCCTATTCATATAATTACTAATGTTGAACATTAAAATTCTGTCCTCTCTAAAATGATAGTTTGGCTATTTAATTACAGTGTGTCTTTACATTTCGATAAAAAAGAGATTACAGATGACTCCATTTTCGTCCTGATATATGCACCCTTAAACGTATTGTGATAAATATTATTTTGGTCCGTAATTAGTTAATATATAAATATTTTCTATAAGCTCAAAAGATAAATTTATAGAGGTGAGGAAAATATTGAAACAAAAAGTTAAAATATCTTGGAGAACAAATCTGATGAACCTAAAGAAGGAATCATTATTACTTACGATCTTTCAATTGAAATATTCTACAGAAATTTTAGAAGGAATCATTATTACTTACGATCTTTCAACTGAAGTATTCTAAAGAAATTTTAGAATGAATCATTATTACATACAATCTTTCAACTGAAGTATTCTAATGAAATTTTAGAATGAATCATTATTACTTACGATCTTTCAACTGAAGTATTCTAATGAAATTTTAGAATGAATCGTTATTACTTACGATCTTTCAATTGAAATATTCTACAGAAATTTTAGAAGGAATCATTATTACTTACGATCTTTCAACTGAAGTATTCTAAAGAAATTTTAGAATGAATCATTATTACATACAATCTTTCAACTGAAGTATTCTAATGAAATTTTAGAATGAATCATTATTACTTACGATCTTTCAACTGAAGTATTCTAAAGAAATTTTAGAATGAATCGTTATTACTTACGATCTTTCAACTGAAGTATTCTAAAGAAATTTTAGAATGAATCATTATTACTTACGATCTTTCAACTGAAGTATTCTAATGAAATTTTAGAATGAATCATTATTACTTACGATCTTTCAACTGAAGTATTCTAAAGAAATTTTAGAAGGAATCATTATTACTTACGATCTTTCAACTGAAGCATTCTAAAGAAATTTTAGAAGGAATCATTATTACTTACGATCATTCAACTGAAGTATTGTAAAGAAATTTTAGAAGGAATCATTATTACTTACGATCTTTCAACTGAAGTATTCTAAAGAAAATTTAGGAGGAATCATTATTACTTACGATCATTCAACTGAAGTATTGTAAAGAAATTTTAGAAGGAATCATTATTACTTACGATCTTTCAACTGAAGTATTCTAAAGAAAATTTAGGAGGAATCATTATTACTTACGATCTTTCAACTGAAGTATTGTAAAGAAAATTTAGGAGGAATCATTATTACTTACGATCTTTCAACTGAAGTATTGTAAAGAAATTTTAGAAGGAATCATTATTACTTACGATCTTTCAACTGAAGTATTCTAAAGAAAATTTAGGAGGAATCATTATTACTTACGATCATTCAACTGAAGTATTGTAAAGAAATTTTAGAAGGAATCATTATTACTTACGATCATTCAACTGAAGTATTGTAAAGAAATTTTAGAAGGAATCATTATTACTTACGATCTTTCAACTGAAGTATTGTAAAGAAAATTTAGGAGGAATCATTATTACTTACGATCTTTCAACTGAAGTATTGTAAAGAAATTTTAGAAGGAATCATTATTACTTACGATCTTTCAACTGAAGTATTCTAAAGAAAATTTAGGAGGAATCATTATTACTTACGATCATTCAACTGAAGTATTGTAAAGAAATTTTAGAAGGAATCATTATTACTTACGATCTTTCAACTGAAGTATTCTAAAGAAAATTTAGGAGGAATCATTATTACTTACGATCATTCAACTGAAGTATTGTAAAGAAATTTTAGAAGGAATCATTATTACTTACGATCTTTCAACTGAAGTATTCTAAAGAAAATTTAGGAGGAATCATTATTACTTACGATCTTTCAACTAAAGTATTGTAAAGAAATTTCAGAAGAAATCATTATTACTTACGATCTTTCAACTGAAGTATTGTAAAGAAATTTCACAAGAAATCATTATTACTTACGATCTTTCAACTGAAGTATTCTACAGAAATTTTAGAAGGAATCATTATTACTTACGATCTTTCAACTGAAGTATTCTAAAGAAATTTTAGAACTATCAGAAACAAAAACAAAAATTTTCTCACGACACTAGTTTTAAAGCACGGAGAGTAGTCTGTGAAATCCGATATTTCAGAGGTCGGCGTAGTGTACACGAGGTTTGTCACCTTGAGATTAGGATCAAGTTTATAGACACGGTATATATTTCATTGTGCCAGATAGGAACGACTTGTATTCGTTTTGCAGAATTTCAATCGGAAATATTATTTTTTAATTGATGCAAGACATAAGATTGATATGCAATGACCTTTCAGTGGACACTAGGAAGAAAGCAGGACATCTACTAGTCACGTGATCCTTAGGCCTATTGTTTGTTAATTAAGTTGAAAGTTCAGTTCAATGCATGCGGTAGGAACTGCAAAATCATTCCGCCTCGGAATTACTGTACCTACGAGAAAAAGAAAAGAATTACAAAATATTCTTCCCTTGCCATCTGATGATTTCTTTCGGTGTTGGGACTCCATTTTCTTTTGTAGATTGTTGATGATGTTAAATGGAGAGTTAAATTTGCATTTTTTTACAAAGTCTGAACTACAAAAAAAGACCAAAACTTCTGTTAAAAAGGACTGCCATTTAAAAAATTTTAATCAATTCCTACAGGGGTATACTAAAGTCCAAGTCTAAATCTACCAAGATCTTTCCAAGATGAGCGGCCCTACCAAACTGCATACTAATTCCGTGTAAACGGAATTTTTTTGTCTTACTTATTTCCCCTGATCTTATTACACCTAATTTCTTCTGAAAAGCAACGGCATTCAAAATATGGCCATTATTACATATTTCTTATATTTATTAATTTAAAAACAAACTTTTTTTTTCAAAGTTACCTTAAACATAAGGTTAAAACTAGATGTAATGGAACACAACTTCACATTACTTTAAGGTATCCAAAGGTAACTTATCAAAAATTTCAAATAGCAATAAATTAATTCAGTGTATAATTGATTAGGATTACAAGTAATGTTCTATAGATTTTACAGAAAAGTAAATAATAAATGGCTTAGAAGATGTTTTGCTACATAACTATTGTCAGCATATTAATTACCTGACAATAACAGTACTAAGAAAGTATTTTCAGTTCATATTTAGAATTATTATTACGTGAAAACAATCAACCCTATAAGAAACTAGGGAATATGCCGGCTCTCAATATATGAGACATAAATCATACTCATGTAAAGATGACTAGGACAAAAGGATTCATGGCCAAAAATTTTTTTTCTGTTTCCTTAGATCGAGAAACGTAAAAATCAGATATTTTCTTGATGTTTTGTTATCCTGCTTTTTTTGTTAAGTAAATTCAGTAGATAAAAAATATTCACTACTGTGTAACAAATACAAGCAAATGAGTATGGACGTAATTTATTTCGATTTTAAAATATATAATCCAAGTACAAAAATTTTGCCTTTGTGTAACTTCGCTCCTAGAAACAAGACACGTCACACAAGAATTATTATAGTTGAGAAATATTGAGGATGACGACTATGTCATCGAAATGTACATAACACGTAAACATACTGGATTTATTATAATCTTAGTGTTCCTTCTTCTTTTTGTGATTCGGGGAATCATTGTTTTCATCATTAAGAATTACCTACATCCTAGGTTCGATAACAAAAGCTGAAATTCTATTTGGGTTACAAATTCTAACTTAAGTTTTAAGTTGATGAATAATTATAAAAATACGAGGAAAACAAAATAGCAGAAGATCGAATAACAGATACAGATTTAATGTAAATTATAGAATAACAGCTGCAAAAATCTATTTCTTAATGTGGCCTGGATAGATATTGTGAAATTCAAAGAGATTTAAAACAAAGTTTTTTATATGTAAAGTGCGTCTGGGCTCTCTCTCTCTCTCTCTCTCTCTCTCTCCTTAAAATTTTGACATAGGGTCAACATACCAGAGGAAAGATAACACAAAATTCCTATATTCTAAACATCGACATTTACGGCTCGGTAGAAATTTCATCACCACATGCTTTCTCAATAAAGGATTTTTTTTCGCCATGTTTTATCTAAATATAATTAACTTTTATTTAAACCTTCGAATTTTTAAAAAAAATGCAATTTGTCTTAATTTGTATCTTAAGCTAATTAAAATTAACTATAAAAGAAAAGAAAAATTGAAAGCTAGACCAAAATCGTATTGTTCTACCGTAAAACAATATCCAACACAACATTTTCCGATGATAATTACTGTATTCCCATAATCTGTGATCATGTGTTAAAAGGTGGTCATGTCGGCAAAACCTTAAAGATATGTATTAAATTCAGCTCAGTTATAGCTCCTAAGATTTCAAAACGTACTGGTCCCCATCTTCCCAAAACACTAATTCGGGAATCATCGGTAAAAAGTATCATCATAGTACTGTTTTTTAAAGTACTAAACAGTAGTACAATTACAAAAATCTGTACGAATTCAAACAAATTTACGTGAAATGTGAGTTTTGCACCAATGTGCTAAACAGCATGTAAAAGAAAATAATGGTTTGAAAGTAAATTGAACGCAACAAAATGTTTTTTTTTTTCAAAAACGTACCAAATGGACTCCCTTTTTTATGTAAAAGTCAAATGGAATAAAGTGGTCAGAATAACAATTTTACAATAATAAAATTAGAAAAATAAAAAACTGCTGTATTTGTTTAAAAAGTCGCGTTTGTAACATCGCGACCCGATTACAGTGCAGAGGATATTTCAAAAATAAAGAATCAATACTGCCAAAATGTATTGACAGAAAGGGAATCTGATAATATATGAAAACTAAATCCTGAATGCCGACAAAACAACCGCGTGGGTTGATTATTGCTTTGTGTTGTTGTTTTAATATCCCTGTAATTGCAATGATTAGACCCAGCAACCGGTTCTCAGCTAATTGCAAGTACAGGGGCTGTTAGCTTGGCTCCTATCCAAAACTGTGAGACGCAAGAATGTGGTGCCCGTCATTCCAGCTTCCAACCAACACTGCTTACATTGTCAAACCTTACAACAAACTTCCATTTATGTGACAAGAGTTTTGTTTGTACAAATCCTCATGCCTGATGTTTTATTTTGTTCTGTAGTTTCATATTATAAACTGCATAAACTTTCTCGCACACTAAATATCAAGCTCAATATTTAGGGGGGAAACTAACATAAGAACAAAACTAAAAATAGAGTTTTTTATTTCAAAAATGGCTCTAACTATTTGATAAATTTTCGTAAAATGAGAAGATCTACAACGCTGACCAATGTGCTAAACCCCAAGTAGGTGAAGGGTTTATTTTTACATTTTTCAAATTAAAGGTTGTATAACACACTTCATTACGTAAGGTAGAGTGAAATGGATTCATGAAACAGAATGTGTAATGAAACGCTGCATCCCCACTCCTTTGACAATCGAAGAAACTAAATCCCACCACTTTTGTCACGAAAACTAATTTTTAATTGTTAGTCAAGCGAAATAACTGCGTCCATATTTACATTTCTGAATACCTTATACTAATTATTAGCTAATATTTTTCTATCTGTATTTGAATAATATTAAAAACGTATATGTAATTTTTTGTGCACATTAATATTAATCGCATCACATTTATATTTCTGAGTAATTTATACATTGGTTATTCCTTACAACGTAATGGAGTACTCGCACTTGTGTTTTAATATTGTTTTTGTTTAATAAGATTAGTGATTATAATCGTCGAAACATCAACTAAACTATCGAGAGCCTGTCGTGAGTTAAAACATGCACAAATACCTCTAGATGTTATTTAAATGATGTTCGAGAGTACAGAGCAAGGCTAGATATATTAAAAACCTTTGATACTGACATTAACACAACCTCACAAATGCCATACACTCGTTTAAACGTAAGCAATCATAAATAATATTTTAAAAACAACTTAGCCTATAGATAAACCGATTGCCTCGATGAGTGATAATTGCATAAAACTGACTTCCTCCTGTCCACGAAGAAATTCTAGGCAACGAGTTTCCGGAAATCAACCGGTTTCCTACCTGGTATGAAAGTATGTAGATTTAGCGTACGTAAGGCCGGTCATACAATACCAAAGAACGACCAAAGGACTTTTATCCTGGCGAAGTATCAAAAAATTCGTCTTACGACAAAATACTACCAAACAATTTGATGAGAGCGTGTGTGATATTGTTTTGTTTCTTTTTTAAATATTAATTGTAGAATTTTGCTGGGTCAACCCTTAATTCACTAATAAACCCAACGATTTTTTCCGTTTTTGTTTAATAGGATGAATGCAACGTGTCCTACCTTGATCATGATCTAATAGTTGTTAAAAGTTCCAAGAAAAGCAGTTCTTTCTTCCTTGCCACTCATAACCTTAAACTATAGTTTTATAACTTAAAACTAACAATAAACTCAGGTAAAAACCGTGGACGTTTTGTCTTAGGGTGGTTTTGCGTAAGACATAGTATGTTTGATCTTAATGTCACTTCTGTATTGTGTTGTGTGAAATACACGGTTTTATTTATGCTTTTTGTTTAAACAATGCAGTCTGTAGTTACAAAGCCCGGACTGGTAAAGCGATTTTAAATATTCTTCCTTAATTTGTGCACTAACGAAAACTAGATTGTTATAATTTTTATCATATTTAAATTTGGTTATGAGGTTACAAACTAACATTTGTTTAAATGTAAAAAATAAACACTTTTAGTAACAGTGACCATAAAAAGTTTTTTTATTTTCTCCAGCTAAAAATTTAAAATAGTGACCAAATTTCACTTGTTTTTTTTAGACCTTGGTTATTATTGTTAATAGAGCAAAATTACAATATTAACTGTAAATTTAAATACGATGATAATTTACGTTTTTATGAAATTACTCCCTTCCGTTTTTACAGTTCTGGACACGTATTTTCGTTTCCTTGTCTTCTTTTTTTTTAAATAAGTCATTGACCTCTCCCACAAATATTTTTTAAATTAAATTTCCAAGTTATTTTATTTTACTACGTTCATTGCTCCTATAATCTATTTGTTGCTTCTTTCTGTCTCTAATTTTCTGACTTATTTTCTTTTACTATATTTTCATTCAATGCTCTTTCACCTTTATTGTTTGCTCTTTTGTCGTCATACTTATTACTTTTTTGTAAACATTTATTTGATCCTCTCTCCTACCTCATTTCTTTCTTTTCTTTTTTAAAAATATAAATATGTATTTATTTGATAATTTCGTTTTAGCTCTACTTTTTCTCAATTCCTTTTCTCTTGCTACATATTCTTCCAGTGATGTTTAATATATTTATATAAAGTTGGAAGCTGTAAGAGTTGAGATGGGATATTCAGTTTATATGCGTATAATATGTAAATTGGGAATTATCGTAATCACCTGCACAGATTGCAACCAGTAGATAAGATAAAAAGGAATAACTTTCACATGGCAGGTGAAATGCGTGCGCAACCAACGTATTGGAGTGAGTAGAGTATATAATGTGGGAATGACGTAGTGCAAGGATGATTGGAGGTCGGTCGTCTGAGAGTCAAGTGAATCATTCTAGGTGCCTAATTTAACTCGCCCTCCCTCCCTCCCTCTCTTCCTAGATCTTATGAAAATGATTTGCACCTAGTTTAGTAAAAGGAATCGTTGCTCAAACATAATTATTATTATTATTCATTGAAATACTATTGGGTATATAGACAGTTTTAAATTGACACACGATAATTATTACGAATATACTTAAGCACTAAAGTTTTTCTTGAAAAAGGATCGAACAAGGAAAAAGTAGAAGAAAATGTAAATTTGCAATTCGTTTAACTGTGTAAACCTCCTTAGTAAACAAAACAAAAAATAGAAGAAACAATGTTCATCAAATCCGGCAAAGTTTGAAAAACTGGTGAGAAGTATTTATTAAATTGAAATATAAATATTGTAATATATACTCTAGTTTTTAAATTCAAAATTTTATTTCATAAAGGGCAAACATCCGACGAGGCAAAACCAGGCGCACACCATATGTAAAAAAGGAAATTTTTAGGATGGTAATGGACTAGAACAGTGGCCGAGTCGGTTACTTGGCCACTGTTCTAACTGGTTACTTATAATACTAATTCAGCCAACCACCATAATTACAATATTTTATTTATATTTTCTTGGTTTCCACGGATACAAATGAACATAATTCAAAAATGTGTTAGTGTTTGACTAGTTTTGATTGTTGTATGTAGACAATCGCCAAGAAATTGTATTTTTAGTTTTTTGTCGATAACTTGGTTATTCTTTGACCTACAGGAAAAAAAAAAAAGAAAAAAAAAAAAAAAAAAAAAAAAAAAAAAAAAAAAAAAAAAAAAGTTAGAAAAGTAAAATATTTTGTAAAGATAACTAGAATATCTTACTTTTTAAAGATATCTTTTCTTAAAGATTTTAAATGGCTGCCATTTTCAAAATTATTAAAATAAAGTCTTTGTTTGGTACACTTGTAAAACGTAACATACAAAATACTTATACTAAATTTGTACACAATATCTTTACTATTTCTCAGTTGTTTTTTTGAAAAAACAAAATGGCGGATAGACGGAAAATGAAGAGGAATTCGGCTATATGTTACATTTTTTATTGATTTTGATGTATATAATACGAAAATGAATAGCCAGTCCACCTTTTTCGTTACACCCCTGTATAAAGCAATATTTCTCTGTCCGCATATTCGTAAGCTTAAAAAACTGGAGAACTGTTCATCTGATATTTATACAGTTTTCATTCCTATGTATATAAGATATCTGACAAGTTTCAGTATTTGTTTGATTCGATCCAGTAGTTACCCAGTGGTAGCAATATTTGTCTGCGCGGGTAACACGAAAACCCAAATTTGTTAACCTAATTTCATGCACTTTCTCTTAAATATTTCAGCATATGTTTTATCAGTGACAAATTTGAGATTTGAACTGAACGCTAATTGAAAATAATTTTCTTTGACTCAGTGTAATAATTCTCAAATTATAACATTTTTCTGTTGAAAAATAATATCACGTATTTTCTTAAAATTTTCAGCGACGACATAAATATATTTTGGCAAGCTGGTACCTAAATGATTTCAACGCTAATTGAAACTGGTACATTTTTTTTCAAATTGCTCCAGTAATTTCCCTCTTTTAACAAAGAGGAAAGACATATTCTCTCATGTTTTTGATAATTCGGCGATAACAAACATTTGATAAAGAACAAAGTTGGTAATCAAAACGTTATTCATAATTGATCATTTCAATTATTTTAAAATTAAGTTTAAGCGATTTTAGATTGAACGTCGCCGAATGAAATGATAGGACGGAGCTAGTCTGTTAATAATATAATTGGCGAATCGCTATTTACTGATTTTCCACTGTTTAAATATACACATAAATCCTTTCGTTTGGGCGCATTTTCTTATAATTTTACGATTAGGAAAGGGCGTGAAATTGGTGAGTCAGGGGGGGGGGAAGTATTGTAGATGACCTTCCGTTGTTCATAGAAAGCATACAAAACATTTGGCCCGTATAGAGAAAGGGTAGCTGTTTTTTTCTGGTAAATCAATAGCTCTACGTATTACAAAAGAAATAAATGACAAGTGGTTGTATCAGTGTCACTGAAGGTCACAGAGATGACGATATCAAGTGACTCAGACTCAGGCGTTAGATGAATGCGCATGACTGTACTACAATATACAAAACCTATGTGATGTCCTGCAAGAAGCTTCCTCAAACAAGGAGGAGTGGTTAATACCATATGTAGGTATAAATATTATAAATTACTGATAACAGTCAGACTAATAAAACATTATGGCGTCGCTCTCTAGTGGCCAATAACATTAATTTTTTTAAGATAATTCTTATAAGTAAATACTGTATGGTTTTTCCAGACGTCGTCATGGTGAACGAATACACAAATGTAACAATAGTTGAAGTACATCTATAGTCCAAAAGGAACAACGCTTTGGAATAAAAACAAATTTCCACAGCCACAAAATCCATTATAAGAAAATTTCCCATATATAAACCCATATTTTTTTTTAAATTACAGGACTTCACAAAAATCAAATTAAAAAAAAAGTGATTACATCTTAATACTTTTCAAAATTGAAATGGTACAGTTTCTATTTATTGAAATAGTACAGTTGCTATATTATATTAAAATGGTAGTTTCTATTTATTGAAATGGTACAGTTGATATATATTGAAATGGTACAGTTTCTATTTATTGAAATAGTACAGTTTCTATTTATTGAAATGGTACAGTTTCTATTTATTGAAATGGTACAGTTTCTATTTATTGAAATGGCGCAGTTCCTATTTATTGAAATAGTACAATTCCTATTTATTGAAATGGTACAGTTTCTATTTATTGAAATGGTACAGTTCCTATTTATTGAAATGGTACAGTTTCTATTTATTGAAATGGT
The DNA here is from genome assembly GCA_963513935.1 of Aphrophora alni. Lineage (NCBI taxonomy): Eukaryota > Metazoa > Arthropoda > Insecta > Hemiptera > Aphrophoridae > Aphrophora > Aphrophora alni. The sequence goes on along the minus strand of OY740769.1, from coordinate 130,643,766 downwards.
ACAGTTTCTATTTATTGAAATGGTACAGTTTCTATTTATTGAAATGGCGTAGTTCCTATTTATTGAAATGGTACAGTTGCTATTTACTGAAATGGTGCAGTTTCTATTTATCGAAATGGTGTAGTTGCTATTTATTGAAATGGTACAGGTGCTATTTATCGAAATGGTGTAGTTGTTATTTATTGAAATGGTACAATTTCTATTTATTGAAATGGTGTAGTTGCTATTTATTGAAATGGTACAGTTTCTATTTATTGAAATGGTGTAGTTGCTATTTATTGAAATGGTGCAGTTTCTATTTATTGAAATGGTGTAGTTGCTATTTATTGAAATGGTACAGTTTCTATTTATTGAAATGGTGTAGTTGCTATTTATTGAAATGGTACAGTTGCTATTTATTGAAATGGTGTAGTTGCTATTTATTGAAATGGTACAGTTGCTATTTATTGAAATGATGTAGTTGCTATTTATTGAAATGGTAGTTCTATTTATTGAAATGGAGCAGTTGCTATTTATTGAAATGGTACAATTTCTATTTATTGAAATGGTGTAGTTGCTATTTATTGAATAGGTACAGTTTCTATTTATTGAAATGGTGTAGTTGCTATTTATTGAAATGGTACAGTTTCTATTTATTGAAATGGTGTAGTTGCTATTTATTGAAATGGTACAGTTTCTATTTATTGAAATGGTGTAGTTGCTATTTATTGAAATGGTACAGTTGCTATTTATTAAAACGATACAGTTCCTATTTATTGAAATGGTGTAGTTGCTATTTATTGAAATGGTACAGTTGCTATTTATTGAAATGATACAGTTCCTATTTATTGAAATGGTACAGTTTCTATTTATTGAAATGGTACAGTTTCTATTTATTGAAATGGTACAGTTTCTATTTATTGAAATGGTAGTTTCTATTTATTGAAATGGTACAGTTTCTATTTATTGAAATGGTACAGTTTCTATTTATTGAAATGATACAGTTCCTATTTATTGAAATGGTAGTTTCTATTTATTGAAATGGTACAGTTTCTATTTATTGAAATGGTACAGTTTCTATTTATTGAAATGATACAGTTCCTATTTATTGAAATAGTACAGTTCCTATTTATTGAAATGGTACAGTTTCTATTTATTGAAATGGTACAGTTGCTATTTATTGAAATGGTACAGTTTCTATTTATTCTTACATTTTTTTCCGATTAGAAGCTTAATTTTCGTAACTAACAAAACTTTTGAGAATTACTATCTTTAAACGGCTGCACATATTTTTTTAATAGAACGAAGAATAAAATCATTTTATGTTATAATATATATAGGATAAAATGTGATATTTATATGGAATCGTTTTAATAAAAATATTGGGTTGCCTTCGAAAATTTTGATTTTCGTCTCCTAGTGTTTGTATTGGGGTTGTATAAAAAGAAAGGTGTATTTTGACCATCTGACTAACAGGAATGTCTCAATTCATGTTCATCAACAGTTAATCTTCAAAAAGTAATCAAGACGTTTCCATACTTTCTAGACGAGTGCATGCAATGTCTTTAACATTGCATAGATTACTTTTTGACGTGCTTTTCAATTTGTTTTACAACTGCAAGTAGGCTACCTTCTTTAACAGCAACAGTTTTTGATGATTTTTACCAAATTTGGTGCAAAGATTGGTTTTTAAACTGATTAAACTAATTATAATTAGTTAGCGAAATAATTAATAAATTAGAAGTAGTTTTTAAAGAATTTTTCTCAGGTACACAGTTTTCCGCTCTAGCTGTCGTAATTTGTTGGACATTCTACCAAATTTGGAATTTTTTTTTTAAACATTTTTTTGAACAAGTTTGAAAATTGGTTGTTTTTTTTGGTAGCGGTTACAATTTGAATTCAGTTTTTTTTAAAGTTTGCTATAAACATTGATGTTTACAATATCTAACTTTATAATCAAAATCGGAAGTTGGCTTTTAACAGTTTCAAATGAAGGAGAATACAGAGCAAGTTTGGAACCCTGGACATCCTTAACGCCGAGATAACGAGGAAAATCTGTACATAATGTGTCCACAACTACACGCTAACAAAGAGCTGCCAAACAATATAAATTAGGTTGGGTAACGTAATATAGCCTACACTGAGAAGAACGCATTCCAAATTTAATATTTAATTCACCGATCAACACATTTTACATGGGTTAATTAAGGTTCTAGCGTTGAACTCAACACAGCTCTCCCATCTAATTATCTGCAAATTAAACCTAAAAATGCTTCCACAAATGTGTTCATTATGTTTTACCTAAAATAACTTTTTTTTTAAGGCGAGTTAAAGCGGAATGTAGTATCGGTTTTACGTTTCTGAAGTCTAAAACGCACCCTAACCTAACCTAATTTACACCCTGAGTTGATTGATAATGACCTAACCTTCAAAATAACAATGTCGGACATAATTTTCCGATCATTATTATTCGAGAACACGTGTTTAACATTGTCCTTATGGACATTGAACCCAAGATTGCAGTTGAGTTTGCAGACTCTTAATGTAATCTACATGTTGACTGTTGAGATATGTTAAGGTGCTACTTTAGTTAACATCTCTCCTGGTATGTTAGTTTTAAAATTAATACAATATCTGAAAGGGCAGTAATTAATTTAATTTAACAAGTGTTGACAATTATGGTGGTAAGAGGCCCCTCTCATATTTAGGCTCCTATTTTAATAGCCCCCCCCTCCCAAGGTTGAGCTTCTGTTGGTCTGTTGATGTCTCGTATCTGTTGTGAACCCAAGGCTGGTTTAATAGTTTGTGCTTTCATTTCACGAGTTGAGAGGTTCGGAGTTCAATCACCTTACGTTGTTGACCCAACATACGCGAAATAAAATTTGGTAGCAAACTCTGATTGAAAATGTAACAATAACAACATGTTACCCGACCAAAAAGCCGTCTAGCAGTCAACGGTCCTTTAGGGTAATTATGCCGTAGACTTTGAAGACCTGGTGGTATTCATTAAGTATTGAGTGAATGGAACATTTGGTCTACATTACTTAATATTTTGTATACAAAAAGTAAGACAAATTTGTCCCCCCCCCCGACTTGACAATCCCGAGGGACCTTGATGGACCTACACCTCTTTCATTTATTCTTGTGTTACATCCCTCTCTTCTTTCTCTATCAGGTTACTCTTGACCAACTCTTGTTCTTTTCCTGTCCTTACGCTTTTAGAATATTGGAGGGCAAGGTGGGGGGGGGGTCTTTACTTTGTGTGCTTTTTAACCTTCTATTATTAGGCGATCATCACCAAATGGTTTTAAACAATAAGAGGGAAAAATCTATAGTTATGCATGTTTAGAAATTAACGACAATCCAGTGATATTCAAGCTTATTTGAGACAAAAACCACAAATTTAAGATGTTTCAGATTTTCCTTAAATGTTGACAATTAAATTACACATACGGCATATAAGTTCGAAAAAAAAAATTTTTTTTTTTTAACCGTTTCTTTAGCAATTTAAAAACACTAAATATGTTGCCAACCGCAAAAAAAAAATGGAACGGAAAAATTACATTATAACTTTTTGATATCGTATTAATAAAAAAAAGGTACAAACTTGGTGTGGTCGAACTACAGTTATCCGATTCATTCTCTAGGTAATTATTTAATTCCTATTGTAATTCAATAGCTTGACAATTTTCTGGACGTAGATTATTATAAAAGTTTTGAAATGTGAAGAATGTATTGTGTGGAATGGAGGGGGGAGACTAGTCGAAGACAACGGTACTTTGACGGCGGGGAGAGGAGGAGGAGGGACGGGCTGACAGAGGAATGACCTTGTACTTACAGGTGGAGTGGTGGCGTGGAGCAGCAACCAGCAGCCCAACTCACGAGTCTTTCCTTTTGTTCCAATCCAATACAATCTTTACATAGTCTATTTAATTTGTGTATACAATCCTATGTGAACAAATATTAAGCATTAGTTGTTAAAAAATGAGGGAGATAGGAGTTTAGCAGGATCTTGGTGTATGAAATAATCTGAGCATAAACTGTCTCACTCTGCCACACATAAAACTAATACAAATCAACCTAACATTTATGAAAAAGCTGTCGTCAGGCCAAAACTCAAAATTCCGATTTTCTTAAATTTGTCCCAACGGTTTTATTAAAGTATTGGATATAAAAAGCTAAAACAATCTGCCAAGTACACACAAATTTTCTTTCAGAGTTATCGGTTAAAAAAGATAAAATGAATCGTGGCGTCGTTAAACATTGGAATATCTCAAAATCGAAAAAATTATTTCAAATGTAAAAAACTGTAAATAAAAGAAATAACGCTTCATGAATAGCTTGTAAAAAAAAGACCAGACGGAGGCCAGGATTTCAATATTTATTCCAAATTACTCATGAACCGTAATTTTCTTATTGGTATGAACCATAAACCTCAAAATTTCACCGAAATCACTTGTGTTTATTTTAAGATAATCTAACCTGCACTCATTGTTAAATCTCCTCTGTAGAAAACTTCGAAACCTACGTTTATTATGGAGGTGGGAGACAATACTTTTGTTTGGATTCATACATGGGTATATTTTAGTAAAATTTAATCAAAACAGTTACCGATAGCATCTTTTTGAAGGACCTCCCCAAGATAAAGCCAAGTTATAAAGAAATGGGAAATTTGATCAAAATGGTCCGCATTTATATGCACTATAGAGCACTGCTAGGACTAGACATCATTGATTCAAGCTCAAGGGATTTCAAAAAATGATTTCCGCAAAAAAACTGGGTATTAATTATGTTTAACCAATCGCGTAACTTTTTCTATACAAGTATTTGTAAGAATAAAAAAGAACTTCACCTGATAATTTTAATTAATATAGTGGCTTAATTATTACCTATTATAAATTATGGTGTAAAATCTATCTTTATTGGGTTTTTGAATTTTCAAGTCTCTTAGAACACACGTTTTTTAAAAGATCCTTACCTATAATTTTGAAACTTTGTCTTTAAAATGTTATTGTTTGTTGTAGTTTATGTTAAACAACTTCACTTTTCTTTTCTTCTTAGTCCAAAATTCTTTAAATCTCTGGCTTCTCTCCGTCCTTTCTTCTTCGGACAAAGCCTTCTTGAGTCTATGGGGTCTGTCTATGGAACTTGTGTCTTTAGACATCGCTGTCCTTATTTTCTCTAACTTTTCGTATAGTTCCTGGTCCTTTCTCAGTAGGTAGGTGAACTCTCCGAGACAGTTTTTGTCGGCCCTAGTATTTTCCTCCACAATTTTCTTTTTTCTCGTTATTGTTTTGGCCATATATAAACATTTACTGTATTAAAGTGCCTGTACTTGTTTATTAACAGAAAAAATTTTTATTTGAAGTAGGATAGGTGTACTATAAAATGATTACATTTTCTTCCAAATTGTAGTGGATGTTGTGGTAAAAAGTAATGCTAACACAAATTATTTAGCCCCCCCCCCCACATAAATAATAATTGGGAGAAGGATGCTCTTTCTTTATAATCTCCTCTAATCAAAACATACAAATCGTAGTTAATATTTAAACATCTCTGTTTTAAAACATTTCTTCTTAACATACTAACCATACATTTAAATGTGTCTGATAATATAATGTATCTTTAAACCTCCTGTGATGTTGAAACTGCAGCCAGTTACCAATGAAGGTAATAGTTTACTAATAAAGTGATCCAGGATCTTAAATAAACGGTCAAAAAACCCTGGCACTAACTAACTTACACACAAATCCATCATTTTCTTCAACAACGAGTTTTTAATAGTGTATTTTTTGTACAGAAAAACTACACATTGTTTGTAAGAAAATCGACAAACTTTCATCAAATTTTTGTGAAATTAAAGTACATTATATGTATATAAATATTTGTATATTTAAAAAGTGTCTAAGCTGTCTGTGCTTTTGTGATAAACTCGTTGTAGCTGTAAATCGTAATTAATTAAAATCGATAAACGGCGATCAAATTTAATTTTGTTTAATTTAACTCCTGAAGCATAAACTTAATTTATTTGTGATTTAGCACACTAGCCATTTGAAGGGAAAAAAATTAAGTTTTTTAAATATTTCCATAAACTATTTGGTTTCTACCGACATTTTTGGTGCGGCAGAGATTATTATTACAGGCCACATTTTATCAAATTCGTTTGGACCAATTTTGAGAAAATCTTAATTTCGAGTTTTTTTCCCCCCTTTACAACACCAAACATCCAAATTCTGAGTTATACATACAGGTTGTCCAGGAAAAGGTGGACTGGAGTATTTTATATACCTACTTCAGATTATATACATCAAAACGAACAAAAAATGTCAAATGACATATAGTCCAATTCTGCTTCATTATCCGTCTATCTTCCATTTTGTTCTTTCACAAAAAGTGTTATAATTTAAGAAAGAGATAAAATATTGACTTCATATTTTGTACGTTACGTTTAATAAGTGTACTAAATACAAAGACTTTATTTTTATAATGTTCAAAATGATGGACGTTATAAGTTTTAAAGCCGAATAACTCGAAAATAAACTCTTGCGTATAAAAAAAATTAAAAAAAAAAAAAAATTATCGGCCAAAATCTAAAAGTACAATTTTTAGTAGGTCTAATTGTCTACATCACCCAAAATTAGCCTAACACCAAAACATTTCTGAATTACGATCACTTTATCCATTTTAAATTATTTACTAAGAAATCGCCTCGAATAAAGCGCTAATAATCCAAAATCAATCCATTCGTTTAGGCTGCAAAGAACTGCACAGATGTAGGTACATCATCTCAAAAACCAGATAGACCTCAAAACTGATATATCCGCGAAAACTCGACATTGATTTCAGTTTAACTATTAAAGTAGAATTAATATCATCTTGTGTAGTCTCCTCAGTTAAACTTTCAATGGAAGTTGTACTGTCGCCAAATAATTCCCAGTTTGAGTACACGAGGAATGTGTTGTCGTAACTTTGCCAAGTCCTCTATCTAGACCCGAGTGCGGTCAATGAAATAGACAATCAACACAGCAAATAACAAATGTAGATGGCGTCGCCGTCCTGATGTGTCATAGATCGTAGTCCTTCGTTTATTATAATGGTTAATTCAAATAATTTATTACCTAATTTTCACGATATTTGTAACAAACTATACAGGAACAATGAACAATGTCTTCGAAAAAATCTGAAAAAATTAATTTGAATTACTTCCCCCAACACAAAAAAAAAGAAAGGAAAAAAAAGAGTGGTAAACTTTTAGTAAATTGCATTCCAATATAGGTGGCACAATATAAATTTCTATACCACAATCATACCTGACGAAGCATTATGTCAATACCATTGGCAGCTAAAGTTCAACTGGACAACAAATATAAACGTCTTTCACAGTAAGGTTCATAAAATATGCTCATACAACACGTGATAATTTTTGGAAGTTTTATGCAGGTTTAAAAATTAACGACAATCCAGTGTTATTCAAGCTTATTTGAGACAAAAACCACAAATTTAAGATGTTTCAACTTTTCTTTAAATGTTGACAATTAAATTACACTTACTTTATGTGCTTTTCAACCTTCTATTATTAGGTGATCATCGTTAAATGGATTAAACAACAAGAGGGAAAAATCTATAGTTGTGTAGGTTTAAAAATTAACGACAATCCAGTGTTATTCAAGCTTATTTGAGACAAAAACCACAAATTTAAGAGGTTTCAACTTTTCCTTAACTGTTGACAATTAAATTACACATACGGCAGATAAGTTCGATTTTTTTCCCTTAGATTTTTAAGAAATATTATAAAACCGTTTCTTTAGCAATTTGAAAACACTAAATATATTTCCAACCACTACAAAAATATAGAACGGAAAAATTAAATAAAAACTTTTTGATATCGTATTAAGGAGGGGGAAAAAATTAATAAAAGAAGAGAGTAGTAAACTTTTAGTAAATTGCATTCCAACTTAGGTGGCACAATGTAAATTTCTATACCACAATCATACGTGACGAAGCATTTTTGTCAATAACATTGGCAGCTAAAGTTCAACTGGTCAACAAATTTAGACGTCTTTCACAGTAAGGTCCATAAAATATGCTCATACAACAAGTGATGATTTTTGGAATATTTTAGATAAATTCTTAAACCAGCTAAGATATAGTTAAACTGATTTTTAATAATTCTGTCGCAGATTATTTTTAACAATAATTCATCTTACAATACAAGAAATTAGCTTACAAACAAATCAAATTTGAACTATAGGTTTAACGAATTCAAAGACGATGTTTCAACGACTAAGTTGTCATCCTCAGTTTCAATAAGCTCTACATTTACATCAGACTACTGGTTTGCGTGTAGGGAAGCCTTTGGGACTTAGTCTAGGCCTAATGTTAATGCTATTTAGACACAAAAGGTCAAGTCCGCGATAAAGTTACACAACAGCGCGTTACAGATAATGTGCTTATATAATGTCTCGCCTGACACTCTGTCACTAAATCCACTGTAACAACCAAATACTCTTCTAAATCCATTTTAAAATCTCTTAAACTTAGATTTAATAAACGAATGTGAAACATCACATTTGGAAAATATACGAATTTAGACGGAGAACACAAATACAACTGATTTTAAAGCGACCCAGAGAAAATTGACATGTAAAGAAGCTAATTTCCCATTTTACATTTTGTAACACATAATTAAAAATTTTACAAATTTAAAATAAACAACAGTAATTATATATTTTTGATTATGTAAACAAACAATAAGAATTCACTTTACATACATTTGTTTTGAATTCAACAGAGATTTCATCATATTCCTGGCTCTCAGACATGCTTAAATCAAGATATCCACCAGTGTGAAAATCTGACGTAAATGATATCGATAAATGAAAAATCTGTTACATTTTTTGACAGCTAATTTCAACGGTTTGATATTGCTAATTATCAAATTTGAGGATAGATCTGGTTTTGCTGAGATCAGATCTATTAAGTAGCTTACATTTTTTTCTTGATGGACACTTTTTAGTTAAATTTTAGTTATGAATGTTCACATTAAAAATAAAAATTATCGAAATCGTGGCGCCAATTTTGATATTCTATAATTCATTTACCCTTTATTAAAAGATTAATTAACTCTGGAAACGGGTTTTGTTTTTTGTAAGATCGCAACCAATATGTTTTGTTTGGCTCCGAGTTGGAGGTAACATTTGATCAAAATTTAATTAAAAACGTTATACTCTATTTAAAAAATATCCGTATTTTGAACCTAGGTTTTATGGCAATTACTCCCAATTTTTTAATTATCGGGGGGGGGGGATGTAAAAATATGCCCAAATCGCCAATATAGTCAAAATCTATACCTAGTTTGACAAACTTCTCATTTGAGCTGTGTAGCAGACACTAAAAGGAATATTTCAGTTTACTACATAACTGTATAAAAGGTGACTATTATCTTTATATATATATAGGTATTTACAGGGAATTACGTCTATGATTAAATTTTAATCTAAACAGAATAAACACCCTATTAGTACAAAGAAGCAGTTCCTGTGGAAATAAATACTACTATAAGAAGATAGTCGAAAATTAAAAAATATAAGGAAGTGACTGGCGCGGAAGGGAACGCACTATGCTTACACAAAATCGATACGACAGAGGTGTCATTGCCAAGGTTACGACGCTGAGCGTCGCGACGGTGACCTTGCCCGTGTGTCTACGCATGCTTCTCCCCCCCCCTCAACACACACACACACAATGACAATTTCCTGTATCTAAATGTATATTCTATCGATTAGAGATAGTTTTGACAAACAAAGACTTGAGAGTTTACCGTTGTAGGATGATTCTGAATCTGTTTTTAAAGATATTATGCGAGGATATAACCCAACTTATCCCTCTGTTTGGTTAACATTATACATGTTGTAGGAAAGGAGTTATGTGATAAAGAAAATATCCCCTTGAGGTCTTCTGAAGAAACGAAATTATGGAATAATACCTATCTGTAATGTAGAGTGTGCTCAACAACACAAATGTGTGAATTGATTTTAATCAAATTTGGTACTGTATGTGGGGATACTTTCTCTTATTTCAAGAAGCTTTTTTCCAATTTGTTTCGTTATATCAAAATTTGCGTGAAACGTGAAAATTAAAAACACAAAACAAAATAATTATTGTAAAAATACCAACATTAACATTTGGATTTTATCCGAATTACCCAAGTGACGTTTTTATATTAGTTTTATGTATAAATCTTACATTTTCAAGAAACATTTTATCCAACCATTCAAATAATCAAACGTTTAGACAGAACTTTCGTTCAATTCGCTTTTTTTAATCGAAAATTCAAGTTTGTTTTTAGCCCATAGTAACCAGATTATGAAAAACACTAATTCTGGTCTGGGAGGAAAACTTTCCTTCTAGAATTTGAGTTTGATCGGTTTTGAGTATTCACTGTTAAAAACTTAGTATAATAATGTTATTGCACCTTTCACTTTTCGATCAACGTTGTAATTTTCCAACATTGCTTAACAAAACTAGGCCTAATCCATAGCAACACAATGATAACGTTTTTCTGGATTCAGTAATCCTACTTGAAACCCCTAACCCACATTCTTACACAGGTTTTTATTTCCTCATCAGTAAATCCTTTGTTGATCCTACTCTCAGCGTTTCTGGATAACTGCTGAAACAAACTTTCATTTAAAGCCCCTAAAAACTCAGACCTGTTCAAGATCATAGAAAATGGAAAGTAGTCGTATCCTTGTAATGACACAAACAAATTAGTGGAACCTGATACCCACTGGGACCCAGAGGCCCAAGATCTTTATGACTTCAGGAACTAAGTTAAGTTTATGTCGAGCGATTCCTAACTATACACACCTTTCTTCATCTAGTCATCTTCAACATGATTGTTGGACGGAACAGTTAGATTTCCCGTTTTAAAATAACAATTTTACAATGATCAATAATTCCACGGGGTCTTTTCTATTATACGACCGCATGGCTTAAATTATTTTCTATACTAAGACGAAATCGTAAAAAGTGTGGCACAAGCAGGTACATGCTTGACTCTTACTTATGTGAATTTCTATGGCGGAAACACCATCAAGAAACTGATCTGTTCGATCAAATTATCAAAGATATTGTAGTATTTTGGCCACCAGAAGTGTAAAACCTAACCTAACCCAGGCCTAACCAGAAGTGTAAAAGTCATAAAAACGTTCACGTGTAATTAGTTTGTGTTAGTGTTTTTATATTTTGTATATTTGTGTGTTTTGTGAAAAACAATAAAACCATTTATTTTATAGATGATTTCATCATTGAGGTGAGAAAACCTACTTTATTATCATTCTGTTAGTATAGAAAATAATTTGAGCCATGCGGTCGTATAATAGAAAAACCCATTCCACGCTGACGTGAATCAACGTCAATTTTCATAAGTTCCCATCAAATTTCCATAAAAAGGGACATTTTTTTCACCAGAAAATTACAAAACCTACAGTATAAAAGTTTGTAAATAAAAATTACTAAAATACTCTTTTAAGTTCATTTAAAGCTGCCAATTTTCACAGTAAGAAATACAGTACAACGAAACATAGTTCCAACTACTAAGCCGTCATCCTCAGTTAGTTGTAATCTTACAAATAGAGTCAGTGTTAATATAATTGTTTGTGATCCATGTTTAATTTGATGAAAATAGAGTGGAAAATCAAATTCTGATTTATCCGTTTTAAAAATTACGACCTATAGAAAAAATGTCGTGATTTATTCCGATTTATTGAATTACGCATGGGCGTTATCGCCGGGGGGACGCGTCCTCCCCAATATTTGAGATGTAAAAATATTTTTGCTAAAAACGAATGATTTACTTAAAACCTTAAAAGGTAAACATCGGGCTTTGTCTTCACTAGGGTTTTTAACATTACATTTCAGTTACAAACGCATAAATAAATGTATAAAAACAATGTTTTGAGAAGTTTAATTTTAAAAAATTTCCATACCCCCAGACCCCGGCATATGTCCCCCCCCCCCATAATGAACTGGTGATGACGCCCATGGAATTACGCATATCGTTACTTCATGGCGGCGAGTTCAAAGTCATGCCAATGTAGAAGCGGTGTAGACGCTGAACATTATTTTTCATCATATATAACACTTGGGATTTGTACCATTAGATGTAAAATTAGGATCTACCATTACTGCGTTACTCTAAAGTGATTATTTTGGTTAAACAAATTTAAAGTCTATATATAGTAATTGGTGTTTGAGCAATGATACAAATATCATTGGAAGACATGAAACCTGTTGTTTTTCCCTTCTGTTGTACAAGTAGAGATATGCTACAACCACGTTAGCGGCTATCCCGGCCATGGCCCTCTTCACACTTTAGTGACCGTTCTAGGAAGACTGTATTCTTGGAAAACTTGAAAGCTCGTTCTTCCCTTCCTATAACATGATGTCTAGTGTCTGTAGACACGTCTAGTCTACTCTAGAACAACGGCAATATCACTAACAAAGAGTGCACAAATACCTACCGAGTTAAAAATGTAGGAGTGAAGTCACCAAAAGAGTCAAAATTACGATTTTATCAAAAATAACTCCAACGATTTTATTAAAGTTTAGCGAAAATTAAAACTATAAAAACAGAAAGGAAGGTGTTGGTCCAGGAATAAAAAACTTAACCGTGGGTGTTGTTGTAAACGTTCGGATATCAAAATCGGCGCAAATTTGGTGAAATGTGAACATTTATAATTCAAACCTAAAATTTTGATATTTGACATGACACTGGATGAGTTACGGAATTGCTAAAAGAATGGAGGGGTAAAAACTAGACATGGGTTTTAAATTCATAACAACATTTTATAAATGGTCCGATTTTTATGAAACTTATAATATATTGGTGAATTATGGCAGAGCGGAGTAACTCGGCAAGTTAATAGCATTTCTTTTTCCTTGTGTTACCTATCCTTCGTTTCTATTTAGTCTAACGTGTATCAAGTGACGATAATTTTTTTAAAGAAAATCAAAGATTGAATTCTACAGCAGGTTTTCCAAACCTATACATTCATATTTATACCCTAAAAACACAAATTAAAAATAAAGGTTAACGAATTTTAGGAACCTCATAAAAATGGGGGTTTTAAAGAGGCGTTCACATGTTTAACCATAGAAAGTTTTGAAATAGCTTAGTTTTCTTAGGAAACAACAACAAAACCGATATAAATTATTTACTGATATTTAACAATTTCCACGCGTCGTTTTTATCTTCTTGGCTGGCACTTTGAACAAAATTAAAAAGAAAAAATCTTCAGTTTTCACCTATCGGATCACGTTTTACCATATCTTCACAAAACTATGTAGGGTACCAAAATTCAAATTTTCAACGGTTCATACAAATCCTATTAGTCAAACAAATTCGGAAAATCGAAAATTCATTTAACAAATGTTGTTTGATTTTACAGATTTTAATGATGTAGGTTTAGTTTTAAATTAAATAGTACAGACACTCTACGAATAAACATGTAAGTTATAACATTTCAGTGTGAATCACAATGCTATTAGACACAGAAACTCCTAACTTCAGGTGAGACACGCACATCTCGGAAACAAAATATATTGTATCACACAGCAAGAGTATGACGCAAATCCGCGTCATACAATAGACTAAAGATGAGATCATTTCAAGGTCTTTCTACGTCCTCCCATATTGTAATGTTATGTTAGCCCTTCACAATTACATCATCTCTCTACTCTTTACACTTAGATTAAATCTAAACATAAACTGTGTAGAACAAATAATCATCCAAGCAAAAACAAATATCTCCAGTGTACATTAGGCCCAGGATTATTTCAGTTTAAAATTATTTTTAGCTCATACTATATTAATTTTATAGCTTTATTAGTATATTTCATCACTAGGACCAAAAGTGAAACTTTCCCATACTAGTTCAAGTTTAACAGCCGAGGCGGAGCCGAGACCGAAAAATGAGCGAGGATCGAAAAGCTTCTTTTGTTCCAAGTGATGTTCTAGCGTTCCAAATATATTTTTCGCTATAGGCCTACTGCAAACAATATAAAAAAAAAAAAAAAAAACAATTTCAAAAAAACTAAAATGTTATAACTTATTTACCTTCAAATCGATGGTAACTGCTGTTTTATCGGTTATTTTACAATCGAAAGTATCGGTAGTTTTTATAGATTCATTACAAAAGAATTTTTTTAATGTTCTAGTTGTGCGCTTTTAAAGAAATGGGCTTGAATCTCTAAGTGTAGGTACTAGTTGAAGTCTACGAAGCTAGATTGCAGATTTTTTGAATCATTATCATTGTTTTAAATGAGAGCTGTACATAACACAACTTAAACGTAAAACAAAATAATCAATTCCAGTATAGTGCCGATCAAAATAATCTACACATACACAATTTTAAATGCCTAAATATTCAAAATGAGTGTGATAAAATAAAAGTTTTTTTTTTCTTTACAGATTTTTCATGAAACTCGGAACCCCATGGCGGTGTGCTAACCACAATATAATTCCCCTTATAATAAAAAGATATGCTAACCACAAATCAAAGTTCGAGATGACAACGATAGCCTAAAGGTATTCTTAAAATGATTTACAAGTATTAATGGCATCTTAATTCTCTCAGTTTTTTAAAACTAATATAAAAACTAATTTTCTTTAAAATAAACAAATATTTTTAATTTGCGACCATTATTTTGAAATAAATAAGGAATATTGACATTTCCTAATAAGTAAAACAAAATCTGTAGAAAATGTTTTTAATATTTGGACCTTTATTGGGTATGTTATGTCTAGGGCTCGGCAAATTCTGAAAGATTTTCGGGCAAGTCCCGTATTAGCGTATTGTATGCGTCCTGCATATCAAGGTTGTACCAAACTCAGGTTCTATCATGCTGAATGGAGAGTTTATTGAATTTAGTGTTTAGACTTGGAGGTTACATAAGCATAGAACAGGTCCTTCAATTGCACCACGGCGAGTTGCAATGCGTCGCCATTTTGCGTAACGCAAAGCCGATCTAGGCCTAATGCAGCTGTAGAAAGCCTAACCCAGAGGCGTGGCACTTTCACCTCCTGGAATCCTGTCATCGTTCCCACCGGAGTATTAGGAAACAATAGTCTGTACCGGGTGAGCTTTCTATAGAGCGCTTTAGCTGTAGAATGGATGACAGATAGTGCCTTCATGAACATATCCCAAAATATACTCAGTTAAGAAAGGAAATCAAAGTACTATACTTCATTGTTGTGGCAACACGTAAATTTGTCATTACTTTCGTAAAAAACCAAGTCAAATTAGAATTCACCAATATGTGCATCTTTATATACATCTTCCATCAATATCGAACAAACAATTAAACTTTCATACATTTTGTAAAAAATGGTGCAAAAAGCTTTCACCCAAATACAAAATTACATAGCAATCAAGTAAAAATGTAAGAGGGAAGCTGCCATACCAAACTTCTCATTTTTTCAAAATGGGCTCGACGATCAAAAGGTCTATAAACATAATGTACTGGTCTCCATTTCCCAAAAAAGTTCAGATTCGGGAATTACCGATTAAAAAATATAATGCACAAAAAGCTTCGTCGTAATCGTTAGTTGAAAATCGGGGAAAGTGATTTCGGTAAAAGTAAAGTTCGTTTAATCGAAACCAACCTGCCATACAGCAAATAACTCCTGAGTAATTTTGGTATAGGTGTGAGAATGTTTGTACACAGATTTTTTTTTTACAATATTTATGTATACATTTTTATTGTTCCGTTCCATTTTGATGAAAGTCGTACTGGCGTTTTTGTAAAGCTAAATTGAAATTTGAGTTTGGTTTACGTGTGTTTTCTTTCTTCACATGTGTTGAATTATCTTGATTTTTTTTCTTTAACTTTCACATTATTCCATTTTTTTTAAATCATCGATATATGGTTAAAATATGCCTAGACAGAAAATTTGATCAAAATCGTTTAAATTGGAAAGCACTGCAGACTATAAAACTACTTTTTCGGGCTCATCACATCTCAAAAAAGTAGCCTATGTCCGCGTAGAACTCGACATAATTTTCTTAAGCCTATAACGTGAGAAAATTGAATTGTACACAACCTAGGAATAGTTTTGTTTATATAGGTTTAGACCTTAGTTAATATATTTTGTTTAATAGGCCTGCACTTTAAAAACTTTAATTTACGAGATAAACTATTTTACATAACCTATATACATGTTCAAATACATTCAACATTCAAATACTTTTGCAGTCAGGTTATTAGTCAAATTATGGAGGATTTCGAAAAATAAATGATTTATCACGCATTTCCTACAACTTTGTTTTTCACTATTCATTTATCTTTTGACCACACAAAACACTGGCAACTGGCAGTGTGCTAGGGTAACGACGCTTAATGCACGATAACTTTTGGCGACGTACCAAAATTAAAAATAAAATATGGAGAAATATGTAGGCCAGCGAATCTCTCAAAGAGTAAGATCAATTCCTCAAACGAATGGTCACCAGTCCTTTCATTACGCAATTTATATTTGCTATAAAAAGGCTTCACTTTAGTTCTTCTATATTACACAACATTATAACACCTTATAAATAAACAAAACAAAATGTCGCCTCACATATCTGTACCGGTGATAAACTTAAGTACGTAGTTTATAACAATAAGCATTAGGTATCGTATATCAAACAATTCAAAAACATTGCACTAACTTTCACACGGTTATGAACCCCAAAACAAAGCCTTTTATATTTAATATTTCACGAAATTTGTTTATTTCGGCAACAATAAAATATCATTTCACTGCAATTTAATTATCTGTACGTTTGCCTCTGTTTTGTTGATTCAACCCCTCTTAAAAAAAACATACAGGTTATACAAAATATTTAAACAATCATTAATGAAATATAGTAAAATATATTTTCTTAAATATACAGTATTTATGATTAACTATTGATGACAATTTATACTATCATAATTTTGATTCCAAGTTGGAATATGGTCTTACAATTTGGGGAGAGGCATCTGCTACAACTTTAAAACCTCTAAATGACGCTGCGAAATAATTTTATTTGTATCACGGCAAATAAATACAAAACTGAACATGTTGAATCTCTTATTAAAAACTTGTTTTGTCTTATAGAGAAAAATATCTTTTCGGCATACTGCTTCAAAAACATCGGTTTTCAATACATGCATTGTGATGCTAAAGTTGTTCTTTCTAGTGCTAGGACCTAAAAACATCAGCTGAGGTCGAGGTCATCAGCTGTTACTTCCTTTATACGAATTAAATAACGATTGTAAAGCATCTATAAAAACAACCGATACTCTAGATTGTAAATAACCGTTAAAACAGCTGTTACCATCGATTTGAAGGCAAATAGGTTATAACATTTTAGTTTTTGTGAAATTGATTTCATATATTATTTGCAGTATAACGAAAAATATAACATCACTTGAACCAAAAGAAGCTTTTTGAACCTCGCTCATTTTCCGGCCTCAGTTCCGCCTCGGCCGTTAAACTTGAGCTTATATTGAAAAGCTGCACTTTTGGTCCTAGTGATGAAATATACTATTCTTGTAAAATTAATGTAAAGAACAATTTTAATTCTTTCGACCTTAAAAATTTCAAACTTTTTTGAAATTATGCAAAATGAAATTTTTGATTTTAGTAAACTTGTGTAACGTTACATTTAGGCCTACATATTATTTAAACTGTGTATTTGATTTATAAAGTTTTTAGTAAAAACCAAGGTGGCGAATAGCCGAAGGAGAATTAGAAATTATTTTATTGAACATTATTTGTTCCTTTTTGTAATGAAGAATCCGAAAATGTATAGCACTATGGTTTTTAGTGACACAGAGCATTATCAACAATAGCCTAAATACAAATATAATAGGAAATTTTAAAAGTTGTAGGTTATAGATTAACCTTGGTGCTGGTAGACCTATACATACAAAGCCATTATGTAGACAATATGAAATCAGTTAGGTTATTGTAAAACAGATCTAGGCTATTTAAGCAACACAATGACCTTCAAGGTCAAATAACACGACAATTTAGGCCTACTGTTCTGATTAAATAAGTAGTAAAAACTAAGAGATTAAATTCTAAATGTTCAAGTTGGTCAGATGACGATGGTGATAACACAAAATATATAGAACAGTAGTTAAAAGCTTTGTCATGTAAGTTTATCTCGTTTATTATTTGATTTGTTCTTAAATTTACAACAATTATCCCTAAGTATTCCTATAAAAACAAAATTGTTTCTATGGACATAATGTATACACAACTACTGGCCTAAGGCAGAAAACCCTGCACAATAATTATGTACTGTACATGCAAAAACAAATCATCTGCTGTTAATAAAACATGAACTATATTATGACCTCCATCCCACTGTTATACTGTTACACATTTATTGAACACACTCCCACGCTTGTGTAAATGACCGGGGTTTCCTAATTATTAATCAAATATGTGTAGTTGAAAACATTATTAAATTAAAGACATGTATTATTATATCACATTAAAATTATTTTTTAGACATAACAAAAAACAAAACAAAATCATTAAAGTAATCTATCACTAAAATTATTAGCTGGAAGTCTTTTTCAAAATAATCATCTGTTGATTAAAGCATGGTAAAACTGTAGGACTATAACTGTCATCTAATTGATTTTAATTTGAATCTGGGATTTTTAATGGTAATAATCATCCACATTCAAACAAATATACACCTTATTTTTCAACAACTAACCTTTTTAAAACAACACTAACTTCATGAAATGAACAAATATGGGTGTTCAAATTATTTCACAAAAACTATGAAGTTTCAAAATTGTATAAACAAGAACAGATTTCTCTCGTAGGCCTAAATATAAAAATTTGTTTTCTTACCGAAAAAAGAGAATATTGTAAACCTGGTTTGAAAACACTGACTTTGGATTAAATAATCATACATTGGGCTTGCATCAGCTTTGTTAAAAGACTATTCTAATGATCGAATTTAGACATATATACTTATTAGATCAACAACATTGTCCTCTAAACTAGTTTTAAATAATAAAAGTTTCTTCCAGGAAGATCTATAATTATGTTATAAGTTCTAAAAGAAAAAAAGCACAGTTTAGGAAGAAGCAATCAATCAACTTTGAATAAATGTAATGCATGCTGAAGTTATAGTAGACATATTTACACACAATTAATTTTTATTAGTCATACTGCTTTAAAAACAGCTGTTTTCAATACATGCATTGAGATGCTAAAGTTGTTTTTTTTAGTCCTAGGACTTAAAAACATCAGCTGAGGTCGAGGTCATCAGCTGTTATTTCGTTTATAGGAATTAATTTAATGATTGTAAAACATCTATAAAAACAACATATACTCTCGATTGTAAATAACTGTTCAAAAAGCTGTTGCCGTTGATTTGAAGGTAAATAGATTATAACTTTTTATTTTTTGTGAAATCGTTTTCTTATATTATTTGCAATATAATGAAAAATATAGTTCATCAGTTGGACCAAAAAAAGCTTTTCGATCCTCGCTCATTTTCCGGCCTCAGCTGTTAAACTTGAGCTTGTATTTTTCAATACAAGCTCAAGTATTGTATTCACTTTTGGTCATAGTGACGAAATATACTATTAAATAATCACAATTTACACTTTATAAAGGTTTGGAAAAATACGCTTATTAAGATTTTTTTTTTTATATATTAGTCATCTCAAGGGATAGATAATTCTTATAAGAAGAAAAATAAACCGATACAAGAATATAATTATTATAACTCGGCTATTGAACAAAATAATATATAAAAAAGTATATATAATTATATAACCTTTAAATTTAAGGTTACAACAGTATGCAAAGATAAATGCACACCCATAAATGAAAACTTTATTTTAATTTAACTTTATCCAATATATGTCAAAGCCTGGGTAATGGTTACAAAACCTTGATGAGATCATTTTCTCATGTACAAAATAGAGACATTTTGTGATGTATAAAATAACAAATTGGTGTTGAGGTTTTGGTGTACCCCTAGATTTAAAAAATGTTTTTAAATGACATCTTATCAGCCATAGATTTTACTACAACTCAAACTAGTTAACCAACTTTAATCAAATTTGCTGAGTATATTTTAGCCGAATCTCCAGGTTTTTTTTTCTATCTGTTAACTAATACCTCAAAAATTTCTAGGACAAAAATAAATTTTTCTCATAATAGGTTCCAACAGTTTTGTTAAACAATCTAGCACTAAAATAAAACCCTCTTTAAAACTGCAGATTAGAGTTATCAAACTAAAACTAAAAACTAATTGTAGTCCATGATAGTCAAATGATTCAAAATCCCCCCAAATGAAAACTAGTACAGTAAATTTAGGCGAAATGTCAAGTTTTCTGATCCAAATTAAAGTATCAAACCACATGAGAAGGAAAATTACTGATCACAAGTAAATTGAAAAATACCAAAACGAACTCCAATCACTGGTTCATTTTAGGATTTTTTTAAAATTAGATTACTAATGATTTGAACAATTTCCTTAATATAGGCAATGCTTTGGCACATTGGTTTAGGTCATAAATCCTATATTTATTTCTTGTAAAATTTATGATACGATAGATTTAATCAACTTCATATGATTCATTTCCAATTTTCTACTGAAATTAACTACTAAAATTCCCAATGGCTGTAAATTTTTGAAACAAATTATTTGTATTTGTTTAGGTTTTTTGTATGTGTGTGTGTGTGTGAAATAATTGGTAAAATGGTTAGTTTATTTAAACTACCTATTTCAAATGGATAAATAACAACAAATAACTTTAAACAAAAATATGTTTTGCCTTTGTAAACCATAACTGACGACTCTAGTTTCAAATGTCAAAACCAATAAGAACAACTAAAATATTTAAAAGGATAATGTTTTAAAACAACATATAAAAAACTTAAAACACTAGGTTGTAACTGTAAAAAGAATCAAAAGTACTTCAAAACAACAAAAACATAAGATAATAACAAAAAAATACTAGACAGTTGGTGTAACCTACAACAGCATTTGACAGGTTATGTATGATGGCAAACCAGTTTTAAAATATAATACCCTAGATATATATAAAATGTTCAATTATTCCGAACTGAAAAAACGATTTCAAAACCAATTATCTGTATAATTATTCAAGATGTACACCCACATGAGTTAGCGGAACACAAAAACAAAACACAAGATGACAATGATGTCACAATAATCACAACTTAACTCATAGCCTACAATGAAGTGAAATAACGTTACTTTTCTTACCTTGTTTATAACAAGAACAATATAAAACTAAAATCCAAAAATAATAGATCCAAGAGTTAGACACAGAAACTGACGAGTTCAGTCACAACACTTTAAAAAAACACAATCACAAGACAAAGGAAAATAACAACTATACAAAGGTGAGGAGTGAGGTTAGGTTCCACGTTGCAATCCCACTCACGACTGCGAGTCTCGGCTCCCGTGAGCCTGTGCGCGCCGTGCGGCGGCCATGCTAAAAAACACTAGTGAATGGCTGGAAAAACTTGCCCGACCTGCACAATTGGCGGGTGTTTTAATTTCGCGAACCAACATTCCACTGAATCTACACCTTGTTCTCGCCAGACGGTCACAGTACGTTCAACGGCCAACATTTAGCAGACTGATGTTAGAGAAAAGTTGAAGAAATTCAATATAATATATGTAAATAATAGTCATTCATAAAAACAGGCAAATACAATTATTTGTACATCATTTTGTGTGGTAAAAGTGTGAAAGTATAAATAATTTCATAATATGGCAACAGTTTATGTAGTAATAATGGAATAAAATCAAAATTGGATGATTATTAATGTTTTTAAAAACCACATTTACGTCTTGCGATAAACGCGTTTTTTCCCCTTAGATTATTTTAATAAGATAAACTAAAGTAGAAACAATTTGAATCTATAATTATTGTATCAAATATCAACCAGACATTTTAGTGCAGTCCTTGAAAATGCAGATTAGTTGTGATAATCTATAGTTGTCGAGGTCAAATGCTGACATTTTCCGCTTTTGCACAAGGTGTATGCGGGTCAATTGTTTGAGACTGCCTTCACAACTTTTTAGTTTAGGTAACTATGAACAGTTTTTCATTGTATATACGGTAGATTATAATGATTTTTGTCGAAACAATTTAGAAGTGTTCCTCTCCTAGTAAACAATTAATTGTTGTTGTTTTTCCTATTTAAAATCAGGTCTAATGATTTGGTGTAAATTTGATTTAAAAAATATTCTTTCTCGAAATGTATCTCTTAATGTCCCATATAAAATGTAAACATCCTAAAAAAAATATTATGAAAATATCACCAAAAATAAATATAATTTTGTGTTTATATAATGAGCCCAGTCGTTAATGGCAAAAGGCGATGATGACTTTTGACTTTAAACATGGGGGAAATTTATTGGCAAACCTTCTCCAATTTGTATCTATCAATTTCAATAAAATGTTGGCGACCTACATTAACAAACTATGAAGCTTATCAGCTGTTATTGAACATTTTGATTATAATTTCACTTTACCAAAAATACATATGGACATAAAATACATACAAATATTTAGATATTATATGGTTTTTAGAACCCACAACCTTGCTTCGTAATTTGAATTTTTACTTAGTCTAACTAAAGCAAACACAGTTCAAAATCTATTAAAACAAATATAATTATGATAATCAGTTTATTATAACTCCAAAAAAATTTTTTTTTCTCATTTAAATATTTTTAGACAAGACACCATTCACTCAGTGTGCGATTAATTTAAACATTTGACCAGAATTTCATTGAAATCAATAAACCACAATCTGAATATTAGACCAACATTTTAACAACCATGTTTCTCAATTTTCCTGAGTGTATAGTGACCAGTATGTTTAGTTTGGTACAATAGAAGGTAGGATTTAATTACAATCAAAATGTCGCAAAGAACGATCTTAAAAAAATTCTGAGATAAAAAAAATCTTATTTTCAAAGTTTGTAAAAGTGATTTTTGTAATAATTCCTCAAACTATATTATTCCCATTTTAAAGTTGTTCTCAAGACTTGATTTGTATATCATGAGTATACCCCCATTCTCATTTTCTGAAAATATCAAACAATTAGTACAAGTCATTTTTATCAAAGAGCGAAAACTGTACACCCGACCACCTACAGTGAAATGGCTGTCATAAACATCAGGAATTCTCGGAAACAGATTAAATAGTTTTAGTGGTTGTTATTTTAAAATAACACGTTGAAAATAGAAAACGTTATTTTCCAGAATAAGAATGACTCAAAAATGTGTAACTCTTCAACTAAAATCGTTACATTTATACATTTCCTACGCCAAATACAACTGTGACATAAAATTGGATTTATTTGACATGCCCAGAGTATTCAATCACACCACAACATGTTAAACAATCTTTTATGAAACAGTGTATTTTCTCTTGTTATAGAAGTCAAAAAACACTTCTCAGTTTCAGCTCTGAGATGCAGCTTAGATATTAAGGTTGGTGGTATTCTTATTTAATTTTACTTCTCACATAGGCTTAGTTTCTAGTTTCATGTTTCTTTAGTTTTTAGTCACTTGATAACGGGAATTGATTCGTATTCCCGAAACATCGTGTTTCGAATTTTTAACACACAAATGATGGCAAATGTCCGAAAAAAGTATAATAATAAAATTGAACTTCCATCATTAACAAATAACTTCAAACAGAGAATAGTATATATAAGTGGCTCATTTTTCATTTTGTGTGAATGTAATCAATTACTGTACCAATTAGTGTAATTCATTAACTGAAATTTAAATTACACAAATTATATTTAAACAATAATATGTCATATTTAGCATATGATATATACTAGGCTTTATGATATATAACACACATATACTAGGCTTTGTTCCACTTCTATAAACATTATTTTATCAGATATTTATTGTTCATTGTCTCATTTAAAGGACACGTGAAAGTTATGTGGTGATCAAAACTCGAAGTGTAGTTTATTGCAGATACAGAGGTCCTGGGAAAAATGTTTGCCCCAAACGAGTGGACAGATTTTAATCTAAATTAGGATGTAGGCGTATTTTGGGCATATCTTAGGAATTTGTTTTCACTTCTTCCATAATTTTAAATTTAGCGTAGCTGTCAATAGAAAAACACAAAATTGCGATTTTCTCAAAATCACTTCTAACGATTTTGATAGAATTTTTACCAACTGTAGCCTCTATGGATCCAAACAAAACGTGTTCAACACCCATCTCTCAAAAAATGCTGGTTCATGAGATAAAGGTAAAAAACATAAAATAATCTCCAACAGGGCTGTTATAAAAATGTAATTTCTAAAAATTGGCTTTTCTGAATTCGTTCAAATTTGAGTTAAATGTGAAAACTAATGACCTAAAGCCGTGTACAAAAATTTACGGTTCAAAAAAATATATATTGTCCAGCAACAACCCAAATGAAAAAAATATGACATATTATTAAGGACATAATAAGTGAAGCAAGTTTAAAGCCCTTATTTAAATATTTTATGTAAATATTTTTCGAAGACAATTTTCACTTTTAGATTGACCACTACCGAAATGACTAGTTTTGGTGAATTTTGATTTAGTTTAGAAAATGGGCGAGTGGGAAAGTTTGTGTAGGTGTACCTATCCCTAGGCTATGTAATATTTTATAAAATATGTCTACAAAATATAATAATTATTACGAAAAAAAAAAACTGAATAAGATTTTAATTTCGTTAATTTTATTATTTGTGTGTAGATGGAAATATTGTTGATATATATGTACAAAAATAGGAAAACATTTTGTTTTCTTATCCAATAAAAGAAACAATGTTTCACTACTTATAGTTACTTTTTACGCCAATGGATTAAAACATAGGACTCACTACAAATAAATGTTATTTTTACTCGTACAGAGTTTTAAAGAGTTGTCCGTTTTTTGTCAACATACCTAAAAAATATCTATTTATACATTTTATTTCTTTAAAAAATGTCATACATCCTAATTTTATTATTATTTTTTTTAAATACAAGTTAATAAAACGATTGCTCTAATCAATCTATGTGATACGGTTTTACTTCATTTGAAAAAAGAATTGTTGACTTAACTACTCAAACTATGCAACTAAATATATATATATATATATATTTTTTTTTTATTATTTGTCAAAGAAAATGTATTACTGTATTTGTTATTTTGTTGTTGCTTGTAATTTAGCTCTTTTATTTTTTAAATTTACAACTTTATTTCATTTATAGGAAAAATGATATGCTATTTGTACGTTTTTCTGCAATATATTTGTATATAATTATTTTATATAGCCTACCAGATTTTAATAAAATAGACACTAAGAAACCATTAATAAGTTATTTATACGGATTGCTATTGTATTTAGAACTTTGATATATGAATACTAACGTCTTACTGTGTAGCATAACAAGTAAAGTATTGAGATACAGAGAAGCTATTGTGTTCTTATTGTAGAATAGTCTTCGCAAAAAGGCAAAGAAACGTTAAATTAACATAAGTTTGATGATCTTCATGTTTTATGGCCTAATGAATCCATCTACTGTCTGTCGTGGCGGTTTGTAAATAACCAAAGCACCATAACGGTCACAAAAATAACTTAAAATTTGGTATATTTGACTCTTTGTGCCCGTATGCATTTTGTTCACGTCAAACAACAAATAAATTTCTGTAATTAATTCAACTTAGGACTTGCTAAATAAAATCTAAATTTGCAGATTCAATATAAACGATATCAACTCCGATTTTTTGCGATGGAAAATAATGAGTTAATATGAAAATCTTGAGAAACGTGGCACGTCTGTTATTATTATAATCATGAAGGATATAAATACATTTACAAAAACTTGATATTTGAAGTCAATATGGATGTTTAACATAAATACAGTAAGGAAGTTCATTAGACGGAAATCTATCAACAGAGACGTGGTACGTACCATGATGGTGCTCAGTTATAACCATTTATACCAACTTGGTAAAAAATAATTTGAACTAATACATTTGTGTCTGTATTTTTATTCCAGTTATCACACTTTTTTAACTTTAAACCTACGCTCAACAGTCTCGTTTCGTCTCGTCTCCTCGTCCTCGTCGTCTCGTCTCCTCGTCGTCTCGTCTCGTCTCCTCGTCGTCTCGTCTCGTCTCCTTGTCGTCTCGTCTCCTCGTCGTCTCGTCTCCTCGTCGTCTCGTCTCGTCTCCTCGTCGTCTCGTCTCGACTCCTCGTCGTCTCGTCTCGTCGTCTCGTCTCCTCGTCGTCTCGTCTCGTCTCCTCGTCGTCTCGTCTCGACTCCTCGTCGTCTCGTCTCGTCGTCTCGTCTCGTCGTCTCGTCTCGTCTCCTCGTCGTCTCGTCTCGACTCCTCGTCGTCTCGTCTCGTCGTCTCGTCTCCTCGTCGTCTCGTCTCGTCTCCTCGTCGTCTCGTCACGTCTCCTCGTCTCCTCGTCGTCTCGTCTCGTCTCCTCGTCTCCTCGTCGTCTCGTCTCGTCTCCTCGTCGTCTCGTCTCGTCTCCTCGTCGTCTCGTCTCGTCTCCTCGTCGTCTCGTCTCGTCACCTCGTCGTCTCGTCTCGTCACCTCGTCGTCTCGTCTCGTCTCCTCGTCGTCTCGTCACGTCTCCTCGTCGTCTCGTCTCCTCGTCGTCTCGTCTCGTCTCGTCTACTAGTCGTCTCGTCTCGTCTCCGCGTCGTCTCGTCTCCTCGTCGTCTCGTCACGTCTCCTCGTCGTCTTGTCGTCTCATCGTCTCGTCTCCTCTCAAGAAACCAAATCCTAAGAAGTTTTAGAATTAAAAATATAAATACTCGGCATACACTGACGTGAGAGGGAGCATTTATTTTTTTGTTCTATTTAATCTTTTTTATCAGTTCGATTACAGATAGCGACTTTCTATTAATAGTCTATATATGTAAAGATGATAAAACTATAAAAAAAAAAAAAAAAATAAAAATAAAAAAAAAATAAAAAATTAAATGGAACCCAAATAAAAATATACGAAACAATTTCAAACAGCCGCCATTTTGAAATTTTCGGATTTTTTTCATACCACATTATATTCAACGGATAAATAGTAAAACTGTTAAGACTGGATTTTCCATTTAATTTTAAGGTTATGATGTTAACAACCCTCTTTTTTTTATTGTACAAAAATCGTTTGACCACCGTGAATACATATTTCTAAGTTACATAAAATGAACTATTGTGGGACGTCATTTTTAAAATTGCCGATCAATTTTTTAGTTCGCAAACTTGTCCAACGAACCTTAAAACTGAACATACACGCCAAGTTTGAACAAAATCAAATGTAAAGTGAAATCTCTAAAGCGTTTATGAACGTAATTTTTTACAATTAGCCAAATCTAGAGCAAAATTACTCCTAGGGATAGAATAGGTGGACATTTCGTGAAGCCGAGTGTATGCAGATCACACTAGAATTTCTGTAAAAATTTATCTAATTTGTATAGATACATTTTTTTTTTTTAAGAAATAAAGGGGAACAATGAAGACAATTTTTGAATCGGTTTAGCTCAAATTAATATACATTAAAAAATTTAAAATAATAAATTACTTATAGAAATTGATAAATAAATTGTGTACTCCTATATTTATATATAGGCTATATACATATATGTCAAGAACAGAGAGTTAACCAATAATATCACAATAAAAACCCAATATCGAGAGTCGTAAAGTGTGTCAGAGAGGAAAGTCGTAAACACTGAGGTTAGACGAGCACACATAAGGCCTACACAAAACCAAATACCAATCAAACTCGCAAAGGTCTGAAATAAAATAGAAAACGCCATTCAGTTTCTCAAAACTGTATTTTGCTATTTGACACATTCATTGTTTTATAGTTATAACACTTTGAAGTTGTGACATTTACCCGGGGATGGAATTTAGCGATACTTGCACGTAGATACGACCTTCCAGGAAATGACTAAGTCTGAATATTTTTGAATGTATATAACCTAATCTGTTTCCAATAATCGATCCTCATAGTCTTCACCCTTATTTAAATTTTAAACTACTATAATTTAAATGAAAACTACCTTGATACCTACGATGGGGGGGGGGGAGCAGTGTCACAGTCCGATATAAGACCAATGACTACATAAATAGACTACTATAAGACACGACATGGCCATGTTAAATATTCTACGCTTATTCTTGAGTTGTCCAATACCCGCTAGGTCGCTCTGCTAGAGAATCTGAAGTTGATGTGACTGGCGCTAGGTGGCTCTACGGTCAAACAATGTTTCAGGCGGGTAAGAGAAAACGCACTGATGCCACATATGGGACCAGAGATGCGAGGGAAGGTCGAGAATCGCTTATCTCAGCGCACGAACTGACAACACTGACTATGCTGACGGAAGTAAGTGAGAAGGTTTGTGAGAGAGAGGTCAACAGTTGTACAGTCTCAACCAAGTGGGATGCGTACAGTCAAGCACCTGCTGCTAGCGCTTTCTGATAGCTGTGTGTCAAACTTGTGACGAACAGCACCCGTAAAGCGTAGACTATGTCCCTATCCTATGTCGTGTCTTATAGTATTTATGTAGTCATTGATAAGACTCATTTGGAATTATTAAGTAAAGAGGGAGGGGGAGGCTTCGTACAAGTGTCACTTAGGGCAAGTGTTCCCTACCCTCTATATCTTCACATTTCACCAAAGATCGAATCGCTTGCGCCGGTTTTGATTCGATGTTTTACGATGCCCACAATGGTTCAATTGCCCTTTGTAAACATATAACTCCCGAAGTAGAATTTATGGATAACAAAATCCAGAGCAAATACCAAACGTAACCAAGATAATTTCTATATTTAAAAACACTTTTAACTTCTTTTTAAAAAGTATGAAGTTTTAATAGCAGTTAGTTTTAAATCTGGACATTTACTGTAAATTATAGCATAAAAATGAGTTATTATGGACTTGTTTAGGAAGATCAAATGAGTGGCGCAGAAGTCAGAACAACCTGGCTACAGTTGATCCCTCGCTCGAAGCGCGATGCTTTTAATTGGATTTTAGAAAACAGTTCAACATTTCAAACATCATAAACTTAATTCAGAATTCATTTTTAATAAAATTAAAAAAAAAAAATTGTTTTATACATTACAAAATGATATCCAATAGAATTTGACTGGATTTAGACTCCCTTTACTTAATTAATTGTTCTCGCTTATTGCCGTGTTGCTGGACTTTCCCGCACCCTGTTTAATACTTTACAGGAAGAAATAGATACTTTTAACTCTTGTGAATGTAGATCGCTTCCCAAAGTAATGGACAGAGTAAATAGAGCAGACATAATTGTCAGCAAGACTAAGCCAAGAGATTCCACAATTTTATAAAAGATGTACAGAAAGGAGGGGAGGGGAGAGGGTCAGGTCAAAGACCCACACACATCGTCCTTCCAACGTCCTTCAGCACAGCTCAAGGTCAACTCACGTCATCCTAACCTTATCTGTGGGAAACTCACTCAATCTTGACTATTCATAAATATACTTGTGTTTCCACATCATAGCCCTGTTATTTGTTTCCTCTCGCATGCAAATTATTGTCATTACTGATTTTGTGTGGATTTATAATTACTTATCTCAATTAGTTCCAGTATATAATCTCGCTGTTGGTAATATTTTCTTATTCTTAATGTATAAAGAAAAGAATTCATTGACCCCGATTTCGACAAAAAAAATGTATCTATCCAAATGGTACGGTTTCGATTATATAAACAGTGTAAAAACAATAGTTTTTCTTACTCCCCAAAAGCAAAGAGGGGGGGGGTGTCTTTATTTTAAATTTAAAGTTTCGTCACTTTATAACAATAATAACTTAAAATCAGACCACTTTTTTAATAAATGTCAATATTTATAATCTAAATAAATATACAGATCACGACTAATTTGGAAATTATTAAAATGAATTGAATGGTGTCTTAGGGCGACTCTGAGATACAATATGTGAAAGTCTAAGTAGACGTTGGCGATTCTTTTCATTCATTACCAATAGTTCCCCCTCACAGGCTCAGTATGGACGGGTGGTGGAAGGGTCGTCTCTCAAACACACATGCAACTTTCACTCACATACAGTAATTAGATACTCGTATCTGGTCCTTGACGGCTGGTACACATTATTGTACAATCTATTTTTTTTAATCGTGCAAGGATTCTGAGCAAAAGTTTAAGAAAAATGATAACCAACAACAATCAATTTCAAACAATCGCTGATCTTACTTGTCTTCTAAGGAGATGATTACACTGCTGTCGTCAAACTCATTAGTTAAACTCTTAAATTAGTAACTCTAGTAACTGAAAACTCACAAATATAGTATGAAAATACCGTACAAGTACTTTTTAATTATTCAAAAACTTTTTATTTTCCTACAAAATTAAATTTTTATGTATACCTTCTCTTCTCTTAACAATAATTTCTGTACAGTATTCTACCACCCTGCAAAATTTACATACCACATACTTTTGTTTTAAAAGGTTTTCTTTTATTATTGCCTAATAAAATTGTCAATAATAACTTAACTTATAATAGAGCATCATTTTCTAAGCAAAGGGGTAATTTATCAATCTGACATCTAATTACAGACATCGTTGCTGTTATTTAAGCGCTTCCAAATATATGTTTGTTTTCATTATTTAAAACTACATGGTGAAACGAAATTTAATTAAATTCCTGGTACCATTTATTTTATTTATTTGTCTACAGTTAGGACATTGTCATTTATAGCTTGATTTTTATGCAGCTTAATGTATTACGTTTGTTGTAATAAATTGATAGTACGTTGTTTTTCTAAATCATACCAGTATTTTATATGTTCTTTTCACATGTCATAATGCTAATAGAGGGTGTAACTTTTTAGAACTTTCATTTTTTGGAATGTTTCTACATGATTATGTTTTTTATGTACCTATATATTTTAAGTTAGGACATGTTAGATAACATTTTCGTCGTTTATGTAATTATTCAATACATTTTTATAAATCACATGATAAATATATTTCAACGCTCCTTCTTTACTATTCTACTTTTGTTTATTCGCATTATTTCCCACTTAAAATTTTGAACAATTTCTTGTTTTGGAGTGTTTTTAATCAAATTTTATGAACATTTATATTCAGTAACAATAAGAAGGCTTAAGAAAGTTGGGTGAGCTACTAATTTAGGCAGCTAGTCCGGGGCAGGACGTCTGTGAGGTTCAGGTTACATGTGTGAGAGAGGGTTTTGCCAGGAAGCAGCCGTCTTCATGGGCGTACCCAGCGAGGGGCAGGGGGGGCAGCTGCCCCCCTGGAAGCAAAAAATAAATCTTTATTATACATTTTATTGCTGGAATTTAATACAATTCTTGAAATAACTATTGTAATAATCAATTATATATTGAATGACCATGGCTTGCCCCCCCCCCGTTTTGATCCTGGGTTAATCTTGGGTTAAATTACTCTCTTTCATCTTTCCTATCTGGTCTCTCCTGACCAACTCTTGTTCTTTTCCGACCCTGACACTATTAGAGTATTTTAAAGACTAGGGGTCTTTATTTTATCTTCTTTTCTTCTCTTCTTTTTTAAAAAGGCTATTATTAAAGGTTTTTGCCTTTAAACAAGGGAGAATAAATTTCGTACAGGGATTTGTAAATTATTAAAATGAATCGGATGGTGTCTGAGAACGATTTGAGATATTCGAAATTCCAAGACAGAGTCCGTGGATTATTTTCAATTTTCATCGTTTATATATATATTTAGCAAATTGTGTACGATTAGTTTAAGCTAATTTGGGATAAATAACATTTTTATGGAATTATAACATGTTATCACTTAAATTTAATTAGAAATAAACAAAACTTATCAAATTATGGATCAAAATAAGCCCGTGTATAGAAATTATTAAAATCATTCAAGCGTTTAACCTAAAGCTCAGTGTACAGATAGAGAGCAATCATGACAAAAACCCTATCGTTGCAAGTCAGGGAACCTAAAAGAGAATATATCTGCAAAAATCTCGGTTAAAATCTGGTTGTCGACATAACGCTTTCTATATACCTACTATTCTACGGATGTGTGACAGAGTTGAAACAGTGAAAGTTACTGCCAAATATTGGTTCAGAATATCAAGTCAAGAGTCATGGGAATACCGAGTTTGTCAACAGTGTGTGGTTCTACAGCACACAATCTCGCGGTTATTATAAAAAAAAAAAAAAAAAAAAAAAAAAAAAAAAAAAAAAAAAAAAACTAGAGAGCCCTAGCCATGAAATGTTTTAATAGTGTTCGATTTGGAGAGAAAAAGAGTTATTCAAGATATACCTGATGGCATAAATGGATCTAACACGAGATTAGATGAAGAAAAGTGTGAAGTCACCTCAGAACTGCCACACCCGTACCCACTCTAAATGAATCTTATCAATCAAAAACAAAAAACGGACTTTGAGAAATTTATTGAAGTTAACTTTTGGTTTATAAGCGAACTTTTCACTACCCACCTCTCAATGGGTTTTTGAGGAGCAAGTCGAACATGATAAATAGTAATAATTACCATTGATATATGATTTTAAAGGTGATGACATTTAGAGAACAAGGAACAAAGATTATCACTAAAATCACAGCACCACAGCAGTAAAATCCTTCGGTTTGTTGTCTACTTCACACTGTTCAAAGTAGTAACAACTCTATCGCAACTCGACAACCACAAACTTTAAAAGATTAAAATTGTAGTTCAGCTTTACAACTATTTGAATAAGTAACAACTACATCTCGACTTACAATAATTGCAAACAAGTTTCACAACTTATGTAAACCAATAGGTTTGTAAATGTATAATTGTAAACGATTTTCTTCGACAAAATTTAATTTCCAGAGTGTTGTTAAGAATACAAAGAAGTGACAACAACCATTGCAGCTTGCAATTCGAGACGAATTTCACAACTTTTGTAAACCAATATGTTTGTATATCAAGAACAATTCGTGATTTTCTTGAATGACATTTTGACAACTTCCAAGATTCAGTTTGATGTCAAGCTTCACTACTACAAAGCAATGACAACACCATCACAGTTCGCACCTGCAAATAGATTTCACAACATGTAAACCAACCGGTTTGTATATCTGAAACACCAAAAGATTATGTTGATGATGCGACAAAAACTTTTTAGATTCTATTTGTTGTAAGATTCTCTACAACGAAGCAGTTAATTTTCACAACGCGTAAACAGACAGTTGTGTTACAATAATAACAAATAAAAATAAACGATTTCTTACAATGACACTTCCAACCACTATGTAAATCTATAACAATAAATGATTTTCCTGAATAACATTTCAACATCTTCTAACATTCGTTTTGTTGTCAAGCTACACTACTACAAAGCAGTGACAACATCATTACTGCTCCCAATCACAGACAAATTTCACGTCGTGTGTAAACCAACCTGTTTGTAAATCTATAACAATAAATGATTTTCCTGAATAACATTTCAACATCTTCTAAGATTTGTTTTGTTGTCAAGTTACACTATTACAAAGCAGTGACAACATCATTACAGCTCCCAATCACAGACAAATTTCACGTCGTGTGTAAACCAACCTGTTTGTAAATCTATAACAATAAATGATTTTCCTGAATAACATTTCAACATCTTCTAAGATTTGTTTTGTTGTCAAGTTACACTATTACAAAGCAGTGACAACATCATTACAGCTCCCAATCACAGACAAATTTCACGTCGTGTGTAAACCAACCTGTTTGTAAATCTATAACAATAAATGATTTTCCTGAATAACATTTCAACATCTTCTAAGATTTGTTTTGTTGTCAAGCTACACTATTACAAAGCAGTGACAACATCATTACAGCTCCCAATCACAGACAAATTTCACGTCGTGAGTAAACCAACCTGTTTGTATATCTATAACAATAAATGATTTTCCTGAATAACATTTCAACATCTTCTAACATTCGTTTTGTTGTCAAGCTACACTACTACAAAGCAGTGACAACATCATTACTGCTCCCAATCACAGACAAATTTCACGTCGTGAGTAAACCAACCTGTTTGTATATCTATAACAATAAATGATTTTCCTGAATAACATTTCAACATCTTCTAAGATTTGTTTTGTTGTCAAGCTACACTATTACAAAGCAGTGACAACATCATTACAGCTCCCAATCACAGACAAATTTCACGTCGT
Source organism: Aphrophora alni (assembly GCA_963513935.1). Taxonomy (NCBI): domain Eukaryota; kingdom Metazoa; phylum Arthropoda; class Insecta; order Hemiptera; family Aphrophoridae; genus Aphrophora; species Aphrophora alni. Next base: position 130,609,532 of record OY740769.1, on the reverse strand, counting down.
GAGTAAACCAACCTGTTTGTATATCTATAACAATAAATGATTTTCCTGAATAACATTTCAACATCTTCTAACATTCGTTTTGTTGTCAAGCTACACTACTACAAAGCAGTGACAACATCATTACTGCTCCCAATCACAGACAAATTTCACGTCGTGAGTAAACCAACCTGTTTGTATATCTATAACAATAAATGATTTTCCTGAATAACATTTCAACATCTTCTAAGATTTGTTTTGTTGTCAAGCTACACTACTACAAAGCAGTGACAACATCATTACTGCTCCCAATCACAGACAAATTTCACGTCGTGTGTAAACCAACCTGTTTGTATATCTATAACAATAAATGATATTCCTCAATAACATTTCAACATCTTCTAAGATTTGTTTTGTTGTCAAGCTACACTACTACAAAGCAGTGACAACATCATTACAGCTCCCAATCACAGACAAATTTCACGTCGTGTATAAACCAACCTGTTTGTATATCTATAACAATAAATGATTTTCCTGAATAACATTTCCACATCTCCTAAGATTGTTGTCAAGCTATACTACTACAAAGCAGTGACAACATCATTACAGCTCCCAATCACAGACAAATTTCACGTCGTGTATAAACCAACCTGTTTGTATATCTATAACAATAAATGATTTTCCTGAATAACATTTCCACATCTCCTAAGATTGTTGTCAAGCTATACTACTACAAAGCAGTGACAACATCATTACAGCTCCCAATCACAGACAAATTTCACGTCGTGAGTAAACCAACCTGTTTGTATATCTATAACAATAAATGATTTTCCTGAATAACATTTCCACATCTCCTAAGATTGTTGTCAAGCTATACTACTACAAAGCAGTGACAACATCATTACAGCTCCCAATCACAGACAAATTTCACGTCGTTTGAAAACCAACCTGTTTGTATATCTATAACAATAAATGATTTTCCTGAATAACATTTCCACATCTCCTAAGATTGTTGTCAAGCTATACTACTACAAAGCAGTGACAACATCATTACAGCTCCCAATCACAGACAAATTTCACGTCGTTTGAAAACCAACCTGTTTGTATATCTATAACAATAAATGATTTTCCTGAATAACATTTCCACATCTCCTAAGATTGTTGTCAAGCTATACTACTACAAAGCAGTGACAACATCATTACAGCTCCCAATCACAGACAAATTTCACGTCGTGAGTAAACCAACCTGTTTGTATATCTATAACAATAAATGATTTTCCTGAATAACATTTCCACATCTCCTAAGATTGTTGTCAAGCTATACTACTACAAAGCAGTGACAACATCATTACAGCTCCCAATCACAGACAAATTTCACGTCGTTTGAAAACCAACCTGTTTGTATATCTATAACAATAAATGATTTTCCTGAATAACATTTCCACATCTCCTAAGATTGTTGTCAAGCTATACTACTACAAAGCAGTGACAACATCATTACAGCTCCCAATCACAGACAAATTTCACGTCGTGTATAAACCAACCTGTTTGTATATCTATAACAATAAATGATTTTCCTGAATAACATTTCCACATCTCCTAAGATTGTTGTCAAGCTATACTACTACAAAGCAGTGACAACATCATTACAGCTCCCAATCACAGACAAATTTCACGTCGTTTGAAAACCAACCTGTTTGTATATCTATAACAATAAATGATTTTCCTGAATAACATTTCCACATCTCCTAAGATTGTTGTCAAGCTATACTACTACAAAGCAGTGACAACATCATTACAGCTCTCAATCACAGACAAATTTCACGTCGTTTGAAAACCAACCTGTTTGTATATCTATAACAATAAATGATTTTCCTGAATAACATTTCCACATCTCCTAAGATTGTTGTCAAGCTATACTACTACAAAGCAGTGACAACATCATTACAGCTCCCAATCACAGACAAATTTCACGTCGTGAGTAAACCAACCTGTTTGTATATCTATAACAATAAATGATTTTCCTGAATAACATTTCCACATCTCCTAAGATTGTTGTCAAGCTATACTACTACAAAGCAGTGACAACATCATTACAGCTCCCAATCACAGACAAATTTCACGTCGTTTGAAAACCAACCTGTTTGTATATCTATAACAATAAATGATTTTCCTGAATAACATTTCCACATCTCCTAAGATTGTTGTCAAGCTATACTACTACAAAGCAGTGACAACATCATTACAGCTCCCAATCACAGACAAATTTCACGTCGTGTATAAACCAACCTGTTTGTATATCTATAACAATAAATGATTTTCCTGAATAACATTTCCACATCTCCTAAGATTGTTGTCAAGCTATACTACTACAAAGCAGTGACAACATCATTACAGCTCTCAATCACAGACAAATTTCACGTCGTTTGAAAACCAACCTGTTTGTATATCTATAACAATAAATGATTTTCCTGAATAACATTTCCACATCTCCTAAGATTGTTGTCAAGCTATACTACTACAAAGCAGTGACAACATCATTACAGCTCCCAATCACAGACAAATTTCACGTCGTGAGTAAACCAACCTGTTTGTATATCTATAACAATAAATGATTTTCCTGAATAACATTTCCACATCTCCTAAGATTGTTGTCAAGCTATACTACTACAAAGCAGTGACAACATCATTACAGCTCCCAATCACAGACAAATTTCACGTCGTTTGAAAACCAACCTGTTTGTATATCTATAACAATAAATGATTTTCCTGAATAACATTTCCACATCTCCTAAGATTGTTGTCAAGCTATACTACTACAAAGCAGTGACAACATCATTACAGCTCCCAATCACAGACAAATTTCACGTCGTGTATAAACCAACCTGTTTGTATATCTATAACAATAAATGATTTTCCTGAATAACATTTCCACATCTCCTAAGATTGTTGTCAAGCTATACTACTACAAAGCAGTGACAACATCATTACAGCTCCCAATCACAGACAAATTTCACGTCGTTTGAAAACCAACCTGTTTGTATATCTATAACAATAAATGATTTTCCTGAATAACATTTCCACATCTCCTAAGATTGTTGTCAAGCTATACTACTACAAAGCAGTGACAACATCATTACAGCTCCCAATCACAGACAAATTTCACGTCGTTTGAAAACCAACCTGTTTGTATATCTATAACAATAAATGATTTTCCTGAATAACATTTCCACATCTCCTAAGATTGTTGTCAAGCTATACTACTACAAAGCAGTGACAACATCATTACAGCTCCCAATCACAGACAAATTTCACGTCGTTTGAAAACCAACCTGTTTGTATATCTATAACAATAAATGATTTTCCTGAATAACATTTCCACATCTCCTAAGATTGTTGTCAAGCTATACTACTACAAAGCAGTGACAACATCATTACAGCTCCCAATCACAGACAAATTTCACGTCGTTTGAAAACCAACCTGTTTGTATATCTATAACAATAAATGATTTTCCTGAATAACATTTCCACATCTCCTAAGATTGTTGTCAAGCTATACTACTACAAAGCAGTGACAACATCATTACAGCTCCCAATCACAGACAAATTTCACGTCGTTTGAAAACCAACCTGTTTGTATATCTATAACAATAAATGATTTTCCTGAATAACATTTCCACATCTCCTAAGATTGTTGTCAAGCTATACTACTACAAAGCAGTGACAACATCATTACAGCTCCCAATCACAGACAAATTTCACGTCGTGTATAAACCAACCTGTTTGTATATCTATAACAATAAATGATTTTCCTGAATAACATTTCCACATCTCCTAAGATTGTTGTCAAGCTATACTACTACAAAGCAGTGACAACATCATTACAGCTCCCAATCACAGACAAATTTCACGTCGTGAGTAAACCAACCTGTTTGTATATCTATAACAATAAATGATTTTCCTGAATAACATTTCCACATCTCCTAAGATTGTTGTCAAGCTACACTACTACAAAGCAGTGACAACATCATTACAGCTCCCAATCACAGACAAATTTCACGTCGTGTGTAAACCAACCTGTTTGTAAATCTATAACAATAAATGATTTTCCTGAATAACATTTCAACATCTTCTAAGATTTGTTTTGTTGTCAAGTTACACTATTACAAAGCAGTGACAACATCATTACAGCTCCCAATCACAGACAAATTTCACGTCGTGTGTAAACCAACCTGTTTGTAAATCTATAACAATAAATGATTTTCCTGAATAACATTTCAACATCTTCTAAGATTTGTTTTGTTGTCAAGTTACACTATTACAAAGCAGTGACAACATCATTACAGCTCCCAATCACAGACAAATTTCACGTCGTGTGTAAACCAACCTGTTTGTATATCTATAACAATAAATGATTTTCCTGAATAACATTTCAACATCTTCTAAGATTTGTTTTGTTGTCAAGCTACACTACTACAAAGCAGTGACAACATCATTACTGCTCCCAATCACAGACAAATTTCACGTCGTGTGTAAACCAACCTGTTTGTATATCTATAACAATAAATGATTTTCCTGAATAACATTTCAACATCTTCTAACATTCGTTTTGTTGTCAAGCTACACTACTACAAAGCAGTGACAACATCATTACTGCTCCCAATCACAGACAAATTTTACGTCGTGAGTAAACCAACCTGTTTGTATATCTATAACAATAAATGATTTTCCTGAATAACATTTCAACATCTTCTAACATTCGTTTTGTTGTCAAGCTACACTACTACAAAGCAGTGACAACATCATTACTGCTCCCAATCACAGACAAATTTCACGTCGTGAGTAAACCAACCTGTTTGTATATCTATAACAATAAATGATTTTCCTGAATAACATTTCAACATCTTCTAAGATTTGTTTTGTTGTCAAGCTACACTACTACAAAGCAGTGACAACATCATTACTGCTCCCAATCACAGACAAATTTCACGTCGTGTGTAAACCAACCTGTTTGTATATCTATAACAATAAATGATATTCCTCAATAACATTTCAACATCTTCTAAGATTTGTTTTGTTGTCAAGCTACACTACTACAAAGCAGTGACAACATCATTACTGCTCCCAATCACAGACAAATTTCACGTCGTGAGTAAACCAACCTGTTTGTATATCTATAACAATAAATGATTTTCCTGAATAACATTTCCACATCTCCTAAGATTGTTGTCAAGCTATACTACTACAAAGCAGTGACAACATCATTACAGCTCCCAATCACAGACAAATTTCACGTCGTGTGTAAACCAACCTGTTTGTATATCTATAACAATAAATGATTTTCCTGAATAACATTTCCACATCTCCTAAGATTGTTGTCAAGCTATACTACTACAAAGCAGTGACAACATCATTACAGCTCCCAATCACAGACAAATTTCACGTCGTTTGAAAACCAACCTGTTTGTATATCTATAACAATAAATGATTTTCCTGAATAACATTTCCACATCTCCTAAGATTGTTGTCAAGCTATACTACTACAAAGCAGTGACAACATCATTACAGCTCCCAATCACAGACAAATTTCACGTCGTTTGAAAACCAACCTGTTTGTATATCTATAACAATAAATGATTTTCCTGAATAACATTTCCACATCTCCTAAGATTGTTGTCAAGCTATACTACTACAAAGCAGTGACAACATCATTACAGCTCCCAATCACAGACAAATTTCACGTCGTTTGAAAACCAACCTGTTTGTATATCTATAACAATAAATGATTTTCCTGAATAACATTTCCACATCTCCTAAGATTGTTGTCAAGCTATACTACTACAAAGCAGTGACAACATCATTACAGCTCCCAATCACAGACAAATTTCACGTCGTTTGAAAACCAACCTGTTTGTATATCTATAACAATAAATGATTTTCCTGAATAACATTTCCACATCTCCTAAGATTGTTGTCAAGCTATACTACTACAAAGCAGTGACAACATCATTACAGCTCCCAATCACAGACAAATTTCACGTCGTTTGAAAACCAACCTGTTTGTATATCTATAACAATAAATGATTTTCCTGAATAACATTTCCACATCTCCTAAGATTGTTGTCAAGCTATACTACTACAAAGCAGTGACAACATCATTACAGCTCCCAATCACAGACAAATTTCACGTCGTGTATAAACCAACCTGTTTGTATATCTATAACAATAAATGATTTTCCTGAATAACATTTCCACATCTCCTAAGATTGTTGTCAAGCTATACTACTACAAAGCAGTGACAACATCATTACAGCTCCCAATCACAGACAAATTTCACGTCGTGAGTAAACCAACCTGTTTGTATATCTATAACAATAAATGATTTTCCTGAATAACATTTCCACATCTCCTAAGATTGTTGTCAAGCTATACTACTACAAAGCAGTGACAACATCATTACAGCTCCCAATCACAGACAAATTTCACGTCGTTTGAAAACCAACCTGTTTGTATATCTATAACAATAAATGATTTTCCTGAATAACATTTCCACATCTCCTAAGATTGTTGTCAAGCTATACTACTACAAAGCAGTGACAACATCATTACAGCTCCCAATCACAGACAAATTTCACGTCGTTTGAAAACCAACCTGTTTGTATATCTATAACAATAAATGATTTTCCTGAATAACATTTCCACATCTCCTAAGATTGTTGTCAAGCTATACTACTACAAAGCAGTGACAACATCATTACAGCTCCCAATCACAGACAAATTTCACGTCGTTTGAAAACCAACCTGTTTGTATATCTATAACAATAAATGATTTTCCTGAATAACATTTCCACATCTCCTAAGATTGTTGTCAAGCTATACTACTACAAAGCAGTGACAACATCATTACAGCTCCCAATCACAGACAAATTTCACGTCGTGTATAAACCAACCTGTTTGTATATCTATAACAATAAATGATTTTCCTGAATAACATTTCCACATCTCCTAAGATTGTTGTCAAGCTATACTACTACAAAGCAGTGACAACATCATTACAGCTCCCAATCACAGACAAATTTCACGTCGTGAGTAAACCAACCTGTTTGTATATCTATAACAATAAATGATTTTCCTGAATAACATTTCCACATCTCCTAAGATTGTTGTCAAGCTATACTACTACAAAGCAGTGACAACATCATTACAGCTCCCAATCACAGACAAATTTCACGTCGTTTGAAAACCAACCTGTTTGTATATCTATAACAATAAATGATTTTCCTGAATAACATTTCCACATCTCCTAAGATTGTTGTCAAGCTATACTACTACAAAGCAGTGACAACATCATTACAGCTCCCAATCACAGACAAATTTCACGTCGTTTGAAAACCAACCTGTTTGTATATCTATAACAATAAATGATTTTCCTGAATAACATTTCCACATCTCCTAAGATTGTTGTCAAGCTATACTACTACAAAGCAGTGACAACATCATTACAGCTCCCAATCACAGACAAATTTCACGTCGTGTATAAACCAACCTGTTTGTATATCTATAACAATAAATGATTTTCCTGAATAACATTTCCACATCTCCTAAGATTGTTGTCAAGCTATACTACTACAAAGCAGTGACAACATCATTACAGCTCCCAATCACAGACAAATTTCACGTCGTTTGAAAACCAACCTGTTTGTATATCTATAACAATAAATGATTTTCCTGAATAACATTTCCACATCTCCTAAGATTGTTGTCAAGCTATACTACTACAAAGCAGTGACAACATCATTACAGCTCCCAATCACAGACAAATTTCACGTCGTTTGAAAACCAACCTGTTTGTATATCTATAACAATAAATGATTTTCCTGAATAACATTTCCACATCTCCTAAGATTGTTGTCAAGCTATACTACTACAAAGCAGTGACAACATCATTACAGCTCCCAATCACAGACAAATTTCACGTCGTGTATAAACCAACCTGTTTGTATATCTATAACAATAAATGATTTTCCTGAATAACATTTCCACATCTCCTAAGATTGTTGTCAAGCTATACTACTACAAAGCAGTGACAACATCATTACAGCTCCCAATCACAGACAAATTTCACGTCGTGAGTAAACCAACCTGTTTGTATATCTATAACAATAAATGATTTTCCTGAATAACATTTCCACATCTCCTAAGATTGTTGTCAAGCTATACTACTACAAAGCAGTGACAACATCATTACAGCTCCCAATCACAGACAAATTTCACGTCGTTTGAAAACCAACCTGTTTGTATATCTATAACAATAAATGATTTTCCTGAATAACATTTCCACATCTCCTAAGATTGTTGTCAAGCTATACTACTACAAAGCAGTGACAACATCATTACAGCTCCCAATCACAGACAAATTTCACGTCGTTTGAAAACCAACCTGTTTGTATATCTATAACAATAAATGATTTTCCTGAATAACATTTCCACATCTCCTAAGATTGTTGTCAAGCTATACTACTACAAAGCAGTGACAACATCATTACAGCTCCCAATCACAGACAAATTTCACGTCGTGAGTAAACCAACCTGTTTGTATATCTATAACAATAAATGATTTTCCTGAATAACATTTCCACATCTCCTAAGATTGTTGTCAAGCTATACTACTACAAAGCAGTGACAACATCATTACAGCTCCCAATCACAGACAAATTTCACGTCGTTTGAAAACCAACCTGTTTGTATATCTATAACAATAAATGATTTTCCTGAATAACATTTCCACATCTCCTAAGATTGTTGTCAAGCTATACTACTACAAAGCAGTGACAACATCATTACAGCTCCCAATCACAGACAAATTTCACGTCGTGTATAAACCAACCTGTTTGTATATCTATAACAATAAATGATTTTCCTGAATAACATTTCCACATCTCCTAAGATTGTTGTCAAGCTATACTACTACAAAGCAGTGACAACATCATTACAGCTCCCAATCACAGACAAATTTCACGTCGTGAGTAAACCAACCTGTTTGTATATCTATAACAATAAATGATTTTCCTGAATAACATTTCCACATCTCCTAAGATTGTTGTCAAGCTATACTACTACAAAGCAGTGACAACATCATTACAGCTCCCAATCACAGACAAATTTCACGTCGTTTGAAAACCAACCTGTTTGTATATCTATAACAATAAATGATTTTCCTGAATAACATTTCCACATCTCCTAAGATTGTTGTCAAGCTATACTACTACAAAGCAGTGACAACATCATTACAGCTCCCAATCACAGACAAATTTCACGTCGTGAGTAAACCAACCTGTTTGTATATCTATAACAATAAATGATTTTCCTGAATAACATTTCCACATCTCCTAAGATTGTTGTCAAGCTACACTACTACAAAGCAGTGACAACATCATTACAGCTCCCAATCACAGACAAATTTCACGTCGTGTATAAACCAACCTGTTTGTATATCTATAACAATAAATGATTTTCCTGAATAACATTTCCACATCTCCTAAGATTGTTGTCAAGCTATACTACTACAAAGCAGTGACAACATCATTACAGCTCCCAATCACAGACAAATTTCACGTCGTGTATAAACCAACCTGTTTGTATATCTATAACAATAAATGATTTTCCTGAATAACATTTCCACATCTCCTAAGATTGTTGTCAAGCTATACTACTACAAAGCAGTGACAACATCATTACAGCTCCCAATCACAGACAAATTTCACGTCGTGAGTAAACCAACCTGTTTGTATATCTATAACAATAAATGATTTTCCTGAATAACATTTCCACATCTCCTAAGATTGTTGTCAAGCTATACTACTACAAAGCAGTGACAACATCATTACAGCTCCCAATCACAGACAAATTTCACGTCGTTTGAAAACCAACCTGTTTGTATATCTATAACAATAAATGATTTTCCTGAATAACATTTCCACATCTCCTAAGATTGTTGTCAAGCTATACTACTACAAAGCAGTGACAACATCATTACAGCTCCCAATCACAGACAAATTTCACGTCGTTTGAAAACCAACCTGTTTGTATATCTATAACAATAAATGATTTTCCTGAATAACATTTCCACATCTCCTAAGATTGTTGTCAAGCTATACTACTACAAAGCAGTGACAACATCATTACAGCTCCCAATCACAGACAAATTTCACGTCGTGAGTAAACCAACCTGTTTGTATATCTATAACAATAAATGATTTTCCTGAATAACATTTCCACATCTCCTAAGATTGTTGTCAAGCTATACTACTACAAAGCAGTGACAACATCATTACAGCTCCCAATCACAGACAAATTTCACGTCGTTTGAAAACCAACCTGTTTGTATATCTATAACAATAAATGATTTTCCTGAATAACATTTCCACATCTCCTAAGATTGTTGTCAAGCTATACTACTACAAAGCAGTGACAACATCATTACAGCTCCCAATCACAGACAAATTTCACGTCGTGTATAAACCAACCTGTTTGTATATCTATAACAATAAATGATTTTCCTGAATAACATTTCCACATCTCCTAAGATTGTTGTCAAGCTATACTACTACAAAGCAGTGACAACATCATTACAGCTCCCAATCACAGACAAATTTCACGTCGTTTGAAAACCAACCTGTTTGTATATCTATAACAATAAATGATTTTCCTGAATAACATTTCCACATCTCCTAAGATTGTTGTCAAGCTATACTACTACAAAGCAGTGACAACATCATTACAGCTCCCAATCACAGACAAATTTCACGTCGTTTGAAAACCAACCTGTTTGTATATCTATAACAATAAATGATTTTCCTGAATAACATTTCCACATCTCCTAAGATTGTTGTCAAGCTATACTACTACAAAGCAGTGACAACATCATTACAGCTCCCAATCACAGACAAATTTCACGTCGTTTGAAAACCAACCTGTTTGTATATCTATAACAATAAATGATTTTCCTGAATAACATTTCCACATCTCCTAAGATTGTTGTCAAGCTATACTACTACAAAGCAGTGACAACATCATTACAGCTCCCAATCACAGACAAATTTCACGTCGTGAGTAAACCAACCTGTTTGTATATCTATAACAATAAATGATTTTCCTGAATAACATTTCCACATCTCCTAAGATTGTTGTCAAGCTACACTACTACAAAGCAGTGACAACATCATTACAGCTCCCAATCACAGACAAATTTCACGTCGTTTGAAAACCAACCTGTTTGTATATCTATAACAATAAATGATGTTCATGAATAACATTTCAACATCTTCTAAGATTCGTTTTGTTGTCAAGCTACACAACAATCAAGCTACAAAGCAGTGACAACATCATTGCAGCTAGCAAAAGCATACAAATTTCACGTCGTGTGTAAACCTATTTGGTTGTATATCTATAACTATAAATGATTTTCCTGAATAACATCTTTTATGGTTCGGTTTGTTGTCAAGCTACACTACTACAAAGCAATGACAACATCATTACAGCTAGCAATCACAGACAAATTTCACGTCGTGTAAATCTATAACAATAAATGATTTTCCTGAATAACATTTCCACATCTTCTAAGATTCGATACTTATACACTATATTTATAAATGATGATAAAGGTTTGATACTTTGAATGAAAAGGAAATAAAAATTAACGTGGTCCTTTAGGTCAAGTGGTATCCTTTTTCGACACAACCCAATATCCCGCACCTCCAAATGTCTGTCGTAAATGATTGCATTTTAAAAAATTACAAGAATAAAATCATATTCAAATTTGGTTTCATATAGAAACATCTAATAAAAAATATACTTTTACATTTGAAAATGTTGACTTACATCTCCCGGAGGTGGAGGGGGGGAGTCCATTTGGATGGATTTTTTCTTCTTGTTGTTTAAAGGGGAAAACCTTTTAATGACTATCGTCTTAAAAAAAATAAAATAACATAAAATAAACAACTCTAGCCCTTGAATACTCAAATAACGTTAGGGTCAGCAGAAAAGAACAAGAGTTGATCAAAAGAGACCCTATAGGAAAGATGGAAGAGATTTAACTCGAGAAACATGAAAAAAGGCTAGGGCTCAGGGAGCCCCAGAGGGTTACTTGGGTGAATATAGGGGAACCCCAACTCTGGTTTATTTGCTCAAATTCAATCAAATATAGTCAACCATAACTTATAACTACTATGTATATTAAATCGCAGTGAGGATGGGGGGACTCTTCATAGCTTTGTTAAAAGCAAATTCAGACTGAGCAATTAAAGTGTAGCACATAGTGTGGGAAAGCCTTGATATCAATAACACTCTAAAGATTGATAACGATGTTACACAACTGTGAAAAATAAATGAATACGCAGTTCTTGATGTAATGAGTCATTCTACTAATGAAAGACAACATAATAGTTGGAATTTCAATAAATAATCTTTATCGCCAATTTCTAACGTAGAATTCTAACTATTGCAATTTCCTTTAGAGGAACGTCGACACCCTTAGACAATAAATAGATTCAACTCATTCAATGAATTTAGCATTATTTTGGCTCACAATACTTGTATAAGTAACCGCTATAAATGTACCAATTTTAACACTATTTCCTACAAATTTGGTTATACGCTCAGTTTTACAAACAACTGGACAAGATTATTTAGAAAAATCAGTCAAGCCGGTTTTTTTTAATTTCAAAGAACAATTTTCGGTGGACCATTTTTCACTCTTGAAGTCGTACAATGTTTCAAAACCTACATGAAATGATGCCCCACACGTGTTTAGTAGGATAAACAATAAAAAGTGTGGTTACCAAATAAGTAAATTGTTTAAAACACTGTTTCAAAATTAACAGTAACTCGGAATTTTAGTTAGCATGTTAACTAAGTTTTATTATTCCTTGAATATGGCTGAAACACACACACACACAAACACAAGTCGATGAGGGCCATTATGGTAGTACTCACCCCTACAATCTAATCCTTTAAAAATAACGCTCAAAATTTTTTTCTTTCAAGGTCAGGGTTCTAAATTACATTTTTGACAATAATTTTGTCATCGTAGAGAAGTGGAATTGGTACTACTGTATTAGATACAGAATTAAACTCTGCATATTTGCATGTAACAATATAGTGTGTTATAAGTTGAATAACACGCGAGGTTTGAATCTAAAACCGGCCGCCATATTGACATTTTAAATTAGACTTTTGACAATAATTTTGTCATCGTAGATAAGTGGAATTGGTACTACTGTATTAGATACAGAATTAAACTCTGCATATTTGTATGTAACAATATAGTGTGTTATAAGTTGAATAACACGCGAGATTTGAATATAAAACCGGCCGCCATACGACATTTTAAATTAGATTTTTGACAATAATTTTGTCATCGTAGAGAAGTAGAGTTGGTACTACTGTATTAGATACAGAATTAAACTCTGCATATTTGTATGTAACAATATAGTGTGTTATAAGTTGAATAACACGCGAGATTTGAATATAAAACCGGCCGCCATATTGACATTTTAAATTAGATTTTGACAATAATTTTGTCATCGTAGAGAAGTAGAGTTGGTACTACTGTATTAGATACAGAATTAAACTCTGCATATTTGTATGTAACAATATAGTGTGTTATAAGTTGAATAACACTCGAGATTTGAATATAAAACCGGCCGCCATATCGACATTTTAAATTAGATTTTTGACAATAATTTTGTCATCGTAGAGAAGTGGAATTTGTACTACTGTATTAGATACAGAATTAAACTCTGAATATTGGTATGTAACAATATAGTGTGTTATAAGTTGAATAACACGCGAGATTTGAATATAAAACCGGCCGCCATATCGACATTTTAAATTAGATTTTTGACAATAATTTTGTCATCGTAGAGAAGTAGAGTTGGTACTACTGTATTAGATACAGAATTAAACTCTGCATATTGGTATGTAACAATATAGTGTGTTATAAGTTGAATAACACGCGAGATTTGAATATAAAACCGGCCGCCATATCGACATTTTAAATTAGATTTTTGACAATAATTTTGTCATCGTAGAGAAGTGGAATTGGTACTACTGTATTAGATACAGAATTAAACTCTACATATTGGTATGTAACAATATAGTGTGTTATAAGTTGAATAACACGCGAGATTTGAATATAAAACCGGCCGCCATATTGACATTTTAAATTAGATTTTGACAATAATTTTGTCATCGTAGAGAAGTAGAGTTGGTACTACTGTATTAGATACAGAATTAAACTCTGCATATTTGTATGTAACAATATAGTGTGTTATAAGTTGAATAACACTCGAGATTTGAATATAAAACCGGCCGCCATATCGACATTTTAAATTAGATTTTTGACAATAATTTTGTCATCGTAGAGAAGTGGAATTTGTACTACTGTATTAGATACAGAATTAAACTCTGAATATTGGTATGTAACAATATAGTGTGTTATAAGTTGAATAACACGCGAGATTTGAATATAAAACCGGCCGCCATATCGACATTTTAAATTAGATTTTTGACAATAATTTTGTCATCGTAGAGAAGTGGAATTGGTACTACTGTATTAGATACAGAATTAAACTCTACATATTGGTATGTAACAATATAGTGTGTTATAAGTTGAATAACACGCGAGATTTGAATATAAAACCGGCCGCCATATCGACATTTTAAATTAGATTTTTGACAATAATTTTGTCATCGTAGAGAAGTGGAATTGGTACTACTGTATTAGATACAGAATTAAACTCTACATATTGGTATGTAACAATATAGTGTGTTATAAGTTGAATAACACGCGAGATTTGAATATAAAACCGGCCGCCATATCGACATTTTAAATTAGATTTTTGACAATAATTTTGTCATCGTAGAGAAGTGGAATTGGTACTACTGTATTAGATACAGAATTAAACTCTACATATTGGTATGTAACAATATAGTGTGTTATAAGTTGAATAACACTCGAGATTTGAATATAAAACCGGCCGCCATATCGACATTTTAAATTAGATTTTTGACAATAATTTTGTCATCGTAGAGAAGTGGAATTGGTACTTCTGTATTAGATACAGAATTAAACTCTACATATTGGTATGTAACAATATAGTGTGTTATAAGTTGAATAACACGCGAGATTTGAATATAAAACCGGCCGCCATATCGACATTTTAAATTAGATTTTTGACAATAATTTTGTCATCGTGGAGAAGTGGAATTGGTACTACTGTATTAGATACAGAATTAAACTCTACATATTGGTATGTAACAATATAGTGTGTTATAAGTTGAATAACACGCGAGATTTGAATATAAAACCGGCCGCCATATCGACATTTTAAATTAGATTTTTGACAATAATTTTGTCATCGTAGAGAAGTGGAATTGGTACTACTGTATTAGGTACAGAATTAAACTCTACATATTGGTATGTAACAATATAGTGTGTTATAAGTTGAATAACACGCGAGATTTGAATATAAAACCGGCCGCCATATCGACATTTTAAATTAGATTTTTGACAATAATTTTGTCATCGTAGAGAAGTGGAATTGGTTCTACTGTATTAGATACAGAATTAAACTCTACATATTGGTATGTAACAATATAATGTGTTATAAGTTGAATAACACGCGAGATTTGAATATAAAACCGGCCGCCATATCGACATTTTAAATTAGATTTTTCTCAACTTCCACAGGGTTCTATTTGAGCACACTATAAGTATCCTATACTAAATTTTATATTTCCTATCTTATTTTTGTAGTCGCTATCGGGCTTACATAGAGACGGTAAATCGAAAAATTATTTTTCGTCATACTGCTTGAAAAACAGCTGCTTCCAAATACTGTACATACATTGAGTTGCTTAATTTGTTCTTTTTAGTCCTAGGACCTAAAAACATCAGCTGAAGTCAAAGTCGTCAGCTGTTACTTCGCTTATACGAATTAATTAACGATTGTAAAGAATCTATAAAAACAACCGATACTCTCGATTGTAAATAACAGATAAAACAGCTGTTACAATCGATTGTATAAGTACCACTAACTAACACAAACTAAATAACTGTAATAGCTGCAAACATGTGTGTCATGTCCAAACTTTTGAAGGTAAATAGGTTATAACATTTTTGTTTTTGTGAAATTGAACTTTTAGGACAGTTTTCTGTGACCACTATTCAATAATTAATTATTAAATTTAACATTAGGTGAGATATTGCTGTTTCAAGAACAAACATTAGCTTGACGACCAATTAATTAGGAGTCATTAAAATATAAATTCAACATTTAAACATCTGTTTCTAAAACGACCGTTAAAGCTTAATCCCAAAATATGTCATTAGGCGACAATTAAATTAATGTACTGAAACATTTATAAGATCTATCTACAGGTAAAAAGCTACCATTAAAACAATTTTTTTAAATTTTAAAATGACTCGATTTTGAAATATACCGACCGATTTTTCGGATTCACAACTTTCTTCCAATGAATAGTGGAATCAAGCCTATATACTAAATGTTACCAAAATCAGACAAAAATTCAACAGCTAGATCTTTTACGTTACTTACGGTATTATACGGACCAGCGAGATGGATTAGGTTAGGCCAGGTTAGGTTAATAAGTAGCAATTTTAGTACAAAGATTAGACAAATTTCGATGTTCAACATTTTATTTTTCAAAAAGGATGATGGTTTCGAGCAGTGCCACCAAGTTTTTTATTTCTCCGTTTTGCAAAACCCCACATTCTTTCTACAAGTTTCGTGTTAGCGCCGCTATCAGGAGCTATAATGTTATATTTATGATTAACCTTAAAATGTGCAAAGCCGGTTCTGTAAAGTTCTTCTGTTTTAAAACCTTTCCAACAGTCAGAACCAGACTCAATATTCAGCAAAAGGTAAACAACAATACTGCGCAAAATTAGCTACTTAACTATAATAATCTCGCCTAACTTAATTTATTTCACTGCTCTGTATAATACCATAGAAGAAGGAATTAGAATAAGAAAGTCACAGCCCATGTTAAACAGCGTGATACAAAATATCCTTAGTTTGGCTACTGGACAACAGAAAGCGCTAGTAGCATCGGGACAAAAAGGCTTGGCTACTGTATCACAAGCCCTGTTGGCTACTAGCGCTTTCTGTTGTCCAGTAGCCAAACTAAGGATATTTTGTATCACGCTAGAGCCTATACCTGTGACTTTCTTTTTCTAATTCCTTCTTCTATGATAATACGTAAGTACCCTCCTTTAAAAAACACACATTACGCACGCACACACACGCGCGCGCGCACGCGGAGTCCACCAATATTGATCTCAGAATTTAAAAAATGTAAAAACATATGTCACTAGACCCTATTCCTATTTAAAAATTAAATCTAATTTCAAGATGACGGATTGTTTGCCAAAATTTAAAACTATTAAAACTGGAAGTAAATGTTTTCTTATAAACATACGAAAAACGGACTTTTTATGTTCAGCCGTTTAAAATTTTGTTTATATATTCCATACTTTATATTATACAGTGAGCCAAAATAGGCGTGAACACAATTTCAGTGTAGGGGCTTTCATGAGGGAAATTCTAAACGGTTAGAAATTGAATATTCTTTCTAGTAACAGTTAATAAAACTGCTGCATTTAAATAGAGAAACCTGAATATCAATAGATTAAACTAGTTTGATTTCTAGAATTATTAAGAATGACATTATACTATTCTTTTTCTTTGTAAACGTTAGCAATATGCTTATCATTTAAAAGTTAAGTGTGATCTGTTAAGTTGAGCTATATTTTGAATACGACATATTATTCAACAACAATTTTAGCCTTAAACATTTTTTATCAGACTTAAATTTGTCACAGATAATTAAGGAATAAATAAAGATTTTTGCACTTTCATATTTTTACTTGGCAATGATTACTTTTTAAAACAAAAGCCAGAAACAAAAATGATTTATTTTCATCTAATATTTCAGAATTTATTATCATATGTTTGGTTGCAGCTAAAAAAATAATAAGTTGATGAAACATTTCTAAATTAATTTTCCTAGCATTATTAGATGAACAATTTAAATTCTTTCATTTTTTTCTAAAATTAATAGTTTCCGAGTTAAAAATTCTTAAAACTTCAAAAATCTCTAATTATTATTACAAAATGAAATCAGATACAAAAATTCAGACGAAATTGTTTCTTCTTTTATTGTTGAATAAGATACTGTGTGTGATACACAGGATCCTAATTCAAAAACAATACTAAGCTATTTTTCAAAAAAAAAAATTTAAAGACGTCCACCAAACTAAAAATATATTTTGTCCTTTAAAACCAAACAACTTTTGTTTGAATCATTTTTACAGAAAATGCGTATTCTTCAGTCGTTTCGTTACGTCAACTTAAATGATTCACTCTATATTTTAACATATCATTGTTTGTAAGATATGTGGTTTGTGGTATGAAATTGTTATCGCCAGTAGAACAGCTATGCCTATTATTATCTTCAGCATCCTGTGATATTCAATATTTTCAACCATTGCATGGTAACATTATTAGAATTATATAAACAAATTGTTCCGCTAATAAATATTAGAGGTTTACTGTTTGTACATTATTCCAATTTCTTGGAAACATTGAAATATCAATATGTCAAAAATTCCAAATTACTCCATCTACTGGTTTGATTCGTTAAACAATTGTTTCAGAAACCAGCAATTAATTTCTTTATAGGAAACCATTTATAATTTATAAAATAGCCCTTTCTTGTAACTATCTTTCCCGATGATATCTCTCATGAACAGTTAGACCATTAAAAAGCACCGTTCAATATTATTATTCTGTCAAGTCAATATTGTTTACCGTGGTATTAAGTTTGCACTAGTGTCCACCACTATTCTCGGTGTTTAGTGGATGATATGATACCTATGCTCATATCCACTAACCAAATTCAGATAATAATCAATAAATTAAAATACTATCTGGGGTTGAAATCGAAGAGAAGACCTAGCTCTGCTACAAATAACGATATTATTAATAAATCATTCTCTCTCTCTCTCCCTCCCTCCCTCCCTCCCCCTCTCTCTCCCTCCCTCTCTCTCTCCCTCCCTCCCTCCCTCTCCCTCTCTCTCTCCCTCCCTCCCTCTCTCTCTCTCTCTCTCTCTCTCTCTCTCTCTCTCTCTCTCTCTCTCTCTCTCTCTCTCTCTCTCTCTCTCTCTCTCTCTCTCTCTCTCTCTCTCTCTCTCTCTCTCTCTCTCTCTCTCTCTCAAAAGTAGGTTGATTAGAGAATATAACGTCCTAACTTCGACCGAAATATAGATATTAATAAATAAATACACACAAAGAAGATTCATTCTCTCTCTAGGTTAGATGGAAGAGTGTCTTCTATCTAAATAAAGATATTACCAATCAATCACTGTCTCTTTAATTTTCTCTCAACATATGTTGAAGAGATGGTTCTCTTCGTCTCTCTCTTAAAAAACAATAATAATTTTAAAAAATACTTCATGTTTCTCCACCTCTTTTTCTCATTATATAATGAGAAATAATGGACAACTTTAAAAATAGCTATACAAATAACATAGAAGACGACTCTACAAATGACTTCTGCATTATAAGCTTATAAGAAATTCAACTTAAAAATGACTAGTTTCGAGGCAAAGCTAGACGTAGCAGGTGTTGCGACACGGCGAGTCACCTTCACAAGGTTGCATCCAATACAAATCAATGACACTGAGATATGGCAACGTCGCCTCATCCTTCCCCCTCTCCCTTTCAAGGCTCTTCTTAAAGCATCAGGCGCTGTGAATGTGTTTATCTTGGTTGAGAGCACTTACAAACACCAGTATCAATGGGAAACTTGTCAAGTTATCAACTAAATAAAGCTTAGATATAGTCCACGAATTAAAAATAACTCGAGAGGGTATTTTTTTGAATAATGCAAAGAGTACAAGTGCCGTTATCATTTGATTAATTAAAGTTGAAATTTCTGGCGCCATTTTGAAATTGAATTTTTGCTTAAGTTAGACGAGAAATTGAATGATAAATTCGTGTCCAGCGTCTAATAAAATGTGGACACACTGAATAAAAGCTACATAACATAAAATAACTATCGCCATTTTGAAATTTTAATTTTTGGTTAACCCTAGATTACTACTCTTAGTTCATTGTTACGTGATCACTATTCATTCGTAAATTTTACTACGTTCTGTTTTTATTTTTATTATTATTATTTTTTAAACTTTACTTTAGTGTTGACTATTTTTTATATTAAATCCTTTATTGTTTTTAAGTGTTTTTAAAAATATTTAACAATAAACTCCTACATATTTTAACTGTAAAAAAATTTCTTTTACCACCACTACAAGTACGTTTAAAAAAAATAATTAATCTAGAAAAAAATCGAAAAAAATATAAATATTATTTTATTGGAAAAATTAATCGGATATTCATAAAATACATCATTTATAAGTGTTTAATTTATATAAAAAGAGAAAAATGATTTACAATAAGTTCATTAGGTAGAATGCCAAAATTAGAGTCCTGTCTTCACTGATAATCACATTCCTTGCAGTGATTAATATACACTTAGTAGCTAAATCAAACACTTTGAAATCTAAAATCACTATTTACACAATAAACTATTTACAACACTAAAAACTAACAATATAAAAACAATAATTTACAAAAAAAATATTCTCACACTTAATAGTTAAAACTTTCGCAAACACTATTCTTTCGTAAAATATACGACGCGAGCTTGAGTACGGTAATAGCGGTTCATCTTTGAGCTTAGCCGAAGAGACAGTGGCCTCTATTCACAATGGCAGGAAGGTAAACAAAAAGACAGAGCGTGTCCGTCTTTTGTCTACGAGTTCTCCGAATTTTACAAAGGGTGGGTCGTAATTTTTACGAATGAGTAGTGTTCTAGGGTTAAGTTAGACGAGAAATTGAATGATAAATTATTCGTGTCCTGCGTCTAATAAAATGTGGATACACTGAATAAAAGGTACATAACAAAAATAAAGTTGAAATTACTCTCGTCATTTTGAAATTTAAATTTTTGATTAGATAATGACAAAGTTATGATTAAAGTGTCGCCATTTAATATCCTTTGGGTGTGGGGAATAATTAGTGTTAAATTTTTTATTTATCGCCAATTTATTGAATTACATTGTTGTTTTACCACTTTTTAAATGTGACTTTGCCACTCTTGTCTACGTACCCTACATTTCTTGTATTTCCCAACAGCTCTCTTGAGTATTGTGAAGGTTAGTTTGCTAGTACCAGATCAGTATCAATGTACATGTCACATATCTTTACCGGCCTGGGTTACTACGAAAATTCACTAATATTAAACACAACATAATAATTAATTAATAAAGATTTGCTTCCTTACCAATACAATCCCAGCCATGTGTCTGAATACGTTTATGTTAGCCTTGGATAGTGAAATCACGGGATTACCTGAAAAAAATAACAGATATTACTTGAAAATAGGTTTATGATATTGATAAAAATTAAGATTATTTCTATTATACCAGAGGACTGCTACTGCTATCAATTTTGCGTCGTATGAAATCATCCATTTAAGTCAATGTAAATTACTGCCCAATAACGAAATCGCATTGGAAACGAAACGTGTTACAGACCTATATTTAAATATAAAAAAACTACAAAACCCGTTGAAACTAAGACACCAACACGCCCAGAGAGTGAATACCACATTCAATTAAAGTGTTAATATTGGTTTAATCATCTTTTGATTCATTTATCGCGGTTTCGGATACATTTTTGCGTTCATTTACAAACAAAATTTCAAGAATCATTCCCCCACACGAAATCGTCAAGAAAAGTTTAAATTTCACTAAATAACACACAATGTATATTGTATAACACAGTAGACTATATAAAAACTTCGCTCGTCGCGCCCGACAAATTACAGTTTAGTACCAATACGCAGATGGTTAAGTCACTTTTCTAAAAACATAAGTTAATTTAGTTTTCAAAAAACATAAGTTAAGTTACTTTTCTAAAAACATAAGTTAAGTTATTTTTCTAAAAACATAAGTTAAGTTACTTTTCTAAAAACATAAGTTAAGTTACTTTTCTAAAAACATAAGTTAAGTTACTTTTCTGTTAAGTTAGTTTTCAAAAAACATAAGTTAAGTTATTTTTCTAAAAACATAAGTTAAGTTATTTTTCTAAAAACATAAGTTAAGTTAGTTTTCTAAAAACATAAGTTAAGTTACTTTTCTAAAAACATAAGTTAAGTTACTTTTCTGTTAAGTTAGTTTTCAAAAAACATAAGTTAAGTTACTTTGGCAAAACAAAAATGAAAAAGCACTTATAATTTCACAAAAAAACAATTTATTGCTACAGCTGTTTCGCCGTTAGGCATGTTGTCTGACGATGCCTAACGGCGAAACAGCTGTAGCAATAAATTGTTTTTTTGTGAAATTATAAGTGCTTTTTCATTTTTGTTTTGCCTTATTATGGAATTTCACCGAGTACCGACTGTAGTCACACTCAATTAAGTTACTTTTCTAAAAACATAAGTTAAGTTATTTTTCTAAAAAACATAAGTTAAGTTACTTTTCTGTTAAGTTAGTTTTCAAAAAACATAAGTTAAGTTACTTTTCTAAAAACATAAGTTAAGTTACTTTTCTGTTAAGTTAGTTTTCAAAAAACATAAGCTAAGTTACTTTTCTAAAAACATAAGTTAAGTTACTTTTCTGTTAAGTTAGTTTTCAAAAAACATAAGTTAAGTTACTTTTCTAAAAACATAAGTTAAGTTACTTTTCTAAAAACATAAGTTAAGTTAGTTTTTTAAAAACATAAACACACTCCTGCACACTCGGAACAAAATAAGTCTTCGCCCCTCCTGTCCTAAATAAACACATCCAAACACATTTTATCCCAATAATCGTTGTAACATTAATTGAGGAAATTCCAAGGCTTCTAACGGTGTCAGTGCGTTGTAAAAAACAATATTATCTAAAAGTATAAAAATAAATTGCACAGATAACTATATAATATTTGGTTGAATTACATTTCAGTTAGCGAGTATTAAAGAAAAATGCATGAATTAATTTTTTATCGGACATTTTTTTATACGACCTTTTGCTAAGCTACGCAAAATTCTAACTCTGGGGTGAGTGAATACGAAATTTTGTATACCGTTAAATTATAGATTTTTTTAGATGTATTTAGTATCACCGCTAATTTAAACGCTAATATTCTTATAAAGTGTTCTGTTGCTGAAACAATCAAATATTTCTCCCAATGTCAATCTTAGAGCTACATTCACCATCATCTGCATAGTTTGTCAAAAATGAATCGAATCAACGACATTTCATCAGCTATCACGTTTTGTAGATTCAACTTTACTGTTTTATGTTTGAAATTCCTCAGAAACACGGGAACAGTTGTACACTGATGGAATGGGCGCCAAATCAGGAGTTCACGAGTGTTTGGTATGCATTCACTGAATACGTTTTTAAATTAACACTATGTATGGTATGTCTGTCCTATGTAATATTTGAGAAACTCGTACACCAAATTGTAAACTCTCCATTTTTTCTTTATAACACGCTTTTGATCGTTACTTGGTTTTAAGTTGCCAAGTTGTGCGCTCTACATGTTTTTTTGTCAATTCATTACTCAGATTGATTCAAATTAATTGATAGGAAGCTGTGCAATTAACATGTTTTAAAAATAAACAATAAAACAAGAAATATTCACCAAAAGTGAGATATAACAACTGTTAATGGATGATAGCAGTCAGCACACTACATTGCGTGCTGGTATATAATAAACAGAAACACAAAACCCAATTACATTCATCCAACAGATAAACTACATTTTCTTGAAAAGTGTGTTTAGCCTCCTTGATTATGTAGGCTATAATATAGATTCCCCTTGGAAATGGACTTTAATAAATGTATTTTATGTTATACTTTTGCACTTTGTTTTTTTAAATATTTTTTTCCTTGTAGAAATTATAATAATTTATTAATTTCTAAAATAATTAATAACAGAAAATTAAATTATTATTATTTTACAAAAATTGCCTATTTTATGGTATACATGGCTAGCACATGCATTTCCAAAAATTATGGTAAATTAAAAATCAGCACTTAAAAAACATAACTATTATGAATGTTATCAAAATGGATCATTAAATAAATAGAAGTTTAAAATGTGAGTATATTCTGGATTTTTGAGCAATGGAGATTAAGTGCTACATATACAGTATGTTTCAAGAAAATAATCATAAGTTTAAAAAAAAATAATTAGATTATTTTGGGAATCCGGGAACAAATACGTAGAGATTCCAAAAAACAGGTGAAAAATGTAAACAATTCATAAATTTGAGGACTATCCATACTTTTGCCCCACAATAAGTGATTTTGACAGAGATAATTTTGATGGAACTACTCTCTGGCATTATTGTCTATTTAATATTGCTTTAGATCTGGGTCTAGCGTTGGGAGGGGATAGTTTGTTTGCGCTGTTGTCAAGTTTGGCGGTGTCTGGGGGTGGGTTACTTTCACTTTCCTCGCGTCAGTCGGAAACGTAACAACATAGCAGGGCTGCAGCTACCCCCACCGGCCCCAGGTCCCTCAGGTCCCGTTACCGTGCCAGACCTAAGGCAATATTAAATAGACAATAAGTTCTTTGATAATGAATAAAAATAAATTTTCACCCTTCCCCAACCAAATTTTGTCAGAAATCTAATAGCTGTCACTCTACATCAAACATTAAAATTTTTGAGCATCATTTTTTGTACCGGTAATAATACAACCAAATGCAACACACAGATGTCCAACTTTTGTAAATGAGTTTTTTTATGAGTATTAAGTTTTGTGCTTCCATTACTACGGGTTTCGTAGGACTCTCACTGTCTTGACGTAAAAGCATAAATAAATAGTAAATTTTCAGTCACCGGCAGACATTCCTTTCAATGTATACCATTGATAAAATAAATTCTTTTACGTCGTTACGGAATCTATTAAATTATATTCAATGTTTTACGTCTCTTATTGTAATTAATTTTTTTTTTTTTATTCTCGTGAAAACTACTGTAAGAATAAAAAACTACTACAAATAAAAATAATGTTTTGTCATCCAGTTTAAAATGTATAATTTATATTATACGATCGTTGACAATTAACATCATTAGCCGTTAAATAAGTTCAAACAGCTTTTTGAATTAGTTTGAGGTCTGTAAACCACAGAAGGAATTATTTTGATCAAAATAAAGTGATTTTTAATTTCTCAGTTTTTCCTAACCATCAGTGAAGTGTAAAAATGGGTCCATATGAATATTGTAGGGGTTTGATATTAAAAACAAAAAAAAAAAATGAAAAATCGGGATTTGTAAAGCACACCTAAACAACCAAAGCATAGGATTAGGGAACAGTTTGAAAATAGGGTCAGCTATTTGGGGACTTCCAAAAATCCAATACAATTATTCAATCAAAGAACTCTACCGCCTTCTCCTTATTCTGGATAATAAAAAACAACATAATAATTAAAGTGATAATGATCACTAAAAAATACGGAAGTTTTTGTGTATATACAATTTATCACGGTCATCCAGAATTACATAAAAATCGTTTTGACACACCTTTCCACACAGGCTTCATAACGTCTCTAGATCCAGTGACATTCCATGTTCACTCATAGCTTCCTGAATTCCATCATGCCAGCCTATACTAGGACGTCCTCTTCTCCTTCTTCCCGGACAACAATTTCTGGGTTTACATCCTAACATGACCGTACCATGTAAATTCTCTTGTTCTGATATCGTCTTTAATTTTATGTCTACTACTTTATTTAGATAGACGATCTAATTTACTAATTCCTGTAGATCCAAGTCAAAAGTCCATTCAATTAAAAGAAACTTTTTTCTTATTTTGTTGGGAATATCTTTCATACTTTACAGACATCTTCTAATGCTTTTAATAATGATAATATACATAAACTTTTTAAGAGGTAAAGTTTTTTGTTTCACATAATCAAATTTAATTCCCTGATAGCATTGCGGTCAAATAAATTCTGTGGTTTATGTTTGCCATCGGATATAATTTGGTTCCAAGTTTTGTAATAATCTGACCAGGATACAACAACTGCCAACCTCGCCTAAGAACTTTGCTCCTTTAAAACCAAACAAACTGCTCGTCGCTAAAAACGTCGGTAGTTGTCAGAAGGTAATGAAGTTAATCACGAAAGCCGTATTAGATTTATGCAAAATATTTTCAAAATTTAAATCAACCCTTAACTTGTTTCGCATGTGTTAAAAACTCGCCCAAATCGGAAACGTATTTTGATGAAATCAATTTTAAATGACAAGGATTGTGGTTGGTTTTTTATTAAACTAATTTTCGAAATTCGTCCTGAACTTTTATTTTATTATACTACAGATTTTACACTTTTTTTTCCCGGGAGCTCTTTACACTGCATTTTTGACATGATATCGATTACTCTAGTTCCACGTTCACCTTTCAGTTTGAGAACTCCACGAGCAATGTATATCAAATATGAGTTTCAGCGCTACTAGCCATAATGAAAATATCGCTTCCGGCTCTTCAATGAAATAAATGAAACACTCCCTTGACACCGCAATGTTTACAGGTTGTGTAGTAGTTTTGGCTATCTCTCGTGTAGAATGTTCAATATAGCTCCTTACAGATTACATTTCAACGAATTATGTACAAATTCAGAATTTTAATCTTATGTCAGTTACTCCCAAGTTTTAAGTTTGAAAAAATAGAAAGTTTTCAGAGGTACCGGTATATTCAAAATATGACCCTTTAACAAATTGCCCATCGTATGGTCCCTACAGACATACATTCTGAAAACCACTTGATGAAAACTCAGTACTGATTTTTAACCACGACATAACTTTCTCTATACAAAGTAGCCTAAATAAAACTATCACTTTGTCGTAACTTCCCTCTATATAGTACCGGTCAACATGAATCCTTCTAAATTTAATAATTTTGAATATGAAATTTCCACAAGATATATAAAACGAACATTTACATGCAGAATTTAAAAACTTAAAATTTTGATTTAATTTAGCGTTGGATATTGTGATAGTGTTTTAAAACCTCTTGAAATATTCAAGGAACAGATAATGATTCTGCACCTAATGTATCAATTTCAACTGTCTAATATATAAAAAATATAATTATAATAATAAAAACAAATATTTCCATACTGAACCTTGAACAGGCGTTTAAGCATGGATAGAAAGAATATAAAAGTCGTGAAAAAATACTCGTCAAATGGCGGTAAATAACTGTAACAATCACGATTGAATCATACTAATTAAAAGTTTGAGTTTTCTTTACAACAATTATTTCTATAACTCTATAATTTAAATTGTCTGAGATTTTTTCCAATATCTCTGACAAATTTATTTTCTAAAGAGTAACCTGTATTTTTATCATTGATTTCGATAGAAAAAACAATTTTATTCCCGCCGTTTCTTTGAAATTTATAACAGTTTAGGAGATTATAGGCTCTCAGAATGTATTTGAGAATAGATGGTAACATTGTAACTGTACATAGAACATTTTTCATACAAAACATTTTAAATTCTTACTAGATAATACACTGTAACAATTAGTATATGTGTATATTCCTAGTCAATTTAAAATTAAAGGATATTTATCCTGGGGAATGGAATTGTTAATAAACAATTCTAGTTTTGTTTTATTTACGTGTTGGCTTAGTAATAGTTGAGGTTAGATAATATTGTTGTATAGTGTCTATTTCAAATCTGTCAACTTTTCAAATAAAAAATACCCCAACTGAAAACCCCAAGACACGCGATCGAATCAACTCTAAATGGTTTAACTATTCAGTCGAATGTAAGTCCAATGATTTTTATAGATTTGAAAGTACGACCTTCGCATATTCAATCCAATTATCCAATCCGTGACGTTAAACCAAGTTTAATAACTAATAACTACCGTAATAATATACTTTATTAAATTCTTTAATCATAATAACTTTTTTTTATACATATAATTTTCTATAGGAAATACCTAATCATCTTAGTACTGATAGTTGGTGTATAATAAATAAATAAATATATTTTTTAATATAATAAAAAACAACAAACAAGAATAACAATATAAAACAAAGTTCAGTTTACACTATATACAGTTACATTACTCCCCTGCGGCTTGCTATGCCAAAGAGACAAGTAATAGAATAACACTAGTATTTACTTAAATATAAATATACGAAAATATACGTGTGTACAAGTACATACTAATGTACATATTATACAAACATACAGCCTCTACACGGACACATCCACACACTTATACAAAATACAAACACATTATACACGCCTAGTGTCAATTGGGTTTGTGCATGTACCAACTGAAGATGGACACTTGGTCGTTGAAACGTCGTTTTGCATATGTACGACACAAATAAAGTGATTTTTGTGGAAAATTGTGTTTTCATTCATTTGTACATCATACTCATTAACAAAATACAGGGTTATCATAAAATAATGGTGGGGTTTTGAATTACTTACAGCTGATGTTATTTATTTATCTAAATCGTCGTCTGAAACAGTTTTTTTTACATAACTAATAAATTTTGATATGTGCACCATTAGTCGCTCGGCAAATGTCCAATCGATAATCAAGTTCTGCCCAAACGTTAGTTAACATGTCTTTGTTAACGGTTGTCATTGCTTCATTTAATCCTGTTTCTGCAATAGCTGTATTTTATATGCGTGTAATTTCAGTCTTTTGTGTAAAACTTTGTAGATTGTTGTTTTTGGCACACCTAACTCTAGGCTTTCTAAGGTATTGACTTCTTAGGACTTCTGATTGCAGACTGTCTTGTAAGTTCAACTTTTTCGTCTGCTACACTTTGGCTGCCAGATGATTTCTGCTTTTCAACTGATCCACTTTCTTCGAATTGTTTGAACGTCGTATGTTATTTCATTTAGTGGATATTTTCTGTATTCGCGTCGAAATGCAAGTTGCACTGAAATTACAGACTTGAATTCAGCCAGAAACAAAACACACTTTGCTTCTTCTTTATTAGAGAACATAATAACACACTACACACAGAACACTCCAGAAAACACAAAACACACATACCACAACAATCCAAGAACTAATTTTGAGGTTACAACAGCTGTTAAACAAACTTTTGGGTTATATGCTATCAGCGATACCAATACAACACCACAAAATTTCTCTACTTTCTTCGTATGGATTAATGAAACCCCACCATTCTTTTATGATAACCCTGTATATTATAGAAAACAAAAGGAATGTAAAGAAAAGTCATATTTCAACTTTAGAATCAACGAGAAAAAATATATATGAAATTAGTGGAAGTAATAACAAATAATAATAAAATAGAACAGCTTAAATAATAGATACTAAAGGATACAATGAATAATACATATTTTATAAAACATCGCTTAATTATTCTTTATCATTTCATCGACTGTTGCTAAACAAAAAAAAAAAATTCTTAACACTGTTTTAAATATCTCTTGAGTTTTGTCTCAATTTAAGCGTGTTCGGCAACATAATAAAACACTTTTGGGCCTATAAATAAAAAGGAACGTTGAAAGTTTATTTCCCACCCGATTAACTTCAGACCTTATATTTCCTCGCATAGCCCTACTTCTGGTTAAGTAATAAAGTTGATAACTTCTTATACTGTATTTTCACTTCTTATAAAAGAAAACTTTTGAAACTTTAGACATAAAATGATTTCACAAAGGCAGAATGTTTCACTGGGTAAAAAATGGTAATAAAGCATGATTTTTATTCTTGATTTATATGATACGAATAAACAATTTGTGAGTAATAAACAGTGGATGAGAGGAAGCTCCACCACAGCCTTGAGTGTACAGTATCCTCGAGGTAGGAATGTGTCTGTGGTGGAGAGGAAAAGAGGGGCCCCACACTCTGTTTGTTGCGTTTACTTTCAGCTGTTAAACCCCAATAAAATAATATAAACCTGAAAATGCTTCTGTGTAAACGCGTAAATAAGAATACAATGTTTACAAAATTTTGTCATGAAGTTGTAACTGGAATTAAATGTAGCTAAGCAGTAATTTGTGTATCTAGTTTTCTTGAAATGGGTTACCGTCAAGTCAGGCTAGAGAAGCAAGTAGAAGGGAGGACACGCCCCTTACACCAGACACAATCCTAATCTGAGGCTACTGTATGTAAGCATGATATAACATCTGAAGGATTGAACTTACGCAGTTGGCTAGTATATATTTTCCACGATATTTTCTCATTGTTTTGTGCTACATTTGATCAACGGACACAATCGCAAATATGTGCAGCTGTTGTTATGACATATTACGAATAGGCATAATTAAATAAATTTAACAATAAATAGAGCCTCTATTGATTATAGATTAGTAAATTATTCATACTTGGTGTGCTACTTAGTATTAATACATTATTCCTTCAAAATATATGCTACATATAAATTTACACAAAATAACAATTTATATTATTATATAATACTAATAATAAATAGGAGATGAGCACGTACAATTTTTAAACGCAAGTATACAAAATGAAAAGAAGAAATAAATACTAAATTGTTTTGTTTATCACTAATAATTTAGTTTAAAATTATTGTAAGCTGCAGATCGTCGCCGTAAACATTAAATGAATTAGAATCAAATCATGAAAAAAATATTGTCATTCTTTCGATGACTTACGACACATTGTTGAATTTGATTGTGTATTTTCGGCTTAAAATATTTTCTTGCTAGCATTAATAAACAATATATTATATAGGCCTATATATATATAATGAAGAATACCATTTTTTACAAAAACTTGTTAGCCACATGGAGTAATAGGTAACGAATTAAAATTGAGTGGATTTTTTACTAGAATAAATTCCTGAATGCTCACTATTTAAATTTGCTTGATAACTTTTATAGTTTCACAGTAAACCGGCGACCACGCTTATTTTCAAACACACTGTACATCTACGCGATTACTACAATTATCTTATTCTAGGTACGTTGGGAAAGTATCAAACAATCTTCAAATTATATTCCTAAATTTGTTCAACCTTTTAGAGAATTCAGTGACTTTTCCTTGTGTAAATACCGTAAACGTCGAAGTACTGGTTGAAATAATACCGTTGCGGGATGTCCTGATGACGCAGGTTCCACGGTGTACACGCAATGTTATCTTGCACAACTAGCAACCGTCCTTGGCCCAAGGTAAGTCGCTTTCGAACTCTTTGGAAACGAAAAGTAGGAAATTATGCGGGACTTTGCAATACCGTAATATAAATTGTAAACGTAAATATATTTTTAAGTTCACACCATTCTGCTATGAGTACAAGTTAACTTTATTTAATATGCAGTAAATATATGGTACACTAATATTGAACTACATACACAAACCAAATATCAATAAAGCTCAACATTTAAATAGAGAGCTACCATAAGACTACAACTACAAATTACTCTATAAAAGGGAAAAAAATACTAAATAAATTTTGCTAAAATAGAGCATCTAAAGACCAAAAAAGTATTGCTTCACATCTCTCAAAATGCCGATTCGATTGTTAACGGTTTTAAAAAGGAAATTAACTATGAACGAAAACATTCGAATGTCTCAAATTCGCGTAAACGATATCGATCAAAATTTGGTAAAGATTTATAATCCAAACAAACTGTACAGAACCGAAAGCACAAATATACGGTACGGAGTTTTTAAATTAACCCTACGTAAAGTATTCAGTGGCGATTTATTTTATGCAAAATTTATTTAAAAAATTTGTTTCTGAACCGTAATAGTTTTTTCGATTGCAATTTTGTACAGGAGTTTAGGTCTTCATATTTCACTACAGTTTGAACGAAATAGGTTTAACAGATTTTGAGAAACTACCCAATTGTAACAACTTCATTTGTTTTTTTTTACCGATAAATCACGTTCCGGCATTTTGGGAGAGATAAGTTTTGTCTGGATCTTTAGAGATTATTAAACATGACAGAATAAAATGTGTTCTAACAGTTAACACAACTTCAATACCTAGTTTTGTGACATATTGAGCAAACTGAAAATACTACACAAATATTGTTTACAGGTAAACTCAGAATAGTATTCACTATACAACTATTTCAACTGCGGTTCTCCTATCATACACTGCTTGATGATTTGCTCTATAGTCTGTATATACTAACTTGGCTTCTGGATCCTTGGCCACCTGCGAGCAGCCGGATCCGTCCCCCGTCGCTCCCTTCCTCACCCAGCTGTTTCAGTGATGAGTCACCTACTAGCGTTACCACTGTACTGTTTAACTTTTTTATGGGAGACACAATTTAAAAAAATTTTCAGCATAGTTAAAATGTTTAGGAAAATATAAGGAAATTGATACTAAACTCGACACTATTCCGTTTGTAAAAGCCATTTATATAGCCATGTGTTTATTCGATACTTCATTTCTACTTAACTTTGTCAGGAAATTAAATAAAAACAACAATGTTGTTAAGCATGTATTATGTATTATTATCAACTTCAAAACTTGTTTGTACAGATTATGTATTCTAGCTTTCATAGAAACACTTGTCAAACACTGAATGTGTGCATCTGACAAAAGATGGCTACTGGAAGCGTAAAACTTAGCTAAAAAATTTAACTATGCTGAAAAAAATTAAAAATTGTGTCTCATAAAATAGTTTAAAAGTGCAGTGTTAACGCTAGTAGGTGACTCATCACTGAAACAGCTGGGTGAGGAAGGGAGTGACGGGGGGACGGTTCCGGCCGCTCGCAGGTAGCCAAGGGTTCAGACGCCAAGTTACTGTATACAGACTATATTCGAACTAAAATTTACAAGTCGCTCGCTGTTTATGGTTTTTGCGGTAAAATAATTTGGTTTTCATCAAAATTAAATAAAACAATAACGGTGAAAAAATAACACCGTTTTAGAAATCTGGAATTCAAATTACAGCAAAAATGCAGCTTTACAAAAATCGAAACTTTTTACTGTTACGAAAACATTTTCGGGTAAACTGAGACAACCACTACTCCATGTCCTGAACACCCTACTATTACCACGAACAACAGTCTTTAAACTCGCTTATCTTTGTAACATGTAAATGTGTAAATGTTGTGTGTTTGTTTCTATTAACTATTTGTTTTCGGACAGATTTAAATAAAATTTTCAACATAAATATCCAAGCATTTTCAATAATTTCTTCTTTAAAAAAAAAAAATAAATAATTAAAATACTCATTTTGAAGGCGATGGAGCAAAGAGACATTTTCGATAATTCCCAAAAGGCCATTCATTCTTGTTCAGAGAAGAAATTATACATTAAAATAAAATTTATTGATGGTTTATTGAGTCATATATAGAATAATTATTCATAATAAGAATTTTGAAAACAAATTTTTGGGCGAGGTGAGAAGGAAAATTGTGTATAACGTTTGAAAAATCCTAAGATGTTATATATAAATTAAATGTAGTATAATCAACGCTCATTAATTTCATACGTGGAGTATAATTTTCCAAAAAGTTTTGAATTTAGCACTCATTAAAAAAAATGTTTTGGACCCATTTTTAAACTTGTTAAATTCTTAACAACTTATTATTTTCCAGAGTAGAAGGTGAATTATTGAAATTTTTGTATTCAGGAGTCAATATTTCAACTTTTTACGATTATTTTTGAAGACTTAGATACATTCAGTATATTTATGTAATAACAAATTCGAAGATAATCAATTTTAAGAAATGTTTGACTTATTAACCAGTTTGGGGCCTACGTTTAAAAGGATAGAACACGTAAAATGTTTTGTAAGTTATAATCATAAAATATGATGCAAAGGTGATTTTTATGAAGAAACTGGGTTTTTAAGAAATCAACAAATCTATTTTTCATATTGCAGATTCATGAACTATCCCTATGTATTTGTTATTTTTCATTTATTATTTTTTATTTGTTATTTTTAAATATCCTTGGGTCAATTATTTGGAGGCAAATAAATAAAATTAAACGTTCGATCTGAGATAAATTTGACGAAAGGTGTTAGAATCGGATTTTGTAAAAATCAGTACTTTATAATTTTTGGGATAAAAATTGTTATTAATTTTGTTGAGGAAATAATTGTTTTGATGCTGTCAAAGTCCAAATAACTGGGGCTTCGGAATAATATCTGTTTGAAGTTTGGGCAGTTCCTTCAAACGAATTGATAAAATTCGGTATGTTGGAATATTTTGGGCGTATCCCATGAGTCATTTTTATTTGTTCGAATACTTGAAATTTGTAGATAGCTGTCAAACGGCTAAAACTCAAAATTTTAAGTTTTTCATAATCGCCTCTAACGATTTTGATCAAATTTTGCTAGAATGTAGCGTTTAAGAATATAAACTAAAGATTGTCATATCCCCAAAAGTGCAGGTTGGTAAGTTATTGGAGAAATTTTTTTTTTTTTTTTACATAATCTAAACTGTAAAAACTGTAAAAAACTTTTTTCAAAAACGACTAAACTGATTTTATTCAATTCATCGTAACATTAATTCGCAATAAATTCAAAAATTAACGTTCCAGATCAATCCGTCAAATCACAAGTAAAAGTTACAGTTCAGCAATAACTGACAAAAAACCCTTGACAGTTGTTATTACGATCATATTCGTTTTAGGTTTAGTATGAAGCAAGCTTAGACTCTATATTATCTATTAAAATATTTTTGAATTTATTTATATATATTTATTTTAAATTGGCCCCTTTTCTGTACCAATTTCCCACCCTTAACACGTTGGATGCTCGACGCCGACTTTAGTCGGCGTTGCTAGCGCTGCCATGAGGCGCGCGCCGACAAAAGTCGGCGCCGGATAAACTGAAATGAATTGACATAAACAAATTTAGCCATAGGTGATGGTATGTACTTATTTTCCAACAGTGAACGTGTTAAGAAACACACAGACTAAATATGATCATTAAAATTTTGTTCCCCCCCCCCACATATAAGTAGAACAAAGACATTTTAGGGGGAGATGAACACGAATATTGTTTTTGGTTTTGTAGATGGGTGAATGATAAAGTGATTTAAATGTTTTTTTCTTATTGCCGGCTATATTTAACATTCCTATATAAATTTATATTTTATAGACATTCTTCAACAATAAAAAACAACTAAACACATATTAGTTTCAGCTGATTAGTCTCTAAAGTCTTTACGATAGCGTATAATGCGTTAATTTCTATGACCTACATATCATAACTCTGGACAATACATTTTAGTTTAGGAATTTCAAGTCTACAGACTATGGTTTAATGAAAATGATTAAAGGCAATTTTTACAAAATCTATAATTTGTGTTTATCTTAGCCTACGACAGGTACTTCCAAAGTATATAACAAAGCATACATAACATAACCTCAATATACCGAATTCGGCCAAGCCGTTTCGTCACTACCCAGTCACCTGGGTAGACAAAATTAGTTTATCTGGTTGGTTTTGTCTGTGTACAATCTGTGCAGTGCCCAAAGGGTCGGGCAGATTTTTATGAAAAATTTTATGTGGGAATATTCTGGCAATATTTCGAAACTTTTTCTCAATTTTTGTATAACTCAAAATTTAGGGATAACTGCAATAGGACTAAAAATAAAAATTTTGATTTTATCTAAAGTCAACATTTAAAAAATCGGGTATGAAGTTGATATATATCAAGGAGGTGATTTCTTAAAATTAGCTAAATCAATTTTGTAAATATATTTGTGAAATATGAATAATAATAACTCAATCCAATATGTCAAATCCCAAGTATAATTATAATTACAGTTGAGGAATAATTGTAAATAAACCTAGACAGGTGTAATGAAAAATTCAATTTAACCTTAGAATAAATTTATGCACAAATGAAGCAATAAAAAAATATTTATATTGATTTTTTCTATCAGCTGCCCTTAGTTATTATGCCAACAATGCCAAACGACTAACCTCAAAACTCATTATTAACGACTACAGTTATAAACAAGTGTGGAGTAGGTGGCACGAAAAATGCGTACAACGAAAAATGCGTACAGCGAAATATGCGTACACGAGGAAACAACTCCAATTGACGAGGGTAAGTGGTAAATTTTATAAGCGAAATATGCGTACAAACCAGAGAGCTTCCAAGAACCCCAGGTCAGCTATCCCTTCACGCGGGCCGAAGACATTATTGCTAAGAATTCCATCTCTGGATGCGTCACTGGGTCACTCCAGTTGTCACTTTGCCTTTAACTGTCGTGGGGATAAGGTTAGGTTAGGTTAGGTTAGGTTTGGTTTGGTTACTTCCACTTTAAGAAATGTGGAAGTAACCGGTGAACTCCTAAAGGTTGTACGCATTTTTCGCCTGTCAAAATCTGACCTCATAGCTTACCCTCATCATGTGTCAAAACTTGATACTGTACGCATCTTTCGCAAGATTCCTGGTGTACGCATATTTCGCTGTACGCATCTTTCGTGTATTCGTGGAGTAGACTAAGAATGATTCATCCACACCATCGGATATAAGTAGTTTGGCGAAGTTTACCGGAAATCAAAAGCCAAGTTAGTATAGGCTTAATTATTTAATAAAATTGTTTAATATTTAATCTATTTTATTTTTAACTTTATTTGCAGATGTAGGATTAATTGTACGTGTAATTCGAGCAAAAGGTGCTTTTTGTTACTCTCGGTAAATTGCTGCGCTACGTTGAGCGTGGTTCAGGAATTTTTCGGCTCGAGGAACAAAGGGGCACTTTGCGCTTTTAAATACACAACTATTACAGTTTTTGTCGATTTAGAGGAGTTGTTATCAACGATCTCTGAACTCGAATTAGCAAATAAATTTCATTTGAATAAAAGCGAAGCGGGGAAGAAAGCGAATAAATGTTTTTAGTTTGAGTCACTTTGGTAAGAGAAAAATATGACAGAAGAGGAGAAATTTTGGTAAAAACAAAACTCTTGATTTACAGATTGTTTTGGCACGATCCTACGGCTAGATCTCTACTGATAGCCAATATGATTTTTAAATGTAAACAGACCGCAACATACCACTTTCAAGGATACAAAACCCCTATTTGAATACCAAACATTCGTCTAATTAGAATGGAAACGTTTGTTATTTATTTGTGTGAGAACTAAATTGAAATGACGTAATAGTAATGGTTGCCAAGGTTGACTGTGATAGGGATAGGTCGTGATGCTAGGCGAGCGCTCTGGTGGACAGAATGAGAACTTTAAGCACTTGACCTTGAAGACGGCTACTTCGGAGCCTTGACCTTCACATTACAACACAAACAAGCTACTCATAAACTATTGCTTAAAATTTGGGTAAATGTCTTCATTTAACTATATATTGTTGTTAAACAACGTAAGATTGCTTTATAAATTTGACGAATATTCGGACATACACATTCACTGCAGAAAGCAATATTGGGGCTTAACAATAACTTTCCAATCAAAATTTGTAGCCCATTTGGAAATTGGACTATTTACTTATTAGCGAGAATGTCATATATGAATGTGTTAATTAGGATGGCCCTCATGGAAATGACGACACTCCAATACGATGAAATGTAAACAGATCATACTGCATATTTATGTTTAGCAGTGTATACCGATTTAGCTCAATTTTATGTTGTTTTGGATCAGATCCCTCTCTTTCACCTTTACTATCAGGTATCTTTTGACCAACTCTTGTTCTTTCCCGACCCTGGTGCTATTAGATTATTCGAGGGCTAGGTGTCTTTATTTTATGTTCTTTTTTTTCCTTTATAAAAGACGACGGTAAGCCCAGAGGTTTTTTGGCTTCAATAAGGAATGAAATCAATAACATACAAAATCGGCTTGTAAACTTCACAGTTGGGGATTTTAAAATTTAAAACACTTGTTCATGGGGGATAACTTTTACCTGTAAAACAGTCCACCTATTTACACAACATAATTGTTAAAACATGATATAAGAAATCACAAATAACAGAAATTTCAATTAAATTACATCGTTAATCATTTCCTTTCTTCATTTGCACCTTAGAGCCATGTCATACGAGCGCTATTGCCGTCGAGATAACGTCGCTCCAACTCGGCAATGGGGTTCTTATGGAGCAAGTCATACGGACGCTAGTGGTCGCGCGGCAAATGCGTCCCGCTGGCGCTAGCGCTCCGTATGACAGGGACCCGTAGACGACGATAAAAATAAAACTCATTAATTATTTATCATGTTTGGCGTAGTTAGACAAGAAAATTCTATTATATGTTTAAAAATATTATACTTTTTCCAAATGTATAATAAATAATAATTTTAAAAAAAAATTAAAAACTTTATTAATTGATCTTTGGTTATACAGTAGATGGCTAATCTTTAAATGTACGATCTATTAACACAGGCTTGTATTTGTGTCTTGTTTGTCAAATAGAAAGATTTAAACAGATTAGAAAGCGTCATTGTTATTTATATTAGGCCTACTTTAGGGAGTTGCGGATAGAAATTTATTTTTTAAAGAAAGACGACATTTATATTTATTTAATCATGGAATTTTTAGTAATTAGTATTCTTCTCAGCATGGCTACATTACGTAGTGCAAGTATTTCAAATTATTTGACAAGATATTTAATTTCACGTTTGTTTCTTGAAAGCAGTCCAATTTTACTTTTTCATAACGTGGCGAAATGGTATAAAATGGGGATTCTACATAATCTAGGTTTGAAGATACAAGAGTCCTGTGATTTCTTCTATCCTCTCTAAATCAAACTAACTAAGCATTCTTTCGACTTATACTCCTTCTGTCAGGGAGAGAAGATCTCTAGGTTGATCTTCGTCTAGCAACACCAAGATCCCTCCTGTAAAGCTTTGTTGACCTCGATACTTCTCCAAATTTCTGGGTGTACCAGTATGGTCACAAAATTTAGTCTTCTTACTGCATAATGGAAATTTACTCTACTTACCTAATAGACACAGCACATGATATTATGTCTTACGCTTAATGAACTTAATCTGATGGTCGGTCACGATACTTGTCAGAATATATAACTGGATAAAGAACGCATCTCGAGGATTGAGAGGATCAATCAATGACATTTCCCTTAGATAATGTGCTCATCTTATTCTATATACATAGTCAGTCACATTGCCATTCTCAACAGATATGTATCCACTCATCGTCGTTCACGGGTCTTGTTATACAGTATAGTCACATATTAACTTCTTGTTGACTCCGTTAATAATATCAAATCTGTTATATTTAGGACATCCGTGCCAGAAGCACCAGTGATAACTCACAGCATGCCTAACTCGAGAGGTCTCAAGTCAGGCGAAGGACTGTTTGCTCTACCTCTTTTCGATCTGCGATGCTTTCTATAAGTAATTGCATTGTTTTCGAACACCTATTGATATTTCATTAAGTAATTGTATTCGTATACACGCACAAACTGTCGATAAGAAACTAATTGCAAGTAGTTTAACAGAAAGAATCAACATCGGCAGTTTTCAAAAACTCATTCTTGACCTTTAGACAAACTTTTATTATGTTCATATCCGAACCATAGTTTTTTTCAATTCGTTAAAGTCAAACAATTAATCATCTTTCACTCCCTCTCTTACGCATGCCACTTTTAACAAACCCTTTCTAGTTTTACGCTTTATAGAGTCCTTGCCATGAAAAGAAACTCAACATATAGAATTGAGGATCTCTCGTGTGATAATGAATTGAGGGAAGTATCCTTTCTTTAACGCTTTCAGTAAAAACATTTTTGGAAACGCAGACGGAAGTGATGCCACAAAGTTCATTCTGTCAATGACTCTAAAAAAAAAAACCTCTGTGTTCTTTACAGAATCTATTTACATACACTATAGTTATCATTGTGAACGTGAACCTTTACCAGATTAGATTCATGAACACAGATATATTGGAAGTCCTCTTAGAGTTCTCCTGCTACATGGAGTCTTGTGCACATCTTATCTTAGCACCATGATTCATTCTATGGTCACACCCTGACAAGGACTACCTTTACCCATCTTCCACCCCATATTGCAACGCGATACAATTGCTGGTGTTAAACTACATACTATAATACCAGAATTGGACTAACCTAAGACAGGATTAACTACTGAAAACGTGCTCTCTGATTCCCTTAGAGGTCTAAATTATCTTATCCCTCTTAGACCAATACCCATCCTAGGTAGCCAGTTTTTAATGAGTTAATTATAATAAACTGATTTGGAGGACGTACATTTAATTAAAAAAGTAAAGGCATACATCAGCGAAACTATCCAAGAAAATCTAATGCTGGCAGCCTATTAAGATACACCACTCAATATATAAATATAGGTAAGGCGGTGGGACATATTACTTTGGACCTTTCCGAGAGTTTCGAGAACGACATTTCCCGAAAACTTCCTCAATTAAGACAACACCAATAAATTAACTAAATACATTGATGGGACTCATTAGAAATGGTGTCGAAGTATTCCGCGGCACTTTCTACAGGAATGAATACCTATCTCATACGTCATAGGTCTTCCGTCTCGATCAGCTGATCCCAGCCTTCTAGATATTATGTGGCGGTGATCCCGATTACAATTGAGATTGCAATCCGGACCGCAACCACAATACGTCAGAACTCATGTTCACTGAACTACACTGTTGCAACTATTTTTCAGCTCTCCCTTCAATACTTTATGTCTAGCATTTGAAAATCTGGCCACTTAAGAGTGGTTATTTTAATTAAAAGATTGAAAACAGTATCTGCTGTTTCGCCGTTATAGCTTATACTGTTGTTGTTCTCAACATGCACAACTTTGATCTGCACACATAGTAATCTGTATACAATGTGAATATCCTTATACTCACTATGTCACTTGCACAGCACCCTTGACACC
Source organism: Aphrophora alni (assembly GCA_963513935.1). NCBI lineage: Eukaryota > Metazoa > Arthropoda > Insecta > Hemiptera > Aphrophoridae > Aphrophora > Aphrophora alni. The sequence goes on along the minus strand of OY740769.1, from coordinate 130,568,638 downwards.
TTGCTTTATAATCGCCTCCCCTGTCTTATCAACTTGCACTCTCTGGCAGAGATAAATCTGTCAAGTATACTATCGGTATAGCATCTTATTGAACGAGTACAGTATATGTTGTTGGCGTTAGCGATTTAAGTTGAACACCTCTTAGTTCTAACGACCTCTTTTAGATTTACGACCTTTACAGACTTACCTTTATTGCGAAGTATGTGAATCATCTGAATATTGAGTGTGGTCAGAGTGATGCCCATGTGGCGTGTTGCTACTTGATTCCTGAACATTGGCCCTTTGATGTTCGCCTCTACTAGCCACGATCGTGATGTTATCGTCCATTCTCGTTAGGCAACTTGATCATAGTGTTGACGACATTGTTGGGTATAGTCAACTTCAGTACTGTCGAACTTCTTTATAAACTGTGACTTAAGTTCTGTAATGATGCACGGAAGTGTCATGTCCTTAGTAGGAAAAACTGAGATCACGATCAACATTATTTTTAAAACATCGTTTATCATGTTGTCTTAAATCCATCCATCTTCTTCTCATCGAATGTGTTGTTAATAAACATGTTAACTCTTTCTACCAACTCCTCTTTCTTTTATTTCGAATAATCGCGTAAGTTAAGCTCTTTGGAGAAAAACCTGAGCTTAAAATTTTTTTTTTCCTTTTTATAGAGCCATTCTTGACTTTGGATGTGTTTCCATTGTACATATCAGTCTTCACATGATGTATCTAGTTCTTAGGGTGTCGTCCATTACACAATGTTTCATACGATCTACCCCCCCCCCATTCAGAGTAAGTATTTCACGTTAAATATACTGCTCTAATTGGGATTCAAACCAATGAGGACAGAATTTGAAACCCTTCTATAATAGTGAAGTATTACAAATACGGAGGAAAAATTGTACGTACATTTTTGTATTGTACTCAACCCAAAGTTATAAATTGTAAAAAGTATACTGAATTTTTACTGTTTAGACTTTTAAAGTGATTCATGCGTTTATCTTCTGGAATTATGGTAAGGTCAAGTTTGATAACCAATTCCCACAGTATCATTTGCAGTTATAACAGATTCGGTTTATTAGATCATTTGTTTTTCCTTTTGTGCAAATACTTTTTAGAAACGGATCAGTGATTAACAAGTTTGCCTTATATTACAGTGAACCAAAAATGACGCCTAATTATTACGATTGGAGGACATAATGATTTCGGCATGTCCAAGAGGAAGAAATATTTATAGTTAGCTTCTAAATTCACTAACAGTTACCACATTTCGTTGCTTCTATTGGTACAACTTATGTAATTGTAAATGAAAACAGTATATTTCATCATAGCAGAGCTAATCTAATAATAGACGACGCATAGTGTATGCATGATGTGATGTGGTTTAGTATTCTGTACAACTGTGTTAACAATCATGTTTACAATGTTAGCAACAGTACGTCTAAAACTTTAACACACACGTTGAAAGACGAACGAAAACTTACAATTATATTCATGCTATAAATAGTCTAGGTTTTTCAATGAACAATTTAAAGTAACGTGATAAATTCTTACAGAAATAACTCTTAAAAAATAATTTTATACTCAGCATTCAGGTGATAGGTCGCGAATTTCTATTGCTGTTTTATGTGTATCCCGCTTGCTCTCGACCTAGACTGTGACTTTAATAAATACAGATAGCCAATTGCACAAAATGAGCTATTACAAGCTCATGTAGGGCATACTGTAGATAAGAACTTCTACCGAAAAATCGTATCAAATCGCTGTAATTTTGAAATTTTTCGATCATTATTTATTAAACATCTTGTTTAACAATTAGTTAAATCAACGTAACAACTAAATTTGATTAAAAATCACATAAAATTTTGTCTACAAGAGTTAGTAGTGCTGATTATTGTTCAATTTCTATAACTCTTTAATTTTTTATTAGTTTGTACATAAATGAATGTAGATTTTCAAATCTGTACAAAACTATCTGGGATGTTATAGGACAGACTTACAGACTTAAAAACGTTATCCCCGAAAAAGAAGTTATTGAAATTTGTATACAGACTGCCATTTTGAAACTTATCGGACGAGGGAATTGGTGCAAATTTTGGTCTCAGGAGTTATTATAATCGCAACAGCTACAATTTTTATATCCGAAATTCGTTAACAAGACATATATAAATTGATACCGGAATATTTTCCACTAAAAACGAAAAATCTAGAACATTAGTTTAAGTATTTATTCGCGCTCAATAATCACGTAAATATCGAATTTTATGAGAATAAAATTAATTATCCAAAAAATATAATTATCATAAATATTCAAAGAGGAGAGAAATAAATAACCTAACCAAGATTCGAACCTGTGATCTTCGGATTACAAATTCAAAATGTTAAAGGTGAGTCATTTATTGTTGATAAACGAACTAAATAAGATAAACTATACAACAAAACAAAAAAGTTAGTTTAAAATGGATTTTCAATGATACAATAAGAAAATATCAAATTTCATCAAAACCGTATGACAATTGTTTTAAAAAAGCTTTAACACACGTTGAAAGACAAACGAAAACGCAAAGGATGTTTGAAAACCCTGATACAACACTTTCACATAGTTAAATTACATTTCAAATTTTTTAAATTTTACGCCCAAGGATTTCAGAGAAAGTATAGAAAGATTTTTGGGTGTTAGTCACAAAAATAAGCATTTATTTTTTTAGATAATAAGTCTGAACCGGAAAAAATTCGACATTTTGTCATCTTCAAACTTTATAATCGGAAAACACAATATCCTAGCAATTGACGCACGAAACAACACATTAATTCCCAATAGGAGTTTAAGATGACAGTTTTTGGCATATATTTCAGTTCAAAATCAATCTGTTTTTGTAAGACATCAGTAGACTATTTTATTGTGTGGTTTAAAGGCGAAAAATCTCTCGGTTATCATCGCCCTATGAAGAATAAAAGATAAAATAAAGACCCCCCCCCCCACCCTCAACCCTCAAATATTCTAATAACGCCAGGGTCGGAAGAGAGACATCTAACCTAAAATTACAGGGAAAAGGGTGTAGGGGTCCAGATAGGTTCTTGAGAAAGTGACAAAAAGATGCATCAGACCTTTCTCTAAAGCTATTTAAATTTATTCTAGAGATTAAAAACGTCAAAAACCATCTAAAACCCATGTCGACATTTTTGTATCATCACAATACTTCTCTCATTGTTTAGTAAATTATATATAATAACATTAGTTCTTTTATTAAAATATAATTTTCCACATTTCAAAATCGCCAGAAATCCACCCCCTCCCAAATTACAGGATGTTTAAAACAACCATGATTTATTTCTATTTACCAAAACATATTTACTTGTTACATAATTGTAATAACATCATTTCCGATAAAAAAGTTAAACAATTAAATAAAACAATATAATTACTATACTACTAATTGCATTCATGTCAAAGGGTAGCTCTAGAAGGGAAAAACTTAATGATTGATATGTAGCATTGAAATGTCAACTGATATGAGCTTAGCCATGAAAAACTTAGTTACCGGTGATGGTCTTATGTAAAGTGTAATAGGATAATTTGTAATATATATATACATACAGGACAGGGTGTCCCACGAAGAAACTTTCTACTAATGAAAATAAAGACAAAGTTCATATGAATTTTGCCCTAAAATTGTTAGTTGTCTATCTAGCAGCCATTTTGTGTTTAGAATACAAAAAAAAATCATATCTTTTAAACGCCAAATGAAACAGAATTAAAATTTTGCATTCTACTAAGTCCTATAAAGACCCAATTTGAGAAAAAAATATCAACTGATTTTCTTTATTATTTTCAAAATGGCGGCTGTTTAATATAGAAAATCTCGAAAACCCTTAATGTATCAAAAAATGTACAAGACTCAAGATAGTTACCTCTTTTAACGAAAAATAAAATGTTAAAAATAATTCTCAACGTCAAAGAATTAATCGCGTTATCGACAAAAACCGATTTTTAAAAGTTTGTATTTAGGTTTTATAGACTTTATTTAAATCAACCTATTTCAGAACTACAACAAAATTTTCGTTCTAGGCTAAAATTGGGTAATTATAAACAAATATCAAGAAATTAAGTTTCCAGTTTTTGTCGATAATTTGATTAACCTTTGACGTACAGAAAAAGTAAAGAATTTTTTTTTATTTGTAGTTAAAAGGAAAAACCGTTTCGTCTCTTGACATTTTATGTAAAATTAATAACGGATTAAAGATATTCAATGTTAAACGGAAATCGATTGATAATTTTTCTCAAATTGGGTCTTTATAGCTGGGCCACTTAGTAGGATAGACAATTTTAACTGTATAATTTCCCGTTCAAAATATGATTTTTTGTTTGTTTGTTCAAAACGCAAAATGGCGGCTAGATGGACAACTAACCATTTCAGAACATATGTTCATATGAACTTTTTTCTTCATTTTCACCAGTATAATAAATAGTCAAAGTTTCTCCATTTATCGTAGGACAGCCTGTATATATACTGTCTATTATATTGTTCATCTTCATTTGTTTAGGGAGAAATGAAGGTCCCGGACACTTAATCCACAACGGGCATAATATACTCAAATCTTTGGGACAATAGTAAGGAAAGGTTTTATCCCAGAACTAAGTACAAATAGTAGTAGGCGTTACCCATTGTTCTCTGCTGTTAAGTTAAGTTGTTAACACACCCGCCTTCGGGAATTAATTTGGTGGGTAAGTGGGTGATCCTGTCCCATGTCCGTGTGGCTTGCTCCTCCAAAGCTCATTATTTACCCTCCGGTCAGAATCTTCCGTCAGAGAACTAGGACTCGGAAAAGATCATGAAAAAACATGACCTATCTGAATACATAAATAAATAATCTGACAAACGATAATAAACTATGTACTCAGTTTGTAATGGCGAGCAAATAAAATGATAACTCCTCCAACCAGGTCGACATCTGGGATGCTCGTTATTCAGAAATAGATCAGCATGAAAATATTGTTATTATTACTTTCATGTTGTTCAATAACTTTAAAACAAAAATTACAAATAACACTAATAAAATTAAAATAATCCTTAATAATAACAGTTACAAAGAAAACTGTAATGTTTATACAAAAATAAGACAAGAAACAAAAATAAAAAAAAGAGGTTTTCTTATAATAACACATATAAGAGGTTAAAATTAATATTACAAATTTTCATAATTTAATTGTAATTTTACAAATACAGTATATTTTTTATTATATTGTATACTAAAAACATAAAAATAATAATGCTATTAACAATGTATAACATAACATTATAGTTACAAATTTTCATAAAACATAACTTTCTCCTAATTCTAGATATTAACACGCCCTAACATTCGATCAGCCAGATACAAAACATGTAATAAATACTTTATTCCTTCTTATTCAATATTTATATACAATTTCTTGATGGTTTATAATCACTAAATTTCTTTATTGGTTTTTAATTTATTGCGTTTAATAGAAAATATGAGCAGATAAAACATGGAATAACCTGACAAGGCACAAGACGTACATTATTAACCTGTACTGTTCATTCTGGGGTTTCAAAAGTTTGCTGAATCAACTGAATCACTCCCACTTTGAATCTTCTCTTCTGTTCGGCCGTCATGTTCTCAATATCTGGCAATAAACTGAACAAAAATTGTTTATCCGAATTCGTTTTATCTTCTTCTCTCTTCGACTCCAAGTAATCCAGTATAAGATTATCTATTATCTCCGATGGATGGTTGACTCTTCGTTTTTTTATATTCCTCGGTGTATGTTCCTGCTCCTGAACTCGTTTCATCTCTGGAGCTGGCAACGACACAGAGGCATCGTCATCATCAGTCTCGTCACAGATATCAAGAGATTCTGAAGGAGTTGATGCCAATGGTTGTGACAAAGTATGAACGACATCAGTCTTGTGTTTAATGAATGGTAATAGGAACTGCAGGTTAGCATCAAGGTAGTACTGTTTTCTGTACCTGGTAGGATCAGAGAGTTTCTTGCGGCAATTCCGTGCAAACACTGTGCGGAGGTTCTTCCATCTCTCTTTACAATTACTTACTGAAACGAAATACAAACACAGATTAGAATTAAGGCTAAATGAAACAACTTGTACTCGCAACTACGAGCGTCAAACCCGTGTAGTATCTGTGGCAAAGAAAACGTCCACTACTATTTTAATCTTAAATTTTCTTTTTGATAAATTCAGGGTTTTTTTTCTTTTTTAAAGATAAAATAACATCATTATTATTTATCGTAAATAATCAGAGTTTGTACTACCACATACAGAATAATAATCTGACATCGTTTACATAATTTAGTGTTGTATGATAATGTATTTAAAAAATCTGACCAACAAAAGTTCTACGTAAATAATTTTTAAATGATTTGTTAGTAAAATGGTAGAATTAAGAGTATAGACCTTTTTCCAAGACGATGGAGCGAAAATTATTCATCTGGGAAAAAGATTTTAAGAAGAATACATAACTCGGTCATGGGAATGATCAATGGATAATACGGCACAACTATGGACTCGCACTGTTGTATGGAGAAATCTTTTGTCATCTCAAAAAGAATTCCGACTTGGAGTTGGATGGTGATGGTGTGACCAGCAACGCTAGACTTATGGGGATCCAGGATCGATTGTGAGTGATGGCGAAAACCCCTGAAGGAGGCCAAGACCCACTACTGTAATGAGTTCCAGCACTAGGAAGTACTAGTAGGTATAAATGGACAGGTTTCATCTGAGCTGTGAGCTGCGCTTGGAGGGGAGGTACAAGTTTGTAGTTCGAGGCCGCGTGGGGACAGAGGCATTGTAGGGGAAACAGTCAGCGCCGGCTACTGTCCACGATCCAGCGGTCTTGCAGACATCGTTGTTAGTACCAACACCCAACCCAGACTGAGGCGACCGCTTCCCCCACCACCTCACTGCTGCTTAGACCACGCCTAGACCCATTGCGCACCCAACTCCACAGCTCAGATGAAACCTGTCCATTTATAAATATTTACCGGTATAATGATCACATTTCTAACGACAAAAACTAAATGTGACCATCAATTAAAATAATTTTAATAAAAGAGTAATACAAATTACGTTCTTCTTATAATTTGGAGTTCCGGAATGATTACAGATAATTTATAAAAATAAGGCGACATACTATTTTCGATTAGATATATTTACTATTAAGATAGGTTTGACCGGAGTAATAATGAAATACCATGTACAAAAAAAAAAAAGAAAAAAACAGACATTCTAGAACGGAAATAAAATATGTTATAGAAATACTCTCGTTACATAACTACAGGGTAGAAATAACGTTAGGACATGAGGTTATGATTGCTACACAAGTGGAAAGTCAGATTTATATAATGTTAGATACAATTAATTTCTAACTCTCTGAACCGTGGGGTTGACATGTCACACTTTCTCCAACAACAGTGTTGCTATCGATGTGACAAGAATAAACTGTTCAAAGACTTAAATCGATACTACAAGGCAATTAAAGCAATTATAACACAGATGACGATAGTGAAATAGATACTGTCAATGTTGCCAGATTGTGGGAAATTTCGCGAGACGGAGGGAGATTTCACGTTACTACAAATTGGAGAACAATTTTGAGGCAGAACTTTAAAACTTTCGAACCTAAAGTTTTTTTAAGTACGACTTTGAGGGAGAGGTATGATAAACATTGTTATTTCAAAATTTCTATGATAATTGTGACCATATTCAAAGGAAATTTAGATTAAAAAGTTACAGAATTTGAAAATCCCTTACATTATATAAGTGAATCTAATTGTCAGGGCTTGTAAATAATGCTCCTGACTTTTTCATGCATGCTCTGTAAAAAAAAGTAAAAAAATATCGAAAAGTGGATAATTATTTTTAGTTTATGTGGAATAACTTTTTTCTCTTCAATTTCACCTAAGGTAATAATCTAAAACTCACCAAAAGCATGATATTGGTTATCTTCAAACGTTGTGACAACATATTGAAAATATTAAAACAATTTCCATTTTTACGTCCAAAAATTAACAATAAATAAATACATAGTATTTTTTTAATTCTTCATTTTTAAACGTTAATAATAATCTACTGAAACAAATTATACACAAAAAAATATTGTTAGTCAAATTACTATTGTTTACAAGAAAATACATGAACGTTACTTTCATATTTAAAATAAATGAAAATTTTTAATTTTTATTGTTAAAATAGATTATTGAGATAAAAATGAAACCAAAGTTTTCAGTTAACGAATAATGTTCCATGAACAACACCAGTTAAAATTCGTACTTAGGCGGTTTTTAAAGTCTAATACGGCTGCTCAACAATTGAAGATCGCAATTTTCGACCGGTTTCATGGGATTTATAAGTAATCTTTTATAAATGAAATTTACTTTTACTAAACATATATAAATAAAGTTGTAATGATTTTTAACTTTGTTCAGAGTAAATGGCCTGAAGACAGATAAATATGAAGCCCTTTCCGGATAAAAAAAGAAGAAAATCGCTTATACACGAGATTTCGTTTAAGAAACCTATTTTATTACAATTTGTGACAGCTGGAATTGTGAAATGCATTAATACTTGTCACAGATATATAGGAGGTTTTATGTTTATCTCACTATCTCAATCCCTTCATAATAAGATATCACCCACTATGACTTTACGATATTTTGTAAATAAGCAAATAATATTGAAGCGCTTTCGGTTCTGTTATATTTAACTCAATGAACTATCATTAGTAATTAGAGTTAACATTGAGTTAATATTGAAGTTCAAAACTGTATATTCATTTCCGTTGTTGTTATGAACAATGAATTGAGAGCAATATTACTGTATATACATGTAAACTGTAGAAACAATCAGTGACGATCTTAAAAGTGTAGGATCACATTGGAAACTGAGTGGAGGGGGAAGATACATTTTTAAATTGGAACAAAGATATTTTATTTTTCAGCATACCATCCATTCTACAGTTGAAAATATTAGACATGAAGTGGGCGGAGCAGATAAGAGTGACACACAGGGCAACTGATTCGCTGCTAATCAGCCACACATATCAAAATTCCAAATGCAGATCCCTTGCACAGCTTCTTGTCTAATATGTTTATCTACACTTTCAAGCTTTTGAGAAAAATAGAAAAGTTGTCCATTTTATTAAAAATAAACAATTTCGTATTGATAAATTGAGTACATTAAAAAAAGCTTAATTTTGGTGAATGATTATAACAATTTGATTTATATTTAGAGAGAAAGAATATTTCTGATGTATGACCAACTTACGCTTATCAACTTAATTATATAAACACTATGGAATTAAACACTAGTCTACTGCGCTTTAGTGATGGTTGGTGATTTTCTCACAATGTTTGTAAAATACCCTCGTTGGTTGTATTCAAATTAATAAATAATAAAACTTCATTGGCCAGACGTGATTTTATGACTAATTTGTATTCTTTCCGATACGATAGCTAACATCTCTCTAAAGAGTGTTTGTTTAATATCAGGAATACAGTATTGTGATTATTATTATCAATGCTTATTATTATCTCTTGTTCTGTCTACAAACACTTGGAGAGATATTGTTTTTAGTTATTGAATTCATTATGCATTTACTAGAACACTAATAATAACTGTAAAATAAAAATAAAATGTCAACACGTATTAAAAGGAGCTGGATGTGGAATTTGTTCACTTCTGGTATTATTACTGTTATTTGCAATTTGTACAACAAAATTCCTATAAAACTTCTCAACGTCTAAATTGAAGATAAACATTTTATCAGCAACGACAATTATTGTTATGCTGTTTAACATCATACGCATACGAATGATGTTATACCTATCACAGTGGGATTGTGAATTTTTAGTAGGAAATCACAATCACTTGTTAATATTATTTTGACGTATGTAACAGGGTTCAATATTTTAAATCACTGTTAATGACGCTTTAAAATAGCTGTGATTGGTAGCAGTCACTACTTTCACCATTAGTAGTTTTCCATAAAAACTGCGCTTTGTCAGCACTGTGTACAAAATCTATCATTAATGTATTTTGAATGACGATAAGTATGAGTTATTTACTTGTAAGTGTTACTATAATTACTAATGTTTTCATTGGAAGTATCGTATTGTGCTCGCGTATGCTTCAATCAATTGATTAGTCGCCACTCGAATTTATGAGACGACTTACACGCCTAAGCTTTTAATAGTCAAACGCAGTGTTCAGTCAATATTTCGTAAAAATCGATCGAAAATGTAAGACAGCTAGAATGGAAAATCAACTTCCAAAAATATTTCTTTTCCTGTATTTAGTAAAAAATCAATCAAAAATGTACGACAGTTAGAAACAACGGAAAAACGATTTCTAAATTATTTCTATTCTTGTATATTTAGTAAAAATCAATCAAATATGTGCGACAGCTGGAACAGAAAATCAAATTCTTAAATTATTTCTTTTCCTGTATTTAGTAAAAATCAACCAAAAATATGCGGCAGCTAGAACAGAAAAATAATTTCTAAAATTATTTCTTTTCTATGCTAACGTATAAATTTAAAGCAAAAAATTGTAGGTATAAAAATACATGAAAATCGGACAACTTGTTCAAAGTTATCGCGCGGATGAACATATAGATAAATGAAAATGAAAATGAACGGAATGACCTTCTCGGGATCCATTGCACATATAAATATAAAAAGTTCTAAGCTGGACAGATCAAAAGCTAATTGCATCAAAATCAGTGCCGTAGTTCGTATTTAGAAACTGACGGCCATCAAAATACTTCTTAGCATTTTCATCTGCTATTAGTTTTAAACTATATACAGTAATGCCAATTTTTATGTTAGAAATATAAAATTTATACAATTACAAAATTTGTATTCTAGTTATATATCACCTAAAATAATACCTTAATTATATATATATATATATATATATATATATATATATATATATATATATATATATACAATTATATATATATATATATATATATATATATATATATATATATATATACAAAATAATAACTCACCTGTGTCTTCAAATTCGGAAGCGATTTTGTCCCATGCCTCATCGATTTTCTCTCTTCTTGCGTGATCAGGATTGGTAAAATCATACAAACACGGATTGCTTTCAACACTTTTAACGAAATTAATATTGAACAACTGGTCGAACTTCATTTTGGAGAAACTGAAACATAAACGGTCGTTCAGTTGCGTCTCTCAGGCCGTCTAAATGATCAATACATGTGTTGTTAAGAGTCGGGTTGCTTGCGTCAGCTACGTTGTCAGATTGCTAGGCGATGTTGCCAAGTCTACCACGACGGGTTTCGTCGACAATAGCAAAGATTGTAACAGCATGGAAGGCACAAATTAGTTAATTTCGTTACACTAAGGTGTATTCTGAGTATTTATTGGTTATTAAAATCAAACCAACGACAAAACAATAACGATTACGCAGAGATACGAACAACCGATACATTTTCCTTCCTTGTATAAAAATTGACCTAAAAATTGAGCTTCTGATTTTCTGGCTGAAAAATGGACACCAACATAAATAATGTTTTGTGTGTATACTTTACAGGCGAAAATCGTATTTCCTTATCATCGTCCACTAAGCCATTTAAAATAACAACCCATATGCAGTAGCAAATCTGGCAAACCAACGTGCTTACAGACACGTACACACAGATAACATTAATGGTAGATACTAGCATATCTCTAGAAAATAAGCTAATGTAGCCGTTCTCGCCCAGCAATGATCATTATCCACCAAATATCATTATTTGGACATTGAGTTTACAAATCATAAATATATTTGTATTTTGTTTGTCTACTCTGCAGCATGCGTTTTACAAAGAACTGGAGAGTTTTAAAAAATCATTGTTTGATGTCCTACAAATTCAAAATGACGACAGTTTTTAATTAGTTTTCCCTCACCTTTTTGGAGTAATTGAACTTTTAATTCACTAAATGAGTTCTAAAGAGCACCAAATTAGGTTGAATATACGGACAGATTGCAGACAGGTTGGTGACAGGACCCGATGAGGCTAGAGAAAGAGCACCCGTCACGTTGAACAAGAGTCACAATGCATTGTTCACTGAACAAAAAACTCAACTTAAGCGAGAGGGATAATCCATCGTGCGGTATAGGTGAGGGAAGAACGAGACTTCACATCATTTATTGAAAGTGTTCCGGCTAAGAGCGCATCCGGTGGGAGGTGATTGGAGCTGTAAAAGATATATAAGAATCTTCAGAACATTCACGTTGGTCACAGATATGTCCGGTGAGAAAGTTACAATAATTATTCCCTAAATCAGTACAAAATGTAGGTACATAGGGTTATCATAAATTTAATGAAAATCGGTTATTCGGATCCAAAAAAGGAGGCCTTTTTATGACTTTCAGTATTGCAACAATATTACTAATTCTTCAGCCATTATTATCAAGCAAACTAGTGTAAACAACAATAAGAACGACACGAAGATAGTTGGATAGTAACAAATTATGTATGGTTACCGATGGCGTTCGTTCAACATGTCGCTTTAACATAAACTTCCCAGTCCTTGCTGAGGTCGTGAATCACCTCATGGGCGATCGCTCACAGCACAGGAGGAGCATTATACCAGCACGGCAGCTTAGTTTAAAACGAATAATCAATTTCCTATGTAAATTAAATGGTAATTACTATTTACATTCGACATAACAAAATCGGAACACGATATGCACCATAAATATGGTCCAGATTAGTGGGATGAATATAAATCCAACGAAAACCATCCTTGTATTATTTACCAAACGAGTAAAGCTCCTCAACCTTAGAACCATCAGTTTGGATAAAGTACAAATAGAATGGCAAACAGAGGTAAAATATCTAGGGGTGATAATAGATAAAAAGTTTCTATGGAAAAGACATATAGAATCTATTGTCGGTAAAGCCACTTTTCTCCTAATGGTGTATAGAAGAATAGTCGGAAACACATGGGTTTTGTCACCCACGGATTCTACAATGATAGTGAAACCGATAATCACATATAGCTCGGTGGCATGGACGAACATAACCAAGTTGATTCCAACAAGAAGATCATTGGACAAATTGCAACGACTGATATGCATCTGCATAACAAGAAGAATAAGATCATACCTCACGGCAACTGTGGATGTCACACAACGGAGAAAGAAGTAGCAGGCTGCTGACAACTCCTAGAAAATACAATCTTGAAAGGACAATTTTGAGAAATACTTCCTCACTGTACTGTGTTAAACAAGTGAGTGGACTGAGAAGGCCATCAACTCACTGGCAAAGGATGCCATAGTTTAGTACACAGACGGGTCCAAAACCGAAAACAACTGGAGCTGGAGTATTTGGGCCACATACCAGGTACTTGGAAGCGATAGGAAAATTCTTCAGCACCTTTCAGGCGGACATCTACCCTATTGACAAGTATGTGCTGAGGAACTTTGACAGGCGATACAAGAAGAAAATATCACAACTATCTCAGACATCCAAGTTGCCACCAAAGCGTTGAACTCTCCAATCATCATTTAAGTGATAGTTTGATGAAAACTTTATGAGCTAGGCAGGAATAATAAAGTAGCTCTCTTCTGGATACCAGGACACATGAGAATAGAAGGGAACGAAAATATAGATGATCTTGCGAAGACCTATTCGCTGGACCACAATAATTCTGTGGACTTGAGAAAACTACTTCAAGATGAGACTCAAAAGAGGCGAAGAAGCCAATAGGTCAAACTCTGGAGAAAAAGGCATGTTAAAGAGCTGGTTGGGTTTTACGACTGTAAGAGATCCAGGACTTGCAAGAATAAGATAAGAGTATTAAAGGAGCACGGTACGCTCAGAAGACATCTCGGAAAACTTCGTCTAACGGATGATACAACCTGTAACCACCGTAAAGAGAGTGAAGAACCTCTCACCACCTACTAATAGACTACGAGGCCGTAGCTATTAAAACAGTTAGAACTTTGAGAAGATACCAATTAGAAGTGGAGATCTACCCTCTCTTAACTCCCTTCAAATCATACAATTTATGATAGAGGCACCTCAGGAATAATGAAAGTGGGGTTTAGCCCTAATATAAAATAAATACCACAAATAAAAACAAGACTGGAAAAGGTCGCTATTTTCTTCATAATTAACAAATAGTAAAACCTAGTTTACTCTACAACTATAATTTCTATATTAGAAATTCTGATTATTTTAACTTAATGTCCTTCCAATTAACAATAATTACTCATTCTCATTAGATACACGTGTTTCCGGTGTGTTGCAATATGAATCTACTGTTACAATAAATTTTACGTCAAAACGTACTATTTCCGTTCGCAATTTACTTGTAGAGAATAAGTTATATAGGACATGTGATTGTAGTTCCTGTGTTTGTGTGACGGTCTGGTAGTTCCTTTGTCCTACCCTACTGGAATATCAAGGACGGACAACTCACTACATCAGTAGCGTACAATCACTGCGCAAACTTTCTTACACATCTACTATGTAAAACAAAAGTAAATAAGGAACTAGATAATAATTTAAGATGAATTGTTATGGAAAATTACCGTTGTACTGCTACTCTATTGGCGGACAGTGACATGGTTACAGAAATTAAAAATATAATTAGTTTTATCCCCAAAAATTCTTGTGGTAATACCTGATGAGAATTTTTTTGACTTCAAGGACATGCGTCCGCAACTAGCGTTATTTAACAATGTCCGTTGAAGTGCGACATTTCAGAATAGCAACAAACTATCCAAATGGAACTTTATGATATGCAAAATCAACCATTTTTTCAGTTACGGACTAGAGATGAGTATCTATTTTTGAAACTTGTACGACGAGAAAAACATCCTCATTGAGTAAATTTCCCAGGAGAATCGATTCATATTTGACACGTGTGAATGCACTTCTTTAATTACGTAAACAGAATAAATTGGATTTTTTTAAATATTTGTCAGGTCGCCATTTTGGATCATAGTAAGATAACGACTCTAGTTTGTGGAGTTATTATTTAAAGACTCGATAGGGCATTACGTTCGAAAATTTGAACTTGTCCCTCAAAACCCTCATTTTGATATTGGAATAAATTTACTTTATTTATAATGCCAAAAAGGGTGTCTTTACACCAAAACACATTCCTCATACAAGTAAATCATATTTCATTAACATTGAGCTTTTTAAATAGTAATGGTCAGGTTTCATTTTCTCCCAATTATTTCTGAGCTCTAATATTTTTGTTTAAAATATTGTTTTTACACACGGGTTTGTGGCGTTAAGCTTCATATTTAACTTCGTTAAGCTTCATATTTCACTTCGTCAAGCTTCATATTTCACTTCGTTAAGCTTCATATTTAACTTCGTTAAGCTTCATATTTCACTTC
Source organism: Aphrophora alni (assembly GCA_963513935.1). Classification (NCBI taxonomy): domain Eukaryota; kingdom Metazoa; phylum Arthropoda; class Insecta; order Hemiptera; family Aphrophoridae; genus Aphrophora; species Aphrophora alni. The sequence goes on along the minus strand of OY740769.1, from coordinate 130,553,228 downwards.
GTCAAGCTTCATATTTCACTTAGTTAAGCTTCATATTTCACTTCGTTAAGCTTCATATTTAACTTCGTTAAGCTTCATATTTCACTTCGTCAAGCTTCATATTTCACTTCGTTAAGCTTCATATTTCACTTCGTTAAGCTTCATATTTCACTTCGTCAAGCTTCATATTTCACTTAGTTAAGCTTCATATTTAACTTCGTTAAGCTTCATATTTCACTTCGTTAAGCTTCATATTTCACTTCGTCAAGCTTCATATTTCACTTAGTTAAGCTTCATATTTAACTTCGTTAAGCTTCATATTTCACTTCGTCAAGCTTCATATTTCACTTCGTTAAGCTTCATATTTCACTTCGTTAAGCTTCATATTTCACTTCGTCAAGCTTCATATTTCACTTAGTTAAGCTTCATATTTAACTTCGTTAAGCTTCATATTTCACTTCGTTAAGCTTCATATTTCACTTCGTCAAGCTTCATATTTCACTTAGTTAAGCTTCATATTTAACTTCGTTAAGCTTCATATTTCACTTCGTCAAGCTTCATATTTCACTTCGTTAAGCTTCATATTTCACTTCGTTAAGCTTCATATTTCACTTCGTCAAGCTTCATATTTCACTTCGTCAAGCTTCATATTTCACTTCGTTAAGCTTCATATTTCACTTCGTTAAGCTTCATATTTCACTTCGTCAAGCTTCATATTTCACTTAGTTAAGCTTCATATTTAACTTCGTTAAGCTTCATATTTCACTTCGTTAAGCTTCATATTTCACTTCGTTAAGCTTCATATTTCACTTCGTTAAGCTTCATATTTTACTTCGTTAAGCTTCATATTTAACTTCGTTAAGCTTCATATTTCAATTCGTTAAGCTTCATATTTCACTTCGTTAAGCTTCATAATTCACTTCGTTAAGCTTCATATTTCACTTCGTTAAGCTTCATATTTCACTTCGTTAAGCTTCATATTTCACTTCGTTAAGCTTCATATTTTACTTCGTTAAGCTTCATATTTAACTTCGTTAAGCTTCATATTTTACTTCGTTAAGCTTCATATTTAACTTCGTTAAGCTTCATATTTCAATTCGTTAAGCTTCATATTTCACTTCGTTAAGCTTCATACTTCACTTCGTTAAGCTTCATATTTTACTTCGTTAAGCTTCATATTTAACTTCGTTAAGCTTCATATTTAACTTCGTTAAGCTTCATATTTCAATTCGTTAAGCTTCATATTTCACTTCGTTAAGCTTCATAATTCACTTCGTCAAGCTTCATATTTAACTTCGTTAAGCTTCATATTTTACTTCGTTAAGCTTCATATTTAACTTCGTTAAGCTTCATATTTCAATTCGTTAAGCTTCATATTTCACTTCGTTAAGCTTCATAATTCACTTCGTTAAGCTTCATATTTCACTTCGTTAAGCTTCATATTTCACTTCGTTAAGCTTCATATTTCACTTCGTTAAGCTTCATATTTCACTTCGTTAAGCTTCATATTTCACTTCGTTAAGCTTCATATTTTACTTCGTTAAGCTTCATATTTCACTTCGTTAAGCTTCATATTTTACTTCGTTAAGCTTCATATTTAACTTCGTTAAGCTTCATATTTTACTTCGTTAAGCTTCATATTTCACTTCGTTAAGCTTCATATTTCACTTCGTTAAGCTTCATATTTTACTTCGTTAAGCTTCATATTTAACTTCGTTAAGCTTCATATTTTACTTCGTTAAGCTTCATATTTAACTTCGTTAAGCTTCATATTTCAATTCGTTAAGCTTCATATTTCACTTCGTTAAGCTTCATACTTCACTTCGTTAAGCTTCATATTTTACTTCGTTAAGCTTCATATTTCACTTCGTCAAGCTTCATATTTCACTTAGTTAAGCTTCATATTTAACTTCGTTAAGCTTCATATTTCACTTCGTTAAGCTTCATATTTCACTTCGTTAAGCTTCATATTTCACTTCGTTAAGCTTCATATTTTACTTCGTTAAGCTTCATATTTAACTTCGTTAAGCTTCATATTTCAATTCGTTAAGCTTCATATTTCACTTCGTTAAGCTTCATAATTCACTTCGTTAAGCTTCATATTTCACTTCGTTAAGCTTCATATTTCACTTCGTTAAGCTTCATATTTCACTTCGTTAAGCTTCATATTTTACTTCGTTAAGCTTCATATTTCACTTCGTTAAGCTTCATATTTTACTTCGTTAAGCTTCATATTTAACTTCGTTAAGCTTCATATTTTACTTCGTTAAGCTTCATATTTCACTTCGTTAAGCTTCATATTTCACTTCGTTAAGCTTCATATTTTACTTCGTTAAGCTTCATATTTAACTTCGTTAAGCTTCATATTTTACTTCGTTAAGCTTCATATTTAACTTCGTTAAGCTTCATATTTCAATTCGTTAAGCTTCATATTTCACTTCGTTAAGCTTCATACTTCACTTCGTTAAGCTTCATATTTTACTTCGTTAAGCTTCATATTTTACTTCGTTAAGCTTCATATTTAACTTCGTTAAGCTTCATATTTTACTTCGTTAAGCTTCATATTTAACTTCGTTAAGCTTCATATTTTACTTCGTTAAGCTTCATATTTAACTTCGTTAAGCTTCATACTTCACTTCGTTAAGCTTCATATTTTACTTCGTTAAGCTTCATATTTAACTTCGTCAAGCTTCATATTTCACTTAGTTAAGCTTCATATTTAACTTCGTTAAGCTTCATATTTCACTTCGTTAAGCTTCATATTTCACTTCGTTAAGCTTCATATTTCACTTCGTTAAGCTTCATATTTTACTTCGTTAAGCTTCATATTTAACTTCGTTAAGCTTCATATTTCAATTCGTTAAGCTTCATATTTCACTTCGTTAAGCTTCATAATTCACTTCGTTAAGCTTCATATTTCACTTCGTTAAGCTTCATATTTCACTTCGTTAAGCTTCATATTTCACTTCGTTAAGCTTCATATTTTACTTCGTTAAGCTTCATATTTAACTTCGTTAAGCTTCATATTTTACTTCGTTAAGCTTCATATTTAACTTCGTTAAGCTTCATATTTCAATTCGTTAAGCTTCATATTTCACTTCGTTAAGCTTCATACTTCACTTCGTTAAGCTTCATATTTCACTTCGTTAAGCTTCATATTTCAATTCGTCAAGCTTCATATTTCACTTAAATTTGAACGAAATCGATAAAGTCCATTTTGAGAAATGACGTCTTTAAATCCAAGAATAATGTTTGTTGTTGTTTTTTACAGATAACTTACGAAGTGGTATTTTTAGAGGAATGCCGACCAATACTTGTTTTGTTTGGGTTATTAGAGACAATACTTGAGCAAAATTTTAACAGCCGATTTAGAGAAAATCGTAATTTTCTGTTTTAGTATCGAACTCCGAAATTTTTTGTTTATGAAAAAAAATTTTAAAAACTCTTGAGATATGACTAACATATGCCAACTTATTACATTTGATATAGACTACATATATAAATAGGACCACACATTTGGGGTGCAGAGAACTCATATACATATAAATCGCCGCATATATTTTGATTTTTCACTAACTTTGTACTACTTATATGTGTTTTACAGTAAGTTAATGTAAAATTTGTTGTTGTTTTTCTTGCACCTACCTATCTTTATTAATTGTAGTTAAAATTAGTTTAACGTCAGTTTCCAAACACAATGCAAAATATGCTTATTGAGGTTCATATCAATGAAGAACTTTTTTTTATGGATCATCATCTAGAACTCACCTCCTTATTACAAGATGTTTTGTTCAGAGCACTGGAAAATATTTTTCAGAATTGCTTTTCCCACAATTTTTTGTTCAGAGCAATGGACAATTTTTTTAGAACTCCTTATCCCACAATGTTGGAACTAACGTTTTCCCATTATAAAACCGTAGGATCTAAGTCACATTTTTTCCTTACGTTTATAGCAAAACATGCTACTGATTTTGAGCTGTATAAACATATTTGATTTATAATATTGATAATAGACCTACGTAAGATTGAATGAAATCATAGACTCGATAAAATCATGAAGGTGCGTAATAGGACATACCAACAGAGATCTGAAATATTCGTTATAAAGTCTTCTGAGCCCCCAAAGTGTTTTTACAATGATGTCTGTTGTTTGTTTCCAGTCTGCAGCTCAAACGAGATATCTGATTTTGTTAAAAGTCGCCTAAACAAATTTAAATAAAATATTGCTCAATTGTAGCCTCCAAGTATCCAATGAAATATATCGATCACCAACTCATCTATAATTAAGATATGTGAGTTATCGACAAATAAACCAAAATTGTCCATTGAGCTGTTTAGAAAAGATATCCTTTCTCAGATATAGATTCCCCATTTCGTTAAAATTTTGATGAAATGTAAAAATTTAAAACACTAACCATGGGTAATTCAAAGTAAATTACTGTCACCAAATAATTGAAAAAAAACAAACATTGGGCGCAGTCATTAAAGATTCTTTTGTTTGCATTTGTATATGCGTATAGTCTCTAGAGAGAATACAAAATATGATTATTATTGAAAATTAAATTTCAATCAATATACTATTTACGTTCAGGACGAAGATACAAGCGAAAAAATATGAGGAGGGGAGGGAGATCACATAAGAAACACGTGAAGAAAAGTCAGTATTAAAGAAAATTACAATTTTTTCTTTTTATTTTTAAGGTGTATTAGCAACATTTTTGAGAAGATGATGAATATTATTTTTGTTATATTTCGATTTATGGATGGGTGTGAGAATGTTAGTGCAAAGTAGACGGCTTATGATTCAATACATCTCATAACTTACTCGGCGTTGACAAAACAACATTTCTAAAATTCGAAAACGCTAATGACTAACCACGCCAGCTCATCGAAGGACTATTGGAACAAAGGAGGACTTCAAAGATTTTATGACTCTTTGTCTAATAAAGAAGTTTGCAGGAAAGCCAAAAGATTTATGCGTTCGGGGTTTGGCGAGTCTAGTTTGCAGACCTTGAGAGCTGAGATGACTGCACGTTAGTGATGTCAGAGCACACTATTTCCGTGAGTCTCGTCTGTGAAATAAAACAACAATAGCAGTTAACGTATATGGATTATAATGATAAGTCTTCCTACTATAGTTGATTTTATTCCTTGTTTTCGACTTCATTAATATCAAGATGATACTGATTCAAACAGACATCCGCAATTACCACTTTCTCATCGAAAAATAAATAATTGAAAACCAAACTGATGTTCATGGAGGAAATTTGCTCATGTCAATAGGAGGGAAACACTATTCTATAAGCACAAGTAATAAATATCATAAAATAAATTCTATCAGAGAAAAAATATTTACAACATTTCACTCCCAAGATGTTTTGTGTATTGGAAAGTGTAGGTCTTAATGTGTAAAATAGAATTTTAAAATCTTTACATGTGTAGCACTGGCTACTTTTAATTTTCTACTTACAGTTAAATATTTAAAATACACAGAAAACATTTACGATCAAGTGAAAGAGCATGAAATTCTACAAAATGTGTTCTATAAACATTTAAAAAATTAAATAATTTCCCAGGAAAATACGTTTGAAAAGCGTAGGGTCAATTCTTAAAATCGGAGAACGATCGGATTGGTGCAAATTAAGATGAAACTTTTAGAGGAAAACTTCAAGGTCAAAGAGTAATAATGTTAACGTAACAAAGGGTAGAAGGATAGAACTTAAGAGTTATGGGATAATTAACAAACAGGAGACCTTGGTTTTAATAGACCTCTTTCAACAAAGCAAGCACAGTGCTTATGTAAGGACACTTTGAATGAGGAGCAGTTGCAAAAGGAAGTCCTTTCTTTGATCTGTTAAGGTTTGTCAAGCACACAGGTAGGTTTGGTAATGAGTAAAATTAAGGTAGCCTTCTACCCTCTAGATAGTGGGTAGAAAGGGCCCATATGTCCCAACTACAGGGAGGTAAGCCCACCTCATTACAGAAGACGAGATCTTCCCATTAAACTCAGGCTATCGTGTCCTGTTGTGTTAGCAAGAAGGACAGCGTCAGAGAGTAGATCCAATTTCGGGAATGAATTTTATAATGTAGCTGCACTTGAATTACCATCATAGGGAAGTCTTCTTTGCTAATAAATTGACTCAATTTATTTCTTTTAATCATCATAACATATATTCTCCAGAGTTTGAAACATTTAGTACATTATCAAAAACTGAAATGAAGAAACTAGATTTAGCGTGATCCTCTTTGCATGATTGTTCCTCCTCGGGTAAGTGGTCAGTTACTCTTCAAGGGATGATGGTTGTTAACTACAGAGTTCTACTCCTTCAATGATAGTCATTTAGGTTCATGACAACTCCACTCATAGTTATGCGACTCCACAGTCTATTTATTAAATTAAAATATGAAAATAAAAGCTAACAAAAATATTCTTAACCTGATCACGCGTTATTATTAGCTAAACATTTCCAAGTAGTAAATACAAACTGATGGCTTCAGGGGGGGGGGTATTATAATATTAATTGTTAAAGTTTAACAAAGAGTAAATACATTTTAATCTTTAACAATATAATACACATAATATATTTTTTGCCAGAATAATAACTTTTGTCTTTATTTAAAAATATCATTCGTATGAAATATGTAACTTTCATAAACTCTCGTTTTTTTTTTACTAAAAATGCAAAACGTTTACTTTAAGTACGAGTATACAGTAGACAATTAGATAGAAAATTGAGCATGAAATAATATAATATCTACATTGCAAAATAACTTAGTCTTACATAAAATTATATTTCCTAGCTCCATTATGTCAGTAACCAACGAATTCTAAGAGACTTACACATTATTTAAATGACTTTTACTCTCAACCCTAGAATCGATGACGGGTTCTATTGCAAATCGAATGTTATAAAGTGAACAATTAATTGTCATATAAATAAAAATATAAATATGATAGGGGCGTGGCTATTGCGCATTTAAAGACATATGGGACAATTATATATTCTTCTATTTTGAAATTTTTGAGTCTATCCCGAATTTACATTGACTTACATATCTTTCTTTAATTTGGACACAAGTCTACGGTTGTAAACCATAACATGGAAATGTATTCTGAATCTTGTTCAAGTGTACATTACACGTTATATAATTAGTTTAATACCGTTAATTGATTTTATACATAATTTTTCATCGAGGCCAGAAGCTGATTTAAGAATATATAGTTGTTAGAACACTTTATAGTATAAATAACAATAAAAGTGTACTTTTGTAAACTTTCAATTTATAAAACATTTGATGCTTAATCTATTACGTAGATTTCCAATAAATGGAAAGATTTCTTTCCATACTTAATCTATTATATAGATGAACTGATAATATTTTACTTTTAAGCTTTAACAACTCTAAAAATTTGTCAAGTAAAAGTTTAATCTTACTTACTTGATAATATCGAAAATAATGTAAAATACTGACCTATCAAAGGTGTATTTAAGTTTTTTTTTTTTTTTTTTTTTTTTTACTTTTTCGTAGATGTTAAGCAATATCTAAGCTTCTTTAACTGGGCATTTATAATAGACTTTATTTACTCGTTAATACCAAATGGAATGTATTAATCTATGTTTCACACCTTTAAAATTGTTCTTTTAATATTGGACAAAAACGTATAAACATGATTTATGGACGAACAGTTTTATATAATTTCTCTATTCATTGACTTTAGAGAATGGACGTTGACCAAGCAATTCGTTCATTACCGTTTCTTTGTCTTCAACTAATTATATTTTGAGTAAATCCAGGCTATTTTGATATTTCGGGGTGAACACATTATACACAAGGTTGTATCAATGTAATATACATTAACAATATATTTTCAAAATTTTGATATTTATTTTCAAAAAATATGAAATTTGTACCGTACGTGAGATTTTGGGTAGGGAAAGTTTTCACTATAGACAACGTTTATGTATGTAAACCTTTCATCGTACACAAAGTAGTGTCTTTAGAAAACATAAACACGCCTCGTAAATCCATTAATTTAACAAGCTAATTAATATTAAGCTACTTTTATTTGAAATTATTAACCATATACGTTTGAAAAATACATTATAACAGTATATACATACTTTTTCTATAACCATTCTAGCAGTTTTGTCCATTATTGTACTGGTTAGTTTTATGCTACTTTCTTTTAATAAGGTAAAACGTTTTTATATCAATATAGGTGGAAAATCCAGTTTGTTTTAACACTGTTGGAAATTTCTGGAAAGTGGAAGAGTAGGTTTATTCGCAACGTTTTATTATAAAAAACAAAAACAAAATAAGTGAAAGTGTAAGTTATATACGATCACATATTTGTGTAACCGTAACTCAAAATTGGTGGGTGAAAGTATAGAAATAACTTTACGATACCAATTTGATATATTATGTTTATAAGTTGATTAAATTTTTGTTAAAAGAATCCCAACATATTTCTTTCCAGTCTGTCTGTCTGTAAGTCAGTGTGGACAGTGGACGACAAAGAAATACAGACAGACCTTTACAATTTTGTGCTGATTTAAATTTTGCCCAAACTTGTTTCCTGCGATAAAAAAGTAAGAGAACAAACAAAACAATTGGTATCATAAACTAAAAATTAGAATAATAATCATTAATAATAGTTCTGGTCTAGTATCTTGAGTTATGGTTAAATTTAAGAAACAAGTTGTTCGGTTTTTACTATTCTTTGAATATAAGGAAAAAATCGTTAGAAAATTCTCCTGTCCTATGTTGAGCGTATGTCCAGGACCATGGGGCGTACATTTTATTTTAAGTTTAATTTAGGAACATACCCATTATATTAAAAAAAAAAAAAAAAAGGAAAAGAAAAAACCTTACCTTTCTCCTAATTTAAAACTTGAAAACGTTTACAGCTTGTATTTAAGAGCTTACAAACAATCTGGGCTCATAGATCCATACCTAAAAATAAATACACAGAATTAGTCATTTAAAGAAAAACTAACGTCAACAGTGGATGTTTATAAAAAGATTACTAAGGACGTTATAGTAGAACAAATATTGTGAGTATTAAAACATAATAAATGAGATCCACGAGATCTGTCGGTTGTATAAAAGAAAGTAACCCCTTCCCCTTCACTACTAATTCATCGTAATTCATTTATAGCTTAAACAGTAAATCATAGTAAAAATTACATACTTAACCATCCCTTCTTTCCATAAAATCGGGTTTCAGAGAGAGAAAAAAGATGTTGAAAGTACCAGAATGAAACCCCCATAATAAAGCAAACAAATATTTATTTAAAATTAATATATCTTGGTCTACACCACGATAGCAAAAAGAGCAATTCCCCAGCGAGTCACGCAACCACCCTATGACTGTATCTATTGATAAATCATAAATCAACCTATACGGTCACTCATAGTAACCATTTAAATAAAAGTGCTTTTCGAAGAACTCTCTAAAACCTTCTCAAACTTTATAAAAAAAAAATTAAATATAAACATAAAAAATTAAGTTAAATCAAAACAGTCATTTCCTACTAGAGTTAAAATATTCTGCATGCTGACAGATAGGACGTATTTTCTTTTCACGTTTTTTTATGTATTCGCTCGTTTGCCGATCTAACCTATATTAATGTAAGAAAATCGCGAGTTCCACAAAATAATTTTTTACGTCTTATACGAGAAGAAATCACAAAATAGTTTTAAATGGCCGCCATTTTGAAATTTTGAGACCAATTTTCAATAATATTTGACAAATAATAAAACATGATAATTTTGAGTAATATTTCGATTGCTAGAGCTATTATTTTTTATAGGTTGTTTTTTACGTTTTTTATTTGATTTATAACTCAATTATTTTTGTATCCAATATGTACACATACATTTAACCATCATTGAATGTCGGTTATAAGCCGAAAAAAAAATATTGTGAAATATTAGACGACATTCGGGTGAAAATTATCATTAATAAATAAATAAATAAAAAAATACGAATTAAAAATCTACCGATTGAATTTCTGCTTAAGGAACTTCTTCAATAGTTTTTGTAAAAACCAAATAGAGTCTACTAAATTTGAGAATATCTAAAATTGAGATCTCTAGAGCTTTACTGAAACACAAATATATAAATGCACTAACAAAAATGACTTCTTTTGGTGGACTGTCGGTATATCCAAGGTATACGAGGGTTTCACAAACTATTACTTTCTGTTACATTGTTTACACGGATCCTATACCTTGAACGTTGGCGTAGCTTTACACACATAGCTATGTAGATCAGTATGACTATGACTATACGACACTACCTACACCGGATAACGCCTCCTCTAAGTCCTTGTACACGATATTTTATTACACTTCTCTGAGATTTATGCGTGTAGTATGTAATGAACCTGAGACAGTTGATTTGAAATCAGTCGCTCGGGAAGGAATGTAAATTATAAAACGCAGGAACATAGCCTAATAATTTGTATTATATTTACCTAAAAAACTTAACTAAAATTAAAACCATTAATGTGGATCAAGATAGGTTAGCCTACCTCCTATAGTGAAGGGGTATATTAAAAAGAAACTGTATAAACTTAACTAAAATTAAAACCATTAATGTGAATCAAGATAGGTTAGCATACCTCTATAGTGAAGGGCTATGTTAAAAAGAAACTGTATAAACTTAACTAAAATTAAAACCATTAATGTGAATCAAGATAGGTTGCCTACCTCTATAGTGAAGGTCTATGTTAAAAAGAAACTGTATAAACTTAACTAAAATTAAAACCATTAATGTGAATCAAGATAGGTTAGCCTACTCTATAGTGAAGGGCTATGTTAAAAAGAAACTGTATAAACTCAACTAAAATTAAAACCATTATTGTGAATCAAGATAGGTTAGCCTACCTCTATAGTGAAGGGCTATGTTAAAAAGAAACTGTATAAACTCAACTAAAATTAAAACCATTATTGTGAATCAAGATAGGTTAGCCTACTCTATAGTGAAGGGCTATGTTAAAAAGAAACTGTATAAACTCAACTAAAATTAAAACCATTATTGTGAATCAAGATAGGTTAGCCTACTCTATAGTGAAGGGCTATGTTAAAAAGAAACTGTATAAACTTAACTAAAATTAAAACCATTAATGTGAATCAAGATAGGTTGCCTACCTCTATAGTGAAGGTCTATGTTAAAAAGAAACCGTATAAACTTAACTAAAATTAAAAGCATTAATGTGAATCAAGATAGGTTAGCCTACTCTATAGTGAAGGTCTATGTTAAAAAGAAACTGTATAAACTTAACTAAAATTAAAAGCATTAATGTGAATCAAGATAGGTTAGCCTACTCTATAGTGAAGGGCTATGTTAAAAAGAAACTGTATAAACTCAACTAAAATTAAAACCATTATTGTGAATCAAGATAGGTTAGCCTACCTCTATAGTGAAGGGCTATGTTAAAAAGAAACTGTATAAACTTAACTAAAATTAAAACCATTAATATGAATCACGATAGGTCAGCCTACCTCTATAGTGAAGGGCTATGTTAAAAAGAAACTGTATAAACTCAACTAAAATTAAAACCATTATTGTGAATCAAGATAGGTTAGCCTACCTCTATAGTGAAGGTCTATGTTAAAAAGAAACTGTATAAAATTAACTAAAATTAAAACCATTAATGTGAATCAAGATAGGTTAGCCTACTCTATAGTGAAGGGCTATGTTAAAAAGAAACTGTATAAACTCAACTAAAATTAAAACCATTATTGTGAATCAAGATAGGTTAGCCTACCTCTATAGTGAAGGTCTATGTTAAAAAGAAACTGTATAAAATTAACTAAAATTAAAACCATTATTGTGAATCAAGAAAGGTTAGCCTAACTCTATAGTGAAGGTCTATGTTAAAAAGAAACTGTATAAACTCAACTAAAATTAAAACCATTAATGTGAATCAAGATAGGTTAGCCTACCTCTATAGTGAAGGTCTATGTTAAAAAGAAACTGTATAAACTCAACTAAAATTAAAACCATTATTGTGAATCAAGATAGGTTAGCCTACCTCTATAGTGAAGGTCTATGTTAAAAAGAAACTGTATAAAATTAACTAAAATTAAAACCATTATTGTGAATCAAGAAAGGTTAGCCTAACTCTATAGTGAAGGTCTATGTTAAAAAGAAACTGTATAAACTCAACTAAAATTAAAACCATTAATGTGAATCAAGATAGGTTAGCCTACCTCTATAGTGAAGGTCTATGTTAAAAAGAAACTGTATAAACTCAACTAAAATTAAAACCATTATTGTGAATCAAGATAGGTTAGCCTACCTCTATAGTGAAGGTCTATGTTAAAAAGAAACTGTATAAAATTAACTAAAATTAAAACCATTATTGTGAATCAAGAAAGGTTAGCCTAACTCTATAGTGAAGGTCCTTGTTAAAAAGAAACTGTATAAACTCAACTAAAATTAAAACCATTAATGTGAATCAAGATAGGTTAGCCTACCTCTATAGTGAAGGTCTATGTTAAAAAGAAACTGTATAAAATTAACTAAAATTAAAATCATTAATGTAAATCAAGATAGGTTAGCCTACTCTATAGTGAAGGGCTATATTAAAAAGAAACTGTATAAACTCAACTAAAATTAAAACCATTAATGTGAATCAAGATAGGTTAGCCTACCTCTATAGTGAAGGTCTATGTTAAAAAGAAACTGTATAAAATTAACTAAAATTAAAATCATTAATGTAAATCAAGATAGGTTAGCCTACCTCTATAGTGAAGGTCTATGTTAAAAAGAAACTGTATAAACTTAACTAAAATTAAAACCATTAATGTGAATCAAGATAGGTTAGCCTACCTCTATAGTGAAGGGCTATATTAAGGTTACCTACAAATTATAATTTAGATATGACAGTGCTGTCTTAATAACACAATTAAATAAACATGCCTTATAAAAATATAACAAAATAATACTATAAAAAAGGAACTAAATACATTAATTTAGCATTTTAATAAAAGTAAAATAAGAACACACAAAAATAAATAAGAAAAAAATCAATTAAAAAAAAAACTTCGTCTCTATTGTCAACAGCCTTAATCAGAAAAAAAAAGTTTGAATTTTTGGTTGATTATATAATTTAGGATGTAACAAATAAAGTAACGTTTAAATGCCTTATTTTTTTATAGAAGTATGGCCACAATCTTTCTATATTTCAACCTATTCGAATAAACCATAGATAGGTTCATTCCAATGACTTTAATAAAATTTTAAAAATAAAGAAATAAAAAAAATATATAAAAAAATCTTTAAAACATGATATTTCAGTTGGAGAATATTTAATTAATCAAATAAAAATAAAAAAGGAGTGGTTCTTCTTACACCTGATATCAATTTTTTTTGTGAAATTACAATGGGTCTAAGAGGTGTAAATTCAGTTCCTCCCCGGTAACAAACACCATACTGATGTAGTCTAGAATTGACAACAGAGAAGTTAACTGTCTTAAGTGGGCAATCCATCTTAAATAATACAATTTAGGTAAAGCATTTATATATCTATTTAAATTGTCAAATTGAACTTTACAATTGCAATTTTTATTAAACAAAACTCCGTAATTTGAGAGAAATTTGAGCACAACATTCTTTGACCATTTCTAAAAGAAAAATGAACAAACTTAGTTTACTACTTCATTGTAAATCATTCTTTAAAATCTCACTTTTTTGAAATCAGATGATTTTTTTTCCCGAATAATACACAGATGTGTCATCTGCAAAACAAGTGAAAGTACCAGCAAACCTACTCAAA